>OW121740.1:129239798-130544798 GCA_933228675.1 Stomorhina lunata
GTCAAACAAATGTGTGGGGGGCTTTTTGATCTCGCTATTAGGGCAGAAAATTTCGTTTCTGTATCGAAAGTCCGGCTGCCATAAAATCCCTATCTAATGTCCACACGACATCTGTATCGAGGCATTGTAATATCGAAATTTTCTGTATTGTGCTAAATCCGGTGCTCTCCTGAGTCAGGAAAACATCGGCTAAATTACGGACTTACCGCTATCCGCCTGCAAAACAGATATTTGGCAATCTCTTTTTGGGTCAGCACAGAACATTTGGTCCATATCAAGACAATCATAGCCCAAACGATCTAAATGCTTGATATCTCTACATCGCCACCAACTCCGCAACCTAATCTCAACCTTAACAGGAAACTCCATTTTTGGGTTGTTACCGGAAGATTTAAGTGCTGTTTATATAACACAATCAGCTGACGATTGAGTGAAATTTGCATGTAATTTGTTATTGTAACAAAAACAAAATACATGTAAATTTCTCTCAATCGTCAGCTGATTGTGTTATATAAACAGCACATTAAACTTTAACACTATGACAACTGTCGCAGTTGTTATTAATCGAAGGGGGAAAACATTAACTCACCTTCTCTGCCACTGCCCCGCTCTTTCAATTTTTAGGGCTCTTAATCTGGGGGCGTTTTTGCTGCATGATTTATCCGATCTAGCGAGTATTGACATTCGTATAATACACTTATTTATCAAGGCTGCAGGGTCTTGAATAAGCCTCCTACCTAACTATTTACCACAACGAAAAGTATTTAACAGATTATTAATGCAAAACTATACCCGATTATGAGACCAAATTTTGTGCATATTAAATAGCAGAAAAACTACTTAGAAACTATAAAGCTACTGTAATTAAATTTGTTCTTCTTCTGTCATCCTTGACTCCCAGTGGACCATAGGGCAATTGAATTTAGTCCAAAGATTTTACTAACAATACCATCTAGGGTAACATTTTTTTTTTAATCTGGTCCACATAGAAATATTTGTCTTAGTATACCAATAGGCTTAGAATAACCTTCTGAGTCGATTTAGCGATGTCAGTCCGTCCGTTCGTCCGTCTGAACGGCTGGCTGGACCCCCATGTAGACCTTGTAATCAAAGTACAGGTCGCAATTCTGAAGATAATTTGATTAAATTTCGCACAGATCATTTTTTTGATAATAGGACCAGGCTATTGAAATTCGTCAAAATCGCTCCATTATTTATGGTACCTCCCATAAGTCCCCACTTCCCGGAATTGATATATTGGCCACAAATCTCAATATTTTTTCATGAAATTTAAAACAAATACTGCTTATATAAACTAAAATCACTGTACAAAATTTGAAATCGGTCCACATTTGACTATAGCTCCCATACAAACTCTTTAGTCAAGATACACTAAATGATACAAAAATCACAAAAACGCTCGTAAATCTGAAGATAATGAGAGTTTTGAATTTATTTTAAGCATCATAATTTTTGTAAAAACTGTAATCAATTTGCCAAATTAAGAGACAATCGGTCCACATTTGACCCTAGCTCTCATATAAGTCCAAATGACGGAAACAGCTTAAATATATATATTTTGAGAAAATTTTTGTATGAAAGCAAAATTTACCAAATATTTGTCTTTACACATTTGTCTGACCTTAGTGGTGAAGGTTATCGTATGGTCGGCTTGACCGAATATAGCGCTTTCTTACTTGTTTAAATTTTAATTCGGCTTTATATTCACAACTAATTTTATTTGTTTTTTCTATTTTCAGGTATGCAACATATTTTATAGATTTTTGGTATGTTTTCAATATTTATAAATGAAAATTTGCACTGTTTATAACACTAGTTCACAAAATTTAACCTCTTTCCGCTTGATCACCATTCTTCAAAATTCGAAGATTTTTAACACCTAAAAACACCTGGTATATAATTTTTGTTCCCGTACTCTAACAAAACTACTCAAAGCTGTCCGAAGTTGTCGAAAATGACTTAAAAACAACAATTTGTATTGAACAATTTTTAGGGAACATGTTTGAGTAAATTTGGGTTGTTTTGTTAAAGTATAGGAACATACATATATACATATAATAGAAAGATTTCATGAAATAATTAAAAAATACTGTCAACTTATTAAACTCGCCAATATTTCAAGATCTTAATAATCCTATTGCTTTTTTTCAACTTTTTGCCCCAATCATTTATCGTCTTAATTAATATCTGTCGTCCATTATTTAATAAATTATTTATAATTAATGGTTTTTTTCTTACATTTTCCCAGTTACTCGTATTTTTAACCTTAACATCGTTTAAAAAAACAATGGCTAATTAGGTTTTAGGCCAAATAAATTTATAACAACTAATATATTTTTTCTTATTATAAATACATGAACCATGTGGTAAAATGAAACTCTTGAAATTAACATGCCCTACAAAAAATTTGAGCCAAATAATTGGTCTTAAGTTTTTTCGCTGTTAACTCAGCCCAACCTTGTTAGCATTAAATGCTTTTTAAAGTATGTAAACTATATTTTTCTGTTTTGTACTTACAATTTGCATTTGAAACATTTATATTGTATCTGCAAACAATTACTTACCCTAAAAACAAAAAGTAAAAAAACCCAGCAAAACTTTGGTATTGGCAAGTACTCTGGTAACTGGTTACATTGTAATGACTGCATTATACCCTGCGAATAACTAATAAGTAAATACATAAGTACTTATTTGTAATTAAAATGGTAAGTTGAACTGAATGGCCCGGGTTCGAATCCCACCAAGACCAAAAATTTTCTTTTTTGATTTTTTTTTATTAAAAATGTATTTTTAAATGATTTTTGAATTTTAAAAACTTAAATATTATGTTCTGTAAAAAAAAAATTGAAAACTAACTTACGGTGATGAAAAAATACTAACAATAGTTAATTTTGATTATGTAGGGGATTTTTGGATACCAAGCAACGGTTCTGATTGGTCTTAACTTGGTAAGCCCAGACTTATCTTGGTTATCCTTCATCTCAACTGTGGACACTGACCTCCTAGCGATATCACCCAAAGAACTACGTTAACATTCCTTAATGTAGTGAGCTAACATGTACCGCGAGTTGTCCAATAAGAACGATAAAAAATGGGATAGAAAGACCAAGTAGAGGAAAATTTCCCACAACTTGGCCTATAAAATTGGAGAATATACGCACAAGATCGAAGAAAATAAGTTGTAACTATAGGCCATTTAAGTAAGTAAGAGTCAATGTTATATAAAAACTTATACAAAAAGGAAGACTTAAATTATTTAAATTTAAAAAGAACTTCTTTATTGTTTTTTAAATTCATTAAACATTTACAAAAATTCGTATAGAAATATTTTTCCAAAAATTACAACAAAGCAAAAAAGCTGGGAAAAAAAAAATTATTGTCACATGATTTTGGATCTAAAAATACAAATTATTTATATTAATTATAAGCTTATAAGTTTTCAACATATGAAGTAGCTCGGTGGAAGAGTCTCCGCCTAGCAGTCGGAGGGTCTGGGTTCGAGCCCCCATGGGGTCATAAGAAAAATTTTGTATTTCGTTTAAAAATATACTTATTAAATAAAACAACAACAAAAAAAGTTGTTGTTGTCTTCCAATTCCTTACCCAAGTCATTACTTTTCTGCAATTGGTAAGTACTTGCCTCCAATGACATCCCCATGTTAATGTAATGACTTAAACAGTGAATGAGTAAGTTGTTCGTGTTCAATAGTTTAGCTGTTTAACTCATTATTTGGTAATGAAAAGTTCTGCTGGGAATGTTCATATTTTTTTTAATTTTTTTAAATGAATCATTTAATTTTTCAATTTTAAAAAATTTTATTGTATGAAAACATTCAAAGCAATTTTTTATATTACCCCAGTAAAACTTTTTATTACCAAATAATGACTTAAACAGTTAAACTATTGAACACGAACTACTTACTCATTCGCTGTTTAAGTCATTACATTAACATGAGGATGTCATTGGAGGCAAGTACTTACCAATTGCAGAAAAGTAATGACTTGGGTAAGCAATTTGAAAGAAACAACAACAACAGCAACAACTTTTTTGTTGTTGTTTTATTAAAAACATATATTTTTAAACGAAATACAAAATTTTTTTATGATCCCATGGGGGCTCGAACCCAGACCCTCCGACTGCTAGGCAGAGACTCTTCCACTGAGCTACTTCATATGTTGAAAACTTAGCAGCTTATAATTAATATAAACAATTTTTATTTTTAGATCAAAAATCATGTGAAAATAACTTTGTTTTTCCCTCTACTTGGTCTTTCTATCGAAGCTTCGGACATCCTCCTCTAACATTAGGTAGTGGGACATTTCAATTCTAATTTTATCCTCTTCATTGTATTTTTTTTCAAGAGAGGGTTACTAGCCCATAATCCTAACCCATTTTTATCGATCTTATGGGACAACTCTCGGAACATGTTAACTCACAATATTAATGGGTATTAAACTAGCTCCCCGGGTGATACCATGAGGAGGTGTGTGTCCACAGTTGAGATGAAGGATGACCCAGATAAGTTGGGCTTACCAAGTTAAGACCAATTAGAATCGTGTTTGCTATTCAACATCTCCTATATAATCAAAATTTACTCATGATGGTATTTTTTCATTAACGTGAGTTAGTTTTACAAATTTTTTTTACAGAAGATAATATTTAAGTTCTTAAAATTCAAAAATCATTTAAAAACACTCTTTTAATAAAAAAAACTAAAAAAAAATGCTGCCCTTGGTGGGATTTGAACCGGGGCCATTCAGTTTAAATTACCATCTTAATTACAAATAAGTACTTCTGTAATAACTTATTATTTATTCGGATGGTATGTTGTAGTCGTTACAAGGCAACCAGTTATCAGAGTACTTGCCATTACTAAAGTTTTGCTGGGACCCGGTTACTTTGATATTTTCTTAAAACCAATTTTAATTACCAATGAGTTCATGGTCTTTAAACGTTGATATGATGCTTTTGCTCAGGATTATTTTTGCCTTAGTATACCTCAATCCATTTTGATTCCTGGTTTATAACATTTCTTATTTTTAAAAAATTTTCTCATTAAAGACCAGTAGTTCTTGACATCAGTTCGAACAAGTTTAATGACATAAACGTTTTTTAATAAGAAAAAAAACTCAATTTTTAATAAAAATATTTTCTTAATAATTTGCATATTAATAAAAACAAGGTAGGGTGACATGTAATATTTATCGATTTCGTGTTTTAATAAAAATTTATAGAGTTATAAATAAAAATTAACTAAGTGCTTTTTCAAATAACTCTGATAACAAAGTTACAAAGACAAATTACTAAAGAAAATGAAGCAAGATCATGGGGGGATGAATCCAATTTTATATGTAAAGCCATACCTTCAATTTAAATTTCCTTTTTTCTACCCTACAAAAGTATATATTAAAAGCTTAGAGGCATTACTCTTCAAAATTCTGAAGATGAGCAAGTTCTACATGCTACGATCCAGTCACATTATGATATATCTACGAGGGTGCAGTTAATTCAAAATGTTATATGTATTTTATAGTCGGTCACTATAACATACCCTTCACTACTAAGGCCAAATATGGACCAACAATTAAACAAGTTTTCCTTAAGTCTTAGAGACATACATACATATACTTAGTGCTATTTTTTCAAAATTTCGAGATTTATATCATTTCCGGCTAAGCGCCTGATATGGGAGCTAGAGTCAATTGTGGACCGATTCTTACCAAATTTTGGTTATTGGTTCATATTTATACAATATTTATCTGTGCAAAGTTTAAGTAATTAAATGCATTTATCTTTAGAGTTATCAACGTTTTTGTGCTTTTATGTGTTTATAAACGACTTTTGAGAATGTGTCTTGTATGGGAGGTATGATTAAATATGGGTCGATTTCTACAAAATTAGGAACACTGATTAAGATTATGATAAGCAATATTTGTGCTGAATATTATTAAAGTACAACTAAATTTGTGGCTGTAAAGGACCAAAAACTCTATTTCGATAAGTCATCCCTATAAAACTTTTCTGTGCTTAATTTTATTATCATATCTGTTATAATTTGTCATTTATTGGCAAACAAGCGATTGGCCTATGCGAGGTTATACGGGAGCTATGGTCAAATATAAACCGAATTAGCACAATTTCAATACCAAAATTTTCAAAGAAATTAAGAATATTTGAGGACTGAAAAGGCGCTTAAATGTGTTTAGTCCGTTCAAAAAATTCGGGTTTTTGTCGATGTTACGTACGTTTTCTTTTAAGCTTAAGTTTTTAGAATCAATAATGCATTGATCAAAACAACTTATGTACACATAATTTTGTGAACATATTCATATTTTTCTTTCACCATATAACGATTTCGCTTAACTTCTTAAAAAATAAAGTCATTATTTTCAAGCAACTTATGTTTACATAAAACTATATAATATATACTTTTTATTTAAACAGAACCGATTAAAGTTACATAAGGTCCAGTTCAACGCAAATTTCAGATTCGAAAAAGAACTTAAGTAGAAAAAAACGTAACATCTTCTGAATTTAATAATATATATATTTTTGTTAATATTCATCCTTCTTCTCTAATAAACTTGTTACCAATATATTAATTCATAAATTATTCGAAATCAAGTAGAAGAAAAATAACACAAAATTGATAATATCTCAAAATTTAAATTTTCGATTTAAGCTTTTCTTCCATATTACCACAGATATATAAAAATCAATGCCACTTTTCGTTGTAACACTATAACTCAAGAATGGGCTCACCTTTCCAAACCAAATGTTAAGCCTTTGTTGGGACTATTTAGAAGATGGTTTATGTGAAGTTTGCTCAAAATCGGTCGAGCGGTTCTTTATTTTTCACATTTTTTTCAACAAATTAGTGTTTTTTTTTTTTGGAGTTAATAAAATCCATGGAAATTTTTTATATTTACATAAATATTGTATAATATAGTTTCCATATATTGTATAAACTCTATAAATTATTTTCTATATATATACAAATTTGATCATGTAATGATCTTTAGCAAAGTTGTTGAGCATGAACCGACGAACACTACCAAGTTGGTATGACCAATTTTCGATAGGTGGCGCCACTGAAAATTACTTAAATTCAAATTATTCGTGAACTATTAATTTGATCATGCTACGATATTTAGCAAAGTTGTTTCGCATGAGCCGACGAGGGTTGGTATGACGAATTCCCAATAGGTGGCGCCACAAAATTAATTAAATCATAAATTATGAATTTGATCATGCTATTATCTTTAGCAAAGTTGTTGCGCATAAGCCGAAGGTTTTAAGTTGGTACGATTAGTTTTCCCCAGATTTCTAAATTAATAGAGTCGCAAATTGTGCATTTGATCATGCTATGATCTTTAGCAAAGTTGTTGCGCATGAGTTGATGGAGGTTTCTAATTTCATTCCTTCAAATTTATTTTAGTTGGTGCCGCAGCAACGCGCGCAGGGTACAGCTAGTTCGTTTATGAATTAGGGGGTTAATTTTTTTTAATTAACGTATATCAATCAATTTATTGAAAAGTTTAATATAAGTATATTGCTCTAGGATTCCAATTTATTACAATTATTCAATATTATAATGACAACAAAAACTCCTATCACCATTTTTTTGGAGTTAATAAAATCCATGGAAATCTTTTTATATTTACATACATGTTGTATAATATAGTTTCCATATATTGTATAAACTCTATGAATTATCTTCTATCCCCTTTATTCATAAATAAATTTTAAAATTATTTAATTCTTATAATTTGAAATTTGTATGGAAATTTTGAATTATAAACTTGATATAGCTTTATTTTTTGATTATGAATTAGGGGGTATATATATATATATATATACAAATTTGATCAAGATCATTAAGCGAAGATGTTGCGCATGAACCGACGAGCATTACCAAGTTAGTATGACCAAGTTCCGACAGGTGGCGCAACAAAATTACTCAAAATTAATTGAATCATAAACTGTGCTATTATCTTTAGCAAAGTTGTTGCGCATGAGCCGACAAAGGTTTTAAGTTGGTACGACTAATTTTCGCCAGATGTCGCCAAATCTAAATTAGTTAAGTCGTAAATTGTGCATTTGATCATGCTATATTCTTTAGAAAAGTTGTTGCGCATGAGTCGATGGAGGTTTTTAATGTCATTCCTTCAAATTTATTTTAGTTGGTGCCGCATCAAGGCCCGCAGTTCGTTTATGAATTAGGGGGTTAATTGTTTAAAATTATGGTATAAAAATCATTTTATTGAAAAGTATAATATAAGTATATTGCTTTAGGATCCCAATTTATTCATTATTCAATATAGCTCAAAATCACGCATTAATTTTAGAGACAAAGTAAATACACATTATGTTCTCTATACAAAATATCAACATATATTACACAAACATTGGCACAATTCTATAGCTTACGTAGACAAACTTTAATACATTGTTATACATATAATTAGTTCTTGTGTTTTTCTTTACTAGTCTATTTAAAAGGTTATTTTGACTCAGAAGCATAAGTGTTCAAAAATATTTAATCCTCTTACAACCTCTCCTGAATACCCCTTATATTTTTTTATCATCTCTTGCCATATAAGTACAATAGAAAAAATTCTTTTTATTTTCCATTACACTTTTCTGCAATAGTAAACCTCAAGTAACCTCTAATTCTTAAGAATTATTTACTATATATAGAGATAATTTAATGATCCTACGGTGAAAGATCAATAACTTGTGGTTAGAGCAAAAGACAAAAAAAAAAAGATAGAAAAAAGAAAAACTCTACTTTAAATATAATAAAAAACGAAAGCATGCAAATTCTTTTTCTATTTAAATTTTCATCATCAACCTCATCAGATGATGATCAAACAACGAACCCAAACAAACAACCAACCAACATGACCATAAAACCCCATCAGTCGCAACTATCGGATTTCAAACTAGAGTCGGCAGAACACACGTACTTACATACTGACTCCAGTTTGAATAAAAAAAGGCCAAAGAAATAATTGCAAAGGCATTTGTCTGGAAAAGCAAAGCCTTAAGGAAATAGTTTAGAAAAAAAAAACTTTGGAAAATGTTGGCAAAAAAAAATCAAACATTCAAATTTAAAATTTTACATTTTAGTTTTCATTAAGCCTATTGAGAAAGGCCTAATCCTTAAGTTAATAAAAGAATTCAAACCGAGATATAAAAGAAAGAAACATGATTTGTATTTTAGTTCATTAGTTTCTTAAATAATTTTCTTAAGCATTTTCTTTTTCGAAATAAAAGGAAAATTTTTTTTACCGTTCGTTGTCCAACAATTCAACATGTCCATAATATTTAAAGTTATGGTTATTCAAGTATTTGATGTCTCTAAGTATATTCATCACTTAAATAGCCAAGTCATTTTCAATAGCAGTCGAACATTCAGTTTGTTTGAACGTCAGTCAGTCATTCCTTCAGTCATTTAGCCATTCCATTTTCAGTTGTATTCATTTCGTTTGTGTACGAGTATGTCAGAGAAGGGAAAAAGTGTATGATTACACGCGTTTAGTTGAACCTCATTATGGAAATTTATTACGTGTGGCGGCGACTGGTGATGAGCGCGACGCCATGGTTTGTTTAAGGTTAAAAAGTCACAATGGAAATCTTAAATATTTTTTTCCATTTTACTTTTCTATAAAGAATTGTAAGAAATGCAAGAAAATTTTTCAACATTAGGATTTTTTTAAAGAGTACGAGGGTTGAATAATGAGTTATGGAAAGAATTTAAAATTGAATTAAAATTTTTGTATTAAAAGAATTTCTATAGAAAATTTTTTTGTATCAAAAAAAATTCTGTACAAAATTTTTTGTATCAGAAAAATTTCTATAGAAATTTTTTTGATACAATAAATGTTCTTTAGAAATTTTTTTTATACAAAAAATTTTCTATAGAAACTTTTTTGATACAAAAATTTTTCTATCAAAAGTTTTTTGATACAAAAAATCTTCTATCGAAATTTTTTTGATACAAAAAATTTTCTATCGAAATTTTTCTGATACAAAAATAATTTTGTATATTAATTTTTTAGATACAAAAAAATTTTCCAACGAAATTTTTTTGATAAAAACCATTTTCTATAGAAATTTTTTCTACACATAAAATTTTCAATCGAAATTTTTTTGATACAAAAAAATTTCTGTATAAATTTTTGATACAAACAGTTTTCTATCGAAATTTTTTTGATACAAACAATTTTCTATCGAAATTTTTTTGATACAAAATATTTTTTATAGAAAATTTTTGTATCACAAATTTCTATATAAAATTTTTTCTATCAAAAAAATGTATACAGAAAATTTTTTATATCAAGATAATTTCTATAGAAAAATTTTTGTATCAAAAAAATTTGTAAAGAAAATTTTTTGTATCAAAAAAATTTGTATAGACAAGTTTTTATATCAAAAAAATTTCTATAGAAAATTTTTTGTATAAACAAATTTCTATAGACAATTTTTTGTATTAACAAATTTCTATAAAAAATTTTTTGTATAAAAATATTTTTGTATCAAAAAAATTTTTATAGAAAATTTTTTGTATCAAAAAATTTTTATAGAAAATTTTTTGTATCAAAAAATTTTTATAGAAAATTTTTTGTATCAAAAAATTTTATAGAAAATTTTTTGTATCAAAAAATTTTTATAGAAAATTTTTTGTATCAAAAAATTTTTATAGAAAATTTTTTGTATCAAAAAATTTTTACAGAAAATTTTTTGTATCAAAAAATTTTTACAGAAAATTTTTTGTATCAAAAAATTTTTATAGAAAATTTTTTGTATCAAAAAATTTTTATAGAAAATTCTTTGTATCAAAAAATTTTAAAGAAAATTTTTAGTATCAACAAATTTTTATAGAAAATTTTTTGTATGAAAAAAATTTCTTTATAGAAAATTTTTTGTATCAAAAAAATTTCTCTATAGAAAATTTTATGCATCAAAAAAATTTCTTTATAGAAAAATTTTTGTATCAACAAAATTTTTATTGAAAATTTTTTGTATCAAAAAATTTTTATAGAAAATTTTTTGTATCAAAAAATTTTTATAGAAAATTTTTTGTATCAAAAAATTTTTATAGAAAATTTTTTGTATCAAAAAATTTTTATAGAAAATTTTTTGTATCAAACAATTTTTAAAGAAAATTTTTTGTATCAAAAAATGTTTATAGAAAATTTTTTGTATGAAAAAAATTTCTTTATAGAAAATTTTTTGTATCAAAAAAAATTTCTCTATAGAAAATTTTTTGTATCAAAAAAATTTCTTTATAGAAAATTTTATGCATCAAAAATATTTCTTTATAGAAAATTTTATGCATCAAAAAAATTTTTTTATAGAAAAATTTTTGTACCAAAAAAACTTCTTTATAGAAAATTTTTTGTATTAAAAAAAATTCTTAATAGAAAATTTTTTGTATCAAAAAAATTTTTTTATAGAAAATTTTTTGTATCAAAAAAATTTCTTTGTATAAAATTTTTTGTGTCAAAAAAATTTCGTTATAGAAAATTTTTTGTATCAAAAAAATTTCTTTATAGAAAATTGTTTGTATCAAAAAAAAATTCGATAGAAAATTTTTTGTATCAAAAAAACTTCCAAAGAAAATTTTTTGTATCAAAAAAATTTTGAAGGAAAATTTTTTGTATCAAAAAAATTTCGATAGAAAATTTTTTGTATCAAAAAATTTCGAAAGAAAATTTTTTGTATCAAAATAATTTCGATAGAGAATTTTTTCAAAAAAAAATTTCGATAGAAAATTTTTTGTATCAAAAAAATTTCGATAGAAAATTTTTTGTATCAAAAAAATTTCGATAGAAAATTTTTTGTATCAAAAAAATTTCGATAGAAAATTTTTGGATCAAAAAAATTTCGATAGAAAATATTTTGTATCAAAAAAATTTCGATAGAAAATATTTTGTATCAAAAAAATTTCGATAGAAAATATTTTGTATCAAAAAAATTTCTAGTTTTATTTTCTACAATCCTCTTTTGTCAGTTAATGAAAAATATGTTTTACCATAAATTTTCTTAGCATACCAGCCTTTTTATTTTAGACTCAATTTGAAACTTTAAACCTGTAAAAGAACATAAACATTCAACACTTGTTGTCTACTTTAACATTAACAGCCGATCTTTTTCGTTTCTTTTTTTAACATTTTAGTACTTTTAACATTTTTCATTTTTTTCCATTTTCTCAAAAAAAAAATACATTTCCATCTTCTACATTTTCCACTTCATTTGGAAGCAAAGCCTACCATATAGATTTATATTTTTCTTTCTATTGACTAAAGGTTTTGATCTACAACTACCAGCCATCAATCACGTTTTACATTTGCATAAATCGTATTTTATAGATGTTGAGATGAAGCGGCTGATGTTGATGATGGCGATGATGATGATGATCAGCATTCACCGGGTTGTCTAGGTAGTTGGTCGTTTGTCTAGTTGGTTAGTAGTTGTTTTGAATTCCTACTGCTATGTTTTTAAGAGATCTACGACTACCAAAGGAGTTATTTCTTGATATCAAATGCAACAACTGCTGTGTATGAGAAGTTTTCTTTTTTTTTTGGTGTCCATGTCATGTTGAGCATTTTTCTTTACTTCTTGTGTTTTTTAGGCTAAGAAAAAATATTTAGCAGCTGAAAAAAAAAGTAATATGTTTTTCATATTAGTTATAGACAATTTAGAATGGAAATGAGAAAATTTGAGTAAAGATTTATGGTGTGTGTTTGTTTGTTGGAAAAAAAACTTACTTTGTATAAAAATGTTATTCTTTTAAAAAATCAATTTACATTCCTTTAATTAATTTGTATGAATAAAAAAATAAAAAATTTTTTGTATCAAAAAATTTCGATAGAAAATTTTTTGTATCAAAAACTTTTCTTTAGAAAATTTTTTGTAAAAAACTCTAATTAAAATTTTTTGTGTCAAAAAAACTTCTACAAAAAATTTTTTGTATCAAAAAATTTCTATAGAAAATCTTTTATACCAAAAAAAATTCTACAGACAATTTTTTGTATCAAAAAAATTTCTTTAGAAAACTTTTTGTATCAAAAAAATTTCTTTAGAAATTTTTTTTTATCAAAAAAATTTCTTTAGAAAATATTTTGTATCAAAAAAATTTCTTTAGAAAATTTTTTGTATCAAAAAAATTTCTTTAGAAAATTTTTTGTATCAAAAAAATTTCCTTAGAAAATTTTTTGTATCAAAAAAATTTCTTTAGAAAATTTTTTGTATCAAAAAAATTTCTTTAGAAAATCTTTTGTATCAAAAAAATTTCTTTAGAAAATTTTTTGTATCAAAAAAATTTCTTTAGAAAATTTTTTGTATCAAAAAACTTTCTTTAGAAAAAAAATTCTACAGAAAATTTTTTGTATCAAAAACTTTTCTTTAGAAAATTTTTTGTAAAAAACTCTAATTAAAATTTTTTGTGTCAAAAAAACTTCTACAAAAAATTTTTTGTATCAAAAAATTTCTATAGAAAATCTTTTATACCAAAAAAAATTCTACAGACAATTTTTTGTATCAAAAAAATTTCTTTAGAAAACTTTTTGTATCAAAAAAATTTCTTTAGAAATTTTTTTTTATCAAAAAAATTTCTTTAGAAAATATTTTGTATCAAAAAAATTTCTTTAGAAAATTTTTTGTATCAAAAAAATTTCTTTAGAAAATTTTTTGTATCAAAAAAATTTCCTTAGAAAATTTTTTGTATCAAAAAAATTTCTTTAGAAAATTTTTTGTATCAAAAAAATTTCTTTAGAAAATTTTTGTATCAAAAAAATTTCTTTAGAAAATTTTTTGTATCAAAAAAATTTCTTTAGAAAATTTTTTGTATCAAAAAACTTTCTTTAGAAAAAAAATTCTACAGAAAATTTTTTGTATCAAAAAAATTTCTTTTGAAAATTTTTTGTATGAAAAAAATTTGTTTAGAAAATTTGTTGTATCAAATAAATTTCTTTACAAAATTTTTTGTATCAAAAAAATTTCTTTAGAAAATTTTTTGTATCCAAAAAATTTCTTTAAAAAATTTTTTGTATCAAAAAAATTTCTTTAGAAAAGTTTTTGTATCAAAAAAATTTCTTTAGAAAATTTTTGTATCAAAAAAATTTCTTTAGAAAATTTTTGTACCAAAAAAAATTCTTTAGAAAATTTTTTGTATCAAAAAAATTCTTTAGAAAATTTTTTGTATCAAAAAAATTTCTTTAGAAAATTTTTTGTATCAAAAAAATTTCTTTAGAAAATTATTTGTATCAAAAAAATTTCTATAGAAAATTTTTTGTACCAAAAAAATTTCTTTAGAAAATTTTTTGTATCAAAAAAATTTCTTTAGAAAATTTTTTGTATCAAAAAAATTTCTTTAGAAAACTTTTTGTATCAAAAAAATTTCTTTAGAAAATTTTTTGTATCAAAAAAATTTCTTTAGAAAATATTTTGTATCAAAAAAATTTCTATAGAAAATTTTTTGTATCAAAAAAATTTCTTTAGAAAATCTTTTGTATCAAAAAAATTTCTTTAGAAAATTTTTTGTATCAAAAAAATTTCTTTAGAAAATTTTTTGTATCAAAAAACTTTCTTTAGAAAAAAAATTCTACAGAAAATTTTTTGTATCAAAAAAATTTCTTTTGAAAATTTTTTGTATGAAAAAAATTTGTTTAGAAAATTTTTTGTATCAAAAAAATTTCTTTAGAAAATCTTTTGTATCAAAAAAATTTCTTTAGAAAATTTTTTGTATCAAAAAAATTTCTTTAGAAAATTTTTTGTATCAAAAAACTTTCTTTAGAAAAAAAATTCTACAGAAAATTTTTTGTATCAAAAAAATTTCTTTTGAAAATTTTTTGTATCAAAAAAATTTCTTTAGAAAATATTTTGTATCAAAAAAATTTCTTTAGAAAATTTTTTGTATCAAAAAAATTTCTTTAGAAAATTTTTTGTATCAAAAAAATTTCCTTAGAAAATTTTTTGTATCAAAAAAATTTCTTTAGAAAATTTTTTGTATCAAAAAAATTTCTTTAGAAAATCTTTTGTATCAAAAAAATTTCTTTAGAAAATTTTTTGTATCAAAAAAATTTCTTTAGAAAATTTTTTGTATCAAAAAACTTTCTTTAGAAAAAAAATTCTACAGAAAATTTTTTGTATCAAAAAAATTTCTTTTGAAAATTTTTTGTATGAAAAAAATTTGTTTAGAAAATTTGTTGTATCAAATAAATTTCTTTACAAAATTTTTTGTATCAAAAAAATTTCTTTAGAAAATTTTTTGTATCCAAAAAATTTCTTTAAAAAATTTTTTGTATCAAAAAAATTTCTTTAGAAAAGTTTTTGTATCAAAAAAATTTCTTTAGAAAATTTTTGTATCAAAAAAATTTCTTTAGAAAATTTTTGTACCAAAAAAAATTCTTTAGAAAATTTTTTGTATCAAAAAAATTCTTTAGAAAATTTTTTGTATCAAAAAAATTTCTTTAGAAAATTTTTTGTATCAAAAAAATTTCTTTAGAAAATTATTTGTATCAAAAAAATTTCTATAGAAAATTTTTTGTACCAAAAAAATTTCTTTAGAAAATTTTTTGTATCAAAAAAATTTCTTTAGAAAATTTTTTGTATCAAAAAAATTTCTTTAGAAAACTTTTTGTATCAAAAAAATTTCTTTAGAAAATTTTTTGTATCAAAAAAATTTCTTTAGAAAATATTTTGTATCAAAAAAATTTCTATAGAAAATTTTTTGTATCAAAAAAATTTCTATAGAAAATTTTTTGTATCAAAAAAATTTCTATAGAAAATTTTTTGTATCAAAAAAATTTCTTTAGAAAATATTTTGTATCAAAAAAATTTCTCCAGAAAATTTTTGTATCAAAAAAATTTCTTTAGAAAATTTTTTGTATCAAAAAAATTTCTTTAGAAAATTTTTTGTATCAAAAAAATTTCTTTAGAAAATTTTTTTGTATCAAAAAAATTTCTGTAGAAATTTTTTTGTATCAAAAATATTTCTTTAGAAAATTTTTTGTATCAAAAATATTTCTTTAGAAAATTTTTTGTATCAAAAAAATTTCTTTAGAAAATTTTTTGTATCAAAAAAATTTCTTTAGAAAATTTTTTGTATCAAAAAAATTTCTTTAGAAAATTTTTTTGTATCAAAAAAATTTCTGTAGAAATTTTTTTGTATCAAAAATATTTCTTTAGAAAATTTTTTGTATCAAAAATATTTCTTTAGAAAATTTTTTGTATCAAAAAAATTTCTTTAGAAAATTTTTTGTATCAAAAAAATTTCTTTAGAAAATTTTTTGTATCAAAAAAATTTCTTTAGAAAATTTTTTGTATCAAAAAAATTTCTTTAGAAAATTTTTTGTATCAAAAAAATTTCTTTAGAAAACTTTTTGTATCAAAAAAATTTCTTTAGAAAATTTTTTGTATCAAAAAAATTTCTTTAGAAAATTTTTTGTATCAAAAAAATTTCCTTAGAAAATTTTTTGTATCAAGAAAATTTCTCTAAAAAATTTTTGGTATCAAGAAAATTTCTCTAAAAAATTTTTTGTATCAAAATAAAAATTTTTTGTATCAAAATAAAAATTTTTTGTATCAAAATAAAAATTTTTTGTATCAAAAAAAAAATTTTTGTCCAAAATAATTTTTTTCTTACATTTCATGCTAATCGTGACACTGTGCCATGTTACGATCACATATCCCTATTAAACATGTTCAAATTCAAACATTGATGGCATTTTAAATAGTTTTAATGACCGAGAGTCTTGCGTGTGTTCAAAATGTCTGTTATTCAAAATTGTATATCAAAAAAGGGTTTTTCAGGCATTTTAAAATTTTTTTATGGCACATTTTTCCCTATAATTTTATTCAAATTTTTTATTACCCAACAAATGTGTACAAAAATGTTAAGACTGGTAATGGGTTTTACTTTTGAATAATTTTCAAATGCATTTTACTGCATTTTTGTTTGTAATTAAATATGTAAGGTAGAGTCTTTTTTATGTGACTTTTTTGTTATTTTATAGGATTTTGTGGATTTAAAAAGAAAAATAATTCCTTTTGTGTTAAATACCTTTTTAATGTACTTTTTTTATCCATTTACATACATTTTATAGGAAAATGAGTAACGAGGCATATTGAAGGCTTTTAATGTTTGTTAGATTTTTGATTTTTTTTTTTTTTTTGTATAATTTTCTTTGAATACCATTTTTTTGCTGTTTGAGTGACATGTAGTGATTTTTATTATATCGAAACAAATTGTCTTCTATTGTCAAATGTCTTATAGAAAAGAACCATTTTTTATTCAGGCGCCACACGTTTGTTCTTCATTTAAATAATTTTGTTGAATGCAAACAATTTTTTATAATAATTATGAGGAGTAAAATTCAAAAACATTTGATCCTACTTTGATCAGGCATGTTTAAATTATGATTATGTTGAAAATTATATAGTTTCAGTGGAATCATATCATGATTCGTAAAATCTTGTAATGACTGGATACGAAAATAGTAACTTAAGATGTCATACATATAATCAAAACTGTCTTACCTTAACAGGTTTCACTGTCCTAAAATTTTTTGTAACACACAAAGTAATAACAAGTAAGAAAGCGCTATAGTCGGTCAAGCCGACCATACGATACCCTTCACCACTAAGGTCAAAGGTGTTATTTTTCCTGTATAAAGACAAATATTTGCTAAATTTTGCCATCATACAAACATTTTCTCAAAACCTATATATTCAACCTGTTTCCGTCATTTGCACTTATATGAGAGCTAGAGTCAAATGTGGACCGATTATCTCGAAATTTGGCAAGTTGACTACAGTTGTTACAATTACGTATGCGAAAAATAAACTCAAAATTTTCATTATCTTAAGATTTACGAGCGTTTTAGTGATTTTTTGTCTCATTTAGTGCGTTTTTAATGAAGAGTTTGTATGGGAGCTATGGTCAAATGTGGACCGATTTCAACGAAATTTGATACAGTGATTTAAGTTTACATAAGCAGTATCTGTTTTAAATTTCATGAAAAAATATTGATATTTGTGACCAATATATCAATTCCGGGAAATGGGACCTATGGGAGGTACCATAAATAATGGACCGATTTTGACCAATTTCAATAGCCATGGTCCCATTGTCAAAAAAATTATCTATACCAAATTTCATCAAATTATCTTTAGAATTGCGACCTGTAGTTTGATTACAAGGTTTACATGGGGGTCCAGCCGTCCAGCCAGCCAGACGGACGGACGGACGGACATCGCTAAATCGACTCAGAAAGTGATTCTAAGCCTATTGGTATACTAAAAGGTGGGTCTAAGACAAATATTTCTATTCGTTACAAACATCAGCACAAACTTATAATACCCTTTCCACCTATGGTGGTGAAGGGTATAAAAATCGGTACAAAATAGACAAAATACATATTCAAATAAAAATTTCCATATAAGTGAATTGCAAATATTTTCATAGCTTTAAAAGCTAAACAAAAGCTTTTTAAAATGTTGCTGCCATTGTGTTGGAGATAAACAATTGAACACCTCACTCCAATAAAAACAACAAAACAAAACTTTGACAAGTTCAATGGCCACATTTTTCCAAACATCACCGCAACCATAATAATAAACTCATACCCAAATGCTCCCTAGAAAAAGCACATAAATACAAAATTATGCTTGGAATACATAAAACTTTTGCTATAAAATAAATAAAGCTTAAAAAAATCATTATAAGAATTACTCCGATCGTGTTGTATATGCCTCCAAAAGACATGGTTTCATTTTGTGATTGTTTTATTATTGAAATTGATCACATACAAGTATCAGAGAGTGCGACGATCATTTGGTTTTCATTTCTTTTTTGTTATTATATTTCATTTCAAAATAATAAAAAAAATGGCACAAAAACGTGTCAATTGCAAAATATTGTTGTATTTACCCTCATGGTATAGAGTTATTATTATGCAAAATGTCAAACAATCTTTTAAATATAATTGTTGAAGATCTGGGATGGTTGGAATTGTTTTGTTTATAATTTTGTTTATGTTGAAAGCGATCCAAAAAATATTAAATTTCAAAACTCATGTCATGTAAACAATAAAACGAGACAAAATAATCGGTAGATTATATCAGCTTAAAGAAATTGGTAGGATTTAAATGAGTTTTTTGAAATCTGAATATTTTTCGAAAAAAATCTTTTAGTAAAAAGATGATAACAAATTTTTGATAACAATGATTGTAGTTTTTAGGTTAAATTTATGCTTAAACAATTAAAACTTTAAGCTTAAAAATTCTTAGTAAAAGGTCCTCAAAATCAATGTTAACCCCTTGCGACACGATTTAATTTCGACAAGCTAAGTTACGTTTTCTAGAACAAGTTCCATCATTCCTGTAAGCAAAAAAGGTAAAAAAGCTCTTAACTAAAAACAAGTTAGAAAGTGCTATATTTGGTCAAGCCCGACCATACGATACCCTTCACTACTTCTTCTTCTGTATAAAGACAAATATTTGCTAAATTTTGTCATCATACAAATATTTTCTAAAAACTTATATATTTAAGCTATTTCCGTCATTTGAACTTATATAAGAGCTAAGGTTAAATGTAGACTAATTATCTTGAAATTTGACAAATTGATTACAGTTGTTACAAAAATTATGTATGCAAAAAATAAACTTAAAATTCCTATTATCTTCAGCGTTTTAGTGATTTTTGTCTTATTTAGTGCGTTTTGACAAAAGAGTTTTTATGGGAGCTATGGTCAAACGTTTACCGATTTCAACGAACTTTGGTACAGTGATTTAAAAAAACTTTAAAATTTTAAATCCTGTTTTAGTTTTTATTCATTTTTAATATATTTAGTATAAGTATATGTTATATTTTTATATAACCGATTTATCTTTTAAGCTGTCATTGATTTCACATAAAATTAGTATTAAACTATAAAATTGAATACCGCTTAATTCCACCATAAATCCAAAACAATTAAATCTTTTTTAAATCCCACTAGTGATAACATTAACTAAATCGTTAAAAATCACGGAATAAAAGTCACTTACATACAACAACACCATAATTACACAATAAAATAAGATTTACTCACAATTTTAACAACATCAAAGAAATTGAAAATTTTCCATTTGTCAGTTTAAATGTGAAAAATAAAAAAAAACTTTAAAATGAAAATGTCAAACGGGATTAAGAAAGTCAGTTTAAATTTATAGAAAATAACAGAGAAAAATCAACACCAACACTAGTAAAATACTTCCGTCTTTGTAAAAGAAATGCATAAATAAATAGGCCAGCAGAGGGAGAGTGAAAACATAAAAATTAATACAAACATAATTAACAGGATAATGTACAGATTTAAGGTTTCAACATGACTAAACTCTAAGTTTCCTAGTCTTAAAAAAAAGAAAGAAAAAATTATTTGTAGTATGTGAAAATTTCCAGACTGGTCAAAAGCCCCTTGTAAACAAATAACAAACAAAAAATATTTTGAATATTTAGTCAGAAACTTTTTGCTGTTGCCAAGATATTTAAATACTGAATCATAAAATTCAAGAAAAAGTTAAGGGGCAAAGAAAAAACAAATGTTAGAAATGAACAAATGCGTAGGAAGTCTAAAAACTTTTGGCTTGACTTGACTCGATGGCTGAATCATTTGTGTTTGCATACGACTAAAAAAATATTGGTATACTAGTCTCAACAACTAAATGGAAATAAAACGTTTATTAACATTGTCAAATAAATTCAGTCAGTTTTGTACTTAAATTACCAACAATATAAAAATTAAAGCAAAAGTATGAATACGCCATATGGCTGGCATTTTTAGCCCGCATTTATTTATTAAAAGGCTGGTTTAAAAGCCTCAAGTCTTGTCTCTAAATCTCTGCTCAAAATCCAGAAATTATTTCTAATGATGTGGCAAAGACAAACGGAAAAATATAAATAAAATAAAATTAAACTTGAAATAAATTGTAATATAAATGTTTACTTTTTAAATGGTTATTTGTGTGTCCTATAAATTTGCAAAATGCATAAAATCGAATTTGAGCTACACGTAGACAAGACTTCCAAAGCTAAATTAAGCAACAAAATCAAAGTCTTTCACTCTGAAAATGTAAGCGGAGCAGGAAAACAAGTTTAATGAGTTTTTTTCTAAGAAACGAAAAAAAAACAAAAAAGCTAAAGTTATGGAAGACTAGCAGGCACTTTACAGCTTAAAGCAGTTTTAGGAAAGTTTAAAGCTTTAAAAATGTTTCTAAATA
Organism: Stomorhina lunata; assembly: GCA_933228675.1. NCBI lineage: Eukaryota > Metazoa > Arthropoda > Insecta > Diptera > Rhiniidae > Stomorhina > Stomorhina lunata. The sequence goes on from OW121740.1 coordinate 129,261,091, forward strand.
GCTTTTACTATTATAGAAAAACCTAAAACTAAGCCAAAACTACAAAATGGCCTTCATTCTAAAATATATATCTTCTCAAGCTCTAAAACTAAAGCATCAACTGCTTTGTAATTTACTTTTTTTATAGGAAATTTTTCACAAAATTACTATTTTTATAGGAAAATTTCCAAAAATTTACTATTTTGATAGGAAATTTTTAAAAATTTACTATTTTTATAAGAAATTTTTCAAAAATTTACTATTTTTATAAGAAATTTTCAAAAATTTTCTATTTTTATAGGAAATGTTTCAAAAATTTACTATTTTTATAAGAAGTTTTTCAAAAATTTACTATTTTTATAAAAAATTTTCCAAAAATTTTTTTATTTTTATAGGAAATTTTCAAAAATTTACTATTTTTATAGGAAAATTTTCAAAAATTTACTATTTTTATAGGAAATATTTAAAAAATTTACTATTTTAATAGGACATTTTTTATTGGAAATTTTTCAAAAATTTACTATTTTAATAGGAAATTTTTCAAAAATTTACTATTTTAATAGGAAATTTTTCAAAAATTTACTATTTTAATAGGAAATTTTTCAAAAATTTACTATTTTAATAGGAAATTTTTCAAAAATTTACTATTTTAATAGGAAATTTTTCAAAAATTTACTATTTTAATAGGAAATTTTTCAAAAATTTACTATTTTAATAGGAAATTTTTCAAAAATTTACTATTTTTACAGAAAATTTTCAAAAATTTCCTATTTTTATAAGAAATTTTCAAAAATTTACTATTTTTATAGGAAATTTTTAAAAATTTACTGTTTTTATATGAAATTTTTCAAAAATTTCCTATTTTTATAGAAAAATTTTCAAAAATTTACTAATTTTATAGGAAATTTTTCAAAAATTTACTATTTTTATAGGAAAGTTTTCAAAAATTTCCTATTTTTATAGGAAATTTTTAAATATTTCCTATTTTTTTAAGAAATTTTTTAAATATTTCCTATTTTTTTAAGAAATTTTTTAAAAATTTCCTATAAAAATAGGAAATTTTTCAAAAATTTACTATTTTTTTCGTAAATTTTTCAAAAATTTACTATTTTTATAGGAAATTTTTCAAAAATTTCCTATTTTTATAGGAAATTGTTCAAAAATTTCCTATTTTTATAGAAAATTTTTCAAAAATTTACTATTTTTATAGGGAATTTTTAAAAAATTTACTATTTTTATAGGAAATTTTTCAAAAATTTACTATTTCTATAAAAAATTTTTCAAAAATTTACTATTTTTATAGGAAATTTTTCAAAAATTTACTATTTTTATAGGAAATTTTTAAAAATTTACTGTTTTTATATGAAATTTTTCAAAAATTTCCTATTTTTATAGGAAATTGTTCAAAAATTTCCTATTTTTATAGGAAATTTTTCACAAATTTACTATTTTAATAGGAAATTTTTCAAAAATTTACTATTTTAATAGGAAATTTTTCAAAAATTTACTATTTTTACAGAAAATTTTCAAAAATTTCCTATTTTTATAAGAAATTTTCAAAAATTTACTATTTTTATAGAAAATTTTTAAAAATTTACTGTTTTTATATGAAATTTTTCAAAAATTTCCTATTTTTATAGAAAAATTTTCAAAAATTTACTAATTTTATAGGAAATTTTTCAAAAATTTACTATTTTTATAGGAAATTTTTAAAAATTTACTATTTTTATAAGAAATTTTTCAAAAATTTACTATTTTTATAAGAAATTTTCAAAATTTTTCTATTTTTATAGGAAATGTTTCAAAAATTTACTATTTTTATAAGAAGTTTTTCAAAAATTTACTATTTTTATAAAAAATTTTCCAAAAATTTACTATTTTTATAGGAAATTTTCAAAAATTTACTATTTTTATAGGAAAATTTTCAAAAATTTACTATTTTTATAGGAAATATTTAAAAAATTTACTATTTTAATAGGAAATTTTTTATAGGAAATTTTTCAAAAATTTACTATTTTAATAGGAAATTTTTCAAAAATTTACTATTTTAATAGGAAATTTTTCAAAAATTTACTATTTTAATAGGAAATTTTTCAAAAATTTACTATTTTAATAGGAAATTTTTCAAAAATTTACTATTTTAATAGGAAATTTTTCAAAAATTTACTATTTTAATAGGAAATTTTTCAAAAATTTACTATTTTTATAGGAAATTTTTCAAAAATTTACTATTTTAATAGGAAATTTTTCAAAAATTTACTATTTTAATAGGAAATTTTTCAAAAATTTACTATTTTAATAGGAAATTTTTCAAAAATTTACTATTTTAATAGGAAATTTTTCAAAAATTTACTATTTTTACAGAAAATTTTCAAAAATTTCCTATTTTTATAAGAAATTTACAAAAATTTACTATTTTTATAGGAAATTTTTAAAAATTTACTGTTTTTATATGAAATTTTTCAAAAATTTCCTATTTTTATAGAAAAATTTTCAAAAATTTACTAATTTTATAGGAAATTTTTCAAAAATTTACTATTTTTATAGGAAAGTTTTCAAAAATTTCCTATTTTTATAGGAAATTTTTAAATATTTCCTATTTTTTAAGAAATTTTTTAAATATTTCCTATTTTTTTAAGAAATTTTTTAAAAATTTCCTATAAAAATAGGAAAATTTTCAAAAATTTACTATTTTTTTCGTAAATTTTTCAAAAATTTACTATTTTTATAGGAAATTTTTCAAAAATTTCCTATTTTTATAGGAAATTTTTCAAAAATTTCCTATTTTTATAGGAAATTGTTCAAAAATTTCCTATTTTTATAGGAAATTTTTCAAAAATTTACTATTTTTATAGGGAATTTTTAAAAAATTAACTATTTTTATAGGAAATTTTTCAAAAATTTACTATTTCTATAAAAAATTTTTCAAAAATTTACTATTTTTATAGGAAATTTTTCAAAAATTTACTATTTTTATAGGAAATTTTTAAAAATTTACTGTTTTTATATGAAATTTTTCAAAAATTTCCTATTTTTATAGGAAATTGTTCAAAAATTTCCTATTTTTATAAGAAATTTTTCACAAATTTACTATTTTAATAGGAAATTTTTCAAAAATTTACTATTTTAATAGGAAATTTTTCAAAAATTTGCTATTTTTACAGAAAATTTTCAAAAATTTCCTATTTTTATAAGAAATTTTCAAAAATTTACTATTTTTATAGGAAATTTTTAAAAATTTACTGTTTTTATATGAAATTTTTCAAAAATTTCCTATTTTTATAGAAAAATTTTCAAAAATTTACTAAATTTATAGGAAATTTTTTAAAAATTTACTATTTTTATAGGAAAGTTTTCAAAAATTTCCTATTTTTATAGGAATTTTTTTAAATATTTCCTATTTTTTTAAGAAATTTTTTAAATATTTCCTATTTTTTTAAGAAATTTTTTAAAAATTTCCTATAAAAATAGGAAATTTTTCAAAAATTTACTATTTTTTTCGTAAATTTTTCAAAAATTTACTATTTTTATAGGAAATTTTTCAAAAATTTCCTATTTTTATAGGAAATTTTTCAAAAATTTCCTATTTTTATAGGAAATTTTTCAAAAATTTCCTATTTTTATAGGAAATTGTTCAAAAATTTCCTATTTTTATAGGAAATTTTTCAAAAATTCACTATTTTTATAGGGAATTTTTCAAAAATTTACTATTTTTATAGGAAATTTTTCAAAAATTTACTATTTCTATAAAAAATTTTTCAAAAATTTACTATTTTTATAGGAAATTTTTCAAAAATTTACTATTTTTTTAGGAAACTTTTCAAAAATTTACTAATTTTATAGGAAATTTTTGAAAAACTTACTATAAAAATAGAAAAATTTTCAAAAATTAACTACTTTTATAGGAAATTTTTCAAAAATTTACTATTTTTATAGACAATTTTTCAAAAATTTTCTATTATTATAATAAATTTTTCAAAAATATCCTTTTTTATATAGAAAAGTCTACTATATTAAGGGGATATTTCAAATTTTTAGGTCTAAGCTTTTCTATAAGATGTCAGTTTTCCTATAGAAAAGTTACAGATATACACCAGAAAAGTGTGAAGTTTTATAATTAGCATTTTCTTAGAAAAGCTTAAAGATTAATGTAAAGCTTTTAATTAAAAATGTATACAGTAAATTAAGCTTAAAGCTTTGTATATCAAAATTAAAAAATATCGAGCTTTAGGCTGTAATTTTGCAACCTTTTGAAAAATGACAACTTTTTTTGATTTCCTATCGCGAAATCTAAAAAGTTGCAAATGATTGAAGAAAATCAATAGACTTGCGATTTGATGTATTAAATTACAACAAAAGAAGTGAAAAGGGGACTTAAGCAAAACGAGTACAATCTTCAATTCAGACTAAAACAGCCCGAGGGGCGTGTGAGTGGTTGATGTATAAATGTTGCCTTAGTTGCAGTATATTTTTTTTTGTACTATATTCATGCATGCATGTATTCATGCAATACAAGTACTTGTACATCACTCTTTTTTGTACAGGATTTTGTTGTTGCATGTAGCACAAAGTAAGAGTTAACAAACTGCAATCCTCAAGTGGGCAGCTGATCTTGCAGCAGCCACAACATGTTAGAGATTTTTCTGCTGTTAGTTAATGTTTTTGCTGATTTCTTGTGTTGATTTTTTTTTTGTTGTTGCTTTGCCGATCATTTTTTATTATTTTTATTTAAGTCATCTTAACATTATAGACAACATTTTAACAACCGCAAACAACCAGTCAATAAGAGCAATCAAGATCGTCATCCTACACGTATGTTGTTGCTGTTCGTACTCGAAAGTACGTACATAGTACGTACAACCAGTTCGATTGGAGTGAGTGAATACATGTGGTTGGGGCTGGGATGGATGGATTGCTTGGATACACGTAGATAGTACATTATTGTTGTAAAAAAGTATAAAAAAGAAAATTGTAAAAACAACAATAACTAAAATGAAGTCAGAGGTTTGAAGGAATAAGTTTCAAATTATGGTTGGTTGATTGTAAAGTGGATACTCTAATAACCAGAAGTAATCAATGAAATGGTGAAATCTAAAGATATTAAAAATATCTTTATATTTTAAAAATATTTTTTAAGCATTATTGTGTAATATAAAGTTGCTTCTTTATTGTCCCCAAGTAGTCAATAAAAGGGTAAATTCTTTAACTTTTGATTTTTCTTAAAGAGTAAATTCTAGCATTATTTTAAAATATAATTAAATATATTTGTTTGAATCCCTTAAATTTTACTTAAGAATTTTGAAATTATTCCTTTAAATCCTCTTAGCTTTTCCCTCTATTTTTTCAAATTATCGTTGTCAGTTTGTTTTATTGTCATTTGTTGCAGTTGTTGTATGTTGTATTCCAAATATTGTTGTAGTGGCTTTTAAATGCAATTTATGTTCTTTATTAATGATCATCGTGGTGTTACATGAAAATTGACTATTGACAGCGTAAAATATATTATAGTACAAGTATTTTATTGTATATTTTCCACATAGTTTTTTTGTTTTTTTGTTTTCCTATTTCACCAAAAGCTGTTGATTTCATTACTATCGGTCATCAGTGTTTGTTTTTCAAGTTTTTTGTTGAGGATTTTGAGATTTTTTTGATATGAAAATTTATTGAATAAAATAATATTTACAAATTTCACCAGAAAAAGTGATGAGTTTTAAATGATTTTTCTAACATTCTAGTTTTTAAATTGTTTTACAAGAGGAAATCCTAAACCAAAAGCTTTTCTATAGAAATTTTTAAAGAAGTTAAAGAATTAAGTTCTAATGTTTTCTGTAGAAAATAAATTATTCAAAACTTTACAATTTTTATAGAACAATTTACTATTTTGATAGAAAAATTTATTGTTTTTATAGGAAATTTTTCAAAAATTTCCTATCTTTCAAAAATTTACTATTTTTATAGGAAAATTTTCAAAAATTTCCTATTTTTATAGGAAATTTTTCAAAAATTTACTATTTTTATAGGAAATTTTTCAAAAATTTACTATTTTTATAGGAAATTTTTCAAAAATTTACTATTTTTATAGGAAATTTTTCAAAAATTTACTATTTTTATAGGAAATTTTTCAAAAATTTACGATTTTTATAGGAAGTTTTTCAAAAATTTACTATTTTTATAGGAAATTTTTCAAAAATTTCCTATTTTTACAGGAAATTTTTCAAAAATTTCCTATTTTTATAGGAAATTTTTCAAAAATTTCCTATTTTTGTAAAAAATTTTTCAAAAATTTCCTTTTTTTATAAGAAATTTTTCAAAAATTTCCTACTTTTATAAGAAATTTTTCAAAAATTTCGCTTTTTTATAAGAAATTTTTCAAAAATTTCCTTTCTTTATAAGAAATTTTTCAAAAATTTCCTATTTGTATACGAAATTTTTCAATAATTTCCTTTTTTTTCAAAAATTTCCTATTTTTATAAGAAATTTTTCAAAAATTTCCTTTTTTTATAAGAAATTTTTCAAAAATTTCCTATTTTTATAAGAAATTTTTCAAAAATTTCCCTTTTTTATAAGAAATTTTTCAAAAATTTCCTTTTTTTATTAAAAGTTTTTCAAAAATTTACTATTTTTATACGAAATTTTTCAAAATTTACTATTTTTATAGGTAATTTTTCAAAATTTACTATTTTTATACGAAATTTATCAAAATTTACTATTTTTATAGGTAATTTTTCAAAATTTACTATTTTTATAGGAAATTTTTCAAAAATTTACTATTTTTATAGGAAATTTTTAAAAAATTTACTATTTTTATGGGAAAATTTTCAAAAATTTACTATTTTTATAGGAAAATTTTCAAAAAATTACTATTTCTATAAGAAATTTTTGAAAAAATTACTATTTCTATAGGAAATTTTTTAAAAATTTCCTATTTTTATAGGAAACATTTCAAAAATTTACTATTTCTATAGGAAATTTTTCAACAAAAAACACTGTTTTTTTTAGGAAATTTTTCAAATCTTTCTTAATTTCTTAGGTATTCTTTTAAAAACTTACTATTTTTTCGGAAATTTTTCAAAAATGACCTATTTTTATAAGAAACTCTTCAAAAATTTAGTATGATTGTAGGAATTTTTTCAAAAATTTACTATTTTTATAGGAATTTTTTTTTAAAATCTTCATAGGAATTTTTTTTTAATTTACTATTTTTATAAATTTTTTTTTTTAATTTACTAAATTTATGAGTTCAAAAATTGTTCAAAAATTTCCTATTTTTGTAGGAAATCTTTCCAAAATTTACTATTTTTATAGGAAATTTTTTTCAGAAATTTCCTATTTTTATAGGAAATTTTTTCAGAAATTTCCTATTTTTATAGGAAATTTTTAAAAAATTTCCTCTTTTTATATTAAATTTTTAAAAAATTTTATATTTTTATAGAAAATTTTTATAGAAATTTTTTCCAAAGAAATGGCTTTTTTTAAGTTTTTTATTAATTTTATTAATTTTTATCAATTTTTTCATGATAATTTAATCTTTGAAGATAAGAAATATCTCTTGGCTTTCAATTAATTAAATTATCTTTTAACTAGACACAAAACAAACATGTGTTAATAAAAAATTGCAATACTTTTCAATTAAATTGTTTGTTTAAATTAGCATTAATTCATTTCTGGTTTTACTTTAGTAAAATTTCCATTCTTAAACTTTATTTTATTTATAATTCTTTAACTTCAAAACTATAACAATTCCTGCTGATTTATACTAAGATTTCTCGTCTAGCTAAAAACACATGTTCGTAAGACTCCGGCCAACAAGTTTCGAATTGATAAAGCTCTTGGATTAAATTTGCAATCGGTATCATTAATAAACGCCTACGTTTACCCTCTAAACACAAAAGTCAACCAACCAGTGACAACTTTAACTTTTTAATATGCCTCCATTATGGACAAATTAAAGTTATATGAGTTTAATATTCTACGATCTAAACATAAAACGTGTATAAATATTTCGTCAGCTAAAGCGCAAAATAGTATAAGTGCAAAAAATTCATTGTAAACAAATGTATTTCTGTAATAACACCAAGTATTTATATACATTTTTGTTTTACTTTTTAAAACTTATACCCTTTTACATTTTATCTGACGATTTTTTAAGTGGAGATCGCAGTATCTACTGCGAAAATTGTCTTAGCTTACATTCTGCTGCTTAAGGGTATTTGCCTGTCTTTGTGTGTAATAATATGGACTACGTCAGAGCTTAGATTTTTAGTTATTAAGAATTGAATAGAAGTTTACTTCTATTTCAAATTCACATATGGTTTCATGATCGAGTTTTACGGTCGATGTTGATTGGTCGTCAGATTAGAACAGAATAGCTCCCATAAATGTTTCGGGCTGTTACAAAAATATTAAAGCGGACTTATTTTTCACTACAAAGTGACGATTATTTAATACCCTAAAATTGGTATCAATAGTTTTGAATCTTAAAATGTGCCACAATTCAAAATCATCGTTAGCCAGCCACTACTTTTTTCCATATTTCTGGTAGAATAGGATACCGCTCCAAAAACCTGCTTCTGTTTTCAGATAATCAATGAATCAAGTTTAGCTAATAACCTTTTCCAAAGAAAAGCGTAGTCCAGTAAAAGTTTTCTATATCGATAGAAATCAACGGAAATCAGCAGGGACGTGTCTAAACTAAATATTAGGAGGGCGAGCCAAAACATTCCATCCACAGTTTTCCAAAAAGGTTTTGACAGGTCTTGCAACATGTGAACAGACATTGTCATAATGCAAGTTTATTACCTCGAGTATGGTCAAATATTTTGGTAGTCTTTCATTGATTGTTTTCTTCAAACGAATCAATTATGTTTGGTAGAGGTCTCCTGTGATCGTCTGACCCGATTTCAATAACTCATAATACAAAACATTCTTATAAATACCTTCGTATCGTGTCTAATCGGCTTCGGCATTGATTTAACTGGTTCACCGGGCATTATATATAACTCTTTTTGCTTTTATGGTTATCGTAGGGGATGTTGGATACCAAGCAACGGTTCTTCTTCTTCTGTTATCCTTGACTCCCAGTGGAGCATAGGGCCTCAACCATCCTTTTATATCGAATTCTATTGCGAGATGTTAGGCATACATCATTCCATGAATAGTTTGCTGCTTGTAACTCCACTTCAATTGACCTTCTCCACGGTTTAGCAACACGACGGCCGCTTCCTTGTGGATTCCAACGAAGCGCTTGTCGAGCAATGTTGGTATTTGGCCTTCGAAGTGTGTGGCCTATCCACCGTCATTTCCGTTGACATACCTCTATAGAAGAAGGGATTTGGTTTGTAGCGTTTAGTAGATCTTAATTTCTTATGCGATTTGGCCACCATATATTAAGGATTTGCCGCAAGCTTTTGTTTGCAAAGGTTTGTAGGCGCTTATCGATGGTATTTGTGCGTTTCCAAGTTTCGCACCCGTAATACAAGATGGACTTGACATTCGAGTTATATATTCGTAACTTAGTTGTTGTTGATATTTGCCGAGATTTGCAAATAGCTCGGAGAATGCCGAATGCTGATTTTGCCTTATTAATACGCGATTCAATATCCAAGCAACGGTTCTGATTGGTCTTAATTTGATAAGTTCAGACATATGTTCTATCCCTCATCTCAACCTCCTAGAGGTATCTCCTGGTTAGCTATCTTAACATTTATTAAAATAGTGAATTAACAAGTGCCGCGAGTTCTCCCATGATAACTATTCAAATATTTGTTAGGACGTCGGGCAAGTAAGTCACTTGCGGAAGAAATAATTTCTATAAAATTCTAAAATAAGAACAAAAACGTTGTTGTACGACTCAAGTAAACAATTTTCGTCTATTAATACTTCTAATTTCTTATCTTAAAATTTTTTGGCTGATCAGGCCTCCTTGTCTTCTGTATTAAAATCAATATTTTTGAATCACACAAGCTATCGTTCACAAGTTCTTTGAACTTGTAATACAGAAGATAAGGAGAGGCCTGGTGCGTTACTTGATAGTTATGCCACATTTATCCAAATTGTAATATATTCAAAATTTTTTATTTTGCAAAATATTTCAAATATTTAAAGGGTAGAAGAATACAAATTTTGGCAACCTCATAATATCAGAAAAATGGAGCAATTTGGATTTTTTCAATCTACATTTTCGTAAACATATACACATGATTCGTCACCAGTTATGACCCTTTTAAGCAAATTATGATGGTTTTCAATAATATTTTTTTTTACTTTCTCAACATTTTCATCGATTGTTGATGTACTGGGGGGTCCAGGGCGAGCGCAGCCATTCACATCTTCTCGATTTACTATATACCATTTGTAAACATGTTTTTGGCATATAGTTTTTTCGGTATTCCTACTAATTACACTGTGCTTGATTTTGGAACATTTTTAATCGATACGAAGATGCGACATACCTATCAATAATAATTTAAAAATGCTGATTTCAATGGTTCATTTTTTCATTTTTCTATGTTAGCTCAGATAAGATAGATATTTAAATTTTTTGTTTTTGAAAGCCTACTTATAGTGTTTTGATTAAAATTGTCTTAAATTTGTTAAAAAATCAATAAAAATTGGCGCATATGTATTGCTATAAAAACAATATATGAGCAGCCTAAAAGTATGCTCCATAATATTTGCAAAACTCAATTCAGTTAAATTTTATATATCGAAATAAACGAACGAATTAAACCAAATTTCGTAGAAATTTTTGCTGTTCCAAGGAAGGCATATGAGCCAAATATCATTGAATTATTTTCAAATTTTCGACTGTTTTAAGTATTAGAATATGGTTAGGGTTTTCCAAACCAAAAATACGAATATCTTCCTTATCTAAGCTTATATATAGAAAAAATAAAACCTCCATTGAAATCAGAGTGCCAGAAGATATTTTTAGATATATCTGGCCTCTGCTACTTTTCTACACTAGCACAGTGTTATTATCTAATTTAAGAATCATAGATATGCAAAATGATTTATTTAAATTTAAATCTTTCTATTAAAAACTTTTCACACAAATTTTCCGGTTTAGATAATAATTTATTGAATTGAAAACAAAAGACTTAAGATACACGCACAAATTTTTGAGGCATTATTTATACCCTTCACAACCGTAGGTGGAAAGGATATTATAAGTTTATGCTGTCTTAGACCCACCTTTTAGTATACCAATAGGCTTAGAATCACTTTCTGAGTCGATTTAGCGATGTCCGTCCGTCCGTCCGTCTGGCTGGCTGGACTCCCATGTAAACCTTGTAATCAAACTGCAGGTCGCAATTCTAAATATAATTTAATGAAATTTTGCACAGATCATTTTTTTGATAATGGGACCACGACTATTGAAATTGGTGAAAATCTGTCCATTATTTATGGTACCTCCCATAGGTCCCACTTCCCGGAATTGATATATTGGCCACAAATATCAATATTTTTTGTATAAAATTTAAAAAAAGTACTGCTTATGTAAACTAAAATTACTCAACCAAATTTCGTTGAAATCGGTCCACATTTGACCATAGCTCCTATACAAAATCTTCTTTAAAAACGCACTAAATGAGACAAAAACCTTTAAAACGCTCGTAAATCTAAAGATAATTCGAATTTTGAGTTTATTTTTTGCATACATAAGTTTTATAACAGCTGTAATCAATTTGCCAAATTTCGAGATAATCGGTGCACATTTGACCCTAGCTCTCATATAAGTCCAAATAATGGAAACAGCTTAAATATATAAGTTTTGAGAAAATGTTTGTATGATGTCAAAATTTAGCAAATATTTGTCCTTATACAGGAAAAATAACACCTTTGACCTTAGCGGTGAAAGGTATCATATGGTTGGGCTTGACCGACTATAGCACTTTCTTACTTGTTTCTTCTAAACTATTGACTATCGATATATATAGAAAACAGAAGTAAATATCTTCCTTTCTATAGAAAACAGAAAAACAATAAGAGAATCCACAATTTGGCAATTTGACCATTATTTTGACTCTACTAGGAAGCTTAACTGTTGAGAAGTGGTTTAGCAAGTTTAAAGAAGATGTTCCCTCTGCAGACGGTTCCTCGTACCGCAAGGATTGAGAAATCTTAGAATTCCTGCCATGGACCGCTACTTCTGCCATATAACCTTTATCAACAAAGAGCGCAGTGGTCGCTTGATGGGCTGTTACCGATGAAAGCCATAAAAACTTAACAATACCGATTAAAGCCATAAATACTTAACAAAATCATTTTGGATGCTCGTAAAGTAAGTTAACAAAAACAGCCGAGACTCTTAAGATATGAAAGGGACGAGATGGTAATATCCTGAATGAGTATTTAAGTACACGAAAGGTCTATTTGAAGTGATTGACGCGATAGCTTAAAAAACAGCCTTAAACAAAATTATGATTGTTAGCAGTGTTTGGAGCTATCCTACTGTCATAAGCCAGAATCTTAGCATTAATATGTATCGGATATTTAAAAAATATAGACTATTTTCCCAGTTATGAATTAACACCTAAGTGTATGTTATGGCATCAGCTATTTATTCAGGTAGACATGGCATGATATTAATCAATTATATGAAAAAGGAAGACCACTAAATCAAGGAAAAATGTTTTAATTTAATGAAGGAGACAGTGCAGTTTACAATACACAAATCAATCAAAAATATGGCAAAATTGAAAATATTGGGCTTGGAATTCACCATATTTTGAATCTTATATATTCTTCAGATTTTTTCAGATATTCTTGCAATTCTCAGTCCTAAAAAAAATAATGCAAACAAATGTTTCGCTGATAAATTGGTAATCTCTGAAATTGAAGCCTATTTTAGACTAGATTCAAATAGTCCAATAAAAATGATATCATTGCAATTATATATTTGACACTGAATTAAATTTTTCACAAAATAATATGAAATTTTTAGTTATACGCAAGACTTTTCAGTTTCGTAATATTTACATAAAATTTTTAAAAAAATACACTACATTTTTAAGTAAATTCCATTTTGTAAAAAAACTTATTTAAAATAATGTAGTAGAGTACCTAAAACAGACTTTTGGACTTCGTGGTCACTTTATAGACATTCAGAAAAATTGAAAAATGAATCAAACTTTTTGCAAGTGCTATAAATTTATTTAACAGAAATAAAAACCCAAAATATATGAGTGACCAATGGCAAATTGCTGTTTGGCCGGTTTGAACATGTTTTCAAGAATTTTCATAACTGTCAAATGGCGCAAAAAATATTGAAAAATATTTGCAAAAACAAATCTAAGCATAAAACATAGAAAACTACATTCGCATAAGCTATTTTAATAGAGATTTTGCTTAAACATTAAATACCAGTAGTAGCTTTTAGTTGCTGTTGAATGTTTTCATATCTGAAATTATTTATCAAAAATATGCAAATATTTTAATGCCAATTTTTCTATATTTTATTTAAATTTCATTAATTAAGATAAAAAGCTCTGCTATTTCTCATGTTTGGTTTTGAGATAGTGTTTTTAGCATTTTTTTCTTGTTAGATTTAATATTGAAAATACACTAATTATTTTGTTATCTAATAATTGTGTTGAAATCTTGGCCAGTAGTGGTTTTCAAATTGAGTAATTATTTGATAGAGGCAGAAAAATACATGCATAAAAAACCTAAGCACACTTTTTAAATACGATTATTTTAATGGAAGTAAAATTAAAAGAGATATTTTTTTTATAAGTATACATCGGGTAGGCCATCCATCGGTTAAGTGAATAAAAAATATTCTATTCCTGATCAAAAAATTGTACTTCACAAAATAATCTTGAATAAATTTAAAACTGTTTTAATTTTATTGCATTTTTAAATTGAATCTTTTAAGTGGCCCAACCGATATCTTGTCCCCAATTTTTTTTTTCCACTTTTTCAATTTATTACGCCATAAAGAAAATTTCATAAATATTCCATTTAAAACCACCCAAAACGTGCCTAATCATCCATCCATACGTCCGTCTTTTTGTCTCCATTTCGTTTTTTGTGTCTTTTAACTAAAATATAGAATTGCTGCCATAACATAACAATTGCTGCAGGTGCAATTTGCATAGATATCTCATTCTGAATATCATATTTCATGTAAATTCAACAAAAATAAATAAACATATTTTTCATTTGTTGATTTCTGCCAAAACCAAAATGAAAAAAAAAACACAAAAATGCATTAATAAACGGAAAAAATAGAGACAAAAATTTTATTTTAGTTAAAAACATTTAAAATTGCAAAATATTTCTTAAGAATTGATTGCAAAATATTTGTTGGCAATTTATTAAAAATTGATTTGTTTGCAATTTATTTTAAATATTTTTTTGTACATTTTTTAATTTCTTTATAATAAATGGAATTTTTAAGAATTCAATAATTAAAGCAGTTAAATGGTGTCAGAAATGATATGGAAATAAATTACAAATTTTTTTAAGGTGTAAAAAAATTGCACAAATTTTTTTGAATTTTTTTCTAAATGTATAATTTCCGCTTGCCAATTTTGTACAAAATTTCAATTCCTCTTTCATTACAAAAATTTATAATTTTACAAAATTTCATATTTTACAAAAAAAAAACATATCGTTTTATTCAGTTTTTAAATTTTTTTTGAAGAAATTCCTACAAAAACAGGAAATTTTTGAAAAATTTCCTATAAAAATAGGAAATTTTTGAAAAATTTCCTATAAAAATAGGAAATTTTTGAAAAATTTCCTATAAAAATAGGAAATTTTTGAAAAATTTCCTATAAAAATAGGAAATTTTTGAAAAATTTCCTATAAAAATAGGAAATTTTTGAAAAATTTCCTATAAAAATAGGAAATTTTTGAAAAATTTCCTATAAAAATAGGAAATTTTTGAAAAATTTCCTATAAATATAGGAAATTTTTGGAAAATTTCCTATAAAAATAGGAAATTTTTGAAAAATTTCCTATAAAAATAGGAAATTTTTGAAAAATTTCCTATAAAAATAGGAAATTTTTGAAAAATTTCCTATAAAAATAGGAAATTTTTGAAAAATTTCCTATAAAAATAGGATATTTTTGAAAAATTTCCTATAAAAATAGGAAATTTTTGAAAAATTTCTTATAAAAACAGGAAATTTTTGAAAACTTTCCTATAAAAATAGGAAATTTTTGAAAACTTTCCTATAAAAATAGGAAATTTTTGAAAAATTTCATATAAAAATAGGAAATTTTTGAAAATTTTCCTATAAAAATAGGAAATTTTTGAAAAATTTCCTATCAAAATAGGAAATTTTTGAAAAATTTCCTATCAAAATAGGAAATTTTTGAAAAATTTCCTATCAAAATAGGAAATTTTTGAAAAATTTCCTACAAAAATAGGAAATTTTTGAAAAATTTCCTATAAAAATAGGAAATTTTTGAAAAATTTCCTATAAAAATAGGAAATTTTTGAAAAATTTCCTATAAAAATAGGAAATTTTTGAAAAATTTCCTATAAAAATAGGAAATTTTTGAAAAATTTCCTATAAAAATAGGAAATTTTTGAAAAATTTCCTATAAAAATAGGAAATTTTTGAAAAATTTCCTATAAAAATAGGAAATTTTTGAAAAATTTCCTATAAAAATAGGAAATTTTTGAAAAATTTCCTATAAAAATAGGAAATTTTTGAAAAATTTCCTATAAAAATAGGAAATTTTTGAAAAATTTCCTATAAAAATAGGAAATTTTTGAAAAATTTCCTATAAAAATAGGAAATTTTTGAAAAATTTCCTATAAAAATAGGAAATTTTTGAAAAATTTCCTATAAAAATAGGAAATTTTTGAAAAATTTCCTATAAAAATAGGAAATTTTTGAAAAATTTCCTATAAAAATAGGAAATTTTTGAAAAATTTCCTATAAAAATAGGAAATTTTTGAAAAATTTCCTATAAAAATAGGGAAATTTTTGAAAAATTTTTCTATAAAAATAGGAAATTTTTGAAAAATTTCGTATAAAATTAAGAATTTTTGAAAAATTTTCTTACAAAAATAAGAAATTTAAAATAAAAATTTTAAGTATAAGAAGTTTTTGAAAAATTTTCTTTAAAAATAAGAAATTTTTGAAAAATTTTCTTTAAAAATAAAAAAACTTTGAAAAATTTTCAAAAAAAAATATTGAAAATTTTTGAAAAATTTCCTAAAAAAAAAGATGTAAAAGATCTATGTATAAATTTTTTCTATTTCATTTTACCATATGTATGTGTAAACAATAAATTGCAAATTGAACTTTAAAACCTAGAGATTTGAATGATTTATTATATTTTTATTGTATCTTCTTCAGCTGAACATTTTTATTTATTCATTTATAAATAATTTTTTTCCGAAATTCATTTCTTTGAATTATAAACCAAATGTAAACTTAACAAATCTCAATTGTTTTAGGTTTTTAAAAAGAAATAAATAAGAAAAAAAAAAACAAGAAATCGAATAACCAACAAAAAGGTTTATCTTTTCTAACCATATAAGTAAGTTAAGGTGTTGTTATTGTTGCCATTGTTGCTAAATTCCCCCTTTGATGCAACTGAGAAATAAACAAACAAAAAACCAAATAAACCGCTTTTTAAATAAACAAAAATCTATTTTGAGAAAACCGAAATTGAATAAAATGGAAATACTTGTCATGATGCTATAAAATACTATAAAACGCCTAAGAAAATTTCAAAATACGAAAAAAAAATATCTTGCTATCAAGCGTAACGCATAAAAATGCGTTTCTTCTTTTGCGATGTCTGTCTGTCTTTCTGTCTGTTTTTCTGTCGTTTTTATACATACACTCACTCGTTCATTGAATACAATTGATATTTGTTTCCAGATAAAAAGGCAAATATTCAAAAAGGCCAATATGGTCAAGAGCCGAGAGTAGTAGAAAATCTTCATCTTCCACCGCAGAAACCAAAGCCAACAAATACCACTTGAGGCTGTTTATTTGCTTATTGTATATTTCTTTTTCTGTTTTGTTTGATTATTCAGGTAAATTGTAAAAATCTCTTAACAGTCAACATTCTAAAGTGTAAAGAAAGTTTATCTTGTTGTTTTTTTTGTTCTTCATTGTAAAGTTTTTGTATGGCTTCGTTTTTAAATACAAAAGAAGAAGGAGGTCAAGTTGAAAAAAAGCAATAAAAAATCAATATTTGCTTCATTTGTAAAGTAACACAACATGATTTCTAAAGCCTACATGTATATTGTGGCACTATTAGTAAAGATTTCAAATCGGTCATCATGTGATATTATTTTTTATTAACTGAATTAAAAATTGTGTAGTTATATTTCTGTTTATTCGATTTGTAATAAATATTTCTCGCATCCATGACTCTTATGTAGTGCAAAAGATGTCATTGGATGGTCCATTTCAAAAACAAACTTATTTTTTTTATAGAAAAACTTATTTTTTTCTATAGAAAAAATTATTTTTTCTATTGAAAAACTTATTTTTTCTATAGAAAAACTTATTTTTTCTATAGAAAAACTTATTTTTTCTATAGAAAAACTTATTTTTTCTATAGAAAAACTTATTTTTTCTATAGAAAAAACTTATTTTTTCTATAGAAAAACTTATTTTTTCTATAGAAAAACTTATTTTTTCTATAGAAAAACTTATTTTTTCTATAGAAAAACTTATTTTTTCTATAGAAAAACTTATTTTTTCTATAGAAAAACTTATTTTTTTTCTATAGAAAAACTTATTTTTTCTATAGAAAAACTTATTTTTTCTATAGAAAAACTTATTTTTTCTATAGAAAAACTTATTTTTTCTATAGAAAAACTTATTTTTTCTATAGAAAAACTTATTTTTTCTATAGAAAAACTTATTTTTTTTATAGAAAAACTTATTTTTTCTATAGAAAAACTTATTTTTTCTATAGAAAAACTTATTTTTTCTATAGAAAAACTTATTTTTTCTATAGAAAAACTTATTTTTTCTATAGAAAAACTTATTTTTCTATAGAAAAACTTATTTTTTCTATAGAAAAACTTATTTTTTCTATAGAAAAACTTATTTTTTCTATAGAAAAACTTATTTTTTCTATAGAAAAACTTATTTTTTCTATAGAAAAACTTATTTTTCTATAGAAAAACTTATTTTTTCTATAGAAAAACTTATTTTTTCTATAGAAAAACTTATTTTTTCTATATATATATATATATAATTCCCCGACAACATTCCAATTGGAACAAGGGGTACTTCTCTCAGACAATGAGCTGCATCCGATTCTATTTTTAGACTCATTGAAAGGGACCTACGTTTTAACGCCGGCTCCGAACGGCAAAATGCATTAGTTAGAGAAGTTTTTCATAGCCTAATACTCAATAACCAGTGGCTAGCTGAGTTATGAGGTGAGACCGCCGCTTTTTTGAAAATTAATTTTTTCAAGTGAGCCTGACAGGGATTGAACTTGGGACCTCTGGTATGCTAGGCGGATGACTAACCTGCTATACCACGGCGGTTCACTATTTTTCCTATAGAAAAACTTATTTTTTCTATAGAAAAACTTATTTTTTCTATAGAAAAACTTATTTTTTCTATAGAAAAACTTATTCTTTCTATAGAAAAACTTATTTTTTCTATAGAAAAACTTATTTTTTCCATAGAAAAACTTATTTTTTCTATAGAAAAACTTATTTTTTCTATAGAAAAACTTATTTTTTCTATAGAAAAACTTATTTTTTCTATAGAAAAACTTATTTTTTTCTATAGAAAAAACTTATTTTTTCTATAGAAAAACTTATTTTTTCTATAGAAAATCTTATTTTTTCTATAGAAAAACTTATTTTTTCTATAGAAATTGTTTTAAATTTTCCCAACAAAAAAAAAAGAAATTTTTTGAAAATTTTACAAAAAATATAAGAAATCTGTTTTTTTATAATGAAATTTTTGAAAAATTTCCTATAATTTTTTATAAATTTATTATAATTATAATAATTATAATTTTTTCCTATAAATTTTTTAATAAGAAATTTATGAAACATTTAACATAAAAATTAGAAATTTTTCAAAAATTTCCTATAAAAATAAGAAATTTTAGAAAAATTTCCTATAAAAATAAAAAATGTTTTAAAATTTTCCTATAAAAATAAGAAATTTTTGAAAAATTTCCAATCAAAAATGGAAATTTCTGAAAAATTTGCTATAAAATAAGAAATTTTTTAAAAATTTCCTATAAAAATAAGAACGTTTTGTAAAAATTTCTTATAAAAATAAGAAATTTTTGAAAAATTTCCTACCAAAATAAAAAATTTTTGATTTTATATAAATTATAAATTTTTGAAAAAATTACTATAAAAATAAGAAATTTTTGCAATAATTTCCTATAAAAAAAAGGAATTTTTGAAAAAATTCCTATAAAATAGGAAATTTTTGAAAAATTTCCTATAAAAATAAGAAATTTTTTTTTAAATTTTCTATAAAAAGAAAAAATTTTTAAGAATTTTTTTGAAAAAATTTTCCTATATAAATAAGAATTTTTTGAAAAATTTCCTATAAAAATATGAAATTTATTATTATATTATTTCACAAACTTTTGTAAAAAACCCAAAACCGAAATAAGAAACCTGCATTGTTGACATTCCTATATGGTTGTTTATTAGAATTTGCCAAATCCTAATTTATGTATTCAACTGATTTTCCAAAAAAACCTCAAGTCATTAACAAAATTTACTAAATACCCAAAATCAAAGATAACGAGCGACATACACAATATTTGTGTCAAAAATAACTTTAATATTTATGACAATCTCCAATTCTTAAGAAACTTTACTCAACACTGTACCCTAAAAAATCACAGACATTCCCCAAAAAACCTTAAGATGCTTAAACTGAGATATAGAATTAGTTTTCAATAAACAAAACATTCTAAAAAGCAAATTTATGATTCTTAGGAAAACATTTAATATTAGCGAAGCAAAAAAAATGCAATACAAAATATTTAAACAAAATTTGTGATTGTGTGTCTCGTTTGGGCTTTATTTAGTCAGTTTATTTGAAACAAAATGTGACATAGAAATTAAGCGATTTAAGAGCATAAACTATAACGACCACACAAATCACCAACTAAATATTTAAGTCTAAAATGACAACGAAAAAAAATTTTACGGCCACAAATAACAGAAAATCCTAAAACTCACAATTTACAAAACGACAAAAAAAAAACATTTAACAGAAAATACCACAAGTGCTTTTAGTTTATTCATTTAGAATAACAAAAAAAAAAACGGCTAAAAACAACAAAAAATAATCATAACAATAATTTTTCTAAACTGAAAAAAATTTATACTCAAAATAACTTAAAGGCTTTAACATAAAATGTTTCCTTTTTTTCTGGTTGTAGAAAACACATCAGTTTTTATGAACTAAAACATAGATTTTGAGACAGAACGTCAGACATTCGAACATTTAAACATAAAATAATATTTTGAGTTGACTGTTTTCTTATTGTTGCCTGTCTTTGGGTTGCACTGACGAACAGTTTGTCTTTCTGTCTTGGGGTAATATGAGGGCTAACAAAGTAGTGTCTTAAATTACACGCTGGTGCATGTGTGGAGTAAAAAAAAAACATATTTACGAGTATAAATATTTTGAGCACAAGCTTTTTTTTAAGTATAGGAATTTATGTGACGCTCTATACAGTTTCTGGTACCCTACACTATGAGTTCATGGTTGTTCTTAGCGTATGTCCTGGTTTATGTTTTGGTCTATATCTTAATCTATGTTTTGGTTTACACCTTAGTCCATGTCTTAGTCGATGTCTTAGTCTATGTCTTAGTCTATGTCTTAGTCTATGTCTTAGTCTATGTCTTAGTCTATGTCTTAGTCTATGTCTTAGTCTATGTCTTAATCTATGTCTTAATCTATGTCTTAGTCTATGTCTTAGTCTATGTCTTAGTCTATGTCTTAGTCTATGTCTTAGTCTATGTCTTAGTCTATGTCTTAGTCTATGTCTTAGTCTATGTCTTAGTCTATGTCTTAGTCTATGTCTTAGTCTATGTCTTAGTCTATGTCTTAGTCTATGTCTTAGTCTATGTCTCAGTCTATGTCTTAGTCTATGTCTTAGTCTATGTCTTAGTCTATGTCTTAGTCTATGTCTTAGTCTATGTCTTAGTCTATGTCTTAGTCTATGTCTTAGTCTATGTCTTAGTCTATGTCTTAGTCTATGTCTTAGTCTATGTCTTAGTCTATGTCTTAGTCTATGTCTTAGTCTATGTCTTAGTCTATGTCTTAGTCTATGTCTTAGTCTATGTCTTAGTCTATGTCTTAGTCTATGTCTATGTCTTAGTCTATGTCTTAGTCTATGTCTTAGTCTATGTCTTAGTCTATGTCTTAGTCTATGTCTTAGTCTATATCTTAGTCTACGTCTTAGTCTATGTCTTAGTCTATGTCTTAGTCTACGTCTTAGTCTTTGTCTTAGTCTAAGTCTAAGTCTATGTCTAGTCTATGTCTTAGCCTATGTCTAAGTCTATATCTTAGTCTATGTCTTAGTCTATGTCTTAGTCTATGTCTATGTCTTAGTCTATGTCTTAGTCTATGTCTTAGTCTATGTCTATGTCTTAGTCTATGTCTATGTCTTAGTCTATGTCTTAGTCTATGTCTTACTCTATGTCTTAGTCTATGTCTTAGTCTATGTCTTAGTCTATGGCTTAGTCTATGTCTTAGTCTATGTGTTAGTCTATGTCTTAGTCTATGTCTTAGTCTATGTCTTAGTCTATGTCTTAGTCTTTGTCTTTGTCTTTGTCTTTGTGTTTGTGTTTGTGTTTGTGTTTGTCTTTGTCTTTGTCTTTGTCTTTGTCTTTGTCTTAGTCTAAGTCTATGTCTTAGTCTATATCTTAGTCTATGTCTTAGTCTATATCTTAGTCTATGTCTTAGTCTATGTCTTAGTCTATGTCTTAGTCTATGTCTTAGTCTATGTCTTAGTCTATGTCTAAGTCTATGTTTTAGTCTATGTCTTAGTCTATTCTTTAGTGGATGTTTTAGTCTATGACTGAATATATGTCTTAGGGTTTGTATTATTATTCGGATGGAATAAGAAATACAAAAGACTTAAGAAACGAACTCGAATTTTTGCTTACAAATTTTCGGGAATGAAACATTTTCAACACAAAAAATGTTTTCTTGTAAAAAATTATTATATAAAAAAATTTCGATAGGCCATTTTTTCTATCAGAAATCTTTTATTCAAAAATTTATATCTGAAAATGTTCTCCCTAAATTAATTAATTTTGCTAAGGGTATCTTATGGTCGATCTTGATCGACTAAAATTTTCTACTTGTTTTATTATATACATGTTTTTCATATGTTACATTATTTTATTTTTGTTTTATCTCTTTTGCATAATTTCAATAAATTTTATTAACATTTTGTTTTTGTCTTTATCTCTTATTTCATTGCAGGTACGAGTATAATATAATATTACAACCAGCAACTCAATCAAATTTATAACCAGAAAAAAGTGAAACTTAGATTTGGGAAAAAAATAATAAAAGTCCTCAAAAAACCGAAAAGTTCAGTCTAAAATAAACTGGCAAACCAAACTCTTTTAATAAAGCAAAAGAGGGGAAAAAATTCTAAAAATAAAAAATACATATTTAATTAAAAATTTCGTAAGTTTTTATAGCAAAAACTATTTATTAATAATAGTAATAATGATGCTGAAAACTTGTTAATGTACACGCGGTTTTTCTTATTAATTTAATATTATACGTTCAAAAAACAAAAATTTGACCAACTTACAAAACCAGGAAAGCAGACGCCATTAAGTCGGTTTTTTTTTTTGGATTCTTCAAGTATCGTCAAGTCTTACCTAGACTCTAGCTACAGCCATTGTTTGTAAACATTATTATTATTTTAGCTTTTTCGTCTTTTTCTTATAAAAATACAAGCATTTCTTATTATTGTTATTGTAAACACGCACTACATTTACGCCCTTATTTGATTTTATAAAATCCCAAAAAAATTCGCCAGCAAAAACAAAAAGTCGTGAAAAAAATGTGTACAAAATTCTAAATGCATCTGCGGGAAATACTAAACCAATAAAAACAATTCGTCGTTTATCGTTGGTTTGTCGTTATCTTGTCTTTATTCTTCTCAATTTTATCAACATTTATCTTTACACGTTTATTGCGTTTCTTAAACGAAACCAAATACATCTCAAAAAATATAATCAAATAAAAATAAAGTAAAAAGCCAAAGTCCTTGATTACATGGCATTATAATTGAAAATTAGCTCAACACAACGCCAACTTCAGGAATATCATCGCATGTATGATGATGAACTTGCTGTTGTCCAAGCAAGTTTTGCTGAGAACTAAAGTTCATTTTTTTCTTCTGAAAAAGTAGCTGGAAGTCAGTCCAACCTTAACAACTTCGTCAGAAGAGTATAATGTAATATAAAAATATTGCGATACACGACATCAAATAAAGCAACACGTAAGTGGTAAAACAATTTACAAGTATTACTTAAGTTTCCCTTCTTAACACAAAACATGTAATTTTATTCAATAAATCAATTTAATTTTTTATTTTTTAGTACTTAAGCCACTTTCGAGTTGAAGCCATTTTTCGTGTTTTCAGCGAAATTATTTGAGAAAACAAGAATAAAAAAAACTTGGTCAAAATATGTAACGATGGACCCATACGTAAACCCAAAAATTTATAATAAGAAGTATTTGATATATACAATAACCATGTCTGTCAAGGACTTAGAATTTTTGAATTTTCATAAAAGATCAAGTTTGCATCTAAGTCTTTCGTATTTTGTACACCATACGAATGATAATATAAATTCTTACAAGACATAGACTAAGACATAGACTAGCACATAGACTAAGACATAGACTAAGCCATAGATTAAGACATAAACTAAGACATAGACTAAGACATAGACTAAGACATAGACTAAAACATACCCTGCAGTAAATGCCGTCAGAGAAACAATACTGTTTTGCTATTGACAATGTCTCCAGTACTACTTGCCTATTTTGCCCCATCCAATGTTATCTACTATTGACATTTAACATTTAGAGTTCCTACGAAATCTACCAGTAGACATTACAACTATTTACTTAGTATTGACTTTGTAGTTCTTTTGGTCCAAATGGAGACATTGGGATCAAATCGGGGCCTATTAATATACATATATGTTGACACATTCGTTGACAATGTCACCAGATATATACTAGAATAGTTGTCTCTATATATTCACTATTTCAATACTGAACTAAAATTGGGGACATTTGAATTGATGTTACACAAAGTGTTGACATGGAGACACATGACCCCAGTTTTACTACAGGGTAGATATAGACTAAGACATAGACTAAGACATAGACTAAAACATAGATATAGACTAAGACATAGACTAAGACATAGACTAAGACATAGACTAAGACATAGACTAAGACATAGACTAAGACATAGACTAAGACATAGACTAAGACATAGACTAAGACAAAAACTAAGACATAGGCTAAGACATAGACTAAGACATAGACTAAGACATAGACTAAGACATAGACTAAGACATAGACTAAGACATAGACTAAGACATAGACTTAGACATAGACTAAGACATAGACTAAGACATAGACTAAGACATAGACTAAGACATAGACTAAGACATAGACTAAGACATAGACTAAGACATAGACTAAGACATAGACTAAGACATAGACTAAGACATAGACTAAGACATAGACTAAGACATAGACTAAGACATAGACTAAGACATAGACTAAGACATAGACTAAGACATAGACTAAGACATAGACTAAGACATAGACTAAGACATAGACTAAGACATAGACTAAGACATAGACTAAGACATAGACTAAGACATAGACTAAGACATAGACTAAGACATAGACTAAGACATAGACTAAGACATAGACTAAGACATAGACTAAGACATAGACTAAGACATAGACTAAGACATAGACTAAGACATAGACTAAGACATAGACTAAGACATAGACTAAGACATAGACTAAGACATAGACTAAGACATAGACTAAGACATAGACTAAGACATAGACTAAGACATAGACTAAGACATAGACTAAGACATAGACTAAGACATAGACTAAGACATAGACTAAGACATAGACTAAGACATAGACTAAGACATAGACTAAGACATAGACTAAGACATAGACTAAGACATAGACTAAGACATAGACTAAGACATAGACTAAGACATAGACTAAGACATAGACTAAGACATAGACTAAGACATAGACTAAGACATAGACTAAGACATAGACTAAGACATAGACTAAGACATAGACTAAGACATAGACTAAGACATAGACTAAGACATAGACTAAGACATAGACTAAGACATAGACTAAGACATAGACTAAGACATAGACTAAGACATAGACTAAGACATAGACTAAGACATAGACTAAGACATAGACTAAGACATAGACTAAGACATAGACTAAGACATAGACTAAGACATAGACTAAGACATAGACTAAGACATAGACTAAGACATAGACTAAGACATAGACTAAGACATAGACTAAGACATAGACTAAGACATAGACTAAGACATAGACTAAGACATAGACTAAGACATAGACTAAGACATAGACTAAGACATAGACTAAGACATAGACTAAGACATAGACTAAGACATAGACTAAGACATAGACTAAGACATAGACTAAGACATAGACTAAGACATAGACTAAGACATAGACTAAGACATAGACTAAGACATAGACTAAGACATAGACTAAGACATAGACTAAGACATAGACTAAGACATAGACTAAGACATAGACTAAGACATAGACTAAGACATAGACTAAGACATAGACTAAGACATAGACTAAGACATAGACTAAGACATAGACTAAGACATAGACTAAGACATAGACTAAGACACAGACTAAGACATAGACTAAGACATAGACTAAGACATAGACTAAGACATAGACTAAGACATAGACTAAGACATAGACTAAGACATAGACTAAGACATAGACTAAGACATAGACTAAGACATAGACTAAGACATAGACTAAGACATAGACTAAGACATAGACTAAGACATAGACTAAGACATAGACTAAGACATAGACTAAGACATAGACTAAGACATAGACTAAGACATAGACTAAGACATAGACTAAGACATAGACTAAGACATAGACTAAGACATAGACTAAGACATAGACTAAGACATAGAATAAGACATAGACTAAGACATAGACTAAGACATAGACTAAGACATAGACTAAGACATAGACTAAGACATAGACTAAGACATAGACTAAGACATAGACTAAGATATAGACTAAAAAATAGACAAAGATATAGACTAAGATATAGACGAAGACATAGACTAAGACATAGACTAAGACATAGACTAAGACATAGACTAAGACATAGACTAAGACATAGACTAAGACATAGACTAAGACATAGACTAAGACATAGACTAAGACATAGACTAAGACATAGACTAAGACATAGACTAAGACATAGACTAAGACATAGACTAAGACATAGACTAAGACATAGACTAAGACATAGACTAAGACATAGACTAAGACATAGACTAAGACATAGACTAAGACATAGACTAAGACATAGAATAAGACATAGACTAAGACATAGACTAAGACATACACTTAAACATAGACTAAGATTAAAAAAAAATTAATTTGGGTCTTAAACCATTTTAAAACTAAAGGCATAGACCCATTAATTGTAACGACTTTTTTATATAAAAAATTTCATGAATTTTTATTTAAACTAAAGTCAGTATCTTTAAGCTTTTGCAAAACAACGACCTATATTTACTTTAATAGGAAAATTGGCATTATTCGAAATTAGCTTTAAATTAAAACTTTACCCCTTACATAGTTTATAAACAATTCAATTTGGAATTGCCAAAAAATCGTTAAAAAACATAAAATTATCATTTTATTTACTCCTAAATCTTTACTATGACAATTTTGTATAAAATATAAATAAACAAAATCACAAACATACCAAATCATAAAAGTAAAAACTTAATAATAATTTTGTTAAAGCATATCCCCCTCCTTCAAAGCGGCCAGAAACATAAACTTTACAATTTAATGACTTTATTTGTCAGAAAAATATAAATTTAAAGCCACAAATCTCAAAGCAAAACTAACAACCGCAATAGAAATTCCCCCAACAAATTAAAAAAGTTATGGATAAACAGATTCGCACATAAATAAATTGCCGAAAGGCAAAAACTATAAAAAAAAATTTTACGGTTTTTGTAAAAAGGAAATCATAGTCATTACAAACAATTGTCAATGATTTAAATATGGAATATGACCCCCCGTCTGTGAAGGAAAAAAACTGAAATATACAAGACAGACATTTTGCCTACAAATAATAAAGTCTTTCTAAACAAAATTCAATTTATGACTGATATTTTGTGAAAAAAAATGGAGAATTTGGTGGCCGCTTTAAATTTGCTAAAATTATAAAGTTTATTTTTGGTTTAAGAATTTATGTTAGAAAAACATGCAATCATGCATTATTTATTTACTAAAGCCCATTATCATTTATACACTTGATTGTGGTTTTAAGGTAAAAAGGAGGATAAGAGCTAACAAGTTATGGCCATAAATATGAAATGTTTATGATCAAAAGATCATGGCATTAAGAAATAAAGAGTTTAAATTTAAGTGAAAGTATGCAAATTTTTAAGGATTTAATAGCTTTATTATAATTTGGCGAATATAGTAGATATTTTAAAATAAAAATACAATTGGAATTCGTTAGTTTATTTAGAAATAATGCAGGTTATGGGACTTTTCCATAAAATAAGAAACTATCACTAAAGTTCCCTTAATACCTACGATTTTTCATATTTTCTAATAAACTTTTTTATAACTTATTTTATTATTAAAATATTCAAAATAAATATCAAACAACTATTAGTTATGGTGCAATAAAAAATATCACATAAATAACTACATCCATATAA
Organism: Stomorhina lunata; assembly: GCA_933228675.1. Lineage (NCBI taxonomy): Eukaryota > Metazoa > Arthropoda > Insecta > Diptera > Rhiniidae > Stomorhina > Stomorhina lunata. The sequence continues at coordinate 129,289,082 of OW121740.1, forward strand.
ATATAATATTTACTTTTATTAGACACCTTTAAGTTATAACACCCGTTCCATTTTTTTCAACACGTCTAAGTAAAACAATGAAAAAGTGGGTGTTAACGTTTTCGTTCGTTTGAACTTTTAAAAAATTATGAATGAAAAGATGCTGGGCTATTAGTGTTGAATAGTTTTAATAAGATATAAAAATATCTTGTTATCTGAAGATGCAATAACTCCCACACTAATGATGTCGATAATGATTTAAAGAGGAAGTAGATGGTTTGTCTATGGTAAAATTTGTAAAGTTTACAAAATAAAAATAAGAAAAACAATTAATAAAATATAAAAAAAAAAAAACAAATAATTACAAAATTTGTAAGAGATTAATGTTAGAAATAACATAAAATATATATAATTGTTGTTAAAATTTTTATTACATCGAAAATATATAGAAGTTTTTGTCTTAAGTCTTTTGTTTTTCTCCATTGAAGAAATACTCGTATTAACAAATTTTATAGAAATTTGATTTATAAGTCACAGAAATCTCTTGAATGATTTCAAGTTTATATAGACTAAGTTTAACTAAGATACAAGGTACTAAGACTAAGTTTAACTAAGATACAAGGTAAGATTTATGCTAAGATTTAGAATAGATTATAGACTAAAACAGTGAATAGACTGGGAACTAGACTTAGGAATAGATCAGGACCTAGACTAAAAAATAGATTAAGATATAGAAGTAGGCTATACGTAGATATTGACTAAGACATATACTAAGAAATTGATAAGGATATAGACTAAAAGGAAGACCAACACATACCAAAATAACTTAAATAAAGAAAAGCCGTTTCATTTGAAAAACTTGGTATCAAATGTCATGTTCTTAATAAAATTTATTAAGAACAATAAATACTGACAATAATCTTTTGTAACAAAATCAAGTTTGTGTCTTAAATCTTTTGTTTTTATCGTTGAAAACATTAGCATATAAAAAGTTGTTATATTTCTAGATCAGTTAAGAAGTTATCAATATTATTTTCAAATCTTAACATCTTAGCAATATCCTTTAAATAATTGCTTCCTTAATTTAACATCCTGTAAATTTTTATAGATTTATTGAACTATTGCACATAAAATTATAACCGCAAATTTTCAAATTAAGAGAAACAAATTAAATATTATATTAATGTATTTTTTATGCATTTATTTATTTTCCCACTGACGGTCTATAATAGAAAATATAAAATTTTAAGCCCGAATTAATCGTAATAAAATTTGTATTTAAAACATAAAACTTTATAATAAATGTCTAAGTTTTTAAATTTAATTGCTGTAATTCTACGAAAATCTATGTAAATATAATATAGACATAAAATTACATCAATAAAAATTTCTTCTCTGAGACATAAGCTTGATAATTTTCCTTGTATTAGATTTAATTTTTCTTATAGACACTTTCATAATAAACTACGGCCACAAACTACATTATGTTTTTGTCTTAGTCTATGTCTTCTCTAAGTCTATGTCTTAGTCTATATCTTAGTCTATTATGTCTTAGTCTGTGTCTTAGTCTATGCCTTAGTCTTTGCCTTAGTCTATGTCTATGTCTTAGTCTTAGTCTATGTCTTAGTCTATGTCTTAGTCTATGTCTTAGTCTATGTCTTAGTCTATGTCTTAGTCTATGTCTTAGTCTATGTCTTAGTCTATGTCTTAGTCTATGTCTTAGTCTATGTCTTAGTCTATGTCTTAGTCTATGTCTTAGTCTATGTCTTAGTCTATGTCTTAGTCTATGTCTTAGTCTATGTCTTAGTCTATGTCTTAGTCTATGTCTTAGTATATGTCTTAGTATATGTCTTAGTCTATGTCTTAGTCTATGTCTTAGTATATGTCTTAGTCTATGTCTTAGTCTATGTCTTAGTCTACGTCTTAGTCTATGTCTTAGTCTATGTCTTAGTCTATGTCTTAGTCTATGTCTTAGTCTATGTCTTAGTCTATGTCTTAGTCTATGTCTTAGTCTATGTCTTAGTCTATGTCTTAGTCTATGTCTTAGTCTATGTTCTTTAGTCTATGTCTTAGTCTATGTCTTAGTCTATGTCTTAGTCTATGTCTTAGTCTATGTCTTAGTCCTATGTCTTAGTCTATGTCTTAGTCTATGTCTTAGTCTATGTCTTAGTCTATGTCTTAGTCTATGTCTTAGTCTATGTCTTAGTCTATGTCTTAGTCTAGTCTATGTCTTAGTCTATGTCTTAGTCTATGTCTTAGTCTATGTCTTAGTCTATGTCTTAGTCCTATGTCTTAGTCTATGTCTTAGTCTATGTCTTAGTCTATGTCTTAGTCTATGTCTTAGTCTATCTGTCTTAGGTCTATGTCTTAGTCTATGTCTTAGTCTATGTCTTAGTCTATGTCTTAGTCTATGTCTTAGTCTATGTCTTAGTCTATGTCTTAGTCTATGTCTTCGTCTATGTCTTAGTCTATGTCTTAGTCTATGTCTTAGTCTATGTCTTAGTCTATGTCTTAGTCTATGTCTTAGTCTATGTCTTAGTCTATGTCTTAGTCTATGTCTTAGTCTATTGTCTTGGTCTATGTCTTAGTCTATGTCTTAGTCTATGTCTTAGTCTATGTCTTAGTCTATGTCTTAGTCTATGTCTTAGTCTATGTCTTAGTCTTATGTCTTAGTCTATGTCTTAGTCTATGTCTTAGTCTATGTCTTAGTCTATGTCTTAGTCTATGTCTTAGTCTATGTTTTAGTCTATGTCTTAGTCTATGTCTTAGTCTATGTCTTAGTCTATGTCTTAGTCTATGTCTTAGTCTATGTCTTAGTCTATGTCTTGGTCTATGTCTTAGTCTATGTCTTAGTCTATGTCTTAGTCTATGTCTTAGTCTTATGTCTTAGTCTATGTCTTAGTCTATGTCTTAGTCTATGTCTTAGTCTATGTCTTAGTCTATGTCTTAGTCTATGTCTTAGTCTATGTCTTAGTCTATGTCTTAGTCTATGTCTTAGTCTATGTCTTAGTCTATGTCTTGGTCTATGTCTTAGTCTATGTCTTAGTCTATGTCTTAGTCTATGTCTTAGTCTATGTCTTAGTCTATGTCTTAGTCTATGTCTTAGTCTATGTCTTAGTCTATGTCTTAGTCTATGTCTTAGTCTATGTCTTAGTCTATGTCTTAGTCTATGTCTTAGTCTATGTCTTGGTCTATGTCTTAGTCTATGTCTTAGTCTATGTCTTAGTCTATGTCTTAGTCTATGTCTTAGTCTATGTCTTAGTCTATGTCTTAGTCTATGTCTTGGTCTATGTCTTAGTCTATGTCTTAGTCTATGTCTTAGTCTATGTCTTAGTCTATGTCTTAGTCTATCTCTAAGTCTATGTCTTAGTCTTTGTCTTAGTCTATGTCTTAGTCTATGCTTAGTCTATGTCTTAGTCTATGTCTTAGTCTTTGTCTTAGTATATGTCTTAGTCTATGTCTTAGTCTATGTCTTAGTCTATGTTTTAGTCTATGTCTTAGTCTATGTCTTAGTCTATGTCTTAGTCTATGTCTTAGTCTATGTCTTAGTCTATGTCTTAGTCTATCAGGTATGTGATGGACATTTTTCGTTTTCAAATCGATCGATTTCAGACATATTTTTTAGCTAATTTTCGGTTATTTCCTCCAAAAAAATGAAAATTTTGGCATTAATCCTTTTGACTGATATTTTATCTTTAATTTGGTTTGAATTTTTTGGGAAAATAACCGAAAATTATCTTAAAAATATATCTGAAATCGATCGATTTGAAAACGATCGTTTTCCATCACATACCTGTATGTCTTAGTCTATGTCTTAGTCTATGTCTTAGTCTGTGTCTTAGTCTATGTCTATGGCATAGTCTATGGCATAGTCTATGTCTTAGTCTGTGTCTTAGTCTATGTCTTAGTTTATGTCTTAGTCTATGTCTTATTCTATGTCTTAGTCTATATATTAGTCCATATCTTAGTCTATGTTTTGGTCTATTTCTTATCCTATGTCTTAGTCTATGTCTTAGTCTATGCGTTAGTCTATGTGTTAGTTTATGTGTTATTCTATGACCTAGTGTATATATTAGTCCATATCTTAGTCTATGTTTTGGTCTATTTCTTAGCATATGTCTTGGTCTATGTCTTAATCTATGCACTTGGAACATAAATAATTCAATGATAAATAAATAGTGCCAAATACAAAAGACTTAAGGCAAGAACTTTAAACCGCGTCACAATTGTTTTGCGCTATTTGTGTTGCATCTTGTATGTCGTTTTTTTCTTAGACTTTATATAAGTAAAGCTTCTATTTTATGATTCAGTTTTTTTCATACTACGATATAGTATGTTTTTAAGTCTATCAGGTATGTGATGGAAAACGATCGTTTTCAAATCGATAGATTTCAGATATATTTTTGAGATAATTTTCCGTTATTTTCCCAAAAAATTCAAACCAAATGAAAGATAAAATATCAGTCAAAAGGATTAAAGCCAAAAGTTTCATTTTTTTGGGGGAAATGACCGAAAATTAGCTAAAAAATATGTCTGAAATCGATCGATTTGAAAACGAAAAATGTCCATCACATACCTGTATAATTTAAGACCATTTAAAAATTATCATTATATACATATATTTTTATTACAATTTAGCCTTTACAAATCATTTCGGCACTAATTAGAAACAATCACTAGAATTCCAATTAACTTCCCCTTCTCTTCCTCACTCAAAGTCAGATTAACATTATTCAAGAAAAGATTTATGATTTTCGAAACCGCCTATTCTCTCAACAAGAAAGTCAAAAATATTCTTAAGAAAAGAATTAGCATTTTTCTATTATTTATTATGGCACAATAGCAAAATTTCCTAAAGTAGTTAAACTTCTTAGCATTTAATAGCTGCTCATTTTAAATCTGTTTTTACTACTTAATAAGAAGAAAGCTTAAAAGACTTATAATTAATGAAAGATGAGTTGACATTTATATTTTTCTTGGTTATTTATTCTTTAAAGAGAAAAACAGTTTAAAGCAAAAGTAATAAAAGAGAATTTTTGTGCTTAATTGGTATGTAGATGTTTAAGCCAAGATTGTTAACAACAATTGCGGAAAAAGAAAAAAAATATATCTTATGTTATTTCCTTGTTTGTCATATAACTGCACTTAAATGCTGAGATGTCTGACTATGAAAACTGCTAATTCCTAGAATTTGTTAAAATTTTATTGTTGAAAGCTGCTGCCTGTGGAATGCTAAATAGTTTAAACAGAAGGCAAAAAGTGTGATACAAAAATTGTAAGGAATTTTTTTTAATTATACAAGAAATAAAGCATTTTATTTCTAACTTTAGTGTATTTTTTTACTACAGCTGAAACGAAATCTGTAATAGTTGCGGTTTTTATAGTTATTAATTTTTATATCTTGTTAATTTTATTAATCAAGATTTTATCAGTTGTTCGGTAATTTAAACAAAATAGCTTTAACAATTAAAAATTAAGCTTGTTATAAATTATAAATAGTAAAAATTTTGTGACGGCTATTTATTTAATTATAAAGTATTCAATAAATGGTTAGATGTTAACAAGAATAGACCCACCCTAGAAATGTTTTAAGAAATATATTATCAACATATTTTAAATAGTCTTACATTTTTTCTAAGAACATGTTAAATTAAAATTTAGCTCATAAGCTTTTCCAACAGAACATTTTTTGTTATCAAAAATTTTTCTATAGAAAATTTTTAGTTATCAAAAACTTTTCTATAGAAAATTTTTTGTTATCAAAAATTTTTCTATAAAAAATTTTTTCTTATCAAAAATTTCTCTATAGAAAATTTTTTGTTATCAAAAATTTTCCCATAAAAAATTTTTTGTTATCAAAAATTTTCCCATAAAAAATTTTTTGTTACCAAAAATTTTCCTATAGAAATATTTTTGTTATCAAGAATTTTTCTATAGAAATATTCTTGTTATCAAAAATTTTTCTATCGAAAATTGTTTGTTATCAAAAATTTTTCCATAGAAAATTTGTTGTTATCAAAAATATTTCTATAGAAAATTTTTTGTTATCAAAAATTTTTCTATAGAAAATTTTTTGTTATCAAAAATTTGTCTATAGAAAATTTTTTGTTATCAAAAATTTTCCCATAACTTTTTGTTATCAAAAATTTCCCTATAGAAATATTTTTGTTACCAAAAATTTTTCTATAGAAAATTGTTCGTTATCAAAAATTTTTCTATAGAAAATTTTTTGTTATCAAAAATTTTTCTATATAAAATTTTATGTTATCAAAAATGTTTGTATTGAAAATTTTTTGTTATCAAAATTTTTTTTATAGAAAATTTTTCGTTATCAAAAATTTTTGTATAGAAAATTGTTTGTTATCAAAAATTTTTCTAAAGAAATTTTTTATTATCAAAAATTTTTTATAGAAAATTTTTTGTTATCAAAAATTTTTCTATAGAAAATTTTTCGTTATCAAAAATTTTTCTATAGAAAATTTTTTGTTATCAAAAATTTTTCTATAGAAAATTTTTTGTTATCAAAAATTTTTCTATAGAAAATTTTTTGTTATCAAAAATTTTTCTATAGAAAATTTTTTGTTATCAAAAATTTTTCTATAGAAAATTTTTTGTTATCAAAAATTTTTCTATAGAAAATTTTTTGTTATCAAAAATTTTTCTATAGAAAATTTTTTGTTATCAAAAATTTTTCTATAGAAAATTTTTTGTTATCAAAAATTTTTCTATAGAAAATTTTTTTTTATCAAAAATTTTTCTATAGAAAATTTTTTGTTATCAAAAATTTTTCTATAGAAAATTTTTTGTTATCAAAAATTTTTCTATAGAAAATTTTTTGTTATCAAAAATTTTTCTATAGAAAATTTTTTGTTATCAAAAATTTTTCTATAGAAAATTTTTTGTTATCAAAAATTTTTCTATAGAAAATTTTTTGTTATCAAAAATTTTTCTATAGAAAATTTTTTGTTATCAAAAATTTTTCTATAGAAAATTTTTTGTTATCAAAAATTTTTCTATAGAAAATTTTTTGTTATCAAAAATTTTTCTATAGAAAATTTTTTGTTATCAAAAATTTTTCTATAGAAAATTTTTTGTTATCAAAAATTTTTCTATAGAAAATTTTTTGTTATCAAAAATTTTTCTATAGAAAATTTTTTGTTATCAAAAATGTTTTTCTATAAAATTTTTTGTTATCAAAAATTTTTCTATAGAAAATTTTTTGTTATCAAAAATTTTTCTATAGAAAATTTTTTGTTATCAAAAATTTTTCTATGGAAAATTTTTTGTTATCAAAAATTTGTCTATAGAAAATTTTTCGTTATCAAAAATGTTTTTCTAGAAAATTTTTTGTTATCAAAAGTTTTTCCACAGAAAATTTTTTGTTATCAAAAGTTTTTCCATAGAAAATTTTTCGTTATCAAAAATTTTTCTATAGAAAATTTTTCGTTATCAAAAATTTTTCTATAGAAAATTTTTCGTTATCAAAAATTTTTCTATAGAAAATTTTTCGTTATCAAAAATTTTTTCTAGAAAATTTTTTGTTATCAAAAATTTATCTATAGAAAATTTTTCGTTATCAAAAATTTAAAAAAAAAATTGTGTTTTTGATTTTTGTTATCAAAAATTTTCTATAGAAATATTTTAGCCATCAAAAATTTGTCTATAGAAATATTGTTGCTAGCACGAATTTTTCTATAGAAAATTTGTGTATAGAAATACTTTTGTTATCAAACATTTTTCAATAGAAACATTTTTTTTATAAAAAAATGTTTCTTATTTTTTTATGAAAAAATTTTCTTCATGAAAAATTTTTCCGTAGAAAATCAAAAATTTTCTATAGAAAAATGTTTCTTTATGAAAAATTTTTCCGTAGAAAATCAAAAATTTTTGTGTAGAAAATTTTTCGTTATCAAAATTTTTCATTACCAAAAATTTTTCGACGTCAAAAAGTTTTCTAAAGAAAATTTTTGGTTGTCAAGAAGTTTTCTATAGAAAATTTTTCGTTATTAAAAATTTTTCTACAGAAAATTTTTAGTTATAAAAAATGTTTCATCAAGCAAAGTTTCTCTATAGAAAAATGTTCATTATCAAAAATTTTTGTGTAGAAAAATTTTTCGTTATCAAAAATTTTTGTGTTGAAAATTTTTCTTTGTCAAAAATTTTCCTATAGAAAATTTTTCGTTCTAAAAATTTTTTTGTAGAAAATTTTTCGTTATAAAAAATTTTTCTTTGGAACATTTTTCTATTGAAATATCTTTGTTATCAAAAAATTTTCTCTAGATATATTTTTCGTATAAAAGATTTTTCTAAAGAAAATTTTCGTTATCAAAAATTTCTCTATAGAAATTTTTGTTATCAAAAACTTTTTTATGGAAAATTTTTTTTTTTGAAAAATTTTTTTCTGATGAAAATTTTTTTCTTATGAAAAATGTTTTTTTATGAAAAATTTTTCTTTATGAAAAATTTTTCTATAAAAAAATTTTCGTTATCAAATATTTTTGTTATCAAAAATTTTTCTACTGAAATATTTTTGGTATCAAAATTTTGCTATAGTAATATTTTTGCTACAAAAAATTTTCTATAGATAATTTTCTTCATCAGAAATGTTTCTATAAACAAAATTTGAAAACATTTCTTTAAAAAATATTTATTATAAAAAATTTTTCTATATACAATTTTTCGTTGTCAAAAATTTTTCTATAAAAAATTTTTCGATATCAAAAATTTTTCTATAGAAAATTTTTTGTTATCAAAAATTTTTCAATAGAAAATTGTTCGTTATCAAAAATTTTTCAGTGGAAAATTTTTCTTTAGAATTTTTATTTATCAAATTCTTTTCAATAGAAAATTTTTTGTTATCAAAAATGTTTCTATAGAAATATTTTTTTTATCTAAAATTTTTTCAGTAGAATTAATTTTGCCATCAAAAAATTTTCTATAGAAATATTTTTGGTATCAAAAATTTTTCTAAAAAAAATTTTCTATAGAAAAAATTTCTTAACAAAAAAAACGTATCTAGAAAGTACTTTTTTCTCTATTAACATAAAACAATACAAATTTAATTAGTTAATAAAAATGATTGATGATTTTTTTAAATTCATGTTTGCTACTTAAGTCTTTTGTTTTTTATTTGAATGTTTTTTAGAAACAACATAAATGTTTCTAGAATTTTATTGTAATTCTTTTTATAGCTTCCAATAACACAAATATTTTAATTTAAAACCTAAATAAGCAAATTTTTTTGTATATTTTAAAAAGATAAAACTTAAACGCTTCTTTTCAAGAGACCGAGAAATAGCAAGTTTTTAAAACTAACAAATTGTCTAATAAAAATTATCCAATTTGTTAAAGTTGTTTTAAATTACCAGATATTGATTCTTTAACATTTTGGGGTATTACAATGACCGCACAATGAACCACAATCCACATCCCAAAATATTTTTTTATGCAATTTTATTTATAGATTAGATGGTTCAGAAAAAAATTTTGTAGATATTTAAATTTACACAAATAAAAGAAACATTAAAATTATTTGGGTTTAGTACCGCAAAATGTGTACCAACACTAAAGCCAGGTTTAACAGCAATTTCTTTGCATAAATACCTTAGCCGGGTAATCATTGAAAATCTTGTTCGAAAGAAACAGGATTTTATTTAATTTTCTTGTATTTATTTGAAAAAAAAGAAAATATTTTACGAGTTTTTGTAAATTTCCGAATTGTTAGTTTTAATAGTATTTCTTATTTGAGTGTTTGATGTTTTTTTTTTCTCCTAAAAAGCTTCTAACATTTTTACAAATGCTAGGAGCTTTGTTAAAGTAGTTAGTAGAAAAATGTATTTTGTCGGTTAAAATGACCCACTTTCATTGTGAATGTAAGCTAGATTCATACATTGGACTAGGAGGAATAAAAGAAACATGGAACAAGTAGTTTTAGCCTTCTTTCTATCTCTGCCAATAACCAGTAACTTTATATAAGCTGCAGTTTTTCTTTCAAATTTGTAGGCATTTGTTTTTCCCTGGAGATTTTCTTTTATTTTTTTTTTTTTTTGTTTGAATTTAGAAAGTTTAACAGTGAATCCATAATAAGAGGAATGTTTTTCCTTAGTTTCTTAAGCTAAAAAAGGAAATAAATAATAATAAAATAAAAATAAAAATTCAAACATTTGATCTTAACTTTAGTTGAAGAGGGGGGAAATCAGAAAAAAAAATTTAAACTTCTCTAAAAAGATGCCAACTAAAATAAAAATGCATTTGATTTTTGAATTTGATAAGACATTACGAAAGACAGACATAAACCACCACCAACCAGCAAAACTTTTGCCGAAAAAAAAACTAAATAAAATACTAAGATAACAATTTATACATCACGTTTATTTTTCTGCCAAAGGATGGGGATCTGCAAATGTAAAATGCCAAACAAAAAAAAAATGAGGATGACTTTTTCCTACTCTTTTTTTTTTTGGATTTTCCACATCTATAGTATAGATGTGGGTGAACAAAAAATTTGATAAAAATTGCTACAAGTTTGTTTGTATTACAGAAATTAGATGATATTTCATTGTCAGTTGTTAAGATACGAGTATTAGCATTAAGTAGTGGGCAGTAGCGTAGCCTAGATTCTTTTCTTGTATGTTTCACTCTGAAAGGAAATTTGATAAAGATAAAGTTGGTCAAACAAATGACTAAACTTAAGATTAAGTTATTGTAGGTATTAGTTTGGGGTTTTTTTTGACTTCAAGAACTAGATATTTAATTATAGAAATTAGTTTTGAATTGAGGTAAATTTTATTTAAGGTGATCTAAGAGAAAAATTAGTGGATTTTAAATAAAAACTGAAGAACAGAGGGCAGCTAAAATACTACTTAAATAACAAGTAAGAAAGTGCTATAGTCAGTCAAGCCCGACCATACGATACCCTTCACCACTAGGGTCAAAGGTGTTCTTTTTCCTGTATAAAGACAAATATTTGCTAAATTTTGTCATAATACAAACATATTCTCAAAACTTATACATTTATGCTTTTTCCGCCATTTGGACTTATATGAGAGCTAGGGTCAAATGTGGACCGATTATCTCGAAATTTGGAAAATTAATTACAGTTGCTACAGAAATTATGTGTGCAAAAAATAAACTAAAAATTGTCATTACCTTCGGATTTACGAGCGTTTAAGTGAATTTTGTCTCATTTAGTGCGTTGTTAGAAAAGATTTAACAGTGATTTAAGATTACATAAGCAGTATTTGTTTTAAATTTCATGAAAAAATATTGATTTTTGTGGCCAATATATCAATTCCAGGAAGTGGGACCTATGGGAGGTACAATAAATAATGGACCGATTTTGACGAATTTCAATATTCATGGTTCTATTATCAAAAAAAATATCTGTGCCAAATTTCATCAACTTATCTTTAGAATTACGACCTATTGTTTGATTAGAAGGTTTACATGGGGGTCCAGCCAGCCAACCAGCCAGCCAGACGGACAGACGGACATCGCTAAATCGAATCAGAAAGTGATTCTAAGCCTATTGGTATATTAAAAGATTGGTCTAAGACAAATATTTCTATGCGTTACATACATCAGCACTAACTTATAATACCCTTTCCACCTATGGTGATGAAGGGTATAATAATTTTTCTATTCGACCTTTTTTTGTTTTCGACCCATTGTGCATTCGATATTAAGCTCATAATATTTTAAAAAATATTGACATACAGGTAGCAGTTAAGGAAATTAAACAGTAAAACCTGTTTAAATAAATTCAACCGTTAAATATTGAGAAATTTCCAAATTAAATACTTTTCGGTGACCGAAAAAGTGAAATTTTAATAAAAAGATGATATTTTTATACTTACCCTGTCGGAGATCAAACTAGTACTTTACTAGTACTTAACTAGTACCAAAAGTACCAGTACTAGTTCCCAACTGTAAACTTTCCTATACAATCTTAATGTTCAAATTAGCATTGAGTGTGTTTAGAAAATTACTAGTACCATAGGTTCTAGTGGCGCACTAGTTCATTTTAGCTCAATTGGTTGCATCAGAACCAGTTTATTACTAGTACACTTTAATAGGATTGGTTCCTTAAGAACCAATTTATTACTAGTACTAATGTATGTAAAAAGTCCCTATATTGTGGTGCCTTTTTTCTTTGTCCCCCTAGTGAAAATTACTCTCAATTATTATTTTTTCAATAGTTTTATTTACAAGATTATTAAAAAGTAAAAAAAAACTTATTTTAAAGTGTAAAAAGGCATTTGTAATGAAAATAAAAAATAAGAAAAAGCTAATTTCTTCAAGGCACAGAAAGGCAAATATTAAATTTGATCATGCGAGTCAGGCTCTTCATTTTCAGCGTTTTCATTACTTTCAATAGTTTCTTTTTTTAATTTTCCCAATCGGTTGGCTTTAAATATTTTTTTCTTTTGAAGCTGGAAGGCTTTTCTCAAGGCGATATCGGGATCATCGGCAAATACGGAAATAGCATCTAAATAATTAAACATAAACGCACAGAATTTTACGATTACACACAGAATTTTATGATTCAAATTTTATTTTTTTTCCTAAAAGCCCTTCTATTGACAATGGAACGACCAAGCCTTCCTCTGACAATATTGCAAATAATTCCTCAGCGCAGCTTCTTGAGGGCTTAGTTTTTATAAACCATTTTTTAGCTTTTGCTTTAAGGTGACATTTTGTAATCCAAGATCCTTATTTAAAACGTTTTCTTGGCTGAATTCTTCTTCTTCTTCTTCTTCCAATAATACTTGAGGGATGTTTTTTCCGGAATTCTTAACGGTTTTCTTACTATTTTTAGGGTCAAACACTCTTTCTTTATACTCACGTATTTGTTTTTTTTAATTTTCTTTTAAAATATCTCTTTGAACAACTCATTTTTTTAAATTTACCTTTTAAACTTTTTATATATTTTTTTATTGTTTTTATATTTTATATTTTTTCACTCACAAGCTTCACAAAAATCAAAGCACACTTTAATACAAAAAGACAAAATGGTCGTAGGCTTGCCAAATTGCTTATTTTGTAACTGTTGGTCGTAGGCTTGCCAAATTACCTATTTTGTAACTGAATTTCTAAAGTGTTTTAACTAATGTAGCAATCCTTTTTAAAAGAGAAAAGCGAATAAATAAAAAAACGTTTTGTATTTAAGTATTTTATTCTTATATATAATATAAAAATAGAACAAAATATACTTAAATAAATTTAATTTTAAAAGCAGTTAAACTAGACTTTGGAACTTAAAGATGAAAAAATATCAACTTTAATCCTCGATATTTCTGTTATGTTTAAAGATTTTGGCTCACTATTAGTTCAAAATGAAAGCTTTAAAGGTTAGCTACTTACGTATATATACCATTGTATTTTGGAACTTTAAAGCACTATTTCTCGCAAATCAAAAATTTCCAACCAAAAATTTTTAGATTATTATTCTTAAAATTAAAAGTTCTTTATGGGCTATACAAATTTTTAAGATCGGTGCAGTTCAGCTGAACTAGAATTAAGCCCAAAATTCTATCGATCTGCAAGTGGTGCACTAAAACTACTTCGAGTACTAGTACTTTTCTACTAAAGCTTTAACTACGTTTGTACTAGTTCTTGATGTAGTAGAAAACTACTAGTAACTTTTAGACAATTGACACTCAATCTCCTACAGGGTATACAGACAAATATTTTGGTCCAAGGACGATTACTATAATTTTTCCCGAAATCGGTAACAATTTCGTGTACCTCCCATAGAGATGCCTTCACGGAATTTGTTATGTTACTTCAATATTTCCTTAGGTGTATTTTTATTATGGCTTTTTATTTCGTTGAACTTTTCGGTCAGAACGCACTAAATGAGACAAAAATCTCTAAGACGCTCATAAATCTGAATATATTGAGAATTTTGAGTTTATTTTTCTCATTTGACCCTAGCTCTCATATAAGTCCTAATGACGGAAACAGCTTAAATATATAAGTTTTGAAAAAATGTTTGTATTTAAATTTAAATCAAATACTGCCTATGTAAACTTAAGTCACTGTATTAAATTTCGTTGAAATCGGTCCACATTTGACACAGCTCCCATACAAACCTTTCTATCAAAACGCACTAAATGATACAAAAATCACAGAAAATCTCGTTAATCTGAAGATAATGAAAATTTTAAGTTTATTTTTTGACCTGTTTTTGTAACAACTGTAATCAATTTGCCAAATTTCGAGATAATCGGTTTACATTTGAGCCTAGCTCTCATATAAGTCCAAATGACGGAAATAGCAAACATTTTTTCAAAACTTGTATATTTAATACAAGTTTTGAGAAAATGTTTATACCTATGATGTCAAAATTTAGCAAATATTTGTCTCTATACAGAAAAAAGAACTCATTTGCCCATACTGGTGAAGGGTATCGTATGGTCGGGCTTGACCGACTATAGCACTTTCTTACATGTTTTTTGTTAAATACGAAAATGTGGCCAAATGTCTCTCTAGAGATATTTTCTATCGTAATCGGAAAAAACATCTACTTAAATTATAATGTGTGAAAATATAGCCTAGATTTACGAGTAAATATGTACTTAAAACTAGTAGTTTTACTTTATTATATCATACTCAAGCAATTTATTCAAATTCAATTAACAGTTCCTATTTCGAAATTTTTTAACTAAGTGAAATATCTTTTCACCCAAAAGACCAAACATAACCCATTTTTTTTTTCCTTATCAACCAAATTAGCAAAACAATATGAAAATGTTACTAAACAAACACCTAAAGTCACACCTTTCAAATAATATAAGTAATTGTTTAATAAACAAAATAATATAAAATCTTAAAGCAAAAAAAATCATAACAAATAAAGGTATACAATATATGGTAATATAATTTTCAGCAGATTTTTTTTTTTTTTTTTTGTTTGTTTGTTGGTTACCACAATCTATGACATTTATTGTTCAAAATGTTCGGGAATAGATCGATAAAAGAGAGTGGAGGTGTAGGCAACTAAGGTTGCTAAAAAACACGGCTGGCTTGGCAGCTTTAGAGCAACATTTGTTGGGTTAAGTGTTTAAAAAATAATCAAAGATTATGTAAAACTTGTGAACAGAAATGAAAAAATCGGGCGTTATAAAACACAATTATATTTTGGTTATGGTTTTTTTTTCGTTTTTTTGAAAAAGTTAAAAAACATTTTTGTAATGATTTGAAATAAAAATTGAAATTGAATCAATTTATCCATAACCGAAAACAATCATATCAATAACCAAATTAAACAACTTTTTTTTATAATTCATTTTTTTTTTCTTGCAACAGTAGCTTTTGATTGAAGGTTAAAACCAGCCAAAATGATTTGAAACAATTTCTGAGTTTTATTGAGTGAATTTTTAATTTATTTTGTAAATTCTCAGGTTATTGCACATGTGGGCGCCTTTTAAATAGTTTGGTTGTATTTTGTCAAAATTTGCTACAGCTTTTGTTTGAACAAAAACGTTATGGATTAAGGTCACATAAACGATAGTGTCGCGACGGAATAACCATTCAAGCACCTTAACTTTGTTATAACACTGGCCAACAAGAGAAATTACTTTGAAGTCTAATTATTAAATTGCGATGTATTATGGCTCCCTAAAACACCCAAAATTAAAAATTCTATGTATACAAGTTTTATTCTAAAACTACGGATTTTCACAGAGGTCGTTCTATTGATTTCATCATATCTTCGGAATGGCTTATCTAAATTCATTGAAAGAAGCCCCGACGGATTCACCACAAAATTTGCTTTAATCCTTAATAAAAACAATTTTTTCATATGGTCAACGGTTGTGGAGTTTTTCACATAAAAATGTAAACCAATTTTTATTTTTGAAAATCGAAAAATTTTTATTTTTCAAATATTCATAATAAATCGAAGAAAAATTTTGGTTTTATTGACAATAAATTGAAAATTAGCAAACATTTTTCATATGAAAAATTAAAGAATTAAAAAAACAAGTAAGAAAGTGCTATAATCTATCAAGCCCAACCATACGATATCCTTCACAACTGATGGCAAAGGTGTTCTTTTTCTGTATAAAGGCAAATATTTGCTAAATCTTGCCATCATACAAAAATGTTCTCAAAACTTATATATTTAAGCTGTTTCCGTCATTTAGACTTATATGAGAGCTAGGGTCAAATGTGGACCGATAATCTTGAAATTTTGGCAAATTGATTACAATTTTTACAAAAATAAGCTAAAATTCTTATTAAATTCAGATTTACAAGCGTTTTAGTGATTTTGGTGTCATTTGGTGCGTTTTGATAGAAGCGTTTGTATGGGAGCTATGATCACATGTGAACCGACTTCAACGAAATTTGGTACAGTTATTTAGGTTTACATAAAAGGTCTCTGTTTTAAATTTCATGAAAAACTATTCATAATTGTGGCCAAACTATGAGTTCCGGGAAGTGGGACCTATGGGAGGTACCATATAAAATAAACCGATTTTGACCAATTTTAATAACCATGGTCCCACTATCCAAAAAATGATCTCTGGCAAATTTCATCAAATTATCTTTAGAATTGCGACCTGTACTTTGATTATATGGTTTACATGGGGGTCCATCCAGCCAGACGGACAGATAGACGGACTGAAGGACGGATGGACTGAAATCGCAAAATCGACTCGGAAAGTGTTTCAAAGCCTATTAGTACACTAAAAGTTGGGTCTAAGACAAATATTTCTATGCGTTACTTACGTCAGCACAAACTTATAATACCCTTTATATCTATGGTAGTGAAGGGTATAATAATGTATCCATAGAATTTTAAATCTCGACCGTTTTTATAATGAAGAGACCTCAACAAATAACCACAAAATAAAGTGATGGTCAATTGCAATGCAAAAAGTTTCATTTTGTCGAGTAGTGTAATCAATAAACCATGAAATTGTCTTTTAAATTTTTTTTCTAAATTTCAAATTCATCAATTTCAAAGCCTGGCTACTACTTGAGTTTCAATTTAATTATTTTGACAATTATCTCAATGATTTATTAAGTTTTATAGAAATTTTGATAGTAATTGAAATTGTTTTTTTTGTTTGCTTTAAATCAACCTTAATTCATTTTAAAAAGAATTCATACAGAAAAAAATCTATATAAGTAAATTTTCTTTATATTCAATTCATATGATTTGTGGTTTCTTAAAATAATTTATTACAACTTTCTAAAATCTCAAAGAATTTTGCTAGCTTTTTGTACGGCCAAATAGTAAACTAATCAAATAACCAATTCATCCTAATATTTGCTTAGAAATCATGAATATGCTAATTCTTTTAAGTTTTTTTTTATATCTTAATCTTGTTCTCATTTTCAAGCCAAGAAGGTAGAATTTCTGTTCAAAAACTAGAATCTGCGTTCAAACCACAACTCATCAACGCAAAGCCCCCACCGCAACTTGAATTTGTTAATAAAATTTGTAAAAAAAAAATTTCCAATCTAATGACCATTAAAAATTTTAGTTTTTTAATTTATAGTTGATATTAAAAAGGCGTTTCTGAAATATATTTTATTATACTATTCTCGAAAACAATAGTTTAGAAATTTAAGTCAACAAATTATTTTTTCTGCTTTAAGCTGACATAAATTTGCTTCTATAAAGCCGCTAATTAATTCGAATTATGCAAATTTTATTTTGATTGTTTTTAAAATATTGTAACATCTTTTGTTTAAAAAAAGTTCATTGACTTTTTGTGTTTTTTGTAAACAAAATATTGGTGAAAGATTTATGTTAGCAAAAATTTAAAAGAAGTCTTAAAAAAATTAAATTTTGATATAAAAATCGTTTTAATTTCCGGTCTAAAAATTTCTAAAATTACATCTTCATACATTCTAAAAAGTAAAAGCACAGGGAAGTGGACCTCTTAAAATTTAGAATTAAATAAATGGTTTAAAAACAACAACAATAAAAGTATTATATTCATTTCATATTTATACAGAAAAATGTTTATCAAAAAATAACAAAATTGTCGGGATATAAATATTATTGAAAAAAGAAATTATATTCACATTTGATCCTTATCGATTACATTTATTTGTTAATGTAAGAGACAATTTATTGATAAAAGCCAAAAAATGTTTGCGGGGAATGGTTGGTTAGGCCATCTCTTCAGGAGGAGTATCCTTACTTTTAGAAAGATCGAAATCTCATATTATTACTTACTTTTCAAGCACTTCTTCTGTTATCCTTGACTCCCAGTGGAGCATAGGGCCTCAAAGCACAATCTTTACGAATTATGTTTATAAACCATGAGCTCAGATTGTCGACTGAACAAAACACAAACATTTTTCGGTTTTCTTCTTAGGGATATTGTATAAACTGTAAAAAATTTGCCAAATTTCGAGATAATCCACATTTGATCCTAGCTCTCAAATAAGTCAAAATGACGAAAACAGCTCTAATATATATGAGTTTTAAGAAAACGTTTGTATGATGGCAAAATTAAGCAAATATATGTCTTTATACAGGAAAAAGAACACCTTTGACCTCACCTTTGACCTCGTATAGTCGGGCTTGACCGACTATAACACTTTCTTACTTATTTTTTATACAAAATTATTCATTAAAATTTTTTTTAAAGAAAAAATTTTCATAACTTTTCTACAGAAAAAAAATTTTATTTTATTCTACTAAAATTTCAACTAAAAATTAATTTCTTTTGAAAAAATTTTTAATTAAAATTTTTCTTCAGAAAAAATTTTTGAATGAAAATTTTTCTATAGAAAAAATTTTTAAATGAAAATTTTTCTTCAAAAAGAATGACTATTCGCATTTGATCACAAATCTGTTACATTTATTTATTAATGTCACAACAGACCAATTTATTGCTAAAAAGCCAAAAATTGTTTGCGGAGAAACCAAAATTCCTCGACGCGTATCGTGGTTGGTTAGGCCATCTCTTCAGGAATTATGTTCATAAACCATAAGTAAAAGCGTAGATCATCGACTGAACAAAAACACAAACAATTTTCAGTTTTCATCTTCCTTCACTTCCCACATTCTTTCCAAATTTTATTAAAAAAAGTTTTCTTTGGAAATAATTTAAGTAAACATTTTTTTCATAGAAAAATTTTTGTTAATAAAATTTTTTTTTAGAAAAATTTTCATTAAATGTTTTTCTTTGTAAAAAAATTTTATTAAGAATAGTTCTTTAGAAAAAATTTTATTATAAAATATTTCTGTAAAAAAAATTTCACTTTCACTCAAAAATTTTTTCTTTAGAAAAATTTTTATTCAAAAATTTTTTCTATAGAAAAATTTTCATCAAAAAAAAACAAAATTGTCGGGAAGTAAATATTATTCAAAAAGATTGATTATTCGCATTTGATCCCAAATCTGTTACATTTATTTATTAATGTAACAGACCAATTTGGGATCAAATGTGAATAGTCATTCTTTTTGAATAATATTTATATCCCGACAATTTTGTTATTTTTTGATGAAAATTTTTCTATAGAATAAATTTTTGAATAAAAATTTTTCTAAAGAAAAAATTTTTGAGTGAAAGTGAAATTTGTTTTACAGAAAAATTTTATAATAAAATTTTTTCTAAAGAACTATTTCTTAATACAAATTTTTTACAAAGAAAAACTTTTAATGAAAATTTTTCTAAAAAAAAATTTTATTAACAAAAATTTTTCTATGAAAAAAATGTTTACTTAAATTATTTCCAAAGAAGACTTATTTAATAAAATTTTTTTTACAGCGAAAATCTTTTAATAAAAATTGTTCTCTATAAAATATTTTTTAATTCAAAGTTTTCTTAAAAAAAAATTTAAAAAGAAAAAAACTAATGAAAATTTGTCTAAAGATAAAATTTTGTAATTAAACTAAAACGTTTTTTAATGAAAATTCTAAAGCATAAATTTTTGAATGAAAATGTTTCTATAGAAAAAAGTTTTTAGTGAAAATTTTTCTAAAGAAAAAATATTTTAATGGAACTTTTCCTATAGAAAGAATTAGTTAATGAAAATGTTTATACCAAAAATTTTTTTTAATGAAAATTTTTCTAAAAAAAATTTTTTACTGGAATTTTTTCTACAGAAGAAATTTTTTAGTGAACATATTTCTAAAGAAAAAATTTTGTTTTAAACATTTTTCTATAGAAAAAATTTTTACTGAAAATTTTTCTATAGAAAAAATCTTATAGTAAAAATTTTTCGCTGTAAAATATTTTTTGATTCAAATTTTTCATTAAAAAAATCTAAAAAAAATTTTAAATGAAAGTTTTTAATAAAAATTTTTCTTAAGAAAACCTTTATAATGAATATTTTACTAAAGAAAAACATTTTTTAAAGAACATTTTTCTATAGATAAAAGTTTTTTTTTTAGCGAAAATTTTTCTTTAGAAAAAATTTCTTTAATAAAAATTTTTCTATAAAAAAATTTTGAGTGAAAATTTTTTTGTAAAAAAAAATTCTTTAAAGAAAATTTTTCTCTAAAAAAAATTTTGATTAAAAATTTTCTATAAGAAAAATTTTCGAGTAAAACTGAGAATTAAAAAAAAATTTCGATAGAAAAAAATTTTAACGGCAATTTTTGCATAAAAAGAAAGTTAAGTAAAATTTTTCTATATAAAAATTTTTTTATTGAAAATTTTAATGGACATTTTTTTACAGAAAAAATTTTCTATAGAAAAAAGTTTTGACTGAAAATTTTTCTATAGAAAAAATTTTTGAATGAAAAATTGTTTAGAGAAAATTTTTCTATAGAATTTTTTTTTTTTTTAAATTTCTATGGAATAAATTTTTGATTGAAAATTTTTCTATAGAAAAATTTTTGAATTTCTTTATATAGTAAACATTTTTCTATAGTTTTCTATAGAAAAATTTTCACTATATAGAAAGAATTCAAAAATTTTTTTGCTATAGAAAAATTTTCAGTAAATAATTTATTGCATAGAAAAATTTTTTTATAAAAAAATTTTTTCTGTAGAAAATTTTCTCTAAACAATTTTTTATTTTAAATTTTTCAAAAAAAAAAATTTGGAATGATAATTTTTCTGTAGAAAAAATATTTTAATGAAAATTATTCTATAAAAAAAATGTTTGAGTGAAAATTAATTTTTTTTTAAAGAAAAACTTTTTTATTGAAATTTTTGTTTAAAATTTTTCTATCGAAAAAATTGTTTAATGAAAATTTTTTATAGGCAAAATTTTTAAGTGAAAATTTTTCTATAGAAAAAGCATTTGAATGAAAGGTTTTCTATAGAAAAAAATTTTTGAATCAAAATTTTTGTATTAAAAAATATTTAATTAAAATTTTTAAATGAAAATTTTTCTATAAAAAAAAATTTATTAAAATTTTAGATATATATTTTTCTAAAAAAAATTTTTTGAATGAAAATTTTTCTATAGAAAAAATTTTTAATGAAAATTTTTCTATAGAAAAACATTTTAATAAAAATTTTTCCATAAAAAAGTTTAATTAAAATTTGTTAATGAAAATTCTTGTAAAAAAAATTTTTGTAATGAAAAGTTTTCTATAGAAAAAATTTTTAAGTATAAATTTTTCGATAGAAAAAAAATTTCTTATGAAAATTTTTCTTTAGAAAATATTCCTAATTAAAAATTTTTCTATAAAAAAAATTTTATTGAAAATATTTCTATAGAAAAAATTTTTGAATAAACATTTTACTGTACAAACAAGTTTAGATTGAAAATTTTTCTATAAAAAAATTTTTGAGTGAAAATAACATTTTTTTCTAGAAAAAATTTTTTAATGACTATTTTGTTATTTTTTGAAAATTTTTCTATATAAAATTTTTTTTAAATGAAAATTTTTGTATAGAAAAAACTTTGCAATTTTCCTTATGAAACCTTTCTTCACACTTCAAGGCTTAAACTAAAGCAAAACAATATGCCAGTCGAAAAGGAGTGTCTTTCTCTATCCATGTGCTTTGGTGTAAAATATTCGAAAATTTTAATATTTTTAATTGTGATTAATTCGGTATTTTTAGGCGCCTAATTATAAAATACCAGAAAAATAATTTCTTAATTCCTTATACTTTTAATTGTGAAAAATTGCTTTTAAATTTTAATTTTGAAAAAAATATATCTTTAATTTTGTAAATATATCTAAAAAATTCTATTGAAATGATTAACATTTTTGTTCCACATGGTTAACAATTATTGATTTAAAATCGATTGCCAAACTCTAATTAACCAAATTTAAATTTTTTCTCAGACTTATGTACTTATACTCTAGAAACAATTACTTATTTTTAAAAATTTCCGTCTGTCTAATTTTTAGACCAAATGCATAAAGACCGCATTAATATGCAATACATTTTATTTATGGTTTTTAGATAAAATTTGAAAATATATAACAAATGTATGTACATTACTTAGTTTTCCTCTTATGATTTGATAACGATTTGCTAAAGTGTTGTTTTTAACATTTTTCTTATTTCTAAATATAATTTTCCAAGCTTAGATTTTTTTTTCACAAAACATTTGTGGGCCAAGAAAAAATAAGAAGAAAAATGTTAGATGCCAGTATTAGCAAAATGGCTACTGGCTACTTTATAAAATAATAATTTTACGTACCTACATAAAAATAAATTTCATATAATTTACAAAATTATGTAGATCATGCTTAAGAAAAAAATATTTTTTTAAAAAAGAAACTTTAATCTTGGAACTGGTTTTTAGTTAAAACGAAGCCAAATTCAGCTTTTGAGCCTTTTCCTTGTTAAACAAAAAGTGCTTATTTGATCGATGGTTTTCTTTTACAAAAAATTCTTATTGACCATATTTTTTTTGTTTGAAAATTATAATTTATAACTCTTATTATGCAAAAATGCAGAATAAGAAATATTCTACAATAAAAAATGTGTGTATGTAAATGGAGTCAATACTTCTTATAAGTAATTTGATTTTTTGGAACATTTATATCAGTATCATAAATTATTGTGAAGGCATAATTTGAATACATAATTTGCTTAAAATTCCTGAATTAAGCTGACAGTAGCACCAGCGAACGTCATAATAATAATTATTGAAGTTTTTGAAAAATGTCTTTTGGATGTTAATGAACTTGTTTGGGGACTGACAGTAAATAGCTTTAAAATGTGACAGGTATATAAATGGCATATAAAGAGGGTTCCGACAGACAGACAGACAGACAGATATACAGACGGACAGACAGACAGACAGACAGACAGACAGACAGACAGACAGACAGACAGACAGACAGACAGACAGACAGGCAGGCAGGCAGACAGACAGACAGATAGACAGACAGACAGACAGACAGACAGACAGACAGACAGACAGACAGATAGACAGACAGACAGACAGAGAGAGAGAGACAGTCAAACAGACAGACAGACAGACGAACTAAATTTAAAATGATTTCGGACAATATTGCGCCAACAATAGACAGACATACAGAGAGACAGATATACAAACAGATGGACAGACAGAAGGAATAAGAATTCAGAATATACAATTATCAATTATGGTTTTAGAGCCGATATTAAATCAATTATCTCAAAACATTATCATTATTATTCAAGTTTCACTTTTTTTTTAAACTCCTATCAAAATAACCCACATTCGATAATGAATAATTTCACCTCAAAAAAGAACTTTCACTTACCAATTGTTTAATTCTTTAGCAAAGAAACAATAATTTGACACAACAAAGAAACTTTTTTAACAAATTCATGATAATTATTAGAGCTTTTAAATTTTTTTGCAAATTTACAATTAAGATGAAACCAGCCAAGATAAATCAAAGCAATCCAACCCATGAACCGAAATTTAACAAAAAAATAAAATCTCACCAAAAACTCTTTCAAAAATCCATTACACGCTGTATTTAAATGCTTAAAATTGAAAAAATTTAACCAAATTAAGTAGACAAAAAAAAACACCCATTGCTTGCAAATCTTAGCTTAACGAAAAAGAAACCAGATATAACAAAGAAATAAACAAAAATGATAGTGACCGCCAACAGCTAAAAAAGACATGATACCAAACAAAAAATCCCAAACGAAATTGAAACGACATTTAAAGGCACGAAGTGCAAAAAAATCACTTGTGCCATTTAAAACAGCTTCAGCCCAATTTAAGCCGAAAATTCAAAAATTTTGTTTTCATTTTATATTCAAAGTTGATTTTGTAGCTTAAAGAATTTTTGAGTTGCACATAATTTTGCTCCTTACAAAACCGAACTATAAAAGAATTTTAGGTTAGTCTTTGCCACAAATATTTATATATGAGTTGTATCGAAAAGGTTTAGAATTGCTTGACATTTTGAGAAAAATATTTAAAAGATAACAAATTCAATTCGGTGTATTAGTCTACATAGTCATAAAGTCATAATAAAATAATACAGAAATTAAATATTTGATTTTACTTCAAGCATAATAGCACAGGTTGTGAATAGCCCTATTAGACATATTTTTTAACGATCAATATGATAAATCAATTTATTTAGCTATCGTAAGCTTTTCCATAGAAAAGTTAAGTTATCGTTAACTTTTCTAGAGAAAAGTTATGCTATCATTTACTTTTCTGCAGAAAAGTAAAGTTATCGATAACTTTTCTATAGAAAAGTGAAGTTATCGATAACTTTTCTATAGAAAAGTAAAGTTATCGATAACTTTTCTATAGAAAAGTAAAGTTATCGATGACTTTTCTATAGAAAAGTAAAGTTATATATAACTTTTCCATAGATAAGTAAAGTTATCGATATCTTTTCTATAGAAAAGTAAAGTTATCAATAACTTTTCCATAGAAAAGTAAAGTTATCGATAACTTTTCCATAGAGAAGTAAAGTTATCGATAACATTTCTATAGAAAAGTAAAGTTATCGATAACTTTTCCATAGAAAAGTGAAGTTATCGATAACTTTTCTTTAGGAAATTTAAGCTATCGTTAACTTTTCTATAGAAAAATTAAGCTATCATTAACTTTTCTATAGAAAAGTAATGTTATCGATAACTTTTCTATAGAAAAGTAAAGTTATCGATAACTTTTCTATAGAAAAGTTAAGTTATCGATAACTTTTCTATAGAAAAGTAAAGTTATCGATAACTTTTCTATAGAAAAGTAAAGTTATCGATAACTTTTCTATAGAAAAGTAAAGTTATCGATAACTTTTCTATAGAAAAGTAAAGCAATCGATAACTTTTCTATAGAAAAGTAAAGTTATCGATAACTTTTCTATAGAAAAGTAAAGTTATCGATAACTTTTCTATAGAAAAGTGAAGTTATCGATAACTTTTCTACAAAAAAGTAAAGTTATCGATAATTTTTTTATAATTTTTCTATAGAAAAGTAAAGTTATCTATAACTTTTCTATAGAAAAGCATAGTTATCTTAACTTTTATATAGAAAAATAATTTTTATTGAATAAAAAATAACCAAAAAATATTTCGTTGTTGTTTTCTAAAAGCTCACCTTAGTCCCTACTATTATACCTATTTACCTTACTATATGGTAACGAAAAGTTTTGGGTATGTGAACAACTAATGAATTTTTAATAAGTTCTCAATAAATTTAAATTCCTAAACAGTTTTTTTCGTTACTGTATTTAGAAAATTTAATAAATTATATATATGCAAAATATTTTAGTTCTACCTAAATACTTTCGTTGATGTCATATTAATAGTTAACACTTTTCTTTTCTTTACAGGTAATCTTCGTATATTGTAGTTTCCACTTTAATTAAAAATATTATGTAAGTTCCAAGGCTAAAAAGTTTTTTGATAAATCTTAAAAAAATTGCTCATTTGACTCATTGATAAGCCACTAACATCTAACAAAAATGCATTTTTCTAAATATGTTTCTATATTTTTATATAAAGTATTTAAAATAAATTATTGTATTAGTTTAAAAAAATTATTGTAACACCTCATTTTTCTCTAAACATCTTTACCAAAACAATTTTTCATAAATTTCTTGCCTCATTTTTCAACTCCTTTACTTTTCACTGGATCTTTCACGAATTGAACTTCAAACACGCAGGTTTTGAAAAATATATTTTTTCTCTTAGCACAGTTTTTTTTTCCCTTAAATCACATAATTTAATAAGAAAAAATATTTAACCAGCCAAAACCCCCAAGAAAACCTGACATGCCTTCTTTTATTTCGTCTCTAAGCAGGAAAAACTAGCAACAAATAAAATTTATAATAATAAAAAATCTGTAAAAAATCTACTTGTGGTCACACTAAAATGTTGAATGGGTTTTCTTTTTTTTTCGTTCACTTGGAGGATTTGCTTGAAAAACAGGCATGAAATTACTTCCACACTATTAAATGTTTAATCAGTACGAAAACATCAATGGGAAAGTTTCGTTTAAAAAGTGGCAATTTTTTTTTGTTGTTTAAAGCAGTTAAATAAAATACTACTTACTATTAGTTAGAAGTGAAGAAATAAGACAAAATTCCAAAAGTAGCTGGAAAAATACATAAATACCAAAATACAGATACAGTTGGAAGACTAGTAAAGCTGGAAAAAGGAAACTTTTTTTGTGGCACATTGAACAGTTAGTTTATGGCTTTTTAGGTGTTGGGGAATATTAAACCTATAGAGGCCAACAGACTTCTAAATTTCTATGGAAAAGTAAACTTGTCGATAACTTTTCTATGGAAAAGTAAAGTTATCGATAACTTTTCTATAGAAAAGTAAAGTTATCGATAACTGTTCTATAGAAAAGTAAAGTTATCGATAACTTTTCTATAGAAAAGTAAAGTTATCGATAACTTTTCTATAGAAAAGTAAAGTTATCGATAACTTTTCTATAAAAAAGTAAAGTTATCGATAACTTTTCTATAGAAAAGTTAAGCTATCGTTAACATTTATCAAGTAAAGTTAAGCTATCGTTAACGTTTCTATAGAAAAATTAAGCTATCGTTAACTTTTCTAAAGAAAAGCAAAATTATCGTTTACTTTTCTAAGCAGAAATAAAGTAATCGATAACTTTGCTATAGAAAGGGAAATTAATCGATAACTTTTTTATAGAAAAGTAATTTTATCGTTAACTTTTTTCATCGAAATGCAAAGCTATTGTTAACTACGGGAAAGTGATGAAAAGCTTATGAGGAAGAAAAATTAGTTATTTCATTAAATAAAATCAGGAGTTTAATTTTCTTCAAAACGAAAGACTTAAGCAAAAAACTTGATTTTTTTATTATTGTAAACTATAACTTGTTTGAAGAAAAGCTGTTCTATAGAATAGGAAAGGTTGTCATTTTATCTATAGAATATGAATGTTACGATAACCTTTTCTAGAGAATAAAAAAATAAGCACTCAGTTTTCTACATAATAGAAATATACATAAATTCCCCGACAACATTCCAATTGGAACAATGGGTACATCCCTCATAACAATAGAAATATTATTGATAATTAAAGTAGACTCTTTGAGAGAAAACCAAAATTATAGTAAACTCTTCTCAAAGAACTTTATTTTTAGCTTTTATATAGTTTTCGTTTACCTGCTCAACCACTTAAGGGTTAAAACATTAAAATCTGACGTGTTTGCTGCTTTGGGCAGCCAGTCATGTGCTGTTGTCTTTAAAAAGGAAGGTGTGAAATTTTTGTGCTAAATTTATGAAGATTCATATTTTTTCAAAACACCTTTTTATCCACACTTTAAAAGTAATATATTGTTGCTGTGACTGTTTATACATTTAACCTTAACTATAGTAAATTTAACTAAAAACTTTGTTGTTTTTAACGATAATATTGTGAAAAAAGAAAACGAATACTAACATATTAAAAATACAAAATTGAGATAAGAATAAAAAAGCCATATTTAAAATCTACAAAATGATTGAGTTGAAATTTTGTATAAAAAAACCTAGAGTGTAAAGATAATCAGGTAAATGCTAAAAAGAAGATGTTGTTTTAAATACGGCTTTCGCCGAAGCTGGGTACTTGAAGAAGGTGATAATGACCATAATGATGATGGTAGAATTGCGTATGTGTTGTCTTCAAATAACAAATAAATAAATACTGTTCGTACAACAAAGTAAAGATTTACAAGTGTTTAAATCGAAATAATACCTTAAGTTTAGTTTTCTAAGATTTTAAAGATTTTTTTGTATTTTTCTTAAAAAATTAAATACTAACAAAAATCGCCAATCGCTTTACGTATTTAAAAGAGTAGGTCATTTGTGTTTAGTTTCTACATTTATGCAGTCTTTCTACTTTAAAGTTTAAATATTGAACAAAATCGTTTAACAACATCTTCATGTTTATTGTTGCTTCTTTTTTTTTTTTTTTTTGAAGTAAGATTTATCCAAACAATATTTTTTGGTGTTAAATTTATGCAAAGCATGACATGTTTTGCAAGTTAAATAAAAAAATGCATAAATCTGTTGTTAGTTTTTCTTAAATATTTTTCCGCTATTAAGATGCAGTTATAAAAATATTTGAAATAACTTTTTTTTGAAGACAAATATGGATTTGCTACTTTCTTTTGCAAAAAGTTAATAAGGTTTAAAGAAAAAATATTTCAAAATATTGTGAGAAATAGAGGTCATTAGGTGAAAATCAAGGAAATCGATTTTCAATAAATATTTTTGTGTGTCATTAATATCACACCATAAAAGATTTTTCTGAAGCTAAAAAAATTGTTTATATGTTTGCATGTCTTACAATTTGTTTGCAAGAGTTAAGAATTGGGATGTCATGCTGTTTAGGTTAAAAAATATTTTCCGAAACACTTTGACAATTTTATTTTCATTGTTAGCAAAACCCTGTCATTTGCCTGCCTAAAACTACACGTTTTTGTTTTAACAATTCATTTTGTTTTGTCTTAGTTTCGAGGAGCTTTTCTTGAAAATCTGCCAGAGATGACATTATTTGGAAAGTTACCTGTCTTCTTATAAGGCTTAACCTTAAAATCACCTGAATCTTAACTTTAATGAACTTAAAAGGTTTAAATATATAAGAAACAACTAAATTTTTTGCAAAATTTGTAAATCTCAATGCATTGCTATAATCAGGTTTGTTGCTTAAGTCTTTCGTTTTGAAAGTGTTTTTCTTAATAATATTCAAGGTTTAACAAATGTTTCACATTAAAATTAACTGAATGTGATTAAAATAAAACAACTTATAACAATTTGTTATTTTATGATTTTCTAAACACTATTTTTTTAATATTTAATGGATAATAAATTATTTATAATATTTTTTTAAAACTAATATTGGATGAACTAAAAAATTATTGGCTTATTATTTTATAATGTTTAAATGGAATTGTTCTATATATTGACCACTATTAATATATTTTTGTAATTTTTCTGGCTGCTTTTTAATTCCATCTAAGAAGAAGTTTTTTCGTTTATCATCGAAAAACTTGGCGAAACAAGCCGGAAACCAATATATTTATTTGCCAACTTTTCCCATCAAATATATTTTGTAGAAGCTGAAATAAATGACATTCTGATACTGCAATGTCTGGACTTTACGATAGATGTATCAATACTTCCCAGCCATTAACTTTCAAACGTTTCTGGGTCATCTTGAGATAAATCAATTTTTAGTACATTAGTACCTCCAACTCTCACATTTACAAAGCAAAAAATTAAAACAGTTTTTAAAAAACTGTTTATTCAAAAATTTTTCTATACAAAATTTTTTATCAAAAAATTTTCTATATAAAATTTTTTATCAAAAATTATTTATAGAACATTTTTTATTAAAAACTTTTTAAAGAAAATTTTTTATTAAAAAATTTTAAAGAAAATTTTTTATCAAAATTTTTCTATAGAAAATTTTTTTATCAAAAGTTTTTCTATCGAAAATTTTTTTATTAAAAATTTTTCTATACAAAATTTTTTGTCAAAAATTTTTTGTAGAAAATTTGTTTATCGAAAATTTTTCTACAAAAATGTTTTTATCAAAAATTTCTATAGGAACATATTTTAACAAAAATTTCTATAGAAAATTTCTTTAAAATTTTTTTTATAAAAAATGCTTCTATAAAAATTATTTTTATCAAATGTTTAACGAAGATTTCTATACAAATTTTTTTTTTATCAAAAATTGTTCTAATAAAATTATTTGTGTCAAAAATTTTTCTGTAAAAATTTTTCTATCAACAAAATTTCTGAAAAAAAAATTTTTATCAAAAATTTGACTATAGAAAATTTTTTTATCAAAAATTTTTCTATAGAAAATTTTTTTATCAAAAAATAACAACATTTTTTTATAGAAAATTTTTTATTAAAAATTTTTCTAAAGAAATTTTTTATTAAAACTTTTTCTATAGAAAATTTTTTACCAAAAATTTTTCTATAGAAAATTTTTTTATCAAAAATTTCTACAAAATTTTTTTTTAATCAAAAATTTCTATAGAAAATATTTTTATCAAAAATTTCTATAGAAAATATTTTTATCAAAAATTTCTGTACAAAATTTTTTCATCAAAAATTTCTATAGAAAATTTTTTTTCAAAAATTTTTATAGAAAACTTTTTTTAACAGAAATTTCTATAGAAAATTATTTCATCAAAAATTTGTATAGAAAATGTCTTTATCAAAAATTTCTATAGAAAATTTTTTTATCAAAAATTTTTCTATGGAATATTTTTATCAAAAATTTCTGTACAAAATTTTTTCATCAAAAATTTCTATAGAAAATTTTTTTTGAAAAAATTTTTATAGAAAACTTTTTTTAACAGAAATTTCTATAGAAAATTATTTCATCAAAAATTTGTATAGAAAATGTTTTTATCAAAAATTTCTATAGAAAATTTTTTTATCAAAAATTTTTCTATGGAATAAAAATTTTTCTATAAATTTTCTGTCAAAAATTTCTATTGAAAATTTTTTCATAAAAATTTCTATAGACAATTTTTTTTATCAACAATATCTATAGATAATTTTTTTATCGAAAATTTCTATAGAAAATTTTTCCATCAAAAATTTCTATTAAAAATTTTTCTATCACAAATTTCTATTGAAAATTTTTTATCAAAAATTTCTATATAAAATTCTATAATCAATAATTTTTCCATTGAAAATTTTTTATTCTATCAAAAATTTCTATAGAAAATTAATTTATTAAAAATTTATATAGAAAATTTTTTTATTAAAAATTTCTATATACCATTTTTTTATCAAAAATTTCTATACAAAATTTTTTCATCAAAATCTTCTATATAAAATTATTTTATCAAAAATTTTTTATAGAACATTTTTTTATCAAAAATTTCTATAGAAAATTTTTTTTGTCAAAATCAAGAATTTCTATAGAAAATTTATTTATCAAAAATTTCTATAGAAAACTTTTTTATCAAAATTTTCTATAAAAATTTTTTTTTATCAAAAATTTCTATAGAAAATGTTTTTATCAAAAATTTCTATAAAAAATTTTTTTATCAAAAATTTTTATAGAAATTTTTTAATAAAAAAAAATTCTATAGAAATTTTTAATAAGAAGAAAAAATTCTTTTAATAAAAATTTTTCTATAGAAATTTTTCTATAGAAATTTTTTTTTTTTGATCAAAAATTTCTGTACAAAATTTTTTCATCAAAAATTTCTATAGAAAATTTTTTTATCGAAAATTTTTCTACAGAAAATTCTTTTATCAACAATTTTTCTATAGAAAACATTTTTTTATCAACAAATTTTTTACTGAAAACTCTTTTATCAAAAATTTTTCTTCAACATCTTTTATCAAAAATTTCTACATAAAATTCTTATATCAAAAAATTTTATAGCAAATTTTTTTCAAAAAAAATTTCTATAAACAATTTTTTTACAAAAATTTTTCTATCAAAAATTTTTCTATAGAATATTCTTTTATCATAAATTTTACTGTTTTTCTACAGAAAAATATTTCTAGAAAAATATTATTATAAAACATTTTTCTATTAAAAATTTTTGTATGAAAATCTTCGGCTTCTGGTGGTATGGGCTGCCTGCGCCTGCCTATAACCCAATCTAGATCATTTCCTAGATCATTAGTGTATCAGAGTTATTAACAAAAATTTTGTTATGTTTTTCATTGAGTAGGCGACTGAGTTGGGGAAATATTTAAAATTGTAATTATACACCATAAGTTCACTAACATTATTCTCATCGTAAATGCCATATACATCTTTCTAATGCATTGTATTATTTCTGAGGGAAAAAAATTTACATGATGTACAATATTTCGGAAAATTTTAAAAATTTTTGAAAGTTTATACGAAAGTCAACAACGCAAGAAATATAGAGTAACATGTCAGCTCTCAGATGCGCTAAGTTTTGATATTTACATTAAAGATATGACCATTACAGGCAAAAATGAGCAAATACTTTTTAGACGATCCAACATTTTATGTACATACTTTTACTTATCTTTAATTAAGTTTTTATGAAGTCGAGACATAATAAATTATTTTAATGTTATTTTAAAAAACAAAACGCATTTTAATGTTTAATATAAAGTACTAACTAAAGCCAAACCTATTATTTAATAACTCGATAAACTTGCAAAAAATAATTAACTCATATGATGTCTTAATAGAATTTAATTGCAACATGTTTTAGAATTACCTTTTCAGACAGGTTCGAACATAGACATATTTCAAACTAACAGTTATTAAAGCCAGTCAGAACAGTCTCTTGGTCAAGTCAATATAACTTAACTGAATATTATAACATTATTATTTTAAAGCCAAGCTAATTTGCATATTTCTTTAAATAAATAACAAAATAAACAACAAAAAACTCACCAAAAATATTAAAAACAAGTAAGAAAAAAAAACTTGTAAATTAAAATAAACATTCAAAAGTTGAAGACCCAAGGCACTATTTTTTTGTAAATTTTTCATGTTGTTCTCTAGACCTACAATTCCTTCTATAACTTAGTATTTTTTTTTTTATCTTACACTACAAAAATAATATTTATTTAATTTTTTTGGGTGTGTTTTCAGACATACATAATTCTTGAGCAAACGCTAAGGAAAACAGGTGTTGAAATTTTTTTAATGAAAACTTACAGATACCTAAACTTCATATTAAAAATTTCAAAAGAATAAATAATAATAATATTTTTGTTGTAAATATTTTTTTAATTTTTTCTTAAAAAATTTGAAATTAAATAGACAGTTATTTATGCTGGTAAGTTAAAGTGTGTTTTAGATAAATTTGAATTTAGTTAATGCAAGTTCATTTAATGACTCCTCACATGATAAATTGTTAATAATTTATTTTCATTACAGACAAAGTTGGAAATTTAACGGTTAGATCTAAAAGGTAGATAGAAAACGAAGTGGTAATTCGATACATGAAGCTTTCCGGTGGTCATTTCGTACAGACCTACAGAGCTTTCAAGTGTTGTCTATGAGACTTAATATGAATTTATAAATTTTTGAAAATTTAAAAAAATAAGAAAATTTACCATAAAAACAAATAATAAGAAATTTTTGAAGAATTTCCTGCAAAAAGAAGCTAATTTTGAAAAATTTCCTTAAACAACAATTTCTTGAAAAATTTAATATAAAAAGACAAATTTTGTGAAAAATTTACTATGAAAATACAATTTTTTTTAATAAATTCCTTTAAAGACTAGAAATTTTTTAAAAATGTCCAAAAAATTTCTATAAAAATATATATTTTTTTTTAATTTCCTATAAAAGAAGAAATTTTTGAAAAATGTCCGATAAAGAATATAAACTTTTAAAAAATGTCCCAAAAAATATAAGAAATTTTTTAAAAATTTCCTATAAAAATTAGAAATTTTTGAAAAACTATCATATAAAAGTAAGAAATTATTGAAATATTTCCTACAAAAATAAGAAAAATTTTCTATAAAAAGAAGAAATTTTTGAAAAATTTCCTTTCAAAATAAAAACTTTTTGAAAAATTTCCTTTAAAAATAAGAAATTTTTGAAAAATTTCCTGTAAAAATAAAAAGTTTTTGAAAAATTTCCTATAAAACTAAGAAATTTTTTTAAAATTTCCTATCAAAATAGGAAATTTTTGAAAAATTTTCTATAAAACAAGAGATTTTGTAAAAATTCTCTATAATAATAAGAAATTTTTGAAAAATTTCCTATGGAAATAATAATTTTTTTTAAAAATTTTCTATAAAAATAGGAAATTTTTGAAAAAGTTTCTTATAAAAATATGAAATTTTTGAAAAAAATCCTACAAAAATAGGAAATTTTTGAAAAAATTCCTATAAAAATAAGAAATTTTCGAAAATTTTCCTCTTAAATAAGAAATTTTTGAAAAATTTCCTATAAAAATAAGAAGTTTTTGAAAAATTTCCTATAAAAATAAGGAACTTTTTAATAACTTCCTATAAAAATAAGAAATTATTGGCAAATTTCCTATAAAAATAAGAA
Source organism: Stomorhina lunata (assembly GCA_933228675.1). NCBI lineage: Eukaryota > Metazoa > Arthropoda > Insecta > Diptera > Rhiniidae > Stomorhina > Stomorhina lunata. Next base: position 129,323,399 of record OW121740.1, read on the forward strand.
ATTTTTCAGAAATTTGCTATAAAAATAAGAAATTTTTGAAAAATTTCCTATAAAAATAGGAAATTTTTGAAAAATTTCCTATAAAAATAGGAAATTTTTGAAAAATTTCCTATAAAAATAGGAAATTTTTGAAAAATTTCCTATAAAAATAAGAAACTTTTGAAAAACTTTTTATAAAAATAAGAAATTTTTGAAAAATTTCCTATAAAAATAGGAATCTCTTGAAAAATATCCTATAAAAATAAGAAATTTTTGAAAAATATCCCTTAAAAATATTAAAGTCTTGAAAAATTTCCTATAAAATTAAGAAATTTCTAAAAAAAATTCCTATAAAAATGAGAATTTTTGGAAAAATTTTCTATAAAAATAAGAAATTTTTGAAAAAATTCCTATAAAAATAAAAAAATTTTGAAAAATTTCCTATAAAAATAAGAAATTTTCGAAAATTTTCCTCTTAAATAAGAAATTTTTGAAAAATTTCCTATAAAAATAAGAAGTTTTTGCAAAATTTCCTATAAAAATTAGGAATTTTTAAATAATTTCCTATAAAAATAAGAAATTATTGACAAATTTCCTATAAAAATAAGAAATTATTGACAAATTTCCTATAAAAATAAGAAATTTTCGCAAAATTTCCTCTTAAATAAGAAATTTTTGAAAAATTTCCTATAAAAATAAGAAATTTTTGAAAAATTTCCTATAAAAATAAGAAATTTTTGAAAAATTTCCTATAAAAGAAAGAAATTTTTATAAAATGTCCTACCAAAATAAGAAATTTTTGAAAAATTTCCTATAAAATTGGGGTTTTTGAAAAATTCCTATAATAATAAAAAAGTTTTCAAAAAATTTCTCTAAAAATTAAAAGTTTTTGAAAATTTCCCTACAAAAATCAAAATTTTTTTCTTACTATAGGGTACTCTTTAGCCAATATTTATGAAGTTCAAATTATTATACATACAGTTTTACTTGACCTGCTTTCAAATCACGCCTTTTGTGTTAAACTAACAGAACTTTTTTTTTACAAATCAAGTGATTTTTTTTGTTTTAGATTAAAACTACAAACAAACAAAAAAGAGGCAGTGAATAATCCTAGTCTAAGCATGACATAGAACACGCGTCTCCATGGAATATAGAAAAGCTACACCTAGAAAACAACAATAAGAAATCACGACAAAATTGTGAAAAATAAATAACGAAAACCATTAAATTGACGAAAAATGCGTAAATCTAAGCAACAGCAATGAACAGGTTGTAGCAACATGATCATTTTGATGGTGGGCCAGAACTTTTGGCATAATTTGAAATTGTTGGCAGTAGCCATCAACAGCTTAAGAAAAATGTGTGGTTGTAACAATATGCAAATAAAAATTACGTTTAACAAGAAAAAAGTTGTTAATGAAATGAAATTATTTATACTTTTGTAAATAAATAATTAGGAATTTTTTATAATTTTTATAGTTTAATAAAATTTAATTGTTCTTTTGCTGGCATTAGATATTTATTACGGTAGATACTTAAAGAAAAAATGTTAATTGCATCATTTCCATTATTTTATAAGAAACATTAATGTACAGGGTTACAGACAGAATCATTTGCTTATAAAGTTTTTTTTTTATTGGTAAATACCGTGGTTGTATTTAATGTTAATTTTATGTCTTTTTATTTCTTGTTAAATGGCCACTTTTGAGACATGATATGCAGTGAATTCTGGCATTAAACACAACAATTGCTGTTTCGTATTTTTTTAATATATGACACTAATAAAACATGCATAACAAATTGTTTATTACTTAAAGTGGTTCTGTTTTATTAGAGTCTACTTTAAGTATTTGCTTATACAGCTTTTAATTTATTGTAATGCCAGAGTCATTTGTGTCATTAAAATATAATTTAAGTAAAAATTGCTTGTTCAACCTAAACTTAATTCAAAAACATTACATTACCACAACATTACATATACAATATTAATGATCGGCGAAAACTTTGCAAATTTGTCGTTAACTAAAATTATTAATTTGCAATCGATAGCTAAAAGTAATGAATGTTAGAGCTCAGTTTCTCTGCTAAAGACCAACCAGACAGACATTACAATCCATTAAAATTATGGGATGAAAAATAAAATCTTATATTTGGGTAACTAAATATTAGGTAATTTGTTTATTATTTTAAAATCATGTAATATTTAATATTAGTGCCTTAAAGTATGAAATTATGGCCTGAGGGTATACACAAAATAAGTTGATGAAAATACCCGATAGAAAACTGATAAAATTATATGATAATGTAGCGATGACTTAAGTATGGAAAACAAAATTTCTATATATTAGTCATAGAATAAAAAGGTAATTTATAACTTTTTAAAAAGGACTACAGTTAACCATAACTTTAAGTAATCGGTAACTTTTCTATAGGATAAAAGAGTTATAGATAATTTTTCTATTGACAAAAAAAAAGTTTAAGATAACTTTTCTATAGAATAAAAAACGTCATCGATAACTTTTCTATAGGATAAAAAAGTTATAGATAACTTTTCTATAAAATCAAAAAGTCATGAATAACTTTTCTATAGAATAAAAAAGTCATAAACTTTTCTATAGAATAAAAAAGTAATCGATAACTTTTCTACAGAATAAATATAGAATAAAAAAGTTATCGATAACTTTTCCAAAGAATAAAAAAGTTATCGATAATAGAAAAAAAGGTTAGCGATAACTTTTTTATAGAATAAAAATGTTATCGATAACTTTTCTATAAAATAAAAAAATTATTGAAAATTTTTCTATAGAAAAAAAAAGTTATCGATAACCTTTCTATAGAATAAAAAAGTCATTAATAACTTTTCTGTAGAATACAAAAGTTATCAATAACATTTACATAGAAAAAAAGTTATTGATAACTTTTCTATAGAATAAAAAAGTTATTAATAACCTTTCTATAGAATAAAAAAGTTATCGATTTCTTTTCTGTAGAATAAAAAGCGTATTGATAACTTTTCTTTTGAATAAAATAGTTTTCGATAACTTTTCTATAAAGTAAAAAAGATATCGATAACCTTTGTATAAAATAAAAATGTTATTAATAACTTGTCTATAAAATAAAGAAGTTATCGATAAATTTTCTATAGAATAAAAAAGTTATCGATGACATTTCTATGCAACAAAATATTTTCGATAACTTTTCTAAAGAATAAAAAGTAATTTATAACTTTTCTACACAATTAAAAAGTTATAGATAACTTTTCTAAAGAAAAAAAGTTATCGATAAATTTTCTGTAGAGTAAAAAAGTAATTGATAGCTTTCCTATAGAATAAAAAAGTTAGAAAAAACTTTTCTATAGAATAATAAAATTATCAATAACTTTTCCATAGAGAAAAAAGTTATCGATAACTTTTGTATGGAATAAAAATGTTATCGATCACTTTTCTATAGAATATAAAAGTTATTGATAATTTTTTTATAGAATAAAAAAGTTATCGATAACTTTTCTATCGAATAAGAAAGTTAGCGGTAACTTTTCTATAAAATAAAATAGTTATCGATAACTTTTCTATAGAAAAAAAAGTTAACGGTAACTTTCCTATAGAATAAAATGGTTATCGATAACTTTTCTATAGAAACGAAAAGTTATAGATAACTTTTCTATAGAATAAAAACGTTATCGATAACTTTTCTTTAAAATAAAAAAGTTATTGATAACTTTTCTATAGAATAAAAAGTTATCGATAACTTTTCTATAAAATAAAAAAGTTAACGCTTACTTTTCTTTAGAAATAAAATTTCTCGAAAACTTTACATCAGAATAAAAAAAATCGATAACTTTTCTATAGAATAAAAAATGTTATTGATAACTTTTCTGTAGAATTAAAAAGTTATCGATCACTTTTCTATAGAATAAAAAAGTTATCGATACCTTTTCCATAGATTAAAAAAGTTATTGATAACTTTTCTATGGAATAAAAATTTATCGATAACTTTTCTATAGAATAAAAAAATTATTGATAAATTGCTATAGAATTAAAAAAAGTTATCGATAAACTTTTTATAGAATAAAAAATTTATCTATGACTTTTCTATAGAATAAAAAAGTTATCGATAACTTTTCTATAGAATAATCAATTTATCGATAACATTTCTATAGAATGATGAAATTGTCGATATTTTTTCAATAGAACAAACTAAATATAGATATAAAAAAAAAACTTCGATAACTTTTTTAATATAATAAACAAAAAAGTTTATCGATAAAAAGTTTATCGATAATAAAAAGTTTATCGATAATATTTAACAAAATAAAAAATTATCGATAAACTTTTTATAGAATCACAAATGTTATCGATTACATTTCTAAAGAATTAAAACTTTACTTTTATGGAAAAGTTGTCGATAAAATTAGAAGTTTTAGCTCAAAAGAATAAATATTCAAGTTTCTTGCTTAAGTCTTTCGTTTTACAAAAATATGTATTTCTCTACAAAACTCAAGATTTAAATACTAAATTGATAACTCTAGTTTTCTATACAAAAGTTATAGATAACGTGTCGAGGAATTGGTTGTCCCCACAAACATTTTGATAAATTAATGTAATAGATACGGATCAAGTGCATAATAAAATTTCTCTTTGAAAAATATTTACATCCCGATAAGATTGTAATTATTTGATAAATTTTACCTCTAAAAATTTTCGACTAGTTTTCATTCTATAGAAAAGTTTAAGATAGCTCTTTTTTATTTCATAGAATAGTTATTGATAGCTCTTTAGAAAAGTAATATAAGGTCACTGGCCCATTATATATACAAATCAGTCAATTTTTTAGGATCATTAAATTCAACAATTTGACTCACATCAAAAAATTAAAGTCCTGAAGAAGTTTTCTATGGGTAGAGAATAATTCAGTTAAGATATTACATTAATTAATTATAAACAAAGTTTGATTCTGACAATATAATTATTGATTTCAGGAACGCATTCAGTTTCATTCATTCTGTTAATAATTTCCAAAATAACCTTTTAAAATTAATTATCTACAAACAAAAACCAATAAAAACCCTATAATTTTTCCTTCATTAACGCTTGACACTAATCAAAAGGCAAAAACCCACAAAAAACCCAATCGTGTACAAAACCAAATATTGATACTAATTCCCATGAAAATTTAACATTTTATGGCAGAAATTTTTGTAAATTCTATACAAATAAAATTTATTAATGATACAAAATCCCACAAAACTCAAACCGAATAAAAATCAGTTACAAAAATTTTGCTCATCATCTAAAATGTTATGTTATTTTGAATTTCATTTATTTATTAAAGAAAACATTTAATATTCATGTTTGTTTCTTTGTCCGACAATCGCTGGTGGTTATTCAATATGACTTTAATAGCAAACGACTACTTCTCTACTTACTTACAACTGCAAACACTACTGCTATTTATTTCTTTTCAAAAAAAGGTTAAAGTTCACAACTAAAAGATTTTATGCCAAAAAGTCTCAAAAAAAAATTTAACAAAAACCTAAAAACTTTTTAAGCAAAACGCTTCAGTACACAAAACCATTGTAATGTCAAAATGTTTAAATGCCACCAGGCATTAGACGCTACAACAACCCGTAACCAATCGAATGTAGGTAAAGCCAGCCCAGCCACCATTTTTTTTTTTTTTAATATTTATTGTGGTTTTACAGCTGGAGGAGATCTTTTAAGTGCAAATCGCATTTAATATACAGGTGCAGTTCATATTGTCAATAGTCATTTAAACTGTATTCTACACAATTTTCGAAAAAAAAGAAACAAAAACTCAATAAATGCATATCGACATGTAATATTGAAAAATTATTATTAGGTTTTTGTGTCATTATTGTTCTGTTAACCAAAATATATTTAACTAAAAGATGATTTTATATATTATACAAAGATTTAATGACGAAATCAAGTGGAAACAATATAAACGACATTAATCGGGTGATTTTTTAAGATCCTTTTGATTAAATTTATATTCTATGTCCAATTTTTGCATGCTCTATCCAACATATCGCCCTATATCTTGCCAACTAATTACACTGTGTCTTCCATTGCTGGTTTGTTTTTATCGAACTGAGCCTACAACCCCTCAATTATCTAAAGGCATTAAATCACAAAATCGCGAGTAAAGTTATCAATAAATTTTTATACTATAGAAAAATAATGGATAACTTTATTATTCTGCAGAAAAGTTATCGATAACTTTTTTATTCTATAGAAAAATATCAATAATTTTTATTCTTTAGAAAAATAATCGATATCTGTTTTATTTTGGAGAAAAGTTTTCGTTAACTTTTTATTCTATAAAAAACTTATCGATTATGTTTTTTATTCTATAAAAAAGTTATCGATAACTTTTTTATTCTATTGAAAAATTATCGATAGCATTTTTATTCCAAAAAAATCAATCGATAACTTTTTTATTCTATTATTCTATAAAAAAGTAATCGATAACTTTTTTATTCCAAAGAAAAATTATCGATAACTTTTTTATTCCATAGAAAAATATCAATAATTTTTATTCTATAGAAAAATAATCGATAACTGTTTTATTTTAGAGAAAAGTTTTCGTTAACTTTTTATTCCATAAAAAACTTATCGATTATGTTTTTTATTCTATAAAAAAGTTATCGATAACTTTTTTATTCTATTGAAAAATTATCGATAGCATTTTTATTCCAAAAAAATCAATCGATAACTTTTTTATTCTATTATTCTATAAAAAAGTAATCGATAACTTTTTTATTCCAAAGAAAAATTATCGATAACTTTTTTATTCCATAGAAAAATATCAATAATTTTTATTCTATAGAAAAATAATCGATAACTGTTTTATTTTAGAGAAAAGTTTTCGTTAACTTTTTATTCTATAAAAAACTTATCGATTATTTTTTTTTTATTCTATAAAAAAGTTATCGATAACTTTGTTATTCTATTGAAAAATTATCGATAGCATTTTTATTCCAAAGAAAAATTATCGATAAATTTTTCATTCTATAGAAAAGTTATCGATAGCTTTTTTATTCTATTATTCTATAAAAAAGTAATCGATAACTTTTTTATTCCAAACTTATTAATTCTATAAAAAAAATTATCGATAACTGTTTAATTCTGTAGAAAAATCATCGATAACTTTTAGATTATAAATTTAAGTTATCGATAATATTTTTATTTTATAGAAAAGTTATCGATAACTTTTTTATTCTATAAAACAGTTTTTCATAACTTTTTTATTCTATAGAAATGTTATCGATAACTTTTTTATTCTGCAGAAAAGATATCGATAACTGTTTTATTCTATAGAAAAGTTAACGATAACTTTTCTGTCCTATAGAAAAGTTATCGATAACCTTTTTATTCTGTAGAAAAGTTATCGCTAACTTTGCTATAGAAATAGTTTTCTATAGAGAATCTGAATATGAGAAAAGTTTTTGATAGAAAAGTTTTCTATGAAAGGTTTTCTATGGAAAACTTTTTTATAGTTTTTTATAGAAAACTTGACAATGGGAAGAGATTTCTATAGAAACCTTGACTAAAAGTTCTTTATAGAAAAGTAGAATACGGGAAAAGTTTTCTACAAAAAAATTTACTTAAGGAAGAGTTTTCTTCTGAAACCTTGGTGAAATAAGAGTTTTCTATAGAAAACTTTATTATGAAAAGATTTTTCTATAGAAAACTTGACTATGGGAAGAGATTTTAAAAGAAAACATGGCTATGTGAAGAAATTTCTGTAGAAAACTTGACCATGGGAAGAGTTTTCTATAGAAAACTAGACCACAAAAAGAGTTATCTATAGAAAACTTTATTATGAAAAGATTTTTCTATAGAAAACTTGACTATGGGAAGAGATTTTAAAAGAAAACTTGGCAATGGGAAGAATTTTCTGTAGAAAACTTGACCATGGGAAGAGTTTTCTATAGAAAACTTTACTATGGGTACATTTTTTATAGTAAACTTGACAATGGGAAGAGTTTCAAATATAAAACTTGACTATAGGAAGAGTTCTCTATAGAAAACTAGACTACAAAAAGAGTTATCTATAGAAAACTTTATTATGAAAAGATTTTTGTATAGAAAACTTGACTATGGGAAGAGATTTTAAAAGAAAACTTGGCTATGGGAAGAATTTTCTATAGAAAACTTGACTATGAAAAGATTTTTCTATAGAAAACTTGACTATGGGTACATTTTTTATAGTAAACTTGACAATGGGAAGAGATTTTTTATAGAAAACTTGACTATGAAAAAGTTTTCTATATAAGTTAACTTTTAAAAGATTTTGCTGTAAAAGGATAAAAGTGGGAAGAGTTTGCAGCAGAAAATTTTACTGTGGAAAGAGTTTTCTAATGAAAAAAGTACATTAGTAATTTTCTGTAGACAAGTTAAAAATAGAAGCGTTTTCTATAGAAAACAAAACAATGTGAAGAGTTTACTACATATATCAGTGCCGCCATCTATCGGTTAATATTTTAACCACTTGCTTTTTAAAACATTCACAAAATTCAGTCTATTATATCCATTGAAAAAAATTAAACGATTTACGATTGAACAATCGATATAATATATTAAACATTTGATGGCCGTTTAATTAGACTAATAATAATGTCGATTTGAAGGCAAAAAATGCGATTTGACACCGTTTACCAATTTTCTATAAAAAGTCGTTAGAGGCAACTGTTATGCCGATACACCATAGACAACTGAGCATTTGAGAGCCAACCGAGATACGATACCATATTCTAGAAAAAGTGCATGAAAATTGTTCCGATCGAATTGATCTTTAATATTTTAATTCTAATCAGAACAATTGTACTTTGCAGCAAACAACATAATTTCGCAAAATTTTAAGCTGTTTTTTATAGCATTTTTTAAAAAAGCTTTTAAATGGTCCACCCTTTATGTGACAACTTTTGGCAGCTATAGAAGGGTTAACAGTGGGTGATTTAAAGTGACTATTTAAAGATATTCTGTAAAAAGTGGAGTTTAAAAAAACGTTTCTATAGAAAAATGAACAGAACTTAAACATAGGATGACTGCTCTATAGAAACGTTAGCTGTGGGATAAACATAAAAAAATGTGCAAAAATATTTTTTATTAAAAATTGTCAACATAAATTTCAGATTTATTCTATAAAAAAATTTAGAAATTATAGTGTTAATAGTGTTATCTAGAATGCAATTTCTGTTTTACCTTCTCATAAATTTTTGAGTAATACCAAAAAATTATCTACTTCCTCATCAAAGAACTTTTATAGCATTTTAATAACTAATTTCTTCATAGCCATGAAATGTTGGCACAGCGTCACAAGCAATTTAAAATATTAAATTTCTATAACATAAATTATTATCAATCTTTTAGGCCTTAACATTTTGTTATTATTTATTCTGGTTATTTCTAATTTACTTGTCTTGTGTTATTATAATGGCCAACATCTATATTAAATTGTCTTATTTCTAACTCCTGCCATGTTATAGATTTCAATCTTGTGAAATGAAAAATTTCCTCAAGATATTAAGTTATCAAAAAACGTCTAATGTTTAAAGACTTTTCTTACACTTCTTGGCTTGTTATACATATTTATGGATATTTTACAATTTTCTTTGATTGGTCTAGTGATGACCAAGTAAATAGACTCTTTTAGAAGATGCAAAACTAAAAATGTTTGTCTAACACGTTTTTAGTTAAAAGGAAAGAAAAGTGGCAGTCACAGCTTGTTTTAGCTGAAAGATTTTAACGGATAACACAAACAAAATCAAGGTGTTGTAAAATAAATTATTTATAATTTAACAAAACTTTTTAGTATTTTTTATATATGTATGTATATAGAGCTACTCTTATAACACATAATTCTTAACTTGAAGCAATAATACAAATATTTAGTTGAGGTAAGGAAAATATTTAGACTCTTTTACTTGTTCACTTAAGATAAATTGTTTAGAATTTTTTTTTTTTTTTTGTTTTAAAGCCATTTTTTATTTCTTAAGAACAGCAGGCCTCAATAAGCCAACATCAGGTAATCGATATCGATAGAAAATGTATTCATTAATTTTTAGAAACTAAAGAAAAACGAACTTTTCTTCTATTCTAAACCACAGGCCAACATTAAAGATATCTTGAAGAAACCAGTTCAGTGTTTTTTTTTAAAGTTAATCAGCAAAAAGTGTAAAGTTTTATATAACATGGAATTTTATTTATTATTATTAATAAATTTTATTTGAGATTTTTCTACTTGATCATCCCAACCATTTAGAAAACTTGTGAAAATAAAAATTACACTTCATATTTTACCTTACCAGCGTCCCTCTATCTTTAAATTCCAAGCTTTCTTCTTTAACCCATTTTTCGCGTAGTGGTAATTAAAATTACCAGCACTTATAGACATTGTAACTACTAATTTTTTAAAAATTTCTTATAAAAATAAGAAATTTTTGAAAAATTTTTTATAAAATTGAGAAATATTTAAAAATTTTCTATAAAAATAAAATTTTTTTGAAAAATTTTTAAAAATTTCTTATCAAAATAGGATTTCTTTTAAAAAATTTCTTATCAAAATAGAAATTTTTTAAAAAATTTCTTATAAAAATAAAAAATTTTTTAAAAATTTCTTATAAAGACAAGACATTTTTGAAAAATTTCTTATAAAAATAAAAAATTTTGGAAAAATTTCTTATAAAAACAAAGAAATTTTTGAAAAATTTCTTTAAAAAAAAAGAAATTTTTGAAAAATTTCTTTTAAAAAAAAGAAATTTTTGAAAAGTTTCTTATAAAAATAAGAAATTTTTGAAAAATTTCTTATAAAAATAAGAAATTTTTGAAATATTTCTAATAAAAATAAGAAATTTTTGAAAAATTTCTTATAAAAAAAAAGAAATTTTTGAAAAAATTCTTATAAAAAAAAGAAATTTTTGAAAAATTTTTTATCAAAAAAAGAAATTTTTGAAAAATTTCTAATAAAAAAAAAGAAATTTTTGAATAATTTCTTATAAAAAGAAGAAATTTTTGAAAAATTTTTTATAAAGATAAGAAATTTTTGAAAAATTTCTTATAGAGATAAGAAATTTTTGAAAAATTTTTTATAAAAATAAGAAATTAAGAGGTTGTGGGTTCGAATCCGGGCTCAGGTTCATATCATAAATTTTTATTTTTTAATTTTAATAATTTTTATGATTTTTAAATTAGATTAATAATTTTTTAAGAATACTGAAAAAACTATGTGACACTTAGCAGTGTGGAATGCTGCATTTTCTGTCCCGCTACGGACTTCATCAGCACACTGTGTCACCAACTGTTAGATGCCAGTAGTTAAGATCATCTATTTAACTGAATTCTTAAGCGAAATTGAAAACGAGAATTATATTAACACTCATTTCTATTTCACCTATGACCATATGATCGATTCAGTTAGACGAACTTATCCACCATAGTTTTTTCCTTTATGTTTTGTATTCCTATCCTTTATTAATCTACATTTACTTTGTACTTTAACCAACTGTCAGCTGGTAATGAAGACAAAGATTTTTGTTTTTGACAAGTTTCTGTTTATTCTTTTACGTTAATGCAAATTTGAATTTAGTATTAACTTGAAAGAGTTAGTGAAAACATGTAAATCGCGGTGCCCATGCAATTTAATTGAAAGAAATTAATTTTTAGTTGAACCATGAATTTATGTTAAGAGGTTGTGGGTTCGAATCCGGGCTCAGGTTCATATCATAAATTTTTATTTTTTAATTTTAATAATTTTTATGATTTTTAAATTAGATTAATAATTTTTTAAGAATACTGAAAAAACTATGTGACACTTAGCAGTGTGGAATGCTGCATTTTCTGTCCCGCTACGGACTTCATCAGCACACTGTGTCACCAACTGTTAGATGCCAGTAGTTAAGATCATCTATTTAACTGAATTCTTAAGCGAAATTGAAAACGAGAATTATATTAACACTCATTTCTATTTCACCTATGACCATATGATCGATTCAGTTAGACGAACTTATCCACCATAGTTTTTTCCTTTATGTTTTGTATTCCTATCCTTTATTAATCTACATTTACTTTGTACTTTAACCAACTGTCAGCTGGTAATGAAGACAAAGATTTTTGTTTTTGACAAGTTTCTGTTTATTCTTTTACGTTAATGCAAATTTGAATTTAGTATTAACTTGAAAGAGTTAGTGAAAACATGTAAATCGCGGTGCCCATGCAATTTAATTGAAAGAAATTAATTTTTAGTTGAACCATGAATTTATGTTAAGAGGTTGTGGGTTCGAATCCGGGCTCAGGTTCATATCATAAATTTTTATTTTTTAATTTTAATAATTTTTATGATTTTTAAATTAGATTAATAATTTTTTAAGAATACTGAAAAAACTATGTGACACTTAGCAGTGTGGAATGCTGCATTTTCTGTCCCGCTACGGACTTCATCAGCACACTGTGTCACCAACTGTTAGATGCCAGTAGTTAAGATCATCTATTTAACTGAATTCTTAAGCGAAATTGAAAACGAGAATTATATTAACACTCATTTCTATTTCACCTATGACCATATGATCGATTCAGTTAGACGAACTTATCCACCATAGTTTTTTCCTTTATGTTTTGTATTCCTATCCTTTATTAATCTACATTTACTTTGTACTTTAACCAACTGTCAGCTGGTAATGAAGACAAAGATTTTTGTTTTTGACAAGTTTCTGTTTATTCTTTTACGTTAATGCAAATTTGAATTTAGTATTAACTTGAAAGAGTTAGTGAAAACATGTAAATCGCGGTGCCCATGCAATTTAATTGAAAGAAATTAATTTTTAGTTGAACCATGAATTTATGTTAAGAGGTTGTGGGTTCGAATCCGGGCTCAGGTTCATATCATAAATTTTTATTTTTTAATTTTAATAATTTTTATGATTTTTAAATTAGATTAATAATTTTTTAAGAATACTGAAAAAACTATGTGACACTTAGCAGTGTGGAATGCTGCATTTTCTGTCCCGCTACGGACTTCATCAGCACACTGTGTCACCAACTGTTAGATGCCAGTAGTTAAGATCATCTATTTAACTGAATTCTTAAGCGAAATTGAAAACGAGAATTATATTAACACTCATTTCTATTTCACCTATGACCATATGATCGATTCAGTTAGACGAACTTATCCACCATAGTTTTTTCCTTTATGTTTTGTATTCCTATCCTTTATTAATCTACATTTACTTTGTACTTTAACCAACTGTCAGCTGGTAATGAAGACAAAGATTTTTGTTTTTGACAAGTTTCTGTTTATTCTTTTACGTTAATGCAAATTTGAATTTAGTATTAACTTGAAAGAGTTAGTGAAAACATGTAAATCGCGGTGCCCATGCAATTTAATTGAAAGAAATTAATTTTTAGTTGAACCATGAATTTATGTTAAGAGGTTGTGGGTTCGAATCCGGGCTCAGGTTCATATCATAAATTTTTATTTTTTAATTTTAATAATTTTTATGATTTTTAAATTAGATTAATAATTTTTTAAGAATACTGAAAAAACTATGTGACACTTAGCAGTGTGGAATGCTGCATTTTCTGTCCCGCTACGGACTTCATCAGCACACTGTGTCACCAACTGTTAGATGCCAGTAGTTAAGATCATCTATTTAACTGAATTCTTAAGCGAAATTGAAAACGAGAATTATATTAACACTCATTTTATTAACACTCATTATTAAAATTAAAAAATAAAAATTTATGATATGAACCTGAGCCCGGATTCGAACCCACAACCTCTTAACATAAATTCATGGTTCAACTAAAAATTAATTTCTTTCAATTAAATTGCATGGGCACCGCGATTTACATGTTTTCACTAACTCTTTCAAGTTAATACTAAATTCAAATTTGCATTAACGTAAAAGAATAAACAGAAACTTGTCAAAAACAAAAATCTTTGTCTTCATTACCAGCTGACAGTTGGTTAAAGTACAAAGTAAATGTAGATTAATAAAGGATAGGAATACAAAACATAAAGGAAAAAACTATGGTGGATAAGTTCGTCTAACTGAATCGATCATATGGTCATAGGTGAAATAGAAATGAGTGTTAATATAATTCTCGTTTTCAATTTCGCTTAAGAATTCAGTTAAATAGATGATCTTAACTACTGGCATCTAACAGTTGGTGACACAGTGTGCTGATGAAGTCCGTAGCGGGACAGAAAATGCAGCATTCCACACTGCTAAGTGTCACATAGTTTTTTCAGTATTCTTAAAAAATTATTAATCTAATTTAAAAATCATAAAAATTATTAAAATTAAAAAATAAAAATTTATGATATGAACCTGAGCCCGGATTCGAACCCACAACCTCTTAACATAAATTCATGGTTCAACTAAAAATTAATTTCTTTCAATTAAATTGCATGGGCACCGCGATTTACATGTTTTCACTAACTCTTTCAAGTTAATACTAAATTCAAATTTGCATTAACGTAAAAGAATAAACAGAAACTTGTCAAAAACAAAAATCTTTGTCTTCATTACCAGCTGACAGTTGGTTAAAGTACAAAGTAAATGTAGATTAATAAAGGATAGGAATACAAAACATAAAGGAAAAAACTATGGTGGATAAGTTCGTCTAACTGAATCGATCATATGGTCATAGGTGAAATAGAAATGAGTGTTAATATAATTCTCGTTTTCAATTTCGCTTAAGAATTCAGTTAAATAGATGATCTTAACTACTGGCATCTAACAGTTGGTGACACAGTGTGCTGATGAAGTCCGTAGCGGGACAGAAAATGCAGCATTCCACACTGCTAAGTGTCACATAGTTTTTTCAGTATTCTTAAAAAATTATTAATCTAATTTAAAAATCATAAAAATTATTAAAATTAAAAAATAAAAATTTATGATATGAACCTGAGCCCGGATTCGAACCCACAACCTCTTAACATAAATTCATGGTTCAACTAAAAATTAATTTCTTTCAAAATAAGAAATTTTTGAAAAATTTCTTGAAAAAAAAATATAAAAATAATTCTCATAAAAATAAGATTTTTGAAAAATTTCTGATAAAAAAAAAAAGAAATTTTTGAAAAATTTCTTATAAAAATAAGAAATTTTTGAAAATTTCTTATAAAAATAAGAAAATTTTTGAAAAATTTCTTATAGAAATATTATTATAAAAATAAGAAATTTTTGAAAAATTTCTTGTAAAAATAAGAAATTTCTTATAAAGATAAGAAATTTTTGAAAAGTTTCTTTTAAAAATAAGAAATTTTTGGAAAATTTCTTATAAAAATAAGAAATTTTTGAAAAATTTCTTATAAAGATAAAAAATTTTTCAAAAATTTCTTATAAAAATAAGAAATTTTTGAAAAATTTCTTATAAAAATAAGAATTTTTTGAAAAATTTCTTATAAAAATAAGAAATTTTGAAAAGTTTCTTTTAAAAATAAGAAATTTTTGGAAAATTTCTTATAAAAATAAGAAACTTTTGAAAAATTTCTTATAAAGATAAGAAATTTTTGAAAAATTTCTTATAAAAATAAGAAATTTTTGAAAAATTTCTTATAAAAATAAGAAATTTTTGAAAAATTTCTTATAAAAATAAGAAATTTTTGAAAAATTTCTTATAAAAATAAGAAATTTTTGAAAAATTTCTTAGAAAAATAAGAAATTTTTGAAAAATTTCTTAAAAAAATAAGAAATTTTTGAAAAATTTCTTATAAAAATAAGAAATTTTTGAAAAATTTCTTATAAAAATAAGAAATTTTTGAAAAATTTCTTATAAAAATAAGAAATTTTTGAAAAATTTCTTATAAAAATAAGAAATTTTTGAAAAATTTCTTATAAAAATAAGAAATTTTTGAAAAATTTCTTATAAAAATAAGAAATTTTTGAAAAATTTCTTATAAAAATAAGAAATTTTTGAAAAATTTCTTATAAAAATAAGAAATTTTTGAAAAATTTTTATAAAAATAAAAAATTTTTGAAAAATTTCTTATAAAAATAAGGAATTTTTGAAAAATTTATAAAAAAAAATGAAAGCTTTTCTTACATGTTTTAATTGCTTATATAGGACCTTATATATATTTTACTAGAGACCTATATAAGTAACTAAAAACTCATGCGAAATAAACAATTTGTTCCTAAGCAATTACAATGTCTGAAACTGCTGGTGTTTACCTTTGCCACTCAGCAAAAAATGGGTTAAAGGTTGCCTATAAAATACCATGACAATTACTTTGCAAAATCACTCTATTACTTTCCTGGACATATCCCGGTAGACTCTTATGCTTTAAAACTTTTTAATAAAGAGGGATCTTAAAACTTTTTCTTATATTTTTCCTTATATTTTTTCTAAATTTTATAAACTGTTAAAGTTAAACAAACGGTTTCTTAACCTGCTTGTAATGTCACACTTTTTCTCTTAAAAGCACTAAATGAAAAATTTTCTGTACTTTTTTTTCTTCAAGAAAATATTGCTGACAATTTTTCTTTTTTTTTATCTTCATTATTTTGTCATGGTTTACCGGCCGTAGTAACAGGTATAATCCATAAGTTAAAGCTAAAAAAGGAAGTCTCCAATCTTGCTTATCATCATTGTCGTTATTATTGTTATCATCATCATGATCTTCATTGAATTTTTAACTTCATAAAACTTAACGAACTTTAATATTACCCAGCATTTTTTCTATTTTCTTGAAAATATTTTCAGTTCTTTTTTTAGTTTTGAAAATAAACCTCAACTGCCGCTACATCATTAGTTAAAATAACAGTGTTTGAGGTTTTTTGAAAGAAATCTTTAACTATTGGCTTTAATACAATGAAATGACTGGAGGTTAATGATAGAGAACTAACAAAACACTTCCCTTTAAAGTTCTATAGAAAATTTCAATCGCTTTAAAATGGGCCAAGAATTCGAGTATGTTGCAAGATACTTTAGAACACCTGAATAAATATATGTATAATATTAGGAATTTGTATGGCATAGAAAAGGTACCCCAAAATAGTATATAAAGAGAACTTCATGATGGCAAATTTTTTTTATTAATGTTCTATAGAATACAAATGTTATTATTGTTAATTTTTCCACAAAAACTTTACAATAATAACCCAGCAAAACGTTGGTAATGGCAAGTACTCTGATAACTGGTTACCTTGTAACGACTACAACATACCATCCGAATAAATAATAAGTTATTACAGAAGTATTCATTTGTAATTAAGATGGTAATTTAAACTGAATGGCCCCGGTTCAAATCCCACCAAGGGCAACAATTTTTTTTAGTTTTTTTTTTATTAAAAGAGTCTTTTTAAATGATTTTTGAATTTTAAGAACTTAAATATTATCTTCTGTAAAAAAAATTTGTAAAACTAACTCACGTTAATGAAAAAATACCATCATGAGTCAATTTTGATTATGTTGGGGATGTTGAATACCAAACATGATTCTAATTGGTCTTAACTTGATAAGCCCAACTTATCTGGGTCATCCTTCATCTCAACTGTGGACACACACCTCCTCATGGTATCACCAGGGGAGCTAGTTTAACACCCATTGATATTGTGAGTTAACATGTTCCGAGAGTTGTCCCATAAGATCGATAAGAAAGGGTTAGGATTACGGGCTAGTAACCCTCTCTTGAAAAAAAATATGCTCGGACTTTGACCTTAACAGGTTGTAACATTTAAGTAAGTAAGAGTCAATCTTATGTAAAAACTTATACAAAAAAGAAGATTTAAATTGTTTAAAATAATTTTAAAAAAGTTTTAAAATAATTACAAAAAATCGTATAAAACATTTTTCCAAAAATTACAACAAAGCAAAAAAAAAGCAGGGAAAAACAAAGTTATTTTCACATGATTTTGGATCTAAAAATAAAAATTGTTTATATTAATTATAAGCTGCTAAGTTTTCAACAAATGAAGTAGCTCAGTGGAAGAGTCTCTGCCTAGCAGTCGGAGGGTCTGAGTTCGAGCCCCCATGGGATCATAAAAAAAATTTTGTATTTCGTTTAAAAATATATGTTTTTAATAAAACAACAACAAAAAAGTTGTTGCTGTTGTTGTTGTTGCTTTCAAGTTGCTTACCCAAGTCATTACTTTTCTGCAATTGGTAAGTACT
Organism: Stomorhina lunata; assembly: GCA_933228675.1. NCBI lineage: Eukaryota > Metazoa > Arthropoda > Insecta > Diptera > Rhiniidae > Stomorhina > Stomorhina lunata. The sequence continues at coordinate 129,341,518 of OW121740.1, forward strand.
TGGCTCCAATGACATCCCCATGTTAATGTAATGACTTAAACAGCGAATGGGTAAGTAGTTCGTGTTCAATAGTTTAACTGTTTAACTCATTATTTGGTAATGAAAAGTTTTACTGGGAAGGTATCAAAAAATAAAAAAGTTATCGAAAAAGACGGCGAGCACTATGTAGTTCTTATTGATTATACCTTAGAAAGTCCTTGCTGTAAATCCTCATAATGCGTCTTTTACACCTGTCAAACCACCGGCTATAGATTGATTGGCGAAATCTGAGAAGGAAATAAGTATTATAAAATAAAACAAGTAGGACTGTTATATTCGACTGTGTCGAATCTTCTATACCCAACATCAAGTTGTGTTAAATCTGGAAACATATCTCACATATTTATGAGGGTGGACTTAATTCGAAAAAATTTGTTATGCTACTTAGTATTGTTGGTAAAATCTTTGGATTTAATTCGTTTGCAGCAACTTTTTAGTTCAACATTTATCTTACTATTTACATTGCACAAAATTTGATCTCATAAGCGGGTATATTTGTATACCCTTCCCCACCACAGGTGGAAAGGGTATTATAAGTTTGTGCTGATGTATGTAACGCATAGAAATATTTGTCTTAGACCCAACTTTTAGTATACCAATAGGCTTAGAATCACTTTCTGAGTCGATTTAGCGATGTCCGTCCGTTCGTCCGTCTGGCTGGCTGGACCCCCATGTAAACTTTGTCATCAAACTGCAGGTCGCAATTCTTAATATAATTTGATGAAATTTAGCACAGATCATTTTTTTGATAATGGGACCATGGCAATTGAAACTGGTCAAAATCGGTTCAATATTTATGGTACCTCCCATAGGCCCCACTTCCCGGAATTGATATATTGGCCACAAATATCAATATTTGTTCATGAAATTTAAAATAATGCTTATGTAAACCTAAATCACTGTAATAAATTTCGTTAAAATCGGTCCACGTTTGAACATAGCTCCCATACAAACTTTTCTTTAAAAATGCACTAAATGAGACAAAAATCACTAAAACGTAAGTCTGAAGATAATGGGAATTTTAAGTTTAATTTTTGCATACATAATTTTTGTAACAACTGTAATCGATTTGCCAAATTTCGGCACATTTCGGTCCGCATTTAATCCTAGCTCTCATATAAGTCCAAATGACGGTAGCAGCTTAAATATATAAGTTTTGAGATAATGTTTGTATGATGCCAAAATTTAGCAAATATTTGTCTTTATAAAGGAAAAATAACACCTTTGACCTTAATGGTGAAGGGTATCGTATGGTCGGGCTTGACCGACTAAAGCACTTTCTTACTTGTTTTTTTTAAGCCCGCCCAACTGCTTAGAAGTTACTGAAATATTTCCATTATATTTTTAAACCATCCCACTGTGCGCCGTGGTATAGTAGGTTAGTCATCTGCCTAGCATACCAGAGGTCCCAAGTTCGATCCCTAACCAGACCCACTTGAAAAAATAAATTAAAACAAAAAAACGGTTCACCTAATAACTCAGCTAGCCATTGGTTATTGAGTATTAGGCTATGTAAAACTTTTCTAATTAATGCATTAGCCATGAGTCTAAAAAAAGAATCGGATGCAGTTCATTGTCTGTGAGAAGAAGGGCTAGGCAGTCAAAGAAGAGGTAAGTGAAAGTTTCTTCTTTCTTTGCGTTATAGCAACTTCAACAGTAGTCATTATTATGCAGTTTCCTAAGAGGATTGACAGAACGCTTACTGTCGTAAGTTAGCCAGTTTCGTCTTGAGACTAAGCAGGTTATTTCTGGGAGCTAGTTGATCTGCACGGACCTATAAAAAAATTGCTTAATAAGGAATTTGCAAGCTGATAGCTGTATACTTTTGTATATATTGGTTGATTTCCATCTGACTGAGGAGAGCACCAAACTTTGCTTGATTATCCGCAATAATGTTAACTATTACATTTTTGTGACTTCGTATCCAAAAGAGTTATATATTTGAATTTCTTGCCATTTTATTTAGGATTGCCCAGCATTCATCAGTGAAAACTGATGTAGTAAAGACTGGAAATAAGGAACGAATGGTGACTTGAGTGTCAATACATCATCTATTGTATATTCTGTATTACCTTAGTCATGCTCGCTTTCTGTTATTTTAGCCTATTTAATACTGCAGAGTTCTGGGAGGCGAAAAAAAATCTTTGTTCCTAATAGTGGGATAAAAAAAGACCAAGCCCACTCCCTTTTTCTATTAAGATCGATCCGTGTATATCTCAAGGAGACGTTTTATTAATTTTATTGGAGTTGCAGAGATGTCCACAGTAAAGGAATGGTCGTGTGGAAATACAGTTGTCAATGTTGATGGGCATAGTAATGAGTATATCCAAACTAGTGGTTAACAAGACTGGAACAATAAACAACTATCGTAGCGTATGCCAAAGATAAAGACATTGTCAGGAATGCAGAACGGGCTGTAGTAGGCGCTTTTTAAGCTATTTAGAAAAAGTCAAATAAAAAAAGCACAAATTAAAATGTTGTCTAGTGCTAGTGGCTTCAAACTAGCAATTGATCTAGAAGTTTCTGTTTGGTACTTTTATATAAAGAAAAGTTTTCCAAATATTCTAGTAAAATTATCTAGAATATCGAAATGTATTTTTATGAACTAAATTATTACTAAATTTTATATATGGAAGATCAACAATATTAATAAGTGACCCATGAGTGCAAAGTACAAGTATTTTATTTTTATTGCTCTACACATGTCAGTTTTTTGGCCTCATTACAATTTCCAACTGAAAGTTCAAATTATGAAAAGTCTTTTCTGGTTTTGAAAGAGCTGAGTAGTTGTTTTTTAGAAGAAATGTTTAATATATGTAGAATAGTACAACACGAGTATATACCACGCATAAAACAAAATTTTTAATATTTAAAAAAATATATTTAACCTATTTATACTCAATAAAATCATTATTTAGCAAATTTTAAAATTTACTTCTTTTTTTTTTTGCACAATAAGCCAAATTATTTTAAAACAAACAACCACCAACGACAAAATTCTTAAGACATTTCCCTATAAATACTCCGAACTTCTTGGAAATTAAACACTTGCTCTTAAGTGTTGTCATAAAGCTAAATACCAATTTCTACTCAAAAACAAAACTCAACATGAAAGCTTTTCTTTGCCTTGCCTTCGTAGCCTTTGTGGCTTTAGCCTCAGCTACCACCAGCTCGAAAGGTGCAACATCCCTCAACACCAACACCCAAACGAAACTGGAAGTCGAAACTGAAAAACAACTGAAGGGTGATCGTTTCCGTAAATCAGCTTATGGTGGTGGTAGTGCTGGCGGTTCATATGGTGGTGGTGCTGCTAGTATTCCTGCTCCTCCCTGTCCCAAGAACTATTTATTTAGCTGCCAGCCTAATTTGGCTCCTGCACCTTGTGCTGCTCCAGCTCCTTCATATGGTAGTGCTGGTGCGTATACAGCTCATGTACCCGTGTATATTGCACCAGTGGGTCCTAACTATGGTGTTCCCCAAGCATGGAGCGGTTTGACGCCAGAGGCTATAAATCATCTGTATCAATATTAAGATTTGAAAGGGAGTGTGACAAGGATAATGGACTTTGATGTAATATTGTAAGAAAAAGTATAAGATTGTTAAAATTTGTTTGGAAATACTTTATATTTGATGTGTGTAAATAAAATGTTGATTTTTAAAAGGAATGAAAATGTTTATTTTTTTTATTTTAAAAGCGTATAATTTTGAAAATTTTTAGTTAACAGTGTTAATTTTTTTGAAAAATGCATCCAATTGACGAAACATTAGCTCTAAAGTACTTATCCCCTTATTCGTAAAGGAAAAATAAAGTTATGACAAGAATTTAAATTAAAATTTAATAAAATATTCATAGAATAAGCCTTTGACAGCTTATTAAACTTTTATGAATATGAAGGTTAAAGTTTAAAGAATTTATTATCATACTTTCTACGTCAAGCAAACTTCTGATAAAGTCATTGTAAAAATCGAAGTTGAAAGGGGTTATAATTTGAGTATACGTCTTTGGATTTCATAATATAGAGTTTGAAAAAGATTTTACAATACGTTCTAAAATTGTGTAACCTTACACTTAAATCGGGTTTTAACTAAAAAACTTTAATTCTGCGTTTTCTTCTTCTGAAGAATTTCTTAAATTTCTTCTAGTTTTCGTTAATCCTAGTGTCTAATTGTCTCATTTGCATAAAACTTTTTATTTAAACAAAATCAACATTTTCGACAACAATCTAATTATAGCAGCAAAATGCGACAACATTGCATAAGGCTTACAGTGGGACATTATCAAATGAACGTCAAAGAAATTAGAAATTTTTTCATAATCTCTCATAACAATAAGAAAATTTTGAAAAATTTTCTACAACAATAAGTAATTTTTGAAAAATTTCTTATTCAAATAAGAAATTTTTGAAAAATTTCCTATAAAAATAAGAAAATTTTGAAAAATTTCTTATAAAAATGAAATTTTCGAAAAATTTCTTATAAAAATAAGAAATTTTTTTTAAATTTCCTATAAAAATATAAAATTTTTTAAAAATTTCCTTTAAAAATAAGAAATTTTTCAAATATTTTCTATAAAAATAGGAAATTTTTCAAAAGTTTCCTATAAAAATAAGAAATTTTTAAAATATTTCCTATAAAAATAGGAAATTTTTGAGAAAATATGAAATTTTTCAAAAATAATAAATTTTTGAATATTTTCCTATAAAAATATTTAAGAAATTTTTAAAAAACTTTCTATAAAACTAAGACATTTTTAAAAAATGTTCTAAAAAATATAAAATTTTTGAAAAATTTCCTATATAAAAATTACTTATAAAAAGTAAAAATTTTTAAAAAAATTTCAATAAAAAGACGAAATTATTGAAAAATTCACTACAAACATAATAAATTTTTGAAAAATTTCCTATAAATATAAGAAATTTTGAAAAAAAAAAACATGAAAACATTTTTAAAAAAATTTCCAATAAAAATAAGAAAAATCTGATAAATTTTATATAAATATAAGAAATTTTTGATAATTTTCTTATAAAAATAACAAATTTTTAAAAAATTTCCTACTAAAATACGAAATGTTTGAAAATTTACCCATATAAAATTAAAAAATTTTTGCAAAATTTCCTATACAATAAGGAATTTTTTGAAAAATTTCTTATAAAAATAAGAAATTTTTGAAAATTTTCTTATAAAAATAAGAAATGTTTAAAAAATTTCTTATAAAACTAAGAAAATTTTGAAAAATTACTTATAAAAATAAGAAATTTTCTATAAGATTCTTATAAAAATAAGAAATTTTTGAAAAATTACTTAAAAAATTAGAAATTTTCTACAAATTTATTATAAAAATTTGAATTTTTTTTTAATTTTTTTATAAAAATAAGAAATTTTTAAAAAATTTCTTATCAAAATCAGAAATTTTTGAAAAATTTCTTATAAAAATAAGAAATTGTTGAAAAACTTCTTATCAAAATAAAAAATTTTTGAAAAATTTCTTACAAAGATAAGAAACTTTTGAAAAACTTCTTATAAAAATAAGAAATTTTTGAAAAATTTCTTATAAAAATAAGAAATTTTTGAAAATTTTTTATAAAAATAAGAAATTTTTGAAAATTTTTTATAAAAATAAGAAATTTTTGAAAATTTTTTATAAAAATAAGAAATTTTTGAAAAATTTCTTATAAAAATAAGAAATTTTTGAAAAATTTCTTATAAAAATGAGAAATTTTTGAAAATTTTTTTATAAAAATAAGAAATTTTTGAAAAATTTCCTATAAAAATAAAAAATTTTTGAAAAATTTCCTATAAAAATAAGAAATTTTTGAAAAATTTCCTATAAAAATAAGAAATTTTTGAAAAATTTCCTATAAAAATAAGAAATTTTTGAAAAATTTCCTATAAAAATAAGAAATTTTTGAAAAATTTCCTATAAAAATAGTAAATTTTTGAAAAATTTCCTATAAAAATAAGAAATTTTTGAAAAATTTCCTATAAAAATAAGAAATTTTGAAAAATTTCCTATAAAAAAAAGAAATTTTTGAAAAATTTCCTATAAAAATAAGAAATTTTTGAAAAATTTCCTATAAAAAAAAGAAATTTTTGAAAAATTTCCTATAAAAATAAGAAATTTCAGAAAAATTTCCTATAAAAATAAGAACATTTTCTATAGATATGAGAAAGTTTTGAAAAATTTCCTATAAAGATAAGAAATATTTCAAAAATTTTTAATCAATTTTATAATATCAAACCTTTAGGCATTATCAAAAATTATTTTGCCCCACTGTGCTGCGTTCTAATGTAAATTGAATTTAAATACGAGTACAATCCAGTCTGTGTTCTTTTTTTTTTTTTTTTTTTTGTTGCTCCACATGTATTTCATGTATTTCTCCTCATCTGCGAATGGCTGCTGCTGGACTAGACCATGTTGGTTGTACTTCATTATTACATCAATAAACCAGGTGCTATTGCCGTTATGTTTCTAAAAAGCTTTTGAATACTTAAGCAAAAGCAACACAAAATCTAAGAAACTTTAAGCCCCTCGCACTTCACTTGTGCAAAATGGAATAGCAACAGAAAAATCGCATAAAAAAATCTTAAGCCATGAACACTACGAATTGGGTTGGGTTCGATGCTAATGTTGTTGCTGTTGCTGCACACTTTTAAACTGGTAGTAAACCAGAGTTTACTTCTGTTACTATAGATTTATGATCCGTTATGTTTATTATGGCATTCTATTCTATTCTTTTCTGTTTCTGTTTTTCTCCATTTTTTTTTTTCTTAAGCAGACATTGGTTTTTTTATTTAAACAAAACGATCTGGCTGGCTCTTGAACAAGAACTTAGTTAAATGTTTCATAAATTGTTTGTATAGAGACTTAGATTCTTTTAGAGACTACGAAAAGAGGCTATGTTTTTTCCTTTTTTTGTTTACAGAAAATTTGTTTAAACTTTTTCTTAATCTTGTTATAATTTAAAATTGCATTGCATATTATTTTTCTTCTTTTCCTATGAAGCTGGAAAATAACATAACTAGTATGCTGATTGTTATGTTAGTTTAAGGCTTTCTTTCCACTTTTTCCTAGATTTTTTTCCCCTCTACATTTGGACTTTCTAACGTTTCATATTTCTATTTAACCAACTCAAGACACTTTAAGTAGTTAGGTTGTGATGTAGAGCCAAAGTTATGCATTTAAGTAGCGCTTGATTGAGTTTAAAGATTTATGTACATGTATCTATTTCAAAGATATACGCTCAACTTAGGGAGCCACAGAACCCCATTCATTTTTTTTTAGATCATCATTATGATTTAAGTTTTTACCTCAGCCTGAGTTTTTTTTTCAGTCTGATGCAATTTTTGCTAACTTAGATTATTTAAAGCTGCTGTATTCTATTTTTACTAGTTTAAGTTTTTCCCATCTTCGGTTAAGTGATTGCGTTTATTTTGAATTACTACACACTTGCCTGCCAAGAATTTGTACCATCACATATTGTTTGTTTGAGTTTATTAAGGACTGGAAGCAGTCAATCTAATTTAATTTTAAATTCTAAAATTAAAGTAAATCAAAAATGTCTTATAGAAGGCATGCGAAAAAATTCAAAAAATTTCCTATAAAAAAATTTCCAATTTTCATAGGAAATTTTTAAAAAATTTCCTATTTTTATAGGAAATTTTTCAAAAGTTTCCGATTTTTATAAGAAATTTTTCAAAAATTTCCTATTTTGATAGGAAAATTTTCAAAAATTTCCTATTTTGATAGGAAAATTTTCAAAAATTTCCTATTTTGATAGGAAATTTTTCAAAAATTTCCTATTTTGATAGGAAATTTTTTCAAAAATTTCCTATTTTTATAGGAAATGTTTTCAAAAATTTCCTATTTTTATAGGAAATTTTTCAAAAATTTCCTATTTTTATAGGAAATTTTTCAAAAATTTCCTATTTTTATAGGAAATTTTTCAAAAATTTCCTATTTTTATAGGAAATTTTTCAAAAATTTCCTATTTTTATAGGAAATTTTTCAAAAATTTCCTATTTTTATAGGAAATTTTTCAAAAATTTCCTATTTTTATAGGAAATTTTTCAAAAATTTCCTGTTTTTATAGGAAATTTTTCAAAAATTTCCTATTTTTATAGGAAATTTTTCGAAAATTTCCTATTTTTATAGGAAATTTTTCGAAAATTTCCTATTTTTATAGGAAAATTTTCAAAAATTTCCTATTTTTATAGGAAATTTTCCAAAAATTTCCTATTTTTATAGGAAATTTTTCAAAAATTTCCTATTTTTATAGGAAATTTTTCAAAAATTTCCTATTTTTATAGGAAATTTTTCAAAATTTTCCTATTTTTATAGGAAATTTTTCAAAAATTTCCTATTTTTATAGGAAATTTTTCAAAAATTTCCTATTTTTATAGGAAATTTTTCAAAAATTTCCTATTTTTATAGGAAATTTTTCAAAAATTTCCTATTTTTATAGGAAATTTTTCAAAAATTTCCTATTTTTATAGGAAATTTTTTCAAAAATTTCCTATTTTTATAGGAAATTTTTTCAAAAATTTCCTATTTTTATAGGAAATTATTCAAAAATTTCCTATTCTTATAGGAATTTTTTCATAAATTTCCTATTTTTATTGGAAATTTTTCAAAAATTTCCTATTTTTATTGGAAATTTTTCAAAAATTTCCTATTTTTATTATAAATTTTTCAAAAATTTCCTATTTTTATTATAAATTTTTCAAAAATTTCCTATTTTTATAGGAAATTTTTCAAAAATTTCCTATTTTTATAAGAAATTTTTCAAAAATTTCTATTTTTATAGGAAATTTTTAAAAAATTTCTTATTTTTTTAGGAAATTTTTCAAAAATTTTCTATTTTTATAGGAAATTTTTCAAAAATTTTCTATTTTTATAGGAAATTTTTCAAAATTTTTCTATTTTTATAGGAAATTTTTCAAAAATTTTCTATTTTTATAGGAAATTTTTCAAAAATTTCCTATTTTTATAGGAAATTTTTCAAAAATTTCCTATTTTTATAGGAAATTTTTCAAAAATTTCCTATTTTTATTTAAAATTTTTCAAAAATATCCTATTAAAATAGATAATTTTTGAAAAATTTTCTATAAAAATAAGAAATTTTTGCAAAATTTCCTATAAAAAAGGAAAATTTTTGAAAATTTTCCTACAAAATTCAGAAATTTTTATATATTTTGAATTTTTTTTTTATCAATATAGGAAATTTTTGAAAAATTGCGTATAGAATTAAGAAATTTTTAAAAGTTTCTATAAAAATAACAAATTTTTGAAAAACTTCCTCTGCAAATATAAAATTTTTATTAAAATTTTTTTAAAATTTCCTTTAAAAAACTGTACGACAAATTTTATTTAAAATTAAATTTCATACAAAAACTTCATTAAACTACAACATAATTTTTGACTTGTCCCATGCCTTAAAATTAATCATTTTTTTTTTGAGTATCTCATCTCAAATTACAATATGTGGTTGGAAAATACATTTTTTTTTTGCATAGATACTTTTTACTCACATCATCTATTTTACATTGTATTTGTCGTTGATTACTGTTATAAAGTGTTAGAGATATTAAATCGTGAACAGCCTAAACAACAACTTAAAAACATTTTCCAACAATAGTTAAATAAATTGCCCATAGATTTTATTATTATTGTAGATTGAGTTTTTTTTTTCTTGTATTCATCTGAAAAGTGTATATTACCTATAATTAAATAATACTATCTTTTGACATCTTTATAAGGCATTAGATATTATAGACTAAAGCCAGTATTAAACTACATGCAACTGCATGTGAAAAAATGCGGAATACAAAATAAAATTGAAATCTTAATATGGTTCTATGTGTGTTATTTAATATGATGATGATTTTCTAAGAACATGTTTTGTTTTGTCGATATTTAATGTCAAGATATGTATAAGAATTGTTAGTATTTTTTTCGTAATTCAATTATCTGATAGTTAGTATATGGTTTGGGTAATTATATACCAAGAATTTGAGCGCGAAACATGTTTGAATTATTAAACATGTTTAAGTTAAGAAGATGTTTAATAGAAGAAAGAAGTACAAGTTCTTTGGAATAAAATCTAATGATTTTATGACAAGTTTATATTAGACAAATTACTTCTTTTCGTATTTCCAATTCTCATATTTCCAATTCTCATATATCAAATATTGATAGATTTTACTTCGCTTTGAATTATTCTTTAATACTAAGTAAATCATCATCATCACGTTTGATCTATTTTCATAAACATAAACCTTTTTCAATCTTGAGAAACATAAAAAATTAAATGCAACCAACAAACATGTTCGTTTCCTAAGTCTTTCGTTTTAAACATCTCTCATCAACATCATATTCATAGGGACTTAAGTTTAGGCAACATTTTTCAACTTTTCTTTTATGATTTTTAATTTTTCCCCTCAAAACAAGTAAAAAATATTTTTTACTAAGCCACAACTAATATTGCATTAAGAAAAAAGCTTTATTAGGTATTAAGCCGGCAAGTTAGATTAACCCTTTAAATGTTTTGCCAGCCACTAAAAAATAACATGTTAGACATTTAACCTTTTCTCTTAAATGCTACAACCAAAAAATAGAAAAAAAACATTTACAAGAAAACTAACAATTTACAGAAGCAAACTAGGAAAAATCTAACAGCCAGGAATAGGAATAGCTGAGATAGAGCAGCTCAAAGAAGAAACTATTGTTAAGGCTGCGGATAAAATACATTAACAGCAAAGTTTTGTTGAAATTTGAAAAATGAGGATTCATCGGGTGTAGGTAATACCGCAGATAAAAGTAGGACCTTTAAATTGTCTATAAAATAGTCTATACTGGAAAGCTCTGAAGATAGACCCCGAATTCAAGATCCATAATTCCATTCGAGCACTTGCCATAGTAGTATCTATAGAACATTCCACAGTGTTGCTTTCCAAAATAGATTTTGAAGCACAGGCCCATACCTGAGAGTTGTATTTCATTTTGGCCAAATGTCAATAGTATAAATACTAAGAAGATCAGGTGCAGTGGAGTTAATCTTATAACGTTTTAAAAAACCATGATAGTTTATTGGATATTTTGCAATACCCCTGCATTTTCTGATACTTTTTACCAGAAACTACTATTGAGGCCGTTGCTTAAAATTTATCTACAAATAATAACTGACTAAGTATTTTCGTTGATGTCTGAACTTCTACAGTTCTGGAGGTCCTCATAGATATCTCTGCCCAATATAAGCCTATGACCAACATTTTTTGAAGATTCCGACAGTATCTTCAAAGGCTCTGGTTAATTTTGGTTTTATGTGGATCCTGACTTTAGCTGTTGCATGTTAGTTTGTTGACTGTTATGTCTTTGCTAATAATGGAAGCAAAACAGGATAAGTGTCTAGAATCGGCTTAACGAAAAAGCCTTATTTAATCCATAAATCTAACAACCAGACATCCATTTCCTGGAGGATTATCCACGATACAAATGCAGCCTTGGTAAATGGTGAAGATTTGTCTGAAAAACCGTAGGGGAGACATATTTTTCCAACATCGAAAAACGAATTTCTATAGAGAATTTTTTTTATATAGAAAAATTTACATTGAAATATTTTCTATTTAAAAATTTATATTAAATAGTTTTCTATAGAAAAATTTATATTTAAAAGATTTCTATAGACAAATTTATATTGAAATATTTTCTATAGAAAAATTTATATTGAAATAAAGAAAAACTTATATTAAAGTATTTTCTTTTGAAAAATTTATATTGAAATATTTTCTATCGAAAAATTTATATTAAAATATTTTCTTTTGAAAAATTTATATTGAAGTATTTTCTTTTGAAAAATCTATATTGAAATATTTTCTATAGAAAAATTTATATTGAAATATTTTCTTTTGAAAAATTTATATTGAAGTATTTTCTTTTGAAAAATTTATATTGAAATATTTTCTTTTGAAAAATTTATATTGAAGTATTTTCTTTTGAAAAATTTATATTGAAATATTTTCTATCGAAAAATTTATATTAAAATATTTTCTTTTGAAAAATTTATATTGAAGTATTTTCTTTTGAAAAATTTATATTGAAATATTTTCTATAGAAAAATTTATATTGAAATATTTTCTAAAGAAAAATTTATATTGAAATATTTTCTATAGAAAAATTTATATTGAAATATTTTCTATAGAAAAATTTATATTGAAATATTTTCTATAGAAAATTTATATTGAAATATTTTCTATAGAAATATTTATATTGAAAAGTTTTCTTTAGACAAAGTTATACTGAAACATTTTCTATAGAAAAATTTATATTGGAATATTTTCTATAGTAAAATTTAAATAGAAATATTTTTTATAGAAAAATCTATATTGAAATATTTTCAATAGAAAAATTTACATTGGAATATTATCTATAGAAACATTTACATTGAAATATTTAATAAAGAAAAATTTATATTGAAGAATTTTCTATAGAAAAATTTATATTGAAATATTTTCTATAGAAAAACTTATATTGAAAATTTTTCTATAGAAAAATTTATATTAAATTTTTTCTATAGAAAAATTTATATTGAAATATTTTCTATAGAAAAATTTATATTGAAAAATTTTCTATAGAAAAACATATATTGAAAATTTTTCTATAGAAAAATTTATATTGAAATATTTTCTATAGAAAAATTTATATTGAAATTTTTTCTTTTGAAAAATTTATATTCAAATATTTTCTACAGGAAAAATTTATATTGAAAAATTTATATTGAAATATTTTCTTTCGAAAAATTAATATTAAAATATTTTCTACAGTAAAATTTATATTGAAAAATTTTCTATAGAAAAATTTATATTGAAATATTTTCTATAGAAAAATTTATATTGAAATATTTTCTATAGAAAAATTTATATTGAAATATTTTCTTTCGAAAAATTTAATTGAAAAATTTTCTATAGAAAAATTTATATTGAAATATTTTCTATAGAAAAATTTATATTGAAATATTTTCTAAAGAAAAATTTATATTCAAATATTTTCTACAGGAAAATTTATATTGAAATATTTTCTATAGAAAAATGTATATTGAAATATTTTCTAAAGAAAAATTTATATTGAAATATTTTCTATAGAAAAATTGATATAGAAAATTTTCTAAAGAAAAATGTTTATTGAAATTTTTTTATAGAAAACTTGATATTGAAATATTTTCTATAAAAAAATTGTATCTTTAAAAATTTTCTATAGAAAAGTTTATGTTGAAGAGCTACCGTCAAAAGTTTTCTATATAAAAATTTATATTGAAATGTTTTCTAAAAAAATGTATTGAAATATTTTCTATAGAAAAATTTATATTAAAATATTTTCTATAAAAAAATTTATATTGAAATATTTTCTAAATATAAATTTGTATGTATTTTTCTGTAAAGAAAAATGCTTGTAATCTTTATACTAAAACTTGTATGTATATCACAAAACTTTCTATAGAAAAACTTGTTTGTATTAAAAAAGATGTATTATCTGTGCTCTTATGTCCATTAACAGACCCTATTTAAAACAAATAAGAAAAATTATAGTCGGTCAACCCCGACTATATTATACTTTTCATTACTAAGGACTATACATACCAACAATTTAAAAAGTTGTCCTTAAGTCTTCAAAATTTCGAGATTTTAGTAGATTTATATCATTTCCGGCTGATATGGGAGCTAGGGTCAATTGTTAATCAATTGTTACCAAATTTCGGTTATAGGTTTCTTTTTGCAAAATATTTATCTGTGCAAAGTTTTAGTAATAAAATGTAATTACCTTTAGATTTATAATCGTTTTGTGCTTTTCTGAGTATTTAAAAGACTTTTGAGAATGCGTCTTGTATGGGAAATATGGTAAAATTTGGATCCATTCCTACAAAATTAGGTATACTGATACTATAAGAAGCTTACATGGATCGGTATACTAATAGTTAGGTTTCAGACCAATATTTCTATGTGTTGCAAACATCGTCACATACCTAATATACCCTTTGGTGATAAATCTCATAAAATTTTTCGAGTTCTTCCAAATTTTTAATTTCGTTTTGGTTTATATTTTCTGGCGGTTCGAAGTTCGTTTTTTTTCAAGATTTTTTCTAAACATACCCATTTTATATGCCTTTAACTATTATTACTAAAATTCACTTCAATTTACTAAAATTTTACTACTTTCTCCTCGAGTAGTGTAGGGTATTCCGTATTGTCATTAATTTATCTCATTTATTTATTTCTGTACTCAATTACTATTTCTTTTTCTGTTAATAACATTTTAATTGGCATTGCATTACAATGGTTTGTAAACAATTTAACTTCTCTAGAACTTATGACAAGTTCAAGTCATTTTCATTTTAATAAGTAGATAATTTACATGAAAACTTCAACTTGCCACCAATGACCATTTTAACATTTAAACAGCTAAACATGTAGGTTAAATTTGAAATACTAAAAAAAAACAAAAGGTAATTGAAGTAATTGCTTCAAAAGAAAAAAAAAAAACTAATAAGAAAATAAAATTTGAAATATACACCCACTTAAGCGTTTAACTCTTTTGGAAAGAGTTAACTAACCAATCTTCAACAATATAATAAGCATAAGCCAAAAAGGCAAACAAATTAAAATCATAATTTATATAGGAGAAAAAATTCTTTTGCTAAAACAAAACAAATACCATCCAGACAGACAGAAGAAAATTGTTAAAGTGTCTGTCATTTTCTAAATTCCCTGTGGACTTTAAATGGCTTTTGCTCGAAACCGCCATCAAACTAATGCTAACAGTAAAACAGGAACAGACCAAGAAGAAACTCAAAACATTTACAACAAAAACTCTGACACGACAAACAGATCAGGTGCACTCTTATTCTTTTTTCTTAATCCAACAAATAAAAGCAAACCAGCTTTTGGCTTAGACGAAAACTTAAAAGAGAAAAACCTCCGTCTTAGACTAAAGTTAAGTTAAAAGTTATAAATAGTGGCAAAGCTAAAAGTAAAGCACTTGTTTATTTTATTTTAACCAGCGAAGAAAGAAATGGGAAAAAACAGTTATTCACAGGTTTTCTGGTAAAGTAAATTTAGCCTAAGAAAATATAAATAACCACCAGAGAGACACCGCACAGTGCACCGCATCATTGTTAACAGCAGACCTACATAAATTTTAAAATGAACTGAAATGAAATGAATTTACAAAAGTAAAATAGTGTTTGGCTACTTGAATAGTTTTCCTTCTTTTTAGCCGTTTATGTTTCTGTTTTAGTTGATTTTACAGCTTCTATGCAAGAACCAGCCACATTTATTTGTTTGTTTGTTTTTTTTTTTTTGTTAATATTTCATTTGTCTTCTTACCGCTTGGCTGGTAATTTTTGTGGCATCAGGATGTTTTTTTTTATTATCTAAAGACATGTTAAAGCATGATTGCCCTTCATGCTTTTGAAAGATGGCGAAATCGAGCCAAAGAAAGGAATAAACGGTTGTTTTATGGTTTTTCAGTTATTTATGTAGTTATAAGTATTTTCATTTTTTTTGTGGATTATACCAGCATTTAACAGCCATTAGTATATCCGTTTGTTCTTAAATCGTTAATATTATTTTCTTGTTTGCACATAAGTCGTTTTTAGCCTAGATGTTAACTTTAGCTAATACAGGTTTAGTATGAGTCACATTTATAACATTTTGATGTATATAAGATTCTTTTTCGACTGTAAATTTAATAGTTAGACTTATCCGATTTTTGTCATGATCTTCTGTGGGCTGTATATGTATTTAGGTAATTTTTAAACTCATTGATATCACGCAATGAAAAAAAATATATACATACTTTTTTGGTTTTTTTATCACCTGTTTCTTCTTCTGTTATCCCTGACTTCCAGTGGATTATAGGGCCTTTTATCACCTATATATAAATAATTTCAAAATTAAAGAACAAACTCAAGGTAAAAAATTAAAAAATAAAAAAAATAAGGACATTTGTATATTGATTAAAATCTGCGAAGAGTTTAATACCAAAAACCCTATTTCAAGTTTTAAGAGAATAGTTTAACATTTAAAATGCAATATCTTCCTCAAAAAATCAGGCCATCCCTCAATCTTGTAAATAATCAATAAATTGATCTGAAGTTAAACAACCAATTAGATACATAAATATCAACAATATTTTTAATTAAAAGCAAGTAAGAAAGTGCTATATTCGGTCAAGCCCGACCATACGATACCCTTCACCACTAACGTCAAAGGTGTTATTTTTCCTGTATGAAGACAAACATTTGCTAAATTTTGCCATCATACAAACATTTTCTCAAAATTTATTTATTCAAGCTGTTTCCGTCATTTGGACTTATATGAGAGCTAGGGTCAAATGTGGACCGATTATCTCAAAATTTGGCAAATTGATCACAGTTGTTACAAAAATTCTCATCATCTTTAGATTTACGAGCGTTTTGGTGATTTTTGTCTCATTTTTTGGGTTTTTAAAGAAAAATTTGTATAGAAGCTATGGTCAAATGTGGACCGATTTGGTATTTGGTACGATTTTGGAAATTTGGTACAGTGATTTTAGTTTACATAAGCAGTATTTGTTTTAAATTTCATGAAAAAATATTTACATTTGTGGCCAATATATCGATTCCGGGAAGTGGGGCCTATGGGATCCATAAATCATGGACCGATTTTGACGAATATCAATAGCCATGGTCCCACTATAAAAAAATTATCTGTGACAAATTTCATCAAATTATCTTTACAATTGTGACCTTTAGTTTGATTACAAGGTTTACATGGGGGTCCAACCAGCCAGCCAGCCAGACGGACGGACATCGCTAAATCGACTCAGAAAGTGATTTTAAGCCTATTGGTGTACTAAAAGGTGGGTCTATGACAAATATTTCTATGCGTTACATACATCAGCACAAACTTATAATACTCTTTCCACCTCTTGTGGTGAAGAGTATAGCAATAATGGCTCTTTCTGTCAACTTTCATCATTTTTGACATGTTTTTGATGTTGAATTATGAAAATAAGAATCGATTTTGTATTGATTTAATTAAAACGTTAAGAATAGTACTGGAGCAATATAATGAGTTCCGCACCCCCCCAATTATCAACTTTATGAAGGCCTTCGACAGTGTCAACAGGAGCTATCTATGGAGAATTTTAGAAAATCGTAATATGCAACGAAAATTCTGAACTTAATTGAGCCAATGTACATAGACTTAAAATGTCGGATTCTATATAAATGTAAATTGTCGAATCCGTTAGAAGTTACTACTGGGGTAAAACAAGAATGTATCTTGTCACTTGTGATTTTTTTCCTTGTCATCGACAATATAATGCGCACCCCTTAAACAACTCGAGGACTTGGAATACGCTGATGACGTATGTCTTCTAAGCCAAAGCTCAGGTCACCTTCAAGAAAACACTAGCGCTATTACTGTTGCAGTTGGGCTGGAAATCAATATTTCCGAGACAAAGATTATGCCTAGAGGCTATGGCGCAAACTCGTTGACACACATCAATGTTAATAACGAGGTTATTTGATATGTAGGTACATTTAGTTATCTTGGTAGTTTGGTATCTTCAAAAGGTGGCGCCGACGAAGATATTGAATCGCGTATTAGAACGGCAAAATCTGCATTCGGCATTCTCCGAGCAATTTGGAGATCTCAGCAAATATCAACAACATCTAAGTTCCGAATATATAACTCAAATGTCAAGTTCATCTTGTATTACGGTTGAGAAACTTGGAAACACACAAATTCCATCGATAAGTGCCTACAAACCTGTGCAAACAAGTACTTGCGGCAAATCATTAACATATGGTGGCCGAATCGCATAAGAAATGAGGATCTACTAAACGCTATAAACCAAATCCCTGCTTCTATAGAGATATGTCAGAGGAAATGGCGGTGGATATGCCATTTCCAAATACAAAATACAAAATGCTCGACAAGCGCTTTGTTTTAATCCACAAGGAAGCAGCCGTAGTGTTGGTGCACCTGCCAGAACGTGGAGAAGGTCAAATGAAGCGGAGTTACAAACAACAAACTATTCATGGAATGATGTATGCCTAACATCTCGCAATAGAGTTTTTGAGATCCTTTTTAATTTTAAAATAATCAAATCTAAAACTAGAAAATCACGTTAATACTATTTCCACACACTTCTCCATCACTTGAAACTCATGTTGAACTTTTCTAAGATAGAAATGCAAAATATTGAATTTAATTTTCACTAATTTTGAATAAATATTTTATATTTAACATTAGCTATTACTATCTACCGAAGATTAATAACTTTTTTATTTGTCTATGTACCTACGCTTGTTTCTTAAGTCTTCAGTTTTTATAGTATAATTATACCCTTCACCACCATAGGTGAAAAAGGGTATTATAAGTTTGTACTGATATATATAAAGCATAGAAATATTTATCTTAGACCCACCTTTTAGTATACCAATAGGGTTAGAATCAATTTCAGAGTCGATTTAGCGATGTCAGTCCGTCCGTCCGTCCGTCCGTCTGGACGGCTGGCTGGCTGGACCCCCATGTAAACCTTGTAATCAAACTACAGGTCGCAATTCTAAAGAAAATTTAATGAAATTTGGCACAGATAATTTTTTTGATAATTGGACCATGTCTATTGAAATTCGTCAAAGGTCCATTATTTATGGTACCTCCCATAGGTCCCACTATCCGGAATTGATATATTGGCCACAAATATCAATATTTTTTCATGAAATTTGAAACAAATACTGTTTATGTAAACATAAATCACTGCACCAAATTTTGTTTAAATCGGTCCACATTTGACCATAGCTGCTATACAATGAGACAAAAATCACAAAAATGCTCGTAAATCTGAAGATAATGAGAGTTTTATGTTTATTTTGTGCATACATAATTTCGAGATAATCGTTCCACATTTGACCTTTGCTCTCATATAAGTCCAAATGACGAAAACAGCTTAAGTATATAAGTTTTGAGAAAATGTTTGTATGATGGCAAAATTTAGCAAATATTTGTCTTTATACAGGAAAAAGAACACCTTTGACCTTAGTGGTGAAGGGTATCGTATGGTCGGGCTTAACCGACTATAGCACTTTTTAACTTGTTTTTAATTATTTTATGTCTTAGTAAAGAACTTCTTTAAAATTTAACTTTATTTAAATAGGATAACTTCTATGACATAGCTCCTTCTTTAAAAGAGGTACTTTATAATTCGTTTTTAAATATTACAATAAATTTCGCTTTGAAACCACTTTGTATTTAAAAGTTGTGTATCAAATGCATTGCACTAGGATCCCAATTTGTTGCAAGGAGTATCCCTAATTCTAGACAAATCGAAAACTACGCATATAAGAAACTGTTCACAAATTACATAAAAGATACAATTTAAAATATTTTGAAAAGCACGAAAGTATAAAGCGATAACCATCGTTTAAACAGAACTTCACAATACAATATTTTTAAATTTCATCTTTTTAATAACTAAACATAAATTTTAAACATTCCTTAAAATCTGCATAATTCAATCAATTAAACTAAAATTAAATATACCTTTTAAACCATATTAGCAATAAATTTAAAAAGGATAAAAATTTTAATATAAAATAAACTATATACTTTACATGCTAGAAATAAAATTTAACCAAATTGCCTTAATAAAAATTATAGAAACGTTAACAACAAAAAATAAGAACAATTGAAAGAAAAAAAAAACAACTAAAAGATCATATCCAACAAATAACGTTAACTTTTGCAGTTAACGTAACATTAAAAATATATAAAAATTAATATTCTTTTGTTTTAGACAACAAAAACAGAACAAATAGAATTTAAGAAAATTTAAATAAAATTGATAAAAAAAAATACATATAAAAAATTTTTTATATAAAAAAAATAAATGAAAGAGCCAGAACTAAAACCCAAAAAAGAAACGTTGTAAAATATGTCCATAATATTAGCACATTTATGAAAATTGCATATTGCCATATATGACAACACTTCGATAGACAGAAAAAATTGAAAAAAAGAACCAAACAGTTAGTTACCGCTTTCAAAAAAAACAAATAAGAAAGTACAATAGTCAGACAAGCCAGACTATAAGATACACTACACCTTACAAATACCACTAAACGGTATTAAAAGACCTAAGCGTTGAAAAAGAATCTGGATCCATAAAATACTAGTAAATCAAAAGAAGTCAAACAACTTCTTTGAAAAGCGACTAAACTGACCAGACTTCGGCCTGTCGAGAGTTTATTGGAGTATTGCAAAAAAAACGTAAAAAGCTTTAAATTGAAATTGACTGATAAAGAAACTTTTTGAGATTTTCGTAGCATTTGATTGTCTCTGGTTCTATAAAGATATATGTATAATTCCCCGACAACATTCCAATTGGAACAAAGGGTACTTCTCTTAGACAATGAGCTGCATCCGATTCTACTCTTAGACTCATTGAAAGTGGCCTACGTTTTAACTCCGGCTCCGAACGGCCAATGAATTAGTTAGAAAAGTTTTACCTTGCCGCTTTTTTATACCCACCATCAAAAAGAATGGGGCGTATATTGAGATTGTCATTCCGTTTGTAATTTCCTTAATATTGGCTCAAAAATCAAAAACGATATATATTCTGAATCCTTATGAAATTCTAAGACGATTGAGCTGTCTGTCTGTCTGTCTGTCTGTCTGTCTGTCTGTCTGTTGAAATCACGATTACGTCTAAACGAAAAGAGCTAGCTAACTGCGACTTAGCAAAAACATTCTTCATCTATGAGAAAATTTTGGTATTGAAATTGGGCAAAATCGGTTAGCATTTGACCATAGCTCCCGTGAAACCTCGTCTAGGCTAATCGCTTATTTGCTAATAAATGACAAATTATAACAGTTATGATGACAAACTTTGGTATCTAGAAGTTTTACATAAGCACTAGGCAGCATATAAAATTTCATCGAAATCGATTCACATTAAGCCATAGCTCCCATACAAAAAACTTACGAAAACACAAAAATTCAAAAAGAAAAGGGGATTTATGTCCGTCTGCCGGTCAGATAAAATCGTGATAGCTTCTTAACTACAAGAGGTAGTAAGACTAAATTAAGCACTTATGTCAATGCCAGCCAGTGTGCAAAATTTTGTCACAATCGGTCACGATTTGACCATAGCTCCCATATAAAAAACTTATGGAAACACAAAAATAAACAAAGAAAACGTTGTCTATGTCCGTCTGTCCGTCAGATAAAAGCACGATAGCGCCTTAACGAAAAGAGCTAGAATGACAAAGTTTTACAAAAGTATTTTGGATATCTGAAAAAGATGTGTGTTGAAATGGACAAAATCAGTTCAAATTTAGTTAGAGCTCCCATATAACACCACCCCGGGAAACACATTAGTGCTGATAAATTGAATACAATTGTAATAGCTATGACGATTCAATTTAAAATAGGAAAGTTTTATGCAATTTTTGATCAGTTTATCAAATTTTATAGGAATCAGTCCATATTTGACTTTAGCTTTCATATAAAAAACACTCACGGAAACCAACAATTTTAGCAAAGGCCAGTTAAAAGCTATTAAATTAGAAACTATGATAGCTATGGCCACTAAATTTTGCAAGAATAAGCTCTATATATATACCAGCCAGTGTGTAAGATTTTGTTACAATCGGTCAACATTTGGCTATAATTCTTATATATATAACATCCCCTTTTTTATATCTACAATCAAAAAGATTTTGAGGTACATTCATTATATTAAAATTGCACCTATGAAATTATATAGACATCAATCAATGTTCAGCCCAGACTTTATATATGATGAATGCATTAGAAACTCATAAAGAAATATATGGACCTACCGTATTACTATTAACGTGTTTAGCTTAACTACATATTAAGCACAACGAAAAGTATTTAACAACTTATTAATGTAAAACTATACCCGGTTATGAAACCGAATTTTGATCAAGGTAAATACTGGGGAAACCACTAAAATATTTTTAAATGTTGACCTATAAAGCTACGGCAACCGAATTTAGTCCAAAGGTTTTACCAAGAATACCAATTAGCTTAGCGATTTTTTCAGTTTTGGTCCAGATTTTGAATTAGCTGCATCCTTGTAGATATATGAGATATGTTTCTAAATTTAACACAACTTGATGGTGGGTATATAAGATTCGGCACAGCCGAATATAACACTCTTACTTGTTAAAATTTAATTGTTGAAGTGGGTCTGGCCGTAGATCGAACTTGGTACCTCTGGTATGCTAGGCGGATGACTAATCTGATATAGCACTGCTCACGATACTAATTCTATATATTTGAATTAAAATATGCAAAAATTTGTCGAGTTAAGAGGTCGAAATCTCAACTTCAGGAAGTCAGTACAGAGCCCGAAATAAGACAATACATTATAAAATTTGCCTGAACATCAAGCTTTACGTGGACAAAGAGCTAACCATCGTCAAATCCACTTAGGAAATGATTCTAAATTGATCGGTTTATATTTTATATTCTTTACATATATAAGCAAAAACTCATAATACCCTTTTATGCTGGTGTAGGGCACACAAACTGCATTAGCTTAAATGCTGAGCTGGTTTTAGAATTTCTATTGTTGGCAAACAAAAGAAAACGAAAAAAAAGTCACAAACCAAAATTCAAAGCAATTCTAAAGCAATGAAACTGTATGACATTTCCATATAAGGTCAAAACTTTACGAACCAAAAACAAATGAGAAAAAAAATTTTACAAATAGAAAATTACAATTTGGCAATGAATTTTAGAGGTAAAGTTTATTGTACATACAATGGTTTACATATAACCAACAAAAAAAAATACAGCTATTGCTAAATATGTATGTAAATAAATGGGTTTAAGAAAAGGCTTTAGTATTGAGAATAAGAAAGTTAAACAGGAAAATTTGTTAGAATAAAATTTACGTAATAACGTTTACTTATGTATAAAAAATAATAAAAACATTTCTTTTAATAGCTTCAAAGACATAATTGCCTAAAATTTATTTATATGAATTTCTTATTAAAGTTATACACTTTATTAATTGATTTTCCAAATTTGTATTGACATTTTTTTCCCCTCAATCGATTAGATTTATTTTCAAAATTAACCCCTTTTTTGTTCACAAACGATTATTAAAATTATCTAAGGTTTACTGTAGAAATTGTGTATGACAAAATTAAATTATAATCCTTTTATAAGCTTATTTCCGTTTAAGAATTAGAGATTCATTTTTTTACCTTTAATTTCACTTATTAATTTGATTATAATTTTTTAATCAATTTTTCTTTTTCTTCTTTTTTTCAGTTTTAAGTCATCAGAATGTCCTCTGCTACCACCTCATACACCTGCCATCATCGCATAACATATTTATCAGCTTTATATTTAGTTTTTGTTTTGCTATTAAAATGTCACAAAGTAGCTGGAGTTTTGGGAAAATCACAAATGTGTGAAGTGGAAACGGGCCAGACAAATATTATATTGGATATTGAGGAGAGTAGGGGTGATTGTAAGTATTTAAATTTTGTCATTCAGATATTAAGAATATTTTTTTTAATTTTAACTTTTTAAAAATGTAAATTTTACTTAACAATAGTGTATGTGCGTTAAGTCGTTTGTTTTATTTCAATATTTATAACAATTGCTTTTTTCACTCTGAAACGAAATAATAGTGTATGTGTCTTAAGTCTTTCGTATTATTTTTAAATTGAAAGTAATTACTTCTATTACTCTTAAAGATTTTATAAGTTCTAAGAGGTGATTAGTGTGAAGGTTTTTGGACATGCAGATGTTGTGGCAATAGCAAAATCTAAACAAGTAAGAGCGTTATATTCGGCTGTGCCTAATCTTATATACCCACCATCAAGTTGTGATTAATTTATAAACATATCTCATATATCTACGAGGGTGTAGCTAATTTAAAATATGGACCAAATTCGAAAAAGAAAATGTTACGCATGTTGGTAAAATATTTCGACTAAATTCGGTTGCAGTAGCTTTATAGTTTAACATTTAAAAGTATCTAAGTGGTTTCCCTAGTACTTACTTTGCACAAAATTTTATCTCATAACCGGGTATAGTTAAGCATTAATAATCTGTTAAAACTTAATATGCTGATTTTACCTCTGAATCTTTTTGATAGTAGATATAAAATGGGGATGTTTGCACACTGACTGGTATTTATATAAAGCTTATTCTTGAAAAATTTAGTGGTTATAGCTATCATAGTTACTAATTTAAAAGCCTTTGCTACATTTTTTTTTTTTTTTTTTTGGTTTCCGGGAGTATTTTTATATTATAGCTATAGTCAAATATGGACCGATTCCTATAAAATTTTAAATACTGTCCAAAAGTTGCATAAAACTTCCCTACTTTAAATTTAGTTGTCATAGCTATTAGAATTGTTTTAAATTTATCAGCATTAATGTGATACCCGTGCACAGTGGGAAAATACGGCCAAAACTCAATAACTTGGTCATTTCTTAACTTTTTTTTTGAAATTTTCTGTGCATGTAAATAATATACCTTTAGCTAAACTGAAATAGTTTTTTTAAGAAAATATAAAGGCTGTGGTCACTTAAAACTGGACTACTAAACATGCTGAAAAATCTTTGCTGGCGATTTTAAAAATTATTTACTTTACTTTAATGGGATAATTTATGAAAATAATAACTATCCTACGACATACGTCTTGTCAAAATCGGACATGTCCTTTTAAAGATATTGGCCTCAAAATATGAGCTTATAACCAGATTTTGTATGCTTTTAATAAATCTACAGAAAAACTCTAAACATTTAACATTCTTATACAAATAATTACTAGTCCTTGAATAATATAAAATTTGTGGATTTAAAACTTTTTATTGCATCCACAATTATGTGACCACTACCTGTATACTTAAATAAACTATATAAAGGTTACTCAAAATTGAAAATTTTGTTTTTTTATGTTTTTTTATGTTTTTTTATGTTTATATAAATTTTGCATTGAATTAGAAAGAAAGATAAAGAAATGGCATAAAAATATTACATCATGCAAAAATTTCACTTCAAGTAGTGATTTTTTTCGCGATAAATTGCATAAAATTGCGAAAGAGGGGTGTCACTAAAAACGTTATAATTCTTAAAATGGGATGCAAATGGATACGAAATTCATAGAGCTTATTACTGATTTAATTCAGCTATTCGATGCAGTTGTGCTCCAACCTCTAAAAATCTCTAAAAAAAAAATGGCGGTCTGTTAAACTTTGTATTTAAAATTAAAACAAAAAAAAATTTTATAGTTGTTTTAACTGCCAGAATTCTTCATAAAGCATAGGTCAAAAAATATCGAAACTGGCGCGGTTAATTAGCACAAGGTATCTACTTTTTAATCCAAAAGAGAAAATAACTTAAAATTTTACACTTTTTCCAATATTATCCGAAATTTATTTATAGGTTCAAATATACAGTAAATTTTATTAAGAACATAAAAATAAATATTCAAAATTTGAAGAATTATTACAGTCTTAGTAGACAATGCAGAATGGTAAAAATTTCGGATTACATGTTTTGAAATGTCAGCTCTAATCTGACATCAAAATTTGTTAAAAAAAATTAAAAGCAACTTTGGGGGTTTTGGCCATAATTTCCTACTGTGCCGTGGTGGGGTTATATAGAAGCTCCAACTAAATATGAACCGATTTTGTCCATTTTCAATACAAAACTTTCTCTAGATATTGAAAATATTTTTGTAAGGTGCTATCGCTGTATCTGACAGACTGACACAAACCCCCTTTTCTTTTCGTATTTTTGTGTTTCCGGAAGTTTCTTATAAGTTTCTATGGTCAAATGGTGACCGATTGCGAGAAAATTGTGCACACCAGCTAGCATTGAAATAAGACTTCCTCGTGCTAAATTTAGTGGCCAAATATATTACAGTTTATCATTTATTATCACTTAAGTGTATTTTAGGTGGAATTTAAGCCATTTCCGTAAGTTTTTTGTATGGGAGCTATGGTTAAATGTGAACCAATTTCGATGAAGCCGAATTAGATTTATATACTGCCTAGTGCTTATGCAAAACTTCTATATACCAAATTTTATCATCATAGCTGTTATAATTTGTCATTTGTTAGCATATACGCGATTAGCATAGATGAGATTATACGGGAGCTATGGTCAAATGTAAACCGATTTTGCCCGATTTAGATACCAAAATTTTCCAAGAAATTATGCCAAAACGACCTATATCGTTTCGTTAAGGTTTAATTGTGCCGACAACAGACAAACAGACATACGGACAGAATACTTTCCCTGCTGGAGAAATTTCATCCATTCGCAAAACATGTTCCAGCCAACGCAGCCGCTACTATTTGATGCGTTTTATTATGCCGATGTCAACGTAAAACAGCTCATGGTTCGTTCGATGTCGATACTTTTTTTTGATGCAGACTGGTCCAAAGATTTTTCATAGAATTTTTCACTCAAAAACTCTAAAAATAGCTTCATCTGCCTAAACGTTTTATAGATCGTGATCTTAGCTCTTAGGAAAAGAGCTTTATTTCTTAGCTGTTGCTTATGCCACCATAGGTGGAAAGGGTATTACAAGTTTGTGCTGCTATATGTAACGAATAGAAATATTGGTCTTAGGCCCACCTTAAAATTACTTCTTGAGTCCATTTAACGATGTCATTCAGTCAGTCCGTCCGTCCGTCCGTCTGAACGGCTGGCTGGACCCCCATGAAACCTTGTAATCAAAGTACAGGTCGCAATTCTAAAGATAATTTGATGAAATTTGGCTATTGAAATTGATTCATTATTTATAGTACCTCCCATAGGTCCTATTTCCCGGAATTGGTATTTTGGTCACACTATTTCACACGAAATTTTGTTTAAATCGGTCTATATTTGACCATAGTTTCCATACAAACTCTTTTGTTAAAATCCCTAAAATGCTCGTTAATCTAAAGATAATGACAATTTTATGTTTTTTTTTTTAACACAAAATTCTTGTAAAAATTGTAATAAATTTGCAAAATTTCGAGATAATCGGTCCTCATTTGACCCTAGCTCCGTAAACAGCTTAAATATATTAGTCTTGAAAAAATGTTTGTATGATGACAAAACTTAGCAATTATTTGTCTTTACACATGAAAAAGAAGTGTTTAAGGATATCGTATGGTAGACCGAATTTTCATTCTTGCAAAAGATTCTTCTTTTTAACCAAAAATCACTTTCCCTATTTTATATGCTTTCGTGTATGCATCTTAAGTCTTTTGTTTTTGTGATGTTATTTTAAAATTTTTTATCATTAAAACTATTACACCCATTTTTACCACAGATTACCACAATTCTTAACTATTTTCTTGAAAAATAAATTCTTATACTTCTTACAACTCCTCTGAGATGTTGGCTATTTTCCAACAAGTAGAAATTAATTACATTTTTAATTAAAGCAAATGGAAGCTCATGCAACCCAGGCCATAACTTATCTAAGATTAAATAGTTAAGCGTAAACTATGTTTTTGTGAAAATAAATTTTTAAATTAAGTACAAGCATTAAAACAAATGTCGTTTTGATTAGGCGTGAAGAGAAAAATGATTAATAAGAAAACATCATAGGCCGA
Source organism: Stomorhina lunata (assembly GCA_933228675.1). NCBI lineage: Eukaryota > Metazoa > Arthropoda > Insecta > Diptera > Rhiniidae > Stomorhina > Stomorhina lunata. The sequence continues at coordinate 129,369,204 of OW121740.1, forward strand.
TAAAAAAAATAATAAAAAAAAACTAAACGTAAAGAAAGCTAATATTTCTTTTTGAAATTTAAACATTAATTAAAATAAATTGCTTGGCTAAATTATTTAAACTTTCTAAAACATCTTGTTACAATTTCCTTTTGACACCGGCTATGCTTTTAAGCGATTACCTCATCAATATCAGTTAAATGTTTTGAAGAAACCAAAAAAAAACAGAAAAATAATAAAACTAACACATGCCATTTTTATAGCCTTAAACTATTACAAATGTTAGGTTTTCTATTATAGTCTAACGTTTAAGTTTTAAAAGAAGAAATAAACACCAACTTAAAAAAAGTATAAAAAGTTCTTAAGAAAAATAAACTAATCATCTCTCAAAAGCCCAAAAGAAAGGCCTAGATGCTTTTGAAAAACAGCATTTTAAACAAAAGACAAGAGGCACATGTCTGCTATATACTGGGATGTAAAAGTAATAAACTTTTACAGAGGAAAGAAATTTCTTTAATTTTTTTTTTTTTGTTGAAGCTTTAGACTAGTATATGGTTGAAGAAATGAAAAATGCATTTAACAATTGCTTTAAAAGTCAAAATTTATGCTTTTGGCTATTTAGAGAGTTTAACATACAAATAGACAAACTCCTCGTAAAAAAAAAGGAACAAATTTATATTTAAACTTTACACACACATGAGTACCTACTCGTATTTGAAGATGAAATTCTAACTGTTTGTGTTTTTTTAACATAACAAATAAGTTTATTATATTTAACTCTTTCCTGTTGATTTTTATTGTATTGGGGCAAAATGTATTTTCAATCTATAGAACTTACATATAATGTAAGAATTTACAGTTTTTAAAAGCGAAGTCAGTTTAGAAATTTTTAATTTATTTCTTTGTATTATTTTGTCTTTTTAAAATATACTTATGTCCTTAAAAAAAGTGTTACTTCCTTTTAAAGGAAAAAAGATGTTTACTTTTCAAAGAGGTACCATTGTGCAAATATAATACTTTTTTTTAAAAAAAAGGTACCAAAACAGTCGGTTGTCAGAAATATTTAAAAAAACGACAAAAGTGCGTTTTACTAAACGGGTACTTTTGTTACAAAAAAGTACTTTTCTTACAGAAGACATCTTTTGTTTCAATGAGCTATTATTTTTCAGAAATTGTACCTTTATTATAAAATTATATTTTTGCTTTAAACGATTACTTTTATTTTCAAAGTATATTTTTGTTTGTTACAAAAGAGTACTTCTCCTACAAAAAAAGATCCTTTGTTTCAAAAGATCACTTCAGCTAGATAAGCATACTTCTACGGTACAGGCAGTCCATACCACCAGCAGCCGATGACTTTTTGTAATTTTCGTAAATACTTAGTGAAACTCGTGAAAATGAGTACTAAAAAATTTGAATTCGGATGTTAGGTCTGTTCACATATTACGTAACGCTATTTTCGCAGATTTTTAACAATTTTAGATTTTTACATAACAAACTTTTTTCTTGATTTTTTCGATACATTTTTTATAAAAAATATTTTTTTAATATTTTTAATATTTTTTTTTTTTTTAATTTTCGATAAAAATTATTCTTTATTTAAAATTTTTCGATAAAAATTAGTGTGGAAATTAAAAAAAAAAATAATTTTTTGTATCGAAAAATTTTTGATTGGAATATTTTTCAGTAAAAAATTTTTCTTAAAAAATTGTTAATAAAAAATATTGTTTATAGAAAAATTTTTGATAAAAAAATTTTCTATAAAAAAATTTTTGACAAAAAATTTTTTATTAAAAAGGTTTAGTGTAGTGTATTGCACTAAGAATCCCAATTTATTATAATTATTTATTATTGTAATAAATAGTTTTTTTGATTAAACCAAAAAATGTTTGTGGGGAAACCTTTCCTCGACGCGTTTCGATGGTTGGTTATGCCATCTCATCAGGAGGATTATCCCTAATTCTAGACAGAGCGAAAACCACACATTTTTTTATCAAAATTCTTTTAAAAAAATATTTTGAACAAAAATTTGTCTATAGAAAATTTTTTTATCAACCATTTTTCTAAAAAAAAAATTTATCAAAAATTTTTTTCGATAGAAAATTTTTGATCGAAAATTTATTTATGCAGTCCCTCAAATTATACATAATGTGTGGTTTTCGCTCTGTACATACACTGCACATACACTACACTAAACCATTTTAATAAAAAATTTTTTGTCAAAAATTTTTCTATAGAAAATTTTTTAATAAAAAAAAAAAAATTTCATAAAAAAATTTTCTATAAAAAAATTTTTCATAAAAAAATTTTCTATAGAAAAATTTTTCACAAAAAATTTTTTATTAAAAAGGTTTAGTGTAGAGTATTGCACTAAGAACCCCAATTTATTACAATTATTTATTATTGTAATAAATAGTTTTTTTGATAAAACCAAAAAATGTTTGTGGGGAAACCTTTCCTCGGCGCCATCTCATCAGGAGGATTATCCCTAATTCTAGACAGAGCGAAAACCACACATTATGTATAATTTGAGGGACTGAATAAATAAATTTTCGATAAAAAAAATTTTCTATCGAAAAAATTTTGATAAAAAATTTTTTTAGAAAAATGGTTGATAACAAAATTTTCTATAGACAAATTTTTGTTCAAAAAATTTTCTTAAAAGAATTTTGATAAAAAAAAAATTTTCAGAAAAATGTTTGATAAGAAAATTTTCTAAAGAAAAATGTTTGATAAAAAAGTTTTCTTTAGAAAAATTTTTGTTAAAAAAACTTTCTTAGAAAATTTTTTGATAAAAAATTTTGTTTAAGAAAAATTTTTGGTAAAAAAAATTTCTATAGGAAAAGTTTTTATAAAAAAAATTTCTATAGAAAAATTTTTTATAAAAAAATTTCTTTAGAAATAAGTACGAAACTTTTTTTTTAAACATTAGAATTTCTTCTTCTTCTGTTATCCTTGACTCCGAGTGGAGCATAGGGCCTCAAAAACATTAGAACTGCACATTGAAAAATACCTATTTTAGTTAAAAGTATAAAAAACGCCAACTCTGGCGACGATTTTTTTTTTCTTCTATTCTCTTTGAGCCGACCTCTGGTTATTAGTTACCTGTTTGCAGACTTTTCTAGACTTACTTATGATTGTTTTAAAGAATATCCCTTTTCGATAATGAAAAACCAACCCATTGATTTCCCCACTAAATTTAATAGATCTAAATTTAAAAATATGCAGTCATATGCACTTGTCCAGACGATCTAGTTTTGACGACTTTTTTTCCTTGGGTGATCAGCGGTTAGTATCTGTCAACAAAATGGTTGACCTTGGTGTGCTTTTTGGTAGGAAGCTTAGCTTTACTGAGCATATTTTTATGGCTGTCAAAAAAGCTCGTGGTGTTGTTGGTTATATAAAAATGTGGTCAAGAAAATTTACTGACATAAATGTGTCAAAGCAGCTTTTCCCTTGTGAAACCTACGTTAGAATATTATGCAGAAATTTGGGATCCATACTATGAGATACATAGCGATAAAATCGAATCCGTCCGGAAACAATTTCTCTTATTCTGCCTGCGAAATATATTTAAATTTAAACCTTCCTTCATATAGGAAAAGTCTTTCATCCTATCCTCGGTTTTGCTCGGAACTCCCACTATAACCAAGAGAAGGGTAAAAGTCTCTTCTTGAGTTTGAGAGAAAAAAATCACCACAATTTACCGATTGTAAAACAAAGTTCAAAGTTTTCTGAAAATAGATGACTTTTTTCAGAAAATTTTGATTTTTGATTTTGAATTGTTATTTATAATTTAAGCAAAAAGTGTTGCAGTCGTTTAGGCGTAACTTTTTAATCAAATTAAATTTAAGGTTAATGTGGGGTTTATATAACTCAAGCGGCTGACGATTGAGTGAAATTTGCATGTATTTTGTTTTTGTTACAATAACAAAACACATGTAAATTTCACTTAATCGTCAGCCGGTTGAGTTATATAAACCCCACATAAGTCCCATAGGACCCGATGGATTTCAACCAAAATTAGTAGAGCTCTTTTTTTGGGTCAACCAATAGAAATATTTATGCCGAATTTTATCATATTATGTTGAGAATAAAAATAAGCAAAAAAGTAGATGCCACAAGGAGTGGGCGGATTTCAACCAAAGTTGCTCTTTGTTGGATAAACTAATAGATGTGGGCTTTGCAAGACCAGTTATATTTTAATGTACTAGTCATAGTTGCGATATTACAGTGCTCCTCTTGTAATATCTTGTATCGCCTTGTGAACAAAACTAGTTGATTCTTGTTGGGATTTCCTTAGTGAGAAGGTCCCTCTGAAGGAAGGCCCGACTGCTTTTTCCACATCATTTAAGTATAAGACAACTATTACACCAATAGTTTCTTTACATAACAGAATATCAATTAAAGAAATGTTCCATAGTGAGGATGATAGAAAAAGCGCCCTATGGGTTTTCCTACCAATCATATTTTTCAAGTCGTATGGCCCAAACACGCTGTTATGTAGGAAGGTCGTACACAGATTTACTTCTCTATTAGTCTATACCAGAATATCATTTTAATCATTTTAATAAAAACCCCTTACCTATAAATCATTTCAAATCAGATGACCCTAACTTGGCCCAAATATTCCTCTATGTTAGAAAATAGTACACAAAGCTCGGAATACTAAGAAACTACTTCATAGTATTAGTAATTTTTGGCTAAACAACAACTTCTCAATGAGTCTATATATTCAAGTATCTTTCTTAAGTCTTTTGTTTTTCTACATTATTTTTTAATATTATATTTTTCAAAAAAGTGTACTTTCTTCAAAAAAGGGGTATATTCTTAAAAAATTAAATTACTCAAAAAATGAAAATGAAAAATGAGGATCCATAGTAAGGGAGATAAAAACCCCTTACCAATAAATCTTTTCAAGTCAGATGACCCTAACTTGGCCCAAATATTCCGCTATGTTAGAAAATCGTACACAAAGCTCGGAATACTAAGAAACTGCTTCATAGTATAAGTAATTTTTGGCTAAACAACAACTTCTCAATGAGTCTATATATTCAAGTATCTTTCTTAAGTCTTTTGTATAATATTTTTTAATGTTATATTCTTCAAAAAAGTGTACTTTCTTATATTCTTAAAAAATTAAATTACCCAAAAAATGAACTTCCATATGAAATGCGACCTTTTCTTACCTTCCTCGCATATCAAATATTGGGTTAATATTATAGTAAATTTTAAACAACAACTTTTTAAAATCTACTGATATTTATTATTTTTTTTTTATCTTTATCACTCATTGTCATTTCCTATAACATTTAACTGTAATTTTATTCTTTCCATTTTCTGGCACGTAAATTTGTTTAGACATGCGTTTGTTAAATAATTTTTGTTGGCAAACTTTTAAATTGATTTTTTAAGACTCAAAATAAAAAAAAGAAACAATTCTTTTTTGTTCGTAAACGTATAGCAGCAGAAAGAAGCAACAAAAAGCCTAAAAGAAAAATTTATTTTTAAAAATTCAAATTACCATATTTTGGTTGCATGCAACATTTTTGCTGCTGCTGCCAACAAAATAATTGTTAGGTTTCACATGTTTCTTTTATTTTGTTCTGTAATGGCTGCATGTAACTCAAACAATCAAAACACAGTTAAATAATAATTTTTCTTTGTTACAAAACTAAATGAAGAAAAAAAAAACAGAATTGTAATAAAAAATGTAATACCGCAGGATATAAAAGTAGTAACAGAAGAAGAATTCTGAAATGTCTTATAAGCTTGAAAGGAAAGAAGTAGATAAAATAAATGCAATCTTTAAACGACACCAAAAAGTGCTGGACAGCAGCATCTTTGAAACTAAAATAACACACCCTAAAAACCACACATAGCAAAATGGTTGAAATATATGAATGTCTGAAACTAAAAGTTCAATATAGAAAAAGTGTTTAAATTCTTGTAGTGAAACATAATTAAAGCGACAAACGAAAAGCGATAAATCTTTTTGAAAATCGACAAGACTTAACTAAAACTGGTATTTAGCATTAAAAATAATTAAAACTGGTAATATTTTAGTATCGCCTTGTCGTCAAAATTGTAATTTTACAAACAATTTATAGTACATGCAACATGCTGCATATGCATACTCTGAATATCATCTTCATACAATGCGGTTAGTAGGCACACATTGTAGTTTGATATGTTGCCAAGTAAATTTTGTAATAATAGGTTTTTATTTTTTTTACTTTTCCTATTTTATTCTTCTGAGTCTGGAGTAAAATAAATTTAGTACACGCATCATCAACAATATGTTGTATATATTTCACTATGTACTCTATAGTTCTTAGTTTAATGCATGTCTCAACATGTTTTATACCTTAAGCCATTTCTATGTCTTCCCTAAATGGCGTCACGTTTTCAGCTTCTTGTATCCTTGCAATATCTGTTTATCACATTAGGGAAGAAGTTTGGCATAGAGCTATAAATACGTGAATAAAAAGTTGGGACTATTATATAGGTTTCTTTGAAAAAGAGATTTTATTTCGGGGAAGGAAAACTTAAATAAAAGTAAAGCTTTCACATCAATTTTGTTTCTTAAGTCTTTAGTACTATATTTACTTCTAAAGATAATTTTCTACAAATTAGTCTAGACATTTTTTAAAAATTTCCTAAACAAAAGAAATGTTAAAAAAATTTTATAGAGATTAGAAATTTTTGAAAAATTTCCTATAAAAATAAGAAATTTTTGAAAATTCTCCTATAAAAATATGAAATTTTTGAAAAATTCTTATAGAGATTAGAATTTTTTTGAAAATTAAAGAAATACGAAATTTTTGAAAAATTTTCTATAAAAATAAAAACTTTTTGAAAAATTTCTTATTAAAATAAGAAATTCCTGTAAATGTTTCTACCAAAATGAGAAATTTTCGAAAAATTTTTTATAAAATAGAGAAACTTTTTAAAACTTTCTTATAAAAATAAGAATTTTTTAAAAAATTTCATCTTGAAATAAGAAATTTTAAAAAATTTCCTGTTGAAATAAGAAATTTTTAAAAAATTTCCTATAAAAATAATAAATTTTTGTAATTTTTTTTTAAAAATAAGAAATTTTTAAAAATTTCCTTCAAAAAAAAATAATTTTTTAAAAAAAAATTCATATAAAAATAAGATATTTTTAAAAAATTTCTTATAAAAATCAGAAATTTTTGAAAATTTTTTTCTAAGAAAAATAATTTTTTAAAAATTTTCCTACAAAAATAAAAAATTTAAAAAAAAATTTAAAAATTTCCTATAAAACTAAGAAATTATTACAAAAATAATAAAGTTTAAAAAATTTCCTATAAAAATAAAAAAGTTTTAAAAATTTTCCTAAAAAAATAAGAAAGTTTTTCAAAATTTTCTATCCAAAAAAGAATTTTTTTTTAATTTTCTATCAAAATAAGAAATTTTTGATAAATTTCCTATAAAAATAAGAAATTTTTAAAAAAAATCGTAAAATAAGAAAGTTTTTGAAAATTTTTTAAAAATTTTTTGAAAATTTCCTACAAAAATTTGAAAATTTTAAAAAAATTTCTATAAAAATAATAACTTTTTGTAAAATTTCTTGCCAAATTAAAAAAATTTTTAAAAAATAATTCTAAAAATAACAAATTTTTAAAAATTTTCCTACAAAAATAACAAATTTTTAAAAATTTTCCTATCAAAACGAAATTTTTGAAGAATTTCCTATAAAACTAAGAAATACTTAAAAATTTTCCTGTAAAAATAAAAAAGTTTTGAAAATTTTCCTAAAAAAAAATAAGAAATTTTTTCAAAATTTTCTATCAAAATAAGAAATTTTCGAAAAATTTCCTATAAAAATAGGAAATTTTTAAAAAAATTTCGTAAAAATATAAAGTTTTTGAAAAATTTCTTATAAAAGTAAGAAATTTTTTAAAATTTCCTTTAAAAATAAAAAATTTTAGAAAACTTCCTACAAAACTTTGAAACTTTTAAAAAATTTTCTATAAAAATAATAAACTTTTGTAAAATTTCTTATAAAAATAAGAAATTTTTTAAAAAATTCCTACAAAAATAAGAAATTTTTGAAAAATTTCCTATAAAAAATAATTTTTTAAAAATTTTCCTACAAAAATAACAAATTTTGAAAAATTTTCCTATACAAAAAATAAATTCTTGAAAAATTTCCTATAAAACTAAGAAATTTTTTAAAAATTTCCTATAAAAATAAATAATTTAGAAAAATTTCCAATAAAAATAATAAATTTTGAAAAATTTCCTATTAAAATAAGAAATTTTTGAAAAATTTCCTATCAAAATAGGATAATTTTAAAAAATTTCGTAAAAAGAAAGGTTTTTAAAAATTTCTTATAAAAACTCCTATAAAAAAAATTTGAAAATTTGCTACAAAAATATGAAATTTTTAAAAAATTTTCCCTCAAAATAAGAAATTTTTGAAAAATTTCTTATAAAAATAAGACATTTTTGAAAATTTTCCTACAAAAATAATAAATGTTGAAATTTTTTTTTTAATTTTTGAAAAATTTTCTATAAACATAAACAAATTTTTGAAATATTTCAGATAGAAAAGAAATTTTAAAAATTATTATAGACAAAACCAAGTTGCACCCTAAAGTTTGTGTCTTAAGTCTTTTGTTTGAAAAAACAAAAACTTCCAATATTAAAAAAGATTTTTATTTCTAGCTTTTAGGTTTCTTCCCAAAATTTTTTTTAGGAAAAACTTTAAATTACATTTCTGTATTTTAACTTAAGAAAATTGGAGTAAACCTTATGCAACTCTTAAAATTTTCTTCTATTTACTAAATTGTAAATATAATGTTTAACTGATGCATCAATTTCGATACCAAAACTTTAAAGAAGAACTCTAAAACAAAACAAAAAAACGTGTTCTAGACAGATTTTTTGTTAAAATAAAAAGTCGTTTTTTTTTCTTTTAGCAAATGATTACAAAAATTTAAGGCGTTTTGCTGCGTATTTGGTCGTTTTCATTAAAGAAAATAGATTTATTTCTTGTTTTATTTTTTTCTTTACAATTTGATTCCAATCTATGATTAATGAAACAGTTCAGGTTAAGTGTTTTTTACAAAGACTAGTTAGAGGTAGTTGGCTAAAACTGTGTCTTTGTTTTAGAAAAATGAGAATGGGAGTTGATGAAGAAAAATTGTGGATTTTTTCCCTTATAGATTGTACTGAAGTAAACAGGATTTGGATTTATAATGGTGGGTGTTGCTTTAAGTTTGATTTAGAGGTATTAAAATTGGAGCATTATCTTGGGGTCTTATAATGAAGCTTGATGGATTTAGATTAATTTCTGTTAAGGCTATCTTTCTTTATCAATATATACAATAAATCTATGCAATGGAGTCAACATAACCATCAACAATTGTACAATGTACTTAAGTAAACAAAAGACTTAAGAAACAAACCTTTAAACAAATTTGAAAATTTGAAGAAAAAAATTCTATAAAAATACGAATTTTTCGAAAATTTTCCTATTAAAAATAAGGAATTTTCGAAAATTTCGTATACAAAAAGGAAAATTTTGAAAAAGTTCCTATACAAATAGGAAATTTTTTAAAAATTTCCTGTAAAAATAGAAAATTTTTGAAAAATTTCCTGTAAAAATAGGAAATTTTTGAAAAAAATTCCTATAAAAATAGGAAATTTTTGAAAAATTTCCTATAAAAATTGGACAGTTTTGAAAAATTTCGTATAAAATTAATAAATTTTTTAAAAATTTCCTAAAATAAAAATTTTAAAAAAAATTTTCCTAAAACTTTGAAATTTTTTAAAAATTTGCTCTTAAAATAAAACTTTTTGAAACATTTTTGATAAAAATTAGAAATAAAAAATAATCCTACAAGAGTTAGAAATTTTTCAAAAATTTCCTGTAAATTTAAGATTTTTTTATATAAAAGACTTAGGAAACAAACTTGCTAGAGTTCGTGTATATTGAAAATGCGTGTAAATTATATGAACAAATCACTTAATATATTTATTAAGGGCTTACTAAAGTACAAAAACAAATCTTGATATGACAACGAGATCTAAATTATTTCATTATATCGAGAAAAAAATGTTTACGATAAGAATCCCCTTTATATTTAGACAAAAAAACTCTATTTAATTGAGATTTCCTATAAAAAATATTTACTTAAAACACATTTCATTTGTCTTAAATTAATTTTAATGTAAACTTCTCACGCAAATTACAGGCTTAACAAATAAAGCCATGGCTTTCCTGCCCCCTACATGTAAAGAGTCTTTTGTTTTCCTTTAATTTCCTCTGTAGACTTAATGAATTTAAATGTGACTCATCAGTTTAGGTATATCCGTTTATATCTACCTAAACATACATGTTACACATACAAGTTTCTTTTACCAAATTATTTTTATTTGTCTAGTAATGAAGTCAATTTAAAACTTTGAACATTTTTAACTTAATTTTCTACAAACACGCCAAATTTACCACTATTAACTTACAATAATGCTAAGTACCAGAGATTGTGCTGGGGATATTATATGTGAAGTATATTATTTTAGACAAATATTCCGTAAGAAAAAAAAACAACTTGATTCTAGGTAAACGTATCTATCTAAATATCTTTTAGGCTTCCAACATACATAAAGTCTTAGATATTATGTGGTTTTAAGTCTTTTAAGCTACTTTTTAGCTGACTTTTAAAATCTTCTTTAGATGTTTGTTTCTTTGTATTTGTCAGTTATAACTTTAAGTATTAATAATTTGGCTTAAGGCAATTTTTTTAGTTCAAAATAAAATTCAGTTTCTATTTTTTTTTGCTTGAATCTTTGTCTAACCCATCATCTTTTGTGGTCGTCGTCGTCATCATCAGCCTCATCACCATCAGAACCGTGTACTCACATCAGCAGCACCATCTCTATTATTATATTCTTCTATTACACTTTTACTAGATGAAATTGTTGTTGCCGGCTGCTGCTGTTGGTGATGTTGATGATGATGATGGTGCTGTTAGTTATTTTTTAGTTGGACTTTGTTATTAGACTTTCATTAAAATCATAAATTCAAGTTCAAATTTAAGCTAGTTGGGAAATTATGTATTACTTCCAGTACCAAGTACAATGAGAGAAAATTTGTCTAACAAAGTAAAATAAACCATCAATCTTTAAAAAAGACTAACTTACGTTTTTCTTCTCTGAAGACTTCAAGTGTATTTCCTTAAAAAAAATTCTTTACCACTTCCTTAAATTTTTTTCTCCATGTACAATTTTCATTCTTTGTAAATTTTTTTTTTCTTATTTTTACAACGAAATTTTTACCTTAAGCCTGAAACAGAAAACGATCTTTATTTTTTAAGCACTTACATGTAACTTGTATTACGTGGTAATTTCAATGTAAACTCTTATAAATGTTCAAAGCAATTTTTAAAATTTCTACTCTAACCTGGTATTAATAGGTTGGCTTTTACTACTTTAAAGTGGATGAAAATATTCGTTTAATCATATGAATTTTTATTACTTGCATTGTATAACAATGTATGTAATTTTGAAATATTTTAGGGTTAAGTTATGTTTAATATTGCGTTTAATTAGATTTTCAATCAAGGATAATTTGCAACTTAAAATATTGGTTTTCTAGAATTGGTTTTAGTTTTTATACCATCAAAAGGAATGGGGGGTATATTGAGATTGTCATTCTGTTTGTAATTACCTTAATATTGGCTATAAAACCAAAATTTTTCATTAGTAAAATTTTTCTATAGAAAATTGTTCATTAGTAAAATTTTGTTATAGAAAATGTTTCATTAGTAAAATTTTTCTATAGAAAATTGTTCATTAGTAAAAGTTTTCTATAGAAAATTTTTCATTAGTAAAATTTTTCTAAAGAAAATTTTTCATTAGTAAATTTTTTTATAGAAAATTTTTTGTTAGTAAAATTTTTCAAAAGAAAATTTTTCATTAGTAAAATTTTCTTGTAGAACATTTTTCGTTAGTAAAATTTTTCAATAGAAAATTTTTCATTAGTAAATTTTTTCTATAGAAAATTTTTTGTTAGTTAAATTTTTTTATAAATATTTTTTTTATAGAAAATGTTTCATTAGAAAAATTTTTCTATAGAAAAGTTTTTTCTATAGTAAAAGTTTTCTATAGAAAATTTTTCGTTAGTAAAATTTTTCTATAGAACATTTTTCATTAGTAAAATTTTTCTATAGAGAATTTTTCATTAGTAAAATTTCACTAAAGAAAATTTTTCATTAGCAAATTTTTTTATAGAAAATATTTTGTTAGTAAAATTTTTCAAAAGAACATTTTTCATTAGTAAAATTTTTCTGTAGAACATTTTTCGTTAGTAAAATTTTTCAATAGAAAATTTTTCATTAGTAAATTTTTTCTATAGAAAATTTTTTGTTAGTAAAATTTTTTATAAGGAATTTTTTTATAGAAAATGTTTCATTAGTAAAATTTTTCTATAGAAAATTGTTCATTAGTAAAAGTTTTCTATAGAAAATTTTTCATTAGTAAAATTTTTCTATAGAAAATTTTTCATTAGTAAAATTTATCTCGAAAAAAGTTTTTTGTAAAATTTTTGATTAATAAAATTTTCTATAGCAAATTTTTCATTGGCATTTTTTTTTTTTTATAGAAAATTTTTCATTAGTAAAATTTTTCTATAGAAACTTTACTGGTTCAAAACCACTTCCTATAAAAAAATTTTTCATTGGTAATATTTTGTTATAGAAAATTGTTTGTTAAAAAGGTTTTGTTTAGAAAATTTTTCGTTAAAAATTTTTTCGTAATAACATATTTTATCAACAAAATTTTTCTATTTTTCTTAAAAGAAATTTCTTACAGAGAATTTTTGTTATCAAAAATTTTTCGACACAAAATTTTTTGTTTGCAAAAATTTTCCTTTACATAAATTTTGTATAAAAATTTTTCACTACTTCTATACAAAATTGTTACTTTATTAATATGTTTTAATTATTAGAATGCATGAGTGCCTGAAATAAAGAACTAAATTTAACTACTGAACAATAAGCGTTTTTGAATATAAAACAGTTGGACCATGGTCGATATAAAGTTTGAGTATAACTGCTTCTCATCTGAAAATTTAATGAGCTTTACAGAAAATTATTTAGTTTATAGCTTTCATTATAAATTCCATAAAATAATATATACAAAAGAAATTTTTCATTCTTTTACCATATGAAAAACATATAATTATAAAATTTTTTTAAATCATTATGATACCATATCTCCTCACATATCATAGAATCAAGCATTATCCTTTGTTATTGTAAAAGGTAGATAACATACTCGTATACCTTTGAAATAACATTAAAAAACAATTAAGTGTAACACATAATGTTTGTATTAAAGTCATTAATAATTACCAGTAACTTTATACAAAAGGCCTTTTTTTTCTTTTGTTCCTTTATCCCTTTAGTCTTTTGACGGTTGTCTGGATTCATGGCAATAAATCCCCTTAATAAAGTTAATGAAGAGTGAGAAATTGTAGATGGACGATCAGAAACTAAGACTCATCACACTAAATAATGTTGTAAATCTTAAGATTTTATTATATTCTTAACAATTTTTTTTTTTGCTCGTAAGTCAGACATTTTCTTTATTATAAGACATTCAAAAATACTTAAACAAAAAATTTAAGAATAAAATAAAGAACATAATAAAGCCCTTGATTTTATTCAAAGGCTTAAAAACATGAAAAGAATTTTCTACAATTAAGGTGTTAAAAACCTTAAAAACAAATTCTTTTTCTTTGAAAAGTCAGAAAAAAGGAAGTTCAGTGTCGTCATAAAAGGGTTTCCTTTTTTATTTGTGGGTTTTATTGTAAGTCTTAAATATATTTTGTTAAAGCCATCAAAAGGTAATGGCTACTGCTGTACATTTTTATAGGCTGACTGCAGTGTCCGTCCGTCTGTCTGTCCTTCCGTCTGTTTGCTGATGTGCAAAAACCTCAAGACAAGCCAACATTCTTGATTAGTTCTCACTTTTATGGCCCAATACTGGGTAATACGAGTAATCTTTATTTATTTTTTGATTTCTTTTTAACACTTGTTTTTTTCTAAATATAAAAAGTTTTTATATTTTTTCGACTTCTGCTGACTTTGCTTCTTCGGTTCCACTTTTTTTTGCCATTATAATAAATCAATGTAAAACATTGGTGTTTATGAATCTCAGCCGTAATGATTTTTTTTCAAAAAGTGTCTAAAGTTGTTAATGTTATAAATCTTTTAGAATTTTGTTTGATTTTTATTTAAGTTTATTAAGAATTATATTAGTTTTCAGTTCTGGTTTTATTATGATGTTTTGTAAGAGTCATAAATAATGGCTTAAATTGGCGACTGCTCTACGGAGATTTTGGTATTACAAAAATTGTATTAATTAGATCAAAGGAAATGCTTTAAATTCAAACTAAGATGTACTGTGCTTAGAAAGAGTAAAACGCTATTTTCATACCGGCAACATAGACTCAAACCGTTTTATCTTTAAAAAAAAAATAACATTTTTCTATTTCTATTTCTAAATCTTTAATATAAATAGAAAAATGTTAGTGAAAAAAATTTTCAATTTAATTTTATACTTCAAACTTTTCAATATAAAAAAATTGTTGTAGAAAATTTTTCGATATGAAAAAATGTCTATCAACAATTTTTCATATTGAAAAATTTTGTAAAGAAATTTTTTCATATTGAAAAATTTTCTAAAGAAATTTTTTCATATTAACAAATTTTGTAAAGAAATTTTTTAATATTGAAAGATTTTCTAAAGAAATTTTATCATATTAAAAATTTTCTATAACAAATTTTGTTACACACAACATTTTCTAAAGAAAAAACATTTTATAAAAAATTTTTAGAAATAAAAAAATTCTAAAGAAAATATCTTTAGAAAATTTTTCGATATGAAAAAATTTCTACAAAAAATTTTTCGATATGAAAAAATTTCTATAGAAAATTTTGAAATATGAAAAATTTTCTATAGAAAATTTTTCGATATGAAAAAATTTCTATAGAAAATTTTTCGATATGAAAAAATTTCTATAGAAAATTTTTCGATATGAAAAAATTTCTATAGAAAATTTTTCGATAAAATTTTTCGATGAAAAAATTTCTATATAAAAGTTTGCGATATGTGAAATTTTCTATAGAAAAATTTCCGATATGAAAAAATTTCTATCAAAAATTTTTCAATATGAAAAAATGAAAAATTTTCCATAGAAAATTTTTCGATATGAAAAATTTTCAATAGAAAAATTTTCGATACGAAAAAATTTCAATAAAAAATTTTTCGATATGCAAAAATTTCTATGAAACTTTTTCGATATGAAAAAATTTATGTAGACAATTTTTCAAAAAAAAAATATAAAAAAAACTTTTAGATGTAAAATATATTCTATAGAAACATTTTCAATATAAAAAATTTTCTATAGAAAAATGTTCGATATGAAAAATTTTCGACATGAAAAATTTTCTATAAAAAAAATTTTCGATACAAAAAAAATTCTATCAAAAATTTTTCGATATGAAAAAATTTCTATCAAAAATTTTTCGATATGAAAAAATTTCTATGGAAACTTTTTCGATATGAAGAAATTTATATAGACAATTTTTCAATAATAAAAAAATTTCTATAGAAAATTTTTCGATATAAAAAAATTTCTATAGAAAATTTTTTGATATGAAAAAATTTCTATAGAAAATTTTTTGATATGAAAAAATTTCTATAGAAATATTTTCGATATAAAAAAAATTTCTATAGAAAATTTTTCGATATAAAAAAATTTCTATCAAAAACCTTTCGATATAAAAAATTTGTATAGAAAAAATTTCTCTAGAAAGTTTTTCGAAATGAAAAATTTTTCGATACGAATAATTTCTATAGATAATTTTTGATTAGAAAAAATTTCAATAGAAAATTTTTCGATATGAAAAAATTTCTATAGAAAATTTTTCGATATGAAAAAATTTCTATAGAAAATTTTTCGATATGAAAAAATTTCTATAGAAAATTTTTCGATATGAAAAAATTTCTATAGAAAATTTATCGATATGAAACAATTTCTATAGAAAATTTTTCGATATGTAAAAATATGAAAATTTTTCGATATGAAAAAATTTCTATAGAAATTTTTTCTATATGAAAAAATTTTTATAGAAAATATTTTAATTTGAAAAAATTTCTATAGAAAATTTTTCGATATGAAATAATTTCTATATGAAAAAATTTCAATCGAAAATTGTTCGATATAAAAAAATTTCTATAGAAAATATTTCTACATGAAATAATTTCTATGGAAACATTTTCGATATAAAAAAAATTTATATAGACAATTTTTCAATATAAAAACAATTCTATAGAAAATTTTTCGATATGCAAAAATTTATATAGAAAATTTTCGATATGAAAAAATTTCTATAGAAATTTTTCGATATGAAAAAATTTCTATAGAAAATTTTTCGATATGAAAAAATTTCTATAGAAAATTTTTCGATATGAAAAAATATCTATAGAAAATTTTTCGAAGTGATAAATTTTCCATAGAAAATATTTCGATATGAAAAATTTTCCATAGAAAATACTTCGATATGAAAAAATATATAGGAAAGTTTTCAATTTGAAAACATTTCTATAGAAAATTTTTCGATATGAAAAAATTTTTATAGAAAATTTGTCTAGAAAATTTTTCATTATAAAAAAAATTTCTATAGAAAATTTTTTGTGGATTATTAATTTCTATAAAAAGTTTTCTGTGAAACAATTTCTATAGAAATTTTTTTATATTAAAAAATTTTCTGTAAAAAATTTAAAAAATTTTCTGTAGAAATTTTTTCATATTAAAAAATTTTCTATAGAAATTTTTTTATCGAACAATTTTCTATAGAAGTTTTTTTATATCCATATTTTTTTATAGAAATTTTTTCATATCACAAAATTTTCTTTTGAAAAAAGTGTATTATACATATATTTTAATAATCTTTACTCTGAATGTTAATTTCAAATAATTACCAATAATTTTTTTTACAACTTTAACAAATTCATTAGTTTCACTTTTTTTATTATATAGAGAATATTGCAAAAATGAGAAGGTATCCTAAGATATATTTTATTGAACCTCAATTAAAAAACTTAGCCTAGAAAAATACGTTGTCCGAATGATATTTGAGGCTTATTCTTTGGTTACGTTCCCTTATTTTGGAAAAAATTATCTTTAAAAATTGATAGTCATTTTGCAGCGGTTTAGAAATCTTAAGCATTCCTGATAACTTAAGATATACTGACCACAATCCAACCTATACTATTATACTCACAAATAGGGAAAGCAGCCCATATATTAGATTGTACTTAGGGAGAAACATGTTTATAGTTATACCCTAAGACAAGCGATCGTGTTTAAGCTTTAGTAAATTTAGGAAAAGAAAAAGACCGTGCGCTTAGTCTTGTGATATGCTGATGGACAGACAAACTTCAATGACTACAAATAACCGTTTTTTACATCAGTTTTAAATAAAATATGATTTTGTTTTAAAATAAAAACAATTTGCAACACCAGTAAAATCTTATTAGACGCATAATGTTAAGAACA
Source organism: Stomorhina lunata (assembly GCA_933228675.1). Taxonomy (NCBI): domain Eukaryota; kingdom Metazoa; phylum Arthropoda; class Insecta; order Diptera; family Rhiniidae; genus Stomorhina; species Stomorhina lunata. Next base: position 129,386,782 of record OW121740.1, read on the forward strand.
CATAAACTCTTTTATAAGGCTCTTGTAAAAGCAAATTGGTCGCAGTAACTAAATATTTAAGTCCTTATGCAAATAGCGAAAGAAGAATTATTTTTCATACTCATGTTGTAAATTTTCATTACCTTTGTTAAGTATTTCTCTACATAGCAAATTTGCTATAGCAAATGTTTTCTATAGCAAGAAACTTTTGTATCTTAAGTCAAGTCAATGTCAAGTTAAGTTTTTTTCTTTCATGTACTCGATCGTTTGTTGTGGTTTTGCCTTTACGGTGGACGCTTGATTAAATAGAGATTGTAGGGTCTGGAAGTTCTTTTGCTTTAGCAAAAAAAAAACTTTTCCCCAAGTTTAAATAATGTTAAACGAAATTTTATTTACAGTTCATTGGGTTGTTTAACACACTTGAATGTGACTTGAGAATGTATGTGTCGAGATATGTTTTTTTATTTTTTTGATATTTTTCTTTTATTTTCATTGTCATTTACTTTAAAAGTTGAAATTTTATACTTAAGATTTCTTTTTTTTTTCTACATGTTCTGATTGACACTGTGTGTCTGCACGTGTAGGGATATATGATTTTTTTTAAAGGTTTTAACATTTTGTTATTTTATTTTAATAAGGAAGCAGCATATTAAGTTTCAGATTTGTTTTAGTTGGAATCCAAATAAAAAGGTTTAATTGAAAGGAAGATTTTCATTTAGATTTTAAGGATGAAAAAGATTTCAATAAAAGAAAAAATTTCTATGGAAATTTTCTTAATATGAAAAAATTTAACAGAAAATTTCCTAAGATGAAAAAATTCAATAGAAAATTTTTCAAGTTGAAAAAATTTCTAAAGAAAATTTTTTCAATATGAAAAAAATTCTGTAGAAAATTTTTCGATAGATAATTTCTCAATATGAAAAATTTCGATCAAAAATTTGGATACAAAATTTTTTAATATAAAAAAATTTTGTGTATCGATATATTTTCTATTGAAATTTTTCATATCGAAAAGTTCCCTATAGAAATATTTTCAAATCAAATACTTTTTGTATCCAAAAATTTTCTATAGAATTTTTTTTTATTTAATTGAAAAATTTTTTTTTTATCTAATAGTTTTTATACCCAACAAGTAAGAGTGGTATATTCGGCTTTGCCGAATCTTGGATACCCTTCACCAATGGTGTTCCAAAAGTACTTAATGTAATTCCAAGCAAAATTTGGTTATACTAGTATTATATGCAAAGAGTCTTTAAAATTAAGAGTCGGAAAAAGAAAAGCTTTTCGGTGGAGTCATTATCTAGAATAGTTATGCACCCAAAGGTTAGGTTGGGCAGGTGGCTGATGTCTAGGGAAGCTTCACTTGGGTTTTTAAGTGGTCCCTTTGTGAAAGATAATGATTACTAGACTACAAGTAGAGAATGCATATTTAAGCCAGCCAGTAGCTTCGAAATAAAATAGACACATATTTTACGAACATTTAATAAAGTTCGATAGACCAGATAAACCATGCAGAAAAGATGCTTCAAAATGTAGATGCCCTTACATTTGCAATAGCACATCGATTTGATGAAGTTTAAGTATTCTGACATGCAACCCAAAAACACAGTGCCCAATGAGTGTTGTGCACTTTAATTCGTACGAATTATTCAACTAGTAAAAGTTCTTGATTAGTTATGTAAAACTCTGAAGTTAGCGGACTGATTTAGGTCAAAGCTTTAACAATGATAAGCCTTAAAATTATAGGGTATACACTCTTAGTTTTAGATACATACGTGAAATATATAGCTTTTGAATGGATGGATATCAGCTTTGTCGGAAAAGTTATTAAAGATTTACTTATTAATCTAAAGTTAGTTAATTATATAAAATGAACACTTCATCAATAATATTTGGGATGTATTGTTCTTTCGATCTGTCCGATGGATGTTTGGAAAGTTTTGCTCTAGTTCCTTGTGCAATTTTAATGTGATTTAATTTATCAGCATTAAATCGATTCCCGGTCGGGGTTATATGGGAGATTTCACTAAATGTGAATAGAGCTCGCACATTTTCAATATCGAACTTTTCAAGAGATCAGAAATACTTTTGTCAAATGTTGTCCCTCTAGAAAGTTTATTTTAGGCGCTATCGCCCTGAATATCAATATTGTACAACGTCTTTATACTAAATGTCATCATCGTATCTTAGGCGAAGTTATACGGGATCAATTGTCAAACGTGAACGGATTTCTCCCAATTGCAATTCAAAAATTTAAATTTTCGTTGATATGTGAGATACTTACATACATATGTAGGTTTTGAACGGATATCATGTAGTTAGCTGCATTTTTGTACTTCCTAGGAAGATTACCTATAATTTGATATATAATACATTCTCAAATGTTATCATAATGTTCAAAAGTCAGACACAAAATTAAGATTAATGCAGAGTGTCTGTCTGCTAAAATCAGATTTGTGGAGCTCCTGGATTTTACACAAAATTTTAGGATATTGGGCCACCCTGAATTTTATCATTGTCGATCAAAACACCATCGCTTAAACGCTAAATTATATCTACCACAAATTACCGAATGCATCAGGATTTAGGTAATCTCCTGCGAAGGACGCTATTAAAATTCATCAAAATAAACACCTGAGATATCGACAAAACAGGAACTCCAAAAACTTGACTACAACAGAAAAAATTACAGACAGGTAGACGGACGGACAAAAAAACAGACGGACGGACGGACAAACAAACAGACGGACGGACAGACAGACAAACAGACGGACGGAGGTCGCGAAATCGATTCTCCTGCCGATTCTAAGTTGATCGGTACAGTTTGAATGGTATTCGTAATCAGATTTGTGGAGTATAGATTTTAGAAAGTCCTCACACAAAGAACGATGTCAAATTTCATCACAATCGGTCCACAAACACCTGAGATATCGCTGAAACAATACTTACGAAATATAAACAAAATTTCTTAGACACGTGCTTTGGGCAATTTGCTGTACATCAAATGTAGTGTTATTGCGATATCTCAATTATTTATGGACCGCTTTTGATAAAATTTAATAACGTGCTTGGCGGGGGAATTTCCTAAAATCTGATATAAAATTTATGTAGGTCCGTGCTAAAGGAGGATGGTTTTTCCTATTTCTGCATTTCATTTTTTCAACAAACATTCTCTAATGCGAACTTTGGGCAATTTGCGATACATCAAATTCAGTGTTTTGGCGATATCTCAGTTGTTTATGGACCGATTTTGATAAAATTTTACAGAGTGCTTTGGGAAACTATTTCCTACAATCTGATATATAACATATTATCACATGTACACCAGGAGTATCTTTTTTCTCTTGTTATTTAAAAGTGTGTTTCAATCAAAAATTTTAAAATTTTCGTCTAATTTTTGGTATTTTTTCGATATTTTCGGTCTTTATAAACCGATTTTAATGAAATTTAATAGCGTTCATTGCGGGAGAATTTCCTAAAATCTGATATATAATTTATGTAAGTCCATCCTCCAGGGGCTTCAGAAACTTGATTTCAACAGACAGACAGACAGACGGACGGACAGACAGACAGACAGACAGACAGACGGACATTGCTTAATCGATTCTCCTCCCGATTCTGAGTCGATCGGTATAATTTTTATGGGGTCTACGATCACTAATAAAAAAATTACAAACGGAATCACAAACTTATAATACCCTTTCACCTATTGGTGAAGGGTATAAAAATATTCTATAGAAATTTTTTTATATCGAAAATTTTCTATAAAAATTTTTTTATAGAAATTTTTTTTTACCGAAAATTTTTATAGAAATTTTTTCAGAGAAATTTTTTATTTTTTCAATTAGAATTTTTTTTTTTTTTTTAAATTAATGTTTTTCTATAGAAATATTTTAATTTCGAAAAATTTTCCACAGAAATTTTTTTAACTGAAAAATTTTCTATAGAAATTTGTTCACACCGAAAAATTATCTAATAATCTTTTCATATCGAAAAATTTTCTATAAGAATTTTTTGACAGAAAAATTTTACAGAAAATTTCTACAGAAAAGTTTTTATGAAAATATTAAACCAAACAGAATTTTCTACATAAATATTTTCATATCAAAAAATTTCCTATAGAATTGTTTCTGTATGGAAAAGTTTTTTATAGAAATTTTTTCATATTGAAAAATTTTCTATAGAAATTTTTTCATATTGAAAAATTTTCTATAGAAATTTTTTCATATTGAAAAATTTTCTACAGAAATTTTTTCATATTGCAAAATTTTCTATAGAAATTTTTTCATATTGAAAAATTTTCTATAGAAATTTTTTCATATTGAAAAATTTTCTATAGAAATTTTTTCATATTGAAAATATTGAAAAATTTTCTATAGAAATTTTTTCATATTGAAAAATTGTCTATAGAAATTTTTTCATATTGAAAAATTTTCTATAGAAATTTTTTCATATTGAAAATTTTCTATAGAAATTTTTTCATATTGAAAAATTTTCTATAGAAATTTTTTCATATTGAAAATTTTCTATAGAAATTTTTTCATATTGAAAAATTTTCTATAGAAATTTTTTCATATTGAAAATTTTTCTATTGAAATTTTTTCATATTGAAAAATTTTCTATAGAAATTTTTTCATATCGAAAAATTTGTATAGAAATTTTTTCTTATCGAAAAATTTTCTAAAGAAATTTTTTCATATAAAAAAATTTCTATAGACATTTTTTCATTTCGAAAAAATTTCTGTTGAAATTTTTTCATTTCAAAAAATTTTCTATAGAAATTTTTTCACATCGAAAGATTTTCTACAGAAATTTTTGTATATCGAAAAATATTCTATCGAAACTTTTTCATATCGTAAAATTTTGTGTAGAAATTTTTTCATATCGAAAAATTTTCAATAGAAATTTTTTCATATCGAAAAATTTTCTATAGAAATTTTTTCATATCGAAAAATTTTCTATAGAAATTTTTTCATATGGAAAAATTTTCTATAGAATTTTTTTCATATCGAAAAAATATTTTCTATAGAAATTTTTTCATATCGAAAAATTTTCAATAGAAATTTTTGCATATCGAAAAATTGTCTATAGAAATTTTTTCATATCGAAAAATTGTCGATAGAATTTTTTTCATATCTAAAAATTTTCTATCGAAATTTTTTCATATCGAAAATTTTTCTATAAATATATTTTCTATCAAAATGATTTCAATAGTATTTTCTTCATATCGAAAAACTTTCTATAGTTATTTTTTCATACCAACAAATTTTCTATAGAAATTTTTTCAGATTGAAAAATTTTCTTTAGAAATTTTTCAATTTTTTATGTACAAAAATTTTCTATAAAAATTTTTTCATATCGAACAATTTTTTATAGAATTTTTTTCATAACAGGAAGTTTTCTTTAGATATTTTTTTTATCAAAATTTCTTCACATCGAAAAATTTTCTTTTATATCGAAAAATTTTGTTCAGAAGTTTTTTTATACCAAAAAACTTTTAATACAATTTTTTTCATACCAAAAAATTTTCTTTAGAATTTTTCTCTAGAAATTTTTTCGTATCGAAAATTTTCTCTAGAAATTTTTTCGATCGAAAAGTTTTCTGTGTAAATTTTTTCGTATCGAATAATTTTCTATAGAAATTTTTTCATACCGACAAATTTTCTCTAAAAATTTGTTCATGTCATAAAATTTTCTATAGAAATTTTAACATATCGAAAAATTTTCTATAAAATTGTTCTCTGTGGAAAAAAAAATTCTTAAGAAATTTTTTAATATAGAACAATTTTAGATAGAAATTTTTTCATATCGAAAAATTTTCTATAGAAATGTGGAGCATAATTTTCTATAGAAAATTTTGTGTGGAATATAATTTTCTACAAATATAATTTTTTTTAGAAATTTTCGAATATAAAGGAATTTTCTATAGAACAAGAACAGTTTTTTACTGAAAATGTTCTGTATTGAACATTTTATACAAAGTTTTAAAAATATTCTTTGTGAAATTGTACTACAAGACCTATATATTTAAATTCCTTATTGTATGAATACCTTTGTAAGAGCCTGTAATTTACCCTTTTGCCTCATATAGACTATAAATCCAATTATAATTTCTTTAATAAAGTAATAAATTATTGTACTTGGTAGTAGAGGAAAAATGCCATAAAATACCTATGAATTTAGTTCGTTTGTTCAATAGCAACAAGACAAACCATTTTATTAAAGGAAACAACTAAAATAAAAAATAACGCAAAACATTTTTATAGCCAGAAAAATCCAATATAAAAATCCAAAAGCTGGCACTACAATAAAAGCAATTAACGCCTAAGGCCTTCCCTACCATAGGCCACACTTGTATACTTTGAAGTTGAAGCACTTACCAAAAGCACATATGTAATAAGTGCTTTATAGTATATAAATGCATGTGTTGGTCCAATCGGTTCAATTTTAGTTTATGTCGGTTTGTATACAAAAGGGAGTAATATCATAGTATAACTAGTCAAGCAAGATCACATATTTAGCACAGGGACTATTTTCAGATGATTATTCTTATATTAGAACTGCAAATCATATCAAATCAATTTCTACCGACTGTAATTCTTTCATGCCCTTATAATTTCTAAATTAGCTTTGATTCATAAAACTTAATCGTCCCTGAATTTTATTGACGAACCATCAAAAATATTTTGTCATAAAAATGTACCATCGTCTAAATAGTTTATTAATTCGTTCTGCAAAAGAAAAAACACCGACCAAAAAATTATAATCAATTTAGAATTTGAAACTCAAAGACATAAATTGACTATAAACCCAGAGTCACCAATAACCTAAAACATCTTCTTGATATGGTTATTAGGCCACGAACCAGCAAAATGCACTAAGTGTATTTTTTAAATTTGTTAAGAATCTCAACATCTTTGCCTTGTTTAAAAAACTTTGTTTCAATTACGAATTCTTCCAAAAATCACTTAAGATAATTTGTAGGTCATCCCACAAAAGATTGTGTGTAAATATAGTTAATAGTTAATAAACTAATGACTTAAAGTTTGTTTACTTAATTTTTTATTAAACATGAAACTAAACGACTGAAAAGCATTAAAATCTAACTATAACTTAGTTAAGATGGCATTAAAAGAATGACTGGAAGAATGAAGAAAGACTACCAAATAACCATTAGTTTAATACTATGGATATGCTGGATGGATGCTATTAAAAGCAATTGTAAAACGATAAAATTCGTCACTATTTTTTCTCCTCATTTTACTTGTTTCCACGGCAAACGACAATTGCAAATTTTATTTCATTTTACTTTTCCTCCAGACATTAAATGCCATACTTTTTCTTAAGTTAAAAAGGAATTTTAAAAGTCTTTTAAGCTTTTATTCTTCCTCAGTATTAGATTACTGAAAAAGTTAAAGTGAAAGGCTGATAATTTAATGGCTTTTTTAAGCATAATAAGAAAAAAAGAAAAGAAATACTAAAAACGCTATTAAGTTACAAGAACAATTTGAATATTTTCCCGTTAATAAATTTTTAAAATTCTTCTTTTTTAGATATCGGTCAACAGACAAATCCACCTGAATTACCCATATTTGGTGATCCCTTTACGGAAATTGCCTTGGATCTAGTCTTTCCTAAAGGTAATCCCATTTTTCTTTTAAATGGCAAAAAACTACAGCTGCTGCAGCCTTTAGATAGAGATGAAGAAAATTTAAGTCACATAGTTTTTCAAGTAAGTACTAACTTCAAAAAATATTGATAACAATTTTGAATTTTCGATATAAACAATTTCTACAGAAAATTTTTTAATATGAAAAAAATTTCTATCGAAAATTTTTTGTCATGAAAAAATTTCTACATAAAATTTTTTGATATAAAAAAGTTTTTATTTATTTCAAAAATTTTCAAATTGAAAAAATTTTTATCAAAATTTTTCGATATGAAAAAATTTCTATAGAAAATTTTTCGATATTAAAATATTTCTATAGAAAATTTTTCGATATAAAAATATTTCAATAGAAAATTTTTCGAGATGATTGTTAGATATCAAAAAATAAAAAAAAATCTATAGAAAATTTTTTGATATAAAATGAAATTTTTTCATATCGAAATATTTTTTTTAGAATTTTTTTTATATAAAAATATTTTTTTTTTTTTCATAAAAATTTTATCATAAAATTTTTTACAGAAATTTTTTAATACCGAAATATTTTCTATAGAAATTTTTTCATATCGAAAATTTTTTAAAGAATTTGTATATGTTGAAAAATTTTCTATTGAATTTGTTCATATCAAAAAAATTTCTATAGAAAACTTTTCAATATGAAAAAATTTTATCTAAAATCTAAATAAAATCAATATCTAAAAATTTTGCGATATGAAAAAATTCAAAAGAAAATTTTTCGATATTAAAACAAAATTCTTTAAAGACAGTTTTTCATTTGGAAAAACATTTTCTACAGAAATTTTTTTATATCGAAAACTTTTTTAAAGAATTTTTTTTACATCCAAAAAATCTTTTTGATATAAAAAAATTTCTATAGAAAATTTTTCGATTTAGTAGAAGATTTTATTATATAATTAAAAAATTCTATAAAGAAATATTTTCATATGCAAAAATTTTCATATCGAAAAATTTTCTATAGAAATGTTTTCATATCGAAAAGCTTTCTATCGAAATTTTTTCATATCGAAAAATTTTCTTTACCGAATAATTTTCTATAAATTTTTTCATGTCGAAAAATTGTCTATAGAAATTTTTTCATATTGAAAAATTTTCTATAGACAGTTTTTCATATTGAAAATTTTCTATAGAAATTTTTTCATATCGAAAAATTTTCTATAGACATTTATTCATATTGAAAGATTCTCTACAAAAATTTTTTAATATTGCAAAAATTTTCTATTGTCATTTCTACAAAACACAAATTATTCAACAGAAATTTTTTCATATCGAAACTTTTTTATAAAAGTTTTTTCATAAACAAAATTTACTATAGAAAAATTTTGATATCGAAAAATTTTCTATAGAAATTCTTTCATATCGAAAAATTTTCGATAGAAATTCTTTCATATCGAAAAAATTTCTATAGAAATTCTTTCATATCAAAAAATTTTCTATAGAAATTTTTCATATCGAAAAATTTTCTATAAAATCTTTTTCATATCGAAAAATTTTCTATAGAAAATTTTTTGATATGAAAAAAGTTCTATAGAAAATTTTTCGATATGAAAATATTTCTATAGAAAATTTTTCGATATCAAAATTTTTCTATAGAAAATTTTTCGATATCAAAATTTTTCTATAGTAAATATTGTTTATGAAAAAACTTCTATAGAAAACTTTTGATTGAAAATTTTTCAATAAAAAGATTTTGAAAAATTTTTAATAGAAATTTAAAAAAAAAAATATTCTACAAACAATTTTTTGATACGAAAAAATTTCAATAGAAATTTATTCAAAACGAAAAATTTTCTACACAAATTTTTTCATATCGAAAATTTTCTATAGAGATTTTTTCATATCGAAAAATTTTCTTTAGAAATTTTTTCATATCGAAAAATTTTCTATAGAAAATTTTTTAATACAAAAAAAATTCTACAAAAAAATTTTTGATATAAAAAATTTTCAATAGAAATTTATTCACATCGAAAAATTTTCTATAGAATTTTTTTCATATCGTAAAATTTTTTATAGAAATTTTTTCATATCGTAAAATTTTCTATAGAAATTTTTTCATATCGAAAAATTTTCTGTAGACATCTTTTTATATTGAAAAATTTTCTGTAAAAAATTTTTTCATATCGAAAAATTTTCTAAAGAAATTTTTTCAGTCGAAAAATTTTCTATAGAAATGTTTTTCTATCGAAAAATTTTTAACACAAATGTTTTCATATCGAAAAATTTTCTATAGAAATTTTTTCATATCGAAAAATTTTCTATAGAAACTTATTCATATCGAAAAATTTTCTATAGAAATTTTTTCATATCGAAAAATTTTCTATAGAAATTTTTTCATATCGAAAAATTTTCTATAGAAATTTTTTCATATCGAAAAATTTTCTATAGAAATTTTTTCATATCGAAAAATTTTCTATAGAAACTTATTCATATCGAAAAATTTTATATACAAATTTTTTCATAGAAATTTTTCCATATCAAAAATTTTCTATAGAAATTTTTTCATATCGAAAAATTTTCTATAGAAATTTTGTCATATCGAAAAATTTTCTATAGAAATTTTTTCATATCGAAAAATTTTCTATAGAAATTTTTTCATATCGAAAAATTTTCTATAGAAATTTTTTCATATCGAAAAATTTTCTATAGAAATGTTTTCATATCGAAAAATTTTCTATAGAAATGTTTTCATATCGAAAAATTTTCTATAGAAATTTTTTCATATCGAAAAATTATCTATAGAAATTTTTTCATATCGAAAAATTTTCGATAGAAATTTTTTATATCAAAAAATTTTCCATAGAAATAAATTAAAAAAAAAATTATCGTTATAAAAAAATTCTATACAAAAATTGTTGTTATAAAAAAATTTCAATAGAAAAATTTTCGATATCTTAAAATGTCTATAAAATAGTCTTCGATATAAAAAAAATTCTATAGAAAATGTTTCAATTTTCTTCTTATAGAAAAATGTTATTTTGTTCAAAATATTTCTTATAGAATAATTTGGATTCCGAAAATTTTCTGATAGAGGAATCTTTGAAACACTAGATTTTTCTTTAAAAAAAAAACTTTGCTATACAATTTTTTTTACAAAATTTTTCCCATCGAAAATTTAATGTTTGATTATATATTTCATATAAGAACTTCTTGTAATAGAAGTCTTCTTTATGAAATCGTCGGCAAATATTTATTATATTATAATTTCCTAATATGACAATTTTTTTTATGTCTTAACTATTTTCCGCTAATTAAGGTACTTCTGCATTCCTTCTACCAACAGCTAACATCCTTTAAAATGATTTACGGTAATAAAGCTATTTAAATTGTTCTGTCTGTAATAGAATTATATTAAAGACAATTTCCTTTAAAACACCATCAGTAGTCACACCATAAGCTAATCATGAGGATGGATTCAGAGGTGTTCATAAATTATGTAGTTCATATTTAATAAAGAAATCTATAGACTAGTTCAAACCTTAAAAAAGGAAGTGAGAAACTACAAAACCTTAATAGCTTTTAATGACAAGTCTATTGAGTGATATCTTAAGAGCTTTTTCTCAGTCGATATTAAAATGCCATCATTAGGTAATAAATTTGAAATGAATTTATGTTTTCAGGTTTCCTGCACCATACGTTCCTCAAATAAGCGTCGCAATATACCGATTATAGTGCGCGTGTCTGATGTTAATGATAATGCACCACGTTTCATGAACACACCTTATGAGGTTACCGTGCCTGAGGTAAGTAAAAAAATTTAATATCTTGTTTTTGTTTTATTTGTATTATTCTTTCGTTTCTGTTTTCAAATACTTAGAAATCTAAAAGAAATCCAACTTCGACAATTGCCATGTAAATTAAATCCATTCATTGTTGTTTATACATTGTAAATCATTGAATACAACAAGCTTTATAATACTTTAGATATCAACTTTGTTTAAGAACAATATAGTTTTATGTCTTTTTGTTTTGTTTTGTTTCTGTTGCCGACTGTTAAATAACAATTAAAATATTTTCTTATTTTATTCTAATGCTTTTGTTTTTGTTTGTTCTTATTGTTTGAATTACGATCTCATTGTAAAATGTTTTATAGTTGGGTGGGAGGTTTCTTTTCTTAGGCTTTGTGGTTTATTTTTGCTTTGTTTTTGTTTTCTTCTTTAATTTGATAATCTTGGCATATGTTTCTTAAGCTGTTCTAGAGAGTGAACTACCTTAAAATTACTATGAATATGGATACGGCTTTAATCATGACTAGTTTTAGGACTCGGTTAGGACAATGACTATAACTTTGACTGAAATTACGATTATTACTGGGACTATAGCAAGGACCCAGTTAAGGAAATCTTCCGAACTACTTAGATAACAAAAGACTTAAGCTACAAGCACTCAAACCAAATATTAAAAAAAATCCGTCTAGAAGCTAATAACATTAAAGAAGAAATCTAAAATCTTTGATCAAAATCTAAAATCTTTGATCAAAATCTAAAATCTTTGATCAAAATCTAAAATCTTTGATCAAACACTCTTTATTTATATATTCTAGTCCCTTTTAAAACAAAAGACTTATGAAGCAAACTCTGTTTTTATAGTCTTCAATAAATTGACTGATTTTTAACACTTTCCTTAGCTTGCTTAACTTATTTACCAAACATCATCTTCATTTAAATTTCTAAGGGTATATCTAGGCTTTAGACAAAGTATGACCAGGAATACTACTAATAATATGGCTTGGCCATACTATGGTTAGGACTGTGACTACGACAAAGACTAGGGCATTGACTAGGACTATGTCACGGACTGTAACTTGGACTTTAACTTAAACTACGATTATGACTATGAATATCACTATGACTAGGACTACATATAAGTGATAGTTTATCATGCGATCTCTTTAATAAATTCAACGTCATGCTGCAGTTAATACATCTGGTAGAATTTTCAACTGAAAACTTATGCTACTTGCGTTTGCCGATGACACTGATATCATGGGAACAATATTAAACAAGGTGACTGCCGCCTTTTTAAGCATCGATAAAGAATCTAATAAAATGGGTATAGTTGTCAATAAGTCAAAAATAAGGCTGCAAGCAGATAATCCACAAAAATTGGATTACATGTGATCATTTAGAACTATAGCTTCAACATAAAAAACGACATTATATTCAAAATTAAACCTAGAATCATACTTGCCAACAGAAGCTCATTTACAATGTCAAATATTTTTGGGTCATTTTGGACTCAAAAATATTCGGGAGCCTAAACACTAAATTCAGGGTGTCTTAAGTATCTATTGCGATCTAATCATATAGAGAGGCCATATGCAAAACTTTGAGACGTTACCCTACCAACACTGCCTGGCTCTTTGATATGATTGTCAAGCCTATATTATTGTATGTGGCTTAAGAACCGAACCCTTTAAGGAACACTTTGTCATGATTAACCTGTCACGGAATCTAGTCACACTTATCAACAGGGCACTCTACTAGTCTGGATAAAATTACTGATATCCCTGACTACACTGACTACTACATATCGAACCCCTCTTTAACAAATCCTTTACCGTATGGATCTATTGTGATCCCTCATCCCTTGATGACGGATGTTTGGAGATATATTCGGACGGATCTTAGTCAATGGGAGGCTTCTTATCGATCTTTATAGTATTCATTAAGCCGAGATATCGGTTATGTACAAAGTAGTTGGATAAGATACCACAAAATATACGACAGGGATATTCGTTTCTGTATCGCGATTCAGGCTGTCATAAAAGCCTTATCTTATGTCCATACAACATCTGTTCTTACTCGCAAATGCCGGGCATCTCTTAACGAGATGGCGATACATTGTAACATAAAGCTTTTCCGGGTACCTAGTCATAACAGCATACCTGGCAATTCCACTGCGGACAAACTTGCTAAATCTAGTACTCTCCTTAGTCAGGAAAATATCGACCAATTTATAGGCTTATTGCTATCCACCTGTAAATAAGTAATTTGGCAATCTCTTTATAGGTCAGTCCAGAACACTTGGTTCACTGAAATCACTTTTTCAATCTCCAGGAAAACATGGAACATCTATAATAATAAACATTCAAAATGCTTGGCTTTCCTACCTTGCTATCGACTTCGCAACTTAATCTCAGCCTTAACAGGAAATTAGGTTTTTGGGTTGCATGCTAGAAGAATTAACCTTCAACATTATGACTACTGGCGTAGTTGTCACAACAACGAAGAGAAGGAGATAGCTACTTATCTTCTCTGCCACTGCCCCATTCTTTCAAATTTGAGGGATCTTAATCTAGGCGCGCCCTTTGTGCATGATTTATCTGAACAATCGGGTATAGGCATTCATAAAATAGACACATTTATCAGGGCTACAGGCTAACTTCAATAAGCCTCTCATCGATAGTCTGGAATTTATTATTGTCATGTTTTTCGTTTTCCTGTCTATCCCTTTCAGATACCACAAAGGATCCGTTTTTAGGACCCAAGTCCACTTATGCCTAAAATCGGACATATTCTAGGACATTTTTCCTGTGGTTTTTAATATCTTTTTACCTTTTCGCAGGACGAAGTTCTGGACAGTTAGTGTAGTGCCTCTTTCCATAATGGTATGATGCCAAATAGGGACAAAAATATGTAGAGTGCGGTGCTACCTCAAAAAAGGGAAAAGCCTTTTTTGAAGGTACTTTTTTATTAGAATTTCTGTGTTTATCGTGCCTGATGCCACAAATGCTTGGTTTCTTTTGTTACAACCGAAAATAGTTTACCACACGAGAATTTTTTTTTTTTGAGAATTTTGCTTTTCGATCGGAACTCATCCTGAGCATTGCTTCGTTCATCAACAACAAACAAATCTTGGCCGGGAAGTTAAAAAAAGTATGCCAGTATATATATTTCGTCGTCCATCACACAACAGGTGCATTTTTTTTTTAATCTGTCTTCAATTTTTTGCTAGTTTTTTACTTATTTACCGAAATGCGATATGAAATTTTGTACATATTATATGTCTTCCGCCCAGCATAAGCTTTAGATCTACGGATAGAATATCTCACCTTATGAGCTGTTTTTCTGACTGAAGTGTCAGGCTTTCTTTGAAAGTGTTGCTCGACTTTTTTGCCTTACCAATATTCCTTGGACCCTTTCTACTTCCTGATCCAGGGTTTCATTAAATGCTCAGGCCTTTCTTATACCATTTAATGGCATTTAAAACAGTTCCAGGGTCAACTTTCAATTTCCAATTTTTTTGTTTTTTTTCAGCCTTGGATGGACTTTATTTTTTTCTCAGTCTATTTTGATCGTGATGATGACACAATAGGACATTTATAATTTTAAAATTTTGAACCAATTGAGACCCACAAGATATGAAAGCTTAATTACTTACCTGTTATGTTCAAAGGCGGAGCATAATACCAAACTCGTAGGCCAAACTTTGAAAGATTTTTCTTTTCCTCTTCTAAAACATTAAAAACATATACTGATTCTTATGTCTTTATCTCGTAAACCATTCGAAATAGTTATTTTACCCCTTAATTAGATCTAAAAGTTTTGCCTTGAGATAAATAAAAAAAAACAACAATGTCGCAGAAAAATATAAACACCGTCCGTCCTTTCATACGTCTTTCCGTCCGTCAGTGATGAAATTTTACGTTTTTTGACACTTTTGAATAAGATGTTTTTTCTGATTCTTATCAAGGCAAAGCTTTAGGATCTAATTAAGTCTTAAAAGATTGCTGTAGAGAGAAAAACAATATTTCGAATAGTTCACGAGATAAATACTGAAGAACATGTTTTTTGAAAAGTTTGGTGGTCTCAATTGCTCTAAGATTTTAATGAGTTAAAATAATAGTATCTGACATGTCTATAAAAGCCCAAAAACATATAAAATAATATATACACATTTCATTCGGAACACTCCTTTACTTTGTTACTTTCTTTGAAAATGGTAACATTCTGCTAACTAAGTATTTTTTGTAAATGGTTCATTCATTCAAAAGGGTTCTTCTTCATGTGTTTGTGTCTTAAGTCTTTTGTTTTTCTGATGGCATTTTAAAATATTTCATCATCCAATTTTTACCACAAATTTCTACACGAAAAACGAAAAATGATTTGTGCAGAAGCGTCAATAAAACTTCTTCTTAAGACTTGTCAAAACTCCTAACAAATCCAATCTACCACTCATCTTTGCTGTAGCTCCCCAAATTGTTCTTAGCATTATTATCTTATCGCACCCACGCTATTCATTCATACATTAATTTTATATAAAAAAAATTCAATTCGGTATTTACTTACATTTTACTATTTGCATTTGTTTTCATTGCCATCATACAATGTTTGCCCATAGTCTAGAGTTTAATGCATTTTTTTATCTACAACTTACAAAAAAAGAACATTCAACTCTAAAAGTAAATAGCTAATACCAAAAAAAAAACAAAACAAAACAATTGCCTTTAAAACAATCCAACTATTTAAGAGTATTCTCAAACAAATACTAAAAATTCTAACTAAATGTTTGTGGTTTTCCTCGGCAGTAGTTTTTTAATTCCGTTAAAATCTCTTTTAAATAATCTTAAGGCCTTTGTAATCGAGATAATTTCAGCTAACTGTTATTTTATTTTTCTATTAAAAGAACAAAGAAATATTTGAAATATTTAAACAATTAAAAGCTGAAAAAAAAACAAAAACAAATAAAGAGGGTAAACAAGGTGGGCTAAGAGTTTAATTAAAATCATGTTGTCGAAAGAAGCAAAAAAAAATAAATTGAATATATATAGAGGGAGAGGTTATAGGCAAATAATTACATGTAACATTATTAGCATTGAAAGATAGAAATCTGCTTTTAAAAGTCTGAGGAATTTATAAAAACAGGGAGCAGGTGTTTAGTTTTGTAAAAATATAGAAATAATAAAATTTTTATGTTTAAACTTGTAGGGAAAATTCTTAGAAAACAAAAGACTTAAGCTACAAGCACTTAAATCAACTAATAACACTACTCCACAAAATGAAAGTTTTTGCGTTACTATTGACCACCTCTATATTTTCTTTTTATTTGTTGTGGTGTCCTTATTATAAAAACGGTCGAGCAATGCCAAGTCTCATTAAAGTATTTTGTATATTGTACCCGTTACTTAGTCTACTTTTACATTAGTCCGGTTTGGCTTATCAGGTCTTGAATTAGTATGAAAAAAAACTGACAGAATTAAAATTGATACAAACCTGACCCTTCTATCAAGTTTATGAAAATTTTGAAAATATGTATGAAATATAAGGAAAATACAATGAAAACTGATGAGGAAAAGTTCATGTGTGAACGCTAATGCAGATTAAAAAAAAGAAATTTAAAGAAAACTTGATCAAGTAAACTTGACTCATGTGAAACAGGACATGATTTTTTAAATTTTTCATTTAAAAAATGTTTGCTAAGTTTTTAATTTATGGTTAATAAAGAGTGCTCTAAATAAAATTTGTAGTTGGATTTTCTTAAACCTTTTAATATAAAAACTCTACAAAATACGCAAATATAATGGCATATTATACAAAATCATTTAGCATTAAAATGTTTACTTAGTACTCGGGTTTTGCAAAATTATCGACTTTTTTCGGAAACCCTCCCATTAAAGATTTTACAGTTGCTTCTGATACCTTTTTGGAGCAATGTGTTCCACCTGCGCTTAAAATCGGACATGTTCTTGGAAATCTTTCCTGTGTTCTTCAATTCCTTTTTTACCACAGCCCAATACCTTTCCACAGGCCGAAGTTCTGGACAGTTAGGTGGATTTGCCTCTCGTGGTACAAAAATGACATTATTCTTTGAGTACCACTCAAGTGCCTTTTTTCCATAATGGCATGATGCAAAATCGGGCCAAAAAAATTTAGTCACTCTGTGCTCTCTTAAAAAGGGTAACAACCGTTTTTGTAGGCACTGCTTTATATAAATTTCTGTGTTTATTGTGCCAGATGCCACAAATACTTTACTTCTTTTGCCACAACTGCAAATAGCTTGCCACACGAGAAACTTCTTAGTGAATTTTGTTTGTTTTTTGTTCGAAACTCTTGCCGAACATTGCCCCGTTTATCAGCAACATAAAAATCTTGACCAGGAAGTTGAGAAAAGTCTGTCAGTACGTATGTTTCATCATCCATTACACAACAGGTATATTTTTTTATAAAATCAGACTTCAATTTTTTCGCTCGTTTTTTTGCTTCTAAGTTCTTTATAGCATTGCGATCTGGAACCTTTTGGACTTTGTATGTCTTCAGTCCAGCATAAGCTTTGACTCTATGTGCAAAATTCGTAGAACATTTCACCGTACGAGCTGCTTTTCTTGCTCGACTTTTTTTGCCTTACCAATATCTGTAGGACCTTATTTCCTCCCTGATCCAGGTTTTCTTTCATACTCAGGTTTTCCTTATACCGTCTGATGGCATTAGAAACCGTTCGAGGGTCAACTTTCAAATTTTTAGCTATTTTTTTAAAAGTCCATGACGGATTTTTTTGAAAAGTTTTAATTATATTTTCACGAACTTTTTTTTCGCAGTCCATTTTGATTGAAATAACTTTTGAAAATTAATAATTTCTAAAATAATAATATCTGACATATCTATAGAAACTAAGTTGATCAAAAAATAAATTATTTCTTGCACTATGGATAAATTTTGTCTAAAATAGTAAATGCATATTTTTTTTAGAACACTCTTTAAAATCACTTCTAATCAAGGGAATTTCAGCCTTTACATATTAAAAACTTTCATACACTCAGGAAATTATTACAGTAACTGATTGTATGTTGTTTAGGAAATTTTCAGTTATGTTGTTTTCAAATGAATATTCATTTAAATTTATATGAAAATTGATTTTTAACATATTTATACATTTGTTTAAAAAACAACCTACAAAAAAATACTGAAATTCCGTAACATTTGAAAATATCAGTTGTTTAGTTTTTATAAATTTTTTCAATTATTGTATCAAATATAATTCGTATTTGTTTAATTATTGGTTTTCCTTAAGTATCTTAGGTTTGCCTACTGAAGAAACTTTTTATAATACTGGCCGCCTATCACGGGGTATGGCCTAAGCAAACAACAAACTTTGTTTTGTCTGTTTGGTTTTTTGATGCCTTAAAGGATATAACCTTTTTATGGTTTCGTCTTTTATGTTTCGTTAATTACAAAAACAAATGAAAATTGTCGGTTTTACGGAAATTTTACGTAGTTTTTTACCATTCAAATTTTTAAAAATAAATGAAAATTTCCGTTTTTTATACTAAAAATGTAGTTTAAATTTTTGTCAGTAATTTTTTTGAAAACAACTGAATAATCCGTTTTTAAAACTGAAAATGTAGTTTAAATATTTGTCAGTTAAATTTAAATGAAATATTTATTGAATTTGAATGAAAAATCAGTTGACCGGTTTTTAAATGAATATTCATTCATTTCAAATTACATTTTAAGTTAATTTTACTTACATAATATTCTGAGTGTAGTTTTACCATCGTCAACTAACGTTTATAAAATTTTGGCTGTTTCATTTTTTTGTTATTTTTTAAAAAACTAAAATTTTTTTATTGCCATATTTTTGCTAATATGGGTATTTTCAATTGTCAATGAAACCAACATTCATTTATGCATTTTAACATAATAAGACTTTGGTTATTTAAAATATCAACAGTTTCAAGACCATGAAATAAAAACGGCAAGTTTTTGAAATCTTCGATTAATATTTTTCGATTTTGCAAAAAAAAAAAAAAACTTTTTTACATTTTCACGTGAAAAACTCTAAAAGAAAATTTTGTGGTGAATTTTCCGGGGTTTCTCTCGACGAATTTAGATATGTCATTCCTAAGATATGATAAAATCAATGGAACTACCTCTGTGAAAATCCGTAATTTTAGAAAAATTAAAAAAGTCGTATCTATTGAATTTTACATTTCAGTGCTTTTGTATTTATGGGACCATAATACATCGAAATTAAATAGCTAGACCTCCAAGAAATTTTTCTTGTTAGCCAGTGTAACATTTGTTTTTCGATTTCAAAGCAAATAAGATAAATTAAATGTTTAGTCTTCTTTTTTTTATTTAGTTGTCCTTTCAAATCAAAAGACTTAAACAGCAAACTCTTTTTTTATAGCATTAAAGAAATTTAATTATTTGGCTAATTTTATAAAATTTCAAAGAGCTGGTGGTTTCACAATCTAGTAGTTTTACCATCGTCGAGTAACGATGGCAAGATTTTGCCTTTTTCGATTTTTTATGATTTTCCAAATTTTTGCTAAATTGGGTATTTTCACTTTATGGTCAATAAAACCAACTTTTATTCATGTATTTTCACGAAATAAGGCTTCGGTTGTTTATAATATTCACCGTTTTAAAACCGAGGAAAAAATGGTAAATTTTTGAAATTTTTGAAAAATTAAAATTTTTCGACTTTGTTAACATTTTTATGTGAAAAACCCCACAACCCTTGACTATATGAACAAATTGTCTTATCAAGGCTTAAAGGAAATTTTATGGTGAGTCCGCCGGTGTTTCTTTTAACGAAGTTAGATAAGTCATTCTAAAGATATGATAAAATTAATGAAACGACCTCCGTGAAAATCCGTAATTTTAGAAAAAAATTTAAAAAAAAACAAGTAAGAAAGTGCTATAGTCGGTCAAGCCCGACCATACGATACCCTTCACCACTAAGGCAAAGCTGTTCTATTTTCTGTGTAAAGACAAACATTTTCTAAATTTTGCCATCATACAAACATTTTCCGTCATTTGGATTTATATGAGAGCTAGGGTCAAATGGTGACCGATTATCTCGAAATTTGGCAAGTAGATTACAAAAATATGTATGCAAAAAATTAAATAAAATTTAAATTGTCATTATCATTCAGATTTACGAGTGTTTTAGTGATTTTTGTCTCATTTAGTGCGGCTTAACAGAAGAGTTTGTATGGGAGCTAAGTCAAATGTGAACCGATTTCAATGAAATTAAGTATATTTGTTTTGGTTTACATAAGCAATAGTTGTTTTAAATTTCATAAATAAATATTGATATTTGTGGCCAGAATATCAATTCCAGGATAGAGGAACCACAAACATTGGTCCGAGTTTGACGAATTTCAATAGGTTCCACTATCAAAAAAATGATCTGTGAAAAATTTCATGAACATACCTTTAGAGTTAGATGTTAGACGGACATCGGTAAATCGACTTAGAAAGTGATTCTATTGGTATACTAAAAGGTGGGTCTAAAACAAATATTTCTGTGCGTTGCATACATCAGCACAAACTTATAATCAGGGGTCGGCGCAAGAAGAACAGAACAAAAAATAGTCGGCAGAGTTACCGTTTTTTATACTTTTGACTAAAATAGGCATGTATTTATTTTTCAACACACTAAGACGTTTCTAACGTTTTAAAAAGAATAAGTTTTCTACTCCATTTTTTTTTAAATATTTTTATAAACAATTTTTTCTATAGAAAACTTTTTTACTCAAAATTTTTTAATCAAAAATTTTTTTATAGAAAATTTTTTAATCAAAAATTTTTTTATAGAAAATTTTTTATCAAAAATTTTTCTATAGAAAATTTTTTTATCAAAAATTTTTCTATAGAAAATTTTTTTATCAAAAATTTTTCCATAGAAAGTTTTTTTATCAAAAATTTTTATATAGAAAATTTTTTATCAAAAATTTTTCTATAGAAAAGTTTTTTATCAAAAATTTTTCTATAGAAAATTTTTTTATCAAAAATTTTTCTATAGAAAAGTTTTTTATCAAAAATTTTTCTATTGAAAATGTTTTTATCAAAAATTTTTCTATTGAAAACTTTTTTATCAAAAATTTTTCTATAGAACATTTTTTTTATCAAAACTTTTTCTATAGAAAAGTTGTTTATCAAAAATTTTTCTATTGAAAATGTTTTTATTAAAATTTTTTCTATTGAAAACTTTTTTATCAAAAATTTTTCTATTGAAAACTTTTTTATCAAAAATTTTTCTAATAAAAACTTTTTTATCAAAAATTTTTCTATAAAAAATTTTTTTATGAAAAAATTTTTCTGTAGAACATTTTTTTATCAAAAAATTTCTTACAAAAATTTTTTCTATAGAAAATTTTTTCATCAAAAATTTTTCTATCAAAAATTTTTCTATAGAAGATTTAAAAATTTTTTTATCAAAAATTTTTCTATAGAACCTTTTTACCAAAACATATTTTTATCGAAAAATTTTGTATAAAATATAATTTTTATCAACAATTTTTCAAAGAAAAATATTTTTAATAAAAAAGTTTTACTGTAGTGTATTGCACTAAGATCCTAATTTATTACAATTGTTTATTATTGTCCCAAAAAATTTTTGAAAACCGCTTTTTTGGAAAAATATTTTTATTAAAAAAATTTTCCATAAAAAAATTGTTGGATCGAAAATATCTAAAAAATATAAAAATCTAAATTGTTATATTAGGATTTATTTCTGTTTTGAAAAATATTTCCAATATTTACAAAAATATTCCCAATGTTTATAAAAATAATAGTGTCGTGGCAACAACGTTCGAGATTATATTTCTTTGTTCTCTCGAACTATGTATTTTGTTTCTATATATTGGTAATTGATTTGTTTCTGGCCTATTTTGTCTTTGCTTTAACAAAGCGGCACCAAACAACTCTGTTAACATCCAAATTCCAACTGAATGATTTTAATACTCATTTTCGCTAGTTTTATTAAAGATCGTTATATTTACGAAAATTAAAAAAAATTCATCGGCTTCTGGTGGTATGGGCTGCCTACTCCTGCTTAAAATACCCTTTCCACCTATGGTGGTGAAGGGTAAAAAATTCGTATTCATAGAATTTTAAATTTTGGATTCTTTTGTACTTAGAAGGCCATAATACATCGAAATTATATAGTTAGACTTCAAAATAATTTCATATTCATAGAATTTTAAATTTTGGATGCTTTTGTACTTAGAGGGCCATAATACATCGAAATTAAATAGTTAGACTTCAAAGTAATTTCCCTTGTTGACCAGTGTAACATTTGTTTTTCAATTTCGAAGCAAATATATAAGATCAAATGAATTTAAAATCTTTGATCAGTTTTCTTTTTATATCTAGTTGTCTATATGTATAACCCCTTTCAAAACAAAAGACTTAAACAGCAAACTCTTTTTTATAGCCTTAAAGAAATTTAATGAGTTGACTCATTTTATAAAACTTCAAAGCGCTGGTGGTTTCACAATCTTTTCCTAGCCACCATCTTCATTTATATTCCTCACCTGTTTTAATAGATATTTGTCATTTTATTTTCAGCCTGCTGGGTTTTTGATCTCATTTCATTCTATATCATTCAATTTGATTGATGACCACCATATTTTCAGACATTCATTTAAAAACCAACATTAATCCCGTTTTATTGTTAATTTTTTTCTTTTTAGTTTTGCCCCATCACTATCAAATATCCTCTTTTTTAATACTTTCCGTTCCTATAAAATAAAACACAAAAACTATTGTTGGCTTCAATCAAGTTTGAAACTACAAGAAGTTCTAACAAAACATAAACAAAAAAAATATGATAAATAATTCCATCAAAAACTAGTTCAATTTTGCTTTTGGTTGATTATAGTGAAATGTAGCTGCTACTTTAGTTTCTTATTTTTGCTATCTAATTACTACTTGTTCGGAGTATAATATTATTTTCTGGTTTTATATTTTTCTAATATAATATAAATAGAGAAATATTGAGAAATCTAGTGGAAAAGAATCGATTTGGTTCTGCTGTTTAATAGCTAAGAAAGCTTTAAGGAAAATGTTGCAGCAAAACAAAATGCGGAAGCAATAAGTCTGTAATTAAATGCAGATTGATTTTATGTTTTTGTTTTTGATTGCTTCTTTTTTTTCTATTTTTTTGTAAAAATGATAAAGTGGAGTTTAACAACATTAAAGACACCATCTTTCATTTTATCGATTGGTTTTCACTTCCTTCTGGCTTTATTTTGTCTTTTAGTTTTGTTTTAGAATTTCTGGATTTAGCTGGTTCTTTTATGGTTATTATAATGATTTATAATAGAGTTATTTTGTCGTTAATTGATTTGTTGTTTATCTCTATTTATTTTTATAATTAATAATTGCAGAAAAATGAGTCAGATTAATTACAAAGAATTTTGAAAATAATATTTATGAACATGATTTAGATTTTGTTATGAATACGATGTTATGATTATACTACGAAAAGACTGATGATACGATAACTATATAAGGATAACTACTTGTATGACTACGGCGATAACTAAAATAATGACTACGACTATGATTACTTCGAATAAGGCAAATGATATGACTAATAACAATGCTTTAACTATGATTATAAAAACGAATATGACTATAAGTAAGACCACAAATCAAGAAAAATCACAAGAAAAATCACTTGAGTTCGGCGAATTTTCACTAGTCGCCTTTCTAGATATAGAGGGAGCCTTTAGTAATATTAAGCCCACATCGATTATTTCGGCAATGGCGGATATAGGAGTTGATAACTCTATCATCTCTTTTATTGGAAAACTTCTTTCCTACAGAATTATTTTCTCTACCTTGGGCAAAGATACAGTATATAAAGTAGCATGCCGAGGTACTCCTCAGGGGGGTGTTTTATCTCCCCTGCTCTGGAACCTTGCCATCAACAAATTGTTAATGGAGTTGGACTCTCTGCGCTTCAAAACTATTGCTTATGCAAATGATGTCGCTATTGCAGTTTCGGGCAAGTACCTAAACACTATCTCGCAGCGACTCGAAGTCGCTCTCGCCACACTTACTGAATGGAGCGTTTCCAATGGCCTGGGAGTTAACCCCGCCAAAACGGAACTCGTTTTTTTCTCTAGGAAATACAAGATTCCCCAGTTCAATCTTCCAAAGCTTGATGGAACGGAACTGGTACTCACGGATCATGCCAAATACTTAGGTGTTATACTGGACTCTAAGCTGTCCTGGAACTTAAACACCCAATCTAGGGTGTCTAAGGCTTCCATTGCACTATACTCGTGCAGAAGAGCTCTAGGAAATACGTGGGGCCTATCCCCTTCTAATACAGCCTGGCTCTTCGAAATGGTTGCTAAACCCATTCTCATGTACGGCGCTCTTGTCTGGTGGCCTGCCCTAAACAAGGCTAATCAGCGAGGACTTTTTGTTAAGATCCTTAGATCTGCTGCTCTCATGATTACGGGTGCTTTAAGGACTACTCCTTCAAAGGCACTCTTTACTATGCTTAATTGGCTTCCGGCTGAGCTAATGGCCCAATTAGTAGCCCTCAACTCTGCTATCAGGTTAAAAACCACCGGTGAATGGTCTACTTCGTCTCTAGGCCACACCACTATTCTGGAGAAACTTAATCTCCCTGATAATATAGACTACTGTATTCCCTCACCCGATTTCGAGCAATCCTTCACTGTGGATATCTCAGGGGCCCATAACGCTTTTAGTGAAGAGACCCTGGTTATCTATTCGGATGGATCCAAATCGTCACGTGGTGTGGGTGGGGGCTTCTTTATCCCATCATTTGGAATTAAAGTGAAATTCAAGCTCCCAAAACAATGTAGCATTCTTCAAGCTGAAATTTCAGCTATTTATAGGGCGAGCAAGTGGCTCACGTACCACCGAGTATATCCTAACGATATTCGTTTCTGTACAGATAGTCTTGCCGCCATTCATTCCCTTTCATCGGTCTACACGACATCCGTTCTTACCCGTGAATGCCGGGCGTCTCAAAATGAGATGGCGAGACATTCCAACATTGAACTTTTCTGGGTACGTAGTCATAGTAATGTACCAGGCAACATCATAGCGGATAACCTAGCAAAAGATGGTGCTCTTCTTAGTCATGAAAACACTGATCAATTCATAGGTATTCCGCTCTCAGCATGCAAATTGCTCATAAAGCAGTTTATTTTTAGGTCCGCACAGACCAACTGGTCCACAGAAAGTACCTGTACGATCTCCAGACTTACATGGCCAACTTACGATAGTAAGCGCTCTGCAATCCTGGTCAGCTTTTCGCGCCATAGACTTCGCACCCTTATTTCAGTACTCACAGGACACTGTCTTATGGGTATACATGCTAGAAGACTTAATCTTCAAAGCAATGACTACTGCAGAAGTTGTCACAATGCAGAGGAGGAAGAAACAATATCCCACTTCCTCTGTCACTGCCCAGCACTTGCTGAACTTAGAACCCTCCATCTAGGATTCCCATTTCTGCACGATCTGTCAGAGATCTCGAACATCAATATTCGTAAAATAGGCTCTTTTATCGGTGCATCTGGCTGGCACTAACTGAGCCTCTTACACTCGGTAGTTTTAAGAATTTAATTTTCTCTATCCTTGCAGGAATTACAAAGGGACCTCTTTATGGACCCAAGTGAGGTGGACCTTATAGTCTGCATCCTGCCTAACCTAACCTAACCTAACCTAAGACCACAAATTTGACTACGAATATGAGTAGAACCATGATTACAATAAAAATATAACTTAAACTTTAACTACGACTAAAAAATGATTACAGCATCTCGACTTATCAAATTACTTTTGAGTACCATTATTAAGAAAATGATTAACTTGCAATAGTTTTAAATAATGACACAACTACAAAAACTACTCTGTTAACTGCTATGACGAAAAAAGTAACTAGTAGTACGTTTTCGACTACTGCGATTCGGGAGTACTGCCTTAACCGAATACGAGTTTGACTAAGACTGTCCTCTTATCTCTAATTATATTATACTATAAATACGACACCTATGATAACTTTTTACTTAAATGGCCAATATTTATAACATATTATGGTCAAAGCCCGAGCATAATTAAGAATTCCATGCGCTTCGATCTTAATTTTAAAGCCAAGCTTTAAAAGATTTTCTTTTACTTGGGTCTTTCTACAGAAGTCGTGTTCCAACATTAGGGAGGCCGTTTTAATTCTAATTTTAGCTTTTTCATAGTAATAGTTTTTCAGGAGTAGGTCACTAGCCCGACGTCCTAACCAATATTTTGATCGTTCTTATGGAGGCACATAAGACACATAACAGCAATCTTCATAAACGGGTGTTTACGTGGTTCGCCAAGTTATACCACAGTTGAGATGAAGGATAACCAAGATAAGTCTGGGCTTATCAAGTTAAGATCAATCAGAACCGTTGATTGGCATCCAACGAACATAACTGTGACTAAGATTATCCTCAATTCTAAAACTATGACAACGACTGTTATTTCAACTGTTACTATGACTACAACTACAATTATCACTACTACTTCAACAATGATTAGAATCATGATGACAATGAGTACTTCCGTGATGAGACCTATAACAAGAAACATGTCTACGAAAATATTTGAAGTCAAAACCATGATCTTACGGTTATGACTACGAATATGTCTACGACTTTTGACCTTTTTGACCTTTTGGCTCTTAAAAATAGAAAACTTATTTTTTTTTATAAAGAATTTGTCAGTAAAAAATTTGCAATGTAAAATCTTTTATATATAAATTTTTCAATTGTAAAACTTTTTGATATAGAAATTTTTGCATACAAAACATTATGTTATCAATAATATTTCCCTAGAAAATTGTTCGTTATCTCCATAAACTATGAATTTTATTTTTATAACATTTTTCCTTATTAAAATTTTGATTAAATTTGTAGTTATCTATTAAACATTTTTCTATAGAATTTTTTTCATTATTTGTATTGAAAATTTAAGGGCAGAAAAATACTCCTCTAGAAAATAATGTAAATTTTATATAGAAATATTTTTATGACAAACATTTTTCTCTAGAAAAAAGTTTAAGAACATTTTTTTTTCTTTAGAAAAATTTTTATAATAAAAAAATTTTATTGGAAATATTTTTATAACAAACATTCTTTTACAGTAAAATTTTTATAACAAAAATTCTATAAAAATTTTTTTTGTTATAAAAATATTTTTTTAGAAAATTTTTCTATAGCTAAATTTTCATTATAAAAATATTTTTTATAGAAAATTGTTCATCACAAAAATATTTATAAAATATTCTTCGTCACAAAAATGTTTCATTAGAACGTTTTTTGTTATAAAATTTTTCATTATAAAAAATCTCCTATGGAAAATTTTACATTATAGAAATTTTTCGTTATAGAAATGTTTCTATAGAAAATTTTTTGTGTTAAACATTTTTCTATCGAAAATTTTTCATTGTACAACATTATAGAAATTTTTTTTTGTTAAAAAAGTATTTCTAAAGCAATTTTTTTGTTATAAAAATATCTCTACACAATTTTTTTCTGTAAGAAATTTTTTATAAAAACTTTTCTATAAAAACTTTTTATTTATAAAAATATTTCTTTGGAAAATTTTCATTATAAAATCATTTTTACAGAAAATTATTACGATATAAAATTATTTCTGGAGAAATTTTTTCAATATAAAAATATTTAAATAGACAATTTTTCATTATAAACATATTTATATAGAAAATTGTTCATTATAAAAATTTTTCTATAAATAATTTTTCATTATAAAAATGTTTCTATAGAAAATTTTTCATTATAAAAATTGTCTTTAAAAAATTTTTTATTATAAAAAGTTTTCTATTGAAAATTTTTCATTATAAAAATTTTTCTATAGAAAATTTTTCATAATAAAAATTTTTCTATAGAAAATTTTTCGTAATTAAAAATTTTCTATAGAAAATTTTTCTAATAAAAATTTTTCTATAGAAAGTTTTTCATAATAAAAATTTTTCTAAAGAAAGATTTTCATAATAAAATTTTTACTAAAGAAAGATTTTCATAATAAAAATTTTTCTATAGAAAATTTTTCATAATAAAAATTTTTTTATGGAAAATTTTTCATAATAAAAATTTTTCTATAGAAAATTTTTCATAACAAAAATTTTTCTATAGAATAATTTTCATAATAAAATATTTTCTATAGAAAATTTTTCATAATAAAATATTTTCTATAGAAAATTTTTCATAATAAAATATTTTCTATAGAAAATTTTTCATAATAAAATATTTTCTATAGAAAATTTTTCATAATAAAAATTTTTCTATGGAAAATTTTTCAATAAGAAATGTTTCTATAGAAAATTTTTAATTATAAACATTTTTTTATAAAAAATATTTCATTATAAAAATTTTTCTGTAGAAAATTTTTCATTATAATAATTTTTCTATAAAAAATTTTTCATTATAAAAATCTTTTATAGAAAATTTTTAATTATAAAAATTTTTTATAGAGAATTTTTCATTGTAAAAATTTTTTATAGAAAATTTTTCATTGTAAAAATTTTTTATAGAAAATTTTTCATTATAAACATTTCTTTATAGAAAAATTTTCATTATAAACATTTTTCTCTAGAAACATTTTCATCAGAAAAATTATTCAATACAAAATTTTTCATTACAAAAATTTTTCATTATAAAAATGTTTGTATTTAAAAGTTTTCTTTATAAAAATGTTTCTATTCAAAATTATTCATTACAAAAATTGTTCTATGCAAAATTTTTCATTATAAAAAATATTCCAAAAGAAATTTTTTTGTTATACAAATTTTTGAATAGAAAATTAAAAAAAAAATTTTTATAGAAAAATTTATTTTAATTTTAGTTTTAAAAATGTTGTTACAGAAAATTTTTTATTATAAAATTTTTTTATGAAAATATATAGTTATAAAAATATTTCTATAGAATTTTTATATTTTAATTAAAATATTTTTACAAAAATTTTTCCTAATGGAATTTTTTTATAAAAATGTTTCTATAGAAATTTTTGTCTTACAAAAATGTTTCCTTAGAAACATTATCCTTATAATATAATTTCTTTAGTAAATTTTTCGTTATAAAAATATTCTAAGGAAAATTGTTGGTTATAGAAATATTTTCTCTGAAAGTTTTTGATATAAAAAATTTTTATAGAAAATGTTTCGTTATTCAAATATTTCTATAGAAATTTTTTTGTTACAAAAATATTTCTGTAGAAAATGTTTTGTTAAAAAAATTTCTTTGGAAAATTTTGCGTTATGATAAAAATATTTCTACAGAAAATTTTTCATCATAAAATTATTTCTTTGAAAAATTTATAAAAATATTTCTAGAGAAAATATAATATATATAAATAAAAATATATATTTAGAAAATTTTTCTTTACAAAAATATTTTTATAGAAAATTTTTCATAACGAAAAAGGTTTCTGTAGAAAGTTTTTTGTTTTAAATATCTTTTATAAATAATTCTTCGTCATAAAAATATTTTCATTGAAAACTTTTTGTTATTAAGATATTTCCGTAATATTTTTATAGCAAAGTTTTCGTTATACAAATTCTTTCCTATATAAATTTTTTTTATAGAAATCTTTTGTTATCAAAAACTTTTTATAGACATTTTTTTATTTACAATTTTTCTTTACATTAGTATATATTTATTTTTTAATTAAATACAATAAAAGAAAATTCTACCATCAATGTAAATACAGCAACCCACTACAAAGTAATAAATTGTGTAGATATTTTAAGAACAATTTTAACAAGTACTTTAGCCTTAAAAATTTTAAATAAAACTTAAAATGGGCAACAATTTTCATAATGAACTTGACATAAAATGCTACACAAACGAAGTTTTATAATATCTAAAGGGTTCTTACCACTTTTATGGTCATGGTTTAAAGAATTGTACAATAAACAGCCAAAATCTTAAGAAAAACCCAAGGTCTTAGTGGACTCAGAATCAAGAAATAACAAAGATTTTTCTTAAAATTTTTACATAAACCTCATTATAAACTAGAACCTAGGCCTTTTTTAAGAGAATAAAAAACATTTTTAAGACTAAAATTTAAAAGATATTCATAAAAACAAAAGACTTAAGCTAAAAACTTGATTTTATTTAAATCATTAATTGCTTGATTCACTTGCTAAATTCTTGGGCAAACAGTCAACCGGACTAAAAGACAACAACAAGTGGCTAAGATCTTTGGTTAGACCAACCAAACCAAACATGGCTAATTATGTGTTAAATTAAAAATCAATTTCCTTGTAATGACCAAAAACGTTACTATTTACTTCTTGGGCTCTTTTTTACTCTTCAGCTAATGGTGGTTGATGGCTAATGGATGTTTTGTCTGCTTGTGCTTGTGTGTGTGTGCGTTGTTTCTATCATAAGATTGTAAATTAATTGACATCTTATGACTAAATATTACATTAAAAATTCTAAATAAATAAACATGAGTTACAGGCACAAAACTGGTATGAAAGAGGAGGAAAAAGTATAAAAGTCTTTAAAAAGACGTTTGATGGTTATTGAAGAATTTTATTAGAAGAATAACTTAGATAGAAGAAACTAAATAAAACAACTTGTAAAAATTAGTTATTCACTTATTTCAAACATCTCTTCGAACACAGAGCTATGGCAAAGATAAAGCAAAATACAAGTACAAGATAATAGTCTCGAGAGACTTGGAACCTAAACTGCACAAGCGCAGCTAGAATATTTTTGTAAAGGGGGTGCGCGGCTAAATTTCTCATAAATGAAGCAAAATTCACTATTAAAATTTTCTATAGAAAATTTTTTATATTGTAAAAGGTTTTATAGAAAAGTTTTCATATTAAAAAATGTTCTATAGAAAAATTTTTATATAAAAAAATTTTCTATAGAAAATTGTTTATATTGAAAAATTTTCTATAGCAAATTTTTTATATTGAAAAATGTTCAATAGAAAAATTTTTATATTGAAAAATGTTCTATAGAAAAATTTTTATATTGAAAAATTTTCTACAGAAAAATTTTTATATTGAAAAAATTTCTATAGAAATATTTTCTATTAAAAAATTTTCTATAGAAAATTTTTTGTATACAAAAATTTTCTATAAAAAAATTTTCTATACAAAAATTTTTTATATTGAAAAATTTTCTATAGAAAATTTTTTATATTGAAAAATTTTCTATAGAAAATTTTTTATATTGAAAAATTTTCTATAGCAAATTTTTTATATTGAAAAATTTTCTATAGAAAATTTTTTATATTGAAAAATTTTCTATAGAAAATTTTTTATATTGAAAAATTTTCTATAGAAAATTTTTTATATTGAAAAATTTTCTATAGAAAATTTTTTATATTGAAAAATTTTCTATAGAAAATTTTTTATATTGAAAAATTTTCTATAGAAAATTTTTTATATTGAAAAATTTTCTATAGAAAATTTTTTATATTGAAAAATTTTCTATAGAAAATTTTTTATATTGAAAAATTTTCTATAGAAAATTTTTTATATTGAAAAATTTTCTATAGAAAATTTTTTATATTGAAAAATTTTCTATAGAAAATTTTTTATATTGAAAAACTTTCTATAGAAAATTTTTTATATTGAAAAATTTTCATTAGAAAATTTTTTAAATTGAAAAATTTTCTATAGAAAATTTTTTATATTGAAAAATTTTCTATAGAAAATTTTTTATATTGAAAAATTTTCTATAGAAAATTTTTTATATTGAAAAATTTTCTATAGAAAATTTTTTATATTGAAAAATTTTCTATAGAAAATTTTTTATATTGAAAAATTTTCTATAGAAAATTTTTTATATTGAAAAATTTTCTATAGAAAATTTTTTATATTGAAAAATTTTCTATAGAAAATTTTTTATATTGAAAAATTTTCTATAGAAAATTTTTTATATTGAAAAATTTTCTATAGAAAATTTTTTATATTAAAAAATTTTCTATAGAAAATTTTTTATATTGAAAAATTTTCTATAGAAAATTTTTTATATTGAAAAATTTTCTATAGAAAATTTTTTATATTGAAAAATTTTCTATAGAAAATTTTTTATATTGAAAAATTTTCTATAGAAAATTTTTTATATTGAAAAATTTTCTATAGAAAATTTTTTATATTGAAAAATTTTCTATAGAAAATTTTTTATATTGAAAAATTTTCTATAGAAAATTTTTTATATTGAAAAATTTTCTATAGAAAATTTTTTATATTGAAAAATTTTCTATAGAAAATTTTTTATATTGAAAAATTTTCTATAGAAAATTTTTTATATTGAAAAATTTTCTATAGAAAATTTTTTATATTGAAAAATTTTCTATCGAAAATCTTTTATATTGAAAAATTTTCTATCGAAAATCTTTTATATTGAAAAATTTTCTATAGAAAATCTTTTATATTGAAAAATTTTCTATAGAAAATTTTTTATATTGAAAAATTTTCTATAGAAAATTTTTTATATTGAAAAATTTTCTATAGAAAATTTTTTATATTGAAAAATTTTCTATAGAAAATTTTTTATATTGAAAAATTTTCTATAGAAAATTTTTTATATTGAAAAATTTTCTATAGAAAATTTTTTATATTGAACAATTTTCTACAGAAAATTTTTTATATTGAAAAATTTTCTATAGAAAATTTTTTATATTGAAAAATTTTCTATAGAAAATTTTTTATATTGAAAAATTTTCTATAGAAAATTTTTTATATTGAAAAATTTTCTATAGAAAATTTTTTATATTGAAAAATTTTCTATAGAAAATTTTTTATATTGAAAAATTTTCTATAGAAAATTTTTTATATTGAAAAATTTTCTATAGAAAATTTTTTATATTGAAAAATTTTCTATAGAAAATTTTTTATATTGAAAAATTTTCTATAGAAAATTTTTTATATTGAAAAATTTTCTATAGAAAATTTTTTATATTGAAAAATTTTCTATAGAAAATTTTTTAAATTGAAAAATTTTCTATCGAAAATCTTTTATATTGAAAAATTTTCTATCGAAAATCTTTTATATTGAAAAATTTTCTATAGAAAATCTTTTATATTGAAAAATTTTCTATAGAAAATTTTTTATATTGAAAAATTTTCTATAGAAAATTTTTTATATTGAAAAATTTTCTATAGAAAATTTTTTATATTGAAAAATTTTCTATAGAAAATTTTTTATATTGAAAAATTTTCTATAGAAAATTTTTTATATTGAAAAATTTTCTATAGAAAATTTTTTATATTGAAAAATTTTCTATAGAAAATTTTTTATATTGAACAATTTTCTATAGAAAATTTTTTATATTGAAAAATTTTCTATAGAAAATTTTTTATATTGAAAAATTTTCTATAGAAAATTTTTTATATTGAAAAATTTTCTATAGAAAATTTTTTATATTGAAAAATTTTCTATAGAAAATTTTTTATATTGAAAAATTTTCTATAGAAAATTTTTTATATTGAAAAATTTTCTATAGAAAATTTTTAATATTGAAAAATTTTCTATAGAAAATTTTTCATATTGAACAATTTCCTATAGAAAATTTCTTGTATTGAAAAATTATCTATAGAAAATTTTTTATATTGAAGAAGTTTCTATAGAAAATTTTTCATATTGAAAAATTTTAGAAAATTTTTTATATTGAAAAATTTTAGAAAATTTTTTATATTGAAAAATTTTAGAAAATTTTTTATATTGAAAAATTTTCTATAGAAAATTTTCTAAAGAAAAATTTTTTATAGACAGACTTTGAAAAATTTACTTCACTCCGTCAATGGTAACACGTACAAAACCAAGTCGTAAATATAGACAAAATAATCCCTGATGCAGTAAATACTGAAGACAATTCCAGGAACTTTTGAGTTAAATAAAATATTTTTGCTCTGTTTTACAGCCAATTAAAATGCTTTATTTAGTCAGAAATAAAACAAATATTTAATTATTTGTTAAACTTAATAAAAATAAAAGCATTTAAAAAATACTTACTCAATAAGTGTTGTCAAAGTGCTTTGTAATTATTTTATAATTAGCCGTTTATAGAATTAGATGTTAGAATTTAATACCATGAAATTTTCATAAATCTCTATAGAAAAGTTCTTATCTTAAGTCTTTTTAAGTTAAAGGTCTTTTATTGAAATAATTTCTTCTTCATAGAAAAAGTGTGAGAATTTTATATTTATTTAAAAAGATAAATAAACCAAAGTTGGCTGCTAGAAACGTAGATATGGTCAATTGATGTGAATGTGCATTTCCACACGTTTTCTAATTTATGTTTTAATTAAAGAAAATTTCAAGGTATATAAAAAAAAGAATATATTTACCAATTTAGGAGATTTTATTGGAAAATATCTTGATAAGTAATTTATTTAATAAGCTATGGAGTTAACTAAAATGTTTAGAGAAAATTAATATGTATAAGAAAATACAACAAAGTATTTAAAATAACTCAAAGAACTTTGAGTTTTAATATCTATAATTATGAGGCACTTTCTTGGCATTTTAGTTTGAGAAATGACAACAGTTTTAAAATTGAAAAATAAAATTAAACCTTTTTTTTCATCTTCATACCCAATCTTAACCAAAAAGCAGTTTAGAAAGTTGCTTTGCCAAAAAGTGTAATATTTAACAGCTTTAGAAACCCATAACTCCTGAAACGGCTTAAAATTATGTCAAAATGCATTTGCCATAAAATTTAATATTTATCACCGAAATGATATCGTTTTACTCAACAAACAGCTGGAGGCCTTAAAATTACTTTAACAACCATGAAATGTTAAGAAAAGCATCTAACGAAACTAACATGCAACAATAGACATGTTAATTCTAAAAAACTATATGTGTCATCTTAAGCTAAAAAAATGTTGTTCGTAAAAATGACATTCGTATTAAAATTGGAGCATGCGAAATTCTAAGTTATGGTCATATATTAAGTGAATTGCTTGAGTTTTAGGTTAATGAATAAGAATTATGATAAAGTGTTTTTCCAAATTGTTTAAACAAAACTTTCCATATAAAATTACAGCTATCGCTAAATATTCTCTAGCAAAACTTTCTAAAGAAAACTTTGCCGATCGCCAAATTTTCCTGAAAAAAACAACTTTTAAAGAATATTTTTCAAAATTTCTTGTTTTTACTATAAATTTTTTAAAAAATTTCTTATTTGTATATGAACTTTTTTAAAAAAAAATCTTTTTTTTAAGGAAATTTTTCAAAATTTCTTATTTTTATAGGAAATTTTTTAAAAATTTCATATTTTTATAGGAAATTTTTCAAAATTTTCTTTCTTTATAGGAAATTTTTCAAAAATTTCTTATTTTTATAGGAAATTTTTCAAAAAATTTCTTATTTTTATAGGAAAATTTTTACAATTATCTTACACTTATTGGAAATTTTTCAAAAATTTCTTATTTTTATGGGAAATTTTTCAAAAGTTTTTTATTTTTATAGGAAAATTAAAAAAAATTCTTATTTTTAAAAGAAATATTTTCGAAAATTTCTTATTTTTATTGAAATTTTTTCAAGAATTTTTTAGTTTTATAGGAAATTTTTCAAAAATTTGTTATTTTTCTTCGAATTTTGTCAGAATTTTCTTATTTTTGTAGGAAATTTTTCAAAAATTTCTTATTTTTATAGGAAATTTTTCAAAACTTTTTATTTTTATAGGAAATTTTTAAAAAATTACGTATTTTTATAGGTATTTTTTTTTAATTTCTTATTTTTATTTAAAACATTTCAAAATTTTCATAGTTTTATAGATAATTTTTCTAAAATTTCTTATTTTTATAGGAATTTTTTCAAATATTTCTTAATTTTATAGAAAATTTTTCAAATTTTCTTTTTTTACAGGAAATTTTTAAAAAATTTCTTATTTTTATAGGAAATTTTTTAAAAATTTTTTATTTTTATACGACATTTTTACAAAATTTGTTTAAAAATTTCCTATTTTTACTAGTAAATTTTAAAAAATATCTTATTTTTATAGAAAATTATTCAACAACTTCTTATTTTTATAGAAAGTTTTTCAAAAATTTCTTGTTTGTAAAGGAAATATTTCGAAAATTTCTAATATTTATAAGAACATTTTTCAAAAATTTCTTATTTTTATAGGAAATGTTTGAAAAATTTCATATTTTTATACTAAGTTTTACAAAAAATTCTTATTTTTATGGGATATTTTTGAAGAAGTTCTTGTTTTTATAGGAAATTTTAAAAAAAAAATTATTTTTCTTGGTAAATTTTCCAACATTTCTTATTTTTCTTGGAAAGTTTTCAAAAATTTCATATTTTTATAAGAAAATTTTACAAAGATTTCTTATTTTTATAGGAAAATTTTTAAAAATTTCTTGTTTTTATAGGCAATTTTTCAAAAAAAAATTTTTATAGGAAATTTTTCAAAAATTTCTTATTTTTGTTGGAAATTTTTCAAAAATTTCTTATTTTTATAGAAAATTTTTCAAAATTTTTAATTTCTATAGGAAATTTTTCAAAAAAATTTAATTTTTACAGGAGATTTTTAAAAAATTTCTTAATTTTTTTTTTTTGGAAATTTTTCAAAAATTTTTTTATTTTTCTTAGATATTTTACAAAAATTTCCTATTTTTCTTGGAAATTTCTTATTTTTATAGAAAATTTTTCAAAAATTTCTTATTTAATAGGAAATATTTAAAAATTTCCTATCTTTATAGAAAATTTTTAAAAAATATCTTATTTTTATAGGAAATTTTTGAAAAATTTCTTATTTTAGTAGGAAATTTTTCAAAAATTCCTTATTTTGCTTGGAAATTTTTGAAAAATTTGTAATTATATTAATCTTTTCAAAAATTCTTTATTTTTATAGGAACTTTATCAAAAACTTTTTATTTTTATAGGAAATTTTTCAAAAATTTTTTATTTCTATAGGAAATTTTTCTTAGTTTTATAGAAAATTTTTCAAAAGTTTCTTTTTTTTATAGGAAAATTTAAAAAAATCTTATTTTATAGGAGGTTTTTAAAAAATCTCTAATTTTTATAGGATATATTTAAAAAAGTTCATATTTTTCAAAAATTTCTTATTTTTATATGAAAATTTTCAAAAATTTCTTATTTTCATAGGAAATTTTTAAAAGATTTCATATTTTTTATAGCAAATTTTTTGTAAATATCTTATTTTTTAAGAAAATTTTAATTTTTTAAAAATTTCTTATTTTTATTGAAAATTTTTCAAAAATTTTTTATTTTTTTTGGAAATTTTTCAAAAATTTATAATTTTTATAAGAAATTCTTAAAAAATGTTTTATTTTAATAGGAAATTTTTCTACTGAGACATTCTAAACTTTTCTACTGAGACAATTCTGTTGCAATAATCTTCCTCAAGAATTCCAATAATAAAACAATAAAATTTACCACAAATCACATGACTTTAAAAAAAGCCAAGAAAATAGCTTCCAAAAGGCAATCACTTCAATAATAGTTACCTTTCTTTGAGCTTGAGAATTGTGTGAGAAAACACCATTTTAAGAACCTTTCACCAATTAACCATGATCACAAAGCCATATGAAATTGTCATCAATGCCTCTATATTCATGAAAACTGGTTCAATGATGGCGATGATTAGCCAACAATCAAACCGAACAAAGTTTGATGGTTTGAAAGATTTCTTAGATAATTTGGTTTGATGCCTAACGGAAAGATCTCTGAGCACCCTTAGGTATAGTTTTGTTTTTTTACAGATATTACTGGAAAATGTCATAATAAAACTAGTCCATGGCAATTAAAGAAAACATTATACATAACACACTGACATTACAAGAAAGTAATGGAAAATTAAAAGACTACTAAATGCGATGACAAAAGCAATAAATGTAACAAGCGGTATCCTGTGTTAAGTTTGACTGCAGAAAAATGTTTAAAGACAGGCAGGTGGGGTTTAGATTACAATTGAAGTGAAGCAACGAAACCTAAGTAGATTGTCTTTAACTTAACATTAACTAAAGTTGTACTCCTTTTCAGTGGCTTTTATTTCATAGCTTTAATTTCTTTTCAATTAAATTTTAAAGCTTCCTAAAAAACGCACTTACATACATTCTATTTTTATTGCATGTTATAACTTTTTTCCAATGTTTCTTTACGTTTCTGGGTTTTTATTGTTATCACTGTTTATTTTTGTATTTTAATCAATTGTTTTGTAATTTTTTTTTTTTATTTTGAAAAAAAGTCAAAATAAAACCAGAACTCTCTCTATATGTATTGTGGTCTTTTTACCGTTTTTAAGGATGTAATTTATCTTTAATTGACTGTGGACGTCAGTCATTGATGTTAAACAACATGTTCACAAGAGACCATAAACAACTTGGTTAAAATGTTTTCAAACAACAATAACAACAACAACAACAGCCACCGCTGAAACAACAACTTCAGTCAACAACATTTACATCAACCATAAACTTTAAGCACAACAAATACTTAAGCTAACAAGTGTAATTTTACTGTACGATTTGCTTTTTTTTCTTTCAATTTAAACATTTTTGTTTTGTGACGTTAAAAGAGTTTTACCTCAGAAACGTTCATACCGTTAGTAAAGGAGTTCGGTCTACTTTTCATTTGTTAGTTTTTGTTTTTGACAAAATTCCATCAATTGCGGAAATATTTCTAATGGCTTAAATGTATGACATGTTTTATCACTTTTCATTCATTATAAGGAGCCGAGATTGGTTTTCTATGAGTGATTTTCTCAAACTTTTAAAAGTGCATAAAATATAATGGGTAGTTTTAGTTTATGAGATGATTTGTCGCATTAAAAGCTGATTGGAAAAAAGGCCTATGGGAATCAGTAAAGTCGGTCAGTTGAATATGTCATGAGAGGATTTAACGAGCTAATTGCTTTCAAATGCTAATTTTATATTAAATGGCTGAATATTAAAAGCAACAAATGTAGTTACGAGTCTTTCAAATTAAGGAATAAGATAAAATACTTTCATATATAAAAGGCTACAAGTAAGGTTTGTTGTCTAAGTCTTTTGTTTCATTGTGCGTGTACCACAGCTATTGTGTAGCAAAAAAATGCAATTGATAATTATTCGGTAAATATAAAAATATCTTTTAATTAATTTAAGAAATTTCTTATAAAAAAAAGACATTTAGAATGCTTGCTTATAAAAATAAGAAATTTTTAACAAACTTCTTATAACAATAACAAATCTTTGAAAAATTTCTTATATAAATAAGAAACTTAATATATATATATTTTTTTAATTTATTTAAGAAATTTTTGAAATTTTTTTTATAAATGAAGAAAGTTTTAAAAAATTTCTTATAAAAATGAGAGATTTTTTGAAAAATTTCTTGTAAAATAAGAAAGTTTTGAAAAATTTCTTATAAAATAAGAAAAAAAAATTTTTGAAAAATTTCTTATAAAAATAAGAAATTTTTGAAAAATTTCTTATCAAAATAAGAAATTTTTGAAAAATTTCTTATAAAAATAAGAAATTTTTGAAAAATTTCTTATAAAAATAAGACATTTTTGAAAAATTTCTTATAAAAATAAGACATTTTTGAAAAATTTCTTATAAAAATAAGAAATTTTTGAAAAATTTCTTATAAAAATAAGAAATTTTTGAAAAATTTCTTATAAATTTCTTATTTTTATAAGAAATTTTTGAAAAATTTCTTATAAAAATAAGAAATTTTTGAAAAATTTCTTATAAAAATAAAAAATTTTTGAAAAATTTCTTATAAAAATAAGAAATTTTTGAAAAATTTCTTAAAAAAAAAGAAATTTTTGAAAAATTTCTTATAAAAATTAGAAATTTTTGAAAAATTTCTTATAAAAATTAGAAATTTTTGAAAAATTTCTTATAAAAATAAGAAATTTTTGAAAAATTTCTTATAAAAATAAGAAATTTTTGAAAAATTTCTTATAAAAATAAGAAATTTTTGAAAAATTTCTAATAAAAAAAGAAATTTTTGAAAAAAAAATTTTGAAAAATTTCTTAAAAAAGTAAGAAATTTTTGAAAAATTTCTTATAAAAATTAGAAATTTTTGAAAAATTCCTTATAAAAATAAGAAATTTTTGAAAAATTTCTTATAAAATAAGAAATTTTTGAAAAATTTCTTATAAAAATAAGAAATTTTTGAAAAATTTCTTATAAAAATAAGAAATTTTTGAAAAACTTCTTATAAAACTAAGAAATTTTTGAAAAACTTCTTATAAAGATAAGAAATTTTTGAAAAATTTCTTATAAAAATAAGAAATTTTTGAAAAATTTATTATCAAAATAAGAAATTTTTGAAAAATTTCTTACCAAAATAAGAAATTTTTGAAAAATTTCTTATCAAAATAAGAAATTTTTGAAAAATTTCTTATCAAAATAAGAAATTTTTGAAAAATTTCTTATCAAAATAAGAAATTTTTGAAAAATTTCTTATCAAAATAAGAAATTTTTGAAAAATTTCTTATAAAAATAAGAAATTTTTGAAAAGTTTCTTATAAAAATAAGAAATTTTTGAAAAATTTCTTATAAAAATAAGAGATTTTTGAAAAATTTATTTTAAGAAATTTTTTCAAAAATTTCTATTTTTGTAAGAAATTTTTCATAAATTTCTTATTTTTATAAGAAATTTTTCAAAAATTTCTTATTTTTAAAAGACATTTTTCAAAAAATTCATATTTTTAAAAGAAATGTTTCAAAAATTTTTATTTTTAAAAGAAATTTTTCAAAAATTTAATTTTTTTTTAAGAAATTTCTCAAACATTTTTATATAAAAAATTCAAGTAAGGTTTGTTGCCTAAGTCTTTTGTTTCATAGAGCCTATACCACTGTTTTTGTGTAGCAAACTTTTAATTAAGCAAAGCCCATAATTTTGCAATAGATATATAAATAGAGCCACTGTATATTAAGTTTGTTGCCTACGTCTCTAATTAAGGACTTAGATTTCAAATAATTCCTTTAACCTTCAAATGCTTTCATTAACTGTAGCTGCTTTCAAGTCTCGCTTCCAGCTTAATAAATCAATATTACTCCATTAAATGCCTACATATTTCTCCTTCCATTAACTAAGCCATTTTTAGTTTCTAGTTTTCCTTTTCTAATTTTCATTGACAATATTTATATTGAATGCCTTTAAAAATGTAACTGACAACTTAAGCTTTTTGCAATAATTTCTCTAAGCAACATTTTTTTCTACGTTTTGTGCCATTTAACGTAATAGATTTTAGTGGTTTTAGCAGTTTTTAGTTTTTCTAATAGTTTTAGTAGTTTTTAAGCCAATTTAATGGGCAATCATTCAATATGAGTTGACATAATATTTTTTTCGTTCACCATAAATTTTAATGTTTAATAAAGTGGACAGTCGAACATGTCATCTAGCAAATACACACCAACGAACGATTGAAATGCTTTGGATGTTGCTAATGCAGCAGCTAATGGTAATGTGGCGGGGAAATGACAGAAATTGTCGAGAAGGATAGGGTGAGTGGCCAGACGAGAAACTGGAAATACCTAATGGAAAAGTTTGTAAATTAAACGGAATATTTTAAAAAAATAAGTGGAATAATAAATGAAAAGACTTATATTTTTTGGTATAACAATTTAGACTTTAAATTTAATCTTTAAGCAGAAATACAATTTAATAATTCTTGTTTAGAAAACTAAAGTTATCGTTAACTTTGCTATGGAAACGCAAAGTTCTTAATAAATTTTACCAACAACTTTTTCAAAGATAAAATAGATTCTGAATAAGTTTTTTCTAGAAAAAAAGATAAGTAAAATTTTTCAGACCAATTTTTAAGGAAAACATGAGCAATCGATAGATTTTTTCAAAAAAGCAAACATTTTTATAGAAAAGTAAATTTTCAAAAATTGCTAATATTTACAGGAAAATTTTCAAAAACTTCTTATTTTTATAGGAAATTTTTGAAAATTTTCTAATTTTTATAGAAATTTTTTTAAAAATTGCATATTTTTATAGTAAATTTTTAAAAAATTTCTTATTTGTATAAGAAATTTTTCAAAAATTTCTTATTTTGATAGAAAATTTTTCAAAAATATCTTATATAGGATATTTTTCAAAAATTTTTTTATTTTTAAAGGAAATTTTTTAAGAATTTAATTTTTTTTTTTTATTGGAAAATTTTTTAAAAATTTTTTAATTTTATAACAAATTTTTCAAAAATTTCTTATTTTTATATTAAAGTTTTTATATAAAATTTTTCAATAATTTTCTGTTTTTAAAGGAAATTTTTCAAAAATTTCTTATTTTTAAAGGAAATTTTTCAAAAATTTCTTATTAAAAACAAAAAAAAAATAAAAATATTTATTTTTATAGCCATTTTTAAAAAAATTTCTTATTTTTCAAAAATTTCTTATTTATTTTAACATTTTTTTTTTTGAAAATTTCTTATTTTTATAGGAAATTTTCTAAAAATTTCTTATTTTTATAGGAAATTTTCTAAAAATTTCTTATTTTTATAGAAAATTTTCTAAAAATTTCTTATTT
The DNA here is from genome assembly GCA_933228675.1 of Stomorhina lunata. Classification (NCBI taxonomy): domain Eukaryota; kingdom Metazoa; phylum Arthropoda; class Insecta; order Diptera; family Rhiniidae; genus Stomorhina; species Stomorhina lunata. Next base: position 129,429,688 of record OW121740.1, read on the forward strand.
TTATAGGAAATTTTCTAAAAATTTCTTATTTTTATAGGAAATTTCCTAAAAATTTCTTAGTTTTATAGGAAATTTTCTAAAAATTTCTTATTTTTATAGGAAATTTTTCAAAAATTTCTTATTTTTATAGGAAATTTTTCAAAAATTTCTTATTTTAATAAGATATTTTTCAAAAATTTTTCTTTTTTATAGAAAATTTAAAAAAAATAACTTATTTTTATAACAAAATTTTCTAAAAATTTTTTAATTTTATAGGTATTTTTTGAAAAAATTCTTATTTTTGTAGGAAATTTTTCAAAAATTTCTAATTTTAATAGAGATTTTTCAAAATAATAGAAATATCTATCAAAGCTATTTATCATAAATTTCATAGTTTATTCGAAAACTTTAAAAAATTTAATATTTTTATAAGAAATTTTTGAAAATTTCCTATTTTTATAAGAAATTTTTGAAAATTTCCTATTTTTATTAAAAATTTTTCGAAAATTTTTTATTTTTATAGAAAATTTTCCAAAACTTTCTTATTTTATAGAAAATTTTTCAAAAATTTCTTATTTTTATAGGAAATTTTCAAAAATTTCTTATAAAAATGTCTTACTTTTATAGAAAATTTTTCAAAAATTTCCAATTTGTATAGCAAATTTTTTAAAATATTCCAATTTGTATAGGAAACTTTTTAAAAATTTCTTATTGTTATAGGCAATTTTTCAAAAATTTGTCATTTCTATACGAATTTCCTATATATTTCTATAGGAAATTTTTCATAGATTTATTATTTTTATAAAAAATTTTAAAAAACTTTCTTATTTTTATAGAAAATTTTCTAAAAATTTCTTATTTTTATAGAAAATTTTCCAAAAATTTCTTATTTTTATAGTAAATTTTTCAAAAATTTATTTTTCTTTATAGAAAATTTTTCAAAATTTTCCAATTTGTATAGGAAATTTTTTAAAAATTTCCAATTTGTATAGGAATTTTTTCAAAAATTTCCAACTTGTATAAGAAATTTTTTAAAAATTTCTTATTTTTTTACGAATTTTTCAAAATTTTTTTATTTTTATAGGAAATTTTTCATATATTTATTATTTTTATAGAAAATTTTTAAAAATTCCTTATTTCTGCAGGAAAAATTTCAAAAAATTTAAAAAAAATCGTTAATTTTTTATTTTTTTAGGAAATTTTTCAAAAAGTTCTTATTTTTATAGGAAATTTGTCAAAAATTTCTTATTTTTATATGAAATTTTTCAAAAATTTCCTATATTTGTAGGAAATTTTTCAAAAAATTCTTATTTTTGTAGGAAACTTTTAAAAAATTTCTTATTTTTATAGGAAATATTTAAAAATTTTGGAAGTTTTTCAAAAATTTTCCTATTTTTTAATGAAATTTTAACAAATTTTATATATTATTTTTTTTGAAATTTTTTAAAAATATCTTGATTTTATAGGAAAGATTATATTAATTTCTTATTTTTATAGGTAATTTTTAAAATATTTCTTATTTTATAAAAAATTTTTTCAAAAATTTCTTCTTTTATAGGAAATTTTTCTGAAACTTTCTTATTTTTATAGGAAATTTTATAAAAATTTGTTGCTTACCCATTAATTGTTTTCATAAATTGGTTAGTTATATTATAATTTACCAATTTTTTTTTTTTGTGTAGTAAAATTTAACAATTATATTAAGTTTTTTTATACGACTTAACAAATTATACTTATTTTACTAAGAAATTAATTACCGGCAATTTTTTAATTAAATATTTTTCATATTTTTCTAAATAAAACATTAACACATTTTTGAAAAGCAATTACTGGCTTTACAAAACAAAGTTAACACGATTTAAAAAGATTTGAAAAAATCGTAAAGAAACAAAATAGTTTTTTAAAAATCAAAGAAACTTTATAAAGCAAAGAAAAACCTGAAATTTTATAAAATAATAAATTAAGACAACTGGTGGTTATTTGAGAAAATATTGTTTAATAAACAATTTATGACAAAAAGAATTAACTGCTCAATTTTATATATAAAATATTAAGATGAATTATTGCTTAGATATTTTATATAAATTTTATCTGCAACATTTTATTTCCATTCAAATAAACTAGATTTTAAGTTTAGCAAATATTTACAAAACAAAAAGCAATTTATTATAAATTCTTGAAAAAAATCACAGGACTGTCATTTGGGTTTTCAAAGAAAATAGCTTGAAAAAAATGGGTGAAGCTTGATTAATTTGACCAAGAAATAAAATGTGTTTTGGTTAGTTTTTTGCCAACAAATCTAACATGTAATTAAACGCTTAATCAAATTATAACAAATGTAAAGGCTCAAGAGTGATTACAAGTCTTTATTCATGAAACCAACAAAGTATGTGTTCTAAGTCTTTTGTTATTTACTAAACAACAAATTATAATTAGGCTACCTCAAACCATTTGAATAAGAATGAAATCATTTTGAATTTTTGTTTTTAGAATAAATCGTTATCATTTAAGAACAATTTTTTTTTAAGTTAATTTTCAAAAGAATTTTAATTCTTCTCATTTTTTGTAAATGAACTTGTTGTATGTTTTAAAGCTCCCACTCATTTTTCGATTTGATTTCTCATATAAATCTTTGCCATTACCTCCATTAGTTGTTGTTAGTAATATTTCTGCAATTACCATGAATTCTCCCACACTTTCAGCTGCTCTAGTCATGATAGCTCTTATGAACATGTTTCATTCATATAAAATAAGGAAAAATTCCCCATAAAAAGATGCACCAGACGCGATGAACTGTTTTTTTTTTTTTTGAATCTTAAGGTAAACAGAAAGTTCATCTCGAAAAACCAATTACCAGAGATTTTCTTAAATTTCCTTTTCTTTTTTTTGGATTTTAAATAAAAATTCCCAATATCAAAAAACAATAAATTCGTTTGTATTTCAAATGATTCTTTTGATTTTTTTTGTTTCCAGCAATTTCAGGTTAAATTGAAATGAACTTTGAACTTGGTACTCCTTTGGTTAAACAAACATGTTTACCACCTCTTAAAATGTTGGAAATTTATTTAAAGCATTTGAGAATTCTCAAAAAAGATATGGAATATATTTCTATTTGGTTTTATTCTTCGATTTTCCAAAATGCACGTGTATGTTTGGCTCTAAGGCATTTTTCTTGTAGTTAAGGCAAAGTTTGCATATATCACTTTTTTATATCGTTTTTGTGGCTTTTGCAAATTTTTCTGTGGCATGTTTTTGCGCATGAGCGCACGCGTCGTGTTATAATCTATTATAAAGGTTATAATATATGTATGAATAGTATTGGAATAATATGTTGTAGTCTTAGATATGTGAAGCCTCCTTTTTGGTTGTTTATAACCTTCTTATAAATATATACAGACTTGCAAAATAAAAATGTTTAAAATTTTACTGGCAAAAGATTCTTTTGCAAAACAATGGGGTGTTTACTTTTTTGATACTTTTAGGATTTTATTTATTAGGTTTGGTATTGGGAGTGGGGAAAAAGTATTTCATGCCTTTTATTTAAATAATATTAAATTCTTGTGTAATTTGTTTGATTCTTCCACAATATATTTACATCCAAATTGAGACTAAAAATCAGAAAACGTATAAAATAATGACCTTATGTGATACTATCTGTCTACTTAAATAAGCATGAACAAATGGGCAGGTATTTCTTTACATAAATTAAACCATTTTCTTCTTAGAAACTTAAAATTTAAAAATTTTTCTTATAGAAAATTTTTTGGTATAAAATTTTTTCATTATAAAATTTTTTGGCACAAAAATTTTTCATACAGAAAATTTTTCAGCATAAAAATTTTTCGGTATAAAAACTTCTAGGTATACAAATTTTTCTTACAGAAAAGTTTTTGGTTTAAAAATTTTTCTTATAGAAAACACTTTGGTATAAACATTTTTTCTTATAAAAAATTTTTTGTATAAACATTTTTCTTATAAAAATTTTTTTCTTATAGAAAATTTTTTGGTATCAGAATGTTACTGATAGAAAATTTTTTGTATACAAATTTTTTTTATAAAAAAGTTTTTGGTATCAAAATTTTTCTTAGAGAATTTTTTTTTCTTATTGAACATTTTTGGTATAAAAATTTCTAAATATAAAATTTTCTTATAGAAAATCTTTCGGAATAAAAATTTTTCTTACAGAAATTTTTTGGTATAGAAATTTTTTGGTATAAAAATTTTTCTTATAGGAAATTGTTTGGTAAAAAAATGTTTCATTATAAAATTTTTCGGCAAAAAATTTTTTCTTATAGAAAACTTTTTGGTACAGAATTTTTTCTTATAGAAAATTTTTCGGTATAAACATTTTTCTTGTAGAAAATTTTTTGGTATAACAATTTTTATTATAGAAAATTTTTTGGTAAAAAATTCTTCTTATAGAAAATTTGTTTTTTTTTTAATTTTCCTTATAGAAAATTTTTTCGTAAAAAATTTTTCTTATAGAAAATTTTTTAGTAAAAAATTAATCTTATAGAAAATGTGTTAAAAAATAAATCTTAAAGGAAATTTGTCGGTATAAAAATTTTTTGATACAAACATTTTTTGGTACAAAAATTTTACTTATACAAAATTTTTCGGTATAAAAATTTTTCTTATAGGAAATTTTTTGTTATAAAGATATTTCTTAGACAAAATTGTTTTTTTATAAAAATCTTTCTTATAAAAAACTTTTCAGTATAAAAATTTGTCTTTTAGAAAATTTTTCTTATAGAAATTTTTTTTTGTATAGAAATTTTTCGTATAGGAAATTTTATGGCATACAAATTTTTCAGCTGGAAATATTTCGATATAAACTTTTTCCTTTCAGAAAATTTTTCGGCATGAACATTTTTCTTATAGAAAAATTTTTCTTATAAAAAATTTTTCGGTATAAAAATTAATCTTATAAAAAATGTTTCATTATTTAATTTTGCGGTATCAAAATTGTTCTCGTAGAAAAATTTTCAGTACAAACATTTTTCTTATAAAAAATTTTTCGGTATAAAATTTTTTTTTATCGAAAATTTTTCCTATTAAAATTGTTCACTATAAAATTGTTCGATAAAAAATTGTTCTTATAGAAAACTTTTCGGTACACAAGTTTTTCTTATAGACAATTCTTCGCTATAAATATTTTTCCATAAATTACAAATTTATAGAAAAATATTTCTTGTAGAAAACTTTTTGGTATAAAAATTGTTCTTATAGAAAATTTTCCGGTATAAAAATTGTGTATGTTTTGTTGTAAAATCTCATTTTTTTAAAGAACTTGTTTAATAATTTTATCCCCCACCCAACAGCCCATAAATCATTGGGGATCAATTGCATATTTATACCGTTATAAATCACATTTTGGATAGATTTCAACTTAACTTGTTCTTGACATTTGTCACCAATACCACAAAAACAAAATCCGCAGAAAACAAATCCCAAAGGCAACACAAAACAGCTAAAGCAAAAAAAAAACAAGTTTGTATCTTAAGTCTTTTGTTTCAAAGCAAGCAAATTCAAATGAACTTTGTTCATCATTCAAATAAATCATTTTTTTAAGAACTTTATCTAAAAGACCTCCTCGTACAGATCTTTAAGACACTAGAGAAGACGTCTCTAATGTCACTAAAGGCAAATAAATGAAAATTAAATTGAGAAAAAATTGGTGTCATTAGAAAGGAGCCGCGTATATAATACAAAATGAAGATGACATCAGCACCCACATAAAAATTGACAAAACGGAAAAATATAAATATTCAAAAGAGCTAAAAAATAAAGGTTAAGTTTGGAGATTTAGCTAAACAAATTTATTTAAATTTGAAATTATGAGCAACAATAAAAACTGTTAGATAATCTTGTTTGACCAAAAAGGTTTAAGCTTTCAAAGAAATTTTTTATATTTTTTATTTGGCAAAAATTTCCTTAAATAACTAATTTTTGTTAATATTTTCATCTATAGTTCGAGGAAGCAACCAACCTGTGCTTTATTGTCTATTTCAAATTTTAAGTAGATTTTCTTTTGAGTGTTTTTCTTTATATATTGTCTTTCAGCTGCCGTTTTTTTTTTTTTTTTTTTTTGTAAGAAAAGTTTTTTATTTATTTAATTTTTTTTACTATTTGTGGCTGTCTTTTTCTTTAATATGAATAATTTATGAAAACCATGTAAAGATCAGGCTAAAATACAGCAAATATTTAAATTGCATTCATATGTCGCAATATACAAACAAAATAAAACAAATAAGTATAAAACTATGATTATGGCCAGGCAGGTCTCAAATGCATTAAGACCATTCGTCTGTCTGTTTTCCTCTACTCATCCTTCTTCGCTTCTCTCTGTTTGTTTCTACATTCTGTCTATCTTCTTTTGTATCTTCTTCATTTTAATACTTTAACCATTTCTATAAACAATTTATGTGTGGCTTTTAAAACAAAATCCCTCCTATAAAGGATTATAGTTTTTGAAAAAGACAAATTTTTGTAGCTGCTCATTTTTTTCCATATCTTTTGATTTCGTTTAAAATTTTGTTACGTTCTTCCACTCGAATCGTTTGTTTAGCTTAAACATTTGTTCTTTTTTGCATTTAATATATTTTTTTTTTTATAATGTCAGGCTTTGAGTCTCTGGGTATTTGTTGAAATGTAAAGTATTATTGATATTCTTTTATTTTAGCGTTTTCTTCTTAGCCATTTGTATAGATTTCAAGTCGTTTGGTGTTATTATGGTTTTCCAATGTGACTTCTTTTATGTGTCGTTTGTAATATATTGAGTGCGATTTAATACATTTGTGTGGCCATTTTAAAGAAGTTTTTTATAAGCTGTGATATTTTTTTTGTTCTTATTTTAGAATTTAAGTCTAAGAAATATAGAATTTTCTTAAGAAGTTTTTGTTATTTTAATCACAAACTAAAAAAAAATTGCTGGACATTTGTTGTTTTGTTCTAATGAACTAAGGAGTCTAGAAAAATATTTTTCTGAATTTTAGAATCATAAGTCTCGATTCTTATTTTAAGTAAAAATAATCGAATTATTTTTTGATTTTATTTACAAAAACCTCAAAATTGTAAGTTTTAAGTGTTTTAAGTCTTTCGTTTATATCCAACAGTACCTGGTTGACCGAGCCTTGCTCGGGGCTTTATGATAAGCATTTTGAGGCAAATTTTAAAGTTTTTATATATTTTATTTTATACAGTTACATTTTAACTCCGTCGACTCATTTAACTCCGTCGACTCATGCGCAACAACTTTGCTAAAGATTATAGTCTGATCAAATGCACAGTTTACGATTTAATTCATTTTGAGTAGTTTTCAGTGGCGCCGCCTGAAGTCGTTCATACCACTAAGAAACCTTCATCTGCTTATGCGTAACAACTTTGCTTATGATTATAACATGATCAAATGCACAGTTTATGATTTAATTCACTTATAGTCTGATCAAATGCACAGTTTACGATTTAATTCATTTTGAGTAATTTTCAGTGGCGCCACCTGTCGGACTTTGGTCATTCCAATTAATAAACCTTCGTCGGATTATCCGCAATAACTTTGCTAAAAATTATAGCATGATTAAATGTACAGTTTACGATTAAATTGACTTTAAGTAAATTTCAGTGGCGCCACCTGTCGAATTTTTTTCATACCAACTAAGAAACCTTCGTCGGCTCATGTGCAACAACATTGCTAAAGATTATAGCATGATTATATGTACAGCTTACGATTAAATTGACTTTGAGTAATTTTCAGTAGCGCCACCTGTCGGAAATTATTCACACCAATTAAAAAGCATTCGCCGGCTCATGCGCTACAACTTTGCATGACCAAATGTACAGTTTACGATTTAATTAATTTTTAGTAATTTTCAGTGGCGCCACCTGTCGGAAACTCAGTTTACCAACTTAAAAACCTCCGCCGGCTTATTAGCAACATCTTTGCTGAAGAGCATAACATGATCAAATTCACAGTTTACTATTCTATAAAGAACATACATAGATACAGACAAAAATTAATTTGTTTCAAAGTTATAACATTACTAATTTTTTCCCCTTTTTATCCCCTAATTTCAAAAAGTTCCATATGCATAATTGGTACTTCTTTGGTACCAATTGAATTCGGTACATTTTATTAGAAAGCAGTTAACATAATTTTCCTATTCATATTACTTTTGTAGATGTTAAGTTATCAGTTTATCACTTTTTTACACATTTTGGCCACAAAATCAAAAAAGTATCAAATACGTGTTCAATATTTCTTTCACATCTATTGATTGCAGTACAAAGTTTCTTTCTATATTCCTTAGTTTAAAATATAAGAGTGGGTTAAAAAGGTACCAAAAAAACTATTTTCACCCTTTTTTATCCCTTATCGGACATAGTTTCAAAAAAGTACCAAACACCTGTCCGTTTATTTTCATAGCTGTTTAAAAGAGTGGGTTAAAAAGGTACCAAAAAAACTATTTTCACCCTTTTTTACCCCTTATCGGACATAGTTCCAAAAAAGTACCAAACACCTGTCCGTTTATTTTCATAGCTGTTTAAAACGTAATTTAAATTTTGCTTCTATACCTATTACTTAAGGAGATATAGCGTTTTCGATTTTTTCCCCTTTTAACCCGTTTTTACCCTCTTATCAAAAAAAATTAATATCAAAAAATGTTTATATCAAAATATATTCTAAAGAAAAAGTTTTCTATATAAAAAAATTCTTATATCGAAAAATTTTCTGTGGAAACATTAAAACAAAAAATTTTGAAAATTAGAAATTTTTAATAGAGATATTTTTTATAACATAAAATTTTCTATAGAAAAAATTTTTAATAGAGATATTTTTTATTTTTATTTTTTAATAGAGATATTTTTTATAACATAAAATTTTCTATAGAAAAATTTTAATAACCTAACATTTTCTATAGAAAAATTTTTAAACAGTAAAATTTTCTAAAGAAAAATTTTGTGGCGTAGTTTTTGGAATGAAAAATTTTCTATACATTTTTGAACGAAAAATTTTTCATAACAAAAAATTAATAACAAAAGCTTTTGTATAAAAAAAATTAATAACGAAAATAGAAAAAAATTGTGTAATGAAAAATTTTCTTTAGAAAAAATTTTATTTTAAAAAATTTTTGTATCGGAAAATTTTCTATAGAAACATCTTTAACAAAAAAAAATTTTGACAACGAGAAATTTTTAATAAAAATATTGCTAAAATGAAAACTTTCCAATAGAAAGTTTTTGATATGAAAAATTTTCTATAAAAAAATGTTTGGTAAAATAATTTTTTCAAGAAAAATTTTTGTAACGAAAAATTTTTTATAAAATGTAAATTTTTCCATAGAAAATTTTCATAACGAAAATTTTTGTTAAGAAAAATTTTGCTAAGGCAATTTTAAAAACGAAAAAAAAAAATTTAAAGCGAAAAACTTTCAACAGACAAATTTGTATAACGAAAAATTGGCTACAGAAATATATTTATATTCAAAAATTTTCTATAGAAAAATTTCAATAGAAAACTTTTTATAACTAAAAATTTTCTATAGAAAAAATGTTATAACGAAAAATTTTATAACGAAAATTTTCTATAGAAAAATTTTTAAGCCGAAAAATTTTCTATAGAAAAACTTTTATAACGAAAAATTTTCTACAGAAAAATTCTTATAACGAAAAAAATTTTTATACAAAAATTCTTAAAACGAACAATTTTCTACAAAAAAATTTTTATAAAGAAAAATTTTCTATAGAAAAATGTTTATAAGAAAAACTTTCTATAGAAAAATTTTTATAATGAAAAATTTTCGATAGAAAAATTTTTATAAAAAAAATTTCTATAGAACAATTTTTATAATGAAAATATTTTTCCAAAATTTTTATTACAAGAAATTTTCAATAGAAAAATTATTAAGTTATCTACAAAAAATTTTGTAACGAAAAATTTTCTACAGAAAAATTTGAAGTACAAAACTTTTTCTATAGAAAACATTTTATATAGAAAAAATTTAAAATCAAAAAGCTTTTTTACACAAAGTTTTACAACAAAATTATATGTAACAAATAATTGTTTTTAACAAAAATTTCTATAGAAAAATATAGCAATCAAATTTTTTTCTATAAACAATTTTTATTACGAAAAATTTTCTATAAAGAAAACTTTATAACAAAAAACTTTCAACAGAAAAACTTTTCTATAGAAAACATTTTATAAAGATAAAATTTCAAATCGAAAAACTTTCTTTAGACAAAGTTTTACAATAATTATTTTTTTATACCAAAAGTTTTGATGTCGAGAAATTTTTAATCGTATAATTTTCTTTAGAAATATCTTTTTACTAAAAAATTTTATAGAATAATTTTTATGTTAAAAAATTCCAAATAGCATAATTTTTTATAGAAACATAGAAGAATTTGTATATTTAAATATTTTCTAAAGAAACATTTTTGTATAAAAATTTCTAATTTGAATATAGAAATATTTTCTATATAAATTTTTGCTTTAGAAATATTTTTATACTGAAAAATTTTAATATCGAAAAATATTCAATGGAATAATTTTTATAGTTCTCTATAAAAACATTTTTATATCGAAACATTTTCTGGAAAAATTTATATATCAAACAATTTTCTATAGAAAAATGTAAATAAAATAAATTGTTAAAAAAAGTTTGTATTTTTATAATAAAAATTTCTATAGGGGCAAAAATACAGAAAACTCCATAATTATGGACTTATACCTTAAATATTATATAAAATTTCTCACGAAAGCACATCAGGACCAATATAAATTTTCTAATAATATTAAATGTGTTAAAAATAACTCCAGCTACTAAATGACATTTGCCACAAAAGGCTGCCACTAAAGCTACTATAAGCCTTAAATAGCCCTTAGCCTTTTACTTGAGCAAAAATATTTACACACAAATTTTCCAAATTCTTAATGAAAAGAAAATCCCATCTATGTCAGGAGACCTACCATCTTACAAAAGCACTTTCCTTAGCTCAAATACAATAAATAGCTTTTGATAGCAATTGTAATTTCAAATTACAAGTAGTTCCATTTTCCTGCTAAAAAAAAAAGTAAAGAAAAACCATAACAATTTGTAAATCAAAACATAATTTTAGTTCTAGTTAACAAAAAACAAAACCTTTTTCCCCTTCTTCTTATTCATTTAAAAGTGTCTTTACAAAAACCTTATAGGTTTGTATTTTGTCTGTCCATCTGTCTTTTGAAATGGCCTTATATAGCCACAGAGTGGTCTATCGATCGTTTGTTTGCTGGCAACCAACAATGATTAATACAATAACCATTTATGACAAGAAACAGCCATCCAGAGAGTCCATTGTCATTACAATAAACTGAAAATGAGTGAACTATAAGAATTCAAACATTTTCAAAACTGATTAATATTACAGCAAAATTAAAGAAGGACAACTTCCCAGTAACACAGCGTCAATGTTAGGAAAGCAAAAACTAACAAGTCGTTTTCTTCTAGTTTATTGAAGCCATATAATAAACATTCTTGATTTGATTCTGGTATCTTCACATGAAGTCCTATTCCCTTCTTACGCATCATAGATAGCTAATGGAAAAAGGGACATTCTTTATAGATACACTGGAGTTTAGGAGAGCAAGTGATGAAAATAGAATGGTAATGATAGTGAAAAAAACGGAAAGACAAGCTGCTTAGTAAAGCAAATAATAGTTAGTTGTGAAAAATAGTTGTTAGTCACATACACTGAAAAAAATTTAACAAGACAAGATTTTGATCTATTAAGTGCTTACACTAAATGGAAGATATCGGTGTAAGCATGAGCTCTTCTAATCTTTATAAGTACAGATTTTTGTAAAGTTAATATCAGCTTTTTTTCTCAGTGCATATTGCCTCTACTATACTACGCATTCGAAAAGCCCTTTTTCTCTATCAACAACCTTTTTATTTACGACTCTTTATAAAATTACTTGCTTTTTTTTTCCTGGTAGCACTCGAGTCTGTTTTTCCAAAACCACATTGCCCTCAATTCACTTTTGTATGCTGCAAGCATCATCTAACTTTGGCAACAAATTAATTTATGGTAAATGCTGTTCATAGAATTTTTAAACTTGTTACTTCTCATTGTGGCTATTTTTCTTCTATTTGTTGCTGAAAGTCTCATTATTTATTTATATTTTTACTGGACTCTATTATACAAACATACTTGATGAGTTTTAGCCATAAAAAGCTTGTGTTTTAAGTAGATGAAATGGGAATGAAAAAGTTAAAGAAATTGTTGGTGATATAAAGGGTGTTCCAAAAAGACACATATATATCACAGAAACAGTTTTCTAACTTACAAATAACAAAATATATTAAGATTAAAAAAAATATTAAAAAAAGTGTGCATGTGTCCTAAGTCTTATGTTTAATTTTTTTGGTTCAGAGAAAAATTTTCTAAAGAAAATTTTTTATTATAATTTTTTTTTTTTTAAATGCTTGTATCAAATATTTTGCATTACAAAATTTTTCCATAGACAATTTTTCGTTAAAAAATGTTTCTATAAAAAATTTTTTGTCACAAAATTTTTCCACAGAAAATTTTTCTTACAAAAAGTTTTGCTATAAAAATTTGTCTATAGAAAATTTTTCTATGAAAAACTTTTTGTTATAAAAATGTTTCTAATATTTTGCATTACAAAATTTTTTCATAGAGAATTTTTCGTTAAAAAATGTTTCTATAAAAAATTTTTGTCACAAAAATTTTCCATAGAATGTTTTTCTTACAAAATGTTTTGCTATTAAAATTTTTCTATAGAAAATTTTTCTATGAAAAACTTTTTGTTATAAAAATTTTTCTATAGAAAATTATTCTACATAGAAATTTTTCATAATAAAAATTTTTCTATAGAAAAAATTTTCTATCTAAAATTTTGGTTATAAAAATTTGTCTATAGAAAAATTTTCGTTATACAAATTTTTCGTTATAATAAATATTCTATAAAAATTTTGTATATAAAAATTGTTTGTAAAAAACGTTTCTATAAAAAATTTTTCGTTACAAAGTTTTTCCATAGAAAATTTTTTATAATAATTTTTTTTTTTTTTTTTGCAAAATATTTTCTTTAAAAAATTTTTCGTTATAAAAATTTGTATAAAGATAATATTTCGTTATAAAAATTTTTCTTTAGAAAAAAATTTTCTTTAGAAAATTTTTCGTTATGAAAATTTTTCTATAAAAATTTTTCGTTATAAAATTTTTTTCTAGAAATTTTTTTTCTAGAAAATTTTTCGTTAAAAAAAATCTATAGAAAATTGTTCGTTATACAAATTTTTAGTAAAAAAATTTTTTCTATAGAAAATTTTTTTCTAGAGAAAAATTTTTGACTATAAAATTTTTCTATAGAAAATTCTTCTTTATGAAACTTTGTCCATAGATATTTTTTCGTTAATATTTTTTTATAGAAAATTTTTCGTTAAAAAGGTTTAAGAAAATTTTTTGTTACAAAATTTTTTATATAGAAAATTTTTTGTTATAAAATTTTTTTATAGAAAAGTTTGCTTATAAAACTTTTTTGTAGAAAATTTTTCTATAAAAAAATTTTTCTGTAGCAGATTTTTCGTTATAAAAATTTCCTTTAAAAAATTTTTAGCTATAAATTTTTTTTTATAGAAAATTTTTCATTATAAAAATTTTTTTATAGAAAATTTTTCGTTATAAAAATTTTTCTGTGGAAAACTTTTTGTTATAAAAATGTTTCTATAGAAAATTATTTTACAAAGAATTTTTCATAACATAAATTTTTCTATAGAAAATTTTTTGTTACAAAAATTTCTATAGAAAATTTTTGGATATAAAAATTTGTCTATAGAAATTTTTTCGGTATAAAAATTTTTCTATAGAAAATTTTCGTTATAAAAAAAATTTTCAATAAAATTTTTCTATTTTTTCGTTATAAAAATTGTTCGTTAAAAACGTTTCATTAAAAAAATTTTTCGTTACAAAATTTTTCCATAGAAAGTTGTTTGTAATAAATTTTTTTTACAAAATATTTGCTATGAAAAATTTTTCGTTATAACAATTTTTCTATAGTAATATTTCGTTAAAAAATTTTTTATTTAGAAAATTTTTTGTTATGAAAATTTTAAGTTACAAATTTTTTTCTAGAAAATTTTTCGTTAAAAAAATCTATAGAAAATTGTTCGTTCTACAAATTTTTAGTTACAAAATTTTTTTTAGAGAAAATTTTTTCTTATAAAATTTTTTCTAGACAAAATTTTTTATTAAAAAATGTTTCTATAGAAAATCTTTCATTACGATTTTTTTATAGAAAATTTTGCTTTATAAAACTCTTTTTACAGAAAATTTTTCGTTATTAAATTTTATAGAAAATTTTTTGTTACAAAATTTTTCGTTATACAATTTTTTTTATAGAAAAGTTTGCCTTATAAAACTTTTTTTAAGAAATTTTTCCATAGAAAAATTTGTTTATAGCAGTTTTTTCGTTAATTTTGTGTAGAAAATCTATTGTAATAAAAATATTTCTATAGAAAATTTTTTGCCATAAAAATGTTTGTATAAAAAATCTATCGTTATAAAAATTTTTCTGTAGGAAATTTTTCCTTATAGAAATTTTTCTGTTATAAAAATTTTTCTATAGAAAATTTTCCGTTAAAAAAATTGTTCTAATAAACTTTTCGTTATTCAAATTTTTTATAGAAAACTTTTCGTTAATAAGATTTTTTCGATAGAAAATTTTTCGTTATAAAATTTTTAAATAGAAATTTTTTCGTAACAAAAAATTTTTAAATAGAAAATTTTTCGTAACAAAAAATTTCTTTTTAATAGAGAAATATTTTTGTTATACAAATTTTTCTACAGAAAACTTTTCATAAATAAAAATTTTTCTAAAGAAAATTTTTCTAAAAAAATTTTTCTACAGAAAAATTTTCGTTAATAAAAGTTGTTTATAGAATATTTCGTTATAAAATTTTTTCTATATAAAATATTTTGTTATAAAAATTTTTCTTTTAAAAATTTTCGTTATAAAAATTTTTCTTTTGAAAATTTTTCTACGGAAAATTTTTCGTTATAAAAATTTTTTCTATAGCAAATTTTTCGTTATAAAATTTGTTCTATAGAAAATTTTTAGTTATAAAAATTTCTTCTATAGCAAATTTTTCGTTTTAAAATTTGTTCTATAAAAAATTTTTCTTAATAAATATTTTTCATAGAAAATTTTTCGTTATAAAACTTTTTCTAGCGAACATTTTTCGTTAAAAAAATTTTTCTATAGACAATTTTTCTTTAAAAAACTCTTTTTATAGAAAATTTTTGTTAAAAATATTTTTCTATAGAAAATATTTCGTTAAACAAATTTTCGGTTATAAAAATTTTTCTATAGAAAATTTTTTGTTGAAAAAAATGTATAGACAATTTTTCGTTATACAAATTTTGTTACAAATTTGTCAAATCGAGTTAGATTTATTTCTATAAATAACACATTAGTACAAATTTGTTCCAATAGAAGAAGATTTTAAATAAATTGTCCCAAATTTGCCTCTAGCAAATCTTTTTCTCCATAGAAGAAGATTTTGTTAATTTTATTGCTATAGAGTACAAATTGGAAAAAAATTGTTTGACCAAAAGAAAGCGAAACAAAAGCTTCTTATAAAACACTTCTTATAAACACTACAAATTTGTTCCAATAAAAGACAATTTGAATAAATTTGCCTGCATCCAATAGAAGTAGTTATAAATTTTAAAAATTTTACACACATTTTCTTCCAAATCAGACAAGTTGATGTCATTTGTCCATCAAAGAAAAAACAGGACAAATTAGTCTCTAAAGAAGACAATTTCTTGTTCAAATATAAAAGACTTAAGACACGAGCACGAAATATATTTCTTTTAAAGATTTCTATTGCTTTCTTTTATTTATTTTGACAAATTAGTATATATTGAGGGGAAATTGAAAAAAAAATATCTTTATAGAATACAAATTGGGATATATTTGTATCTATTGAACCTAAATTGGGATAAGTTTATCTCTATAGAAATTTGTTCATATATTAAACAAAACTGGTAAAATGTCTAGCAATCATAGCTCCTTTCAAGATTTCTGATTTTCTCTATTTACAAGATCTCTATTATGGACCCTTAACTTATTCCTTTTACTTTATATATTCTTCAAATTGTTTACCTTTTGTGACCATTATTTACGTTGACTTAGGTAATTTACTTTTAAGTTTTCAGCACAACCTTTTCTATGTAAACCTTAACATTTTCCCTCCATTTTTCATTACACACTTGATTTAATATTATTTCCCTAAGATACTTAACATTATAACAATTTCATAACTCTCGATCTTACTCTAACATTTCTTACGATTCTATTTGCAGAGCACACCAGTTGGTACAACGATATTTCGTAATATACAGGCTCTGGATAAGGATGCCGGTGTTAATGGCCTGGTCGAGTATTTTATTGTGGAGGGTTCTACAAATACCACAGAAGATGAAAAGATGACAATTGCTGATGGTTATGGCACATTTGCCATATCATTTCCCCATCAAGGCCAGGTGAGTTAAAGGCAATGTGGACAAATAAATAAAAGCAAAGAAACTTTTTAAAAATCGTATATAAAAGACTTTCTTGATACAGTCAATAATAATCATGATGGTGATGTTGATGATGACGGCGATGATAATGATGGGATAGAAAATGTGAAAATGTTTAAGGAAAAAAGATGGTGGCAATGGTGATGATTTACACAACATCATATTTAGGTTTTATGTTGAAAGTCCACTTGATTTTATTTGTCTTCTATTAAAGCCATTGCAACAACTGATTGCCTGATTGCTTTGCCTACTAGTAACTTTTTACATACTTTAGTCTTCATCATGCACTCCCAGGCAGCTATTGACTAACTTATGATGTCTAATATAAAAATAAAGGGACATAAAGAAAAAAAATAATGGTAGGCTTTTCTAAACCTGTTACAAATGTCTTTTAACTTAGCCAATCTTGTCTTACAACAAAAAAGGTAGCAAAGTCTTGTATTAAAACCTAGTGATATTGCTTTTATATGAATATTTTTAAGATGAAAATTAATCAAAATCAATTTGCCATAAAAATAGATCACCCAATATTTGCTCTTGATATTTGCCATATTATAAATTCTTAAGTAGCTGCCATCACTTAACAATATCTTCATGAATAGATGGATTTATTAAATTGCCTATCTTTAGAAGCTGAAACTACTTTCATGGCTTGGAACGCAATGGAAAAATAAGTGGAAAAACAAATCAATCAATTTCAATTATATTGATTGAATGAGAAATGCGTTTAGGGAAAAAACAATCTTAGCCTTATTTTCCTTTTTGCACTTATTAACATCTGTCCGATAAGACTTTTTTAATGAAAAAATTCTATTCTTAAGCTATTTGTTAGTGCATATTAACACCAGTTTATCTTATAAATAAAATCCTTATGGTTAAAAATAAATTCAAGAATTTTTAAATTATTGGTTTGAAAGTTATAAGGTGTTAACAGGATTCAATTTTTAAATATAAAATAGTTTTCGGAAGAGCTTTTAAAAAATGTCGTCTTATATTTCTATTGAAAATAATGTAATAGCTCAGATTTAAGTAGAAAAGTAAACAATTGCTTTAGTTTCTTATGGAAAAGTACATGATGGTCTCAGTTTTCTGTTTCAAAAATGGAGATCGTCTATGTTTTTTTTTACAGAAAAAAAAGTCAAGTTTTATAGAAAAGAAGACAATAGTCTCTGATTATAATACATAATCCTTTGTTTTCTTTGGCAAAAAATAATACAATTTCTTATGTTTTCTATAAAAAAAAGGCGGTCGCCAAACTTTTTATAATAACAAAGCGATGGACTTATTAAAAGATTATTGTTTTAGCCCTTATTTTCCTTATGCTTAGATGAATTTGTAATGGAGGACAATTTTTTCTGTTTTATATAGAAAAGAAGGCGATCGAGCCAGTTTTCTATAGAAAAACACGATTGATTTATTAAAAAGTAGAAAATTGCATCAATTTTAGCCTTTATTTTATACATGAAAAAAGCTTAAATTGGAAGACAATTGCATTAGTGTAATGTGGGGTTTATATAAATCAAGCGGCTGACGACTAAGTGAAATTGTTTATTTTTGTAACATAAACAAAATACATGTAAATTTCACTCAATGGTCAGCCGCTTGAGTTATATAAACCCCACATAAGCCTCTGTTTTCTATACGAAAAAATGCTTTGATAAACTTGTGCATGTGTCTTAAGTCTTTTGTTTTTAGTTTTACAAATTAACTTTTAACGCGACAAATTTGTGGGAAATGTTTTTCATAGAAAAGAATAGAAAAACTTATTCTTAGATAAATTAGAGCATGTGTCTTAAGTCTTTTGTTTTTAAATCCCTAAAATTTCTTAAAGCGACAAATTTGAGGGAAAAGTTTGATTCAAAAAGTGATTATAAATATATTGAAACAAATTGTGTTTATAGAGACAAATTGAATGAATTTGTCGACATGAAAGGCAATTTAGGAAAATTGTATCTAAATAGAAAAAAAAATGTGACATATTTCTCTCTAAAGAGTCTATATAAAAGACAAATTAGGACAAATTTGTCTCTATAGAAGACAAATTGGGACACATTTGTCTCTATAGAAGACAAATTGGGACGAATTTGTCTCTATTGAAGATAAATTGAGACACATTTGTCTCTATAGAAGAAAAATTGGGACGAACTTGTCTCTATAGAAAAAAATAGAGACAAATTTATCTCTACAGAAAAATTTGTCCCTAATTTTTTTCTGTAGAAGACAAATTGGGACAAATTTGTCTCTATAGAAGACAAATTGGGACAAATTTGTCTCTATAGAAGACAAATTGGGACAAATTTGTCTCTATAGAAGACAAATTGGGACAAATTTGTCTCTATAGAAAACAAATTGGGAAAAATTTGTCTCTATAGAAGAAAAATTGGGACAAATTTGTCTCTATACAAGACAAATTAGGACAAATTTGTCTCTATAGAAGACAAATTGGGACACATTTGTCTCTATAGAAGACAAATTGGGACAAATTTGTCTCTATAGAAGACAAATTGGGACAAATTTGTATCTATAAAAGACAAATTGTAACAAATCTATCTCTATTGGAGATAAATTAGGAAGAACATGTCTCTAAAGGAGACAAATTGGGACAAATTTATATCTATAGAATACAATTTGGGACAACATTTTGACAAACTCACCTCACAGAGAACAATTTGGGACAATGTTGTATTGTTGTGACAAGTTTGTCCCTAAAGATGACAAATTGTGACAATTTTGTCTCTATAGAAGAGAAATTGTGACAATTTTGTCTCTTTAGAAGACAAATTGTGTCAATTTTGTCTTCATAGAAGACGAATTGTGACAATTTGGTCTCTATTGAATAGAAATTGTGACAATTTCGTCTATATAGAAGACAAATTGTGGCAAATTTGTCTCTATGGAAGATAAAATGTGACAATTTTGTCTATATAGAAGATAAATTGTGACAATTTTTGCTCTATATAAGACAAATTGTGACAATTTTTTCTCTATAGAAGACAAATTTTGACAATGTTGTCTTTAGAGAAGATAAACTGTGACAATTTTGTCTCTATAGAAGACAAATTGTGACAACTTTGTCTCTATAGAAGACAAATTGTGACAATTTTGTCCCTATAAAAGTCAAATTGTGACAATTTTGTCTCTATAAAAGACAAATTGTGATAATTTTGTCTCTATAGAAGACAAATTGTGACAATTTTGTCTCTATACGAGAAAAAATTGTGACTACTTTGCCTCTATAAAGACAAATTGTGTCAATTTTGTCTCCATAGAAACAAATTGTGACAATTTTGTCTATATAGAAGAAAAATTGTGACAATTTTGTCTATATAGAAGAAAAATTGTGACTACTTTGTCTCCATTAAAGACAAATTGTGTCAATTTTGTCTCCATGGAAACAAATTGTCACAATGTTGTCTCTATAAAAGATAAATTGGGACAAAATTGAAGACAAATTGTGACAATTTTGTCTCTATAGAAGTCAAATTGGGACAAAATTGTCTCTATAGAAGACAAATTGTGACAATTTTGTATTTGCAGAAGACAAATTGTGAAAATTTTGTCTCTAAAAAAACAAAATTGTGGCAATTTTGTCTCTAAAAAACAAAATTTTGACAATTTTGTTTCTATAAAAGACAAATTGTGACAATTTTGTCTTTATAGAATATAAATTGTGACAAATTTGTCCTTATCGAAGACGATAACCAAGAGAAGACCAAAGAGACAACAATACTTTAAATTTTAATTTTTGTGTAAATATTTCGGTATGTGGTGGAAATCGATCGTTTTCAAATCGATAGATTTCAGATATATTTCTAAGATCATTTTTCCCATTTCCACAAAAAAATCGAAAACCGAAATTATCTCAAAAATATATCAGACATCGAACGATTTGAACACGATAGATTTCCATCACATACCGGATTATTGTAGTTTTTAAATATTTCTAAATCTCATAAAATTTGCTTGAATTAACAATAAGTTAATGTCATGTATTTTATTTAAAATTCCAATTCTTTAAATAAAAAATTTTGAAAATATTTTTCAAAAATATCAAAATTTGGCGTTGGCGGATCTTTTTAAAACAATATATTTATTTATCCAAAAACAATCCAACCCAAATTCCTGCTGATTTAGCAAATGTCACCATCAAAATTCTCTGACAGATCCCAAAGTGTTTGTTCTTGTCTTCTAGTTTAAAAAGACTTTTGTTACTCTTTTAAGATATTTTTTTAAACAAAGATTTTTCTATATTTGATAAGCTAATACATCAATCAAATTGTGTGGTTTATGTTTTGACGCTTTTGACAATAAATTCCTTAAATGATTGATGATTGAAGTGTTCATTGGCTGAGAGATGAATGACGACGACGACAAAGACGGGTTGCACTTAAAACAGCTTTAAGCTTCTGTTATACCGCATTTACGTTTTTTTAAGAAACAAACTATTTCTCTATTGAAAAACCTCAATGCCAAACTTAAACATATCATGATTGTTTCTTTTTTTTTTTCAGGCCATAGACTTTATTGAGATTTTTTTAACGTTTTTGCCAAAAGCACTAAATCTTTTTATATGTATTTGTTGGATTTCTTTCTTTATGTTTTTCTTGTTTCTTATTGTTTCCTTTCAATTTTTCATTTCACAGGTTACTGTTGCTAAAACATTGGATTACGAGAAAATACAACGTTACTATTTGACAATTGTCGCATCGGTAAGTCAAAGTCATGATCATATATAATACCAGTAAAAAAAAAGAAAATATAAAAAAAGTTAAACCAAACTACCAAATCAAACAATTGTTTGGTTGGTTAAGAAAAGCTTAGCATTTTTCTTAAGAAAATGTCTTATTTTGAACCCACTATAAAGGAAAGTAACAGACAATTTAACAGTGTCTGATAAAAATGTGAAGACATTAATATAATCAATTCATTTTTTAAAAATCTTAGTTTTTATTGTCAATTTTTTTGCTCACTGTTGTATTACCAATATTAAAATTCACTTAGATTTCCTCGGTTTGAGCTTCTTTGTCCTATCAAATCAAGTCAATTTGATGTCAGAAAAGTGGTAGCCACATCTTGCATTTATTTTCTCTGCATTTTTCTTAGTTTTTGTTTGATTTTTTTAAAGATTTTTTTTCTTGAAGTTTTCCTGGCTGGCTTTTATAAATTCACTTCCTGGATTAATTTGCCATTAAGCAACGCAGGAGCATAAATCTTAGGGTTTTTAAAGATGTTTGTATTGAAAACGAAGAAAATTCTTGGTTTTTTGTTCAAAAGCTTTAGTTTATTTGCAATGTAAAATGTTGTAAATGTAACGTTTACAATTGTTGCTACACATGTTTTTGAAAGCCTCTGGGAGCAAAGCTTTTTTGGGCTTGAATTTTAACCAAAATTAAAAACAATACAATTTTGACACTTGGGAGCATATAGAGTGATACTTATAAAGTCATAATAAATAAAAAAAATGTCACATAAAATATTTTAAAAGCTAAAATATTTATTGAAAGCTTTAATATAATGTTTGAAAGCTTTAATTTAACAACATCATACTTAAGGAAAACTCTTTAAAATATAATAGCTTATTTAAAGAATTTAAGGTGTAAAACTTTAATCTAAAACAAAGAACAGCTTTATCATGAAATCTTAATGAATAAGAGCTTTAAGTTCTTACTAAAGCTCTTAAAGCAAAGTTTTACTTTTACTAGAACAATTATACAATTTCAAAAGCTAAGAATAAAATACATCTTTTAAGCACATTTATAATATTTCTACTGAAAGCTTCAATATAATACTTGAAAGCTTTAATACAGCTTTGCTAGGTATAGCTTAAGAAAAAAAACCCTTAAAAATAAAAAAGCTTATTTAAAAATATTTAGGTGTAAAGCTTTGATCTAAAACAATAAACAGCTTTTAATAAACTCTTAATAAATAAGAGCTTTAATTAGTTTGTTATTTAAGCTTTAGAAATAATATTTACTTTTACTAGAACATTTATAGATTTTTTAAAGCTGAGAATAAAATACATCTTTGAAGCACATTAATTAGAGCTTAATAATACATATTTCTATGATTTGTTACTTTTATCGGAAGCTTCAATATAATGCTAGAAAGCCTTAATATAACTATGATAGGTATTACTTAAAAAAAACTCTTAAAAATAAAAAAAGCTTACTTAAAGTATTTTGTGTATTAAGCTTTAATCTAAAACAATGAACAGGTTTAATTTTTTATTAAAGCGTTAAAAAACATTTTACTTTTACTATAACAATTATATTTTTCCAAAAGCTACAAAAATACATTTTTAAGCTCAATTAGTAGAGTCTAATAATATACCCAGTAAAACTTTTCATTACCAAATAATGAGTTAAACAGTTAAACTATTGAACTCGAACTACTTACTCATTCGCTGTTTAAGTCATTACATTAACATGGGGATGTCATTGGAGGCAAGTACGTACCAATTGCAGAAAAGTAATGACTTGAGTAAGCAATTTGAAAGTAACAACAACAACAGCAACAACTTTTTTGTTGTTGTTTTATTAAAAACATATATTTTTAAACGAAATACAAAATTTTTTTTATGATTCCATGGGGGCTCGAACCCAGACCCTCCGACTGCTAGGCAGAGACTCTTCCACTGAGCTACTTCATATTTTTAGATCCAAAATCATGTGAAAATAACTTTGTTTTTCCCTGCTTTTTTTTGCTTTGTTGTAATTTTTGGAAAAATATTTTTATACGATTTTTTGTAATTATTTTAAAACTTTTTTAAAATTATTTTAAAACTTAAACAATTTAAATCTTCTTTTTTGTATAAGTTTTTACATAAGATTGACTCTTAAATGTTACAACCTGTTAAGGTCAAAGTCCGAGCATA
Organism: Stomorhina lunata; assembly: GCA_933228675.1. Taxonomy (NCBI): domain Eukaryota; kingdom Metazoa; phylum Arthropoda; class Insecta; order Diptera; family Rhiniidae; genus Stomorhina; species Stomorhina lunata. Next base: position 129,453,131 of record OW121740.1, read on the forward strand.
TTTTAGAATTCCATTGATTTCGATCTTGTGCGAATATTCTCCAATTTTATAGGCCAAGCTTTGAAAAATGTTCCTCTACTTGGTCTTTCTATCGAAGTTTCGGACATCCTCCTCTAATATTAGGTAGTGGGACATTTCAATTCTAATTTTATCCTCTTCATTGTATTTTTTTCAAGAGAGGGTTACTAGCCCGTAATCCTAACCCATTTTTATCGATCTTATGGGACAACTTTCGGAACATGTTAACTCACAATATTAATGGGTGTTAAACTATCTCCCCGGGTGATACCATGAGGAGGTGTGTGTCCACAGTTGAGATGAAGGCTGACCCAGATAAGTTGGGCTTACCAAGTTAAGACCAATTAGAATCGTGTTTAGTATTCAACATCCCCTACATAATCAAAATTGACTCATGATGGTATTTTTCATTAACGTGAGTTAGTTTTACAAATTTTTTTTACAGAAGATAATATTTAAGTTCTTAAAATTCAAAAATCATTTAAAAAGACTCTTTTAATAAAAAAAAACTAAAATAAAATGTTGCCCTTGGTGGGATTTGAACCGGGGCCATTCAGTTTAAATTACCATCTTAATTACAAATAAGTACTTTTGTAATAACTTATTATTTATTCGGATGGTATGTTGTAGTCGTTACAAGGTAACCAGTTATCAGAGTACTTGCCATTACCAAAGTTTTGCTGGGTATCTATTATGTGTTAAATATAAATTCTTTAAATTGTGTATAATATATCTTTTCTAAGAAAGCTTAATAAATTGAATCTCTTATTAAAAATTCTATAAATATGATTAATAGCATAACTTTTAAAGAAACTCCTAACAAAAAAATTGTTATGTACGATAAGTTAAACATTCTGAAAGCTCTGTCAAATTAGGGTCTTAAAATAGAAATATTTCGTTGGGAATGTTTATGCCATTGCAGTAGAGGAAAGAGCTTTTAAGTTAGGCAATATATATTTTAATTGCAAAAAATCAGTAAATTTGAGCTTTAAGCTAAATAAAAAATACTATATTATCAATAAAACTTTTATAAAAAACTATTTATCATAAGTTTTACAGAAACTTATGATAAATAGCCATTGGACATTCTAAAAGCTCTGTCATATTAATATTAACTACGCTAAGTTAACCATTTAAAAAGCTCTGTCAAATTAGTATTTAAAAACACAAATATCCCGTTAAGGATGTTTAAGCCATTGCTATAGAGGAAAGTGCTTTTAAGTAAAGCAACATATACTTGAATTGCAAAAAATCAATAAATTTGAGCTTTAAGCTTCTTTTATACTCAAAAAGTATTGTCATATTAGCAATACAAATTTTATAAAAACTATTTAACATAACTTTTGCATAAACTCCTTACAAAAAGGCTATGAGACATTCAAAAAGCTCTGTCATATTAAGGTTTCGAAATAGAAACAAAAGCTTTTTAACTATCTCAATTGAAAGCAGATAAAAAATGTTTATACCTCAGCAGTTCAAAGAAAAAAGGAAAAAGCTTTTTAGTAATGCAACATACATTTTAATTGCAAAAAGTCCTAAATTGTATAATATGAAGTTTAAAGCCTCTTTTACACTAAATAAGTACAGTTTTAATGTTTATTTATCATTTCTCTGAAAGAAACTCTTTTAAATTAAAAGTAATAAAAACTAAAAAAAAAACTTTCTGAAAGCATAATAAAGCTTTTTCTAACTAAGTTAAAAAAGAATGTTTATATTTTGCTAGTTGCGATCTTATTTAACTTTAAGCTTCTATGAAAATAAAAATCATATCAAACAAGCCATACACTTTTATGTCAAGGAACATACAGATTAATTGCAATAAATCAATTAATAAAAGCTTTGAGCTTCTGTTCATAATAAGATATTGAATATTTTACTACCCATTTACCAATTATTTAACAAGGCCAACGTTTCTTTAACAAAAAAAGTTCTTAAGTGTTATAGCTTCAGTGTTAAAGCTAACGTACCTTTAACTACTAAATAGCTTAAGCTGTTAACTGACATAAAGCTTAAAATTGATCAAAGTTTATTAAGCGAACTTAAAGCAAAGATTATATAATATACATATATTACACATCCATACATTAATTTGACGTATGGTATATTTGAAAAGTCCCATGAAAAAGGGAGTATACCGCATTTACTCCAATTGGAAAACAACTAATGGAGACGATTATCCAATGAAAAAAAGCTCAGGCATACGCACGTTCTCATAAAATGTATGTTTGTTTGTGTGTTTTTCATTTTCCACTTTAATTTCACTTTTGTCAGAAAAAAATGCATCGAGTAAAGTTGTGCAACAAATGTTTAAAGCTTATTTAAAGCTTCAAGCAAAGAAAATATAATATAAAGATATCTTTATATTATATTGTCTTTGCTTGAAGCTTTAAATAGATAAAAAAAAGCTTTGAATAGATAAATATTTGTTGCATAACTTTAGGTTTCCTAAATGTTATTGAGCGTAAATGATAAAACTTCTTTTCTTAATAGCTTAATTTCTTTTCTCAAATGATTTAAAAGCTTTTAACTTACGTCATAGATGAACATTTATATACTTTTGACTAGTAAGTAGTTTAAGTCTTGTATTTTCTTAAAGATATGTATCGATCAAGTCATTTCAAATACATAAAACTTGTACAAGCTTAGAAAAAATGAGTATCAGCATTTGTATCAGTATTAGTATCAGTATTTGCGTCATTATTAGTATCAGTATCGGTGTTTGTCTCAGAATAAATCTCAGTATTAGTATCAGTATAAGTATCAATACTAGTATCAGCATTAGTATCAGTATTATCATCAGTATCATTATTATCAGTACTGATATTAAGTATTAACACCAGTGTTTGTATTAACATCAGTATAATATCAGTATAAGTTACTATAGTTTATCTACTATAGTATTATTACTATTTATAGTATTAGTATCAGTTTTAATATCACTGTTAGTATCATTACTAGTATCGGTATTAGTATGAGTATCAATATTTGTCCCAGTATTAATTGCAATATTAGCGTCATTATAAATATTAGTATCATAATTAGTATTAGTATCATAACTTGTAATAGTAGTAGTAGTAGTAGTAGTAGTAGTAGTAGTAGTAGTATTTATATCAGTATTAGTATTATTATTAGTTTTAGTATTTATATCACAATTAGTATCAGTACTAGCATCATTACCAGTATAAGTATCAGTATTCATATCAGTGTTAGTAACGTTACTAGTATCAATATTAGTCTTAGTATGATTATCAGTATTTGTTTTATTATTACTAATAGTATAAGTATCAGTTCTAATATCATTACTAGTAATAGTAGTAGTGTTATTATTATTGTCAATATAAGTATCAGTGCTTACATGAGTATCAGTATTAGTATAGTTATAAATATCAGTATTAGTCTCAGTATTAACATCAATTTTAGTATTCACATCAGTATTAATATCAGTATTAGTTTCAGTGGTAGTATCATTACTAGTAATAGTATTAGTATCAGTTATAATATCAGTGTTAGTATCATTACTAATATCAGTATCGGTATTAGTATGAGTATCAGAATTTGTCCAGAACTAAGTACATTTTTTTTTGAAAGCCTTAATTCTTTTAATATACATATATGAGCTACATTAAAAAGTGTTTCTTAGTGTCATAGATAAAGTACTTATGACTTGTACTTTAAGCTTTTTAAGAGAATACAACATCGATGTCTGCCATTTAAGTCATATATTTAAAATGCTTTGCGTCTGAACTTACCTTTAGAAATTGAAAAATTTCGGCTAACATATCAATTTTACCAAGAAATCCAATACTTTTCTCCATCAATGCAATCACATTTCACTCATCATGTTGAGGGCTTTATCTTATTATTTCAAATTACTACATAGTGAAAGTTTACCACGCTTAAAAATATTTATCTTCAAGCTCAAAGCCACTAATATGATACCAAAGTAACAAAAAGCTTAAGGCCTAGATGCACTTTAGACCTAGTAATTTGCACAAAGTGTATCAAACTTAAAAGCTGATTGAAAACATAAAAAAGTAAAGCAAGCATCGATCAATAAAGCTTAAAGCCATTTGTTGAATTTTATTGCTTTAACTAACAAATAGTGCAAAAAAAGAGAAAAACTTTTTCCAACTTGCTGTTAGTCTGCTACGAACTTGTCGTTAAAATACAAATTTGTTTGCTTTTATTTAAGCTTTTTTCAACAACAAATTGCTGGTGATACTATATCTTTCTTAAAAATTTGTTTCTTTTGTTTTAATCATTCATAAAAAAAGTCTGTCCCCGGACACTGATATTGGTAACAATTCCTAGCCATATTTATTCATAACATAAATACGACTATATGTATCTTTGGCTTTTGTTGTCATTGTGCTTTTGAATCGTTTTTTTAGCTTTCGCATAAAGCGACAAAAGTAATAAATTTTATTTGTTTAAAATAATATTTTCCTTTATGGTCATTTGTTACTCTTTTTCCATTTTTTTTTTCTTCTTTGCTGCCAACATGTCATTTTATATTCATTGCGTTATGTTAAGCTTTTTTTCTTACTTTTGAATATGTTAGTCTCTTCTATGGGTCTATGGGTGCATATTGCGTTTAAAGGATTTATTGTATTTCTTTTGGAAAGTGGGAAATTGTGTAAAAGCTTTGATATAACCCAGAATCTAACCTTTAGTTTTGTTTCGTATACAAACGGTAGCTGTCGAATGGGCCTGTCACCACCAGTGTAGTGTGTTTTATTAATATGCAAATTAAGGCAATAGTTTTTGAAAAGAATTGGTTTTTGAATTCAATAATATTTAAAGAGGATTTGAAATTGTAGAAATAAAATTATTGAACAAAAAGAATTAGAACTTTGAAACTTTTTCTCTTTAACAAATTTGTAAATCTTGCTTATTTTTGTATCTGCTTGAGTTTTAGAAACGTTCAATGAAAATCAGTTTTATAAATATTTTGATGTATATTTTTACAGTACAATTGAGGCAAAGAACCATTTAAAAGCCTTCTAATTAAAAGCTTTTAATTTAATATTGATCTATAAAGAGAGCATTAAAATTTTTTCAAGTTTGTTACAAAAAATTACTTCAAACTTTAATTTTCTGAAAAAATGTAGATGTTCATTTAAAGACTATCCTCATAAAATATTTATATGAAGTATTTTTATAAGCTAGTACCAATGACTCTATAAAAAATAAGATGTTACACTCCATATATTGAGTTGCAGTATGGTCCATTTGAAAAGTCCCATAAAAAAGAGAGTATAACGATTTTACTATAATTCGGAAACAACTAATGGAGGCGCTTATCTAATAAGAGAAAATTAAGGCTAAACTAAATTTCATATTTTTCAATTAAATTTTTCAAAAATTTCATACAACTTTTCCGACAAGTTTTTTTTTAATAGAAAATTTTTCAAAAATTTTTTTATTTTTATAGGAAATTTTTCAAAAATATCCTATTTTATAGGAAATTTTTGAAAAATTTCTTATTTTAATAAGAAATTTTTGAAAAATTTCTTAATTTTTCAAAAATGTTTATTTTTATATGAAATTTTTCTGAAAGTTTCATAGTTTTATAGGAAATTTTTCTGAATATCCTATTTTATAGGAAATTTTTGAAAAATTTCTTATTTTAATAAGAAATTTTTGAAAAAATTTCTTAATTTTTCAAAAATGTTTATTTTTATAGGAAATCTTTCTGAGTTTCATAGTTTTATAGGAAATTTTTCTGAATATCCTATTTTATAGGAAATTTTTGAAAAATTTCTTAATTTATCAAAAATGTTTATTTTTATAGGAAATTTTTCTGAAAGTTTCTTGGTTTTAAAAGAAATTTTTCAAAAATTTCTTATTTTCATTGAAAATTTTTCAAAAATATTCTATTTTTATAAAAAATTTTTCAAAAATTTCTTATTTTTAAAGGAAACATCAAAATTTTCTAATTTTTATAGGAAATTTTTTTAAAAATTTTTTAAAAATTCTTATTTTTATAGAAAATTTTTCAAAAATGTCTTGTTTTTATAACAAAAAAATTTCTTATTTGTATAGGAAAATTTTCAAAAATTTCTTACTTTTATAGGATTTTACGAAAATATATTATTTTTATAGGAAATTTTTCACAAAAATGTTTGTTTTCAAATGAAATTGTTCAAAAATTTCTTATTTTAATAGGAAATTTTTAAAAAAATTTTAATTTGTATAAAAAATTTTTCAAAAATTTCTTATATTTTTAGTTTTTTTTTAATTTCTTATTTTTTTAGAAAATTTTTTAAGAACTTCTTATTTTTATAGAAAATTTTACATTTTTAAAGAAAATTTTTCAAAAATTTTCTTATATTTATAGGATTTTTTTTTTTTATTTTTATAGAAAAATTTTCAAAAATTTCTTATTTTTTGACAAATTTTTTTAAAAATTTCTTATTTTTACGAAATTTTCAAAAAATTTCATATTTTAATAGCAAATTTTTAAATTTTTTTGATTTTAATAGGAAATTTTTTTAAAATTTCTTATTTTTATAGAAAATTTTTCAAAAATGTATTATTTTTATAGGAAATTTTTCAAAAATTTCCTATTTTTTTGAAAATTCCCAACAGTTTTTATTCTTACAAGATATTTTGCAAAAATTTCTAATTTTCATACAATTTTTTTAAGAATTTTTTATTTTTATAGAAAATTTTTTAAAAATTTTTAATTTTAATAGGAAATTTTTAAAAACTTCTAATTTTTATAGAAAATTTTTCAAGAATTTCTAATTTTTTTGGGAAGTTTTTTAAAAATTTCTAATTTTAATATGAAATTTTTCAAGAATTTTTAAATTAAATTAAATTAAATTATTAAAATTAAATTTTTCAAAATTTCTTATTTTTATAGGAAATTTTTCAAAAATTTCTTATTATTATATGAAAGCTTTCAAGAATTTCTAATTATTTTAGGAAGTTTTTGAAAAATTTCTAATTTAAATAAGAAATTTTTCAAGAGTTTTTTATTTTTATAGAAAATTTTTTAAAAATTTCTTAGTTTAATAGGAAATTTTTCAAAAATTAATTGTTTTTATAACAAATTTTTCAAAAATTTCGTATTTTTAAATGAAATTTTTCAACAAGTTTTTATTTTTATTGAAAATCTATCAAACATTTTTTTATTTTTATATGAAATTTTATAAAAGTTTTCTATTTCTATAGGAAATTTTTCAAAAATTTCTTATTTTCATCGAAATTTTTTTAAAAATATTTTATTTTTTAAAGAAATTTTCAAATATGTCTTATTTTTATAGGAAATTTAAAAAAAAATTCTTATTTTTATAGGAAAATTTTCAAAAATTTATAATTTTTATAGCATATTTTTCAAAAATGTATTATTTTTATAGTAACTTTTTGAAAAATGTCTTATTTTTGTAGGAATTTTTATTAAAAGTTTATTATTTTTATAGGATATTTTTCAAAAAATTATTTTTTTTCAATTTTCAAAAATTTCTTATTTTTATAGGTAACTTTTCAAAAATTTCTTATTTTTTTGGAAATTTTTTTGAAATTTCTTATTTTTTAGAAAATTTTTTAAAAATTTCTTATTTTAATAGGAAATATTCTAATTTTTATAAGAAACTTTTTAAAAATTTCTTAGTTTAATAGGAAATTTTTCAAAAATTTCTTATATTTATAGGAAATATTTCAAAAATTTCTAAATTTTATAGAAGGTTTTTCAAAAATTTCCTATTTTTATACGAAATTTTTCAAAATTTTTTTATTTTTATAGAAAATTTTTCCAAATTTTCTTAGTTTTATCTGAAATTTTTCAAAAATATTTTTATAGGATATTTTTTAAAAGTTTCTTATTTTAATAGAAAATTTTTGAAAAATTTCTTATTAAAATAGGAAATTTTTCAAAAACTTCTTATTTTTTAGGAAATTTTTTAATAATTTCTGATTTTGAAAGTAAATTTTTCAAAAAATTCTCAAATTTATAGATATTTTTTCGAAAATTTCTTATTTTTGCAGGAAATTTTTAAAAAAATTTAACTATATTGTAAACTAGTTTCAATTTGCAAAACTATATATCAAAGCTTTCAATTAGTTATATTTCTTTGCAATTTGATGTTTACTTTAACATATATAAAAGCTTTATATAAATTTTAATATACATTCCTACATTTTAATAAAACAAAGCTTTCTATGCAAATTTTTCTTAACTTGAACATATTAACAATTTAATTCCAATAAAAACCACAATATATCCTGCTTCTTCTAAACAATAACTCTTACATAAGAATAGCAATTGTCAAATACTTATGTCTTTCATTCTCTTAACTTTTCCTAGCTTAAAAAGCTTTACCGTTTATTTTCCTCTTAAAGCTCATGGTCAAACAGAATCAAGACAAAAACAACCAGTCAACATCTGGTTAACTCTTTTGGCGGAGGCAATAAAATATCCAGTTGACATTTTAAGCCAAAAATAGCACAGCCGAGAATATCTTCTTTTAAGCCGAAGTTGACACCTGAATAGAATTTTACGTGACACTCAAAACACAGACGTGACATGAAAAATCCACACATTCAGGAAGAAAGAGACATATCAAAAGACATTTCTATACAAATGTTTGGAATCATTTGGGGTATGGGAGATGAAATAGAGTTGGAAAAAATATTTGGAAAAGAAATAAAACGGAAATGTCTTTTATAGAATAAAAGAAAACTTTCATTAAAAAAAAAAAAACTTTGCTCTGTTTTGGTAAATGTCACTCAGCTGCTGTTATTGATGTGAGGTAATCAATTGACTACAATGTTGCAATAAAAATAAAGCAAATAAAATCTAAAATATTTTCCCACCACTAGAGCGGTTAGAAATGAGAGAACTGAAGCCAAATTCAATTAAAATGTTCAATCAATTCATCATGTTTATATAGTACGAGCAGTTATGTTTGGAAAACACGATCACTTAGAGTGGATACCAAGTACCAGTTACTATGAATATATAGGTATTTAAAAACACGAGTTAGCTTAAAATTAAAGTCAAGCAAGTTCTATAAATGTAGATGTCCACAACAAAATGTGACAATTTACTTTAAAAACAAGTAAGAGTGTTATATTTGACTGTACCGATCTTATATAGCCACCATCTAGTTATGTTAAATTTGGAAACATATCTCATATATCTACGAGGAAGCAGCTAATTCAAAATGTGGACCGAATTGGAAAAAATTTGTTATGCGGGTTTGGGTTGGTATTGTTGGTAAAATCTTTGAACTAAATACTGAATGTACCTCCAAATATTTGTAAATGTAAATATAAAAAGGGGATGTTATGTATATAAGAACTATAGTCAAATGTTGACCGATTATCACAAAACACCCTTGCAGTTATTTATATAATGATTATTATTGCAAAATTTATTGGCCATAGCATTCACAGTTTGTAATTTAATAGCTTTTAACTGGCGCTTGTTACATATTTTTTTTTTTTTTTGGTTCTCGGGAGTGGTTTTTATATGAAAGCTTTTACAATTGTATTCAATTTATCAGCATGAGTGAGATTCCCGTGGTTGGGTTGTAGGGAGCTCTAACTAAATATGAACCGATTTCGCAAATTTTCAATATACAACTTTTTCAAGATATCGAAAATACTTTTGAAAAATTTTGTCCCTCTAGCCCTTTTCGATAAAAATAAGAAATTTTTTAAAAAATTTCAATATTAAAATTAAAAAATTTTCTATAAAAATAAAAAATTGTTTCATTAATTTCCTACAAAATAAAAAAAAATTAAAAATATTCTATGAAAGTAAGAAATTTAAAAAAAAAAACTCTACAAAAATACGACTTTTTTGAAAAATTTCTTATAAAAATAAGAAGTTTTTAATAAATTTCCTATAAAAAAAAAATTTTTGAAAAATTTCTTATACAAATAAGAAATTTTTTAAAAATTTTTTATAATAATAAGAAATTTTTGAAAAATAAAAATGATTATGTGAAGGACTTGAGGAGCTGGTTGGAAAATGGGACAATTATTCTCTGAGCCAAAATAAAGGATATTTATTTCTCTCAGTGTTGATATACAAACCAAGGAAGAAACCAAAAAATAAGAAAAGGATTTTATTAGTTTGTATATTGGGATAAATGGAAATTTTATTTGGAATATACCTTTCTGATCGCTAGCTGCTTTTAAAAATTTCTTACACAAATACAAAATTTTTGAAAAATTTCCTATAAAAATAAGAAATTTTTGAAACATTTCTTATAAGAATAAGAAATTTTTGAAAAATTTATTATAAAAATAAGAAATTTTTGAAAAATTTCTTATAAAAATAAGAAATTTTTGAAAAATTTCTTATAAAAATAAGAAATTTAAAAAAAAACTATAAAAATAAGAAATTTGTTTTAAATTTCCTATAAAAATAAGAAAATTTTGAAAATTTTCCATGAAAATAAGAAATTTTTGAAAAATCTCCTATTAAAATAAGAAATTTTTGAACAATTTTCGTATAAAAATAAGAAATTTTTGAAAAATTTTCTATAAAAATAAACATTTTTGAAAATTCCTATAAACATAAAGAATTTTTGATAATTTTCATATAAAAATAAAAAAAAATTGAAAAATTTTCCATGAAAATAAGAAATTTTTAAAACATTTCCTATAAAAATAAGAAATTTTGGAATATTTACGATAAAAATCAGAAATTTTTGAAAAATTTCCATGAAAATAAGAAATTTTTTAAAATTTTCCATGAAAATAAGAAATTTTTGAAAAATTTCCTATTAAAATAAGAAATTTTTGAACAATTTTCGTATAAAAATAAGAAATTTTTGAAAAATTTTCTATAAAAATAAAAATTTTTGAAAATTCCTATAAACATAAAGAATTTTTGAAAAATTTCATATAAAAATAAAAAAATTTTAAAAATTTCCCATAAAAATAAGAAATTTTTGAAACATTTACTATAAAAACAAGAAATTTTGGAAAATTTACGATTAAGATAAGAAATTTTTGAAAAATTTCCTATAAAAATAACAAATTTTTGAAAATTTTCCTATAAAAATAAGAAATTTTTGAAAAATTTCCATGAAAATAAGAAATTTTTTAAAAATTTCCTATTAAAATAAGAAATTTTTGAAAAATTTTCGTATCAAAATAAGAAATTTTTGAAAAGTTTCTTATTAAAATAAGACATTTTTGAAAAATTTCCTATAAAAATAAGAAATTTATAGCTTTTGAATCTTTTTATCGAAAAATTTATGATATTGATTTTTTCCATAGAAAAATTTACGAGTTTTGAATTTTTCTATAGAAAAAATTACTATATTTGATTTTTTCTATAAAAAAAATTACGATATTTGATTTTTTTTATAGACAAATTTACGATATTTGATTTTTGCCAAAGAAAACGATTTATGAATTTTTTTATAGAAAAATTAACGATATTTGAATTTTTCTATAGAAAAATTTAAGATTTTTGAATTTTTCTATAGAAAAATTTATGATATTTGATTTTTTTAACATAAAAAATTTCGATATTTGATTTTTTCAATAAAATAATTTACGATATTTGATATTTTCTATAAACAAATTAACGATATTTGAATTTTTCTCTAAAAAAAATTTACGATATTTTAATCTTTCTATAGAAAAATTTACGATATTTGAATTTTTCTATAAAGAAGCTTACGATATTCGAATTTTTCTATTGATAAATTTACATTATTTGAATTTGCTATAGAAAAATTTACAATATTTTAATTTTTCTATCAAAATATTTACGATATTTGAAATTTTCTAGGGAAAAATTTACGATATTGTAATTTCTCTTTAGAAATATTTAGCATATTTGAATATAACTATAATAAAATACAAATTTTACGATATTATAATTTATTTTTTCTGTACAGAAATTTCTATAAAAAAAAAGAAAATAAAATATTTGTTTATACAAAAATTTACTATATATGATTTTTCTATAATATTTCAGTTTTTCTGGAGAAAAACTTACGATACATACATTTTTTTACGATATTTAAATTTTTCTATAGAAAAATTTACGATATTTAAATTTTTCTATAGAAAAATTTACGATATTTAAATTTTTCTATAGAAAAATTTACGATATTTAAATTTTTCCATATAAAAATTTACGATATTTAATTTTCTATGGAAAAATTTACGATATTTAAATTTTTCTATAGAAAAATTTACGATATTTTAATTTTTCTAAAGAAAAATTTACGATATTTAAATTTTTCTAAAAAAAAATTTACGATATTTAAATTTTTCTAAAGAAAAATTTACGATATTTAAATTTTTCTAAAGAAAAATTTACGATATTTAAATTTTTCTAAAGAAAAATTTACGTTATTTAAATTTTTCTATAGAAAAATTTACGATATTTCTTCAGAAATGAAGAATAAATTTAACAAGTTTCAGTGAACTAGCTCCTTTCGTTTATGCGTGATCATGCTTTCAACAGACAGATAGACGGACGGACATCGCTTAACCGTCTTAGAATTTCATTAGTATTCAGAACATATATCCCTTTTGGTTTTTGTGCCAATATTAGGGAAATTGCAAACGGAATGACAATCTCAATATTGTCCCCATTATCTTTGATGGTGGGTATGAAAAGTTAAAGCTTTTTGATGCGATTGATACAAAAATTCATACTTTTCTATGATCGATATGAAAAATTTGATTTTATGTAGTCATTTTTTGAGTTTTTAGATATTTTTCTTTGTTTTCCCACAATTTTAATACATATTAAGTATCTGGAGACCATTAACCCAAAAAATCCTTAAAATTATTATTTTATATATATTTTTTAAAACTTTTTTTTTCATCTTATTATTTGTCATATTAAGAGAAAAGACATAATTACCCCCCAAAAAAGGATATTTTTATAGCAAAATTTTCAAATTTCTGAAAATTTTTACTTTTTGTTCTGGAAGTCCACAAATGTATAGCTATGTTAAAACACTATATTACTCTACACCACCTTAATAATGCCAATTATTGTCAAAATACCAACTAAACTGAAAAAGAAAAAAACAGAAATAAACAACTTTGAAAATCAACTATTATTCATTTAATCTTTTGCAAAAGCTCATGTCGAAAATCGTGTCATGCTTTAAGCCTTAAACTTAAAAAGTACTTACCACCATCACTATATAGTACGAGTAAGAGACTACGAGTATGAAAACCATTCACTTAAATTTTAAACTAAAAATATATTTTTCAGTTATTTTTTTGTTATAACTGTTGGTTTGCTGCTCATTATGGTGTCATTAAACACTATTGATAGTCAGTCAGTCACCATTTAGCCAGTGAGACAACTTTAGCTTTGCCACAAAAAAATGGTGAAAAAAACGTAAAGTTCAGGTGCCAACTAAATGCCTCGGCTTGCCTTAGCTTAGTTTTGTGTATAAGCTGTTTTGTGGGTTAAAGTTTGAGGCTGGTGTCATCTTTTATTTAATGTGACTGTTTTTTTTTCTTTTTTTGTTTTTTCCTAAGTTAAACACTCAATTTTTGTCGTGATTTTTCAGTTTCTAGTTTTCCTCTCTCTTCTTTAAACTCAAGTAGTGGCTTTTGTTGCCATTATTATCTATTTTTTTTTAAGTTTTTTTCTTAATTCTAATGATGGCCTTAAGTGTGACATGCAGTTTTCAAATTGCCATAATTGTCACTCGTTTAAGTTTTTTTTCTTGCTTTAATGATAGAAGCGGTATTTAGAAAAATGTGCCTGAAGTTAAAAAAGGGAAGGTTAAATATTGAAAGAATTAGAGAGATTTATTTTTATAATAACTATAATAATTACGATTAACATCAAAAGCTTTCAATACTTTTTATTGCTACTTAAAAAGCTTGATGTATAATTTAGTATACATACAAATAGCAAAAAGCTTTAACTTTTCAAAAATGTAGGTGCAGATAATGTTGAAATAAATCTGTATCAAAAGCTTTAATTCATATTTATCTATTTTCCAAAAGCTTTTGAAAAATCGTTTTTAAAAGGTTTCTATGCTTCTTTAATTACAAGTCCAAAAGCCCTCCTTACATAACTCGACACTAAATTATAAAATGCTCAAAAAGTTTAAAAAACTAACAAAAAATTTTCACATAAATGTATTGCACTAAGATCCTAATTCATGGCTCTTTGTTTTTATATTGAAAATTTGTCTGTATATTTTTTTTTTATATTGAAAAATTTTCTTTAGAAATTTTTTTTTCATATTGAAAAATTTTCTATAGAAATTCTTTTTATATTGTAAAATTTTCTATAGAAATTTTTTCATATTGAAAAATTTTCTACAGAAATTTTTTCATATTGAAAAATTTTCTACAGAAATTTTTTCATATTAAAAAATTTTTTTATAGAAATTTTTTCATATTAAAAAATTTTCTATAGAAATTTTTTCATATAGAAAAATTTTCCATAGAAATTTTTCATATAGAGAAACTTTCCATAGAAATTTTTCATATTGAAAAATTTTCTATAGATATTTTTTTATATTGAAAAATTTCTAGTGAAAAGATTTTAATATGAAAAATTTTTTTATAGAAATTTTTTCATATTAAAAAATTTTCTATAGAAATTTTTTCATATAGAAAAATTTTCCATAGAAATTTTTCATATAGAGAAATTTTCCATAGAAATTTTTCATATAGAGAAACTTTCCACAGAAATTTTTCATATTGAAAAATTTTCTATTGATTTTTTTTTATATTGAAAAATTTTCTGTAGAAATTTTTTTCATATTGAAAAATTTTTTGTAAAAATTTTTAATATGAAAAAATTTCTAGTGAAAATTTTTTAATATGAAAAATTTTGATAGAAAATTTTTCAATAAGAAAAAATTTCTAAGGAAAACTTTTCAATATAAAAAAAATTCTATAGAAAATTTTTCAATATGAAAAAATTTCTATAGAAAATTTTTCAATATGAAAAAATTTCTATAGAAAATTTTACAATATGAAAAAATTTCTATAGAAAATTTTTCAATATAATAAAAAATTTCTTTATAAATATTCTTCATTTCTAGGAAGATTTTGGTATTGAAATCGATAAATTGAATACAATTGTAATAGATTTGATGACTAAATTTAGAATAAATAAGTCAGTATATCGGATTTTATAGGAATCGGTCCATATTTGACTAAAGCTTTAATATAAAAAACACTACCCGAAACCAAAAGACAATGTAACAAAGGTCAGTTAAAAGCTATTAAATTAAATACTATAAAAGCTTTGGCCACTTTATTTTGCAAAAACATTCTTTTAAATATCACTCTTACTTGTTTTGATTAAGAAGTTTTTTGCCAATTATCTTTGGGTCTTTAAATTTACAGCAATCAATGGTACGTATCTAACCATGGGCATGGGATTGGTCTACGTCTTTTCAAACTTATTCAATATATTCTTATCTATAGCTTACAAACATCTACAAACTGTATCATACTATTTTTAATTAAAAGCTCTGAAAAAGCTTATTATCCTAAACAAGTTAAACAATGAATTAAAAGCTCAGTAAGAGCTTTTAGGATTGAAAACTTTTATATAAATTGACTTGTATGTCCCTTAATGTATTTAACATCGAAAAATTGTCAAAATGTATCTTAAGCTTTTTTACCGCTGAGACCAAAGAAACACACAATTTATACAAAATGGTTAAAATTTTGGAATACTGGAAACATAATTAAAAGCTGTTCTTTAAATTTCATCGTCTAATATAAAGTTTCTATATTCAGTGTTAGTCTTAAGTGAAAAGCTTTAATTTTACCAAAAGCTTTTGAACCAAAAAGCTCAGTAAAAAAGTAAAGCTTGTAAGTATATTTGAAAATGGAAGCTGCAAGTTTACTAAATCACTTAAAACAAAAGTTAAGTATCAAGATTTAACGAGCTTTTTTGTTAACCTGAAACATTTTTAAGCTCTAAGTTAGTACAAAAATAAGATATTTATTTAACAAAAAATATTAAACGTTTAACTCAACAGAAAAGCATAAATTAAAAGCTTTCCACAAAAATTTCAATAAATTTTAAAAGCTTTCCTTTATTGCCAAGGATTAGTTTACTGAATCACTTAAAACAAAATTTTGGTAAAGTGTTTTAAAAAAGCTTATTTTTTTTAAGGTCGAAAATAAAAAGCTTTGGAAATACATAAACAAATGAAAAAGAGTTAGTTACATAAAACATATGTTAAGTTTTTATGTTTATAAAAGCTAATTAAAATGCTTTAAAAGCTTTCTGTATTAAGACCGTAAATGCTTAGCTTTTGATATATAATAGAAATATTTATAGTTTTGTCTATTCTGAGAAAAGAATTAAAAAGCTTTCGTTTCCTGCAATAGGTAAGTATAAAGCTTTAAAAAGCTTTTTGTGCTTATGTTAAAAATGTAAAGCTTCTAATCTACCTCGGCAAATCAAAAAGAATAAATAGAATGATGCTAAAACCTTCCAATTCACAAACGATTAATAAAATGATCGAATTTTAAAGTAGGAATTTTAAAGGAAAATTTTCTATTGATTTTTTTTTATATTGAAAAATTTTCTACAGAAATTTTTTCATATTAAAAAATTTTTTTATAGAAATTTTTTCATATTAAAAAATTTTCTATAGAAATTTTTTCATATAGAAAAATTTTCCATAGAAATTTTTCATATAGAGAAATTTTCCATAGAAATTTTTCATATAGAGAAACTTTCCACAGAAATTTTTCATATTGAAAAATTTTCTATTGATTTTTTTTTATATTGAAAAATTTTCTGTAGAAATTTTTTTCATATTGAAAAATTTTTTGTAAAAATTTTTAATATGAAAAAATTTCTAGTGAAAATTTTTTAATATGAAAAATTTTGATAGAAAATTTTTCAATAAGAAAAAATTTCTAAGGAATACTTTTCAATATAAAAAAAAATCTATAGAAAATTTTTCAATATGAAAAAATTTCTATAGAAAATTTTTCAATATGAAAAAATTTCTATAGAAAATTTTTCAATATGAAAAAATTTCTATAGAAAATTTTTCAATATGAAAAAATTTCTATAGAAAATTTTTCAATATAATAAAAAATTTCTTTATAAATATTCTTCATTTCTAGGAAGATTTTGGTATTGAAATCGATAAATTGAATACAATTGTAATAGGTTTGATGACTAAATTTAGAATAAAGAAGTTTTATGCAACTATTGGTCAGTATATCGGATTTTATAGGAATCGGTCCATATTTGACTAAAGCTTTTATATAAAAAACACTACCCGAAACCAAAAAACAATGTAACAAAGGTCAGTTAAAAGCTATTAAATTAAATACTGTAAAAGCTTTGGCCACTTTATTTTGCAAAAACATTCTTTTAAATATCACTCTTACTTGTTTTGATTAAGAAGGTTTTTTCCAATTATCTTTGGGTCTTTAAATTTACAGCAATCAATGGTACGTATCTAACCATGGGCATGGGATTGGTCTACTTCTTTTCAAACGTATTCAATATATTCTTATCTATAGCTTACAAACATCTACAAACTGTATCATACTATTTTTAATTAAACGCTCCGAAAAAGCTTATTATCCTAAACAAGTTAAACAATGAATTAAAAGCTCAGTAAGAGCTTTTAGGATTGAAAACTTTTATATAAATTGACTTGTATGTCCCTTAATGTATTTAACATCGAAAAATTGTCAAAATGTATCTTAAGCTTTTTTACCGCTGAGACCAAAGAAACACACAATTTATACAAAATGGTTAAAATTTTGGAATACTGGAAACATAATTAAAAGCTGTTCTTTAAATTTCATCGTCTAATATAAAGTTTCTATATTCAGTGTTAGTCTTAAGTGAAAAGCTTTAATTTTACCAAAAGCTTTTGAACCAAAAAGCTCAGTAAAAAAGTAAAGCTTGTAAGTATATTTGAAAATGGAAGCTGCAAGTTTACTAAATCACTTAAAACAAAAGTTAAGTATCAAGATTTAACGAGCTTTTTTGTTAACCTGAAACATTTTTAAGCTCTAAGTTAGTACAAAAATAAGATATTTATTTAACAAAAAATATTAAACGTTTAACTCAACAGAAAAGCATAAATTAAAAGCTTTCCACAAAAATTTCAATAAATTTTAAAAGCTTTCCTTTATTGCCAAGGATTAGTTTACTGAATCACTTAAAACAAAATTTTGGTAAAGTGTTTTAAAAAAGCTTATTTTTTTTAAGGTCGAAAATAAAAAGCTTTGGAAATACATAAACAAATGAAAAAGAGTTAGTTACATAAAACATATGTTAAGTTTTTATGTTTATAAAAGCTAATTAAAATGCTTTAAAAGCTTTCTGTATTAAGACCGTAAATGCTTAGCTTTTGATATATAATAGAAATATTTATAGTTTTGTCTATTCTGAGAAAAGAATTAAAAAGCTTTCGTTTCCTGCAATAGGTAAGTATAAAGCTTTAAAAAGCTTTTTGTGCTTATGTTAAAAATGTAAAGCTTCTAATCTACCTCGGCAAATCAAAAAGAATAAATAGAATGATGCTAAAACCTTCCAATTCACAAACGATTAATAAAATGATCGAATTTTAAAGTAGGAATTTTAAAGAAGGTAAATTCCTACTTTATTGTTTTATAAGGGGAAGTACATACATAAGTATATACTTTTTTTAAATTCGATAATTTTATTAATCGTTTATGAATTGGAAGGTTTGGATATAAGTGAAAAGCTTTCCATAAACAAATTAATGTTTGTCTGTCTGTATTTCTTTATAATAGACTTTACATTTGATGATGTTATGATCTTTAGCAAAGTTGTTGCGAATGTGGTGACGAAGGTTTCTCAGTTAGTATGACCACATTTTCACAGGTGGCGCCACTGAAAATTACTCAAAATAAATTAAATCATAAACTGTGCATTTGATTAAGTTATGATCTTTAGCAAAGTTGTTGTGCATAAGCTGACGAAGGTTTCTAAGATTGTATGACCAATTGGCACCACTGAAAATAATTTCCAAAGGAATTGAATCGTAAACTAGACATTTGATTATATAACGATCTTAAGCAAAGTTGTTCAGCATGAGCCGACGAAGGTTTCTAAATGTGTGCATCTAATTTTCGCCAGATGGCGCTTTTTAATCAAAATTAATTGAATCGTTAACTATGAACTTGATCATGTGTTGATCAGGCAAAATCTATAAAATTATTCAAAATGAATAGTATTTTTATGTAATGTCTTTTCCTCAAATGTATTTTAGTTGGCGATCTCAGTGTGTATCTAGTTTTAAATAAATATTTTTTCCTAATGTACTTTTGGCTTTAAAAGTTTCCATAAAACAAATATTTTCCAAAATCTCTTCAACTTAAGTGAAAGCTTTTTTTATTTTTCTTTATACAAATACAAATGAATTTATCATAAAAGCTTTACTGAACTAAACTAGGAACAAGTATTGTATTTAAAAGGTTTCTTTTTAATCAAAATCTAACTAAAATATTATAAGTTTATTTGAAAACTTTGTAACAAAAGCTTTAGGTAAAAATTTAAATGAAACTTCTCATTAAAAAAAACTCAAAAACTTTCTATATGAAAAATTGTATAATATAAATTTAACCATGAAAAAGTTAAATTTTTCATGAGATAAAATTAAAGCCTCCCATTGAATGTTTTCTGTTAACAAAAATTTCAAATTTTCAAATTTTTTAAAAGAAATTTAAAAAATTTCTTATTAAAAAAAATGATTTGTGATGGGTTCATTTTATTTATTAGAGGATGAGCTAAGACAGCCCCTGAGAAATCGAACACCGTCTTACTTCAAATGTAATAGTTATAATAAAACTAAACATTATTTTAAGAAGCTTAATATTTTTTAGTTCACAAACTTTCAAAAGTAATTAAGAAATTAAAAAAAACCAATTGGGAACTTTTAAAACTTAAAGTTTTATAATTTTTAAAATCAAATAGCTACTTTTGATATATCTATATATCTATTATAAAAAATCATAGTAATTAATTGAAAAGCTTCTAGTATTCAATAAGTCTTTTCAAAATAAATGCCTGTGTTTATATAAAAGTTTAAACATTCGTTTTAAAACAACCAAGATAATCTTTATTTATTTGTCTTTTTTCTTTAGTTTTCCTAAGGCAGGACTTTAATAACTTGACTCATAAAATTTTTTTTTTCAAATTCTAATGAATGAAAAACCTTGATTTGAATTACCCATTCAGTTTTTATATGATTAAAAAACCATGTTTCTTAATGAATCATCTCTGTTAAATACAAAACTGGCACAACATTCAAATCAAATTTCAAAAACTCTGTGTCAAGTGAACGTGACAATATGTAACAGCTACAACAACAACAAAAAACTTAAATACAAAAACAAAATTATTTAAACATATTTAAAGCTGCCACAAATTTTTATATCTTACAACAGAAATAAATTCATTGATACTTGAAGTAGATTTAGATTTTTGTGATTTTTTTTTTTTTTGCTTAAAGTATTCAGTTAAACGTTCAGGTAAAACATAAAAATCAATGACCATAATTTATAAAATTAAGAATTTGTAATGGTTTGCTATAAATTTTGCGTTTTTGGTATATAAATTGTAGCTAATTATAATGTATTATGGCAATGACTACAATTGCTATTTTTTGTTACGTTTTTCTTTTTCTATTTTAGTATTTCTTTCTAATTACCAATTTGGTTCCAATGCATTTTAGACAAGTCACTTCTTGTGGCAATAAGGTAAATCTTTAAGGTTTTTTTTCTTCTTGGTTTTGTGTTCTTTTAAACAAAGAATCGAAAAACGAATCGAATACATGAATTTAGACACAACAAAACCGCACGCAGTCAATTTAAATTGCCAACAACTTTTCTACATGTCGAATGTTAGAATCTAACAAACTCCAACCAACTGCAACAGGCAACAGCAGCACCACCACCAACAGACAACATCTTGTAGCAATTTTGTTGCTTGTTTGAGTATTTTTGTGTATTTCAAACTATTTTTAGTTGTTTAAGATCAATTTGTCTAGAATCTAGATCAAACGTGCTGTGTTACAATACAACAACAACAATAAGAAAATACTTACAGTAAAACCAAATTAACAACTTTGAAATAAAATATATAAAATAAGCAAAAACAGCAACAAAAAAGTGTGGTTAAGTCAAAGAGTGGATTCCAAAATAATTTTCTATAGAAAAAAAAATTTTAATTATAATTAAAATTTAAAAATACTTTCAAAAATTTTATGTTTTTACAGGAAATTGTTCAAAAATTTCTTTTTTTATGGGAACTTTTTCAAAAATTTCTTATTTTTATAGGAAATTGTTCAAAAATTTCTTATTTTTATAGAAAAAATATTTAAAAATATCACATTTTTATAGAAAAATTTTCAAAAATTTCTTATTTTGATAAGTAATTTTTCAAAATTTTCAAAAATTTCTTATTTTTATAGGAAATTGTTCAAAAATTTCTTATTTTTATAGAAAAAATATTTAAAAATATCACATTTTTATAGAAAAATTTTCAAAAATTTCTTATTTTGATAAGTAATTTTTCAAAATTTTCATATTTTTATATGAAACTTTTCAAAAAATTCGTATTTTAATAGAAAAATTTTCAAAAATTTCATATTTTTATAGAAAATTTTTCTAAAATTTAATATTTTGGTAAGAAATTTTTCTAAAATTTAAATATTTTAATCGGAATTTTTTCAAAAAACTTGTATTTTCATAGGAAATTTTTAAAAAATTTCTTATTTTTATAGGAAATTTTCTAAAATTTCATATTTTTATAGAAAATTTTTCTAAAATTTAATATTTTTATAAGAAATTTTTCTAAAATTTAAATATTTTAATCGGAATTTTTTCAAAAAATTTGTATTTGATTAGGAAATTTTTAAAAAATTTCTTATTTTTATAGAAAATTTTTCAAAAATTTCATATTTTTATAGAAAATTGATCTAAAATTTAATATTTTTATAAGAAATTTTTTTAAAATTTAAATATTTTAATCGGAATTTTTTCAAAAAATTTGTATTTTTTTTAGGAAATTTTCAAAAAATTTCTTATTTTTATAGGAAAATTTTCTAAAATTTCATATTCTTATAGAAAATTTTTCAAAAATTTCATAATTCTATAGGAAATTTTTTTTAAAAATTTTATATTTTTATAGGAAATTTTTCTTTTAATTTTTTTTTTTAAATTTTATATTTTTATAGTAAATTTTTCAAAAATTTCGTATTTTTAAATGAAATTACTCAAAACCATAATATATTTTTATAGAAACTTCCTCAAAAGTTTCATATTCTTACAGAATTTTTTTTTTTTTTAATTTCATATTTCTATTTCAAAAATTTAAAATTTTAACGAAAATTTTTTAAAGAATTCATATTTTTATGGGAAACTTTTTAAAAATTTCTAGTTTTTACAGACAATTTTTAAAAAATATCATATTTTTATAGAAACTTTTTAAAAAATTTCATATTTGTATTGAAAATTTTCAAAAATTTCATTTATTTATAGAAAATTTCTCAAAAGTTTCATACATTTATAGGGAATTTCTCAAAAGTTTCATATTTTTATAGGAAATTTTCAAAAACTTCTGAGTTTTATTGGAAATTTAAAAAAAAAAAAACTATTTTCATAGGAAATTTTTTAAAATGTTCATATTTTTATAGGAAATTTTTTAAAAATTTCATATTTTTATAGGAAATTTTTCAAGAATTTCCTCATTTTATAGGAAGTTTTCAACAAATTTTTCATTTTTATAAAATTTTCAACAATTTCATATTTTGATAGGAAATTTTTCAATAAATTCTTATTTTTATAGACAATTTTTACAAAAATTTATATTTTCATAGGAAATTTTTCAAAAATTTCATATTTGTAAAGGAAATTTCACAAAATTTTTTTATTTTTATCTTTATTTTTTCAAAAATTTCATATTTTTATAAAAAGCGTTCATATTTTTACAGAAAATTTCATAAAAATATAAAATTTTGATATAAAATTTTTACAAAATTTCATATTTTTATAGGAAATATTTTTAAACGAAATTTTTAAAAAATTCCATATTTTTATAGGAAAATGTTCAGAAGTTTGATACTTTTATAAAAATTCATAATTTGATTTTAAATTTTTCAAAAACTTCATACTTTTATAGAAAATTTTTCAAGAATTTCCTCATTTTATAGGAAGTTTTCAAATAATTTCTAATTTTTGTAGCAAATTTTTGAACATTTTCTCATTTCTATTTGAAAATTTTTCAAAAATTTCATATTTTTATTGAAAAATTTTCAAAAATTTCATAATTTTATAGGAAAATATTCAAAAAGTTTTTGTTTTATTTTTCCACAATTTTAGAGGAAATTTTTCAAAAATTTCAAACGTTGATATGAAAATTTTCAAAAATTTCATATTTTCTATAATTTTTTTAAAAATTTCACAGTTTATAGGAGATTTTCCAAAAATTTTATATTTTTATTAGAAATTTTTTAAAAACTTCATATTTTTATAGGATTTTTCCAATTTTTCATATTTTTGTAGGAAACTTGTCAAAAATTTCATAATTTTAAAGAATTTTTTTTAAAATTTGATATCTTTTTATAAAATTTTTCAAAAATTACATATTTTTATATGAAATTTTACAAAAAATTCTTATTTTTATAGGAAGTTTTTCAAAAATTTCATATTTTTATAGGAAATTTTTCAAAAAATTCATATTTTTATAGATAATTTTCAAAAAACTTTATATTTATTTTTTAATTTTTTTTTTTAATTTCATATTGTTTAACATTTTTATTTTTCAAAAATTTCATATTTTTTTATAACATTTTTTTAAAAAATTCATATCTTTAAAAAAATTTCATATTTCTGTAAGAAATTTTTTAAAAATTTCATATTTTTACATAAAATTTTTGAAGATTTCTTCTTTTTATAGGAAATTTTTCAAAAATTTCATATTTTTATAAGAAATTTTTCAAAAATTTTTCAAAAATTTCATATTTTTATAGGAAAATTTTCAATAATTTTCCAATTTGTATATGAAATTTTTAAAAAATTTCATTTTTTTTTAGAAGAATTCATATTTTTAAGCGAAAATTTTCAAAAAATTTTTTTATTTTTATGGGAAATTTTTCAAAAATTTCCTCTTTTTATAGCAAGTTTTTCAAAAATTTTTTATTTTTATAGGAAATTTAAAAAAAAATTATTTTTAAAATTTTATTTTTTCCAACGATTTTCGTGTTATCTCTTAATTCTTTTACATTCTGCCCTTCCCAATTGGTGTGGTTGTTAATACAGATTATTTATATTTATTTCATTTTATATTTAAAATTTAAAGTCTCTGTTTTTTCAGACTCAAAAAAAAAAGCTTAAGCCACCAGCAAATTAAAAATATCATAAAATAAAAAATCGAAAATGTTTTGTGTATCTGTAACCATAAGCTGTTGATTAGCGTTACCAATTGCGTTATTATCCAAAAAGTATTTCAAACCGGATCACCAGTGGCTACTAAAATGGTTACTCAACTAAATGGTTTTGCAAAATAATGAAACCGAAAGAAAAAACAAATCGAAAAATAATGCAAACAATTTTTCTACGCCCGTTCAAGAGTCCGTATGTCTTAACGACCATCACTATATTGGCTTAATTTGGCGTTTTATACTGTATAGGGCTATTTTTAATGATTAAACTCCAAAAAAAAAAACAGAACAAAAAAACACTTGGTGCCACAAAGCATTTTACTTATGCCACAATTTGTGGCAAATCATAACACAACAAAAAAATAGCAAATTAAAATTGTGTGTAAAATAGAAAAATATTCTGTATGTTAAAGTGATAAGAATCGACATGTTTAATATCTTACAAAATGCCGATATATTTATGTTTTTTGTTTTAAACTAAAGAAAAAAAGCTTTTAAAGAATTTCAAATAAACAGATAAGAATTACAGGATTTTTAAATGAACATAAATTATTTATCTGATAAATCAATTATGAGAGTTAAAAATCATGTTGGCAAGAAAAATTAAGTAGTCAAAAATTTTGTTAAAAATATTTAAAATTTTAGTTCAAACATTTTTGAAAAATTTCCAATAAAAATAAGAAATTTTTAAAAAATTTCTAATATAAATAAGAAATTTTAAAAAAATTCCAAAAATAAAGAGGAACATTTTGAAAAATGTCCTATAAAAATCAGAAATTTTTTAAAAATTTCCTTAAAAAAAGGTAACTTTTGTAAAATTTCCTAAAAAAAAATATAAGGAATTTCTCTTAAAATTTCCTATAACAACCTGAAATTTTGTTTTTAAATTTCCTATAAAAATAAGATATTTAAAAAAGAATCCTATAAAAAGAGAAAAAAAAAATTTGAAAAATCTCCTATAAAAATAAGAAATTTTTGAAAAATTTCCTATAAAAATAAGAAGTTTTTGAAAAATTTCCAAAAAAAAAATAGACATTTTTAAAAATTTTCGTGCAAAACCAGAAATTTAAAAAAAAAAATACTATAAATAAAAGAAATTTTTGAAAAATTTCCTAAAAAAAAAGAAATTTTTGAAAATTTTTTTATAACAAAAAAAATTTTTGAAAATTTTTTTGTAACAAAAAGACATTTTTGAAAAATGTACTTTAAAATTTAGTAATTTTTAACAAAAATTCCTATAAAAAATTTTTCTATAAAAATAAGAAATTTTTGAAAAAATTCCTATGAAAATAAGAAATTTTTGAAAAATTTCCTCTCAAAAAAAAAGAAATTTATAAAAAATATTTTTATAAAAATAAGAAATTTTTAAAAAATTTTCTATAAAAATAAGAAATTTTTAATAAAATTTCCTATAAAATTTTTTTTTTAATTTCATATAAAAATTAGTAATTTTAAAAAAAATTTCCTATAAAATTTTTTTTTTTTAATTTCGTATAAAAATTAGTAATATTAAAAAAAAATTCTATTAAAATAAGAAACTTTTGAAAAATTTCCTATAAAAATAAGAAATTTTTAAAAAATTTCTCATCAAAATAAGAAATTTTTCAAAAATTTTCTATCAAAATACGAAATTATTGAAAAACTTCCTATAAAAGTAAGAAAATTTTTAAAAAAATTCCTATAAAAATAAGAAATTTTTGAAAAATTTCCTTTAAAAATAAGAAATTTTTGAAAATTTTCCTATAAAAACAAGAAATTTTTGAAAAATTTCCTTTAAAAATAAGAAATTTTTGAAAAAATTCCGATAAAAATAACAATTTTTTAAAAATTTCGCATAAAAATAACAATTTTTTTAAAAATTTCCTATAAAAATTATAAATTTTTGAAAAATTTCCTAAAAAATAAGAGTTCTTTTAAAAAAATTTCCTATAAAAATATGAAATTTTTGAAAAATTTTAAAAAAATATTAAATTTAAAAAATCTTCTATAAAAATAAGAAAATTTTGAAAAATTTCCTATAAAAATAAAAATGTTTTAAAAATTTCCTATAAAAATTAGAAGTTTTTGAAAAACTTCCTATAAAAATAGGAATTTTTTGAAAAATTTCCTATAAAAATAAAAAATTTTTGAAAAAAAATTCTAAAAACATTATATTTTGGAAACATTTTTCTATAAACATAAGAAATTTAAAAAAAAGTCATTTCAAAATAAGAAACGTTTGAAAAATTTCCTATAAAACAAGGAAATTTTTTAAAACTTTCCTATAAAAATAACATTTTTGAAAAACTCCCTATAAAAATAAGAAATTTTTGAAAAATTTCCTATAAAAATAAGAAATTTTTGAAAAATTTCCTATAAAAATAAGAAATTTTTGAAAATTTTCCTATAAAAATAAGAAATTTTTGAAAAATTTCCTATAAAAATAAGAAATTTTTGAAAAATTTCCTATAAAAATAAGAAATTTTTGAAAAATTTCCTATAAAAATAAGAAATTTTTGAAAAATTTCCTATAAAAATAGGAAATTTTTGAAAAATTTCCTATAAAAATAAGAAATTTTTGAAAAATTTCCTATAAAAATAAGAAATTTTTGAAAAATTTCCTATAAAAATAAGAAATTTTTGAAAAATTTCCTTTAAAAATAAGAAATTTTTGAAAAATTTCCTATAAAAATAAGAAATTTTTGAAAAATTTCCTATAAAAATAAGAAATTTTTGAAAAATTTCCTATAAAAATAAGAAAATGTATTTAAAAATTAATATTATCAGTTACCCTTAAACTTGAACCCTGCT
This sequence comes from Stomorhina lunata, assembly GCA_933228675.1. Classification (NCBI taxonomy): domain Eukaryota; kingdom Metazoa; phylum Arthropoda; class Insecta; order Diptera; family Rhiniidae; genus Stomorhina; species Stomorhina lunata. The sequence goes on from OW121740.1 coordinate 129,480,310, forward strand.
GACATATGTTCATTTTGCCTATAACACACCCTAATTTTATCACAAAAAATCTCAAAAACATTTTATGCTAAAACGAACCGCCAAACAAGCGACATTGAAATTTTTCTCAATAAACACATAAGATACAACATTCACGATTTTCATTAAAACTTCTATAAATAACAATTATTTAACTAAAATATTTCATGCTATCATTTGCATAAATATATTTTTGAGTCGACTCCTTAGTAACATTCCCGCGGTTAATTGAATTATTTCTTGTGAATTAAATTTGTTACCATTTTTGTTTAATGGTCAAACTATCAAAATATTTAAGCTGAAAAGCCCAACACTTCGACCAAAGTGATCGCTTTGGTCGAACAAACAAATAATTGTAAGACTTTTTCAACTCGAATAACCTTCGATTATTGGTTGTTCGTGTGCTGGTGCTGGTGTTCACCATAAGCTTCAATTTAAACACCTAACGAACAATGTTTGCTTGCGACGGTCATAATTTTGCACAAATAAGGACCCACCTGTTGTTTTGGAAATACCTGAGTCTATCTTAAACAATTTAATACCACAAAAAATCAAAAGACCTAAATGAAAAATGCCAACTATCGAGAAAGCAAAAAAATAGAATTGGAAAAACAAACCTCTTATATAGTAGATCACATTTTAATCTACCAAATATTCAATTCAATCCATTTCAAAGGCAGACAGAAAAAACATTTTCTGAACCCACACACATTGTTGTCTTTTAAGTTTAAATGGTATTTTTTACCCACAATTTTGAGACAACTAAACAAAGAAAAAACTAGGACCACATACATTTTTCTATAATTCAAACCATGGCAATTGAATTTGAGTCTTTTTTTTTGCTCCATTTCGTTTTGGTAATTAAATTCAACAAAAGAAACGCAGCTATGATGCCAAACGCCATGACTGCTAAAAGTATCAACATCTAGAAAAAAAACATGTACACCTTTTAAAAGCGGTCCAGTTACCGCTTGCCACAGACCGAATAAAATAAACATGACTGCAACATAACTTACACTCATATATGTAAGTCAACCATAGAACTTAGGTTGCAAGGTACGTAAGCGGCCTTTTGGGAGTAAAAACAAAACAAGAGGAACAACAACTATCCACCAACTTCTAAAACTGGAGCAGCACATGTTGTCTTGTCTTGACTTTAGGTTGTGCTAAGAAAGCTCAACTCAAGAGACGCCAAAGCCGGAGTTTTTAATAAAAACTCCTTCGGTTTTTTACAACCAAATAAAATTCCTTAGGATATTTTCTGTTTGTTTTTGGATGATTGGTCTGTTTCGAATTTTTTTTTTCTTCTAATTTTGTGTAGGTAGCATTAGAAGTTTGATAGAAGACAACAAAAATAATATAGGCAAAAAAAATATATTGGTAATTGCACGATTTAGTATGTGCCAACTATGGATTTAGTATGTGCCATAGAGAAAAAGAGTTACACTGTTTCCAGACAGAAACTTTACTTTACTAATGAAAATTTTTCTATAACAAAAATTCAGCAGAAAAGTTTTTATGAATTTTTTTTATAGACAAATGTTTATAACGAAGATTTTTCTATGGGTATATTTGTTTTTTTACAAAAAAATTTCTAAAGCAAAATTTTTATAACAAAAAATTTTTATACGAAAAATTTTCTATAGACAAATTTTTATAACAAAAAATATGCTATCGAAAAATTTTTATAAAAAAAAAAATTTCTATAGAAAAATTTTCTTTGGAAAATTTTTATAACAAAAAATTTCTTATAGAAAAATGTTCTTTAGAAAATTTTTATAACAGAAAATTTTCTATAGAAAAATTTTTAGAACAAAAAAAAATTCTAAAGTAAAAATTTTATAACGAAAAATTTTTTACAGAAAAAAAAACGAAAAATTCACAATTGAAAAATTTTTATAACGAAAAATTTTCTGTAGAAAAATTTTTATAGCAAAAAATTTTCTATATAAAAATTTTCTAAAGAAAAGTTTTTATAACAAAAAATTTTCTATAGAAAAATGTTTATAACGAAAAATTTTCTATAGAAAAATGTTCTTTATAAAATTCTTATAACAAAAAATTTTCTATAGAAAAAAATTTAAAACAAAAATTTTTTTTTATAGAAAATTTTTTATAACAAAAAATTTTCTATAGAAAAATTTTTATAACCAAAAATTTTCTATAGAAAAATTATTAAAACGAAAAACTTTCCACAGAAAAATTTTTATAACAAAAAATTTTCTATAGAAAAATGTTTATAACGAAAAATTTTCTACAAAAAATTTTATGAAAACAAATTTTCCAAAAAAAAAATTTTATAGAAAAAATCTTATGAAGAAATATTTTCTATAGAAAAATTTTTATGACGAAAAATTTCCTATAGAAAAATTTTTATGGCAAAAGATTTTCTATAGAGAAATTTTCTATAGAAAAGTTTTTATGACGTAAAATTTTCTACAGAAAAATTTTTATAATAAAAAATTTGTATAACAAAAATTTTCTATAGAAAAATTTTTATAACGAAAAATTTTCTATAGACAAATTTTTATAACAAAAGATTTTCTATAGAAGATTTTCTATAGAAAAAAAAAAACTTTTCTATAGAAAAACCTTTATAACGAAAACTTTTCTATAGAGAAAATTTTAAAACGAAAAATTTTCTATAGAAAAAGCTTAATAATGAAAAATTTTCTATAGAAAAATTTTAACAACGAAAAATTTTCTATAAAAAATTTTTTTTACAAAAAATTTTCTATAAAAAAATCGGATTCAAATAAATAATATTAAATACTTTCAAGCTAAGAAATTTTTTTAAAAATTTCTTTAAAAAATAGGAAATTTTTAAAAAATTTTCTTTAAAAATAAAAAATTTTTGAAAATTTTCCTATAAAAATAAGAATTTTTTGAAAAATATCTTATAAAAATAAGAAATTTTTGAAAAATTTCCTTAAAAATAAGAAATTTTTGAAAAATTTCCTTAAAAATAAGAAATTTTTGAAAAATTTCCTATAAAAATAAGAAATTTAAAAGAAATCCTATAAAAATAAGAATCTTTTTAAAAATTTCCTGTAGAAATAATAAATTTTTGAAAAATTTCTTATAAAAATAAGAAATTTTTAAAAAGTTTCCTAAAAAAATAAGAAATTTTTAAAAAATTTGCTATAAAAATAAGAAATTTTTAATATATTTCCTATAATAATAAGAAATTTTATAAAAATTTTCTATAAAAATAAAAAATTTTTTAAAATTTTCCTATAAAAATGATAAATTTTTGAAAAATTTCCTATAAATTTCCTATAAATATATCTATAAAAATATGAAAGTTTTGAAAATTTTTTTCCATAAAAATAAAAATTTCTGGGATAATTTCTTATAAAAATAAAGTTCGAATAATTAATTCCCAAATAATTAAAAGCAAAGGGCACGTTGCATTTACATACATTCATGTAATTTACTTACATACATATGTTGTTAACATTGTTACTATTCTAAAAATAGCATCAAACCAAAAAGTCTTGTTCTTCTCTACATGCCAACGGCAAGTGAAAAGATCGAGCAAAACAAGTAATAGGAGAATACACAATCAATTAAACGTAGGGATGTTCGATCAAACTCAATGAGTTAAATTGATGATTATCTCTGCAATTTGACAACTCGACTGTGGTCGAGGGCGCTAAGTGCTGATGACGTCCTGTGGCGGGACAGAAATTGCAATCCACTAGCCGCGTTCAAAAATACTTTTTTCAGTTTTTCTCCATAACTTACTTTCCAATTTTCAAAATTAATAATTTGAAAATTAAATGAACTCAAGCCTGATGAAACCTAATTTTTCAAAAATAAGAAATTTTAAAAAAAATTCCTAAAACAATAAGAAATCTTTAAAAAAATCTATAAAAATAATAAATTTTAGAAAATTTCTAATAAAAATAAGAAATTTTTGACAAATTTCCAATAAAAATATATAATTTTTGATCAATTTTCTATAAAAATAAGAAATTTTTAAAAAACTTCCCAAAAAAATAAGAAATTTCTAAAAAAAATCCTATAAAGATAAGAAATTTGGATGATTTTCTAATAAAAATAAGAAATTTTGAAAAATTTCTTATAAAAATAAAAAATTGCCGTAGTTTTTGTTGAAAAATACAAAAGACTTAAGACCCAAACTTATTTGATAATATGACAACAAAAGCCTTAGGAAATTACGATATGATCCATTTAAACTTGTGAGATAGAGAAAGAAAACTAAGGAGAGATCTGAAATGGTGTAGCTAAAAAAGCAACAACAAAAAGCTTTTTATAATCATGTTTTTCAACACCGTATCTTCATAGTTTTTACAATTCCAAACTTTTTGTTACAATTCCACAACAAAAGCTTCTCCAAAAACTTTTTTATCTTTTCTAGTTTTTTTCCGCTTAAATATATTGACAAGCAACGAGGTGGACATCAGGAATTTTTTAACATCTAGCTTAACAAATGTTAGAGAAGAAAAAAACTTTTCTGTGGTTTGGATATTCTTATTTTTTTTTAAGATCTTAAGCGGCCCCCCATTTGGTTGTGATCATATTAAAGACGATTAAAAATATAGGAATATAAAAACTTTGTGCTATATGAAAGACTTTATAAGAAAATTTTAAATATTTCTTGGATTGTCCTTTTATTATCTGACCAAATGAGGAAAAAAACCTAAACAGAAATTGAAATAAATGTATTTTAATTATGCATAAAAAAAATATTATTTTTTATTTTTATTTAAACAATTTGATTTTGGTTTAAACATTTATTTCAATATTTCAATATCGAAGTATGGGATATATAAAATGGAGGATTTCTTAGGAAAAAACTTAAAATTTTAAGATTTAATTGATTGTGTTGTATATTTGTTGTTTTTATTTTTTTTTTCTTTAGTTATAAATTGTCGTGTTTTAAGATAATTGTCAGTTTTTATTTGGTTACAAAGTAGAAGACCAAGTTACAGTTTTTTGTTTAGAGGTTTTGGTTATTTTGCTTTAGTTTAGTGAACTTTTGAAGATGAAAAGAAATTATAGGAAGTTTATTTTTTGGAGAATAAAGCAAAATTGCTCATCACGTTTAGAGATTTTTTTTTATTTATTTTTTATTTGTTATATAGTAAAATTTTTATAGCTTTTTATATAAAATGGTATTTTAGCTAAAAGTGTTAATCAAAGGGGTCATCAAAGAGGCATAAGTACATAAATATTTGTTCAAGAAAGAATTTTCTATAAAATTTCTATACAAATTTTTTATAGGAAGATTTTTCTATAAAAAGTTGACGATAGTAAGATTTTTCTATAGAAAAGTTGACGATAGGAAGATTTTTCTATAGAAAAGTTGACGATAGGAAGATTTTTCTATAGAAAAGTTGACGATAGGAAGATTTTTCTATAGAAAAGTTGACGATAGTAAGATTTTTCTATAGAAAAGTTGACGATAGGAAGATTTTTCTATAGAAAAGTTGACGATAGGAAGATTTTTCTATAGAAAAGTTGACGATAGGAAGATTTTTCTATAGAAAAGTTGACGATAGGAAGATTTTTCTATAGAAAAGTTGACGATAGGAAGATTTTTCTATAGAAAAGTTGACGATAGGAAGATTTTTCTATAGAAAAGTTGACGATAGGAAGATTTTTCTATAGAAAAGTTGACGATAGGAAGATTTTTCTATAGAAAAGTTGACGATAGGAAGATTTTTCTATAGAAAAGTTGACGACAGGAAGATTTTTCTATAGAAAAGTTGACGATAGGAAGATTTTTCTAAAGAAAGGTTGACGATAGGAAGATTTTTCTATAGAAAAAATGACGATAGGAAGATTTTTCTATAGAAAAAATGACGATAGGAAGATTTTTCTGTAGAAAATATGACGATAGGAAGAATTTTCTATGGAAAATATTTCGATTAGAAGATTTTTATAAAGAAAAAATGACGACAGGAAGATTTTTCTATAGAAAAAATGACGATAGGAAGATTTTTCTATAGAAAAAATAACGATAGGAAGATTTTTCTATAAAAAAAATGACGATAGGAAGATTTTTCTATAGAAAAAATTATGATAGGAAGATTTTTCTATAGAAAATATGACGATAGGAAGAATTTTCTATGGAAATAGTACGATTAGAAGATTTTTATAAAGAAAATATGACGATAGGAAGATTTTTCTATAGAAAAAATGACGGTAGAAAGATTTTTCTATAGAAAAAATGACGATAGGAAGATTTTTCTATAGAAAAGTTGACGATAGGAAGATTTTTCTATAGAAAAGTTGACGATAAGAAGATTTTTCTATAGAAAAGTTGACGATAAGAAGATTTTTCTATAGAAAAGTTGACGATAGGAAGATTTTTCTATACAGAAGTTGACGATAGGAAGATTTTTCTATAGAAAAATTGACGATAGGAAGATTTTTCTATAGAAAAGTTGACGATAGGAAGATTTTTCTATAGAAAAGTTGACGATAGGAAGATTTTTCTATAGAAAAATTGACGATAGGAAGATTTTTCTATAGAAAAGTTGACGATAGAAAGATTTTTCTATAGAAATGTTGACGATAGGAAGATTTTTCTATAGAAATGTTGACGATAGGAAGATTTTTCTATAGAGAAGTTGACGATAGGAAGATTTTTCTATAGAAAAGTTGACGATAGGAAGATTTTTCTATAGAAAAGTTGACGATAGGAAGATATTTTTTTATAGAAAAGTTGACGATAGGAAGATATTTTTCTATAGAAAAGTTGACGATAGGAAGATTTTTCTATAGAAATGTTGACGATAGGAAGATTTTTCTATAGAAAAAATGACAATAGGAAGATTTTTCTATAGAAAAAATGACGATAGGAAGATTTTTCTATAGAAAAAATGACGATAGGAAGATTTTTCTATAGAAAAAATGACGATAGGAAGATTTTTCTATAGAAATGTTGACGATAGGAAGATTTTTCTATAGAAAAAATGACAATAGGAAGATTTTTCTATAGAAAAAATGACGATAGGAAGATTTTTCTATAGAAAAAATGACGATAGGAAGATTTTTCTATAGAAAAAATGACGATAGGAAGATTTTTCTATAGCAAAAATGACGATAGGAAGATTTTTCTATAGAAAAAATGACGATAGGAAGATTTTCCTATAGAAAAAATGACGATAGGAAGATTTTCCTATAGAAAAGTTGACGATAGGAAGATTTTTCTATATTTCTCTCCTTTAAAGTATTAAAGTTATCGAGAAGTTTTCTTTAAAATTGTTATTATCTATAATGTCATACAATATGTTAAGAAAACGAAAGACTTAAGACACCTACTCGAACAAATAAATTTGCTTCTGTTTGAGTGAATTTAATCTAGAGTATTACAGATTCGTTGAAACTAAATAATTCATTTTCGGTTTTAATTTCTTTAAATATTTTCTTGGTTTTTATTTTTTTATTGTAGTATAGATAAAAATTTTATTACAAAAAAACGTTGTTATACAAAAACAAATCGAACAGGAGACATACATCGTAACAGCAGCAGCAACATTTTTAACAGAAAAACTGCATCCGTTGCTGTTACAATTCTTCTTTTTTTTGAAAAGATATAAACAATATTTTGTTTGTTGCTGGCTTTCTTTCAAAAAAAAGTAACAACATACATTTATCCATTACATATTGTAGTTGTTAATAGTATTATTGCTGTTGTTGCTGCTGCAGTTGTTTAACTATGAAATGAAGGAAAAATCACAACATTTTGCTACTTTTTTTCGTTATTTTGGTATCGGTTGCCTTAAGCTTGATGTTTATTTCTAAGAAATTATATATTTTTGTAAATAAAAACGTTGTCGATGTTATTATTGTTGTTGGTGGTTGTCCAACCAATAAGTTGTAAAATAAAAATCACGCTTACTAAATCTGAACTAACCACAAGGAACAGCAGAAGGAGGAGAATTTTATAGAGTGATATATGATTCCAAAAAGGAATAAAACTTAAATTCGGTTTTATGTTATAGATTTCTTAAGGGCCACACACATTGTTGGGGATTTATTATTAACTAAGTTTTTTTTTTTTTGGTTTTTGAAATTCATATTCAGTTTTTTATCTTTGATTATATTTTTTCTGATTTTTGTTAATGGTTGGATTTAGTAAATTTGGTTTTGTTTTTTATTTTATTGAATCTTGATTATAATTAATAATAGAAAAATTATCTTTAAGACAATTTATAATTTTAATGGCTTTTCATGGCTTTTTATTATCCGATAATCATAAATCTTTCAACATTTCGGTAGTTTTCAGAGATGTTTTTTCTTGATTTAATTTATTTTTTTTTTTTTTTTTGTTTAAGGTAGTAGCCAAAAGGGGGAGATGTAGACTACATTAGGGTGGAAAAAGTTTTTTCTATAGAATATTTATACAGAAAATTTTAAATTTTTAAATGTTTCTAAAGAAATGTTTTTTTTTTCGTTTAAAAAATTCTCTTAGATAGTGTTAAAATTTTTTGTATAGAAATTATATATTTTTCGTAGTAAATTTTTTTGTTATTAAAATTTTTTTGTAGAAAATTTTATATTATAAAAAATCTTTTTGTAAAACTTTTTTATAGAAATCTTTTCGTTAACAAAAATTTTCCAAAGAAAATTTTTCTATAAAAATTTTTTATATCGAAAAGTTTTCTTTAAAAATGTTTCTATCGAAAATTTTTGGTATAAAATTTTTTCTAAGTGAAAAAATCATGTTAACTAATTTTCTATAAAATATTTTTGGTAGAAAAGTCTTCCTATTGTCAACTTTATTGTAAACAAAAATATCGTCAACTTTTCTAGAGAAAAATCTTCCTATCGTCATATTTTCTTTATAAAAATCTTCTAATCGTACTATTTTCCATAGAAAATTCTTCCTATCGTCGTATTTTCTATAGAAAAATCTTCCTATCGTCATTTTTTCTATAGAAAAATCTTCCTATCGTCATTTTTTCTATAGAAAAATCTTCCTATCGTCATTTTTTCTATAGAAAAATCTTCCTATCGTCATTTTTTCTATAGAAAAATCTTCCTATCGTCATTTTTTCTATAGAAAAATCTTCCTATCGTCATTTTTTCTATAGAAAAATCTTCCTATCGTCATTTTTTCTATAGAAAAATCTTCCTATCGTCATTTTTTCTATAGAAAAATCTTCCTATCGTCATTTTTTGCATAGAAAAATCTTCCTATCGTCATTTTTTGTTTATAAAAATCTTCTAATCGAAATATTTTCCATAGAAAATTCTTCCTATCGTCATATTTTCTACAGAAAAATCTTCCTATCGTCATTTTTTCTATAGAAACATCTTCCTATCGTCATTTTTTCTATAGAAAAATCTTCCTATCGTCATTTTTTCTATAGAAAAATCTTCCTATCGTCATTTTTTCTATAGAAAAATCTTCCTATCGTCATTTTTTCTATAGAAAAATCTTCCTATCGTCATTTTTTCTATAGCAAAATCTTCCTATCGTCATTTTTTCTATAGAAAAATCTTCCTATCGTCATTTTTTCTATAGAAAAATCTCCTATCGTCATTTTTTCTATAGAAAAATCTTCCTACCGTCATTTTTTCTATAGAAAAATCTTCCTATCGTCATATTTTCTTTATAAAAATCTTCTAATCGTACTATTTTCCATAGAAAGTTCTTCCTATCGTCATATTTTCTATAGAAAAATCTTCCTATCATAATTTTTTCTATAGAAAAATCTTCCTATCGCCATTTTTTTTTTATAGAAAAATCTTCCTATCGTTATTTTTTCTATAGAAAAATCTTCCTATCGTCATTTTTTCTATAGAAAAATCTTCCTATCGTCATTTTTTCTTTATAAAAATCTTCTAATCGAAATATTTTCCATAGAAAATTCTTCCTATCGTCATATTTTCTACAGAAAAATCTTCCTATCGTCATTTTTTCCAGAGAAAATTCTTCCTATCGTCATATTTTCTACAGAAAAATCTTCCTATCGTCATTTTTTCTATAGAAAAATCTTCCTATCGTCATGTTTTCTATAGAAAAATCTTCCTATCGTCATTTTTTCTATAGAAAAATCTTCCTATCGTCATTTTTTCTATAGAAAAATCTTCCTATCGTCATTTTTTCTATAGAAAAATCTTCCTATCGTCATTTTTTCTATAGAAAAATCTTCCTATCGTCATTTTTTCTGTAGAAAATTTTCCTATCGTCATTTTTTCTATAGAAAAATCTTCCTATCGTCATTTTTTCTATAGAAAAATCTTCCTATCGTCATTTTTTCTATAGAAAAATCTCCTATCGTCATTTTTTCTATAGAAAAATCTACCTATCGTCATTTTTTCTATAGAAAAATTTTCCTATCGTCATTTTTTCTTTAGAAAAATCTTCCTGTCGTCAAATGTTCCATAGAAAAATCTTCCTATCGTCAATTTTCTATAAAAATATATAATTTTTAAAATAAAAATATGAAATTTTTGAAAAACTTCCTATAAAAATATGAAATTTGTCAAAAAATTTCTATAACATTGTAAAAATTGTGAAAAACTTCTTATGAAATGTAAAATTTTGAAAAATTTTGTTTAAAAAAAATTAAAATTTATGAAAAAATTCAAATTTTTATTGTGAAAAATTTTTCGTTTTAAAAATTTTCTTTAGGAAATTTTTCTTTTTAATACTTTTTCTATAACTTTTTAAATTTTTTTAATTTTTCGTTTTAAAAATATTCCTATAGAAAATTGTTTGTTCTAAAGTTGTTTCTTTAGAAAATTTTTCGCTTCATAAATTTTTCTATGAAAAATTTTTCGTTATCAAAAAAATTTTATGTTATTAAAAAATTTGTCTGTAGAACTTTTTTAAAAAAATTTTTATAAAATCAACAATTTTTCAAATATTTTCTTTGAAAACAACTTTATTTTTTTTAGAAATACCTTTAATTTTGATGAAAAATAACGGGGAAAATATCGAAGATTTTATCTAGAAATGTTATCTTTTAATAAAAAACTAATCGTTTTTCTGATTTTCTATAAAAAAAAGTTATCGTTGACTTTACCTTTCTACAAAAATGTTATCGATAGCTTCGTCTTTTTTTAAATCATTGTTTAAAATAATCATTTACCGAAATTAATACCTACTAATTCTCTTCCCTTAAACCTTTGTAGAAAGTATTAATTTTTCAGAAATCGAATAAAATCTAAAAAAACCCTCTACCACAAAATAAACATTGAAAACGTATTTAACAATTTAAAAGCAATAACATGCAACATAACATGTAGCTAAAAAAAAGAGTAAGTTAATGTATGCTGATGATGACTACACAACGCAGGTCATGGCCTGCTTCAGCCTCCTCCTGGGTATTATGAAATGTTAAACAATTTTGCTCGAGTATTTAGCCTCAACCGAAAAGTAAAACTAAAATCCTAAAACATAAAAAATGAAATAAATATCCCAAACACAGATTCACGTGCTACCAACTAAAAAACAATAAAAAAACAAGCAACAAAGATGACGACAACTTTAAAAAAATTAAACAACATTCATAGTTTGCAACAGGTAGATAGATACTTACTACTCCATTTTTATTTTCATTTAAAGTTTATTTTTCAATGTTTCTGGCTTTTTTCGTTATTTTTTATTTTTGTGCTTTTCCAACAATTTTCAATAAACATGAGCAGTAACAAGTAAATATGCATGTTGTGCTGTGAATAATGTAAAACGGATATAAAAACTGAGATCAAAATGTAGCAAGTCGGCCACAGACATGGGCTGCCGCTGCTGCTGTTTCTGTTGCCACCACAACCGACAACAACAAAAAGGTTTCCTTTACAAGAAATGATAAAAGACCTTTACTAATGTGCCAATATAAGGAGTTATTTGTAGCTGTATAAATATTTATGTTTAAGCTGCATATACATATAACTATTCCTTGGCACAGGAGCTATGACGATAGTAAAGGATGAATTGTAAGCCACTGCTCTCTGTGTCTGGGCAATGTAGATCATTAATATGTATGTTATGGCACAGACAAGCCAATGCAACAAAGTTTAAAGTTTAATTCCTGGGATTAGTGTAAAATATTGTTGAGAAAAAAACTGTAGACTTTGCATGTACCATAACATTTAGAAAATCATTTATCAATTTCGTTTTTTTTCCATATAAATATCTGTAGTTTGGAGGACTTTAGTTAAATATTTTTTGTTGTTTGTTTATTTGGTTTTTGGGCGGTTGAAAATGTATCAAGAAATTAGCTTATTTTGAAGCTGGTAATATTGCAGGTTTGTGTCTTAAGTCTTCCGTTTTTATAATAACAATAATGTTATGATAGTTTTGTTAAGAAAAATTAAACTACAACTTTTTTATATAAAAAATTTTTAACAAAGAACATTATTCTACAGAAAATTGTTTCGTTTTAAACATTACTCTATAGAAAATTTTTCGTTTTAAAAATTTTTCTTTAGAAAATTTTTTGTTATTTAAAAATTTTCTACAAAAAATTTTTCGTTATTAAAAATTTTTTTATAGAAAATATTTTGTTATTTAAAATTTTCTATGGAAATTATTCGTTTTAAAATGTTTTCTATAGAAAATTTTTCGTTTTAAAATTTTTCTACAGAAAATTTTTCTTTACCAAAAATATTTCTATAGAAAATTTTTCCTTATTAAAAATTTTTCTATAGAAAAATTTTCATTATTAAAAATTTTTCTGTAGAAAAATTTTGGTTATTGAAAATTTTTCGTTATTAAAAATTTTTCTATAGAAAATTTTTCGTTATTAAAAATTTTTCTATAGAAAATTTTTCGTTATTAAAAATTTTTCTATAGAAAATTTTTCGTTATTAAAAATGTTTGTATAGAAAATTTTTCGTTACTAAAAAATTTTTCTATAGAAAATTTTTTGTTATTAAAAATTTTTCTATAGAAAATTTTTCGTTATTAAAAATTTTTCTATAGAAAATTTTTCGTAATTAAAAATTTTTCTATAGAAAATTTTTCGTTATTAAAAATTTTTCTATAGAAAATTTTTCGTTATTAAAAATGTTTCTATAGAAAATTTTTCGTTATTAAAAATTTTTCTATAGAAAATTTTTCGTTATTAAAAATTTTTCTATAGAAAATTTTTCGTTATTAAAAATTTTTCTATAGAAAATTTTTCGTTATTAAAAATTTTTCTATAGAAAATCTTTCGTTATTAAAAATTTTTCTATAGAAAATTTTTCGTTATTAAAAATTTTTCTATAGAAAATTTTTCGTTATTAAAAATTTTTCTATAGAAAATTTTTCGTTATTAAAAATTTTTCTATAGAAAATTTTTCGTTATTTAAAATTTTTCGATGGACAATTATTCGTTATTAAAAATTTTTCGATAGAAAAATTTTCGCTATTAAAAATTTCTCCATAGAAAATTTTTCGTTATTAAAAATTATTCTGTACAAAATGTTTCGTTTTACAAAAAATCTTTAGAAAATTTTTCGTTTTAAAACAAATTCTATTAAAAATTTTTCGTTTTAAAATATTATCTAAAGAAAATTTTTTGTTATTAAAAAATTTTTCTATAGAAAATTTTTTATTATTAAAAAATTTTTCTACAGAAAATTTTTGGTTGTTCAAAAATTTTTCTATAGAAAATTTTTTGTTATTAAAAGTTTTTAATAACAAACAATTTTTCTGTAAAAAATTTTTTGTTATCTAAAATTTTTCTATAGAAAATTCTTCATTTTAAAAAAGTTTCTATAGAGAATTTTTTGATATAAAAATTTTTCTATAGAAAATTTTTTGTTTTAAACATTTTTTTTAGAAAATTTTTTTCTTTAAAAAAGAATATTTTGTTTAAAAATATTTAAATAGAAAATTTTTTGTTATTAAAAATTTTTCGTTGTTTAAAATTTTTCTATAGAAATTTTTTGTTTAAAAATTTTTCTATAGAAATTTTTTGTTTAATTATTTTTATATAGAAAATTTATCGTTTCCAAAATTTTTTTATAAACAATAACTAGAAAAAAAGTTATTATTAGGTCAAATTTTACAATTTTAAAACAATTATGTGTTTATATTTACCAGATCATTTAATCATTTATTGTGACAAATTATTGTGGGTTGTGTCTGGCGTTTTATGGTCATTTCAACTCTAAATTATCAGTTCTCACTTTATATGGAGTCTTAGTTTTTTCATTTATTCAAAGCAAATAATTAGTATTTTAAAATATAATAATTTTTTGGTCATTATCTCTATTAAAAATTAAAAAAGTACTAATAAATGCTTTTTATTGAAAAGACAAAATTTCCTAATTCGTAGCAATAATCTTAAAGTGTTTGGAAACAAATCATTTCAAATCGCCTCAAGAATATTTAAAAGCAAAAAAATTAAAAAAATTGTTTTTTGTTTAAGCCCTGTTACAATGTAAAATAAATTGGTAACAAAAATCAAAAATGCTTTTAATAAATTTGAGTTTTTTCGGAGATATTTGATACCATTTTTGTAAAATTTTTCCAATAAAACTTGAACTGGTTACAGGTTATTTCTTTTGTTTTATGGAAAACTCATAACTGATGCCAAAAGTATTGTATATAATTCGTTTTTTTATGTTTTGAAATTTTTGTTACATTTTTTTTCTCTTAAGCCAAAGTTTACGCGTCATTACTTTTGTTGTTCAACACTTTTATAACTCCAAGGGTTTCAATGTTGCAAGTTTGACTCAACTGTAACAGCAGCCACAAAATGCATGAATTTATAAAATATGAATTTTTCTTATTGAAGTTGTGGTTTTTGTAGTTTTCAAAATTATTTCAAAATATTGGCAATTATTGAGCTGAAACTTTGTGAAATCAATCTATATCAGAGTACGAGTCAATAGGCAAAAATGGTGCTGATTGATTTTGGTAAAAAACTACTTAAGAAGTTAGAAAAATAGTTAGGAAATTATGTCTTAACAAAATAGAAGAAATCGCTTATACCTGCAAAAAATATTGACGTTTATTGACAGGAAATTATGTCAGAAACCCACCCATTACAGAAAGATTAAGATTTTGAAAAGTAGTTTTGCAGTACAAAAAATGTAAAAGTAAAGAAAATTAACTATAAAAATTTTAAAAATGATATGTTTTTTATAGGAAAATTTTTATAATAAGAAATTTTCTATAGAAAAATTTTTATTAACGAAAAATTTTCTATAGAATTTTTTTTTTAACGAAAAATTTTGTACAGAAAAATTTTTATTTACAAAAATTTTCTATGAAAAAATTTTTGTTTAACAAGAACTTTTCTAAAGAACAATTTTTGTAACGAAAACTGACATCTAGAGAAAAATTTTTAATAAAATTATTTTAGTTTAACGAAAATTTTCTATAGAAAATTGTTTGTTTAATGAAAAATTTTCTATATGAAAAATTTTCAATAGAAAAATTTTTATTAAGCAAAAATCTTAGATAAAAAAATTTTAATAATGAAAATTTTCCATAGCAAAATTTTATGATGAAAAATTTTCTAAAGAAAAATTTTGATCATGAAAAATTTTCTATAAAAAAATTTATTATATTATTAACGAAAAATTTTCTATGAAAAAAATTTTTGTTTAACAAAAAATTTTTTAAGAAAAAAATTTTTGTTTAACAAAAAATTTTCTTTAGAAAATTTTCTAAAGAAAATTTTTTATAACGAAAATAGACATCTAGAGAAAAATTTTTGTTTAACGAAAAATTCTTTATAGAAATATTTTAGTTTAAGAAAATTTTCTATAGAAATATTTTAGTTTAAGAAAATTTTCTATAGAAAATTTTTTGTGTAACTAAAAATTTTCTATATAAAAAATTTTCCATAGAAAAATTTTTAATAAGGAAAAATTTTAGATAGAAAATTTTTTATAATGAAAAATTTTCTGTCGAAAAATTTTTTTAATGAAAAATTTTCCATAGAAAAATTTTATAATGAAAAATTTTCTATAGAAAAATTTTTATAATAAAAAACTGTCTATAGAAAAATAATGAAGAATTTTATATAGTAAAATTTTGATAATAAAAAATTTTCTATAGAAAAATTTTTGACAACAAAAATATTTCTGTAGAAAAAATTTTGATAACAAAAATATTTCTATAGAAAAATTTGATAACAAAAATATTTCAAAAGAAAAATTTTTGATAACAAAAATATTTCTAAAGAAAAATTTTTATAACAAAAATATTTCTTTAGAAAAATTTTTGATAAGAAAAATATTTCTATAGAAAAATTTTTGATTGCAAAAATATTTCTATAGAAAAATTTTTGATAACAAAAATTTTTCTATAGAAAAATTGTTGATAACAATTTTCTATAGATAACAATTTTTTTTAGAAAAATTTTCCATAGAAAAATTTTAAAATGAAAAATTTTCTATAGAAAAATTTTTATAATAACAAATTTTCTATAGAAAAATAATGAAGAATTTTATATAGTAAAATTTTGATAATAAAAAATTTTCTATAGAAAAATTTTTGACAACAAAATTATTTCTGTAGAAAAAATTTTGATAACAAAAATATTTCTATAAAAAAATTTGATAACAAAAATATTTCTAAAGAAAAATTTTTGATAACAAAAATATTTCTATAGAAAAATTTTTGATAATAAAAATATTTCTAAAGAAAAATTTTTATAACAAAAATATTTCAAAAAGAAGAGTATTTGCATTTGATCCCAAATCTGTTACATTTATTTATTAATGTAACAGACCAATTTATTGATAAAAAGCCAAAAAATGTTTGCGGAGAAACCAAAATCCTCGACGCGTTTCGATGGTTGGTTAAGCCATCTCTTCAGGAGCATTATCCCCAATTTAGACAGATCGAAAACCTCGCATTATTACTATATTTACAAACACAACTTTTCAGAATTATGTTCATAAACCAAAAGTAAAAGCGTAGATCATCGACTGTTATTTTTTGACAAAAATATTTCTTTAGAAAAATTTTTGAAAAGAAAAATATTTCTATAGAAAAATGTTTGATTGCAAAAATATTTCTATAGAAAAATTTTTGTTATTTTTGATAACAAAAATTTTTCTATAGAAAAATTTTTGATAACAATTTTCTATAGAAACATTTTTGATAACAAAAATTTTTCTATAGAAAAATCGTTGATAACAATTTTCTATAGAAACATTTTTGATAACAAAAATTTTTCTATTGAAAAATGTTTGATAACAAAAATATTTCTATAGAAAATTCTTTGATAACAAAAATCTTTCTATAGAAAAATTTTTGATAACAAAAATATTTCGAAACAAAAATTTTTGATTGCAAAAATATTTCTATAGAAAAATCTTTGATAACAAAAATATTTTTATAGAAAAATCTTTGATAACAAAAATATTTCTATAGGAACAGTTTTAATAGTAAAAAATATTTGATAGAAAAATTGTTCATAACGAACAAATTTTCTTTATTAATAAAAAATTTTCTATATAAAAATTTTCATGAACAAAAAGTTTTTAAAAATGTAAAATTTTTTATTAACGAAAAATTTTCTATAAATATATAACGTGAAATTTTTTAATTTAAAAAACATGTAATTCTGTTTTAATGATAATCTTTGCTTTGTATTGATATTTTGTATAGACACTATAATTCGTATTTATTTCGTCCGCCATATTAGATATAGTGAGTGATTTGTCTATAGTTATGGATGCAGGTTGTAACCACCATCATTTTTAATTTTATCAAAAAAGCTTATCTCCGTGTAGCACAGTGTTACTTTTTAAAAACTCCTCATTTTAAAAATATGAACATTTTTAAAAAATTTTCAAATTTTTTGCACTTCATTTATTATATTTTAATTGTTCTGCTAAAATTTCTCATGCTTGTTTTTAGAAACATTTAGAATTTCTTTAAAATTATGTATTTGTTTTAACATCTTTTTTAAATTAGTTTTTTTTCAGCATATTTCAAAATTCCTTAACAAGATATTAATTTAATATTGTTTATTTGGTTTTTGAGGCGTTTCTTCGAAGCCGGATGTTTTTGTATTCTTGTTCGCAATTTTTTGTTATGTTAACATGAAAATTATATAGAATTTCAGTAAGAAAATATGCAAATTGCTATTTGAAAGAAATATAACATGCAATAATGATTAATTATGGGAACATATTCTTAAATATTAGAATAACAAGAATCAGTCTTAATAAATTAGCGGACTTGCTTTTTTAAATATTGCAAACATGTTCGTTTAATATGATTTATATAAGTCAATGAAATATAAGAAAATAGGTTGTAGAACAAAAACTTTTCTTTACAAAAATTTTACCCCTAATTAATAAACTAATTATAAAGTTATTAAAGGCTTATAAAGGAATTTTATAGGGAAAATTAAATTTATAAGTTTGTGATAACTTTAGTATTATGCAATTTTATGTAAAAAACCTTTGTTCGAAAAATTTGCCATGGAAAATTTATATAAAGAAAATTTTTCGATGACAAAAATTTTTGCTATAGAGACCTTTTGATCAAAAATTTAGCAGAGCAAAATTTTTTATACCAAAAAATATTTGTCAAGATTTAATTAAATCAATTTATTTATCTCCAAAAAATCTTTTTAAATTTTTTTAGACACTGCAAATTAACATCTCACCTCAAATTTATAGTCAGCAGCTAAAATTTTAGTCTCTTTAATTAATTTGACTGACACCAGAACTTTAACAACCCACAACAAATAATCATTATTTATTCTTTACTTTTAAATTTTTTCTGTTAATTTCTTGAAAATATTTTCAAAATCTCATTGATTTGCCAATTAAGTTGTTACAAGAGTTTTGAATTTTTGTGATTTTTGTTTTTCTTATCGCAACTGGTCATTTATTTGCATTTGGCATAAAAACTAAGACAAGTTGTTAATTTATTTAATGATTTTCAATTGGCATCAATGAGGCAAAAATTTAAATTTGTGAAAAAAATTAAACAAATTTTGAAAATTAAGCACAATGCCATAACACAATTTTTTTAAGAATTTTAAGTGTTAAATTTATTTTTAATAACAAAAATTTAAAAGGAATTTAAGAATAAAACAATTGGAATGGGGTTGTTTTTAATTTAATTTTAAATGTCATTAAAATTTTTCTCTTAGAAGAATTTTTATAGATTTTTTTCAAATTTTTCCACAGAATAATTTTCAAATTTTATATATAAGAAATATTTTGTACAGACAATTTTTATTATTAAAAAATTTCTATAGATAATTTTTCGGTATCATAATTATTCCATACAAAATTTTTCGCTATAAAATTTTCTATAGAAAATTTTTTAATTAAAAATTTTTCATTATAAATTTTTCTATAAAAAAAATTTTTTGTTATAAAAATTTTTCTATAAAAAATTTTAAGTTAAAAAAAATTTCTAAAGAAACTGTTCTATAGAAAATTTTTCAGTAAAAAAATGTTTCATTATAAAATTTTTTCTACAGAAAACTTTTAGTGATAAATTTAATCTGAAAAGTTTTTTCGTTACACAAATTTTTCTATGTAAATTTTATTCATTATAATTTTTTTTTTTTTTTTGGTGATAAAAAGTATTTGTTAATAAAAAATTATCTGTAGAAAATTTTTCGTTAATAAAAACTTTTCTATAGAAAATTTCTCGTTAATAAAAATTTTTCTATAGAAAATTTTTCGTTAATAAAAATTTTTCTATAGAAAATTTTTCGTTAATAAAAATTTTTCTATAGAAAATTTTTCGTTTATAAAAATTTTTCTATAGAAAATTTTCATTTCAAAAATTTTTCTTATAAAATTGATCTATAGAAAAGTTTTGTTATAAAAATTTTTCTATAGAAATTTTTTTATTATAAAAATTTTTCTATAAAAATTTTTTTATTACAAAAATTTTCTATACAAAATATGTTATTATTAAAATTTTCTACAGAAAATTTGTTATGTTAAAAATTTTTCTTTAGAAAATTTTTCATTTTAAAAATTTTTCTATATAAAATTTTTCATTATAAAAATGCTTCTATAAAAAATTTCTCATTATAAAAATTTAAAAAAAAAAAATTTGTCATTATACAAATTTTTTATAGAAAATTTGTCATTGTTAAAATGTTTCTATAAAAAAAATTGTCTAAAGAAAACTTGTCATTATTAAAATTTTCTATAGAAAATTTGTTATTTTAAAAACGTTTTTTTTAGAAAATTTTTAATTATAAAAATTTTGCTATAGAAAATGTTTCATTATAAAAATGTTCCTAAAAAGAATTTGTCCTTATAAAATTTCTTTCTAAAAAAAATTTGTCATTATAAAAATTTTTGGTTCGTTTCTATAGAAAATTTTTTTTACAAAAATTTTTCTTGTAAAATTGATCTATGAAAAATTTTCGTTACAAAAATTTTTCTATAGAAAATTTTTCATTATAAAATTAATCTATAGAAAAATTACAAAAATTTTTCTATAGAAAATTTTTCGTTTTTCAATTTAAAAATTTTTCTATAGAAAAATTTTTCATTATTAAAATTTTTTAATAGAAAATTTTTCATTATTGAAATTTTTTAACAGAAAATTTTTTAGTATTAAAAATTTTTAATAGAAAATTTTTCATTATGAAAATTTTTCTATAGAAAATTTTTCATTAATAAAAAATGTTTCTATATAAACTTTGTATTTATAAACATTTTTCTATAGAAAATTTTTTGTTATAAAACTTTTGCAAAAAAAATATTTTTGTTATACAATTTTTTTTTAATGGAAAATTTTTTGTTAACAAATTTTTCTATAGAAAATTTTTAGTAATGCAAATTTTTCTTTAAAAAGTTTTACACAAAAATTTTTCCACAGATAATGAAAAGAATTATAAAAATTTGCTTGTAGAAAATTTTTTGTTAAAAAATTTTGCATGATAAAAATTTTTCTTTAAAAAAAATGTATATATATATCTTATATCAATAGTTATTTCCCCCTCATGTGCTTTAATCACTTAAGTCACCATCAGTTTTCGAAACGAATTTAAAAGTCACTTCTGTTACAATAATATCCTGAACAAATCCATATTCATGTTTTAATTTCAACACTCATTTCTTCGGTTTTAATTTCAACACTCATTTCTTCGGTCTCTAACAACTGTAAGATTTAAATTTTTCAATTACATAAGGATTACTTTCGTTAGGAAAAATTAAAAAAAAATTTATTTCCATATCCATAAGAAATCAATTGATACAGAAAAACTATTGGAATTTTGTTCACGCTACAAATCGACACAATAAATACATAACATCGTCAACATGCAACTGTTGCTTTTAAAAACAGAAATTGGTTTCTGGGTCGTTTTGCAACGACCGTCTTTCCAACTCTTGGTATTTTTTTTTTTTTGTCTTCATTTCACAAATGTTTTTCATTTCGATCTCTGTTTTTGTGGTTTTTCAATTTAGTGTGAATAATTACAATTGACATCCAAATTGCAATAACGTGTTTCTTAAAACATACTTTCAATTTCCTAAAACAGACTTGAACGAAATACAAAAAAAAATTAGGCTACACACAAATAAATAAGAAAATAATTGAAAATTAAAAATAAATCAAGATTTTTTTTATAAAAAGTCTGCCTCATATAGGAAAAACTTTATTTAAAAATAATTGAAGTTTTTTTTTTGTTATGTTTTAGGTTTAACTCAATATCCGTGAAGTACTTGACATGTCAAAGTTGATTGCATGAAAAAATTTAAATTGAATTTTTTGTTTAGATTCAAAAAAGTAAGAGTTTCATTATATTTTTTAATTGTTTCATGTAGTCATGCGTTACTAGTTATAGGTTTTTGAAATTTTTTAAAAACGCACGTTTCATTGTCTGCCTTAACATTAACCACATTTGAAACTTTTTATGAATGAGTCTTTTTCTGTTACAATTGCAGCCGCTTTGCATTTGTATTTTGTTTACATGAAATCTTGAATTGAATAATTTTAATTGCTGGTTTTTAATATTTGTTGTAACATGTTTTCCGTCTTTTTTTATTTTTGTAAATCAGATGAGACTTGTCTTGGAAAAATTTTAATGCACACTTCTATACTTTTTTATGAATATAAAAACAAATCGTTTTTTTTTTTTAAGTCTTACACAATTATTTTTAACTTACATTGAAAATTCATTAAATTGCTGGACCCACAAGTAGCAGCTGCCAACATTTTTTTGAATTAAGAAATTAAACACACAAAAATTATTCAACAAACACCTACGCTTTGAGTTTTGCCAAAGAATTTGTATACCCTTCACCACCATAGGTGGGAAGGGTATATTAGGTTTATGCTGGTGTTTGTAACATATAGAAATATTGATCTGAAACCCACCTTTTCGTATATCGATGGACTCGGAATCATTCCCTGAGTTGATTTAACGATGTCCGTCTAGCTGTTTGTCTATCCAGATATCCTTGTAAGCTTGTTATTAAAGTACAGGTCGTAATTATAAAGATTCTTCTTCCGTCATCTTTGACTCCCAGTGGAGCTTTGGGCCTCACTTTAAATATAATTTAGTGAAATTTGGTTCAAAAAAAAAAAAGAGTTTTGCAATCTTTAAAGCCACAAATTTAATTGTATAATTCTGTATGAATCGGCCCATATTTGATCTCCAATACAAGACAGATTCTCAAAAGTTTTTGTAAGGATAATTGTATTTTATTAATAAAACTTTGCTTAGATAAATATTTTGTAAATATCAACCAATAACCGAAATTTTGTAACAAGCGGTACACGATTGATCAATATCAGCCCCTCAGCCGAAAATAACATAAATCTACTAATATCTCGAAATTAAAATAAATATATGTTAGTATGTCTCTAACACTTAAGGAAAACTTGTTAAGTTGTTGGTCCATATTTGACCTTAGTAGTAAAGAGTATTATATAGTCGGTCTTAAACGACCATAGCTTTTTTGACTTGTTAAAATTTAATTCATTTTACTACAAAACAGGCAAAAAAGTTTTGATTTAATCATGCTTTAATATATGATGTAGGGTATCAGAGTCAATTTTTTTTTTTTTTGTTTTAAAAATGTTTCCTAAATTTTTCTATAGAAAATTTTTCGTTATACAAATTTTTCTATAGAAAATTTTTCGTTAGAAAAATTTTTCAATAGAAAATTTTTCGTTATAAAAATTTTTCTATAGAAAATTTTTCGTTATAAAAATTTTTCAATAGAAAATTTTTCGTTATATAAATTTGTATATAGAAAATTATACGTTATAAAGATTTTTCTGTACAAAATTTTTCGTTATAAAAATTGCTTTATAGAAAATTTTTCGTTATAAGGTTTTTCTATAGAAAATTTTTCGTTATAAAAATTTTTCGTTATAAAAATTTTTCTATAGAAAATTTTTAGTTACAAAATTTTTCGATTTAAACATTTTTCTATAGAAAATTTTTCGTTGTAAAAATTTTTCTACAGAAAATATTTCGTTACAAAAATTTTTCTATAGAAAATTTTTCGTTATAAAAATTTTTCTATAGAAAATTTTTCGTTATAAAAATGTTTCGATAGAAAATTTTTCGTTATAAAAATTTTTCTATAGAAAATTTTTCGTTATAAAAATTTTTCTATAGAAAATTTTTCGTTATAAAAATTTTTCTATAGAAAATTTTTCGTTATAAAAATTTTTCTATAGAAAATTTTTCGTTATAAAAATTTTTCTATAGAAAATTTTTCGTTATAAAAATTTTTCTATAAAAAATTTTTCGTTATAAAATTTTTTCTATAGAAAATTTTTCGTTATAAAAATTTTTCTATAGAAAATTTTTCGTTATAAAAATTTTTCTATAGCAAATTTTTCGTTATAAAAATTTTTCTATAGCAAATTTTTCATTATAAAAATTTTTCAATAGAAAATTTTTCGTTATAAAAATTTTTATATAGAATATTATACGTTATAAAGATTTTTCTGTACAAATTTTTCGTTATAAAAATTGCTCTATAGAAAATTTTTCGTTATTAGATTTTTCTATAGAAAATTTTTCGTTATAAAATTTTTCTATTTAAAAATTTTTCTATAGAAAATTTTGCGTTGTAAAAATTTTTCTACAGAATATTTTGCGTTATAAAAATTTTTCTATAGAAAACTGTTCATTATAAAAATTTTTCTTTAGAAAATTTTTCGTTACAAAAATTTTTCTTTAGAAAATTTTTGGTTATAAAAATTTTTCTTTAGAAAATTTTTGGTTATAAAAATTTTTCTATAGAAAATTTTTTGTTAGAAAAATTTTTCAATAGAAAATTTTTAGTTATAAAAATTTTTCTGTAGAAAATTTTTCGGTTTAAATATTTTTCTATAGAAAATTTTTTGTTATAAAACTTTTTCTATAGAAAATTTTTCGGTTTAAATATTTTTCTATAGAAAATTAATCGTTATAAAAATTTTCGTTATAAAAAATTTTCTATAGAACATTTTTTGTTACAAAAATGTTTCTATAAAAAATTTTTTAATAGCATAATTTTTTATAGAATACTTTTTGTTTAGAAATTTTTCGTTACAGAAAATTTTTCGTTATAAAAATTTTTCTATAGAAAATTTTTCCTTGCAAAAATTTTTCTATAGAAAATTTTTCATTATAAAAACTTTTCTATATAAAATTTTTCGTTATGAAAACTTTTTTATAGAAAATTTTTCGTTATAAAAACTTTTCTATAGAAAATTTTTCGTTATAAAAACTTTTCTACAGAAAATTTTTCGATATAAAGCTTTTCTACAGAAAATTATTCGTTATTAAAACATTTCTATAGAAATTTATCGTTAGAATTTTTCGTTATAAAAATGTTTGTTATTTTTAAAACAAAAACATCACTGTTTCTTAATTTATCGAATTTTATTGAAGTACACATTATGTTAATTTTTATATAAATAACGCTATTTTCTGAAGACACTGGTTCGCTCAAAACTAGTATTAGCGGCTATTTTTTTCTATATCATTTTTTATTAAAAACGAAGTATATTCTAAAAAATAAATATCAGATAGGATACATAAATAATCCGCTATATATTAGAAAAGTTCCTAAAATCAAGCAAAGGTTCATTTAGATTTTCTAATTCCATTATTTTTTCCAAATTTTAACTCTCTCCCTCTTTCATTTATATCATTCCAGGATCGTGCTCGTAACGTTTCAGAACGTTTATCATCCACCACAACCCTGACAGTCAACATCGCCGACTCTGATGACTTGGATCCCTCGTTCATATATCGCGGTTGTGTTCTACTCGATGGTGCTTGTATAAACCCAGAATATACAGCCTCAGTGCCAGCAGGTTCGCTACAGGGAGTACTTACCGTAACACCAGAAAGAATACAAGCTGTAGACTTGGATACCATTAGCTCACCCATACGCTACTCCTTTGCCAGCGGTATGCCCGGTAATTATGCGGACTATTTTGAAATTGATGAGCAGACCGGAGTTCTGAAACAAATCAAAGCTGTAGACACCTCCACAGCCAAGAAATATGATATTATAGTCAAAGCCGAAGAAGTATCCACAGCCAAGAGATTTACCACCGCCAAATTGACCATTAATGTTAAGCCAGTCGATGCAAATCCTCCAGTTATATCGGCCAGTTCGATAGTGGGCTATGTAGATGAAAACTCGCCCTTGGGTACTAAGGTTTTAGATGAAAATGGCAAGCCCATTTCATTTAAGACCACAGATGCTGATTTGACCGAAGATGACCCCAAGCCAGATTATATCTATGAACTGACTACACCCTCTTTTGAGGTTACGTCAGATAGTATTTTGGTGGTTAATGAAGAAGGTTTAGATCGTGACCCTCCAGCACCGGGTAAATACAAATTCCAAGTAGTGGCCAGAGAACCTAAGACAAATGCAGCCAGTGCTCCTTTAAGTTTGACGGTTATCTTAAAGGATGTTAATGATAATGCTCCAAAATTGGCCATGGTTCCTCCGGTTTCCATAACGGCTGGTGATGGTATACGTAAAGTGGCCAATGTAACGGCGACGGATAATGATGAGGGTGCCAATGCTGTTGTTACCTATTCCATTTATCATGTTTCCAATAATGGCATGCAAAAGTTTAATATCGATGAGCAGTCGGGTGAAATTGAGACCAGAGGACGTCTTTTGGCTGGTGAGCAATATAGTATTACGGTACAAGCCTCGGATGTAGGAGGTCTCTCATCTCAAGCTATTGTCGAGGTAACTATTACACCTGGACCCAATACCAAACCTCCCAAATTTGTCAAGCCCGTCTATGAGGTGCAAGTTAGTGAAGGTGCTGAAATCAATTCCACTGTTACCGTAATACATGCTGAAGATCCCGAAAATGATCCTGTGATATATTCCATTTTATCGGGTAATGACTTAAGGCAATTTGCTGTAGGTCAGGAATCCGGTGTCATAGCTGTGATACGTAAACTAGATCGTGAAAGTTTAACCAGATATCAATTGATAGTCAAGGCTGAGGACAATGGTGGTCTTTCGAGTACTGCTACCGTTAATATCAAAGTCACCGACATTAATGACAAGAACCCGGAATTTGATGAATCTACTTTGCCTTATGTCTTCAATGTGGATGAGGGTAAGTCACAGGCCTTTGTGGGTATTGTTCACGCCACTGACGCTGATGAGGGTATAAATGCCGAAATTACCTATTCAATACCCAATGATATACCTTTTAACATCAATGGTTCCTCGGGTGAAATACGCACTTCTACTGCTTTGGATTATGAAAAGCAAAATGAATATCGTTTTGTGGTCACAGCCAAAGATGGTGCACCCGATGCCCGTTTGGGTACTGCCAGTGTTACCGTTATGGTTAAAGATCTGCCCGATGAAGTTCCCAAATTTACCGATTCACGTATTGATGTTAAGATTCCCGAAAATGAACCCGATGTTATGGTGGCCACGGTTCAAGCTTTCGATCCGGACACTATGCCAGAGATAACTTATGTTATACGTAAGGGTGCTACCGATCTCTTTAAGGTTAATCCTCAAACGGGTGAAATTAAAACGACGAAGGGTTTGGATTATGAAAAACAAAAAGTTCACGAGTTAATAGTGGGTACCATCGAAAATGATGGTAATAATTCCGGAGATACTATTAAGGTAGTCGTTGAGGTAGAAGATCGTAATGATGTAAGGCCAGTTTTTGTTTCCGTGCCAGAGCCCGTTACTGTCAATGATGATCAGCCTATTGGTGCCATGATTGCTACAATGCCAGCCATAGACGGCGATGGTTCTTCACCAGGAAATGTGGTGCGTTATGAAATGGTGGGTAGAGGTAAAGCCTTAAAATATTTCCAAGTCGACCCCGATACTGGTGCCATACGTATACGTGATGAATTGCGAAAAGAAGAAGATACCGAATATCAAGTAGATATAAGGGCTTATGATATGGGAGAACCCCAATTAAGCTCCGTGGCTACTTTACCGGTATTTGTAAGACATTTACTCACAGATCCCAATGAAGATAATATGATGGAAGGTCGTCTGGATAATGGTGTTATAATGTCGCCCGAGAGTCTAGGTTTGGCCTTTAGTGATGACAGCTATACGACTGGGGTGCCCGAGACCACAGGCATTAATGCCACTATCAAGCTGATACAAGTGATTAATTCCAAAAAGTCTGTCAAATCAAATCCTGGTTTCAAATGTGAAATTATTAAGGGAAATGATTTGGAACTATTTAATGTAACGCAGGAAGATCATGGCTGCGGCATTAAGTTAGTTAAGCATTTGGATTTCGAAAATAAGACCGCCCATAACTTGGATTTGAAATTGATTTCTCACAAGTACTTTATCAATCCTCAAAAGAGTACTACCATGGTTAAGATAATAGTGCAGGATGAGAATGATAATGCTCCAGAATTTATATACAATAGGGCCAGGGGACGCAAGGATACTTTCTATGCCATGGTCACGCCCGAAATGGATATAGATACACCGATATTGCAAGTAAGAGCCACGGACAGGGATTCGGGTAAATTTGGCATGATACGCTATAAGATATTCGATGAGGAGGACAATAGTATAAGCAATGATAATTTGGTAAGTTATTTAAGATTATATCACAAAAAGAAACCCTTGATTATTAATAACCTTTTCTCTTCCCTCAAGCCCACCTCCTATTTCGTAATGACCGAGGAGACTGGCATCTTGCGCACAGCCAAATCCTTCCGCGAAAATGCCCACTTTCCCATGATATTCTATGTGGAGGCACGTGATAATGATGGTCAAGAAATGGGTTCACATCATACGCGAGCCCGTATTGTTATCAACCAAATAACAGATCTCAATCGCTTGTCCCTGGTCTTCTCCGATGCCACACCCAATGAATTGCGCAATCAATATGCCGCCTTAGAAGAACTTTTCTCTGAAAAGACAGGCGGTTTAATTAGTGGCATTGAACGTTTTAGCAGTCGCAAATTTTTAAATGAAAACGGTACAATATTGGAAAATCCCGCTGCCACTGATGTTTGGTTTTATCTTATTGATCCCAAGACCGAAACAATTCTGCAACGTAATTCATCGGTAGTTCAGCAAAGCCTTTTGGAGCCAACTGCAAGATCAGAATTGAATTTTGCTGCCTCAGGTGTGGCCCGTGCTACGGCGGAGGGTATCTATCCGCCCATTGAATTGAAGCAAACTGTATTAAGCAAGGTAAGGGGAATGGAAGGTATATTTGAGAGATATATTTAAAAAAAAATTTTTTTTGTTTATTTTAGGTTTTACCTATTGCCATTAACGATGAAGTTTTCCCCTATACACTGATTGCAATTTCCATTATTATACTGATTTTGGGTACAATCGGCATCATATATATTTGCATATCTTGGTCCAAGTAAGTATTAAATGGTTTATAGATACATTTTTACCTAGGAAGATCTAATCGACAAAGATCCATTAAGAGTTTTATTGCCTAGTTATAGACTGGAATTCGGTTCGGAATAGATACGACAAGAATAGTTCGTTCCTAAATCGGTTGCTTGCACCGGAACGTCTTAGAAATCTTTGGACCTAGGACCACTTTGAATAGTGAAAGATTAGAAAGAATTAAAATCTTAGGATTCCGACTTAGTTAACAACCTGTTAAGGTTAAAGGACGAATATATTTTGGAATTCCAAGGGCATCGATCTTGTGCGGATATTCTGCAATTTAGATTTTCCTCTACTTGGTCTTTCAATGGAAGTCTCGGACATCCTCTTCTAACAATTTTCTTCTTTTATCCTTGACTCCCACTGGAGCATAGGGCCTCAACCATCTTTTTATATCGGACTCTATTGCGAAATGTTAGAAATACGTCATTCCAAGAATAGCTTGCTGATTGCAACTCCGCATCAATTGACCTTCTCCACGTTCTAGCAGGTTCACCATCACGACGGCCTCTTCCCTGGGGATTCCAACGAAGCGCTTGTGGAGCAATGTTGGTCTTTGTAATTCGAAGTGTGTGGCCTATCCATTGCCATTTCCGTTGATATACCTCTATAGAAGCAGGCATTTGATTTGTCGTTTTTATGTAGATCTTCATTTCTATAGCGGCTAGGCCGCCATATATTAAGGTTTGTCGTAAGCATTTGTATGCAAAGGTTTGCAGGTGCTTATTGATAGCATTTGAGCGTTTTCAAGTTTCGCAGCTGTAATACAGAATGGACTTGATATTTGAGTTGTCGTACCTCTATAGAAGGAGGGATTTGATTTGTCGCGTTACTTAGGTCTTCTTTTTTAATGCGGTTCGGCCGCTATATATTTAGGATTTGCCGTAAGCATTAGTTTACAGACGCTTATCATTGACATTTGTGCATTTTCAAGTTTTACAGCCGTAATACAGGATGGACTTGACATTCGAGTTATCATACCTCTATAGAAGCAGGGATTTGATTTGTCGCTTTTAAGTTTATCTTCATTTCTTTGCAGTTCGGCCGCCATATATTAGGGATTTGCCTTAAGCATTTATTTCCAAAGGTTTACAGTCACTTATCGACGGCATTTGTGCGTTTTTTAGTTTCGCAGCCAAAATACAGGATGGACTTGACATTCGAGTTGTATATTAGTAAATTGGTTGTTTTTGACATAGATAGATTTCCAAATAGCTCGGAGAATGCCAAATTGCCTTCTTAATGCACGATTCAATATCCTCGTGTTTTTTCAGGCGTCCTATTGTTCACAGTTGAGGTAAAGGGTTCCGACTTAGGACAGTAAATTCGATAATGGTTCTATATCAGAACCATCGAGCTCTACAGCACAATGTGCTAACTTTTACAAAAGAACTTTTGAGCTTTCACACTATGTATAGGGGAGACGCAACTATGTTTGTCCCGCTTCACAAAATTGTCTTTGCAAAGTCAGTGCTATCAGATTAGAATTTTTAGCTCGAATATAGAATGCAGATTAATTCAGAACTAATTCTATAAATATCAGACTTAGAAATCTTGGACTGTCAATTAGACAATAATTCGACTAAAACCCCAAGGAGCACGAAATTCTGAGGGTTTCTACCAAGGACTACCCCAATAGATATTTTTATAAAACATACATCGGAACGTTCCTCAACTTTCGGAAGACAGTGGGACTACTGTTATTAATACAAATTAAAGTAAACCTCTGTTACTAATCTCGTGGTTCCATAACAGAGCCGTCGAGCTCTACAGCACAATATGCTAACTTTTACAAAAGAGCTTTTGAGCTTTCACACTAACACACTATGTATAAGGGAGACGCAACTATGTTTGTCCCGCTCACACACACGTAAAGTAGTCTTCGCAAAGTCAGTGCTGCCAGATTAGAATTTTTTGCTCGAATATAGAATGCAGATTAATTCAGAACTAATTCTATAAATATCAGACTTAGAAATCTTGGACTGTCAATTAGACAATAATTCGACTAAAACCCCAAGGAGCACGAAATTCTGAGGTTTTCTACCAAGGACTACCCCAATAGATATTTTTATAAAATATACATCGGAACGTTCCTCAACTTTCGGAAGACAGTGGGACTACTGTTATTAATACGAATTAAAGTAAACCTCTGTTACTAATCTCGTGGTTCCATAACAGAGCCGTCGAGCTCTACAGCACAATATGCTAACTTTTACAAAAGAGCTTTTGAGCTTTCACACTAACACACTATGTATAAGGGAGACGCAACTATGTTTGTCCCGCTCACACTTACGTAAAGTAGTCTTCGCAAAGTCAGTGCTGCCAGATTATAATTTTTTGCTCGAGTATAGAATGCAGATTAATTCAGAACTAATTCTATAAATATCAGACTTAGAAATCTTGAGATTCCGACCAATTCGACTAAAATTCCAAGGAGGACGGAATTCTGAGGTTTTCGACCACGGACTACCCAATAGAGATTTTAATAAAATTACGTTGCTCAATTTTCAAGAGACCTAAGACATGGGACTACTTATAAATACGAATTAAAGTAAAACTTTATTACCACTCCCGTCAGATACATATGGTCATCTGGAAGGCCATATGTATATAACAAGAAAGGGCTATCAGATTGTTATAAACTCCTTAGAAATTCGTGAAGAAGGATCAACAAACATTTTTCAAATTATTCCCAAACAAATCTATTTTTAAATAAATTAAGAAATTTATAGAAAACAAGTTCGGAAATCGGAAGACTCCACGATTTTGAATTTAGAAGCCCCTACCACTTATTTTAGATTTCTAAATAATTTAATTTTCATTTCTCTAGATACAAAAACTTTAAGCAACGTATGCGTCAATACTCCTCTCCAAGTCCAACACGTTACGATCCCGTCATAGTCAACTCCCAGGCCTCTAATGGTGGCGATACAGTGGCCAATCTCAAAGAGTATGAAACTCAAGTTCTAGCCATGGCTGTACCCCCCGACGGTGATGATGAATTACAAATTGATTTCAGTGCCAAAAATCATGCCTTCTCGCTCGATAATGTCAGTTATATAACCCACAAAGAACACAATGGAAGCTCAAGTGGTGGCCAGACCAGTCCATCGCACTCGGAAGCCACCACAGCCACAATTGCCACCCTGAGGAGAAATAACAACAATTTAAACAATATGTCCGCCAATAACAATATTAACAATCATACCATGAATAATCGCCAGAATACCTTTAATCGCACCTTGGAAATGAATGTGCGCAATAATGCCAATCCTTTGGCGGCCAATGGTACTTTACCGGGAACCCTGACATTGGGGCGTATTAAACATCAAAATTCGAATCATTATCAGAATGGTGGTTACAAGTTGGATACGGTCAGTCGTAATAATTTGGCAAATGTTCAAAATAATGCCTATAGTACCTTGGGCCGAAGGGGCAATACTTTTGGTAATAATGTAAATAGTGAAATGGGTAATGGTGAATTGATGACCAATACTTTGGGTAGAAATCATCAGCATAATATACAGAGGGGTTATAATGAAGTGCCAATAGCTAATCCATTATTTCAAAGGTGAGTTACTGAGATTTGGGGAAATATTTTTGAAAAATCAAATAATATCTTTGTGATCTTTATTTTTTACAGATCTAATGGTGATTTAAGTCACATCAGCCCCTCCAATGAAAATGTCACTTTTGGCAAGCGTGATTATGGTCAAATGGGTTTCTCCTATTTAAATGATTTAGATCGCTCCGAAGTCGAGACCACGACCGAATTATGAAAAATTTCGAAAGACGAAACGAAAATAAAACAAAACAAATCCCTCAACAAGCCAAAATAATTTTTTAAAAAATATTTTAGTTAATTTGTAAAAAAGTTAAAAAAAAATGCAATAATTTAGACATAAAAATTTTAAAATTATAAATAATTAAGAAAAAGTAAAAAACTGCAATTTTGTTGCCATTAAGTTAATAAATAAAAATATTTTAATGTACATATTTTTACGCATTTAATGAAAACTAAAGGAAACGAATATAAATTTAAAAATTAAAAAGACTTTTTGTAAATATATAAAAGATTTTGAAATTAAAAAAAAACAATTATTTATAATTTAGTCATTATATATTAAGATGTGATTTATGTTTACTAGAAAACGTCTATACAACTTCCATAAATTTATATTTTTAAATATTTTATATATATTTTTAATAATTTAATAAGTGTATATGTTTTTATTAAATAAATAAGTAGTTAGTTCATTACAAACAAAAAAAAACAAATTTGTAATATTTAGAAATACAATAAGTGAAAATAAATATTTTTAAAATGAAACTGAGGTCTTTTTAAGAAAATTTAGTAAAAGAAAAATAAAATTGTAAAATACAAATTATTTTAAAATTAGCCATTGTTTCTTTTTAATTAAATTGTCTAAACCATCTGGTAGCATTATAACACAAAGTAACAATCACCCTGTCACTTCTTTCAAACTACAACCCTGGTCTGCAAAACTCACCACTCTTAAAAGATGGTGACAGTTACATACGAAACACCCAGTTTCGTGTTGGTGTTTCTATTCAGAAACAATTTGTTTATCAAAAATTTTAGAAATTCCATGGAAACTCAATTTTCTTTTTAATTATCATAGATAGAACCAAAATAACGAAATTTTGTAATCACATAGTTTTTGAAAATTGTTATATGGAAATATAAAACCTTAATTATCTTGGAAACTAGAGGAGATACAGTCATTTGGACAATAATCTGTGGTTATGAAATAGAGCCATTTGGGCAATTATCTGTGATCACCAAAAAATATTAAAAAATTCGTTTTAAACCCTAATTTTTATATGAAAATCTTCTTCTGTTATCCTTGACTCCCAGTGGAGCATAGGGCCTCAACGACGAGACGAGATAGAGCCATTTGGGCAATATTCTGTGATCGCTAATTTTTTTTTTTCAAAATTAGTACT
This sequence comes from Stomorhina lunata, assembly GCA_933228675.1. NCBI lineage: Eukaryota > Metazoa > Arthropoda > Insecta > Diptera > Rhiniidae > Stomorhina > Stomorhina lunata. Next base: position 129,514,069 of record OW121740.1, read on the forward strand.
AAAACTTAAATTTTTGTAAATTTTTATATGAAAATATAAAACCTTAATTATCTTGGAAACTAGACGAGATAGAGCCATTTGGGCAATAATCTGTGATCACCAAAAAGATTTTGAAAATTCGTACTAAAATTTAATTTTTTGAAAATTTTTATATGAAAATATAAACCCTTAATTATCTTGGAAACTAGACGAGATAGAGCCATTTGGGCAATAATCTGTGATCACCAAAAAAATTTTCAAAATTCGTACTAAAACTAAATTTTTTGAAAATTTGTATATGAAAATATAAAACCTTAATTATCTTGGAAACCAGACGAGATAGAGCCATTTGGGCAATAATCTGTGATCACCAAAAAAATTTTCAAAATTCGTACTAAAACTTAATTTTTTGAAAATTTTTATATAAAAATATAAAACCTTAAACCTTTTTATATGAAAACCTTAAACTTTTTTTAAAATTTGTGTATGAAAATATAAAACATTAATTATCTTGGAAACTAGACGACATAGAGAGACATTTGGGCAATAATCTGTGATCACCATAATAATTTTCAAAATCCGTACTAAAACTTAATTTCTTGAAAATTTGTATATGAAAATATAAAACCTTAAATATCTTCGAAACTAGACGAGATAGAGCCATTTGGGCAATAATCTGTGATCACCAAAAAAATTTTCAAAATTCGTACTAAAACTTAATTTTTTGAAAATTTTTATATGAAAATATAAAACCTTAATTATCTTGGAAACCAGACGAGATAGAGCCATTTGGGCAATAATCTGTGATCACCAACAAAATTTTCAAAATTCGTACTAAAACTTAATTTTTTGAAAATTTTTATATGAAAATATAAAACCTTAAACCTTTTTATATGAAAACCTTAAACTTTTTTTAAGATTTGTATATGAAAATATAAAACCTTAATTATCTTGGAAACTAGACGACATAGAGAGACATTTGGGCAATAATCTGTGTTCAACAAAAAAATTTTCAAATTTCGGACTAAAACCCAATTTTTTTAAAATTTTTATATGAAAATATAAAACCTTAATTATCTTGGAAACTAGACGAAATAGGGCCATTTGGGCAATAATCTGTGATCACCAAAAAAATTTTCAAAATTCGTACTAAAACTTAATTTTTTGAAAATTTTTATATGAAAATATAAAACCTTAATTGTCTTGGAAACTAGACGAGATAGAGCCATTTGGGCAATAATCTGTGATCACCAAAAAAATTTTCAAAATTCGTACTAAAACTTAATTTTTTGAAAATTTTTATATGAAAATATAAAACCTTAATTATCTTGGAAACTAGACGAGATAGAGCCATTTGGGGCAATATTCTGTGATCACTAAAATTTTTTTCAAAATTCGTACTAAAACTTAATTTTTTGAAAATTTTTATATGAAAATATAAAACCTTAATTATCTTGGAAACTAGACGAGATAGACCCACTTGGGCAATAATCTGTGATCACCAAAAAAAATTTTAAATTCGTACTAAAACTAAATTTTTTGAAAATTTTTATATAAAAATATGAAACCTTAATTATCTTGGAAACCAGACGAGATGGAGCCATTTGGGCAATAATCTGTGATCACCAAAAAAATTTTCAAAATTCGTACTAAAACTTAATTTTTTGAAAATTTTTATATGTAAATATGAAACCTTAATTATCTTGGAAACTAGACGAGATAGAGCCATTTGGGCAATAATCTTTTAAAATTTTGGGAAACCAAATAAAACTATTATTCCCCATACAAATAATTTTTACATTTTATGGGCGGATGCCCTGATTTTTATTACCTAATACATTTCAGGTTTTAGTTTATAGCTCATTCACATTAAGCTCGAAAACTCAATAAAATAGTTTTCAGCTTAAAACAATATTGAAAACTTAGGTTTTTACATACAAAATGAAAACTCCTTAAATGTGAGTTTTCAAAGAAAACTTATTTGAAAACGTTTTAAATACCGATACAACACTGAGTTGTTGCCATTTATTACAACTCTAATGTAGAAAAATAAGAATATAACAAAAATAAATGTCAGTTGAAAAAGAAAAAATATAAAAACAAAGATTTTATTTATAAAAATTTTGAACAATAATAATATAATTGTGATGAAAAATGATTTTTTAATACAATAAATAATAATTAAGTGTTTGGTGCTCGTTTTTTTTAAGAAAATCGCGAGTGAAAAAAATCTATTTCTGTCGAAAAGACTAACGAGTAAAAATTTTGAACAATAATAATATAATTGTAATGAAAAATGATTTTTTAATACAATAAATAATAATTAAGTCTTTGGTGCTCGTTTTTTTAAGAAAATCGCGAGTGAAAAAAATCTATTTCTGTCGAAAACCTAATAAGTATAAATGTGAACGGTAGAGTTTTCAATGGTGTTTTCATTATCGAAAACTCATAAAAGTTCGTAATGTGAATGGGCTATTAGGTGAGATTTCTAATTTTGTAAAATATGGTGGCCCTAATGTAGATATGATATATTATTTTAATGGCCTTCCTCATTATTTCGTATTATTACTGTAAGCTACCAAAAAATACAACTCTTAAATTAACGAGTAACGACTTTTGACTGTCGAGTACTCGTTAGTCTCGTTTATAAAAGTCTATTAGCCGGTTGCAAATTTTTTCGCAAGAAATAATCTTATTAAAAATATAGAAAATAATTAGTTTTTAAATTTACTTTAAAATAAAGTAAAAGCTGCATATATTCGAACAAAGGTGATTTATCAAATTTCTTAACAGTTTTGATTATAGACCAAAATCTCTTGCATTGAATTCATGTGATAAGAAATTTTGACAACAACAACTAATTAAATTTTGTTTATAATAAACTGTTTTGCTTTTTATTTTATCAGTTGATTTTTTGTATTTTTTGCTTCAAAGCAAATAAACAATCGGTGGGGAGGCTGATACATACAGTTTTGTATTGAACATCTAAATATCGGCATGTGCTGTGACGTTCTCGGTCTCTGTTGTTCTTAAATAAAGAAATTGATTAATTTGATATTCGATTTTTGATAGTTTCATAACAACGTAATTTGTTCTGTTACATAAACTGGAGGATAATATCTCGTTGAAATAAGTGCTTTGGAGAAAATGGATATGAAAAGTAACGTATTTGTTGTGTGTTGCAACAATGTTGCATTCTGTAATTTGTTTCCAAATATTAGACTAGAGTTGCCCAGTTTTTGGTCAAACTAAAGTAGAATGGATAGCAAGAGTGGGGAAGAAAGTTTTGCTGTCCGACATTATTTGGCTGATAGGTATCATTTATATATTTCATACAATGTTTTTTATATTCTATACCATGATGTGTGAAGATAAAAGGTTATACAGATGTTTGTTACAAGGAGAAATTATGGTCCTTACGAAACAGAATCACTTGGATTGATTTCTGTTGTTTTGTTATATAAGTTCTACCAACCAGGAATCAGTTTATGTAGAATCCATCGTTATAACACTCATCTACATATTTGGTTCCTAGTTGAAACCGATGTATTTGTTAGGATAACTTCCATTGAGTAGGACTCCTAAAATATCATTTTTAAACCAAAATCAAACTATTGTTATTTTAGAATAGGACTTATTTGGACATCAAAGTAAAATTTACCCAAATAAGTCCCATTCATAAATAACTAAAATTATAAATTTATTTTGTATGTGTCTTTGCTTCACTTACATAAATCAGAGGGAGCTACTAGCGTAAAATGTGGACCGATTGTGTTTAACATTTATAAGAGTTTTTAAAGTACTTACTTAATACGTGTTATAGGTATTTAGACTGTTTTTATTTTAACTGCAATTTTTCAAAGAAAAAGTAAGTTGGATGCTATTACATTTGATCCCTTCTTTATTTTTTGATTTAGTTATTAAGGTATTCATGATGTAGAGTTCTTATCCTAGTACAAGAGTAAAAGAGTATTGTAGCTAAAAAGCAGTGACAACATTGTGAACACACATTTTCAAATTACTCTTAACGTTGATGTAAAGAATTTATCGAAACGGTTTATTGGTTATCATTTTCCTGATGGTATTTTGTAGGTTTGTTTACTGATTAATTAATTATATACATATATCTAGTATATATCTAGTATTCTTAATCCAGTTAAAAACCACATTGCAAACATGACAGTGTCGACGAAGCTAGTTTTTGATATTGCTCGGTCTAAACCGACGTATGATAAGCCTTTTTCATACCCTTCTCCACTATAGGTGGAAAGGGTATTATAAGTTTGTACTGATGTATGTAACGCATTTTAGTATAGAATTACTTTCTGAGTCGATTTAGCGATGTCAGTCTGTCCGTCTGGACGGCTGGCTGGCTGGGCCCCCATGTAAACAATGTAATCAAAGTACAGGTTAAATTAAATTACTTGTTAATTTCGAAAATAAAACTAATATGTCGCTATTATTAGAAATCTTTTTATTATATGACCACAGCTGCAAATGGTTTGGTATGCTGCCTTGAATTTATATAAAACTTATTTTTAAATAATTTAGTGACCATAAGAATTACAATTTATTATGTTTGTTCCCGTACTCTAACAAAACTGCCCAAAATAATCCGAAGTTGTCAGAAATTACTCAAAAAACAACAATTTCAATTGAAAAATTTGTACGGGAACACGTTTGAGTTAGTTTGTGTTGTTTCGTTAAAGTACGGGAACAAGCATATTATTTTGTTCAATCAAAACTTATTCATAATTTAATAAATAATATTTTATTACCAAATTCTTTGCACTAAACTTGGTCGTCATAACTGATATAAATAGTTTAAAAATTATGATTAATTAAGTATCTACTTATTATTGTATTTAACGTAGTTACCGGAAATGAGATTTTGCCCAACAAGTGTACTGGCTTGTATTTATTAAAAAGATCGTATTGGCCGTCAGTCTGACCTTGACCATCCTTCGACCATGGTCGTTTGTGTTTTATTTGATCATGTCTTATCCATTTTGTGAAATGAAACTTACCAACTTTTCGCTGATATCTATACTGTTAATCAAATTTCGGAGTCAATAATGTCCGAAGGATCAGCGATGTAATTGCATGCCGGTCTAAGATATCCTAATTTACGCCACAAAGACTTTCAAATTGAATACATCGTCATCTTCGTAAATGACACAAACGTCTCTTCAAGTTTCCTATGTAGCATTTTCTTTAGTAATAAAATTTAATTTATTTTAAAACGTTTATATCTTAAAACAAAAGTGTCAAAGCATGAAATAAAGCCACAAGTTTCAAATTTCAAACGGGCTTTATTGTAATACTAATTGTTTACCGATGTAGCGATGTTTATTTTCAATTTAATATTTTAGGAATGGCCAAGCTGGACGAAAAAATCGGTTTCATTGGTGGCGGCAATATGGCCTATGCCATTGGCTCGGGCCTCATCAATCAAGGCATAGTGAAGGCTGGACAAGTATATGTGTCTGGTCCCCATTTGGAAAATCTACAACGCTGGCGTGATATAGGAGTAGCAACAACGGAAGACAATAATCTAGTTGTAGACAAAACTGATATTATATTCATATGTGTAAAACCCCATATACTGACACCCTGTGCAATGCAATTGCGCAATAATCATATAAGAACTGCTAAGGATAAAGATAAACTATTTGTCTCAGTACTGGCAGGAGTAAATATAACCGACTTGGAAGAGGTATTTAAATTTAAGATTATTTAGAACTAAAACGTATCTTATATTTGTTTTGGGTTTTAGAGTTTTTCCTTTATAGATTGTTTAAAAATGATCAGAACTATGCCGAATACACCCATGCAAGTGGGTGAGGGTTGCACTGTTTACTCAGCTGGCTCTTATATAGTGCAACAGGATTTGGAAAAAGTCCATTTAATGTTGAATTCTCTGGGCATCGCTCAACAAGTTCCCGAATCTATGATAAATGCAGTGTCGGGTGTATCTGGCTGTGGACCTGCTTTTGTTTATACCATTATAGAGGCTATGGCAGATGGTGCCGTAAAAAATGGTGTTCCTCGGCAAATGGCTTTACAATTTGCTACTCAAACTGTTTTAGGTGCTGCCAAGACTGTTATGGTTACTGGAAAACATCCTGCGGTTCTGAGAGATGAAGTGTGCTCACCCGGTGGAGCCACTATAGTGGGAGTGCATGAATTAGAAAAGGGAAATTTAAGGTAATTTGTTTTACAAAGCATACCAAATTTCGTTTAAAATTTAAAACATTTGTCTTATTTTTTCAAGGTCTACTTTGATGAATGCAGTAGAAAAATCCTCACAGCGGGCTGGTGAACTTGGACGTAAAGATAAATAGACTTAATTTCCCTTCCCTTTTTATCGTTGGCTATATCTCGATATATGTTAAATGTTTAATAAATAACAAAAGGTAATTTAGAGCATTTAGGTTTTTTATTTTAAATCTTAAATTAGTTACAACAAATCTGTATAATTGTTATTATATAAATTTTGATTTATTCACGATCTTTTTTACTAACATATTCCACACACTTTGAGGGATCCGTTGGAAAGTATTCTTGACATTTAGTCATTAAACGTTTTAATCCCTGAATATATTTGCGCTGTGTCTCATCATTCATGACATGAGCCACATTTTTCGAAAAAATCTTCTCTCTTCCAGTACGCGCATGGATACCAACCATAGTGACACCAATAGGCCAAGGGGCATTACCAATAGCCATCTCCAAATAGGCATCACTGGCATGTATATAATTGCGATTAAGTAAATGCTTACAAATATCACTTAAGCTTTCTAAAATATCATCCGGCAATGATCTGTTCTTTAGTTTACGAAACAAAGGCTTAACATATTCCTTAGTTTGGGTATAAATAACACGAGCCATCTTTACTTTTGTGGACATTTTCTCTTGTTTGGAATAACTGGATATTTGATCACTCCATAATTTCAGTATATACGTCAGCAGTGTCATGATGACATCCATGTCATATTCTTTGTTGTTACGTCCCATTTTTAGGGACATTTCCTTAATTCTTTCCCAGTCGACACTCTCATCCAACTCTGTAAATTCGTTTTTCTTTTCCTCCTTCGATGTTGGAGCATTGGCAAACATTTCCTGCAGATAGGCTTGATCTACTTGTTCCATGGCTTCTTGGAAATCATTCCGGAATCCTCTGTTAGCTTCTGGTTGTGAAATTTCACACTGTCTTAGACGTTGAAAAGCCTCTGGTTCAGTTTCCCCAAACAGCAATATAGGTTCTCCTCGTTCTCGTAATCTGCGTATTACCTCGGCACGTGGTAATATATTCTGACCATGATTGGTGAAATTGTAGTCCCCATCTGATGTGTTTGGATCGGATTCATTACTTTCCTGTGTCTTGTAGCCTTGTTTCTGGAGAATCTCTTCGGTACTTTTGGCTATTAGTTCTCCTCGTTTAAAATATTTCTTTTTGTCGTCTATAAGTTGTTTTTCTTCTAAGAGCTTTCGCTTCCGAGCTATTTCAGCTTTTAAAATGTCCATAATAAATAAAGTAAAATTTAGATTTTTCTGATAAAAATTCTGTGTTTATTGTTTCAGCTGTTTTGTTTACAAAAAAAAAAAATTCAGAGCTACCATATCATAAAGGCAATTTATGGCAGCGCTAGAAATTATAGCAAGGTACAATATTGCCAGAATGATGTATTATTAGATTCGTCTAAAATTGTATTTTTGTGATTTATTTTGTAAAATCTGGAGCTTATTACCGTTAAAATAAAATGTTAACATACGCTTTTATATAATTACCAATAATCTTTGTTATAGATAAACCAAAAAATTCAATAAGCGTCGAGTGGTGATGGCAGGAAGTGAAATTTATCTCCAAATTTTATTGAGCTTTTATCTTGTCCTACTTGGTTGGATATTAAACAACATGACGATTGCCTCCAAGGCAAATTGGAAATATTAAAAAAGTACAAATCATAGTGCAAGTTATTTTGAAAATGAAAGTTTTCGTAAAAATACAAGTTATAGCCAAATTGCAAGACATTCCCAAAGTTGTAATCATGGTCAAAGTCCACTTCATAGTGCAAGTAATAGTCAAAATGCAAATCATCTACAAAGTCGTTGCCAAATATTAAATTATAGTCAAAGTGCATGCCATGTGCAAGTCATATTCAATGTGGAAGTATGAGTCGAAATTATTGTCAAAGTGTAAGTCATTGCCAAAGTGCAAGCCATTCCTAACCTTCAAGTCATAGTCAAAGTACAAGTCATTCTTAAAGTGCAAATCATATTCAAAGTGCAAGTTATTCTCAAAATGTAAGTAATTGCCAATATGCAAGTCATAGTTAAAGAGCAAATCACTCTTAAAGTGTTAATAATTGCTTATATCCATGTCATAGTTAAAGCGCAAGTCATTCTTAGTTAAAGTGTAAATCATTCTTAAAGTCATAGTCAAAGTGCAAGTCATTCTTAAATTGCAAATCATATTAGAAGTGTAAGTCATTCTTAAATTGCAAATCATATTCGAAGTGCAAGTCATTCTTAAATTGCAAATCATATTCAAAGTGCAAGTCATTCTAAAATCGTAAATAATTGCCAATATGCAAGTCATAGTTAAAGTGCAAATCATTCTCAAAGTGTAAATAATTGTCAACTTGCAAGTCATAGTCAAAGTGCAAGTCATTTTTAAATTGTAAATCATTCTAAAATTGTAAATAATTGCCAATATGCAAGTCATAGTTAAAGTGCAAATTAGTCTCAAAGTGTAAATAATTGCCAACATGCAAGTCATAGTCAAAGCGCAAGTTATTCTTAAAATGCAAATCATATTCAAAGTGCAAGTCATTCTAAAATTGTAAATAATTTGCCAATATTCAAGTCATAATTAAAGTGCAAGTCTTTCTGAAAATGTAAATAATTGCCAGTATACAAGTCATTGGACAAAATTGTTTAGGTGAGTGCTCATTTTTTGTATACTTGTTTTTTTTCGAAAATATTTAGGACTTATGGCAATATTCTAGATAAGACATTTTGTAATTACCCCAATTATTGTTTTCCTGTATATGAGCGTAAATATAAATTTTGTATTAATGCATTAATTTAAATTTTTATTCTGAAATAATTAAAGTTTATTTTGTAAGAAAAATTGAAATTGAGCTGTCGTTTTTACACAGTTATTTCATACTGTAGTTTAATTTTTCCAAAGAAATTGTTCGAAGTGTGTGAATCGTTTCAGAATAAACTCTCAAAAGCTTATATTAAACAAAAATCTTATTCAGAAATAATCAGTGAATTCACCTCTTGTAATATTAAAACTCAGCTGCCTCTTTAAAGAAAAATGTTCGAAGTTCGAAGAAAATAGTTTCTGAAAAAAAATTTTATTCGAAAATGTTGAGTGAATCTACTTTTACAGTTTAGCCTTTCAAATGAGCTGAATTATGTTAGTGCATTTTAGAAGTCTTATATAAAAAGAGTTTCCGTTTGTATAAAATAAAGACAAAAACAAACATAATCTTAAATTATTTAAAATTTATCTTGTGGTCCTTAAATCGAGCGTTAAATGCATTTAATTCTCCAAGCAATAATTCGATTAGATTCTTTGTCCTTTATTTATTTTTCCACCAGTTTCGATTGAAATAAAGTTTAGTTACTTAAGTATATGGTCTGTAATATGGTCTGTTTATTTCTGAATAGTTTTCGAACTGTATCAAATTATTGTTCTGCGGGTCCAGGTTGCTACTAGTTCCAAATTGTTTACAACAGAAGCGACATTATTAATTAGAATGTTTAAGAAAACTTTCATACCCGAGATACCAAGCTGCTTTTAGTAGCTAATAATTTATTTTTGAGTAATATATTCTAAAAATGCTTGATCACTTCGGTCTGTTAATATTTCGGCAATACTAAGTGATTTTGAGTGTTCTTTGAGAGATAAATCATAAAATTTATTGTGTTTTGCATACTTTTTTATAATGATTGTTCTTTTCTTCAATCTCAAAGTGCGTGTAATTAGTATTTTTTTTAAATATGAATTCAAAGTGATTTCTCAAGTTTTATTTTTGATATTTCAACTTTTTTACATAAAAAATATGAAGTATAAAATTTGTTTTATCATCCATGGTCAACTTATTTTCTTATTAACTACTATTAATTACTAATTAACTATTGTTAAAGTAGCTTTTAATAACTATATATGGCCTAAAAGACTCAGTTAATTTAATTGAAGAGCTAATAAAAAAAAAAAAAATTGTTAAATTTGCAAAATGTTGTAAGCAGACTGTTCTCAGAATTGTCACAAAATATATTTTGTATTTTCGAGGGCAACAGCCGGCAAAATGAAATCTACAAATCCGGCAGTCCTGCATATTTGTGACAAATTTTATCTGGCAACACTTTTCAAATTACTTTTTGCATTAAATAAAACTTTGATGTGGCAATTCTGCAATTGTTTTTGTTGGTGGATTTAGAAAAAGGGGAAGTAAAACAACAAAAGTAAAATTTGCAAAGAAATTTTCCACAAAATTCTACAAAAAAAGGAATAAATACTTTTGCTAATAATCGATTTATAAGCAAAATGCCGAAAAAGGTAGGAACTAATCCCAAAGCCGTAGAGGCACGTGAACGCAAGGCGGCTGTTAAAAAAGCAACCCAAGAAAAAGTGGCGAAAGAAGCAGAAGATCGCCTTTGGAAAGATGATGACAAGTCGTTGGCACGTAAACAGCAGAAACGTGAGGAAGATGAGCGTAAGAAAGCGGAAGTTGCCAAAAGGAAAGCTGAAGCTAAGGCTTTGCTAGATCAGGAAATGAGTTCCATTAAGACTCAAGGAAAACAACCATTGGCCAAAATCAATCGTCAGCAAATTTTGGAAGAAATGGAAAAGAAGCAAAAAGTTATAGATGCTATGAATGCGGCCAATAAGCCATTACCCCCAAGAGTAGTGGTGCAAAATGAGTACATAGAAGAAAATATTAATCGAACAATGGCTGATGTGGAAGTGGCTAGTGGTATTGAACAGGCTATCGCTGTATTGAGGTTAGTTATCCGATTATGGGAAGACTTTATATTTTTCTTCCAGTGTAAGATGAAAATATTTGTTATACCTATACCAAATTGTTCCTTTCGATATAGTAAGTCTTGAACTTCTTTGAATTTCCATTTTAGTGTAAAAGAAGATGATGAAGATAAACATCCCGAGAAGCGTATGAGGGCCGCATTTAAGGCCTTCGAGACTGCCAATCTGCCACGAATTAAGGCTGAGAATCCATCCCTGCGTATGTCCCAATGGAAACAAATGTTAATGAAGGAGTGGAACAAATCACCCGATAATCCCTTTAATCAAGCACGTTAATTTAAGTTGCGGATAGTTCTAAACTGTTTACGTTTATTTTGTTTATACCATTTTCTTTGCTTATAATTTTTGGTTTGGAAAACCAGCCATAAATTCTGAATTTATTACGTTGTTTTTGGTTTAAACTTTTTACATCTCACTTTAGTTTGTTTTTTATTTTCGGTTATTTTATATTTAGTAAATAACTTGATTAAATATACTTACAAACATACTATTTATTTACACACAGTGTAACTACTTCGTTTAATTTTTTCTGAAACCCCATTATTATCTATCATCTTTTGCTATTTTTCGGATAGCCTCATAATTTCATAATTTTAGAAGGTCTGTGGTTTATCGGCGAAAAACTTGTCTTAAATAAGTTTTACAGAGACCGAAACCCCATTATTATCAATAATTTTTTGCTATTTTTCGGGTAGCCTAATATCTTCATAATTTTAGAAGTTCTGTGGTTTATCGACGAAAATCTTGGGTTAAAAAAGTTTTATAGAGACCGAAACAAATAATTTTCAGATGGTGCAAAGTTTGGGTTGCAAGGTAGTGTATTTGAGAGCCAAATATCGAGGTTTCTTAATACTAAAATGTCAACTAATGTCGGCTAATCATTCACATATTAATTTTTATCACAAACTTATTCAAATCACCATCCTTACACAAATGGGAGGCACATCTTTACAATTTTATGATTAAATATTCTTCAAACAATTTACTCATATTCGAACGTTTTTGGCTAAACAACACAAACTGTTAACACATAAAATGTAGCTTAATTTTGATCTTAAAAGTGATAACCATGGGCCACTAATAATATTCCTACATTTAAAAGTTACACCATCGTAATTATCATTACTTTTTTCTTTTGAATGGTCATTATTTTACAAATATATCAAATTGAAGCATTAGCACTAACAACTTTGTTAAATTATTATTATTATTATTTTCTTTGGTGTGATCATTTATTGAGTTGTTTTTGTCACCCAACAATTATCATTCAGATGACTTCCGCTTTCACTACTATCTTTCTATGAAAATACTAGACTATAGTACAATTACAATTACCACAGATTAATTACATAGTCGGCTCTTTGTTACTACTGTGTTACGATTGCACTTGTTTTTCTATTTAATTTAATTTCTTTTCTTAAATGTTACAGTTTTCTTTTTATAAAATTTAATTGTGAGTCCAAAATTTCTCATTACCAAAATTTCAATGACTAATGATCATAACAATTTTGAGTAATAATAAAAACATTAATGTCGAGATTTTAGTTAGTTTTTTTTAAAACTTTGAAGATTTGTAATTAAAATTTCTTTAAATTTCTAAAATAAAAACTTGTATTCTCAAAAAATTTTAGCTAATATAAAAAATGTTGTTATTGTTTGATAAATACATTCGGTTGATTCACTTTCTGATCGAATTGATTTATTATATCGGCTACCACTTCCGAAAAGAGATATCGGACCTCTTATAGCAACAAATTTATTGGAAATTTTAGTCTGATTCTTACCTTTAAATATTCCAATCGAATCACTTACCGAATTCATTAATTTTATCGGGTAACTTCCAAAGAATTTAAAGGAATGATATTATGGACTTTTAACTGTATTTTAATGCAATATTTATGTAATCAGAAATTACTGCACTGAATTTGCCCATTTGCTCATATTTGATTATTACTACTTCGAACACCGATAATCACATCATCGCTCAATTTTCCACATATAAATTATAAATAAACATTTTGATTTGTGATATTTTCTGACTATAGCTCTAATTTGAACATAGCTCTCCTCGAAAAGATATTCATAAATTAGCACATCTCGTAAAAATGTTCGTTTTCGATCTCATTTTTTTGGATTTATGACGCATTTCACTCGGAACGATCAATCTCTCAAAATGTCGGTAATATCGCAACAAAATTTAACGATTAATATTTAATTATTAACAATAAGTATAATATTTAATTTGTCGTATTCATATTTGCGACGAACTAAAGCGAATAATTGCGCTCGATTAAAATTGGAAGGCATTCAAAAATAATCTACGAAAAAGTCTGTCATGGTTAAAAAATCGTAAAAGCAAGAAAGTTATTGCTCTGCGTTTGGTAGAATTAAATAAAAATTGGTTAGCTCCTTTACAAAATTTTTAAAGGGTTTACCTTTATTTCAAACATCAACAATTTTTTTATAGCAAAGTTTTTATATCAAAAAAATTTGTTTATAGACAAATTTTTAAATCAAAATAAAAGTATTCTACTAAAAAATTTTTATATCAAAAAAATTTATACAAAGAATTTTATATAAAAAAAACAATAGTTTAAAAAACATGTATGTATCCAAAAAATTCTCTATACAATAAACTTTCTATACAAACATTTTCTATAGAGAAAATTTTTTATGAACAAATTTATTACAAAAAATTTCCAATTAAAAAATTTTATACAACAAATTTTTCATAGAAAATTTTTTTAATAAAATTTTTTATATGAAAAGTTTTTCAAGAAAAATTTTCTATGGAAAAATTTTACACAAAACTTTTTCTATAGAAAATTTTTTATATAAACCCTTTCTACAGAGAATTTTTTGCATACAAATAATTTTCTTTAGAAAAAATTTGATTTGATAGAAATTTTTAATAGAAAAATTTTATATAGAAAAAATTTATACAAAAAATTTTATACAAAAAAGTTTCTATAAGAAAATTTTATACAAAAAATTTGTATAGCAAACATCAGCAAAGAAAAAAATGTATTTTACAGATACGAAGGCAGGTCAATAAGTCCGTGTCTTTTTGAATGAAACACAGTTTTTTTTTATACTTACAGTTAATTTATTTTCTAACATAGTCATCTTATAGCTTTATAGACTTAGTCCGATGTTTCTTCAAATTTGTTATTTCTTCCAAAAAATATGATTTGTTGAGGTTATCAAAAAAGTAATTTTTGTAAGATATTGTTTCGTTTTTCCTTCAAAAACGTGGAACGAATTCTTTTTGCAAACAACCGAAAACAAAATTAAAACACTTTATGTAGTTTTACAAAGTTATATTTTTATTAACTTTAGAGTTAATCACTTTAAACACACTTTCACAAAATTGTAAACAAACTTTACAAAACTACTTTATTCACACTGTTTTCTTATACGCGTCTCAATTAAAACTGTGCCCACAGTATTCGTCCATCTGGCTTATATAGTAGAGAAGAGAGTTTCTAGCATTTTGATTACACTAACGATGTGGCTTACGAAAGCTCATGCATTTTCCAATACATTCTCACACAATCAAGAACACACTCACACATACATTGTACAAATGAATTATCTGAAATAAAAAGCGAAAGGGAGTGAGAGAACCGATTGATAAAGAGCAAAATGTTGCTCTGCTCCAGCGATGCCAACTCTACCACTTTTGTAGTAGATCTACTACTTTTGAGTATCTTTCTACACTCTACCACTTTTTAAGTTGAATCTACTACTTTTTTAAGTTTTTCCAAAATTGTGTTAAATCAATTTTTCGTTGCCAAAAATGCATCATTGAACACCTATTTCAAAAAAATATATATATTTTTTGTAACATGTTCTTCTTTTTAGATTTATGCCCTTAAGACCGCAGCGAATTGTATTAGGAATGGAACTTTTCTGGCATCATGTTTCTAGAATAATAAAGGTGACAACGAACAAATGTTTCCTTTGACACAAAAATTGCTTTTGCTTCCACATAGTAGTGCCAATGTTAAAAGACTGTGTCGGCAGTTAATTAACTTAAATGTTCTAATAGGAATAAACTTTCTACTAACACTCTTCAGGGAGTGTAAATGTTTACACCAACAGATGAACATTTTAATTTTTTAGTAAAACCAATTATTCTTTTAAGGATTCGAATAAAAAATTATCGTTTATAAGCTCTTGTTTATTTTTCAAATTACATTCAATATGTACATATGTATATTTATTGATAAATGTGCTACACTATTTTTTAAACAAAACATTGAATAAAAGGGTAAATATTTGAACATAAAAATTCTTTAAAAGCTTGAATAAAAAATGTGGTAGATCTACCACTTTTTGAAAATAAATTTTGTGGAATCTACTACTTTTTTATGTCGAATCTCCCACAAAGTGAAATTTTTGGTTGGCATCACTGCTCTGCTCTTTATAAAAAGACTGTTGTTCTGCTTATAGACAAAAACAGAACAATAACAACAGCAACATTCTAGAAGAATTATAAGCAATGAGCTTTGCACAATGGGATGAATAATTGAAAATTTGTGACAATATTTTTATCGTTGGAGTCAAATCTCTCTTCGCAGAGCTATTTCTTCAAGTTAGGCAACAAGAAATAGTCACTTGAGGCTTAATCTGGAAAATATAGGGGATGGGTGGGCAAGTCGTAACTCAATTCATGTATTTTTGCCATAGAAACTGCACATAGGTTTACCCTTTACTTCCCAGGTCGAAAATTTACTTAGGCAAACCCAATGCTTGATCGCCAGTCTGTTGGTTTGATCGTTGTTGTTGTAACTGCGATATTATTGATAATATCGCAAAAGTGGAAGTCCTTGGCCGGAATCCTAAGAATCGGAATCGTTCCGGTACGAAGAACCGACTGCCGTGGGAACGATTCAGCTTTCGTACTACATATAGTTGTTGTGGTTGATTTGTGAGCAAATGCTGCAACTATTTTGCGGAAAGCTTTCTCATACACAAGTGATTATTCAAAATAAAAACTACTGAGCCTAATGGAATGCTAAGTAGTTTCAATTCTATGTGGACACGATAGTTTCCACAATACCTCTCATGTCCTGAATTGTTTCAGTAGTTTCGGCTATAGAGACCTCAGCTGAGCGTTTGATCGTTCGGCAGCTTTTTTGCTTGTACATCCACATCGAAATTTAGAACCCACTTCTTTCCCTTGAAAATGGACGGTGCAGACTTTTTACACAGCTTTTATCAAGTATTGAGCTATGTTTTTTTTTTGCTACAAATAATTCAAGAAATTCGATTTTTTTCATTTTATTCTCAAACCCCAAGGTAAATCTGCTATCAAATACTGTTAAACACAAACTAAATGACGCAGTTTGTTTGAATTAAGGTATTATCAATTGACTTTTGTATATGGACAAGGACAGTGCTGCTATTTAAATAATTAGGCGGGAAATTCAAAAAGACTAAAACTTATTGACCTGCCCTCGTATTTATTTAATCATTATATTGGACTAGTTTCTTAGCCACATTTAAAAATCGACTACGATTTTTATTTTGTTTTAAATCATAAAGAAATTGTATCTTTTAATTTAGTATTGCATAATTTTTGTGTGTAATTTTAATAACTCTTACTATAATTTTGCCTTCTTGTGAAATACTTTTTCTTTTAATATCTGAGTAATAAAAGATCAAATAAAAAATATTTACTTTAAATTTTTTGTGTTTGATTTTTTTAATAAGTATTTTGTAGGTTTTATTGACGGTTTTTTCTTTTTTTGTTCTTCCTGTCCTAAAGTTGAGTTTCAGCTAAAATTAAGCTGCTAAAACGTTTATTTACTTTTTAGTATTGAAGCGAAATTTTTATTTTTTTTATTTTCTTGACTAAATAAAAAATGTCACCCATAGACCATTAAAGGCATGTGCTTGCACACAAAAAGACGCACAAATATTTTTAGGGAAATAAGTTTTTGAGGTCTTTAGAATATGTTTTTTTGTTTATTATTAAAATTTCGAATAGACGGTTGACTTAAAATAGTAAGTGGGAGTAACACTTTCTTTTATTCATTAGAAAAAAATATAGAAATTTATATAATTTTCCTAAAGTTAAGGAAATTTGGTATACATTTTAGGAAAAGGAAATTATTTGTAGAAAATTTATAACTTATTTTATCTGTACAATATCAAATCAAGTAACTTTTGCTTTAAATATTCAGTGACTTTAATAAATTGGCTGTTATTAACTAAAAGGTTTGAAAGTTTGTTATAAATTAAATTTAAAATGTATCATTTAACCCTTCCTTTTTTTCGGTAATTTAATTTTCATTAATCAAACTTGTTCACGCTTATGATTTTTTTTCTTTCACGTTAATTAAAACAATTTAATGTGGAGTAGGTGCAACTAAATTACGCTTAAATTATATTGTAAATTTTATATATGGAAAGCAATGAAAAGAAAGAAAACTATCACATACTTTACTTTATGTAAAATGTAAAATTTGATAAAAAAAAAATAGGTGGATAAAAGTCGAGTTTTTTAATTAATAATAAAAAATAATTTTGGATCGAATAAAATAAGTTAAATTTTATTGTAATCTGTCAACACCATTAAATAGCGATTCTTAAAACTTCAGTGCTTTTAAATATCTAAGAAAGATTTCAAAAAATTTTATGAAATTTCAATTTATCGAACAGCTCGAATTGTTATACCAATATTTTTTTTTATTAAAAACCTGAAAATTCGAATTAATTGCAAATGAAAAAATAGGCCATAGCTTTTTAGCAGGATCTAAATGAAGTGCATAAAAAGGTTTTTTGAATAAGAGCGCTAAAAAAGTTTTAAGTAAAATAACAACGGTTTTCGATATCAATGAAATCCTTAATGAAACTCGATTTCTTTTGCATGGCCACCACGGGCAAGCTTGCAGAAGTCCAGACACTAAACCCAATTTTCGACAGTTTTCAAGCATAAATTGGCCGATACAGCTGCAATTTCACGTTCGATATTCGTACAAAGTTCATCAATCGTCGCTGGCTTGTTGGCATAGACCATAGTCTTCACATAGCCCTACAGGAAATAGTCTAAAGGCGTCAAATCGCACGACCGAGGCGACCAATCGATTGGACTATTTCGTTCTCAAAATATATATATATATATATATAACTTGGTTTTCAATAAATTGATTGTGATATTCGCTGTGTGGCTTGTGGAGCCGTCCTGTTGGAACCACAGGTCCACCAAGTGGCGGTAGCTATTCCCATTCACAGTAACGTGCCGGTCTTGATCATCATGGAAGAAGTACGGCCCAGTGACTCCGCCGGTCCATAAACCTCACTAAACCGTAATTTTTTCTGGATGCAATGATGACTTATGGTTGTTGCCTGACCAATAACGCATATTATGTTTATTGTAGAAGCCATTCAGCCGGAAATGAGCCTCATCGCTGAAGATGAGGCCGCTGACTCCGAATTTCGGTAGTAAATTAGAACGACATTGCTCAGTAGTTCAAGATGACTCAGCAGCTCTTGATTACACAGCAGATCTAGATGACAGTATTTCGAAAAAACATATTACTACCCTATGCCTTAGCCTATATCTAAGTATTAGTAAGCGTCTTTTCCTATGCCTTAGTCAATGTCTTTGACTTAGTCTATGTCGTTTTCAATGTCTTAGTCTATGTCTTAGTCGATGTTTTAGTCTATGTCTTAGTCTATGTCTTAGTCTATGTCTTAGTCTATGTCTTAGTCTATGTCTTAGTCTATGTCTTAGTCTATGTCTTAGTCTATGTCTTAGTCTATGTCTTAGTCTATGTCTTAGTCTATGTCTTAGTCTATGTCTTAGTCTATGTCTTAGTCTATGTCTTAGTCTATGTATTAGTCTATGTCTTAGTCTATGTCTTAGTCTATGTATTAGTCTATGTCTTAGTCTATGTCTTAGTCTATGTCTTAGTCTATGTATTAGTCTATGTCTTAGTCTATGTCTTAGTCTATGTCTTAGTCTATGTCTTAGTCTATGTCTTAGTCTATGTCTTAGTCTATGTCTTAGTCTATGTCTTAGTCTATGTCTTAGTCTATGTCTTAGTCTATGTCTTAGTCTATGTCTTAGTCTATGTCTTAGTCTATGTCTTAGTCTATGTCTTAGTCTATGTCTTAGTCTATGTTAGTCTATGTCTTAGTCTATGTCTTAGTCTATGTCTTAGTCTATGTCTTAGTCTATGTCTTAGTCTATGTCTTAGTCTATGTCTTAGTCTATGTCTTAGTCTATGTCTTAGTCTATGTCTTAGTCTATGTCTTAGTCTATGTCTTAGTCTATGTCTTAGTCTATGTCTTAGTCTATGTCTTAGTCTATGTCTTAGTCTATGTCTTAGTCTATGTCTTAGTCTATGTCTTAGCCTATGTCTTAGTCTATGTCTTAGTCTATGTCTTAGTCTATGTCTTAGTCTATGTCTTAGTCTATGTCTTAGTCTATGTCTTAGTCTATGTCTTAGTCTATGTCTTAGTCTATGTCTTAGTCTATGTCTTAGTCTATGTCTTAGTCTATGTCTTAGTCTATGTCTTAGTCTATGTCTTAGTCTATGTCTTAGTCTATGTCTTAGTCTATGTCTTAGTCTATGTCTTTGTCTATGCCTTAGTCCATGTCTTAGTCTATGTGTTTGACTGTTATATCGATATTACAATGGTATGGGTTCTAATGATATCAGGGACCTTGTTCCCGAAAACTCAACATTTGCACGTAGTAATCGGATGTTTTCAAGGACTCATCCATTTATTGTCAATTGACCAGTGGATCGCACAATGCATTATAGGGACAGTTTAGCCGCACTGTCCGAATGGTTGCCCTAGTCCCACAGCAAGAGAAGTGCGAAAATGGAATAATTTCCCGTCGAGGAGTAGTAAAGTGCTCACAAAGATCGTGTGATTCTACACTTCCAAATTTTGTTTGTGTAATTTGTTAATCCAACAATAGTTAAAAAGCTTTTAACCAACATTATTGAGCAGATAATACAAAAATTGATGGATAGTTTTGGTTAAGGAATGGGAGCCTGCGTAGGAAATGGGGCAAAGTTTTGGAGCATAACATTTTTGTTTTTTGCTACTTTCGGTTAACTGATTCAACTTTTCCCTAATTGTTTAGAAGTTATGGTGCAAAGTATTGTGTATTAAGTTATTTAGTCTTAATAACTTTCAATAACTTTTAAACTACTGGGCGGATTGTGGCACAATGTGCAGAAATCGGTAAACTGGTAGTTGCAGTTTTAGACCAATTTTGAAAAAACATACTTTGTTTTGTGCTCTACAGTGGTCAATGTTGAGCACGTCTTGTATGTAAAACCAATTGGTCAAATAGAAACATATCGAAAAGATTTTTACACGTTCGAAAACTAATTGGGAAAGAATCAAAACATATTTGCTGTTCTACGCTATCTCTAATAGTTTAAGAGATATTTCACGGAATGTCGTTTATGATTATTTTAATCTAAAGACTTGATACTGAAGCAGTAAATTGTGCTTACTTCCACCCAAAAATTGGTCAAGGTAGAAGCAGATTAAAAGAAATTATTCAACATAATTTGGTGGAATTTATGAAGTATGACACAGAAATTATTCATAAAAGTTTAACGAATTTCGAATTTAAACTGGAAATAAAATTAATTGATAACGTTTTCATAATATCGAAAAAAATTTAACAAAATCTTCGAAAACTTCATTATGAAATTCATTAAACAGTTGAAAAAACTTGAAGTAAGCGCCACAAGTTTAAATACGAGCTTGTATATGAAAATTAAGATTTGGGCAGGTTATAAAAATACTGGCGGTTAAAATAGCTGCAGCAAAAGCGTCTTCTTCAGCTGCAAAATATTAAGCTATAAAGTGTGGTAAAACTTTTAGAGAAATATTTCCAGTGCTACACTAACGCAAACGGCTGACTCTGAGTCTTGGTAGTGCAAGTAGCTACGAAAAGCTAAATCAAAATAAAAAATACTCACATAACAAAAATAAAAACCAAAACGTAATTCAAAGTAAAAAGCATAAAAAAGTGGTGTGCTTTCTTTTTAATACAAAAAAAAAAAAAATTTCTTTCATTTTTATCTTTACAAGTTTCATTCAGTACGCGACCATACGGCCAAACGGTTGTATTTGACGGGATTTAAAACTTGGGCTAAAAGTTGAGGCTGCCTAAAGAAATTAAAAATAATGAAATAAAACCTTAACGTAATTGAGTAAATTCTTTGAAATAAAGGAAATTAAAAAAGAAAAGTAAATTATTTCTGGTATTGAAAGAAAAAAAAGTTATAAAAAAATTTCGAAAAATTAAGAAGATTTATAATAATTCTTTGAAAAAAAAAACTAAAATAAAAAGCTCTTATCAGTTTTGTTAACATTACCGAAAGTGTTTCCAGAAAAAATGATTAATTAAAAAAACAAAAACCTTAAATAAAAAAGAAACAAGATTGGAGAAATTAAATTTAGTTCTTGACAAAAACCTGCCGTTAAGGAATTAAGAATTATGTTCTTTTAAATTTCAAAAATACAACAATCAAGAAATCTGCCAACGGATTAATTGTAATTTATAACAAAAAAAGGTAAATTTCTTAATAATGTTAAAAAAGTTCTTACACTTGTTTGTTCGTTTAGTATAAAAAATGTTCAAGCTTTACCAAGTTTGTTGCTTAAGTCTTTCGTTTTTTCCATACAATACTTGACCAAGAACTACAAGAAAACACTTCAGTGACCTTCGTTTGTTTTCTTTTACTTTCTCATTAAATATTTAAATGTTTAAACAAAATTTTGAAATGCTTAAATGATTTTTTTTGTGTTTAATTTTAATTGTCTGCTTGACCTAAAAAAGCGAAAATAGGTATTTATTTGCTTAAAAAAATCTTTTTTGTCTTTAAAAATAAAAAAAATCATTAAAAAAATCGAAATGAGTACAATTGACTGTTATAAGATTACAGAGTGAGACAAAAGTGATATTTCTTTTTTAAATCGCATTTAGAAATTCTTTCTTATAAAGTTTATGTTGCTTGAAAATACTTATAGTTTTTCTTGATCATTTCATTTTGTTCTTCATTTTTTTCCTATTCTGTCTCACAGTGTTATTAATATATGACTTTTATTATTTTTGTTAATTCTTTTTTATTATTTATTACAAACTACCGCTGTTTTTCTTGTTTTTTTCCGGCATTTTTCTTATTCGTTTTTTTTTCTTCTACAATTTCTTATTTTACATTGTAATTTTTCTTTTGCATTAGCGTGCGTTTCTCAGCCAACCAATCAATTGAATGTTAGTTGATGTCTATGAAGTTATAATAAAGTTTTAGTTTTTTGTTAACATCATCTTTTCTTAGGTTTTGTTAAGGCAATATTTTTAATAAATTTTTAATGATTTTTTTTTCATTGTATTATTAAATCATTATAATGTTGCGTTTTCGAGTTATAAATGTATTTTACTGTTATCTGCATATATGTATGTATATGGAGTACATGCGTTTTTTTTTTGGAAGAAAACATTTAACTGGTAATTGTTAAATATTTGACTTCAAATTAGTCAAGCATAACCGTTACATCGGAAACATAACAAGATATGGAGTGCGATTGAAAAAATCGTAACATGATTAAAAAATTTAGCACAAAGTTATTATAACACTTAACTTCAGATTATTAATTACAACAATTTATGATTGCAATAAATAATTTATTGATAAAAGTAAAAAAAAGTCGACGTATGTTTGGGTCATTTTCGTCTGGGATACTTTCCCTAACCAACCATTGAAACTTACGTTTTACAATTGTTGTACTCATGAGAACGTATTTTCTTTCATTAACTGATAATCGAAGTAAATGTTCTTCACTACTGACATTCAATAGTATATGACAAAGTGCGTTTAACACTAATTTGAATAAAACCAGTAAGAAAGTGGAATAGTCGGTTAGGCCCAAACATATGATACCCTTTAAAACTTGATCTCAGTGCCTCTTCTTTTTCTTATATAAATCCAGATACATATTTAATAAATTTTTTCATTGGCCCTTACATGATTTGTTTGTGTAACAAATAAACATAAAATTATGTTCAGATTAACAAGGGTTTTTATGATTTTTGTAATTTTTTAGTGACTTTTGACAAAAGGGTTTGTATGGGAGTTATGGTCAAATATGGACCGACTTCAACGAAATTTGGTACAATGATTTTTTTTTTGATTTTCTGTTACATAAAAATATACTAAAATTTGTGAACAAAAACTTAATGAGTATAAACTTTGGGAGGTGCCAGAAATAATGAACCGATTTTGACTATTTTTAATAGCAATGATTCTATCCCAAAAAAAATGTCTACCATATTTCATAAAATTATCTTTAGAACTGCAACCTAGCCAGCCAATCGTCCAGACGGATGGACGTACGGTCTGACATCTTTAAATCGACTCAGGAAGTAATTCTATGTCTATTGGACCAATAGACATATAATTATGCGTTACATACATTAGCACAAACTTGTAATAAAATTAGCTCTTTATTTGATATAAATGTTTTACTAGTACAAAAAAAATCAAAGACGCCAGATTTGTAGCTTACTCTTATAGAGGGTGTGTCAGTATATCCTATGAGAGCTATAAATGCTTTTTGTAAGTGAGCAAACCGGTCTGAACACTTTAATTTCTCTCTGTGGGTACATGGATGATCTATATCTTAGAGTTTTAATCGTAAATAGTTGAAGTTAGTTAATTTAACCTCTTACTGATTATTTATTTGCATCAACTAATACCCTAAAGTCTTTTTATAAGCTTTATCCGGGCTTCCGGAACGTCTTTTCCTACATGTATTTCTGGCTTAAACAGAATTTTTGTCGCTTCAATTATAGTTGCTATAGTACCTTTCAAAACATATAATTTGAATTTTTGTTTAAAAAAATACGATTAAATCTATTATCGTCTAAAGACTAATGTGGGGCTTATATAACCCAAGCGGCTGACGATTGAGTAAAATTTATATGTGTTTTGTTATTGTAACATAAACAAAATACATGTAAATTTCCCTCAATCGTCAGTTGCTTGAGTTATATAAACCTCCACATAATTCTAAAAAAAAAGAATATGAAAATTTTAATAGAAAAAGGGTTTAATTTAAATTTGTTTTTTTTTGGGTTAATTTTTATTAAAAACTTTTATTAACGCTACAAATGCTTACTAAAAGAAATCAAGAGCTAAATCGCTGCATTTAATATCTATCAAATATTGTGTAGCATACTTTAGGGATTTTCAAAATAGTTTATTTTGCAAAAGGTTTCAAAAAGTTTGATATCTAAACATATCCATTTGTTTGGCAAAATATTTATATTAAATGAAATTCTTTTAGTATCAGGAAACTTTTGACAAATAAGTTACAAAGTAGTGAAATTTATGTGTAATTTATCGGGTGTGGGCACGCATAAGTTCAATAAGAGCCATTTTCCGATCACATATTTTTAAAGAGCCACAATAATGAAGAGTTGGACATGGTGATTGATAACTCTGGTAAAGAGCCAAATTTACTTACATATAAGTTAAACCATTTTTTATCTATTGTGGACCTCCACAGAAAATTTTTTATAGATTTTTTTAAATTTTTTTTTCTAAATATGATTTCTTTTGTGAAAAAATAAATTTGGCAAAAGATTCTAATAAAAGGGTAAAAAACTCAAAAGAATTGAATTTTCAAAGAGCCGCATTTGCCTACTGTCATTATATATTATTTAGATTATCCCAAAAGTATGCTACACAAATATTTCTGAAATATATTACATTTCGATCGATATCGTATGTGGCGTTTTAACTCTATGTATTCTGTTCAAGTGAAGCGCATTATATAACGATTTGCCCTAAGGGTGCCATGTTTTAGGTTTTATTTTAAAGCCTGGTACTAACAAAGGATTAAATAGAAAAGTTATGCTCCACTAAGAGTCCAGGGTAACAGAAGAAGAAGAAATGGAACTGTTTAATTCATAATGGTTTAAGTCTTTATTGCCTATTTACTACATACATATATACAAAGATAACGCTATAATAGATGGTTTATAATGGTTGCATTATATTTATCTTATGATATTTCTACATTTTTTAAATGTCAATTGTTGTACCTTGGGCCAAATCAGTTTAGACAAACTTTGTTTTTCCATGCAAAAATTACTGATCCGCTTTTTAAGGGTCTTCAAATTTTCTACTACAATATTTATGCTAATGGAAACACAAAACTTATAATGGCGAATTTCATTAAAAAAGAAAAATATGTTCAAAAGGATTTCCTTCTCCAAAACAATTTTTTTTTGATATGAACATTTTATAGTTTATACTTTTTCTTGTAAAAATTTCGCAAAATCGGCGTCATTTACTATTTATACCACACCTTAAAATTTAATATTTTCACTTCATAAAAATGTACTAATTATGTTATGAATTAGGCAAAAAGAAATTTTTAAAAATTTGCATACAAATTTAAAAAACCAAAAAAATGTCCAAAAATCATTTTTAATGAGTTTGACATTATTGTACGCAAAAAATAAGGCATACAGAAATATTCATATATAATGTCTATATAAATAACATACATATATCCATACATATATTAAAAAAGCAATGAAAGTGATAGTTCGTGTTTGTAATTCTTTTGAATCACAAGAAATGTTAGATAAAAGAAAGAAAAATAGTCAAACACTTTTTAATATTTTCGATGTTGTGAGGCCACAGTGCACAATTATCAGTCAAAACTATTTTTTTACATTTTACATTATTTGTAAACAATATTTCAATACAACACAATAATAATCATATTAAAAATGTAAATTTTTTACTGTTTAAAAATAATGACAATGTTCATACAAAAATACGTTGAATCTTGTGAATAAACAAAGAAGATATAGTGACAGTGGAGATGTCAAATACTATTGGTAATAATAAATTCAATAAAATAAAACAAAAGATTTAAGAAAGCAACTCGTTTTTAAATCAACCAAAACTCTAGCTCTTTTTGTTACATAATCACGGTTTAACCTTTAAGAACAAAAGACTTAAGACACAAACTTTATTATTGTGCAATCGAAAAAATATGGAAATAATTTTCCAAAAAATTTTTGATTTATACATTTTGTTTTAAAAATGTTATAGATTTATAAAAAAAATTTAAAAAATTTACTTAAAATCTTTTAAATTTCAATAAAAAATGGACTTCAAGACTGTAAAATTTTCCAAAAAAGCTATAAAATTTTGTTAAAAATGCTTAAATATATATATATAATTCCCCGACAACATTCCAATTGGAACAAGGGGTACTTCTCTCAGACAATGAGCTGCATCCAATTCTATTTTTAGACTCATTGAAAGGGACCTACGTTTTAACGCCGGCTCCGAACGGCAAATGCATTAGTTAGAGAAGTTTTACATAGCCTAATACTCATTAACCAGTGGCTAGATGAGTTATGAGGTGAACCGCCGCTTTTTTGAAAATTAATTTTTTTTCAAGTGGGCCTGACAGGGATTGAACTTGGGACCTCTGGTATGCTAGGCGGATGACTAACCTGCTATACCACGGCGGTTCACCAAAAAAAAATGCTTAAACATTCATTAAAATTCTCAAAAGCTTTACCGAAAATACTTAAGACTAAAATAAAAAGTAGTTCCTAAGCTTTACTGAAAAGCCTTAATACTGCTCTTAACTTTCAAAAAGCTTTATTGAAATCTATCAAACCCATTTTTGATGCCAACAAGTTTGCGTTAATTATTAGTTTATTAAAAATTATTGATGTAATGTTGTATTGTTAATACCACTGTGCAGTGATATTAGCATTGTAAAAACAAAGCTATAACGCAGCTGTGTGGTGAAATTTTTTTTTATTAAATACAAAAAAAATAATCAAACTTAACTCCTCAGTCATATTTACTCGAATTCAGACAACTGTTTCTTATGTTTTATTTCGTGTCTTTTTTGATTGGTTTAAATGACAGTTTACATTTCATTTCTTTAAAATTTTTTTCTTTCGCTTGTGAGAATGAATGTAGTAAATCGCATGTTAACAAACAGAAAAAATCAGTTTTGAACTTCTTTTAAAGCTTAAAATCATCATTTTATATATAAAAAAAAGAAATAAAACAAAAGAGCAGACACTAAAAAATAAAAGCAAACGATTTGCATTTATTAAATTTATACAAATTTATGCAAAGGAAATAGAAATTTTATTGTTGAGTTATTTTTTTTTTTTTAAATGGGAATTTTAAAAGAAGAGTAAACTGAAAATGAAAGTAATGAAATTAATTTCAAAAAGTTTGTTATTAACAACATTGTCATATAAAATTGTTTAGATTACAATGAAATATTTATGTTAATGTAATAATGTTCACAAATCTGAAGATGAAATATTACAAGACAAGTTTTATGAGTACTTAGGTTGATAAAATTAAGACCTAAAGTTTTTTTTTCTTTAAAATTATAGTTTCTTTTAAAAATCTCTAGGGGAGGTCCAGATGGGAAAATAAACAAAGAAATAAAACAAAGGATTGACATATTTCTTGTATTATGTATGTGTCATTGAAATTATAAACAAAGCACACAATATGATTTTTTCTTTCTTTTATTTTAACAGATTATATTTTTTAAATTAAGTTCAGTGGGTAATCAAGATTAGTCAGGGTTAAATTTAAATTTTGAACTTAAGAAATTGAAAGTTTTATAAAATTATGAGTCATAAAAGTTGTTCAAAATTTGAAGTGAAAACTTACGTTTAAATCTTGATTTACAAAAAGAAAGAGACTGAAAGTATTTTTGTTATATTTTTACATTTCTGAAAAATTACGTAAACTTTTTCTTTTGAATTAATCATTTTTTTTTCCAAAATGTTTTATCTTTTCTTAAACAAAAGACTGGATTTAAAACTTAAATATTGCGTGAGTTTAATACAAAAGATTAAAGATAGTAACTTGTTTTAAAACCTTTAAAAATTTTAATTTTTTCGTTACATAATTTACAGATTAACCTTTAAGAACAAAAGACTTAAGACACAAACTTTAATATTTCATAATCGAAAAATTAAAATTTTTCAAATATTTTTGAGATTAAAATGAAGTTTAAATAACAATATTACAGTGCACAGTGGCATGGAAAAAGAAATGAAATTGAAAAAAAAATATTTTTATAGAATTTTTTTTTAAAAGAAAATTTTAGAATTCAAAATTTCCAAAAAAAATTGTTTAGAATAATTTTTATACACAAATTTTAGTATGACGAACAATTTTTTATAGAAAATTTTTATTTAACAAAATTTTTTGAATAACAAAAAAATTTTTATGGAAAAATTTTTCTATAATAAGAATTTTCTTATACCGACAAATTTTTTTAATATGAAAAAAAATTATTACTAAGCTATAGCAAAATTTTTATTACGAAAATTTTCTATAGAAGCACTTTTTATTGACAAAAAATTTTCTAAAGAAACATTTTTGTTTTATGAAAAATTTTCTAAAGAAAAACTTTAGTTAAATAAAAATTCTTTAAAGAAATTTGTTTTTATAAAAAATATTGAAAAATTATTGTTTAACGAAAAATTTTCTAAAGAAAAATTTTTGTTTAACGAAAAATATTGTAAAGAAAAATTTGTGTTTAACGAAAAATTTTCTAAAGAAAAATTTTTGTTTAACGAAAATTTTTTAAAAACAAACTTTTGTATAACCTAAAAGTATCTAAATAAAAATTTTTGTTGAAGGAAAAATTTTCTAAAGACAAATTTTTGGTTAACGAAAAATTTTCTAAATGTTCTAATTTTCTATAACGAAAAATATTTTATACAAAAATAACGAAGATTTTTCTATAGAAAAATTTTTCCATAACAAAAAATTTTCTATGCAAAACTTTTTCTATACAAACATTTTTCTGTAACAAAAAATTTCTATAAAAAAATTTTCAATACAAACATTTTTCTATAACGAAACATTTTCTATAACGAAAAATTTTCTATACACAAATTTTCGATAACGAAAATTTTCTATACAAAAATCTTTTGATAACGAAAATTTTCTATGCAAAAAAAATTTTCCTATTACGAAAAATTTTCTACACAAAAATTTTTCTATAACGAAAAATTTTCTATAGAACAATTTTTCTATAATGAAAAATTTTCTAAAGAAAAATTTTTCTATATAGAAATGTTTCTATAACGAAAAATTTTCTTTACAAACATTTTACTATAACGAAAAATTTTCTATACAAAATTTTTCTACACAAAAATTTTTTTATAACGAAAATTTTGTTTAAAATAATTTTTCTATAACGAAAAATTTTTTATACAAAAATTTTTCTATAACGCAATAATTTCTATACAAAAGTTCTATCTATGACGAAAAAATTTCTTTATACAAATTTTTCTATAACGAAAAATTTTTGTATAAAAAATTTTTCTATACAAAAATGTTTCTACAGCGAAAAATTTTCTTTACAAAAATTTTACTATAACGAAAGAGTTTCTATGCTAAAATTTTCTATACAAAACTTTTCTGTACAAAAATTTTTTTATAACGAAAAATTTTCTATACAAAAATTTGTCTATATAAAAAAATTTTCTATACAAAAATTTGTCTATAACGAAAAATTTTCTATACAAAAATGTTTCTATAACAAAAATTGTTCTTTAAAAATATTTTTCTATAACGAGAAATTTTCTACACAAAATTTTTCTATAAAAAAATTTTTCTAAAACGAAAAATTTTCTATAAAAAAATTATTAATTATGTAACAAAACGTTTTCTATACACAAATTTTTCTATAACGAAAAATTTTCTATACACAAATTTTTCTGTAAAGAAAAATTTCTATAAAAGATTTTTCCTATAACGAAAAATTTTGTATAAAAAAATTTTTTATAACAAAAAATTTTGTATACAAAAAATTTTCTAGTTAAAAAATTTCTATAGAAAAATTTTTCTATAACGAACAAGAACACACAAATTTTTCTAAAACGAAAAATTTTCTATACAAAAATTTATCTAAAACGAAAAAATTTTTCGATAACGATAATTTTTTAATGCAAAAATTTTTCTATAATAAAAAATGTTCTATACAAAAATTTTTCTATAACGAAAAATTGTCTATACAAAATTTTTCTATAACAAAAAATTTTCTATATTGAAAATGAAATTAAAATGCGTTTTTTTTTTACAAATTTTAAAACTCTTCACAGAAATAGGTCAAAATTACTACAACAAGAATAAAATTACTTTAGAAATTCTTTCTAAATTTTTTAAAGTAAATTCATAAATTAAAGTTTTAGTGTGGTTGGCTATTGGTGAAGCACTGGTAAACTCAAAAACCAAATGACCATAAAGTAGGAACAAAAAAAAAAAATATATTAAAAAAAATGATAGACAAACATTTCAAAGGCCTCAAACTAAACCCAGACTTAGTAACAAGAATTAAAAGAAAATAAAATTTTCTAAACCGCAAAAGTTTTTGAAAACGTGACTTAAATAAAATAAAAAGCTAATAAAAATAAAACTTATTAACACAATTTCTTTAGGTAAATAAAGAAAAAATATTGTATAATTTAACTTAAAACACAAAAAACTTTGGTAACACTACCAAAAACTCAAAAAAAGCCGTTAGCTTAACGTTAAATTAATTAAATTTCTTTTTCGGCACCTAAAAATTATAACCAAAAATGTTCGATCATTGATCACTTGTGTCCAAAAACAAAAAAATAACTGTTGTCAATAATCGTTAATATTAATTTTAACATAATAATTGCAAATGACATTTTTTTTTAAATCAGAATTTCATGATGGATCGATTGTTGGCTGGTTGTTAGACTGAATATACTCAATGATGTTGTTTCTTTTGCAAAAAAGGAAGTCACACTTTTCCACCAAATAAGGTTTGTTATTCGTTGAATTGTCGCACAGTGGGATGTCAATAAAATCAAACTGAAGAGACCTTTATATACCATTGTTTATATTGTTTCTAAATATGGAACATAGGTTCGCATGACTTGGGCTTTATTTATTTCTGGCATTTGGAAATTGCTTTTAAATATTTTAAATATTTCCGAAGGCAATGTTTCTTCCAAAAAATAAATTTTCTTTCCAGATCTGTCGGATAAAATGTATATGCACAATAAAAGGTAACTATGTTTAGATTCTTTCACTGAAAAAAATTACTGCATTTCTTTGCCTCCATTTAGCAATATTTTCGATGTAACACAAAACTTTACCTAGGTTTTTCTTTAACGATATCTATACAATAATTCCAATCACCAATTGTTCTTTTTAAGGTAACAACCAATTCAAACAAATATTTCTAACACCAAATAATTTTGTTCACTGAACACAAAAGCATAGAAATATTTTTCATATTTCAAGGCAATTTTCTACTAGCACTTAATGCCAAAGCCTTTTTTGGACTTAAATAAATAGTCAAGCGAAACAAAATTCTTTTGGTTGATTTTCTTTATTTTTTTATACTCGTATTCGATTCGTGATTATTTTGCCCACATAAAAACTATGTCAACAATTACATGCATGTTTTAACACACCGAAATCAAAAACGTTGTAATAAGACAATTTAATATCTTTGTAAAGTCAAACCATGAAGTTCTTTAACAGACACTACTCACTATCTATTTAAAATATTGTATAGATATATTGCGTTACAGGCTTTTCAGGTATAGTTTATATCTGAAAATTTTCTAGTTGAAAACTCATCACATATAGACAGAAATTATCAATGCAGTTACCCCATTACTCCATATCTATAGAGGACATGAAAATCTGTTAATACATGATGTTCAGACTATGTTAATCATTAGAGGATACCCAACAAACAATTTTAGAAGAAAATTTTAAATTATTAGTAGAATAAACTTATTATAAGAGATTTCCTACAACTTTTTGCAAGCGAAATTGTTTGTCTTAGTCGCCAACAAAGCAACAACAAAAGTGTGGGAAATAAAGAAATGATAAAACTGAAAAATGTTTGTGTGTTTCTGTTCGGATGATAATCTGCGCTTTATGTTGATATTTGTTGGACACAATAATAATAATTCGTATTTATTCAGTCCCTCAAATTATACATAATGTGAGGTTTTCGCTCTGTCTAGAATTAGGGATAATCCTCCTGATGAGATGGTCTAACCAACCATCGAAACGCGTCGAGGAAAGGTTTCCCCACCAACATTTTTTGGTTTTATCAAAAAACTATTTATTACAATAATAAATAATTGTAATAAATTGGGATTCTTAGTGCAATACACTACAGTAAAACTTTTTAATTAAATGTTTGATGTCCCAAATTTTGATAAACCTTTTTAATTGTTTCAAGTTTTTTTTTTGTTTTGTTAACAAAATTTAACAGTTTTTTTAAAACTGTTTAATAAATGCTTAGAATGGCAATATCTTTTAAAATAGTACTTGCTAAACACTTGTTTGGATAACAATGTAATAAGTATGATTCTTTTGTTATCATTGAGGCCCAGCATAGGGCCTCAAACAAGTATGATTGGAAATGACTTATTCTCGCAATAGTTTTATAAGTGTTTATGAGAACCGTTATTTGGAACGTGCCTCAATTTTGTATTATTAATTAAAGCTTTAAGTCTTTTTCTATAATTAGACTTCAAAGCTTACTGCATATTATATACAAGTAATATTATTGTAAGAATTCCATTTCCATTATTAAACAATTTTCCCTAAGCTTTTTATAGTAGTAATTGCAACACTTTTCTAAGCTTAACGCTTATTAATGTAAGCTTACTACAATTTATTTGTATGTCGCCTTATAAATTGTAAACAAAAAAATAATTATTTCAAATAAAATTAATTAAATATTTTCTTTTTGTGAAAAATGAAAGAATAAAATAAAAAAAAAATTGCAAATGTTGTGAGTGCGCGATATGTACGAAAGTGTGTGTAATTTGAGCTACTGAAAGATAAACAAAAATGGCGTCAGCAACGTTTATTCGTCCCAAATGTGTTCAATGGACGAATATACAAGACAAATTTTTAAAGCCGAATTCGTCGTGCTGGACGAAATTAGTCATTCGTCCCAATTGTGTTTCTACCTTAACTCAGCTAAGCCACTGGTTATTGAGTAATAGGCTATGTAACTAATGCATTTGCCGTTCGGAGCCGGCGTTAAAACGTAGATCCCTTTCAATAAGTCTAAAATAGAATCGGATGCAGCGCGTTGTCTGAGAGAAGTACCCCTTATTCCAATTGGAATGTTGTCGGGGAATTATATATATATAGATTGTTGGGTAGCATCAAATAACAGAATTTTACAAATTACGGTCAACTTTTGGATCAGAGTAGATAAGAACAAATTTTGACGTGCCCAATAAAGCACGGCTATCATTTCAAGATGTTGTTCACAACTTTTTTGGTAGCCGTCCAGTAAGAACAGTGCTAAACGTTTGAAATATGATGACTTTTACATTTGATATCAAACGTTTTTTTTTCAAACATTTTTCAAACCTGAACAGATGTTTGAGATTCACATTCATTTTCAAATGAGGGTTCATTTGAGAATAAACGTTTGAAAAATGATAGTTTCTCAAATTGAGAATAAAGGTTATTCTCAAATCATTAACAAACATAAGATGATTTGAGAATAATTTGAAAAATGGTGTTATATAAATTTGATATCAAACCTTATTTCAATTTTCTTTTCAAACATTAAAAAAACTAATTTATGTTAAATAAAATTAATGTTTAAGATATTATAATGGAATGACATTGCATTTCAAAGAAATTCGTTATTTCTTTTGGATTTTTTAAAATTGTTCCATATTTGACCATAAAACCTTGCTTAAAAAATTTCAAGATAAAAAATTCAAAAATAATATGCATAAGTAAATTTTCTTTGTTTCTTAAAATTTTTTTACCTAACAATATAAAAATTATATTTTAAGCAAATGAATTCAAATATGATGCACCGTTTTCAAAAACAAAATAAACAAACTCAAAAATACAACGCCATTTTATTTATGTTCCACATGTAGATGATATCCACATTTGAAAAACTTTTGAGAATGAGGTTTGATAATGATTTGAGAATAAAGGCATTTCTCAATTTGAGAATAAAGTCCCCTTTTTTATGAGAACGCTATTATTCTCAAATCAGTTTGACCTTTGAAAAAATATTTATTTTCAAATTATCCTCAATTTGAGAAATAAACCTTTTTTCTTACTGGGATTCCCGGATTTTAAGCAGATAATCGACAATTTGATGAAACATTATTGCAAGATTGGAGCTCGAAAGTCTCTCAAAATACATTTTCTGTTTAAAAATATAAATTTTTTTTTTAAGATTTGGCGAAAACGAAAAATAAGGCCGATCATTATTAGACTTTAATGTGTAAAATAGATCCCAAATAGTACAATCGACTCAGTATGACCGCCTTAAAACTTTTTAATAAATATTTCGAAAACTGAAACGTATATTAAAAAACAGAGTACAGATTCGGATTCAGCGCACCAAATGACCTTAGAAACTGTGGTTGCTTAGACCCTAAACCGTGTGTACTTGTGTTATTTTGTTTAATTTAAATTAAAGATACAGGGCCAATATACGCGGCATGCGGCGGCGGGCGGTCGTTGTATTGCCAGTATATAAAATGTGCGCTTGTTTACAAAAATGTTCATATGAAAAAATAGGATATAATTAAATCTGACAGCACTGAAAAAATCTGCTGCGCGGAAAAGTAGAACAAAGTTCTACTTTTTTCCATAGATATGATATTACCATGAATTCTAAAAATTGGCGAGAATAGAAATAATACAAACAAATAAGGTAATGCGACCAACCAAATCTTTTTCCAAACGTCTTTTGGGAATTACGTATAAATTACAAGAAAGTATAAATTAAAAGTTCATATTATTTTGGAATATTTTCTTTGAGGTTACTTTAAGTCACATGTCTCGGTCGATATACCATAAACAATTAAACATCTGGAAATCAACATTCGAAGAGTCATCGGCGAAATACTTTTTAAAAAGTTAGTTTAGGTTATTTAAAAGCTCAGAATGTCCTGTATAAAATTCATTATATATAAGACTATAAGAGATCACTACAAAATCTTTCTTAAATAATTTGTTAATTCAGACATACTATCAGGTACAGCAAAACCGTTGATATCGGAGGTTAATTACTAAAATTAATTTATTTAATTTCTAACAAAATGCAAATTTTTGTTTTGTTCATCTCATAAACGCGATATTGGCACTGTCCATAAACAGCTGTTTCTATTAAATCTGAAATGTGGCCACCGTAATTATGCTGACTACGAGGTGATGGTTGCAGCCAACGTCTTTTGTAGTTGGTGTTCGTGTAGCCTGCTGTCGTCATTGTGTTTACAGCAACAGCCGTGACAAAACTTATGTTTAAACATATAATTCGTAAAATTAGCCCATTGATATTAAAAATATATTTCCTTAATATATATTTTCTCTTGATTTAAATTTGTTTTGCTCTGTAAAAAACACCTGATACTAAAGAGTGCTCTAAATAAAATTTGTAGTTGTATTTTCTTAAATAAAAATCAAACCTTTTAATATAAAAACTCTACAAAATACGCAAATATAATGACATATTATACAAAATCATTTAGCATTAAAATGTTTACTTAGTACTCGGGTTTTGCAAAATTATCGACTTTTTTCGGAAACCCTCCCATTAAAGATTTTACAGTTGCTTCTGATACCTTTTTGGAGCATGTGTTCCACCTGCGCTTAAAATCGGACATGTTCTTGGAAATCTTTCCTATGTTCTTCAATTCCTTTTTTACCAGAGCCCAATACCTTTCCACAGGCCGAAGTTCTGGACAGTTAGGTGGATTTGCCTCTCGTGGTACAAAAATGACATTATTCTTTGAGTACCACTTAAGTGCCTTTTTTCCATAATGGCATGATGCCAAATCGGGCCAAAAAAATGTAGGCACTCTGTGCTCTCTTAAAAAGGGTAACAACCGTTTTTGTAGGCACTCCTTTATATAAATTTCTGTGTTTATTGTGCCAGATGCCACAAATACTTTACTTCTTTTGCCACAACTGCAAATAGCTTGCCACACGAGAAACTTCTTAGGGAATTTTGTTTGTTTTTTTGTGCGAAACTCTTGCCGAACATTGCCCCGTTTATCAGCAACATAAAAATCTTGACCAGGAAGTTGAGAAAAGTCTGCCAGTACGTATGTTTCATCATCCATCACACAACAGGTGTATTTTTTTATAAAATCAGACTTCAATTTTTTCGCTCGTTTTTTTGCTTCTAAGTTCTTTATAGCATTGCGATCTGGAACCTTTTGGACTTTGTATGTCTTCAGTCCAGCATAAGCTTTGACTCTATGTGCAAAATTCGTAGAACATTTCACCGTACGAGCTGCTTTTCTTAAAGAAGTGTTAGGCGCTCTTCGAAAGAGTCGTTCGACTTCTTTTGCCTTAACAATATCTGTAGGACCTTTTTTCCTCCCTGATCCAGGTTTTCTTTCAATCCTCAGGTTTTCCTTATACTGTCTGATGGCATTAGAAACCGTTCGAGGGTCAACTTTCAAATGTTTAGCTATTTTTTTAAAAGTCCATGACGGATTTTTTTGAAAAGTTTTAATTATATTTTCACGAACTTTTTTTTCGCAGTCCATTTTGATTGAAATAACTATTGAAAATTAATAATTTCTAAAATAATAGTATCTGACATATCTATAGAAACTAACTTGATCAAAAAATAAATTATTTCTTGCACTATGGATAAATTTTGTCTAAAATAGTAAATGCATATTTTTTTTAGAACACTCTTTATTAGGTCTGTTTCTTTTTTTTCTGGGTAAGTTCGGACAAATGAGAGTAACTTAAGAAGTACTCTCTTAAATAACTAACTTTCCAAAAAGTACAGGAATGCAAAATACACAAATTTTAGTCTATTCTAGTCTTTGTTTAATTTTTTTTTTTAAATTTTTCAAACAAGTTTTTTGTTTTTAATTGACTTTCATGAAAATATTTTGTTATCCAAACTTACTCAAAGAAAATGTCTGTTGAGTAAAAGGGAAAATGAAATCAATCTCACAATTTAGCCAAGACTTCAACCATATTTGAGTACGGGAACACAATTCGTAGTGCGGGAGTTTAGGTGCTCTATCAACCATTAACCAATAACTGCTCTCGCGTGTTAATATTAGCCATTTTGCTCCTTTATATGATTAATCGACTTCTGGAACGTAAAAGGCTGCTTGAACAAAGATATAAAGTATAAGAATTAAGTGTAAAGTTGAGTTCAAAAATATAAAATTGATTCCTCTGTCAGGATTTATTTGTATTGGATTTAAAAAACTAATAATCCTCAAATATTTTTAAAAACAATTTACCCTTTAGACTTACATAATTGTTATTTAATCATTAATCATCTTATCTAATATTTTACAAGCCTTAGGCATGTTAAATCGGAGCTTAAAGAGTGTTCTAAAAAAAATATGCATTTACTATTTTAGACAAAATTTATCCATAGTGCAAGAAATAATTTATTTTTTGATAAAGTTAGTTTCTATAGATATGTCAGATACTATTATTTTAGAAATTATTAATTTTCAATAGTTATTTCAATCAAAATGGACTGCGAAAAAAAAGTTCGTGAAAATATAATTAGAACTTTCAAAAAAATCCGTCATGGACTTTTAAAAAAATAGCTAAAAATTTGAAAGTTGACCCTCGAACGGTTTCTAATGCCATCAGGCGGTATAAGGAAAACCTGAGCATTGAAAGAAAACCTGGATCAGGGAGGAAAAAAGGTCCTACAGATATTGGTAAGGCAAAAGAAGTCGAGCGACTCTTTCGAAGAGCGCCTAACACTTCTTTAAGAAAAGCAGCAGTACGGTGAAATGTTCTACGAATTTTGCACATAGAGTCAAAGCTTATGCTGGACTGAAGACATACAAAGTCCAAAAGGTTCCAGATCGCAATGCTATAAAGAACTTAGAAGCAAAAAACGAGCGAAAAAATTGAAGTCTGATTTTATAAAAAAATACACCTGTTGTGTGATGGATGATGAAACATACGTACTGGCAGACTTTTCTCAACTTCCTGGTCAAGATTTTTATGTTGCTGATAAACGGGGCAATGTTCGGCAAAAGTTTCGCACAAAAAAGAAACAAAATTCCCTAAGAAGTTTCTCGTGTGGCAAGCTATTTGCAGTTGTGGCAAAAGAAGTAAAGTATTTGTGGCATCTGGCACAATAAACACAGAAATTTATATAAAGGAGTGCCTACAAAAACGGTTGTTGCCCTTTTTAAGAGAGCACAGAGTGACTACATTTTTTTGGCCCGATTTGGCATCATGCCATTATGGAAAAAAGGCACTTGAGTGGTACTCAAAGAATAATGTCATTTTTGTACCACGAGAGGCAAATCCACCTAACTGTCCAGAACTTCGGCCTGTGGAAAGGTATTGGGCTCTGGTAAAAAAGGAATTGAAGAACAAAGGAAAGATTTCCAAGAACATGTCCGATTTTAAGCGCAGGTGGAACACATGCTCCAAAAAGGTATCAGAAGCAACTGTAAAATCTTTAATGGGAGGGTTTCCGAAAAAAGTCGATAATTTTGCAAAACCCGAGTACTAAGTAAACATTTTAATGCTAAATGATTTTGTATAATATGTCATTATATTTGCGTATTTTGTAGAGTTTTTATATTAAAAGGTTTGATTTTTATTTAAGAAAATCCAACTACAAATTTTATTTAGAGCACTCTTTAAAAACAGTTTACACAAAGTATTTAAACACTACAAAATTTATTTTTGAAATCATTAAATAACTAACAAATTCCAAAACGGAAGTCAAACATTTAAACAGCAATTAGTGTCAAAGACACGAAATACTAAAAATTTCTATTGATTTTTTTTCTGTTTAAATTCTAAAAATTAAAAGTTCAAAGAAAATAAACCTTTTCATAACTAAAATAAATCAAATTTCAAAATATAGTAATACAAACCTAAAACGAATATTGAGAACAAAGCGAAATACCAAAAACCGCCTTCTTACATTGTTACCGATTTTTGTGGGTTTCATGTTTTTGTTGAGGAATTTCTTTTATTCTACTAATTTAACAACAATTTCCGATCAAGTTGTATTACATATACATTTACAATTTTTTTTATTCATAAACAGACAAACTTTGATCACACATAATAATAAGACAATATAATAAGCCAAGTTAACAAGAGAAGTTTAGCTACTTTCACTTTTTTGCCGGTCTCGGTCACAGTATAATAGTGATGATGATGATGATGACGATGAAGAAAAAATAAACTTCCACAATAACAAAAACAACAACAATTTTAATTTCTTCTTTCTTTTACAGAGGAGAGGAGTAGTCAGTCTCATATGATTACAAATTTTAACTTGAAATAAGCGACAATATTATAGAAATACTGGATGAGACCGTTCGGCGTTGCTGGTTTGAAATTAAAATTAGTACTCTAAAATATTGAAGTGCTAGTTCTTTTCGAAAGCTATAAGAAAATTTGGGGCATAATTATTGAATTTTCTATATAAGTGTTGTTATTTACGAAAATTATCTATTAAATTTTATTTGAATACTAAATAGTCACTCGAAATCGGTTTCAATTCATTTCCCTTTCATTATTTTAAGTTTTTGGAATGTGATTGTTTAAAAATTGATTCACAAAATTTAAATTTTTCAAATGGCTGGTTCATCGATTTTATCATATCTTTGGGACGGGTTGCTCGATTTTATTGAATATCACAGAATATAATATTAAATAAATGTATCTTTTAGTCGCTTTAAAATAATTTTTGTATATGTTTAACGGATTCTGAGTTATTTTCCCTTAAAAATTTAAAAAATATTTTTTTTATAAAAAT
Organism: Stomorhina lunata; assembly: GCA_933228675.1. Lineage (NCBI taxonomy): Eukaryota > Metazoa > Arthropoda > Insecta > Diptera > Rhiniidae > Stomorhina > Stomorhina lunata. The sequence goes on from OW121740.1 coordinate 129,553,958, forward strand.
TAAATTTTTTTTTTTCAATTTTTTTAAAAATTAAAAAAACCTAACATTTAAAAACATTAAAAAGTTTTATATAAGTGCATTGCACTAGGATCCCAATTTATTACAATTATTTATTATATAAATAAATATCTTTTTTAATAAAATAAAAAAATGTTAGTGGGGACAACCTTTCCACGATGCGTTTCGTCATCATCATTCTAGACATCGAAAGCAGTACGTTAGTATATCTAATTTGCGAAACAGAATAAATACGAATTATAGTGCCTAAGCAAATATCAACATAAAGCGAAGATTATCATCTGAACAGATACACACAACAGTTTTTAGTTTTATCTTGTTGATGTTGCTTTTTCTATAGAAAATTTTCCATATAAAATTTCTATATAAAAAATTTTCAATATAACATTTTTCTATAGAAAATGTTCAATATAAATTACTTTTTAGAAAATGTTCAATATAAAATTTTTCTATAAAAAATTTTCAATAAATTTTTTTATATTGAAAAGTTTTTATTGAAAATTTTGTATAGAAAAGTTTTACATTGAAAATTTTGTATAGAAAATTTTTATATTGAAAATTTTCTATAGAAAAATTTTCTATGGAAAAATTTTATATTGAAAATTTTCTACAGAAAAATTTTGTATTAAAAATTTTCTATAGAAAAATTTTATATCAAAACATTTTCTATAAAAAATTTAATATTGAAAATTTTCTATAGAAAAATTTTATACTAAAATTTTTCTATTGAAAATTTTCTATAGAAACATTTAATATTAAAAATTTTCTATAGAAAATTTTATATTTTATATTGAAAATTTTCTATAGAAAAATTTTAATATAAAATTTTTCTACAGAAAATTTTCAATTTTTCTTTAGAAAATTTTCAATTTTTCTTTAGAAAATTTTTAATATTAAATGTTTCTATAGAAAATTTTCAATAGAAAAATTTTAGTATAAAATTTTTCTATAGAAAATTTTCAATATAAAATTTTGCTATAGAAAATTTTTTGATATAAAATTTTTCTATAGAAAATTTTTTGATATAAAATTTTTTTATAGAACATTTTTAATACAAAATTTTTCTGTAGAAAATTTTCAATATAAAATTTTTCTATAGAAAATTTTTAATATAAAATTTTTCTATAGAAAATTTTCAATATAAAATTTTTCTATACAAAATTTTCAATATAAAACTTTTCTATATAAAATTTTCAATATAAACTTTTCAATATAAAATTTTTCTATAGAAAATTTTCAAATAAAGCTTTTCTATAGAAAATTTTTAATAATAAGTTTTTCTACAAAAAATTTTCAATATAAAATTTTTCAATAGAAAATTTTCAATACAAAATTTTTCTTTAAAAAATTTTAAGTGTAAAATTTTTCTATAAAAAATTTGTTGTATAAAATTTTTCTATAGAAAATTTTATTACAAAATTTTTCTATAGAAAATTTTCAATATTAAATTTTTCTATACAAAATTTTCAATATAAAACTTTTCTATACAAAATTTTCAATATAAACTTTTCAATATAAAATTTTTCTATAGAAAATTTTCAAATAAAGCTTTTCTATAGAAAATTTTTAATAAAAAGTTTTTCTGCAAAAAATTTTCAATATGAAATTTTTCAATAGAAAATTTTCAATATAAAATTTTTCTTTAAAAAATTTTAAGTGTAAAATTTTTCTATAAAAAATTTGTTGTATAAAATTTTTATATAGAAAATTTTCATTACAAAATTTTTCTATAGAAAATTTTCAATATTAAATTTTTCTATAAAAAACCTTCAATATAAAATTTTAGAAATAGAAAATTTTTAATATAAATTTTTTCTATAGAAAATTTTCAATTAAAACTTTTTGTATAGAAAATTTTCAATATAAAATTTTTCTATAGAAAATTTTTATATAAAATTTTGCTATAGAATATTTTCAATATAAAATATGTGTACAGAAAATTTTCAATATAAAATTTTTCTATAAAAAATTTTCAATATAAAATTTTTCTATAAAAAATTTTCAATATAAAATTTCTCTATAGAAAAGTTTAAAAATTTTCTATAGAAAATTTTCAATATAAAATTTTTCTATAGAAAATTTTCAATATAATATTTTTCTATAGAAAATTTTTAATATAAAATTTTTCTATACAAAATTTTCAATATAAAATTTTTCTATACAAAATTTTCAATATAAATTTTTTTTTATAGAAAATTTTTCAATTCAAAATTTTTCTATAGAAAATTTTCAATATAAAATTTTTCAATAAAGAATTTTCAATATAAAATTTTTCTATAGAAAATTTTCAATATAAAATTTTTCTATAGAAAATTTTCAATATAAAATTTTTCTATTGAAAATTTTCAATATAAAATTTTTCTATACAAAATTTTCAATATAAAATTTTTCTATACAAAATTTTCAATATAAAATTTTTTTTATAGAAAATTTTTCAATTCAAAATTTTTCTATAGAAAATTTTCAATATAAAATTTTTCAATAAAGAATTTTCAATATTAAATTTTTCTATAGAAAATTTTTAATATAAAATTTTTCTATAGAAAATTTTCAATATAAAATTTTTTTATAGACAATTTTTCAATTCAAAATTTTTCTATAGAAAATTTACAATATAAAATTTTTTAATAAAGAATTTTCAATGAAAATTCAAAAGTGACAAAAATCAATCACTCAGTAACGTTAAAATTTTCTAAATATATAATTTACAATAATATAGTAGTAGATGTTAAGCTTTCTTGATTTTATACCCATACGGCTTATTAGTATTAAGCCGTAAATGTTGATTTCATAAAAAGAATTATTTATGGCTTAACAAATTTATGTCTCAAGTTTAAAATATATTTTTTTTTTTCATTTTCAAAAAATTCAAACGCATACACACTCTGCATAACACGTTTAAGTTAAAATAAATGAAAGTAAAATATAAAAAAAAAATAAAATTTACTACCAAAAAATCAAACTCACTTTACCAAATAAACTATCAGCCAAAATCCAAAAAAATACTTATACTGCTTTTTTCATTTCTTTCTTTCTATAATTTTTTGGTTTTGTCAATCTATTGTAGAAAAGTAGTGGAACAAGAATTTTTAAGCCACTTAATATAAGACCTATCTACTATCAATAATTTTGGTATTTGCCCAAAATAAAGAGTGAAATTTCTTTAACTAACTACTAGTAACAATTCTGCAGTTGTTGTTTTTTTTCGATTTTCCAATTTGTGCCTAGCCTTAAATAAAATACTCGAACATACATACATATATATTTATATGATTGCCTTAACTAACTTTATAAAGGTTTAAATTACATACTTTTTTTTTGGCTTATAAAAAAGTAAACTCTCGACCTCATTAATGGTCATTGATATTCATAAATTAAGCTTAAAGAAATTTTTTGTAGAAACCACACTCCAATTTTGTCTAACAAATGCTTGAAAGTAGTTATTTTGTGGAATGCCTGCAATTTAAATGCATTACTTTACTGCAAATCTGGTGGAGGGCCAAATTATAACTTTAAAAGGTACATGTCACATTTTGTTTTAACTTTATGCAAAAATAGCCTTAACTTAACGATTGATGGTTGGAAAGTTTTAAGACATTAAATAAATAGTGGTCATTACCCGCTCATTATTTAATACCTATAACTTGCTTTAGTTTAATGGAAAGCGTTTAAGTTTTGGTTAAAAATTGATTATTATTACAAATTTTGGATTAATATCACTGCTCGATTTTGACCAATTTTTTTTACCGACCTAGTGGGTAAAGATAAATCGAGTACGCTGATTCAATGGTGCTAACCACTTTTTAAGGTTAGCTCTAGTTTCTGAGATATAGCGTTATTTAAAGAATGGAGGAGGTTGATAATTTTGTTGCCGAATTTCGATTTTTTTAATTAGTTCAGAAAACAAAAAAAAAAAAACAAAATAAACAGTTTTCGAGTTACTAGAATATTTATTGCGCAACCTCCTCCATTTTTTAAATAACGCTATATCTCGAAAACAAGATAAATTAAAAAAAAACGGTTAGCTCCATTTGTTTATCCACTAGATCTCCTTTTTGTCGTTTTTTTCAACTAGCACAGTGTTATTTTTTAAAAATATGTATGCTTTATTGTTGACATCTCGAAAATTATACAACCGATATTGTTGAAGCATTTTGTCCTATTATCATACTTTTTTCAAAGCTTGCAAATAGTGAAATGTGAAATATGGGTCAGACAACGAGGAAATGAAATTTATGACAAAAATATTTTGTTAAACAAAATGCAATAAAACTATTTTCCTTTCGTAAAAAATATGTTTAAACATATAACAATTACACTTTGTTTTCAATTAAGTAACCAGCACTTAAAATGATCATCATGTCTTCACTTTTTTCTGTATTGTCTATGATTTTGTCCGACTGTCTGGTCGAATGGACGTTCGGACTCTCCTCATAATGTCTGGCCAGTTTATTAAGTTTTGTTGAATTTGTTCCATGTTTTGGAAAACAAACAATTTGTGTTTGTTGACCATAACTTTGGTCCGGTCTAGTCAGTGGGTTTCTAGTTTAAAAAGAAATTTGTTAATTTTTTTCTTTAGCAATTTGTTTATATTTTTTTGTTATTTCAATTCATTATGTTTTAAGCTTATGGCACTTATTACAAGTAAGTTTTTTTGAATTTAAATTTGTGGATTTGTTAATGTGCTTTTGCACTCACAAAAGGTTTTTGACATTAAAAATGTTTGACTTAACAAAAACAAACCGCTTTAAAGTTGATTTTAGCTACTGAAGACTTTGGCAGCAGTTGAAAGATAAAAATAAAAGTATTATTTAATGTTAAATTGTAAATTTTAAGACGTCAACAAATTTTTGATATTAAAATTTACTATAGGAAATTTTTGTATCGAATTTCTATAGAAAATTTTTGATACTAAAATTTTCTATAGTAAAATTTCGATATTAAAATTTTCTTTAGAAAATTTTCGATATTAAATTTTTCTATAGAAAATTTTCGATATTAAATTTTTCTATAGAAAATTTTCTATATTAAAATTTTCTATAGAAAATTTTCGATATTAAAATTTTCTATAGAAAATTTTCGATATTAAAATTTTCTATAGAAAATTTTCGATATTAAAATTTTCTATAGAAAATTTTCGATATTAAAATTTTCTATAGAAAATTTTCGATATTAAAATTTTCTATAGAAAATTTTCGATATTAAAATTTTCTATAGAAAATTTTCGATATTAAAATATTATATAGAAAATTTTCGATATTAAAATTTTTTATAGAAAATTTTCGATATTAAAATTTTCTATAGAAAATTTTCGATATTAAAATTTTCTATAGAAAATTTTCGATATTAAAATTTTCTATAAAAAATTTTCGATATTAAAATTTTCTATAGAAAATTTTCGATATTAAAATTTTCTATAGAAAATTTTCGATATTAAAATTTTCTATAGAAAAATTTTGATAATATAATTTTCTACAGAAAATTTTCGATATTTAAATTTTCTATAGAAAATTTTCGATTTTAAAATATTTTATAGAAAATTTTCGATATTGAAATTTTCTATAGAAAATGTTTGATATTTAAATTTTCTATAGAAAATTTTTGATATTAAAATTTTCTATAGAAAATTTTCGATATTAAAATTTTCTATAGAAAAATTTTGATATTAAAATTTTCTATAGAAAATTTTTGATATTAAAATTTTCTATAGAAAATTTTCGATATTAAAATTTTCTATAGAAAATTTTTGATAATATAATTTTCTACAGAAAATTTTCGATATTAAAATTTTCTATAGAAAATTTTCGATTTTAAAATTTTTTATAGAAAATTTTCGATATTGAAATTTTCTATAGAAAATGTTTGATATTTAAATTTTTTTCTATAGAAAATTTTCGATATTAAAATTTCTATAGAAAGTTTTCGATATTAAAATTTTCTATAAAAAATTTTCGATATAAAAATTTTCTATAGAAAATTTTCGATATAAAAATTTTATATAGAAAATTTTCGATATTAAAATTTTCTAAAGAAAATTTTTGATATTAAAATTTTCTATAGAAAATTTTCGATATTAAAATTTTCTATAGAAAATTTTCGATATTAAAATTTTCTATAGAAAATTTTCGATATTGAAATTTTCTATAGAAAATTTTCGATATTGAAATTTTCTATAGAAAATTTTCGATATTAAAATTTTCTATAGAAAATTTTCGATATTAAAATTTTCTATAAAAATTTTTCGATATTAAAATTTTCTATAGAAAATTTTCGATATTAAAATTTTCTATAGAAAATTTTCGATATTAAAATTTTCTATAGAAAATTTTCGATATTAAAATTTTCTATAGAAAATTTTCGATATTAAAATTTTCTATAGAAAATTTTCGGTATTAAAATTTTCTATAGAAAATTTAAAATTTTCTATAGAAAATTTTCGGTATTAAAATTTTCTATAGAAAATTTTGATATTAAAATTTTCTATAGAAAATTTTCGATATTAAAATTTTCTATAGAAAATTTTCGATAATAAAATTTTCTATAGAAAATTTTCGATATTAAAATTTTCTATAGAAAATTTTCGATATTAAAATTTTCTATAGAAAATTTTTGATATTGAAATTTTCTATACAAAATTTTTGATTTAAAAAGTTTCTATAGAAAATTTTCGATTTAAAAATTTTCTATAGAAAATTTTCGATTTAAAAATTTTCTATAGAAAATTTTCGATTTAAAAATTTTCTATAGAAAATTTTCGATATTAAAATTTTATAAAGAAAATTTTCGATATTAAAATTTGCTATAGAATATTTTCGATATTAAAATTTTCTGTAGAAAATTTTCGAGTTTAAAATTTTCTATAGAAAATTTTTGATATTTAAATTTGCTATAGAAAATTTTCGATATTAAAATTATATATGGAAAATTTTCGATATTAAAATTTGCTATAGAATATTTTCGATATTAAAATTTTCTATAGAAAATTTTCGATATTAAAATTTTCTATAGAAAATTTTCGATATTACAATTTTCTATCAGGAACGCAATTGCGGGAGTTTTGGGTAACTTTGGACTGGTTTGGGGAGTTTCGTTATCGTACACGCGCTCGAGGCCTATTTTTTTTATTCAGTAAACAAATAAATTTCCCATCCCAGTTTCCTATTTTTTTAAATGATAATTTGCATTAATGCAGACATAAGCATAAACATTTCTTTTACATAGACTTAGTCATTCATTGGTCAGAGTTTTGAACTGCACAGATGATTTTTTATGTTATTTTATTTTTAAACTACAAAAATTTCACTTTTTTTCGAAAGAAAAATAAAATGCAAATAAAACGTGCGTAATCTTTTTTTAGTCTTTAAGTTTTTTGCTAATTTATAAATCCCATTAATTTTGTATAAAATGTTTTTTAATTTAATTATTAATTTATTTCTTGTTTTTGTTTTTTTATTAAAGAAAAAACTTTAAAATTTAAATGTTCATTTATTGATTCACTTCAAAATACACACAAAAACTTGTCTCTAAGTAATTTCTCTAAAATATATTTTTTGTCGTTTTGAATTTGATAAGCCACCAGTCGTCGGTCTTCAATGAAAGTCAATAAACTTTTAATAAAAAAAATTATGACTTGGTAATTACTAAATTTCATTAATAAATATCCATTTGACCTAAATTCTTAACTAATAGCGAACGTAAAAAAAAATTGAATTTTCAAAATTGAATTTCAGTTTTTATAAAATAAGTAAGAGTGTAAGAATGTGTTTTGAGTTTCTTAAATAAATTAACACTTTCTACTCGACTCAAGACTTCTACTTTTATATACTCGTACATTTGGTTATCAGATTTTATTTGTCTTTTTTTTCTATTAACTGCTCGTCGATAATATTTGTTAAAGAAATTAATTTATTTTACTTTTTAGGGAATAATGACCTAAATTGTTTTAATTTCCAAATTGTTGAAATTAAATTTGTTTAAAATTACGTTGTAAAACTTTTACATGTCAATCAATTAAGATGTTAATTTGATTAGGGTTTTAAAATCATTAATTTTAAATATTCAAATACCGATAATTATTCAATGGCTTACATAAATAGTGTTTTGAATAAAATAGCCATTTACTGTTTAAGCCGAAACTGATGTATCCTTCAATACTCGTAAATCATTTTTTTTTTGTTATTACGTTAGTTTTTATAGATTTGTTGTAATTCCCTAACCGATTAAAATAATCATACTAATAATAATTATATAGGTCAAGATGTACAAAAAAGTTTGCGACAAGTATATCTTATCTCCTATGGTTTTAAAGATATTCGACTTCAAAAATTTAAATTTCTAATTTTTGTTCCATTTGCGCCATTCTAATGAAAATACGGAAAATACCTCAATGGAAATGCATAAGCATAACAAAATATTAAATTGGTAGGAACTGAGGTCTGATCAATAAATACTAAAACGGGATATGTGAGACCAATAGCTATTAAAGCGAAATATTGGCCTCCTCGAGACAAAAACATCGATCCGACTGTAAATGAAGATATAACGAAAAATGTATTTTGACCACCATAGGTGGAGAGGATATATTGGGTTTGTGCTGATGTTTGTAACTTATAGAAATATTGGTCTGATATAGTATACCAATCGACTTATAATCACTTCCTGAGATATTTTAACAATGTCTGTCCGGCTGGCTGGCTGGCCGGTTATCCATGTAAATAAGCTTGTTATCATTGTACAGATTGTAACTTATATAATTAATATAATTTGATAAATTTGGCACAGGCTCATATTTTGGTCCAAGGACAATCCCTATACTTCTTAAGCGAAATCGAATTACTGTTTCGGGTACCTTCCATAGGTCCTGTGCAGCCACAAATTTAGTTGTATTTTAATAATATTCATCAGAAATGTACATCATTTTGTAGAAATCGATCCATACCTCCCATACAAGACACATTCTCAAAAGACGTTTATATACACATAAAAGCACAAAAACTTTAATAACTCTAAAGATATGAACCAATATCCAAAATTTAGTAACAATCGGTCCACAATTGACCCTAGCTCACATATCAGGCCCTTAGCCGGAAATGATATAAATCTCGAAATTTTGAAAAAATAGCACATAGTTTATGTATGTATGTCTCTAAGACTTATGGAAAACTTGTTTAATTGTTGGTCCATATTTGACCATAGTAGTAAAGGGTATAATATAGTCGGGCTTGACCGACTATAGCTTTTCTTACTTGTTAAAGTTTGAAATGTGGATATTTTCATACTATAGGATAGTTTTTCGCTTTTTGAATTTTTTGAAAATGGACCAAGGAGGACCTGGGAATCGAAAAATGGGGATAAAATTGCCTTTTTCTTTAAAATTGCATCACTACAGAACGGCTGGACCGATCAGGACATTTTTTTCTACATATTTTTTTTAGTCCAAGTTAGATTCTACATAAAGAAAAATTAACAATGCCCATTTTTACGCCCTCTTTTTTTGATTTATCTATAATCGGAAAACGGCTGCACGTATATTGGAAATATGATTGGTGTTTAATAATAGATTGACTGGCGATTATTTGCTGATTTTTCATGATTATTTGATGGTTGTTTGACGATTGTTTGACAGTTGTTTGATTGACTGATGACTGTTTGAAGATTTGTAATAATTGTTTGATAATTGTTTCACGATTAACTGTCGATTTTATGACGGTAGTTTGATGATTTTTTGTCGATTGTTTGATGATTCTTTAAAGGATGATTGATGATTGACTGACGACTGTTCAATGATTTTTTACGATTCTTCGATAATTGTTTCACGATTAACTGACGATTGTTTGACGGTTGTTTGATTACTATTTGACGATTGTTCGATAATCTATAAATATAAAAAATATTCGCGTCTGTTGTTGTATGTTGTTTGACATTTATAGGCCCATTGCTTTCGAAAATGTGTTTAAATACATATGCAAATACATTAATAAAAGATTCAGTTAAAAAATGAATAAAAAATATTTCATAATTGTTAGTTTTTAAAGAAATGGTTAACACTGCAATAAGTAAATCTTATACTATTAAACATCCATTCCAAAAACATCCATTTATATATCAAGTGTCAGTAAGAGCTCAAAGTCAGCTTAAGTTTATATAATTTGATATAAAAAACCCCATCATCACACGCTACATCACACAGTGTGTAGCGTCCGTCACAGAAATAAATGTTTTTTTTTTTAATTTGACTAGTGCAATTTTTCTCCAGTTGAACTTGGATCGTAAAGAGAAGTTATATTTTGCTTTACATTGGGCTAAAAATATATTATGTCAATATAGCATTTTACACAATAATATGCAAAGAAAAGTGTGTAGCGTCCGCCAGAGTATATATTTTTTCCAAAATGATATTTATTAAACACAAAATTTACAAACACATGTCTGTCTTATTCATAAAGCAATAACACTGTCAATATCCATAGATTAAATTTAAGACATTAGGTGTTAAAAAAAACACACAGTGGGGCAAATTTGATGCTTTTGAATTTTTTTTTTTTTAGATTTTTGGGACACATTCTTGGGACGAAAAATGAGATGTAAAAAGTATAATAAGAAGTGTAAAACTTTAAGTAAATATATATATATATTTAGCCGTTTTGTAAAATATTAAATTGTGTCCAAAAATCTTATTATTAACCTCGAACGTGAAGAGGAAGGAGATGAAATTCTTGAACAAATAACACCATTGGGTTCACTGATTTACGAACCCTTAATAAAAATAAGAAATATGAACTTTTCTTAACAGAAAACATTTAAGTAAACACTGTATCGTCCGTCACGTAGCGTCCGCAACAGTTCATTTATGGTTTTTTTGGCACAACTGGAAACTTTAAAATATTTTATAAAAGCTGTTTTGTAATTCTCTGATTTTCCTCTATCTTCAATGTATGTACATTTTTTTATTACTATGACCGGTTTGATGAAAAAAAGTCACTTCCATTTTCTGTAGCGTCCGTCACAGGACTTTAAAAGCGAATATCTTTTTCCTCCAAAGTAAGTATGTAAATTAATAAATGCCATTCGATAGCACAATAGATGGGGTAATATTCTCTGTAATCTGTGCAAAGATATCTCGTCGAAAACGACAATGGGACGCATTTAAGTATAACAAAATCCGTAGAAATGTATCGTCCGTCGCGCAGTATTTGCTTTTTTGCGTTTATGAGACGATATAAAATTACTCACTTTGTTTTGATCTTTTTAGACTATTAAAGTGGTCTATTTGTATATATATATATATATATATATATATATACATATATATATATATATATATATATGTATATATATATATATATATACATATATATATATATATATATATATATACATATATATATATATATATATATATATATATATATATATATATATATATATATATATATATATATATATATATATATATATATATATATATATATATATATATATATATATATATATATATATATATATATATATACATAAATATATAGAATGGCTATCTCGAAAACGGCTCTAACGATTTTGACACTGTGTACAGTCTTTGTCGTAAAGATCGAATATAAAGGGACTTTTGGAAGTTTTACCGCTAAGGGGGTAAAAATGGGAAAAAGGGACAAATATCAAAAACGTTATATCTCCTAAAGTAATATGTACAGAAACAAAATTAAAATTACGTTTTAAACTGCTATTAAAATAAGCGGACAGGTGTTTGGTACTTTTTTATATGGAACTTTTAAAATTAGGGGATAAAAAGGGGAAGAAATTAGTAATGTTATAACTTTTAAGCAAATAAATTTTTGTCTGTATGTATGTTCTTTATAGAATAGTAAACTGTGAATTTGATCATGTTATGCTCTTTAGCAAAGTTGTTGCGGATAAGCCGGCAAAGGTTTTTAAGTTCATAAGACTAATTTCCGACAGGTGGCGCCACTGAAAACTACTAAAAATTAATTAAATTGAAAACTGTACATTTGATCATGCTATGATCTTTAGCAAAGTTGTAGCGCATGAGCCGGCGAAGGCTTTTTAGTTGGTGTGAATAATTTCCGACAGGTGGCGCTACTGAAAATTACTCAAAGTGAGTTAAATCTTAAACTGTGTATTTGGTCATGCTATGATCTTTAGCAAAGTTGTTGCACTTGAGCCGACGAAGGTTTCTTAGTTGGTATGAAGAAATTTCGACAGGTGAAATTTACTGAAAGTCAATTTATTTAAAGTGAGTTAAACTGTAAATTAAGCAAACTATGTGTTGATAGGACAAAATAAATAAAATAATTCAGAATTAACTGAATATTTGTACAATGTCTTTCCTCTAAATTTATTTTAGTACTTTATAAAATAAAATATATAAAAACTTTAAAATTTGCCTCAAAATGCTTATCATAAAGCTCCGAGCAAGGCTCGGTCAATCAGGTACTATTTATCTTAATTCTAATAAAATGATCAAATTTATGTATGTTTTTCTTCTAAGGAAGATAGAGATGGCAAAAAGTGAATCAAACATTAACAAATGAGGGTGTATCTCCGAAAATTTGACATCGCCATATAAAAAACCTTTTTCCTAATCCATAAATGTCGCATGTCTTAGCTTATTTTAATTTTTAAGCATTTCCATAAAACTGTTATTGTGAAATAATTTAGATTTATTTTTAAAATTATTTGCTCATTTTTGTATGTAATAACATACAATTTATCATTTAGTACGAATTAACATAAATATTCTGATATAGTAACGTTGCAACAAAGTATTATAATAAAAAAATGTGTTGCAGAAGTAATTGTAGTAAACTGCAAAATGAATACCAACAAATATTAGTCAGTTAAAGTTAACATAGAAAATTACCAAGGCATATCACCCAATAACTAATCTAATACAACTCGTATCTATATACAACACATTCGAACAAACATTAAAAGCAAGACTGCTTATATGTTCGTTGCAACTTGCTACAAATCTACAAAGTATTTATGCACTTGAACGTTAAAATAGTTACAACTAGGCGCCAATTGTTGGGGAATTTGCAGCAAGTACGTAAAAGCATGCAACATTTAAAGTTGTAAACGTATTAGTACTAGCAACATGTGGATGATTTTGAAAAATATTGACAACTTAGGTTTTTGCAAACAACTTCGTCTTAAGTATTTTAAGTTGAGTTTGGTGGGTTTTTGTTTTCAATTTAACTAAAACTCTCTTCTCCCAAATGATAATGTGTCACATGTTGGCCAGTGTGTTCCATGGAATGGAATCGTGGTAGCTCCATGAGTGACTGACTGAGTGCTTTTTGGTAGCAACAAGTGTTTGTGGTTTCAGTTTGTATTTCGCTCAGTTTTTTACTTTTTTATTTTTGCAGTTATCGTTATGGCATGTAAATAAAATGAAACGATTTATAAAAAAAGATACAAACTAGGCAATTGGGTCACAATTTAGGAAAACTTGTTTAAAGCAAAAAAATGTAAATAAAAAAAGTAACAACTAATAAACTTGTGTTAACTGAATGATTTGAAATTTTCCCCCTTCCCTACCCTTTTTATTTCACATTTTTAACCACATTTCTTTTTTTACCACATTTTAACAAGCTTCACTGCGTATTCTGTGCAAAAAAAAGAAGTTAATAATAATGAAAATAACTAACAAATAGTACTTTTGTTGCTGCAAACTATTTTAACTACTTCATCACATGAACAATAAGAAATTTGTAGAGATTGACGATAAAATTGTAGAAAGAATCTTTCTTTCGTTGAGAAAATTTGTAACAAGGAAAACAAGTGTTTTCGCTTTCAAAAATTTGTTAAACAAAAGTGTATTGAATAGTGATAAATATCAACGGATTGGTATTTAAATGGTCGGTCAAGTCTGACCAAAGATGCCCTAAAATATATTGATTTGATTGTTAGATTTTAACAAAACTTTTTTGTGCTAGGGAAAATTTTTTGGAACTAAATTTTTTGATTTCCGGTATAAAAGTATTTCTTTAGTTAATTTATCAGTATAAAAATTAGCTAATTTTTCAATACAAAAATTTATTGATTTTGAAAAAATTTGGTTCATAGGTGCTATTGAATATAGGCTCACGATTTTTTTTTTAGAAAATAAAAAAAAAGAATTAAAGAAAGTTTTTCGATGTAAAAAATTTCTTAGAAAATTTTCCGATAAAAGAAATTGCATTGAAAATTTTTTAATGTACAAATTTTTATACCACAAATTTTGCGTTGTAAAAACTTTCTTGGAAAATCTTTTAATACAAAAATTTTCATAGAAAATTTTTTAATGTGAATTTTCTTAAAAAAATTTTAAAGTATAAATTTTTAAAGAAAATTTTTTAATATAAAAATTTTATAAAATATTTTTCAATGTCAAATTTTTTATAGAAATCTTTTAATATAACATTTTTATAGAAAACTTTTCAATATAAAAATTATAATAGAAAATTTTTCAATGTAAAACTATTCATATCAAATTTTTTAATTCAAAAAATTTTCATAAAAAATTTTTCAAAGTAAAAAAATTTTCCTATTTAATTTTTATAGAAAATTGTTCAATGTAAAATTTTTAAAGAAAATTTTTCAATGTAAAAATTTTCTTAAAAAAATTTTCAATGTAAAAATTTTCTTAAAAAAATTTTGGTATAAAATTTTTTTGATGTAAAAATTGTTTGATGTAAAAATTTTCAAAGAAAATTTTTCAATGTAAAAATTTTTATACCACAAATTTTGCGTTGTAAAAACTTTCATGGAAAATTTTTTAATACAAAAATTTTCATAGAAAATTTTTTAATGTGAATTTTCTTAAAAAAAATTTATAGTATAAATTTTTAAAGAAAATTTTTTAATATAAAAATTTTATAAAATATTTTTCAATGTCAAATTTTTTATAGAAATCTTTTAATATAACATTTTTATAGAAAACTTTTCAATATAAAAATTATAATAGAAAATTTTTCAATGTAAAACTATTCATATCAAATTTTTTAATTCAAAAAATTTTCATAAAAAATTTTTCAAAGTAAAAAAATTTTCCTATTTAATTTTTATAGAAAATTGTTCAATGTAAAATTTTTAAAGAAAATTTTTCAATGTAAAAATTTTCTTAAAAAAATTTTCAATGTAAAAATTTTCTTAAAAAAATTTTGGTATAAAATTTTTTTGTGTAAAAATTTGTATGGAAAATTTTTCGGTGTAAAAATTTTCATAGAAAATTTTTCAATGTAAAAATTTTCATAAAACATTTTTCAATGCAAAACTTTTCATAGAAAAGTTTTCAGTGTAAAAATGTTTAATGTTTTTATAAAAAATTTTCTGTAAAAGATTTAAAGAAAATTTTTCGATGTAAAAAAATGCAAAGAAAATTTTTCTGTTAAAAATTTTTTAATAAAAATTTTCATAGATAATTTTTAAATGTAAACATTTTCAGCGTATAAATATTCATAGAAAATTTTTCAGTGTAAAAATTTACATAAAAAATTTTCAATGTAAACATTTTCAAAGAAAATTTTTCAATGCATTTTTTTTTTTTAATTTTTAATGTAAAATTTTTTATACAAAATTTTACAATTTTAAAATTTTTCAATTTCAAATTTTTCAATGTAAAATTGCCATAAAAATGTTTCAATGTAAACATTTTCATAAAAAATTTTTCAAGAATTTAAAATTTTAAAGAAAATTTTTTAATGTAAAAATTTTCAAAGAAAATTTTTCGATATAAAAATATGCATAAAAAATTTTTCACTGTAAAAATTTTCTTGGAAAAGTTTTCAATGTAAACATTTTTTAGAAAAATTTTCGATGTTAACATTTTTAGAAAATTTTTTGAAGTTAAAATTTTTTAGAAAATTTTTCGATGTTAATATTTTTAGAAAATTTTTTGATGTTAAAATTTTTCTAGAAAATTTTTCGATGTAAAAATTTTTCAATGTAAAAACTTTCATAGGAATTTTTTGAATGTAAAAATTTTCATAAAAAGTTTTTGAATGTAAAAATTTTCATAAAAAGTTTTTGAATGTAAAAATTTTCATAGGAAATTTTTCAATGTAAAAATGTTAAGAAAAAATGTTTCAATGTAACAATTTGCATTGAAAATTTTTCAATGTTAAAATTTTTTAACATAAACATTTTTAAAGAAAATTTTTTTGATGTAGAAAAAGAAAGTTTTTCAATGTAAATATTTTCATCGAAAATTTTTTAATGCAAAAATTTCATAGAAACTTTTTCAGTGAAAAAAATTTTCCCAGTCAATTTTTAATGTAAAAATTTTTATAGAAAATTTTTCAATGTAAAAATTTTCAAAAAAAAAAATTCAGTGTAAAAATTTTCAATGTAAAACTTTTTTTTAAATTCTTTTTCGATTCTGAAACTTTTATGAATTTTTTTCAACGTAAATTTTTATAAAAAATATTTCAATTTAAGACTTTTCATTAAAATTTTTCGATCAAAAAATTGTTATTGAAAATTTTTTCCATGTAAATGATTTTACAGAACATTTTCCGATGCAAAAGAATTTAAATAATTGCATAGAAAATTTTTGATGTAGAATTTATTATATAAATTTTTCATTGTGAACATTTTTGTAGAAAATTTTTCAGTGTAAAAAATTTGAAAAACTTTCCAATTAAAATATAATTAGACCATTTTTTTTGATGTAAACATTTTCATAAAACATGTAACATTTTACGATGTAAAAAATTTTATGGATATTTTAAAGATGTAAAAATGTACATATATTGATTTTCAAATTTACAATCTATTAATGTCAAAATTTTCGTATGATGTTAAAATTTTCTTTAAACAAATTTTTGGAATATTATAATTCAATTGTTTTGCCTTTATTACCTAGTGTAGCGTACAAGTAAAGAAAAACAAAATTCAATGTACATCTTAGAAACAAGTTTACTTCCATGTAAATTACAAATTTTTAATCAACAATGGATAAAAAAAATGCAAAAAAGATAATATCAATCTGAACATGGAAAATAGACATAAGCCAGCCATCACTAGTGGCCACTGGCCATATGAAGTCTTAAATTATAATGGAAAGAAAATATGCATAACATAGCGATATTTGTATGTTAAGGAGATAAATATCACTTTGCCTAGACATCAAAAGCATTCATCCAATAAGTAACAATCTGGTATTTAACAGGTTTGTTATTATTATTTATGATAGATTTTATGATTTTTTAACGACCAACAGCTAAAACAGAAGTGTTTCATTTTTTTCTTATAAAAAATATCTAAAATAAATATTTTCCTACAACAAAGTTTAATTACTAGAGAAATTTCAAGCTCAAGAACATTAGAAATTGTTTGTAATATCTTGTCGTTTTTAAAATATTTATGAATGTAAACGAGTAAATTCTGTTAAATATGTATGTACGTGCTTTTATATTGTAGTAGTTTTCTTTTTTATTTATATTCTTCTTCTATTTAACTGTGAAAGTCAATTATTTTTTATTTAACAAAAATTTTTGTACATGATTTCTTGTTTAATTTCTAATAATTTTTTTTTTGTATAATTTTTATTGCAGATTTTCAACGTTAAGGAAATAATCACAAAAATTGTCTTAGAGAGCACAACTGGTAAGTTTTTAGATCATTTGAATGTTAATGAAAATATGTTAAGTTTTCTTCCTATTTCCTTTCGATTTTCTTGTAAATTTATTAAAAATCACTTTTCCTGTTCCGTTTACATTTTTTCCGATTGGAATAGCATTTTTTGCAAAATTATAATTTTATTTTTGTAATTTCTTTTGTTAGTTTTTCTATGTCAATTAGTTGTAAGAAATTTTTATTACTTTCATTTTTTTAAATATTTGAATGAGAAAAGACGTAATAATGTTATTAGCTTTTAATTGCATACTTATGTTGTTATCTGAGATAAAGACATCTTAAGATTTAATTGCTAAAATAAGATTTTTTTTAATTAAATCAGAAATGTTTGAAAAATTTCTTATAAAAATAAGAAATTTTTGAAAAATTTCTAATAAAAATGAAAAAAAATTTATAAATTTCTTATAAAAATAAGAAACTTTAGAAAAATTTCTTATAAAAATAAGAAATTTTTGAAAAATTTCTTATAAAAATAAGAAGTTTTTGAAAAATTTCTTATAAAAATAAGAAGTTTTTGAAAAATTTCTTATTGAAATAAGAAATTTTTGATAAATCTCTTTATAAAATAAGAAACTCTTGAAAAATTTCTTATAAAAAAACGAAATTTTTAAAAAATTTCTTATAAAAATAAGAAATTTTTAAAAAAAATTTTGTAAAAATAAGAAATTTTTGAAAAATTTCTTGTAAAAATAAGAAATTTTTGAAAAATTTCTTGTAAAAATAAGAAATTTTTAAAATTTTTGAAAATTTCTTATAAAAAAAGAAATTTTTGTAAAATTTCTGATAAAAATAAGAAATTTTTGAAAAATTTCTTATAAAATTAAGAAATTTTTTAAGAACTTCTTACAAAAATAAAAAAAAAAATCAAAAAATTCTTATTTTTATAGGAAATTTTTTAATAATTTCTTATTTTTATAGGAAATTTTTCATAAATTTCATATTTTTCTAGGAAATCTTTCAAAAATTTTTTATTTTTATAAGAAATTTTTTAGAAATTTGTTATTTTTATAAGAAATTTTTTAAAAATTTGTTATTTTTATAAAAAATTTTTCAAAAATTTCTTATTTTTATAAAAAAATTTCACATTTTTATAAACAAATTTTTAAAAATTTGTTATTTTTATAAGAAATTTTCAAAAACGTCTTATTTTTATAAGAAATTTTTCAAAAATGTCTTCTTCTTATAAGAAATTTTTTAAAAATTTCCTATTTTTATTGAAAATTTTTCAAAAATTTCTTATTTCAAAAATTTCTTATTTTTTTAAGAAATTTTTGAAAAAATTCTTATAAAAATAAGAAATTTCTTTAAAATTTTAAATAAAAAAATTTTTAAAAATTTCTTATAAAAATAAGAAATTTTTGAAAAATAATGTATTATTTTTATAAGAAATTTTTCAAAAATATCTTATTTTTATAAGAAAATTTTAAAAAATTTTCTTATTTTGATAGCAATTTTTTTCAAAAATTTCTTCAAAAAATAAGAAATTTTTAAAAAACTTCTTATTTTTGGGAAAATTTCTTATAAAAATAAGAAATTTTTGAAAAACTTTTTATAAAACTAAGAAATTTTTGGAAAAATACTTATAAAAAATAAGAAATTAAAAAAAAAATAAGAAAATTTTAAAAAGTTTCTTAAAAAAATTAAAATTTTTAGAAAATCTAATTTATATTTATATCTAATAAATTGTAGAGGATTTACATTATTAAAATATTTTTTGAATACCGAAATTATCTTGTTATATCTTATTATTATTATTTTAATAAATAACTAAATGTTTCTGCATTTCTTCTTAGTAATTCTTGTCAAATTTAAATAAAGTAATTAATTACCATTGCTCACGTCTAGCAAATAAATTACAAAAAAAAACTTTCATTTTTATGTCATTTTCTATTCCACTTTAAATATTTTAATTAAAATCCAAATCTTGAACATTAACTGATCAATTTTGAGTAATTATCATGATTTTATTATTTACTTTCAATTGCGTTTTGTTTAACGCGTATTTTTTTTATTTATTTGTACTTCTTTCTTTTTCGATTTTACTATTTATCTCATTTCATTCGATCGTCGTTAGTAGCATCATCGATCGGTTAGAGCATTGAGTTGTCAGGTTTTTATGTTTTGTTTTATGTTAATGACAGAGATGAGTAATGATAATGATGTTATTGCAATTTTAGATTTCATCAATAATATTAGAGTCTAAAAAAAAATATAAAAAAAATCTGGTGAATAATGTTTTGACTCGTAAACATAAATATTTGATAGACAAATAGTATGACAAGAGCAACAGTTATGTATTTGTATCTAATAATATTTTGATATTAAAAAACTTATTTCACAAAAAAAATTTATATAAAATATTTTTGAATACAACATTTTTCGGTATTGAAATTTTTGACATAAATTTGTATAACAAAATATTTGTTAAAAAGTTTACATCTAATTTTATTTTGAAACTCAAAGCCTGGTGTAACAAAACATGTTAACCAAATTTCAATCGAAACTCAAAAATATTTTTCAATAAAAAATTAAAAATATTTCTTACAAAAAACAAGAAATAAAAAAAAAAAATTATAAAAATGAAAAATTTTTGAAAAATTTCCTATAAAAATAAGAAATATTTGAAAAATTTTCTATAAAAATATGAAATTTATAAGAAAACTTCCTATAAAAATAACATTTTTGAAAAATTTCTTATAAAAATAAGAAATTTTTGAAAAATTTCTTATAAAAATAAGAAATTTTTGAAAAATTTCTTATAAAAATTTCTTATAAAAATAAGAATTTTTTGAAAAATTTCTTATAAAAATACGAAATTTTTGAAAAATTTCTTATAAAAATAAGAAATTTTTGAAAAATTTCTTATAAAAATAAGAAATTTTTGAAAAATTTCTTATAAAAATAAGAAATTTTTGAAAAATTTCTTATAAAAATAAGAAATTTTTGAAAAATTTCTTATAAAAATAAGAAATTTTTGAAAAATTTCTTATAAAAATAAGAAATTTTTGAAAATTTTCTTATAAAAATAAGAAATTTTTGAAAATTTTCTTATAAAAATAAGAAATTTTTGAAAAATTTCTTATAAAAATAAGAATTTTTTGAAAAATTTCTTATAAAAATAAGAAATTTTTGAAAAATTTCTTATAAAAATAAGAAATTTTTGAAAAATTTCTTATAAAAATAAGAAATTTTTGAAAAATTTCTTATAAAAATAAGAAATTTTTGAAAAATTTCTTATAAAAATAAGAAATTTTTGAAAAATTTCTTATAAAAATAAAAAATTTTTGAAAAATTTCTTATAAAAATAAAAAATTTTTGAAAAATTTCTTATAAAAATAAGAAATTTTTGAAAAATTTCTTATAAAAATAAGAAATTTTTGAAAAATTTCTTATAAAAATAAGAAATTTTTGAAAAATTTCTTATATAAATAAGAAATTTTTGAAAAATTTCTTATAAAAATAAGAAATTTTTGAAAAATTTCTTATAAAAATAAGAAATTTTTCAAAAATTTCTTCTAAAAATAAGAAATTTTTGAAAAATTTCTTATAAAAATAAGAAATTTTTGAAAAATTTCTTATAAAAATAAGAAATTTTTGAAAAATTTCTTATAAAAATAAGAAATTTTTGAAAAATTTCTTATAAAAATAAGAAATTTTTGAAAAATTTCTTATAAAAATAAGAAATTTTTGAAAAATTTCTTATAAAAATAAGAAATTTTTCAAAAATTTCTTATAAAAATAAGAAATTTTTGAAAAATTTCTTATAAAAATAAGAAATTTTTGAAAAATTTCTTATAAAAATAAGAAATTTTTGAAAATTTTCTTATAAAAATAAGAAATTTTTGAAAAATTTCTTATAAA
Organism: Stomorhina lunata; assembly: GCA_933228675.1. Classification (NCBI taxonomy): domain Eukaryota; kingdom Metazoa; phylum Arthropoda; class Insecta; order Diptera; family Rhiniidae; genus Stomorhina; species Stomorhina lunata. The sequence continues at coordinate 129,575,474 of OW121740.1, forward strand.
AATAAGAAATTTTTGAAAAATTTCTTATAAAAATAAGAAATTTTTGAAAAATTTCTTATAAAAATAAGAAATTTTTGAAAAATTTCTTATAAAAATAAGAAATTTTTTAAAATTTTTTTGTAAAAATAAGAAATTTTTTGAAAAATTTTTTATAAAAATAAGAAATTTTTGAAAATTTTTTATAAAAATAAGAAATTTTTGAAAAATTTCTTGTAAAAATAAGAAATTTTTTGAAAAATTTCTTATAAAAATAAGAAATTTTTAAAAACTTTTTATAAAAATGAGATATTTTTTAATATTTTTTTTATAAAAATAAGATATTTCTGAAAAGTTTCTTATATAAAAAGTAAGAAATTTTCTTATAAAAATAAGAATTTTTTAAAAAATTTCTTTTAAAGTAAGAAGTTTTTGAAAATTTTTTCATAAAAATAAGAAATTTTTGAAAATTTTCTTATAAAAATATGAAAACTTTGAAAAATTTCTCATACAAATAAAAAGTTTTTGAAAAATTTTTCATAAAAAGAAAACATATTTCAAAAATTTCTTGAACAAATAAGAAATTTTTGAAAAATTTCTTATAAAAATAAAAAAAAATTTGGAACATTTCTTATAAAAATAAGAAATTTTTGAAAAAATCTTATAAAAATAAGAAAGTTTTAAATTTCCTATAAAATTAAAAAATTTTTGAAAAATTTCTTATAAGAATAATATAATAATATAAAAATAAAAAATTTTTGAAAAATGTATTTAAAAAAACAAATTTTTGCAAAATTTCTTAAAAAGAATAAAAAATTTCTTTAAAAAATAAGAAAAAAATTTCCAACAAAAATAAGAAAATATTTTTCAATAAAAATTTTCTGATATTAAAATTTTTAACATAAATTTGCATATTTTTTTTCGAAAAATGTATATTAGAAACTCAAAAAATTTCCTAGTCTTCAATGAAATTTTCTAAAATATTGAAGTTGTGCAACAAATATTTTAAGGACATTTCAAATTTAGCTTGGATCATAAGTCTTTTGTTTTTTGATAGTATACATTCGTTATATGTATTTTAGTGTTTTTAATAGAAAATAGGTAATTTTCCAATATTGTTTTCATATTCATTAGCAAATTTACTAGGAGTAGGGTAAATCCCATTAGCTTTAAACATACTTAGTTCCGATCAAGGCCATATAATAGTAAGTTGATCTTGTACGACTGCGACGTTATCTTTTCTATGGGTTTTTTCTTCTTTAATTTTAACTCGCCATATAAAATGAAAGTTGGACACCTACATTCCATAAACCAAGCAAGAAAATATTATAAATACTCGTATAAGTATTTAAACTTTAACTCACTCTTCAAGGCTATCTGTTTTTCCTCTCGGTAAGGCCTAAAGTGACAAATGTTGTTTTCCAATATATAGTTAGTTTTTTCTTTATATTATCTTCAATAAATAGTTTTTAAAGCCGCTTGTTGTTTTAACCATAGTCGTCATTTCTTTGAAATGTTTTCAAGACAAAATACTTACAGATGAAAGAAAAGAAAAACATGACTTATAACCGCATAAGGCGAAAAATCGACAAGTGTTTTAAACGCACTTTCGTAGAAAAATTCCTTCTCAGTTTAACACGTAATAAAATGTTTAAATAAAAAGTAAAAAACAACAGTAACATTATAAATAAAAAAATATATAAAATAACAACAATGATTGACTTATAAAGAAATTAAACTTTTGAAATAATAGAAATAAAATGGTCTTAGAAGGTGTTGGAAGATCATGCAATTAATAATGAAAGGAAAAGTTATTTAATGTTTATATGGTGTTTGTTTCTTAAGTCTTTTGTTTTATTATGTCTTAGAGCTTTTGAAGAAAATATTAGTCAAATGATCTTATTTTTTGTTTGACAGTCTTTAAATTTGGGTACTTGTTTCTTAAGTCTTTTGTTTTTTATGTTAACAAATAATCATATCTCTTATTCATAAAGGATTGATTAATTGTGACTAATTAAAATAAAAGTAGTTTATAATTTTATATTATTAAGGGTATTTTAAATCGACTAGGTTTCTTTAACTAAATCCTTATCTAGTCGATTTAAAAATTTTTCAATAAGAAAAATTTCATAATAAAAATTTTTTATAAAAAATATTTTCTATAAAAAAAAATATTTTCTATAAGAAAATTTTCATAATGAAGATTGTTCTATAAGGAAAATTTCATACTAAAAATGTTTTTTTTTTAAATCTTAACAATGAAAATTTTTCTATTAGAAAAATTTCATAATAATTTTTTTTCATATAAGAAAAATTTCATAATGAATTTGTTTTTTTCGCGCTTGATTCTTAAGTCTTTTGTTTGATTCAAAGATAATTTATTAAAAATGTTTTTTTTTAAATTATAGGATATCACTAAGATTCCAATTTATTACAATTATTTATTATTTTAATAAAAAGTTTTTTGATAAAACCAAAAAATATTGGTGGAAAACCTTTTCTTTGCCCGTTTCGTTGGTTAGTTAGACCATCTTTTCAGGTTTATTAAAATTTCTTAATAAAAGAAGTTACAAATTCTTTTATTTTTTAAAAGCTTGTTTCCTAAGTCTTTTGTTTTTAATTTTAAATAGTTCTATCTGTTAAGAGTTGTAATAGAAATTAAGTGACATTTAAGTTTAATCATAAATCAAAATGTCTGCCTAATTAATTATCACAAAAGAATTTTGTTTGGCGCTTGTTTCTTAAGTCTTTTGTTTTCAAAGTAAAAATTTTCAAATATTTAAAAATATTGGTGCTTATTTCTTAAGTCTTTTGTTTTTGTCAAACGTTTAAATTGAATATGAAAGATATCTCATATAATTTTGGTCAAATGATTAAATTGGATATGAAAGATATCTCATCTTATAATTAAATTCAAATAAATGTCTATTCATTTAAAGAAATATTTTGTTTCTGACATGAAAAATTGTATTGGGTGTTTGAAAATGTTTAGTAAAAAGTTTTTACGAAAAATTTATAAAGCAACGTCAAAACTCCAATATGTTTCTAACATTTCATTGAAAAGTCAAGTGATTGGTCTAAGTTTGGCATCCCTACGAAGTTAATAAGGCTATGCAGGATAACATAAACTGATACAACAGTTAAAATATGAAGGATCAAAGAAAGATTTTTCTATAGAAAAGTTGATTAAAGGGAGACATTTCTATAGAAAAGTTGACCAAAGGGAGACATTTCTATAGAAAAGTTGACCAAAGGCAGACATTTCTATAGAAAAGTTGACCAAAGGGAGACATTTCTATAGAAAAGTTGACCAAAGGGAGACATTTCTATAGAAAAGTTGACCAAAGGGAGACATTTCTATAGAAAAGTTGACCAAAGGGAGACATTTCTATAGAAAAGTTGACCAAAGGGAGACATTTCTACAGAAAAGTTGACCAAAGGGAGACATTTCTATAGAAAAGTTGACCAAAGGGAGACATTTCTATAGAAAAGTTGACCAAAGGGAGACATTTCTATAGAAAAGTTGACCAAAGGGAGACATTTCTATAGAAAAGTTGACCAAAGGGAGACATTTCTATAGAAAAGTTGACCAAAGGGAGACATTTCTATAGAAAAGTTGACCAAAGGGAGACATTTCTATAGAAAAGTTGACCAAAGGGAGACATTTCTACAGAAAAGTTGACCAAAGGGAGACATTTCTATAGAAAAGTTGACCAAAGGGAGACATTTCTATAGAAAAGTTGACCAAAGGGAGACATTTCTATAGAAAAGTTGACCAAAGGGAGACATTTCTATAGAAAAGTTGACCAAAGGGAGACATTTCTATAGAAAAGTTGACCAAAGGGAGACATTTCTACAGAAAAGTTGACCAAAGGGAGACATTTCTATAGAAAAGTTGACCAAAGGGAGACATTTCTATAGAAAAGTTGACCAAAGGGAGACATTTCTATAGAAAAGTTGACCAAAGGGAGACATTTCTATAGAAAAGTTGACCAAAGGGAGACATTTCTATAGAAAAGTTGACCAAAGGGAGACATTTCTATAGAAAAGTTGACCAAAGGGAGATATTTCTATAGAAAAGTTGACCAAAGGGAGATATTTCTATAGAAAAGTTGACCAAAGGGACACATTTCTATAGAAAAGTTGACCAAAGAGAGACATTTCTATAGAAAAGTTGACTAGAAATGTCTCCCTTTGCATTTCTATAGAAAAGTTTACCAAAGGGAGACATTTCTATAGAAAAGTTTACCAAAGGGAGACATTTCTATAGAAAAGTTGACCAAAGGGAGACATTTCTATAGAAAAGTTGACCAAAGGGAGACATTTCTATAGAAAAGTTGACCAAAGGGAGACATTTCTATAGAAAAATTGACCAAAGGGAGAAATTTCTATAGAAAAGTTGACCAAAGGGAGACATTTCTATAGAAAAGTTGACCAAAGGGAGACATTTCTATAGAAAAGTTGACCAAAGGGGGACATTTCTATAGAAAAGTTGACCAAAGGGAGATATTTCTATAGAAAAGTTGACCAAAGGGAGACATTTCTATAGAAAAGTTGACTAGAAATGTCTCCCTTTGCATTTCTATAGAAAAGTTTACCAAAGGGAGACATTTCTATAGAAAAGTTGACCAAAGGGAGACATTTCTATAGAAAAGTTGACCAAAGGGAGACATTTCTATAGAAAAGTTGACCAAAGGGAGACATTTCTATAGAAAAGTTGACCAAAGGGAGACATTTCTATAGAAAAGTTGACCAAAGGGAGATATTTCTATAGAAAAGTTGACCAAAGGGAGACATTTCTATAGAAAAGTTGACCAAAGGAAAGACACTTCTATAGAAAAGTTGACCAAAGAAAAGACATTTCTATGGAAAAGTTGATCAAATAAAGATATTTCTATAGAAATGTTGAGCAAAGGAAGGAATTTCTACAGAAAAGTTGACCAAAGGAAGACTTTTCTTTAGAAAATTTGACCAAAGAAAAACTTTTCTTTAAAACAGTTGACCAAAAATGCCATTTCTATAGAAAAGTTAACCAAAGGAATATATTGTAGAAAGTTTCACCAAATGAAGACTTTTCTGCAGAAAAGTTGACCAAAGAAAGACATTTCTATAGAAAAGTAGACCAAAAAAATAAATTTTCATAGAAAAATTTACCAAAGCATATACAGCTGCGGTAAATACAATAGCACCAAGTTAACATTTTTAGTTTGACCATTTATATCTTTTAAACTAATGGAACAACTTTTATGAAAATTTGCATCGAAGTTCTTTAACATGCACAGTTTTTTGCCACAGGTCACAGATTTTAATTAAATTTACTCTATCTCTTATAGTTTCCATGAAAATCTAACTTTTATGTATGCGTATGAAAATTAAAAAAAAATATTTAGTGACCACATTTTTTGATTAAATTTGCCCTATCTCTAATAGTTTGCAAGAAAATCAAACTTTTATATTTCAATACAAAAATTTCCAAGCAATTAATTTTTGGTACGAATTTTGAAAATTTTTTTAGTAATCAAGGTTTTGAAATAGAGCAATTTCTAATAGTTTCTAAGTGAATCAATTTGAAGAATTCTGTGGATGCGGAAGTAATTTTGCCATAGTTTCTTTGATTTGTATACCCAAATATTCATTCACGATATGTTCATAATTCTTTCAACTATCTCTAAAAAAATTATTTTTTAATAAAACTTTAATTTACTTAAATATAAATTATAGTTCAATAGCTCAATATCTTTAATCTTATGGTGGGAATTTTCATAGAAATAAATCAAAATTTGAAATTAATAGCGTAATAAGACATAATTATACAAAATTTAAAAATTAAAAAGAAGTCAAAAACCTTTCAACAAGTAACAATTCATTTTACTTTAAAAAAACAAGTGTTTCAGATTTAGTGAGAGCGAAAAAGTTAATAAAAGGTCATGTGTAACGAAAGTATTACTAGTTCATGCTTATATTTCACAGAAATGAAAAAACAAAAAACTCAATCAGTTGTAAATGATCAATCATGAATTAGCCTTAAAGTGAAAAACTACAAGAAACATGATGTTATTTTTTAACAAATATTTATTTCTCTTTGTTTTTTTTTTGTCGATTTTTCTGTTTTTGATAAATGATTAAAGTCCAGGTTGAATAAAGATAAAAAGTCTAAAGTCAAAGATTAAGTAAACAGCCTTTAAGCGGCAAAGGATAAAACAAACGTTTAAACAATATTTTTTTTAATAATTCAGCTAATGATTGATTGACATGAACGAACAGTAGCAAATGAAAAGCTAAATAAACATGCAAAAAGCTTCAGAAACTATTGGTATCTGAAAAAAATATCACTAAGAAGATTGACATTAAAAATATGTTAACTTTTCAAAATTTCTGTGATTTGAAAAGATCTTGACAACTTGGACATGTTAAAAATTTTATACTGGTAATTTTTAACAAAAATTTTATATGAGAAAAATTTGAAAAAAATTCCATTTAGCAAAAAACCCAAGACTTATCTTTAGTAATATCTACTGAAGAAGCATCTAAATGTGAAATTTATTTAAAACAATTTTATTTTCTTTCACAAAATTTGAATAATTTATTGTACAACAATTGCATTATGCATTCATTCATGGTAGCCATAGTCAGGCTTATATGACTTTTGTTTGAGTTTTAACACGTTTTTTATAAAAATTTCGAAGACAAAAAAAATATATAAAAATAAATTTGTTACTATTATGCAGGAAATGTTTAAATATTTACTTTTATTTTTAAACAACAAAATCGAACAACAACAAAAATGAAGAAAGAAATAAAATTAAATATTTTGTTAATGCGTAATGTCTTGCCTGGAGCTATGCATGAGCTTACACTCATGCTGGTGATTCATCTGAAAAGTTGCATGTGATTGATGATAATGAAAGTGAATATTTGATTTGAAAGTAAATGTAACTTTCGTAGCTTTTGTTTTGTTTTTTTCTGCATTTATTGTAGCTTAAAGCTGATATATGACTTTTTTCTTCTTTAGTGCGTTTTTATTTCCAGACTTTGTCAGTTAGTAGATGTTGCAACAATTGCTAATTGTTTCAGGTGTTTTGTTGAGATATTAGCCATGAAATTAGTGCTGATTGTGTGTTGATTTAGTGTTGAAAGCGAGCACGCATGCGTATGATAACTTTTCGTTTGCATGCATAAACTTTTTTCTTCTTTTTTTGTTTTGTTATCAAATTGAAAGCTTCTTCCTGCCATTAAATAAAACTACTAATGGCTTTTTACCAATTTATTACAAATACATAAATATTTGAGGTGATAACTTAAATAAAAAATTGTTATTTGATGCTATAAAAATAATTTAATCTCCCCATAGAATTATATAATTTATTTGAAGACACACGCGCATTGGCAGCAATTACAAAATACGTATGTAAATAAATGGAAATATGTAAAAGCAAAATTTATTGACTTGTAATTATTTGAAAACCTTAATGATGTTTACATTAGAAAAGAAAATGAAAAGTGAAATGTTTTATGGAATGATTTCACCCAAGTGTTTATACTAAGTGTATTGCTCTAGATTCCCAGTGGAATTTTTCGTTTATCGGTTAACAAAATTTATTATTTTAACAGAACACTCACAACATTTTACATTATTTACTTCTACACTTCGTTTGGCTGGCTATGTAAAAACTCTTATTTCATTAATTTACAAGTGATTTAATTGCAAATAAATGAGACTCAAAGTACCATGATGTCACTTAGGCTATTTTATTTGTTTTTGTATTTTTATGGAAATCATTTAGGGTATTCACAAGGTCTCTTATCTAGTCTTATTGTCCTAGTTTTTAAAAAGCTTAAAAATAAAAAAGCTTATAAATAATTATGACTTATGACCACGGGTCGGCGCAAAGGGAACAGAACAAAAAAATAGTCGGCAGAATTGCCGTTTTTTAATACTTTTAACTAAAATATGAATTTTTTCAATTGACGTATTCAGAAGTACCTTGTATATTATTGTATAATTGTATTTAAATACGCCATTGTATGTTTGTTGTTGGTAATTTGCATGAAAAAATCCGGTACAATCTATACAATTTTCACCCATATGTTTATTGAATGTTGTATGCAATTGAAGCATATCATTCACATGTGAATAGCAGTTTTGGAAAAAAAGAAGAAGAAGAAAACCATAAACAAATTTATGATGAATAAAAATTATTCTAAATAGAGAAGAAATGAAATTATTAAAAGAAAACTATGTACGTATATACAATTTAAAGAATTAGTTTTGAATGTAAATGAAATACCACCAAGTGTGTATATGTTTGTTCTTCTTCTTCTTTTTATTATTGCTTGACAGCTGATAAGATACAACAATACAAATATACAACTTTACAACAGGGTGTTCACAACTAAAATTTGTATGTAGTATTTTTTTACACGATACATGATACAAAAACGCTTCCGAATACCGTAAATGTGTAGTTCAAACATTTTAAAAAGAAAAAGTTTTCTACTAAATTTTTTTTTATTTTTTTATCAAGAATTGTTTTATAGAAAATTTTTTTATAAAAAATTTTTTTATCAACAATTTTCTATGCAAAATTTTTTATCCAAAATGATCCAATAGAAAATTTTTTTTATCAAAAATATTTCTATAGAAAATTTTTCTATCAAAAATGTTTCTATAGAAAATTTTTCTATCAAAAATGTTTCTATAGAAAATTTTTCTATCAAAAATTTCTCTATAGAAAAATTTTTTATCAAAAATATTTCTATAGAAAATGTTTATATCAAAAATGTTTCTATAGAAACTATTTCTATCAAAAATTTTTCTATGGAAATTTTTTTATCAAAATCGAAAATTTTTTAAAAAGTTTTACTACAGTGTATTGCACTAAGAATTCCAATTTATTACAATTATTTATTATTGTAATAAATAGTTTTTTGATAAAACCAAAAAGTTGGTGGGGAAACCTTTCCTCGACGCGTTTCGATGGTTGGTTAGACCATCTCATCAGAAGGATTATCCCTAATTCTAGACAGAGCGAAAACCTCACATTATGTATAATTTGAGGGACTGAATAAATACGAATTATTATTATTGTGTCCAACAAATATCAACATAAAGCGAAGATTATCATCCGAACAGAAACACACAAACATTTTTCAGTTTTATCATTTCTTTATTTCCCACACTTTTGTTGTTGCTTTGCTAACGACTAAGACAAAAGTGCTATAAAGGGGGTTCAAAGAAAGATTTAAATAAACAAAAGTTTATTTATTTATCGAACATTTCTCTATGGAAATTTTTTTATCAAAAATGTTTCTATAGAAGATATGAAAATTTTTTGATATAAAAATATTTTTATAAAAATTTTTACAGAAAAATATTTTTCAAAAAGAAAGAGTATTCGCATTTGATCCCAAATCTTTTACATTTATTTATTAATGTAACAGACCAATTTATTGATAAAAAGCCAAAAAATGTTTGAGGAGAAACTAAAATTTCCCGACGCGTTTCGATAGTTGGTTAGGCCATCTCATCAGGAGGAGTATACCCAATCATCATGAGGACGCTGACCACAAGCAGGGCATATTTTGGGGACTGAACGGTCTATGCGGAACAGCGGCAGGTTCTTTTCTTCTTCTGCTATGAGCGGTTAGCGACCACCTAATACAACATTCATGCGATAACCTGAAATCGCAAAGTTGATGGCGTCTTTACGAATGTTGTTTAATGGTGCCATCTACGAGGAATGATCTTAAGGATCAAGTACATATCTTCGTATGCTATTCTCATACATGTGACGGATGAAAAAGGAACTGCTGAGATAGCATAATGTTGTATTCCTTTACTGGAAGGATCTTTGCTTCCTCATGAAGATGATGTAGTGAGTTAATTTGTAGGCAGCTGAGAGCTGCATTTTGGCAGCATTGAATATTTCTCCACTGAGTATCACTTAGCGATCAACCGATCGCTACCAATCGGTCGGAATAACCGGAGGTTTCTCAGCCAAGGGCTGTCAACTCGGCAACAACATATTCACAATTCATTCACAATCATCAAAATGCAACAGGGTTGATCTTCAATCAAAATTTTAATAAACACAGACAAATTATTTTAGATAACAATCAAATCAATTTTTTATATTTATATTGGTATTTAAAAACTGAGAAAGAAAATATTAATTTCTTTAACATTAAATAAATACATTAAACATTAATTTATTTGTTATTGTTTTGATTTTAATCAGCAATAATATAACAAATCAGCAATAAAAACTATTAAAAACTAAAATACATTGATTGAATAATAAAGGAAAGCTGACTAAACGAGTATAATTTACAATATAAATACGAGTATTTATTGTTTTAAGACAAGACGAACTGGAGTCTTAGCGAAACGAGGTCGGTTAGGAAAGCGGTTCAATAAAAGTTTTCATATTTTCATATTCAAGCTATTTGAAAAATATTGGTTCTCAAGCATGGTTTTATACTTTTTACTTTGTATCGCTTCATTTCATTTTTTAGACTAACAGTGTCAAATTGCATATTCTTGGCGGCCAATTTTCATCACTATTTCCGATAGTTAAAGATCATCAGACAGTTGATGTAATAAATCGATTGCTTAAGTGTAAATCGATTCATTTCGTTCTGTTGGCATAACATACTTAATTTTGTGACAGAAATATTTGCAACTATTTAATATTTAAATCAAAAGTATATTATGAAAACCTCAAGAAATTTCATTCTTTAAAGGGAAAACCAAATGAAACACTTTGTGTTAAAAATTGTGCTCTGTTTTACGAATGCTTGTAACTTTTACGTACTTTTGAAACCGCCTTCGTACAAATGGTGAGTACAGATGTGAGTAAATCTTAGTGCAAGCAATAACAATTAGATAAATGAATAAAAATTAATGAAAACAAAATTAAAACATAACAAATCCATATGGAATTTACTTAACACCATTTCCAATATTAGTTTAAAATACAATACAAATTTAGACAAGACATCGTTAACTAATAAGGGATCACCGTAAAGATCGATATCCCCCTGTCACTAGTCGCGAAAACACTCGGGGCCCTACTCCTCCTCCAGGTGACCAGTCTACTACCAGTAGCTCGCCACCAGCATGGATTCCGCAAATTACACAGCACCACCATAGCATTATCAACAATTACCAATCAGATCGCACGAGGCAGGAGAAGAAAAGAACTTGTTGAGGAAAACAATAGTCGTTCTGGCTCAACTATAATCGGGATGGAGCAACAGATTAAAAATATTTTTTTCCTGCATAAACCGTGCCATCCCCAACGTTTGCCCAGCAAGTGGTCAGTGTCCTCATGATACCCACATATTTTCAACTGTACCGCTAACCCTACTTCACTTAGTTCTGAGGATTTGTGAACTCATCCTGTGGAAGTAGCACAATTCCAAATCCCCCATATACAACAACAAATCCCCCATATACAACAAATTTATAAATGTTATGAGTGATCATGCTTTCATTAATTTTAAGCAAAGACTCTGTAATATAAGGATGTTGCAAATCCATACATTGATTTGCCGTATGGTCGTTTTCAAAAATCCGATACTCTAATTCGGAAACAACCAATGGAGACGATTATCCAATAAGAGAAAGCAAAAGCACACACACGTGTTCATGAAATGTATGTTTGTTTGTGCGTTAATGTGTTTGTTTATCGTTCTTTGCACACTTTACATTTGACAGAAGATTTTTCATATTATGTTTGTTCCTTTGCTTTAGCGAAACAACCCAAACTTACCTTAATATGTTCTCGTACAAAATTTTCAATACAAATTGTTGCTTTTTGAGTAATTTCTGACAACTTCGGACTGTTTGTTTATATTGTCTTTGGTTTAAGCCATACCACCCTAGTTCACAATCTTAATTTAAGAGCTAAGTTCTTTTAAAATATCGATTTTACTAACAACTTTTATTATATTGTCACGAATTTTTAAGTTATCCGCCCCATTGTGCAATGTTCACTACTTACAATTCTTCCCTTAGTTTTCTAGAATGTTTCTGTTGGTGTAGTTTTTCTTTTAATGTTTTGCTGTAAGAGTAGAGCAACATTTTTCTCTTTATCTGCACTCTCTCTCTGTTGCTGTTAACTTCAGATAATATATTTGTACAACGTATGTGCGAGTGTGTTCTTGATCATGTGAGAATGTATTGGAACATGCATGAACTTTCGCAAGCCACATTGTTAGTGTAATCAACGACAGCCGCTCTTTGTTTACGTCTGAAAATTAACCTGGGAACAGTTTTTAATTGAGACGCGCATAAGAGAACAGTGAGACTAAGGATATTTGTAAAGCAATTTTGTGAAGAGGGTTTAAGTGATTAACTATAAAGTTAATAAAACTATAATTTTGTTAAACTACATAAATTGTTTTAATTTTGTTTTCTGTTGTTTGCAAAAAGAGTTCCTTCACCGTTTTTAAAGGAAAAACGTAACAATATCATACAACATTGATGTCAAGTGTCGTCTAATTTATATATTTATAATTCTTACAACGAAGATTTTAACCACTAAGAAATAACTTTATCATGGAAATGGTTTTATTATTGAAATATGTATTTGTTTTATATCTGATACTTTTGGTCTGAAATACATGATATAAAAATCAACTTTTCTTCACATAGAGTTACAACTGCAACAACATGTATTGGTTTTCGATATCTTCTTTAAAGTGTTCAAATGGACAATTAAATCTTTAAACGAATCTAATCATAATTTGTCACTTTATATAAAGACGAAATCCACGATGGGAAAAGGCAATAAATGAATTTTAAATAGTTGATAGCAATGTTCATGTAACACAATAAAAAAAACCTAATAATGAATTCATATTTTCGAATATTAGAATTTAATTTAAAGTTTTTATAATGAAAATTGTTAATTATCAATATTTTGTTGTTTTTGTTTATTAAATATTCATTTTTATATGGGAGTGTATTTTCCACATATGAGGCTGGTGGGGATAACAAGTTTTTTTGTAACTGCCATCAGTTCCACTTGTTTCCATAATGTTGCCTAATGAGTGTCTTAAGAAAATGGTCACTTGTTTAAGTTGGTAATTTTCAAAATGAAAAGTGAAATTTCTTATGAAGTTTATATATTTATTTTTTATAATACCATACGATTAGCAGGAATATTATGTTATTTTTAGCCAGTAATTCGTAATAATTTATGAGAAATTAAAATACATAAATATAATAAAATTTTCTTTTTATCTCGTTTAATTTCAGACACTCTAACAAGATGATTAAATTTGTTTTAAGGCTTTCAATAGCCTTTATTTTATTTTTGAGCTGTAGTGCTGCCGTTATTTCCTCAGCACACCTTCCTCTGGAAGCTCGTGGTGGCGATGGTTCTTCGGAAGAGGAAGAAGTTATCTCTACTAGTTACGTTTTACCCAATCAAATTTTCAACAATGGTAAACCCTACTATGCCAGCAAAGATCCCGTTTCGGGTCAATTGGACTTTAACATTAAGAAACCTGCTGGTATTGATTCTACCGTCAATGAAGTCATTGATCCAAACGAGAAGGCCATTATAACGTCTTCATCACCTAATATTCATGATTTTCTCAATTTGCCCGTGAAGTATTCCTCATCGAAGTTTGTCTATCCCTTGGTTTCGAGTTCCTATGCGAACCTGAAATATCAAGGTAGTAATAAAAACTATATTACCAATAAGAAGCCCACACAAGTAGTACAGGCGACATCAGCTCCCAATTATCATACAGCTAATTATTACACTTTACCCACAACCAAGCTGACCCCAGTAGATCCTACTACTCCGGCTTTCACAAGTAGTTCCAGCTCAACAACATCTACTACAACAACGACTAGCAAAAAACCAACCACTGCTGCAACATCTACCTCTAGCTCGACTTCGACTTCAACATCTACAACTTCTACCTCTAGCTCAACGTCAACTACCAGCACAACTAGTTCCACCTCAACAACAACAACTACCAAAGCTCCCTTAGTACAAACTTCAGTATCAGTACAATCTAGCAGCAGTTCCCAAAAATATACCACCTCTACCCGTAAACCTGCTCCACCAACAACAACAACAACATTTGCTCCCAAAACTTCTACAACACGCAAGAAATTTATACCCAGTAAAAAATATACACCAACACCTCCCCAAACTAGCTCAACATCTATGAATTTCCCTGAAGAAAGACCTTTTAACAGCACAGCTGCTCCTAGACCAACTCCAAGTTCAGCTGGTACTACAAGTATAAAATTCAACTATCCCACAACCCAAGAACCTGTTGTCTTTACTGAGGATCCTTCAGCACCACCTCCATTCAGTCCCTTCCCCAGTAGTACAGATATTCCAAATCTAGATCCTGCTGATGTATATCAAACTTTGGGTCAAAAGAATGAGGAAAACAAATTTGAGCAAAAACCCTCCATGACTTTGGCTGACATTTTCAATAGTTTAGCTGAGGAAGAATCGGCTGTGGCAGCCAATAATCCCATGCATCAAGGTTTAGATGCACAAGGCAATTTGTTGGAACCTTTGGATCCCTCCAAGCCCTCACCATTTGCTGTAAATAATGGAGAAGAGCCAAGAAAACCTCAAGCAAATATGCAAAATGCCAATCAACCCCAACAACAACAACAACTTCCCCAACAGTCACAACAACAAATTCCACAACAACAAATTTCACAACATCAAAATCCACAACAACCTCAATCCTCAGTTGCTTCAGGCGACCAAGAAAACTTTAGCAACGAGTATGTTTCCTATCAAGTACAACAACCCAATATAATGCAATATAGACCAGCGCCTGGTTCCATCAACAATGTTGTTATATCTCCTGGTCAAAACTCTGCTACTTTTGTTCTGGGCAGCCAACAACAGGTTGGGCAAAATGCTTTCGGTTCTGTGGAAAAGGAACCCTTGTTCTCCAAAGATCATCCCGTTCAATATGGTACAGTAATCAATGAAGATATAAGCGGTATCAGCAGGCAGCCTGCACCCAGCGCTCCTTCAATTTACCAGGAAATGCCAAGTCAAGCACCCGTCTCCAATTTCCATCAAAATGGCAATTATGGTGGCAACAATCAAGAACCCAAAAGACCAGAATTGCAAAGACCTCCTCCGCCACCAGTCAATAACTTCCAGGAATTACCACCAGCACCTCCCTCGCCTTATCAACAATTGCCCTTGATTGGAAATATTAGAAATAAACCCAATAATCCCACACTTCAAAATCCACATGCTCTTACTCCACCACCACCACCTCCTCCATCTCCACAAAATCTAGCTTTGACCTCATCCAATCCTATTGGATCTGTACAATCGGTTAGTGCTCAGGAAAATGGCGATAGTTCTATGTCTCTAGGTTCCCAACAAGACACTAAAGAGCTGTTAGTTTCTACAAACATTCGTTTCCCAGCAAATGATGAGCAATCAGGAGAAGTACCCTCTTTACCGGTACAACATGGTCCACCAGCTGGTCCTAGCGTGAATGGTCATGCCCAACCTTTAAGTTTGCAACAAATTCAAATTTCAAATCCTGTGGTCTTCCCTAAACAGGAAGATGTCAAGTCTCAACAAAATGAAGTGGTTTATCCCACAGGTAATTCAAATAGTGATGGTGTTCAAATTCAAAAACAAGAGGTTTTAACCATGACTCAACATCAACAAAAATTGGTAAGTATTTGTAGCATGAAATAAAAAAATATTCGGAAAATAAATCTTGATATATTTTTCCTTCTTATAGACCTTCCCTCCTGCTAATGAACCTAATACTCCACCTCAACATATGATACCACCTCCTCCACCTAACAGCATTGCTTCAGAACATGAAAAGCCTCCAATGAATCGTCCTCATGGGGGACCACAGTTTGGCTTCAACGAGTATACCCGCAAACCCATACCAGGCATTACACGACCCAATCCCGATCGTCATTTACCCAACATCTTACCTCAATTCCGTCCTAATGCCAAAATTTCCAGTGGACATCCTCAACAACAGGCCAACTTTAATCAAGAACCTGGAAATATCCGTGTGGGAGGACCTCAACCACCCAAGAGAGGACCCATTAATGGTAATCCACAATTTTCTCACAGACGTCAACCTTTGGGAGGCCAACCCAACAGATATCCTCTAAACAGAATGTCAGATTATCCCGGTGGTCCACCACATCCCAATGAAATGGCTAATAGACGTGTTTATAGATTACCTCCTTATGGCGGTCCCGGCGTCCAATATATGGATAGACCTGGCATGCATATGAGAAGACCTTTGTCCCATAATCTAAGACCAGCTGAATCTATGAATATTGAAAGACATATTATGGCTCCTACATTAGAAAAACTTCCCGCCTTTGAGGAAGAAGATTTGGTTATTGACGACCCTCCTCAACATGTGGCTCCAAAAAAGGAGGCCAACTTATTTAGTGAAAACAAATTGGAACCAGTAGTTACCTTACAAATGTTGCAATCACAGAAAAAGGCTGTATCCCTACCCTCGGATGATAGTGGTGATGGTGAAATTCAAGTTCCCAGTTTAGATAATGATGAAGCTGATGAAGTAGAGAATGAAAACCGGGATGGTTTGTATGTTGTGTATCCCCTTAAAGGCGATAAAAAGGGTGAAACTGTAGATCCAAATGAAAATCAGAATTCTTTACCTGCTGTGGCTCATAATGAACCCCCCACTGGCAGTGAATACCAAAATACACCCTTCTCCATTATTAGGGACCAGCAGCAGGAACCTGTCTTGAAGAACAAGAAGCCTTTATCTTTGCAACAGCATAACAAGGCACAGCAACACAAGGATTCCTTCCCATATCCCATAGAAAAGCCAGATCCTTCATTAAGTGATTTAAATGCTGCTCCTAAAGTTCCAGGTGTGGTTATAGCTCCCAAGATCAGAAACGGTGCTTATGGCTTGGCAACAGAATCACCCATAGCTATTGCCTATACACCTACAGAACCCAGTCGCCCTCAGACTCTTGCTCAACATCTACATCAACCACATCGACACCAACACCCACAACAGGCCATGTACTCCAATGTTAACTTAGCTACTCCGGTAATTAAGGAAATTCGTACAGATACACAAACCGAGCAAGCTTTAAATGGACACGATTTTGATTTAAGAGCCCAGAACTATGAAAAGAACTTTATGGCACCATTTTATCCAAGTGTAAGTTTGGATTCTGTTACTAGCACTCCCACTAACGGCTGGAATGTATTACCCTCTTCCACGGATCAAACTTTATATGAAAAGAATCACATTGACCGATCGGATATTGGCACTGGAGACTCGAAAGCAGATGAGGATGCTGAATCTTCCACAAAATCATTTGAATTGGATAAATTCCAACCTGAACTACAGGGTGGCTTTAAGCCAATTTATCCTCCTGGCTACAAACTCGAAAATGAACAAGAAGAACAGGAGCAATTGCAATTGCATGAAAGCAATAATATGCCTTTGGCCTTGGCTAGTCGTATGGAACCTCCACAAAAACTACAACAATTATCCGAGGAGTACAAAACAAGTACTTCAATCTCTTCTACCACTTCCACAACACCTCAACCTTTAGTAGACAATGAAAATTCCAAAGTAAAGCCCACTGAAATTCCCTCCTCAACTGCAAAACCCACCAAAAGAACGAAATCCAAATTCGAAACTAGTTTAGCAGCTTTACTATTCGGTGAAGATGAGGAAGAAAACGGTGAAAACGAAGAACCCGTTGAACAGACTCAAGCTCGCCAAGAACCAACCAAAGCCATGATGAGCGGTCCAAGAAGTATACCACGCATGGGACCACGTAATTTAAAAATTTAAATTTAAAAATTCTTCTACTTGACTTTTCGAATTCTTATCTTATTTTTAGTTTTATTTTTTCGCTTTAATTTATTTAATTTATTCAGTTAACGTTCATAACTTTCTATTCATAGGAATTTTATTTATTTAAACTTAATTAATTAATAATTTATTTTAATTTTAAGTTACATCACCCTGTAAACCATTCTTCTAACAAGTATCGTCATTCCCCTGTTTTCTATAGAACTTGAAAACTTAATTGTATCAATCAAAGAAAAGGTCTTAACTCTTGCGAGTCTAATTCGAAATTTTGTAATTATAAAATACAACATCTTTAAGATTTCTTATTAGACTAGCGATTTGTTGAACTTTTGTCCTAAGCTCAAGAAATATGTTTTTTCTTTCCTTTCTCTATTAAACAAATAAAATTTTTTCTAAGTGTAATTTTTATTTAGTTATTAAATATTTTTGTTTTAGAAAAGGAAAGAACTACATATCTGCACATCTCACAAATTTCATAATAAACAATAGCATAATACAGAATTATTTATTTTAAAAACTCTTTTAATTTATGTTAACAATAATTGTAATTTTAATACGTATTTCAACAAATGAAAATTTAAATTAAAAATGTATTTATTTAAATATTTATTATAAAAAAAACACATAAAATTTAATAAATAAATAAAATTATTTATCATACCTAATTATCGTTGCATATTCTAATCTACTCTAGGATGAAGGCGTGGCATTTGGGGGCAAAATTTGTCGATAACATTCTCCGATCCCAGTTTGCCTCGTTTGAACTTGTACGTCTTGTAAGACAAACCTGTATCAAAGCACACTGTAGTAATTTGATATTCCACTGCAACTAACGGTAACTACATTAAATTGTGGGTTCATGTGTATTTCGATGAAAAGTTAAGTTTAGGTTGGACAGGTGGCTTACAACTTAATCGATGTTATGACAACTGCGACAGTACTCGTTTTTATAAAGATTAAGCCTTTTGGCATGCAACCCAAAATCGAATGCCCTGTAGTGTTTAGATCAAGTTACAAAGTCGGTTGCGTTTTAAAGATCCAATCATTTTGAACGATTGTTATCATATACGGGCCATGTTTGCTTTGAAACTGAACAAGAGGTTTCAGTGGACCAAGTGTTATGGGCTGACCTGTATAGAAATTGCCTTACTAGCAATATGCAGCCGGATAGCGGCAAGAGCGTTAATTGGTCGACATCTTCCTGACCAAGAAGAGCACCAGATTTAGAAAGTTTATCCGCAATATAGCAATGACTCGCCGTCTTATTGGGAGATGCCCAGCATTTGCAAGTGACAACAGATGTCGTATGGACATTAGACAGGGATTTTTTCGTGGCCTGACTGTCGATACAGAAACGAATATTTCTGTCGTATATTCTGTGGTAAATATCTTAGCAATATAGCAATGTCTCGCCATCTCATTGGCAAATGCCCAGCATTCGTGAGTATTAGATAGGGATTTTTGGCGGCCTGTCCGTCAATACAGAAACCAATATATCTGAAGTATATTCTGTGGTATCTTAGCCACTTGACTGCCTTATATATCCGATATCTCGGCCTGAAAATTGCTATAGATTTTGGGGATCTTAAAACAGATTTCCCTCCCTAATAAAGAAACGAAAAAGCCTTCCCCTTCTTTAACTTGGATCTATCCGTGCATACCTCCAGACACCAATCATTAGAGGAAGTAGGAGATAATCACAGTAAAATATCGGTTACCGAGTCGTTACATACCAGGAGGTTTTATAATTAGATTAGATAGAGAGACAAGGATATATTAGAGGTTTTCGAGTCCAATGTGAAAACCTAGTCTAGTAGAATAGCAGTGTCAAATAGTGATTAACGATCATGAAATTGAACTGCAAAGTTAACCTCCCATTAGTGTTTTCCGATCACAAATTTTAAGTATAATCTGTGTGCGTAAAATTCCTTTAGTGTATATCGATCACAATTCGGGATTTGTTAATAAGGAAGGAATACATAACCTCTATTTGTGGTTCTCGAGCACGAATTAGTAGTAAGGGTTTACTATTAAACTGAATATGGGCTTACTGTGGAGTTGAAATTCCATTAGTGTTTGTTAATAGTGTTTATCGATCACGAGTCGAGAATTGTGGTAGCTACTGTTTGTATAATAAGGGGGGATTGCATAACCTCTTTTAGAGATTATCGAGCTCGAAATTGTATTAAAGGCACGTAAAATCCTATGTTTATTGCTTACAGGTTGGGATTTGTGGTAGCTATTGTTTGTTTAATAAGGGTGCATAACCTCTATTAGACATTATCGAACACGAAATAGTATTAAGGGCATTTTAAATCCCATTAGTGTATATCGATCGCGAGTCGAGATATATGGTAGCTACCATTTGTATAACAAAGAAGGAATCCAACTAATATCGGTTCTCTAATACTAATTAGTATTAAGGTCGTGGAGGTTTTGTTATCAAACAGCAATTGCGTTTCGATCTTGAATAGAGAGGTAATGAAACTCTATAGAAATCGGAGGAGCTGAAGACAAACACATCACTTTCCATTCCTTATTAACTTAAATAGGGGTATTGCGATGTATATTCGTGATGAAAGTGCGTACCAGTACTAGCAATCATAAGGCATGCATGATACCGAATTTAGTTGTCTCTGGGTTAAGTTCAGAATAAGGGCGCATATTTTACACTTTGTTTACTTTAACAGATGCGCAAACGCGGAAAGATCACAAAATTAACTCGTCCTGCTTTCGCCATTCAAACAGGGAACTCATTTCCGAAAAGTTAAAGTCTTATCCAGTAAAAGTCCGAGTCGAGAATACGGTCCAACTTAATAATGTTTGTATATACATATATGACAGCGCATAGAGAAAGGGACCTACTACACAAAACAAAAACTACACAAAACAAGTGGTAGGGACGACCAACGCGCGTTTTCAAGGTTGACCAACACGTTCCTGACGTCATGAGATGTGAGACCAATACCAACACGCTCAGTGATGGTATTGCTCTCCTGAACAAAATCCTTAGGTCCCTTTCAGCGCATAGAGAAAGGGACCTATGGGTAAAAAAATAAGCGTAAAAAATAAGGTTAAAAACAATATTTAAATTTTTAAAATGGCTATCCTGAACAAAACCGGATTTTACCCTTTGGTCCCTTTCTATTTTTATTTTTATTGAAAGGACATAAAAATATGTTTTCAAATTCTAACAAAGAACATTTATGAAATAGAAATGTTCTATTTAGCTTGATGACCTTTCGCCAATTTTCTGGCAAACTCCATGATTCACGTTCATATAACTTTTGATCTTTTTGAATAAAAAACTTAACCAAGTGCAATTTAACAGAGTCCTCCTCCTTTAAAGTTTTATAGTTTAAAGAGTTCTGTAAAGTCCAATAAAAATGGTAGTCTTAGGAGTGCAAGGTTAAGGCTTTATGGTAGATACATCAAAAGTTCCCGGCCAAGTGGCTCAGTTTTTGGAGAGCGACCTTTAAGATTGACCAATTCAGGCCTCGATTAATGCCGTTTGTATAAAAATTCGGAATTACTTATGAAACGAGCCAATAATAACTTTAAAACGCATTGTTCAATAAAAATGTACAACTTTTTAATAACTCGATTTTGCCAACTTTTTTTTATCGACAACTCAGAAAAAGAAATTTGTTCTTTGAAAAATCACAAAAATTTCCCAAAAAGGTTTATCAAAAATTTTGGTACATTAAAAATTTACTGTAGTGTATAGCACTAAGATTCCAATTTATTACAATTATTTATTATTGTAAAAAATAGTTTTTTGATAAAACCAAAAAATGTTGGTGGCGAAACCTTAAAAATTATTTCCAAAACGATTGCTCGGATTAAAAGAAAGTTACGCGAATATTTATTGCTCAACCTCCTCTATTTTTTAAATAACTCGAAAACTAGAGCTAAATTAAAAACAGTAAGTACCCCTAAATTCTGCACAGTGCAATTTACAATATTTAATACATTGTAAATATGAATGCCTCAAAGTATGCTTTACTTGTAATTCTTTATAAAAACCTTCATACAAATATAGTGAAAGAAATCATTCATAGATGTCGCCATAATTAATTTCAATAAAAAAAAGACCGTTATATTTTGTTTAATTTAAATAATTTTATATATATTTTTATTTCAAAATGTTTAACTTACATTACTACAATTTATTAAATATTTATTTATTTAAATTTTCGACTTACTTCATACATTAATATATGGTTTAATACTCTTGTTAGTAATTATTGTTTGATTTTATTTTATATTCCTATAACATGATAAAATTTTAACAAATGTATTTTATTTTTTTTTGGTTTTTATGTTTGTAAAAGGAGTTTGTTGAGTGATTCTATGAAATTGATTGCTTTAATGTTAATTTAAATGAGATTTTTATGAAAAATTAAAATCGTTTGGATGTTAAAAACTAAACTTTTGGCAACAATGAGCGATTTTTTTGTTTCGTTTGTTCACATGGAAGTAATGAATTTGATGAGGTTGAGTTTAATGTCAAGTGGAAGTTTTTGCTTTCATAAATCTTAATGTTACAAATTAATTATGATATGCTAAAATGTCTAGTATAATTTTTTGTTTTTATTACAATAAAATTAATTACAAAAGAGTTTGGGGATTTAAGTGATTAAATTTTAGATGTTTGAGGTTAATTTATGAGTTAAAAATATTCGTGTTTAATAATTTTTATATGGACGATTTTTTCAATGATTTGTTTAATTTATTTATTTAAATTTTGTGAAATTTATTTATATATTTTTTTTTGTTTTGTTTTTATAAGTTTACATTTATTTCAATTCCAATTTATTATATATTTTAATAAAGTTACGTCATATTTATAAATTTATATTTAAAATTTTATATCAAAAGAAATTGACTAATTAATACATATATTTATTCTACATATGTTACAGTATACATAAATTTGTGTTACTAAATACTTTTCCCTTTTTTAAAGTTATTTTTTGTTTAATAAATTTTTCCAATTATTTATAATTTCATTAATATTTTTAATTCATACCCAACGAATTTCAGTCTTTGTCGGTGTCCCATTTTTTAATTTGTAAATTAAATTTAAAAGGAAACCCAAGAGTATTATTGGCAAATAAAATGTTGGCTAATTAAATACGTTTCTAAAATGAGATTTAAATATTCCTACGTAAGAAACTTTTTGAACTTAATAAATTAAAAAAAAAAAAATAATTTTAGGATTTTTTCCATGTGGACCAAAAAATCAAACTTTTAAACAATAAAATTCAATTTTGGCAAAAATAACAAATTAGAGGACAAAATTATGAAAATAAAATAAAAAGCGACTCTACCATAATATTTAATATTTTAATAAATTAACCTATTCACAAAAATTTTAATTAAAGTATAATCAAAAACTGGTAATTTTTCAAAACAAAAAAAAACATTTTTATTTATGTTTTCATATAAAATGCTTATCTAACCAAATTCTGATCTATTCTCGATCTTTAAAGTTCCGAAATTTCAGTTTTATCTATTAAGTGCTCCCTAAAGTATGTTAATAATGCTTAACACCTTTTCAGAATAATAGACATTCATCACATGAGTAACAAATTTAAATTACATATTTGGACTCATCATCGGAAATCCCACTTTTATAATGATTTTATCCATATTAAGAGCTTCTAAAATCCAAATCATTGATCCAACCTGTATCTAACATCCAGAATTTTCATATAATATTATCTTTTAAATTGATCCCTAAAGTATGCTACAAAAATATTACACATTTCAGAAATAATCGGTTTTTAATAAAAACAAATCTTGAAATCTGTAAAATGTTTGTATGAAATTAATTTTTAATGAATATCTCCTTAACTAATGGCCAAAAAGCGCTGAAAAACACTATTACGTATTTTTGAAACACGCTTAATCCGAAAATGATGTCCAAATTGAGCTAGGAAGAAGTCTTCCCAGAAATACATCTGAGTTTTAAAACACCTAGGCGTATGAGTAATACTCAGAAATTTAATACTATTTATATGCTGAAGTTAAATAATGAAAAATCTGTTGAACTTTTTTACGAAATTCATTTTCGACGAATGTCTGCTTCACTACTGGTTATACGCTAAATCCGCAAATGATGTCGAACTTGAAAGAGAACGAAGTATACCCGGAAATAACTCCAATTTTTAAGACTCCAAGACTTTTTGAGGAAATACTTGGTAACAAGCTTAATGCATATGTATGTTACCTCCAAAAGCGCCACAACGGGATTTCAGAAGCTTAATCCGAATTAGTAATCAAAATTTTAATCAAACCTGTATTTTCAAAGATCCAGATTTTTTAGTTCGATCCCTAAAGTATGCTTCAAAAATATTACACTTTTTAGAAATAATCGGTTTTTAATAAAAACAAATCTTGAAATCTGTAAAATTTTTGTATGAAATTCATTTTTAATGAATATCTCCTTAACTATTGGCCAAAAAGGGCTGAAAAACGCTATTACGTATTTTTGACACATGCTTAATCCGAAAATGATGTCCAAATTAAGCTAGGACGAAGTCTTCCCAGAAATCCAGCAGGCTTTTAAAACACTTAGGCGTATGAGTAAATGTAATACTATTTTTATGCTGAAGTTAAATAATAATTTTCGACGAATATCTCCTTAATTACTGGTCAAAAAAGGGATGGCAAACTCTAGTTCATATTTTTATCAAACGCTACATTTGAAAATGATATCAAAATTCTACTAGAACAAAGGCTTTTTCAGGATTGAGAAAATTCCTATAAAAATAGGAATTTTTTTTTGAAAAATTTAATATAAAAATAGTGAATGTTTCAAAAATTTCCTATAAAAATAGGAAATTTTTGAAAATTTTCCTATAAAAATAAGCAATTTTTGAAAAATTTCCTATAATTATAGTAAATTTTTGAAAAATTTCGTATAATTATAATAAATTTTTGAAAAATTTCCAATAAAAATAGTAAATTCTTGAAAAATTTTCTATAATAATAGTAAATTTTTGAAAAATTTCGAATAAAAATAGGAAGTTTTTGAAAAAATCCTATAAAAATAGGAAATGTTTGAAAAAATTCCTATAAAAATAGTAAATTTTTGAAAAATTTGCTAAAAATAGTAAGTTTTTGAAAAATTTTCTATAAAAGTAGTAATTTCCTGTAAAAAAAGTAATTTTTTTAAAAAATTTTCTATAAAAGTAGTAACATTTTGAAAAATTCGTATAAAAATAGTAAATTTTTGAAAAGTTTCCTATAGAAATAGTAAATTTTTGAAAAATTTCCTATAAAAATAGTAAATGTTTCAAAAGTTTCCTATGAAAATAGTAAATTTTTATGAAAATAGGAAATTTCTGAAAAATTTCCTATAAAAATAGTAAATTTTTAAAAAGTTTCCTATAAAAATAGTAAATGTTTGAAAAATTTGCTATAAAAAAAGTAAATTTTCGAAAAATTTCGTATGAAAAAATAATTTTTGAAAGATTTTCTAATTCTTATTAATAAAGTTCTTTGTTAAATTTTTTTGCTGCCTTTGGGATTTTTTCATTGATTTAATCATTCTTGTCCTCGGCTTTAAATCAAATCAAAAATTTTCTACCTTATTTAGTGTTGACAATATCACAATAATGATGATTTTTGTTAAAATAAATATCCTTGACAAAGGATATCATTATTTAACCATATGACACAAAAGCACAGCCATAATACAAATTTAATGCATATATTACCTTCAAAAGCTCCATGATATGATTTTACATGCTCATCCTAATTTGTAACCAATATTTTTTTCAAACCGTTATCTCTGAAGATAAAGATTTTTTGTTTAACCCCTGAAGTATGCTACAAAAATATCACCCATTTTAGAAATGATCTGTTTTTATAAAAAAAAAAAAACTTGAAATATGTATGTAAAATTTTTGCATTAAATTTATTTTTGACAAATATCTCCTTAACTACTGGTCAAAAAGGGCTGAAAACCCATATTACGTATTTTTGACACACGCTTAATACGAAAATGATGTCCAAATTAAGCTAGGACGAAGTCTTCCCAGAAATCCGTCAGGTTTTTAAAACACCTGGGGGGTTACCGCGTAACTCGATTCGAAACGGAAAATTTTCGAGTTCGTACAAATGGTACTGTCTAATACGATCTTCGTATGTTTTGTTTCGAAAGTGCGGACAAGTTTTTTTCGCTTTCGACAAATAAATTTCCCTTTCGTAAATGCAACTGTGTATTACGAAAACGGACATTTTTGTCGTTTAAAATGA
Organism: Stomorhina lunata; assembly: GCA_933228675.1. Lineage (NCBI taxonomy): Eukaryota > Metazoa > Arthropoda > Insecta > Diptera > Rhiniidae > Stomorhina > Stomorhina lunata. Next base: position 129,601,577 of record OW121740.1, read on the forward strand.
TAGGAAATTGTTCGAAAGCTATTTAGGTAGTGACAGTTGAGAAAAATGTAAGTATTTATAGAAATTATACTTTTTTAAATAAAAATCCATTTTTATAAAGTGATTCAAATAATAGATTTGTATTGTTAACATTTTTAAGGAATATTCCGAAAAAATATATTTACACAAACAAAAAACAATATGGTGGAATATATGACAAGGCATCATGGATTGGCAAAGGGACATTTAAATGTCCTTGATGCCAAAAACAAATTAAGTCATATGTGGAAAAAGTTGCAGTGATTTCACGCCTGATCGTGATGTCAAGGGCTGGAAAAAAGTAATTTATTTTTAGGTTTGGGCTTTCTACAAAAATAACGTAAAAGCAAATGTCATAGGAGCCGTAGCAGCATTTCTGGGACTGGAGGTGGACCAAGCAGATTAGAACAGCAAACGTCCAATTTTCTTTCGATAGATGAAGCTATAAGAGTTTGGATCAAAAAGCTAATCACACAATGTGCCAACATTAATACGAAGATGTAGTCTTGAAAATAATTTAAATGAAAATTTCAATTCCTCCACTTCAAATGTTTCCGTCATTTGGACTTAAATGAGAGCTACGGTCAAATGTGGACCGATTATCTCGAAATTTGGCAAATTGATAACAGTTGTTACAAAAATTATGTATGCAAAAAATAAACTCAAAATGTTCATTATCTTTAGATTTACAAGCGTATTAGTGATTTTTTTGTCTCATTTAGTGCGTTTTTAAAGAAGAGTTTGTATGGGAGCGAAATTTGGTACAGTGATTTTAGTTTATATAAGCAGTATTTGTTTTAAATTTCATGAAAAATATTGATATTTGTGGCCAATATGTCAATTCCGGGAAGTGGGGCCTATGGGAAGTACCATAAATAATGGACTGATTTTGACTAATTTCAATAGCCATGGTCCCATTATCAAAAAATGATCTGTGCCAAATTTCATTAAATTATCTTTAGAATTGCGACCTGTAGTTTGATTACAAGGTTTACATGGGGGTCCAGCCAGCCAGACGGACGGACGGACATCGCTAAATCGATTCAGAAAGTGATTCTAAGCCTATTGGTATACTAAAAGGTGGGTCTAAGACAAATATTTCTATCAGCACAAACTTATACTACCCTTTCCACCTATGGTGGTGAAGGGTATAAATATCATACCAAGAGAGTTCAATAACTGTTTTGAAAGAATTTAATGAAGGGCTCCAAAAATATTTAAGACGAAGTTATGATGTACAACATAGCATGTATAAGCTCGAACTCCTAAATTAAATTTAGAAATTTAACTTTAAAAAGAAAAAATTCAACTTGAAATAGAAAAATTAAACTACTAAAAGAAAAATTCGATTTCAAAAAAGTGACGAAGTTGGAAAAATCCAAAAGAAAGGTCCAACAATTGGAAATGAAGAAAGCTATTCTAAACCATGAATTGGAAATTGTTAAACAATATACTCTAATTTAATTGTGCTAATTTATTAAATTGTTCTAATTGCCAATTTAATTGTGGGTGTATATGGTCATTCACATTTTATTAGAAAGATCCATTATGTTTGAAGAGTCTCTAATTAATTTTCTTTGGACTCTTTCAGGCACCGTATCATTTCCATCATCGAACCATAAGGAAACGCAATCTATATTATACAATTATTTAAAAATTACTTGAAATTGCTATTAATATGTTTTGTTTTGGGAAATTTGTGTGTCAAACAGCAGTGCTACCAACATTTCCACAAATTTTCCCTTATGTTTGTGAATACAACACTGTGTTCGTTTCGAACGACTTACACAGTACGGTGAACCTTTCGATTCGGAAATTTCTTTCGAAAGATTTTACTTTTCGAATCGAGTTACGCGGTAAGGGCCCTGGACGTATGAGTAATATCTCAGAAATTTAATAAAATGTTGATGCTGATGTTTAATAATGAATATCTCCTTAAATACTGTTCAAAAAGGGCTGGAAAACTATAGTATATATTTTTGCCACACGCTTAATCTGAAAATGATGTCCAATATGAACGAGGACGAAGACTTCTTGAAAAAAACTCAGATTTTTCAAACTCCTAGGCGTATGAGTAATATTTCAGAACGATTAGAAGAGTCTTATTGACAACAGAAAACAAACAAAATTTCTATAAATAAAATGAAAAACAAATAAAAAAAATCAAATAAAACATTCAAAAATATTTTTTTAAAATAAATCACTTTATTTTACTAAAATTTTTAAAATTCATAAAAATTAAAATGTAATCAAAAGAAATTACCAATTAAATTAAATAATTAATAATATTTCAAATATAAATAGAAAATAATATTGTACAAATATAAGTAAATTTTTAAAAAGATTAAATTTAAAGCAAATAATTAATAATTAAATTTTTAAAATAATTAATATAAATTACAAAAAATAATAAAAATAAATATTTTAAACATTTAAATGTAAAATTAAAAATTATAAATATTTAAAGATTTTTTTCAACATTATTTTTTTTAAAAATAAAATAGTAAATAAGAAAATTTTCTTATTTTTTAAATTTTAGAATATAATCAATTAATTATAGTTTTTATAGATCGTACATTATATATACAACGATTTTAGTAGAATAAACAAACAAATAGATATACATACATATATAAATATAATTTTGAATATATTATACAATTTTAGATACAATTTAATATTAGTTTTATTGTATTTTTTTAATTAAATTTACATTTTTACTTTTAAGGTTTTTGTTTGTTAATTAAGTCTTACAACCCTTTTTACTAATAATACTAATAAATTTTTTTTAAATGTTAATTATTAAACAAAAAAGTTTTTGAAATTAAACTTTTTAATTTGCATAATTTTATGAATTAAATAATTTTTAATTTATTTAAATTTATGATAAAAGAGTTCCGAATAAAATAGACATTTACTATTCCAGGTAAAACTTATCGCTTTAATTGTTATGTTCAAGATGATTGTTTTAAAATCTTTAATTTTCAATTATTATTAAGTTTAAAATGGATTACGATAAAAAGTTACGCAAAATATAAAGGATGGGTTTAAATTTAAACAGTGCTCGATTGATCGATTTACACATGATTTCCGTTGGGATTTTTTAGGAAATTATTTTCGAAAACAAAGACAATTTGGTGAAAAATTGCCGTATTTCGGGCTTAGGAAACCCACACGTGATCTTACCAAAGCCAATGGCTGTTTGGTGCTACTTGTGGAGCAAAGGCATCATTTAACCACATTTCTTTAAAAATGAGGACTACACAACCATTACAGTCAAAGGAGACACCTATCGGACAATGTCAACTGAATTTGATTTTACCCGAACTTTTTTTTTTAAGAGAATTTGGTTACTTTTTTAGAAATAGGATAGTAGAGAGGTGAAAGGTGATGGAAATTAGGGCTAAAGCTTTTCTACTATTCAACACTGCAATTGCACGTCATGTCAATTTTTAGAACAGTGAATTTTTTATCTTTTTGTTCTACAGCCAAATTTATATAGTTTACATCGACAGCGTGTTATTGCTGTAGGATTGTGAATGCTGTCGTAATTATTAATTTTAATATAAATTAATAATTGCAGAAAATTGAGGTTGCGTGACCGAGGACCGAACCCAGGATGAATATAACATGTTATGCTTAGTAGTCAACTTGTTAAACCAACTAAGCAACAACACCCCCTCAATCGATTTATTTATTAGCCGAAATAGTGATGTAATTGGCAGGTCCGATCGAATGGGATACTGTAAGCCATATAAATGAAATAATTTTTCATTTTCAACAGAAATCTTAAGATTTACGAGCATTTGAGTAGTTTTTACAAGCATTTAGTGACGTTTGACAGAAGCATTTGTATGGGAGCTATGGTCAAATATGGACCGATTACAACTCAACTCGGTACAGTATTTTCTGCTTACATAAGCAGGATTTAGTTTCAATTTCATAAAAATATACTGAAATTTGAGGCCAAAATCTCAATTCAGAAAAACCAGACCTATGGCAGGTACCAAAAATAATGGACCGATTTTAACCAATTTCAATAGCAGTAGTCGTACTATAAAAAGAAAAGTCTGTATCAAATTTCATCAACTTTTGAGAATTGCGACCTGTACTTTACAGTACAAGCTTTACATGAGGTTCCAGCCAGATGGACGGAAGGACTGACATAGTTAAATAATCTCAGAAAGTGATTCTAAGTCTATTGTTATACTTAACTTGGGTCTAAGACTACCCACAAAAAAAAAAAAAGGTAAAGCATCTGCCACGACAAATAAATATTTAAAACGAAATTTCTCCAAAAATGGTTGTTACAGTTTCTGAGACAGCACAAAGTGCCTACATATTCCTGGCCCACTTTGGCATCATGCGTCGTAGTCGTATATTCGAACACCGTAATAAGGCTGAATGTAAAATAATACTTGTATCACGAGAGACAAATTGGGATCTTGGTGTCCAAGAATTTAAGCGTATATGGGCCAGCTCTTTCAAACAAACAGAATCAAATATTAAATCTTAAACGAAAATCAATAACATTTTAATGAATGGGTGATGTAGGGGATGTTGGATACCAAGAAACGGTTCTGATTGGTCTTAACTCGGTAAGCCCTCCTTGAGGAGTCACAGGAGGAACTACGTTAAAACCCGTTAATATAGTGAGCTAACAAGTGCCGCATGTTCTTCCATAGGAACCATAAAAATATGGGTTAGGACGTCGGGCTAGGAACCCACTCCTGGAAAAAAAATTATTGCGAAATAACTAAAATAAGAATAAAAACGGCCCATCTTATGTAAAAAGAGGACTTCAGAAACTTCAATGAAAAGACCAAGTACAGAAACGTCTTTTAAAAGATTGCCCTTTAAATTTTAGAATATTTGCACAAGATCGAAACTGGAGTTCTGAAATAAGATCTTTTCTTTAACCCTAACATGTTGTAAATATAGGCCATTTATGTAAGTAAGTAAACATTTTTATGTCAGACGAATGAGAGGAATTTTGGAGTTACTCACTCAAATTACAATATACGGGAACACAAAACACCGCAATTTTAGGCCACAACTTATTTATCTTGAAAAATATTGAAACAAAATATTTTTGAAACTGCTAGAAACGTTTTGGTTTTTCTTTGTTTAATTATACCCTTCACCACCATAGGTGGAAAGGGTATTATAAGTTTGTGCTGATGTATGTAACGCAAAGAAATATTTGTCTTAGAGACACCTTTTAGTATACCAATAGGCTTACAATCACTTTCCGAGTCGATTTAGAGATCAGTCCGTCCGTCCGACCGTCCTTCTGGACGGCTGGACCCACATGTAAACCATGTAATCAACGTACAGAAAAGAAAATCTAATGAAATTTGGCACAGATCATTTTTTGATAATGGGACCATGGGATCATAAGTTTATTTTTTACATACATAATTTTTGTAGCAACTGTAATCAATGCCAAATTTCCAAAAAAAAAAAAAAAAAAAATTGCCAAATTTCAAGTTTATCGATACATATTTGACTCCAGCTCTCATATAAGTCTAAATGCCGGAAACAGCTTAAATATGCAAGTTTTGAGAAAATGTTTGTATGATGGCCAAATTTAGCTAATATTTGTCTTTATACAAAAAAAAAACACACCTTTGACCTTATTGGTGAAGGGTATCGCATAGTCGGGCTTGATCGACTTGTTTTGTTTTTAATTAAAATTCATAAAAATAATTTGTAACCCAGTGTTAAAGAAAAAGTCCGAGTAGTTTTGAGTAAGAGAGGTAATGAAATTACTCACATAATTTAGCAAAGACTTAAACCAGTGTTTTGAGTAACTTTGGACTGTTTTGGGTAGTTTCGTTATCGTACGGGAACACAATTTATATTTTACTTTTAAAGTATTATGTAACTTAATACAAGTACAAATTCTATTCGGAACTCTCCTTAAATTAAATTTTAATACATATTAATAAGTTTTATACACTTTCTTAATTTTCTTAAATATTTTTTGTTTTTTTTTTTTTATAATTAAAGACATAATTTATAATAAATATTTTCAAATTTTTAATTAAAATAAATATATAATTTTTAATTACTTTATTAACAGCTTAGCTTTCCTGGGGTATACCAAAATCAAGAAATTTAAGGAAAATGTAGGGTTTTCGCTTTGTCTAAATTTGAAAAGAGGTATTTCAAATAAATTTACAAAATTTTGGTAAGATTTTATCGTTTTCATACAAATTTTTTAAAAATAATTTATTAAATTTTTGGATATATTTGATTTATTTTCTAAGACTAAATTGTTAATTTTTTTACATTTCAGTGAAGAAAAATTTAAAATTTTTATAAAATTTTAAATTTATTTTATTTTACATTTCGCTCATAAAGATTTTAAATAATTTAATTTAGTAATAGTAAGTAATTTCGTTTGTTTTGTTTCGTTTATTTTAGGGGAATATCTTTAAGTATTTTTTTTTAGAAAATTTTTGAATTTTTCTTTTAATTTCTTTTAATTTTTAAGGTTATAATACATTCTAAAATTAAAAATTTAATTTCTTTAGGTTTTAATACATACTAAAATTAAAAAAAAAAAAGAAAAGACTAGTTTATTAATAGACTTTTACGAAGGTTTTTTTTATAAATATAATTTTTTATTTAATAAAATTTAACTTAGTTTTTTATATTTTATACAATGTTCTTTTGTTAATATTTTACATAATTACTTTTGGCATTATTGTTTAATTTTTTATTCATTTGATTAATGATTTTCTTTTTTATTTTATACATATGTATAATATATATATTTTTTTAACTTTGCACACTCCGATTTATATAGAACTTTATTCTCAGACACCTTTTTAGTCAATAAATTATATTAAGTATATAAAAGATATAGGAATAGTTTTGAAAGAAATTAATATTCAGTTTAGGTATGTTTCTGTAGGTGATATTTTTTATTAAAGTCTTATTTTAAAATTGTTTTAGGTTCACATACATCAAAAATTTTCTATGAAATCCAAAAAAACAATCATGAGAACATAAATATTGTTCTTTCCACAGCTCCAAAAAAATGGAAAACTTTTAATCTAGTTTTGACATATTTGTTATGTTTAAGGAAAACTCTTAACTATATTTTGTGGATTTCCAATACAATTTAAGAAATTGTGACTTACACTTATTTCATATTTGAATGTTCTGATTATACACAATAAAAAAAATTATAGTCTTGCTGTAATAAACTTTGACATTCTGAACTAAAATTTTGAATTGGTCCTAAATTGCTAGAGTTAAAAAGAAAAGTCAAAAGTCACGTTTTATTAGAAATATACCAAATTATCATTGAAATTATTCCCAATTAAGTGACTAATATCACATCGATTTTTATAGTTGTTTTTTTTTTTTTTTTTTAAAGTGAAAAAAAAAACGGAAAAATCGAAACGTGTTGAAAATGATGTTTATAAATTAGCATGTCACCCAAACCCATTAGCCAGAAACATTCTAAATAGTGGTTGGTGGCCATTTTATTAAAATATTTTATAGTTAAGTTTTATAGTTAACAAAATTTTTGTATAGAAAATTTTTTTTTATCAAAAATTTTTCGATAAAAAAATTTTTTATCAAACATTTTTCTATAGAAAATTTTTTAAAAAATTTTTTTTATTAAAATTTTTTTTATCAAAAAATTTTCTATAGAAATTTTTTTTATGAAACATTTTTCTATAGAAAATTTTTTTATGAAAAATTTTTCTATAGAAAATTTTTTAATAGAAATTTTTTTTATCAAAAATTTTTCTATAGATATTTTTTTATCAAAATTTTTTTTATAGAAAATTTTTTTATCAAACATTTTTCTATAGAAAATTTTTTTATCAAAAATGTTTTTGTAGAAAATTGTTTTTTTATAGAAATTTTTTTTTTATCAATAATTTTTCTATAGAAAATTTTTTTTATCAAAAATTTTTATGTAGAATTTTTTTTATCAAAATTTTTTTATAGTAAATTTTTTTATCAAAAATTTTTCTATAGAAAATTTTTTATAGAAATTTTTTTTATCAAAAAATTTTCTATAAATAATTTTTTTATCAAAAATTTTCCTACATATAATTTTTATATCAAAAATTTTTTATAGAATTTTTTATCAAAAATTTTTCTATAGAAAATGTTTTTATCAAAAATTTTTCTATAGAAAATTTTTTTTAACAAACATTTTTCTATAGATAATTTTTTATAAAAAATGTTTCTATAGAAAAAAGTTAAACAAATTTTCTATAGAAAAACTTTTGATAAAAAAATTATCCATAAGAAAATTTCTATAAAAAATTTTTCTATAGAAATTTTTTGATAAAAAAATTTTTGATCAAAAAAAATTTTCTAAAGAAAAATTTTTGATAAAAAAATTTCTATAGAAAAATTTTTTATAAAAAAATTTCTATAGAAAAATTTTTGATATAAAAATTATATATAGGAAAATTTTTGATAAACAAATTTTCTATAGAAAAATGTTTGATAGACAAACAATTTTAATAGAAACATTTTCTATAAAAAATAATTTTTATCAAACATTTTTTCTAAGATAAATATTTTTTTTTTTTTTGGATTTTGTACAAAAACAAATTTTATTGCTTTTCTGTAGAAGAAAAATACGAAACTTATCCCACTTTCTAATGGAATTGAGTTCTGTAACAAGACTGACAGTGAAACGCAAATTTTCGAATTACATTCTGCTCATTGGTAAAATATATTTTTCATAACGAAAAATTTTAATTGCAAACGATTTCTGTGATAATGACATAATTCCAAATCGGTTTTTTTTAATTTGAATCGCCTTCTTTCAATCTTTAGTCGACAAATTAGTTTTTTGGAATTTTTTTTGGACATTCGAAATTTCTCGTTACAAATTTGAAAATTTTTAATTGTTTCGTTCCAAATTCATAAATATTTCTCAAAATTTTTTGTTTACTACTTTTAAGACAAAAATGATATCACTCGTATTGCAAAAATGCTATGATTTTTTCAAAACATAAATTTTGAATAATAATTCCATAAGCACAATTTCACAATTTCAATTACGTCTGATTAAATTTGAATTCGATCTATTCCGTTGTTAATTTTACGGCAATCGGTTATTCGTATCGAAACGTCTCGGAAATGTTAGGATTCCGACCAAGGACTGCCACTTCTGCGATATTAACAGCAAAACAACATATTTTTGGATTATGATAATGTTGTAAAAGATTGATGATATATGAATACATAAAATAGCGAAAAAAATTTCACTTCAAATAAAATCCAACAAAATTAAATTTTAGTACTTAAAAAACGAAAACATTTCAAGTAAATTAATAGAAAAAATGTTTAAAAAAAAAAAATAGTTTTAAAACATAGAAATCAAAATCGAAAGCAATTTTCGAAATCCCATTCTCGAAAACGATCTCAAAATATCCATTGAAAAAATAACACCTTATTAGGGATTAATATTTCTTTTGTAAAAAATAAGCAAAATCTATATAAAAAATAAAATAAAATTTCAACAACAAATAAATAAATTGTGTAATAAATAAAGAAAATAATAAATTCATCAAAAATTTTAACGAAAAAAATGGAAAAACGCACACACTTATTTGGTTTAGCTTGATAAAATTAAGAAAAAAAAAAAAAAAACAAAAATAGAAAATAAATGGAAAGAAAATATAAAAAAGGAACATGAAAATTAAATTAATTAGCAAAAGGTAAAGTAATTATTTAACAAACTTAAAAATAAAATTGTTTCACAGATTGTAAAGTTTTAACCAGAAAAAAAGGAGGAGCTGCCTTAAAAATAGAAAAAGATCAGGGAATAGTTTTCATTTAGGACTAATGATTTAAGGACAAGTATTAGTACTTGTCGGTGTCTGAGTTGGGGTAATAGAACCTGTGGATGTGGTCATCGTTGTAGTAGCCGTGACTGAGGCTGGTGATGCATTAGTTTGCAGGGAGTTAGTATAAACCGGTGTTGAGGCTAAGGGATTGCCACCAAGTTGCGTGCTAGCGGAGACTATACTGCAAGCGGAATTGTGATGTTGATGCTGCTGTTGTTGTTTTAGTTTATCGAATATTTGCAATTTTGATTTGACCGCTCCCTCACAAACCATTAAACGTGCCTGTGAAGGTTTCTTGTCTAGTTCAAAACAAAAAGCTTCGTAATCTGAATTAATAGCTGCATGACGTTTAAAATCAGAATAGCGTCTTGATTCATAAGACAAATAGGAGGGACCTAAAGCCGAAGCAGCTACAGCAGCGGCCATAGAAGAGGACGTTGAAGAAGTTGAGCCACTAGCATTGGCATGACCACCTGTTGCACTAGAGCCGCGTGGTGGTGGTGTACTATCAGGTACTTGTCGCTTACGCTCAAAATATTCTACAATCTTAGCAATTTGTGCCGATCTGGTACTGGTGGGGTAGGCAAAGGAACGATCATCCCAGAGTAGGGAATCGGAGCCAGCTAAACTGCTGATGTCATCGGAACTATCAGTGTATATGGAGGAGGTGCGATTTTTACAATACAACAGCTGATTGGTGGCAAAGGGGCTGCGTTGCATTAAAGAGTGTATTTCCGAATCCAAGGCTAACCTGTTTATAAGACCCGCCGTGGCGGTAAAGTTGGGATCATAACTGTTGCCGCCCATTAAATGATGGTGACAGGTATAACGACGATGACTGCGTGCAGCATCGGGTAATTCTAAATCATCTAAAGATCTTAAAGCTGCAGCACTGGAAGAGGTATTAATGCCTCCAGCTCCCCCACCACTAGTAGGTTCATCAATCAGTAAAACCGAAGATGACGTGGAGGAGGAATCGTTTAAAAGCTGCTGATGTTGGCCGCTTTGTGATGTAGAGCCGTAATAGCAACAGCGGCATAAACTGGCCAATTTATCACTAAATGGAATAAAGGTATTAGTTTAATCTAGTTTTATTTCTAATAAGTTTTTTTTTTAAATACTCACCTCAACTCTCCATTGGCGCCAACTTCCAACATCAGCTGAGACTTGAGCTGTTCGAAACAGCAATTAGTGCCACCACAACCCAAACCCAGTGAAGACACTCCGGCACCATTAAATTGACGATAGGTGGTAGCAGCATCTGACTCCTCATTGAAACATGAATAGAAACCACTTTCTATGGAATCACGTCGTGTCAAGGAGCTCTTAGTGGGTAGAAAATCACTAGGCTTCAGTTCATGCAATTCAAAGTCTGTACAAGATGATATTGAGGCCGGTGTGGCGGCTAAAGTAGCTGAGGGTTGTGGTGGTGGTGTAGGCGGTGAGGGTGTAGAGGCTGTTGGAACATCTTTGGAAGATTTTTTTACCTCATCACAGCCATCCTCCGAGGAATTACAATCTTCTATATTTACATTAGCTGCTGATGATGAACTCGTGAGAACAGTGTTCTCATCCAGTTTATTACTGCCTGTAGTTGTGCCACGAAATAAGGGATGGGTGTAGAGGGAATTAGCTCGATATTTTCTAGCTACTGGGGCTGGTGTAGGTCTCTCGGCCGAATCATCACTACTTGATTCGGCATCAGCACAATTACCACCACCATCTGCATCCTGTTCGACATCAGACTCATCCACGCAGTCATCATCTTCATCGGCCACCGAGCAACGTGGCAAAGCCAATGTTGGCGATAGTTTCATTTCAATAGCACTCAGTTTTCGTGCCAATTGTGGTGAGGCGGGTAAACTCTTTGGTTCATTGGGTGTGGTCACCAACGTCTTGCCATCTTCTCCCACCATGGCCTTCTGTTGCAAAGCTACCAACTCTTTGAAGAAAGGAGCACAGATCTCAAAGCACGAGCTAAACAAATCTCCACCGCCAGCTGCATAAATTTTAGGATTTGCACCCAATATCTTTTTAACTCCCTTTAAATGGGCCAAAGCCGTAAAGGGATTGGATTTAACACCATTATTATCAGTTCTTATGGGTTTGTAGAGGGGATCTTTGAGGCACATGGTTTCGGCTACTTTACGTAAAGTTAAAACTGGTGGCGGTGATTCACGTTTGGGCAAGCTTTCTGCTATTATAGCGTTAGATGTTGCAAAACCGCCCACGGGCGGTGGTGTAGGGGAATGCGTAGAGGATCTTTGTCGCTGCATTTGGTGACATCTCGCCTTGTCGCTGGGCGTTGTGTGCAAGGGAAAGTGTATGATATTCTCACTTAGCGAACGACGATGTTGTTGCTGTATTAACAGCTCAGCTGCTGCCATATTTTCATATTTCTTCGTCGCCCTCTTAACACGATTTTTGCTAATGCGATTTTCATCAATCTCACTAAAGCCACCATTAGGTATCGAATTGCTACGATTCGAGGCTTCGGGAAATAGGAAACCATTTTCACTGACCTCTCTTAAGTGACGTGGCGTTGTTATTTGGCCGGCTGGTGCTGTACTTATGCAAGATGTTATGGGCGTATTTACCGATGATTTCTTAATGGCCAAATGACGCGAGCAGCCATTTTTGTGATTTAAAGCTTGACAGAAATTTTCCGAATCGCTGCCATTGGGCGAACAGGTAATCTCCAAAGAACTCAAAGGGCTAGAACTGGCGCTTATAGTGGAGCTAGATGAACCATTGCAACCTATGGGATCATGCTCGTATTTTTCCAAAAGTGAGTTTAGTTTCTTGACGACATCGTAAAATGTGGGTCTGCTTTTGGGATCAAACTAGAAAGTGGAGGAGGAAAAAATAAGAATGAGATTCAAAATCGATTTTAAACAAAATTGATAATGCAATTTATTCATTTTCAGAATTAAAATTTCCATTATTTAAACTATCGGAATTTCAATGAATTTGGGAAAAAGCGTCAATTGATTGAGATCGTAGAAAACAAGAAATTTAACTCCTGAGATATTCTGTTTCCTATTATCTCTAATAACACTGTGCTTGTTTTTGACAACTTTTTTTACCGACAAAAGGTAAACCTAGATAAATCGATTACGCTTAATTCAATGGTGCTAACCGATTTTTAGGTTAGCTCTAGTTTTCAAGAGATAGCGTTATTTAAAAAATAGAGGAGGTAAAAAAACTGTTAAGTAAAAAAACCGAAAGTCGGCAACTAAATTATCTTGCAGGAACACTAATTATTTTTTAATAAGTTTTTTTAGAAATAATTTTTTTTTGGAAAATCACAAAAATTTCCATTTTCAAAGACATTTTTTTTTGCAAACAAAAAAGCTTATTTCAAAGACGATTTAAAAAATAATTAGTGTTTCTGAAAGATAATTTTGTTGTCGAATTTCAATTTTTCTACTTAGTTTATAAACATAAACAGTTTTCGAGTTATGCGAATATTTATTGCGCAACGCCTCTATTTTTTTAATAACGCTGTATCTTGAAAACTAGAACTAACTTAAAAAAACGGTTAGCACTATTGAATTCAGCGTACTAGAATTATCTTTACCCACTTCTTCTACATTTTCTTCTGCTATCCTTGACTCCTAGTGGAGCATAGGGCCTCCTCTTTACTCACTAGGTCTCCCTTTTGTCGGTTTTTTAAAACTATTTTTGGACCCATTTTCAAGAGTGTAAAACGATTGAATGTTTTAATATGATATTCCGATTAAATGGAGTCTTTAAATACTTACTATGCAACAATAGAAAGCCAGTCTTAAAAATGCAGGTGGTGTATCCATGGGACACAATTCAACAAATGCCAAATAATCAAAACCAAACGAATCGGTTCTGGGCATTATATCAGGATCTGCTTCTATACGAGCTATTATCTCGCACGAGATAATGCCGAAGGAAAACACATCACTGCGTTCATCATAGAAGAGATGATTTAGACATTCCGGACTAACCCAATACGGTGAACCCACATACTCCAAGCGAGTCTTTTGCCTTTTATTAGAAGGAAAAGTAATAAATTATAAAACTAAATAAATTTAAATATTTCCGACAAACTTACTTCTTATCAGGTATCTTGGCGGCCAAACCAAAATCGCCTACCACCGATTCAAATTGTCCATTTGGTAAATTTCGAACTAAAACATTCTGTGGGTTTGAGAAAATTAGAGAGAAAAGTAATTAGTACTAGGTTTTTTGTGAAGGTTATTCCCTTAACTTACTTTACTGGTTAAATCTCTGTGAAAGATGCCTGCATCGTGAACATACTCCATACCTTTGGCAATACCTAGGGCCAGTCTCATTTTAACAGTAGCACTCAATGCTACTTCTTTGTTAGCCAATAACTGTTCCAAAGAGCCACCATTTATGTATTCGGTTAAGGCATGTAATTGGCCCTCTTGCACGCAAACACCCATAAAACTGCGAAAAAGAAGAAAAAAATTATTAGAAATTTTAAAAATTTTGATATATAAGAATTTTCTTTAAAATTTATGAGCCTTCCTAATATAAAACAGAATAAATGTTATCAAAACATTTAACTTTTTTTATTTACCAAAAATTTCTTTCTTTTACAACCAGATTATGACCCCATTAAAAGTAGGATATTCTGCCAAAAAAAAAAAAAAAATATCCACGCCTTGATTTTTAGGAGTGCGTATTGGTTAAATAGTTAAAAAAAAAAACGTTTGTCATGTTTGCCCATAAAAATAGTTATAATGATCAGCACATACCCATAAACTATAGTTTGATTATCGCTTTTTAAATGATTGTCATATATTTAAAACAATTCCACAGCTTATCTTTACTTCCAAGTAAATCAAAGTTCTGACTATCCGACCCAATAAAGATAAATGGTAGACAGCCATAAAATGTTTGGAAATTTTATTGCGTTGTTTGCCAAAAATAACCAAGCAAAAATATATGGTCCCTTTAGCTGCCAGGCATTTTTGTTTGAATTTCATTTGTACAACAAAATCCGAGTCGGTAACGATTTAGATCGGACTGACTAGTCCTATATAAACGTTGACCTACATATAAGTAAGTCATACGTTTCGGACGTTTTCTTACAAAGGTCTACACAAGGGTATCCTGTTTAGAACAACGGCTGTTCTAAACAGGATACCCTTGTGTAGACCTTAGGAAATACCAGCACCACCATAATTGGAAAGGGTATTAGATGTAACCCATAGAAATATTAGTGTTAGACCCACCTTTTAGTATACCAATAGGCTTAGAATCACTTTCTGAGTCGATTTAGAGATGTCAGAACGTCCGTCCGTCTGGCTGGACGGATGGTTGACGGACTGGCTAGACCCCCATGTAAACCATGTCGTCAATAGTTGACGGACTGGCTAGACCCCCATGTAAACCATGTCGTCAATGGTTGACGGACTGGCTAGACCCCCATGTAAACCATGTCGTCAAAATCGGTCCATTATTTATGGTCCAACTTCCCGGAATTTATCTTTTGGCCACAAATATCAATATTTGTTAATGAAATTTAAAACAAATACTGCTTATGTAAGCTAAAATTACTGTACCAAATTTCGTTGAAATCGATCCACATTTGACCATAGCAAAAATCATTAAAACGCTCGCAAATCTGAAGATAATGAGAATTTTGAGTTCATTTTTTGCATAAAATGCAAAAACTGCGAAATTTCGAGATAATCGGTCCACATTTGACCCTAGCTCTCATATAAGTCCCAATATTTGCAACATGTAAAAAACTAAATTAAGATAGGGCTTTTTGTAGTTTCATTTCGGACCATAAAAGTTACTTAGGGCTTTTTTTTGTAGTGATCAAAATAAATTATATTAAGGATAGCTTTACATATCCAATGCTTTCTATAGAAAATCTTAAGTTTTCTATAGAAAAACTTAAGTTTTCTATAGAAAAGCTTAAGTTTTCTATAGAAAAGCTTAAGTTTTCTATAGAAAAGCTTAAGTTTTCTATAGAAAAGCTTAAGTTTTCTATAGTAAAGCTTAAGTTTTCTATAGAAAAGCTTTAGTTTTCTATAGAAAAGCTTAAGTTTTCTATAGAAAAGCTTAAGTTTTCTATAGAAAAGCTTAAGTTTTCTATAGAAAAGCTTAAGTTTTCTATAGAAAAGCTTAAGTTTTCTATAGAAAAGCTTAAGTTTTCTATAGAAAAGCTTAAGTTTTCTATAGAAAAGCTTAAGTTTTCTATAGAAAAGATTAAGTTTTCTATAGAAAAGCTTAAGTTTTCTATAGAAAAGCTTAAGTTTTCTATAGAAAAGCTTTAGTTTTCTATAGAAAAGCTTAAGTTTTCTATAGAAAAGCTTAAGTTTTCTATAGAAAAGCTTAAGTTTTCTATAGAAAAGCTTAAGTTTTCTATAGAAAAGCTTAAGTTTTCTATAGAAAAGCTTAAGTTTTCTATAGAAAAGCTTAAGTTTTCTATAGAAAAGCTTAAGTTTTCTATAGAAAAGATTAAGTTTTCTATAGAAAAGCTTAAGTTTTCTATAGAAAAGCTTAAGTTTTCTATAGAAAAGCTTAAGTTTTCTATAGAAAAGCTTTCGATAGCGAATGTATTCTATAGGAAATCTTTCGTAGCCGTTGCTTTCTACCGGAGATTTTTCGATATTAAAAGTTTTCTATAGGAAATCTATCGACAAAAAAAGTTGTTTTCTATAGGAAAGCTTTTGATATTCGATGGAAAAGCTTTCGATAGCGAATGTATTCTATGGGAAATCTTTCGTTGCGAATGCTTTCTACTGGAGATTTTTCGATATTAAAAGTTTTCTATAGGAAATCTTTCGTATTGATATTGAATGTTTGACTGACGAATGTTTTTTATATGAAAGTTTGAGTTCGAATGTTTTCCATATAAAGTCTTTCGATATTCAAATTTTTATAAAAGAAATCATAAGTTTTCTATAGAAAATCTTTCGATATCGAAAGTTTATTATTGGAAGCCTTTCGAAATCGATTTAAATAGGAAATCTTTAGATATTGGCAGTTTTATATTGGAATACTAATGATATGGAATGCTTTTAGTAGAAAGCTTTTGGAAAACCTTTAGAAAATCTGTTGATAAGGTTATTTTATATCAACAGATAATATTTCGACAACAAAAGTTTTATATAAGAAATCTTTTGATATCGAAGTTTTCTATAGAAAATCTTTCAATATCAAAAGTTTATTATAGAAAATCTTTCGTCGTCGAAAGTTTTATATAGGAAATCGTTTTTTTTTTGTTTGGAAAGCTTTTAGTTGAAAGGAACGTTTTTAGTTGAAAGCTTTTAATATCAAAAGTTACCTATAGGAAAGCTTTGATATTAAAAGTTTTCTATTGGAAAGTTTAATATAAGAAAAAAAATTTTCGATATCAAATGTTTATTACATGAATCTTTTCGACATTGAAAGTTTTATATAGGAATTTTTAATATAATCAGTTTTTTAAGAAAGCTTTAGATATTAAAGTTATATATAGGAAAGTTTTTTATTAAAAATTTTCTATAGGAAAGTTTTATATAAAAAGTTTTCTATCTGAAATATTTTGGCGGCATATATTTAATATAAGAAATCTTTTGATATCGAAAGTTTATAATAGAAAGCCGATATTAAAAGCTATATACAAGAAAACTTCAGGTAAATAATGGCAGTTTTTAATTGGAAAACTTTTGATGTGGAATGTTTTAGTAGAAAGCTTAAGATATTAAAAGTAACCTATAGGAAAGCTTTTGATTTTAAAAGTTTTCTATCCGAAAAATGTCGAAAAAAGAAATCATTATACATCTAACCGAAAGCTTTAAAATTCAAAGTTTTCTATTATTTGTTGATGCAACAACAACAAATAATTTGGCGACATAGGAATTTTAAAAAATATATTTTTAAAGGAATAAGTTAGGGCTTTTTAGATAATTTTTTAAATAATTGCTAATTTCGATTAAAATTACCTTAACTTTTTGTGACGAGGTGTTTTTGCGTTAAATGTATTGGAATCACAAAAAAAAAAAAACATTTGAAAAAAGTGTGAGTAAGGGCCTTTCTGAGACCAACAAAATATAAAGAAGTTAATCTCAGCCACATACAAATCTTGGCCGGCAAATTAAAAAAATCTGCCAGTACGTATGTTTAGTCATCTATAGCGCAACAGGTGTATTTTTTTTATAAAATCTGTCTTCAATTTGTTCATTTCTTTTTTTTTGCTTTTAAGTTCTTTGCCGAATTGCGATTTGGAAATTTCGAAACTTGTATGTCTTTAGTCTAGCATAAGCTTTGGCTCTGTGGACAAAACTATTAGAGCATTTTATCACATGAGTTGGTTTTCTGATTGAAGTGTTAGGCGCTCTTCGAAATCCAGGTTCCCCACCAGGTCTAACTTTTGACGGATTTTTCAACTAGCACAGTGTAATTGAAAACTAAAGAGTTTTAATTTAAGGTGACCCTGTGTAAAAATCACTCAATTTGCCATATTTAACTCTCAAAATTATATCAGTTTCGATAATCGTGATTATATAAAATTCAAGCAAAAACCAAAAATCATTCATGTAATCTTTTAAAAGTTCTGATTAATGTAGGTACTATAATTTTATTTTTTTTTTTACATTTTTTATGATTTCAATAAATCCGTTTGTACAAAAAATTCTAGACACGTTTTATCAAAGCCATCAAATATATGGCGTTTTTTTATTATCAAAAAACTGATATTTTGTAATTTTTTTATTAATGTCAATCGTTATAAATTTAGCAATTTATATTATTTTTTCGGTATTTTTAAATTTTTTTTCGCCAACCAATAAATTATGCCGAAAAAGGTGTTACTTGAGTTTAAACTCAAGTACAAGGATGAATAATTATTTAAGAAAAAAAAACATTTTTTTTTTAAATAAATTCAACCATTAATTAAAATCAGAAAAGGGTGTTAAAAGTCTTAAGGGCATTTTTCACATAAACTGACTAAAATATTCATTAAAAATGTACTCCTTTGACTGCTAGGATTATTTTTTCATCTTTAAGAAATTTTATTGAAAATGCCGCATGTTGCGCGTTCATTGTGTTACCTTAAGCTGCCATCATAATAATCAAATTAATTAAATTTCATGAGTTACTTTCTTCGCAGTAGTTGAGAGATTGTCTGTATGTCTGCTACCTTGTACTTATTTACCTTGGAAGTTCCATAACTTTGTAGTAATACCTTTAATTTAACTCTTCTCTTTATATACCCCATAATTGATCGATGGGTGAAATTTTGTCTTAAAACAAGGCATTCGTTATAAAAGATTTAATAACGTGAGAATCTATAGTTTCAAAATTAATACATGATAACATACTCATACATGTATGTTAAGGTATGTTCAGACTAAGCAAATATTTTGTAAAAAGCTTGAATTTTTTCTTTTGCATAAAATCTTCTTTTATCAAGTCCTTTATTTCTTAAATAAATATTATTATCTCGATTATGAACTTTATTAATCACTCAAATATTTACCTAGTCTGAACATGGCTTAAAACTGTTACAAGTGTTTGCCAAGTTAATGTCATTAATAACACCACCTTCAAAAGAAATGAGATGAGCAGTTACAAGACAGAAGTTAGGTATCAAGACTGAACTGAGAAGCTTCCAAAAATGAATCAATGAAATTCCATAGTTAACGGTATTACACAGGTAAACTTCATTAACAATTTCTTCAACTGTTTTATTCAGGTTGCGAAATGTTTTTCATATTTAATCAAGCCAAATTCTAGAGAAAATTTATAAATTTGAAATTTCAAAATCAAATAATTAAATTTGAATAAGGAAATAAAAATTTTTCTATAGAAAAATTTTCATTATAAAAATTTTTCTATAGAAAAATTTTCATTATAAAAATTTTTCTATAAAAAATTTTCATTAAAAAATTTTTTCTATAAAAAAATATGTTCATTATAAAATTGTTCCTATAGAAAAATGTTCCTTATAAAATTTTTTCTATAGAAAAATTTTAATTACTTATAAAATTTCATAATGAAAATTTTTCTAAAAATTTTTTTTATATAGAAAAATTTTCATTATAAAAATTTTTCTATAGAAAAATTTTCATTATAAAAATTTTTCTATAGAAAAATTTTCATTATAAAAATTTTTCTATAGAAAAATTTTCATTATAAAAATTTTTCTATAGAAAAATTTTCATTATAAAAATTTTTCTATAGAAAATTTTCATTAGAAAAATTTTCGTTAGAAAAATTTTTATAATGAAAATTTTCATTATAAAAATTTTTCAATAGAAAAATTTTCATTACAAAAATTTTTCTATAGAAAAATGTTCATTATAAAAATTTTTCTATAAAATTAAATTAAAATTTTTTCTATAGAAAAATTTTCAATAAAATTTTTTCTATAGAAAAAATTTCAATAAAATTTTTTCTATAGAAAAATTTTCAATAAAATTTTTTCTATAGAAAAATTTTCAATATAAATTTTCATTATAAAAATTTTTCTATAGAAAAATTTTCATTTGTATAAAATTAAATTAAAATTAAAATTTTTTCTATAGAAAAATTTTCAATCAAATTTTTTCTATAGAAAAATTTTCAATATAAATTTTCATTATAAAAATTTTTCTATAGAAAAATTTTCATTATAAAAATTTTTGTATAAAATTAAATTAAAATTAAAATTTTTTCTATAGAAAAATTTTCAATAAAATTTTTTCTATTAAAAAATTTTCAATCAAATTTTTTCTATAGAAAAATTTTCAATATAAATCTTTTTTTTTAGAAAAATTTTCATTATAAATTTTTGTCTATAGAAAATTTTTCGTTATAAATTTTTTTCTATAGAAAAATTTTCATTATAAAATTTTTTTTAAAGAAAAATTTTTATTGTAAAATTTTTGCTATAGACAAATTTTTATTATAAAATTTTATAATTGATCATATTCAAATGCTTTAGCATAAGTCAAATTTGTTTAAGTCTTCAGATCAAACTGTCAGCAAGGATGTACAAATTTCAACCGGTAGTTTGCAGAAATTCCAAAATGTCATTAAGTAGCTAATTATCTCATTAATCTACATCTTCCATTCTATATCCAACTTAAACAATTTCAAAACAACCATATTTTTCTAAATAACAATCTGTCATTTATGTTTCAAATCGTTTGTTTTTTCATACACTCTTTAAAAAGTGTAAAAAAAAACAGAAACATTTTGCTAAATAAGCAATTTAAAGTCATTGTTTAAGCAAAAAAAGATATAGTAGACGCTCTGAAGCTTTTTTAAAAAAAACGCAAAGATTTATTTATCCGTCAAAGCGGCAAAATATAGTTTAACGTTAATTAGAAAGAAAGCAGAACACAAACTCTGTTTTTAGCATAAAATATTGCCAGACAGAAAAGATTACGGAAACAACAATAGAAACAGCTGACAGCTGCAACAACCACAACATAAAAATCGTATTTAAACTTGGATATAAATTATGTACATACTTATGTTATACTTGTACCTTGTTCGTAACACAAACAAACTTTCGTAAATATTCATTGCAAGAACATAAAAAAAGAGTTATTTCACCTGTCAGTGAGTTTAACCCATTTGTTACCCAAGTGATCCTACAATTAAACATTTTGTTTCAAGTTTTTAAGTCATTTCTGGCAAAACTTTATCAGTTAAAAAGTTATTGAAAAACAATCAAAGTTTGTTATTCTAAATTGAGCTGATACAGAGCTTCAAAGGTTTTTTTATATGGTAGAAAATGGGTTAATAATACAGACTTTAAAGTGAGAGAGAAATGTAAGCAGAAGAAGCAGCAAACTGTAACCAAAGAAGTTTAAAGAAAAAAAATTTGGAATGAATCCCAATATGTCTGGTAAACTGTAAATACTTTTACAAGCAGGAATGGATAATTGAAAACATTTTTTTAGAGTGTCGACTATAGTCAGAGTCATGACAATAGTCAGAATCTCGACTATAGTTAGATTCTCTCGACTATAGTCAGCGTCTCCACAATAGTCACAGTCTCTGTATTATAGTTAGAGCCTTGGCAATAGTCACAGACTCGACTATAGTCATAGTATCGACTATTGTAATAATCTTGACTATAGTCAGAGCCTCGAGTATAGTCAGAGTCTCGACTACAGTCAGAGTCTCGACTATAGTCAGAGTCTCAACTATATTCATAGTCTCGATTATAGTCAGAGTCTCAACTATATTCACAGTCTCGCCTATAGGCAGAGTCTTGGATAAAGTCAGAGTCTTGACTATAGTCAGAGTCTTGGATATAGTTAGAGTCTCGATTATAGTAAAAGTCACGAACACAGTCGGAGTCTCGACTATAGTCAAAGTCCCAACTATATTCACAGTCTCGACTTTAGTAAGAGTCTCGACTATAGGCAGAGTCTTGAATAAAGTCAGAGTCTCGACTATAGTCAGAGTCTTGAATATAGTCAGAGTCTCGACAATAGTCAGAGTATCAACTATAGTCAGGGTCTTGTAAATAGTTAGAGTCTCGACTATAGTCAGAGTCCCGACTATATTTACAGTCTTGACTATAGTCAGAATCTCAACTTTATTCACAGTCTCAACTATAGCTAGAGTCTCGACTATAGTCAGAGTCTCGACTTTAGGCAGAGTCTCGACTATAGTCAGAGTCTTGGCTATAGTCGGAGTCACGACTATAGTTAGAGTCTTGATTAAAGTCAGAGTCTAAGATATAGTCAGAGTCTCGATTTCTGTCAGAGTTCGACTATAGTCAGAGTCCCAACTATATTCACAGTCTCGACTATAGTCAGAGTCTCGACTTTAGGCAGAGTTTTAGATATAGTCAGAGTCTCGACTATAGCAGAGTCTTGGCTGTAGTCAGAGTCACGACTATAGTTAAAGTCTCGATTAAAGTCAGAGTCTAGGATATAATCAGAGTCTCGACTTCTGTCAGAGCTCGACTATAGTCAGAGCCCCAACTATATTCACAGTCTCGACTATAGTCGAAGTCTCGACTATAGTGAGAGTCTCGACTTTAGGCAGAGTCTTAGATAAAGTCAGAGTCTCGACTTTTGTCAGAGTCTCGGCTATAGTTAGAGTTTCGACTTTAGTGAGAGTCAGAGTCTCGACTAAAGACAATGTTGACAGTCTCGACTAAAGCCAGAGATTATCTTTAAAAAATACAATTTTCTATGCAAATCATCCTTGTCGCTCCCATCCCTGATTTCAACAATTTTATGCACAAAACAGTTTCGAATTTTTTTTTTTCAAAAGCTTCAGCTAACAGACGCTATCAGTTGGAAAGTGTAAAAATCAGCAAAAACGATTGAAATCTCTGTGCAAAAGACAACATGGTAAAAAGATTCCCAAATAGAAAAGAACAACAATTTCTCGTTCCATGGATCCATGTGGGTAAATAACAATAGGTTTTGTGCAAAGTAGTAGAAAAATATAATAGAATAAAGAAAAGTTCATTGTCAGTTTGTGCTTTATTTTTCCGTTCATACTTTGTTTTTTGTTAAAGGTAATAGAAAAATGAGTTATGAGCCATGACTTTTAGTCAAAAACAATTGCCCTGTCATACTTAGAGTGACAGTACTTATCTTACTTGGTTCAGCTAGAGTTTCATACACGGAGAGGAAGAAATGGAAATCGCGATTTTGAATGTAGTTAGAGTTTTAACTATTGTCAAAGTGTCGACTATAGTCAGCGTCTCAGCTATAGTTCTAATTTCGACTGTAGTCAGAGTTTTGATAATAGTAAAAGTCCCGACTATAGTCAAAGTCTCGACTATTGTCTAAGTGTCGACTTTAGTCATCGTCTTTACTATAGTGAGAGTCTTGACTATAGTTAGAGTCTCGGCTATAATCAGATTCTCGACTATAGTCAGAGTCTCGACTGTTTTCAGTGTCTCGACATTTATCAAAATGTCGACAATAGTTAGAGTCTCAACTATAGTCCTAGTTTCGACTGTAGAGCTTTTATTATAGTAAGAGTGCCGACTATAGTCGGAGTTTCGACTATAATCAGTGTCACGACTATAGTCAAAGTCTCGACTACAATCAGAGGCTCGACTATAGTCAGAGTCTCGACTATTTTCAGAGTCTTAACTATTTTCAAAGTGTCGACTATGGTCAGCGTCTCATCTATAGTAAGAGAATCAACTATAGTCAGATTCTCGACTATTTTCAGAGTCTCGAC
Source organism: Stomorhina lunata (assembly GCA_933228675.1). Lineage (NCBI taxonomy): Eukaryota > Metazoa > Arthropoda > Insecta > Diptera > Rhiniidae > Stomorhina > Stomorhina lunata. The sequence continues at coordinate 129,625,579 of OW121740.1, forward strand.
TATTGTCAAAGAGTCGACTATAGTCAGAGTCTCAACTATAGGCCTAGTTTTAACTATACCAAGGCTTTGATTATAGAATGAGTCTCGACTATAGTCAGAGGCTCGACTATAGTCAGAGTCTCGACTATTTTCAGAGTCTCAACTTTAGTAAGAGTTTCTATGAGTACTCTATGAGTCTCGACTATAGATTGAGAGTCTTGACTATTGTCAGGGTCTCTACTGTAGTCCGAGCCAGACTTTTACAAGTGTATTTCTTGACAACCACTGCAGGAACCAACAGAAATAATGCGCTAAACTGAAAAATGTCATCTTAGGAAGAATACGAAAACAGAGCATAAGTAGGTGTTTATTCAAAAAGGATGGTAGGTGTTGCGTCTCTTTTCGAGCGACAAAAGTTTTTAACCTTTTGCAATAAATATAATACAAACCAACAGCAATAACAATAATGCAAAGTGATAATACTAAAAATAGGGAAGTAGTTAATAAAAAGTAACAAAGTATTTGAAAATGTATGTGTAAAATATTAGGAGGGATCAGATATACTTCATTGGAGTTATGGAATTTAGAATATTGGAAGGTCTGAGAAAAGACTCTATAATATAAAGATAATGCACTTCCATACATTGATTTGCCGTATGGTCGTTTTGAAAAATCCATACAAAAGAGAGTGTACAGCTTTAAATCTGATTCGGAAGCAATTAATGGAGACGATTATCTAATGGGAAATGTTAAGGCACACACACGTGCTCATGAAATGTATATTTGTTTGTGCATTTATTATTATCACAGCCAGGAGTCAGCTTGAGTTTGCCCCAAACCGATTGTGTATTCCAATAAAACTGCACATGTTTTCACTGGTATTAGAGAGTTGTTTTTTGAAAAAGCTGTTGCAGGATAAATTAAGCTGTACTTTTCGCTATACCGTGTAAAAAACATAAAAGTAGTTACTCAAGTGTTACTAGGTAATGCATGAAGTAGCCACCTTAATATACATTTGCATGAATAAATATCTCTATATGCATTTCTATAATTGTATGCACCAAATAAACTGTTAAATAAAATAGAAGAGAAAGAACATTTTTATTTCCTTGTGTCTTCATTCTATACAAAAGATATGCAATAAGAAAAAACTAATTCAAATAAGCACTTCAAGTTGAAGTTCATGTTAAGTAGAGAATATAATTTACACATAAGTTTACTTATTATATTAAATTAAAAAAAAAATTATAATAAAAACGAGTAAGAAATTACGAAGGTCTTCCAAAAATGTACCAAATTTTGTCATCATACAAACATTTTATCAAGACCTTATATGGGAGCTATGGGTAAAATGTGGATCTATGTAAAATGTGGATCTATTTAAGACCAAAATCTAAACATCAGCCATTTTCAATACGAGTATATGTATATTATCAAATTTTATTGAAAATATCGACCAATACATTGATTACCAATTTGCATGGACGGCTAGAAAGCAAGCGATCGACTAAGGAAGTAGTTTTGGGTCGATTGGTATACCTAAATGTGGGTACCAAAACAATACTTTTTTCCGTTACATATATCAGCATTAACCTTTTCTAGCTTTCTATGGTTATGAGGGGAATAAACACCAAAGTAACAGCGTAAAGCAGAAGAAGAATAAAATATGCAGAAGAAGAATAAAATATGTACAGAAGAAGAATAAAATATGTACAAAATAAATAAATTAAAAAGAATGAAACTAAGAAAAAGAACCAGAACATGTAAAGACTACACTATCAAAAACCATAAACATAATTATATGTGGGTAAATCCATGTCAAAACTTGCCTACCTAAATGCCCTATATTTACAACCTATTAAGGTCAAAGGTCGATAATGTTTTAGAATTCTATGCGTTTCGATTCGAAGTATTCCTTGTTCCAATTGGAATGTTATGTGGGAACTATATATATACTATATGCGTTTTGATCTTTTGCGCATATATTCCAGTTTTGGAAGATTTTCCTCTACTTGGTCTTTCCATCAAAGTATCAGACGTCCTCTTGTAACATTAGGGGCCTTCCCCTAATGTTACTGGCCGTTATAATTCTAATTCTAGTTTTTTCATAGTAATTGTTTTTTTTAGTTTGTTTGTTACTAGCCCGACGTTTTAAACCATATTTTGTATCGTTATTATGGGAGAAGTCGTGGCACATGTTAGCTCACTTCACGGATGTTAACGTAGTTACCCGGGTAATACCACGAGGAGGACAGTGTTCACCGTTGAGATGAATTCAACATCTATAAAATTAACGATTTTTTTCGGAAGTTTTTTTTTGAAGGAGGTTGTCCATCAACGCTTAAAGTCATGACATCGGATATGTTCTAAGACATCTTTCCTGTGTTCTTCAATTCGTTTTTTACTAGGTGGACCCAAATGTAAACCATGTAATCAATGAATAGGTCGCAATGCTAAAGTTAATTTGATGAAATTTGGCACAGATAATTTTTTTTTGATAAGACAATGGCTATTGAAATTGATCAAAATCAGTGTATTATTTATGGTACCTCCTATAGGTCCCACTTCCCGGAATTGATATTTTGGCCACAAATATCAATATTTTTCATGAAATTTAGATCAAATACTGCTAATATCAACCAAAATCAACCTTATATCAACCAAAATCACTGTACCAAATTTCGGTGCACATTTGACCATAGATTCCATACAAACTTTTCTGTCAAATAAAAATAATTACAATTTTATGTTTATTTTTGTAAAAACTGTAATCAGTTTTTGTAAAAACTGTAATTAGTTTTTGTAAAAACTGTAATCAATTTACTAAACTTCGAGATAATCGGTCCACATTTGACCCTTGCTCTTATATAAGTCAAAATTTCAGAAACGGCTTATATTTATAAGTATTGGGAAAATGTTTGTTTTATGCTAAAATTTAGCAAATATTTGTCCTTTTACACGAAAAAGAACACCTTTGACATTAGTGGTAAAGGGTATCGTATGGTCGGGCTTGACCGGCTATAACACTTTCTTACTCGTTTTTTTTAATCTGTCTTAGTTTTTTTTTGCTTCTGAGTTCTTTACCGAATTGGAGGAACATTCTGAACTTTGTATGTCTTCAGCCCAGCTTTGGTTCTGTATACGAGCTGCTTTTCTGATCGCAGTGTAAGGCGCTCTTCAAAAGAGTTATTCGACTTTTTTTGCCTTATCAATATTCCTTTGACTTTTTCTACTTGCTGATCCAGGTTTTCTTTCAATGCTCAGGGGTCAAATTACGGCATTCGATATCGATCGAAATCTTAGATATTTGCAAAACATTTGCATAGCATACTTTAAGGATAATCAAAATTATTTAAAAGATGAACAGTTTACTATATATTTTTTTAAGTTATTTGCCAAAAGATGAACAATAGTAAACGAGTTTTAATTGAACTATATGTTTTTAAAAACGAATCAAAATGGATACCAAATTTTAATAAACTTTTTGCATCGAAGTAATAATATTCGCTTAAAAGTTTGAGTTTTCGATCGATATCGAATGCGGTAATTTGGTCCCAGGTCTTCATTATACCGTTTAATAGCATTTGAAACAGTTCGAGGGTCAACTTTAAATTTTTTTAAAAAGTTTTACAGTAGTGTATTGCACTAAGATTCCAATTAATTACAACTTCTTTTATTGTAATAAATAGTTTATTGATAAAACCAAAAAATGTTGGTGGGGAAACGTTTCCTCGACGCGTTTCGATGGTTGGTTAGGCCATCACATCAGGAGGATTATCTCTAATTCTAAACAGAGCGGAAACCACACATTATATATTATTTGAGGGACAGAATAAATACGAATTATTATTGCGTTCAACAAATATCAACACAAGGCGAAGATTATCATCAAAACAGAAACACACAAACATTTTTCAGTTTTATAATTTCTTTTTGTTATTATTAAATGCATATTACCTTCAGAACACTTTTAAAATGTATTTGATATTATATAACAGCAAGTAAGAGGTAGCCGAACCTCATATACGCACGACCTAACTTTTTTAAGTGGATAATTATTCCTAAAATAGCACTTTGTTCACTACATGTATGTATGGACAAATGTGGACTATTCAATTTCAATACTAAACTTTTCCAAGATATGAGAAATATTACCAAATTTTATTGCCCTTTCGTTCAGATCATGCAGTGTTATCAACAGACTGACGATTAACCCTCCATCGTCTAAGAATTTAATAAATATGCACGACATATATCGTTACTTTAATATAGAACAGCCCTAACTAATTTTTTTCTTACATTACAGGAAAGGGAAACAAAACCTAAATAAAATCTTAAATTTTGAACATACAGAAATTTTTCAAACGCAGTTTTTTACTAAATTCCCTAAAGAATTTAATGCTATAATTATGTTTTTTAAAATTAAAAGATTTTCATAAAATTATATCAGATAAAGCTTTAAAAAGCTGTTTGAATAAAAAACGACTTAGGGCCTTTCTATATTAAAGTAACGATATATTCTTGAGCCGATTTTATAATATAATATTTATAATATCGCACTTGTTCAACAGGAGGGTATTAACTCAAAATTTTTAAATTTTCACTTTTTAGAAGAAATTTATGTGTGGTGTGGTCTTATCTACCCATTGTAAAAATCTGACATAATTTTCACTATAATTTCGCCAAAAAACTACAGTTTTACCCCTCTTCTTTATATGAAAGTAGTAGTAAAATGACTCTACTGAAAATTTTTAAATTTTGAGTTAATACCCTCTTGTTGATCAAGTGCGATATGTTAGATATTAGTACAAATATAACTTTCAAAAGGCATGGGAATTACAATAAACACCAAATTCTAAATCTATCCACTTTCCTTTGGAATCATCCACATATAAAAATCAAAAAAAGAATAGACATAAGTGTAAGCATGATGTTTTCTAAATGAATTGAGTCTTTTGTATAAACGAAAAAAAAGTAGTCTACAACTTCCGCATTAACAAAAAAATAATAAAGAAAAACAAAATTGAAAAATAAGTGCTCATATACATAATTCTTTATATTCTTATTTTTTTATTTTAATATGACAAGTACTTTTGCTTACTGTGTCATGGGTAACACAAAAGATATTGTTTACAGTTTTTTTATTTATTTTATTTTACATCCAGATTTTACTCGGTTTACTTATACAACAAAGAAAAAGTTATTATTTATATTACCCGGTAAGAGCTTATGAAGGAAGGTTTGCTTAAAAGAACATACATACATTCTCATATACATACAGACATACATACATATGCATTTGCATATGCTATTTAAAAGTTTTCTTCAGATGATACTTGATTTTAAAGCTCCTTCTTATTCTCTTACTCCTAAACACATACTCGTACATAGGACGGACAGAGTAAATTTAGACATATGCAAATAAATATCACTCTTAAATATTATTTTGTGATGATAACAAAACACTTACTCACACTCACGCTCTTTTGTGACACTCACTCGTACAAGAGTACAACTCTTTTATTTTTACGCTTTTCAAGTTTCCGTTCAAAATGATGTAGGAGTGGGATATCAAATTCTTAATAGGCGTTTGTCAGAAGAGAAGGAGAAGAATTAAAAAGGATTTATTGTTGGGTTTTGTTATATTATACATAAATGCTAATATACTCGTACACACATGAATGAGTGAATGAATGAATTTATGTATAAGTATGTATGCGAGTGAGTAGGTTCCTTGTTTATTATTTTAAGTGACAGGAAAAAGGAAGTTTATGTGTTGACAATTATTGTCTGATATAATCAGGGATTTTTTAACAGGATATTTGTTTTTTTTTCGTTATACATACGTGTAATTAAACAATAATTTATTTTATATAGCTGATATTTTCTACTTGTGTGGCCAGTAAAGCATCAAATCTTTAAAGTAATTTCCTATAAAAACATGACATTATTAAATGTTACCTATAAAAATAAGAAATTTTTGAAAAATTCGTATAAAAATAAGAAATTTTTGAAAAATTTTCTATAAAAATAAGAAATTTTTGAAAAATGTCCTTTAAAAATAAGAACATTTTGAAAATTTTCCTATAAAAATAAGAAATTTTTGAAAAATTTCCTATAAAAATAACAAATTTTTGAAAAATTTCCTATAAAAATAAGAAATTTTTGAAAAAATTCCTATCAAAATAAGAAATTTTTGAAAAATTTCCTATAAAAATACGAAATTTTTGAAAAATTTCCTATAAAAATAAGAAATTTTTGATAAATTTCCTATAAAAATAAGAAATTTTTGACAAATTTTCTATAAAAATAAGAAATTTTTGAAAAATTTCCTATAAAAATAAGAAATTTTTGAAAAATTTCATATAAAAATAAGAAATTGTTGAAAAATTTCCTATAAAAATAAGAAATTGTTGAAAAATTTCCTATAAAAGTAAGAAATTTTTGAAAAATTTCCTATAAAAATAAGAAATTTTTTAAAAATTTCCTATAAAAATAAGAAATTTTTGAAAAATTTCCTATAAAAATAAGAAATTTTTGAAAAATTTCCTATAAAAATAAGAAATTTTTGAAAAATTTCTATAAAAATAAGAAATTTTTGAAAAATTTCCTATAAAAGTAAGAAATTTTTGAAAAATTTCCTATAAAAATAAGAAATTTTTGAAAAATTTCCTATAAAAATAAGAAATTTTTGAAAAATTTCCTATAAAAATAAGAAATTTTTGAAAAATTTCCTATAAAAATAAGAAATTTTTGAAAAATTTAATATAAAAATAAGAAATTTTTGAAAAATTTCCTATAAAAATAAGAAATTTTTGAAAAATTTCCTATAAAAATAAGAAATTTTTGAAAAATTTCCTATAAAAATAAGAAATTTTTGAAAAATTTCCTATAAAAATAAGAAATTTTTGAAAAATTTCCTATAAAAATAAGAAATTTTTGAAAAATTTCCTATAAAAATAAGAAATTTTTGAAAAATTTCCTATAAAAAGAAGAAATTTTTGAAAAATTTCCTATAAAAATAAGAAATTTTTGAAAAATTTCCTATAAAAATAAGAAATTTTTAAAAAATTTCCTATAAAAATAAGAAATTTTTGAAAAATTTCCTATAAAAATAAGAAATTTTTAAAAAATGTTCATATAAAAATAAGAAATTTTTGAAAAATTTCCTATATAAATAAGAAATTTTTGAAAAATTTCCTATAAAAATAAGAAATTTTTGAAAAATGTTCATATAAAAATAAGAAATATAAAACAAAGAAATTTTTGAAAAATTTCCTATAAAAATAGGAAATTTTTGAAAAATTTCCTATAAAAAGAGGAAATTTTTGAAAAATTTCCTATTATTTTTTATAGAAAATTTTTCAAAAATTTCATTTTTATAGAAAAGTTTCCAAAAATTTATGATTTTTATAGGAAAGTTGTTAAAATATTTTTATTTTTACTGGAAATTGTTTAATAAAATTTTATTTTTATAAGAAAATTTTCAAAAATTTCTTATTCTATACGAAATTTTTTGAAAATTTCCAATAAAAATAAGAAATTATTTAAATCTTTCCTATAAAAAACAAGAAAATTTTTATAAAATTTCTTATAAAAAATAAGATTTTTTTTTAAATTACTATAAAAATAAGAATGTTTTGAAAAATTTCTTATAAACTTTCCTCAAATTTTAAAAAAATTACTATAAATTTAAAGAAATTTTTTAAAAATTTCCTATAAAAATAAGAAATTTTTGAAAGATTTCCTATAAAAATAAGAAATTTTTGAAAAATTTCCTAAACAAATAAGAAATTTTTGAAAAATTTCCTATCAAAATAAGAAATTTTTGAAAAATTTCCTATCAAAATAAGAAATTTTTGAAAAATTTCCTATCAAAATAAGAAATTTTTGAAAAACTTCCTAGAAAATAAGAAATTTTTGAAAATAGGAAAAATAAGAAATTTTTGAAAAATTTTCTATAGAAATAAGAAATTTTTGAAAACTTTGCTATAAAAATAAGAAATTTTTGAAAAATTTCTTCTCAAAATAGCAGCATTCCACACTGCTAAGTGTCACATAGTTTTTTCAGTATTCCTAAAATTTATTCATCTAATTTAAAAATCATAAATTAAAAAAAATAATTTATGACATGAACCTGAGCCCGACTCGAACCCACGACCATCAACATAAATTTCTGGTTCAACTAAAATTAATTTCTTTCAAAATAGGAAATTTTTGAAAAATTTCTTATCAAAATAAGAAATTTTTGAAAAATTTCATATCAAAATAGGAAATTTTTGAAAAATTTCTTATCAAAATAAGAAATGTTTGATAAATTTCCTATAAAAATAAGAATTTTTTGAAAAATTTTCTATAAAAACAAAAAATGTTTGAAAAATTTCTTATAAAAATAAGAAATTTTTGAAAAATTTCATTTAAAAATAAGAAATTTTGCAAAAATTTCTTATAAAAATAAGAAATTTTTAAAAAATTTCCTACAAAAATAAGAAATTTTTTAAAATTTCCAAAAAAAAAAGAAAATTTTGAAAATTTCCTTTAAAAATTAGAAACTTTTTTAAAAATTTCCTATAAAAATATAAAATTTGAAACATGAGAAATTTTCGAAAAATTTTAGTTTTAGTGCTTTCACTTTTACTCTAAAAATGAGGTTACTTTTTTGACAAAACCAGCCGTTTTGCACTCAAATCTCCATAGGAACTTATGCGTATGTGACATTTAAACAAATAAAAATGATTTAAAGAACCTCAAAAAACCAGAATAAAAGGAAGAGTTTGAATCAAAATTTAAAGCAGCATGAAAATATGGCATAAAATGATTGGCAACATGCAACATCATACTTTTGCTTCGATTTCAGTTCAAAATGTATCGAAAACGAGACAAATGAAATGGAAACTAAAATCCTAAAAATACTTTAAGCAAACAAAAAGTTTTAAAATACCCACTACAAGAAAAAAGCGACCTAAATACCAAACGTGGACACTATTTATGGTGGAGAAATAAACACTAAATCAAAGTATTCAGGTATGTTCTGCAAATCACTTCCACGTGATTTTGAAATCACATTCATTTTCTAAGTCGAATTATTCATAGTTCAAAAATTATTTTGACAATTTTATAATTTAGTGCCTTTAAGTTGAAGAAGGTCTTAAAATTTATTGATAACTGCTCTAACAATTATAGAAAATACAGCTTTTTTGAATTTCATGTGATTTCAAAATCATGTGAAAGTGATTTGCAGAACATACTCGATTAAATATAATTTACAAAAATGGAAAAAATAAAACAAAAGTGTTTTTTTTTCTTTTTGTTAAATAAAAGAAAACTTTTGTTTGAAAAAAAATACTTGTTGTAATCTTAATGGATAAATGCAAGAAATATGTATCAATTTTATATTTATTTTTTAATACCGAAAAGTGTAGGTGTCAGATTTTAGCTCTTTTTTATTTGGGTTCATAAAAACAAAGGCCTGTTAATGTGTAACAGATACATAAAAGTTTAGGAAAATTAAGTTGTTACCAGGACCTTTTTGTTCTGCGTCGTTGCTGTTAATGTTCCAAAGTATTTTTAGAGCATGTTGCCAGTGGCAGTACGAGACGAGTGAGACATTATGTAGGTGATATTTAAAACTTACTTAAAATATCTTATAACAAACATGTCTAAACTTAAATTGAAACATATTCAAATACACGTTCGCTCCTAAGTGAATATTATAATACATTTGTATCTCTACGAGAGTATAGTTTACATCCAATCCATTCTACTGACATTTTTACTTAAGTACCTTTTTTGCTTTATTTTTCTTTTTGTTTACACTGTAATATTTTATTTTTAGACAACAGCAAATGGTTATTTACAGCAGAAATAAAATATTCTGCAAATCAGAGGAATGTAATCTTTACACTTAGGAAAACAATTTAGGTACAGTACAATTTTCAAGAAGAATCCTACCTTAACATTTAAAGTCTTTGCTACTTCTTACCAAATCTTATAAAGGCATCATTTTAAAAAGGGTTAATTACCTGCAAATAAAAAAAATTGAAAAATTTGTAAATTCTACGATAATGAAAAAGAAAACAAATAACAAATTTTTCTTATTTTTATAGAAAATTTAAAAAATTTCATGTTTTTTTTAGGAAATTTTTAAAAAATTTATTACTTGTATAGTAAATTTTTCAAAAAATATCTTAAAAAAAATTCTTATTTTATAGGATTTTTATTTTAATTTCTTATTTTTATAAGAAATTTTCAACAATTTTTTATTTTTATAGGAAATTTTTCAAAAATTTCTTATTTTTATAGGAAATTTTTCAAAAATTTCTTATTTTTAGAGGAATTTTTTCAAAAATTTCTTATTTTTACAGGAAATTTTTCAAAAATTTCTTATTTTTATAGGAAATTTTTCAAAAAATTCTTATTTTTATAGGAAATTTTTCAAAAATTTCTTATTTTAATAGGAAATTTTTCAAAAATTTCTTATTTTTATAGGAAATTTTTCAAAAATTTCTTATTTTTATAGGAAATTTTTCAAAAATTTCTTATTTTTATAGGAAATTTTTCAAAAATTTCTTATTTTTATAGGAAATTTTTCAAAAATTTCTTATTCTAATAGGATACTTTTCAAAAAATTATTATTTTTATAGGAAATTTTTCAAAAATTTCTTATTTTTATAGGGAATTTTCTAAAAATTTCTTGTTTTAAGAGGAATTTTGTTCAAAATTTTTTTTATCGAAAAATTTTAAGAAAGTTTTTATTTTTATTTCTATAGGAAATTTTTCAAAAAATTCAATTATTTCTATAAAAAATGTTTAAATTTTTTTTTATTCTAATTTTTATAGGACATTTTTTGTATTTTATTTTCAAAAATTTCTTATTTTTTTAAGAAGTTTTTCAAAAATTTCTTATTTTTATAGGAATTTTTTCATAAATTTGCTATTTGTATTGGAATTTTTTCAAAAATATCTTATTTGTATAAAAAATTTTTCAAAAATTTCTTATTTTTATAGGAAATTTTTCAAAAATATCTTATTTTTATTGGAAATTTTTCAAAAATTTATTATTTTTATAGGAAATTTTTCAAAAATTTATTATTTTTATAGGAAATTTTTCAAAAATTTCTTATTTTTATAGGAAACTTTTCAAAAATTTCTTATTTTTATAGGAAATTTTTCAAAAATTTCTTATTTTTATAAGAAATTTTTCAAAATTTTTTTTATTTTTATAGGAAATTTTTCAAAATTTTCTTATTTTTATAGGAAATTTTTCAAAAATTTCTTATTTTTAAAGGAAATTTTTCAAATTTCTTATTTTCAAAAATTTCTTATTTTTATAAGAAATTTTTCAAAAATTTCTTAGTTTTATAAGAAATTTTTCAAAAATTTCTTATTTTTTGGGAAGTTTTTCAAAAATTTCTTATTATAAGAAATTTTTCAAAAATTTCTTATTATAAGAAATTTTTCAAAAATTTCTTATTATAAGAAATTTTTCAAAAATTTCTTATTTTTATAGGAAATTTTTCAAAAATTTTTTTATTTTTATAGGAAATTTTTCAAAATTTTCTTATTTTTATAGGAAATTTTTCAAAAATTTCTTATTTTTAAAGGAAATTTTTCAAATTTCTTATTTTCAAAAATTTCTTATTTTTATAAGAAATTTTTCAAAAATTTCTTATTTTTATAAGAAATTTTTCAAAAATTTCTTATTTTTTGGGAAGTTTTTCAAAAATTTCTTATTTTTTGGGAAGTTTTTCAAAAATTTCTTATTATAAGAAATTTTTCAAAAATTTCTTATTATAAGAAATTTTTCAAAAATTTCTTATTTTTATAGCAAATTTTTAAAAATTTCTTAGTTTTATATATCTTTATTTTTTGGGATATATGAAAAATTGCAAAGACGTTCTTTTAATTATTATCCGGACTTTTAACATATTTTTTGCTTGTCATTTTGCATTTTACACACTGTAACACTTTTTATGTTTAAACAACACATTTGTTTTAATATAAAAAGAATGTAATCAATCTGCATAAATATCTACGTGTGACTGCCTGTCTTGTCTTTCCTGCTGTCTATATGTCTGTCTTTCCCATTATTCAGTCTTATGTGTGGGGTGTTCTTAAAAGCCTAAGATACTCATACTTCAGTTATGAGTAACAAATTTTTTTAAAAGCCAAAAGGAAAACAAGAAAGAAACAAGCTAAGAAGTAGAGCTTTTTAGAAAATTACTTTAGTCGTTCTTAACGTATGAACCTTTAGTTCTCAGGAGTTACAAATAAGTATCTAGATACTTATTTTTACGCACTTTGAAAAGGTTGTTTGATCTAAACCAAGACAAACATTTCAAACACACATGAGGTCTGCTGGCAAGTATTGGGTGGATGTGATGTTTTAAGGCAATCTAGGCAACATTATAAAATCCCCAATATAATGCTGATGGCTTAGTTTTTTTTTAAGAAAAATAGAAAAAAAGATACCAACATTCTTAGCGAAATACTTTTATAGACTTTGAGGAAAAAACTGAATTTTGTTGTTTGAATTTTCCCATTTTGCAGCATTTGTGTGTGGCATTTTGAATTAGTTGTTGTTTCGGCTTTTGGATGATTTTTTTTTCTATCGACTTAAGTATAAATATTAGCACTAAAGAGAGCTTTGTTTCATTCCTTTTTTTTTGCCCTTTTGTTGAAAAAAAGTTTATATTTTATGTGACATTGTCGGCATGATACTTGAATTCATATTTGATGTTGGCTTAAAAAGTTTCTATTTTAAACTTTCTTACTTAAACTTTTGAAAAAGTTGTGGCGGCAATCATAAAACAGGCTTAGTAGACGTCTATTAAGTGGGATTCTTTAAAACTTTTTGTTATTTTCTTTTAAAGTTGTAAATATAATTTAAATAATTTTGTATAATTTTAGGTTACATCTTTGAGGATTTAAAGAATTGCTTTTTGAGAACTAAGAACTTTTTTATGTAATTTAAAATTTACACTTTATCATGTAAGTTATAGAAAAATTACTTTATGATTATAGCATTATTAACAAAAATTTTTATTTGTTAAAATTTTTAAAAAAATTTCCAATTTTTATAGGAAAATTTTAAAAAACTATATAATTTTATAGGATTTTTTTCAAAAATTTCTTATTTTGATGGGGAAATTTTATATAAATAAGAAATTTTTCAAAAATTTATTTTTTTAGGAAATTTTTTAAAAATTTCATATTTTAATAGGAAATTTTTCAAAAATTTCTTATTTTTATAGGAAATGTTTCAAACATTTCTTATGTTTATATTAAATTTTTCCAAAAACTTCTTAATTTTATAATAAATTTTTAAAAACTTTCCTTATTTTATCGAACATTTTTTAAAATTTCTTTGTTATTTTGATAGAAAATTTTTGAAAAATTTCTTACTTTTTAGAAAATTTTCAAAATTTCTTATTTTTATAAGAATATTTTCAAAAATGTCTTATTTTTATAGTAAATTTTTGAAAATTTTCTTAATTGTACATGAAAATTTTCAAAATTTTTTTATTTTTATAGGAAATTTTTCAAAAATTTTTCATTTTTATAGGAAATTTAAAAAAAAATTTCTTATTTTTATAGGAAATTTTTTAAAAATTTCCTTTTTTATATGAAAATTTTAAAAAATTTATTTTTATAGGAATTTAAAAAAAAAATAGTTTTATAGGAAATTTTTAAAAAAATTCTTATTTTTAGAAATTTTTCAAAAATTTCTTATTTATATAGGAAATTTTTCAAAAATTTCCTATTTTTATAGAAAATTTTTCAAAAATTTACTATTTTTATAGGAAATTTTTCAAAAAATTTTATTTTTAGAGGAAAATTTTCAAAAATTTCTTATTTTCATAGCAAATTAAAAAAAAAATTCTTAAAAATTTTATATTTTTAAATGAAATTTTTCAAAAATTAATTATTTTTATAAGAACTTTTTTAATTTTTTTTTTTGCAAGAAGAAATTTCTTATTTTAATAGGAAATTTTTTAAAAATTTCTATTTTTTTTATAGCATATTTTTCAAAAAATTTTTTATTTTGACAAAAGTTTCTTATTTTTATGGAAAATTTAAAAAAAAATTCTTATTTATTTATAGGAAATTTAGATTTTTTTAAGGAAATTATTCAAAAATTTCCTACTTTTTTATAACAAATTTTACAAAAATTTCTTTTTTTAGGAAATTTTTCAGAAATTTCTAAATTTTTCAAAAATTTCTTATTTTATATAAATTTTCAAAAATTTCCAATTTTTATAGGAAATTTTTCAAAAATTTCTAATTTTTATAGGAAATTTTTGAACAATTTCTTATTTATATAGGAAATTTTTCAAAAATTTCTTAATTTTATAGGAAATTTTTCAAAAATTTCTTATTTTTATAGGAAATTTTTGAAAAATTTCTCGTTTTTATGTAAATTTTTGCAAAAATTTCTTATTTTTATAGGAAATTTTTCAAAAATTTCTTATTTTTATAAGAAATTTTTCAAAAATTTCTTATTTTTATAAGAAATTTTTAAAAAATTTCTTATTTTTATAAGAAATTTTTCAAAAATTTCTTATTTTTATAAGAAAATTTTTCAAAAATTTCTTATTTTTATAAGAAATTTTTCAAAAATTTCTTATTTTTATAAGAAATTTTTCAAAAATTTCTTATTTTTATAAGAAATTTTTCAAAAATTTCTTATTTTTATAAGAAATTTTTCAAAAATTTCTTACTTTTATAAGAAATTTTTCAAAAATTTCTTATTTTTAGAGGAAATTTTTTAAAAATTTCTTATAAGAAATTTTTCAAAAATTTCTTATTTTTAGAGGAAATTTTTCAAAAATTTCTTATTTTTATAGGAAATTTTTCACAAATTTCTTATTTTTATGGGAAATTTTTCAAAAATTTCTTAGATTTATAGGAATTTTTTCAAAAATTTCTTATTTTTATAGGAAATTTTTCAAAATTTTCTAATTTTTATAGAAAATTTTTCAAAAATTTCCATTTTTATAAGAATTTTTTTTTAAATTTCTTATTTTTATAGAAAATTTTTTAAAAATACCTTATTTTAAGAAAATTAAGAGTTCTTAATATTTTTTAGGAAATTTTTAAAATAAACGACGGCTTTTTGTTAAAACCATTAAATTAGCTTTATATTTCTATATAATTTGTTAAAAACACAACCCATTTTTCAAATCATCATTATATATTTTTTTATATCCTCAATAAAACAAAGACTTTTTAAACTGAAATAAAAACCTTAAAGTAGAAATAAAATTACAATTGGATATATTTATTGCTCTTAGCCAGTTTCTGTCCATTAGATCGTAAATTATTGTAATGTAATAGTGTCTACACCCCGTTTAGTAGTTTCTTCCTCCTTTTTTTTTGGCTTGAAAGCCGCCAATAGAACAAAGAAATTCTAGTCATTAACGAACTAATACGAATCATTGTATCCTAATTCATCTTAAATTCTTTTGGTTTAGAACTTTCGAGGTGTTAAAAAGCATTAAGTCTTTAACGATTTTAAAATTAAATTCTCACAAAGTCAAACTAAAAAGCTGTACACAAAGGAAAATATGTCTTTTTATGGTTAAAGAAACATTAGCTAAATTTTGCCAACATGCAAACTTTTTACGATTTCGGCCAATTTCTACATCAGGTGGCAAATTTCATGACATTATCTTCAAATATTTTATCTTAAGACTGCATGGACAGAGCGGATGGACATTGCTAAATCGACTTATGAATCTTATGGATCTCAGATCCATGCTTCAGCACTAATATATAATGACCTCATCCCACCCCATCTAGGGTGGGATTTTGACATAAATTTAGGTCTATTATATCAGTTAAATATCTCAACTTTTTTCAGTGTAACAGCTGAGAGAATTTAAAGTAGGAAAGCTAAGAACCATTACCTTACCCATAAAAAATTTTATTAAGCCTTAACCCGTGGAACTTTCTTAAAAGACTTGGCTTACAACACAAAACCTTCATTGTTATAAAATTTCAAATAAATCTTTAAGGTGCGTATTGGGGCTCTTTTAATGTCTTAAAAAAAATTAACTTTTTATCTAAAAATACAGACTTTTCTGTTTTTTTAATGCGCTTAACAATTCAATTTCATTTAATTAGGAATATATTTGTTGCTTTGGGTTCACCTTGAAAATTTAGCCATTATCAGTTAATTGGCTAAACTGAATTAAAAGTGTTAAAGCCAAGCCGTACCTTTATTTTTCAAAGTACTTTATGTATTTCTCAAATAGACATTTTGAATCTAAGAAATCCTTAAAACTCACGCACGCATTCAATGAAAGTCACTACAAATTTTTGTTTTAGGGAGTGAATGCAGGCAGACAGACAGACATGCAAACAGAAAAGACATCAAAAGTCTGAGTTTGTTGGTTGGCTAGATGGATGGATGGACTGTTTGACTGCTTTGCCTGTTTGTCATATGACCAGCCAGAAAGACGTCAGACAACTCCCATAAGTCAGAGAGTAGCATAAGTACTAATGATAAGGTTAATTGCTTTTTACTGTGACAGCTTTAATTTGCCGCGTATTTAGTTGTTTGGAGGATTAAAAATACATTAAGATTTTCTTTTTCAGTTTTTTTTTGCTTATTTTCCTGGGATTTTTATTATATTATGAAATTGCAAAAAAAAAAACTGAATAAATAAAAAAGAAAAAAATGTACAGACAGAATTGTTTGAATGTACTGTCTCCTTGAGTACCTAGAAAAATTTCTACTTAAAATAAGTATGTACTAAAATTTTGCTTTAGTATTTAGATAAAGCTAATAAAGTCTATTATTTTTTATAGTTATATTTATGACTTGTCTCCGCTTTATAGCTGTTCTTTGAAGTATTGTCGTAAAAAAAGTCAATTGTGTCTTCTTTGAATATTAAACATTTTAATTAGCATTTTCTGTAAAACATTAAATTCTAACTGTTAAACGAGGATAATTCGTGGGAGAGTTTTAAAGATGAAAAATTTTGTTGTTTTACGGCAAAAGTCAGGAATCTAATAAAAATATTCTTTTTTTATAGTAAATTTTGAAAAATTCTTATTTTTAAAAGAAATTCGTCGTCAATTTCTAAGTTTAATAGGAAATTTTTCACAAATTTTCAAATTTTTTAAGAAACTTTTCAAAAGCTTCTTATTTTTATAAAAATTTTTTTCAAAAATTTCTTATTTTTTTTTTAAATTTTTGAAAAAAAAATCTTATATTTATAGAAAATTTTTCAAAAAATTCTTAATTTTATAGGACATCTTTCAAAAATATCTAATTTTTATAGGAAACTTTTCAAAATTTTTTTTATTAATTTTTCATAAAATGTTTATTTAAATTTCCAAAAAATTTCTTATTTTTAAAGGAAATTTTTTTTTAAATTTTTTATTTTTATTGGAAATTTTTCAGAAATTTCTTATTTTTACAGGAAATTTTTCAAAAGTTTCTTTTTCTATACGAAATTTTTCAAAATTGTCTTATTTTGGTAGGAACTTTTTCAAAAAATTCGAATTTTTATAGGAAATATTTTAAAAATTTTTTATTTTATGGGAAATTATTCAAATTTTGTTTATTTTTATAAGAAATTTTTCATATTTTTTTTAGAAAATTTTTTAAGAATTTTTCATTTTATAGAAAATTTAGAAATTTATAAAAATATACTTTAAAAATAAGAAATGTTTGAAAAAATTTCCTATAAATAAGAATTAAAAAAAATTCTATAAAAATAAGAATTTTTCTAAAAATTCTAATTTTTATAGATTTTTCAAAAAATTCTAATTTTTATAGGAAATATTTTAAAAATTTCTTATTTTTATTGGATATTTTTCAAATTTTGTTTATTTTTATAAGAAATTTTTCAAATTTTTCTTTATTTTTAAAATTTTTAGTTGTTTGTTAGTTTAATAAGAAATTTAAAAAAAATATTTTCTTAAAAGTGAGAAATTTCTTTGAAAGTTTCCGACTTTTAAGGAAATTTTTCAAAAATTTCACATTTTTTTAAAAAATTTATAAGAATTTTTCATTTTATAGAAACATTTTATAGAAAAATTAGAAATTTTTAAAAATATACTATAAAAATAACAAATGTTTGAAAAAATTTACTAAAAAATAAGAATTAAAAAAATTCTATAAAAATAAGAATTTTATGAAAAATTTCGTATAAAAAAAGAAATTTTTGAAAAATGTCCTATAAAAATAAAAAACTTTTAAGAAATTTCATATAAAAATAAGAAATTTTTGAAAAACTTCCTATAAAAATAGGAAATTTTTGAAAATTTTCCTATAAAATTAAGAAATTTTTGAAAAATTGCCTATAAAAAAGATTTTTTTTTAAATATCCTATTAAAATGAGAAACTCTTGAAACAATTGAAATGAAATAAAAATAAGACATTTTTTAAAAATTTCCTATAAAAATAAGAAATTTTTTTAAAACTTCCTATAAAAATAAGAAATTTTTTAAAAATTTTCTATAAAAATAAGAAATTTTTGAAAAATTTTCTTTAAAAATAAGATTTTTTTGAAAAATTTTTAATAAAAATAAGAAATTTTTGAAAAATGTCCAAAAAAAAAACTTCCTATAAAAAAATTTCCTATAAAACAAAGAAATTTTTGAAACATTTTCTATAAAAATAAGAAATTTTTAAAAAATTTCCTATAAGAATAAGAAAATTTTGAAAAATTTTTTATAAAAATAAGAAATTTTTAAAAATTTTCCTATAAAAATAAGAAATTTTTGAAAAATTTCCTATAAAAATAAGAAATTTTTGAAAAATTTCCTATAAAAATAAGAAATTTTTGAAAAATTTCCTATAAAAATAAGAAATTTTTGAAAAATTTCCTATAAAAATAAGAAATTTTTGAAAAATTTCCTATAAAAATAAGAAATTTTTGAAAAATTTCCTATAAAAATAAGAAATTTTTTGAAAAATTTCCTATAAAAATAGAAAATTTTTACAAAAATTGAAAAATTTTCGGAAAAAAATAAGAAATTTTTTAAAAATTATCATATAAAATAAGAAATTTTTGAAAAAATTTCGTAAAAAAATAAGAAATTTAAAAAAAAAATTCTTATAAAAATAAGAAATTTTCGAAAAATAAGAAATTAAAAAAAAAATGCTATAAAAAAAGACATTTTTGAAATTTTTTATAAAAATAAGAAATTTTTGTTCCGAATAATCTATTTATAGGAAATTTAACGTTTTTAAAAAACCCACATAGAAATACGTCTATAATTTAGTTCTAATTTAGTTCTTTATTATTCTTTAAACGACAACATTGAAAGTCCCAGAAGATGTGATCCTTGAGTGTCCCGTATAGATTTTACTTGAGGATCATAGTGCTAAGTCTATTTAATGAAAAAGATAAAAATTAGGCTGCATCAATCTGCCCAAAAATATTTTATTTCAAATTTTATTTATAAAAAGCTTTAATTTTAAAACAAAAATATATTTTGTAATAATTCCGTTCAACAAAAGCACCAAAGCAAGATAATTCTGTTGCATTTGTTGCATAATGGGAACAAGTTTCATTTCATTTAAATCTCAAAAAGAATAATATTTCATTGTTTAAGAAGCCTGATTGAATGCCGGCACCCCAACCAACAAAATCATAACATCTTTAATATTCTTTTACATAATTTCAAAAAGACTCTGCTGAACTCTTTAACTCTTAAGTGAATATGAAAGAGGAAAAAAAAAATTGAATCCATCACTTTGATGTTTGAGTGACATATTGTATTATGGGCTGTTAAAGTTCTTCGTCTTCTGATACGCATTAACACAAGAAAAGAAAGACTAAAAAAAACTTATAAAAGTCTTATTTGGTTCAGGTCATTTGTAACATATCACGTACAAACATAGATTACACAAGAAATTTTACAGACCAATAGAGAAGCGGGAATATGTAAGTGCATCTAGCGGGAAGACATTTAAACGCCTTATCTTTAAGAGGCCTTTTTATAGACTTGCTGACGTCTGGGTTCACACGAAAAAACTTAAGCCATTTTCGTGTATATATAGAGTTTGTCTATATATAGACAAGTTTGTCTATAGAAAGACGAGTTTGTCAATATATAGACGAGTTTGTCTATATATATATATATACGAGTTTGTCTATATATAGACAAGTTTGTCTATATATAGACAAGTTTGTCTTTATATACACGAGTTTGTCTTTATATAGACGAGTTTGTCTATATATAGACGAGTTTGTCTATATATAGATGAATTTGTCTATATATAGACGAGTTTGTCTATATATAGACGAGTTTGTCTATATATAGACGAGTTTGTCTATAGACGAGTTTGTCTATATATAGAAGAGTTTGTCTATATCTAGACGAGTTTGTCTATATATAGGCGAGTTTGTCTATATATAGACGAGTTTGTCTTTATATAGACGAGTTTGTCTATATATAGACGAGTTTGTCTATATATAGACGAGTTTGTCTATATATAGACGAGTTTGTCTATATATAGACGACTTTGTCTATATATAGACGACTTTGTCTATATATAGACGACTTTGTCTATATATAGACGACTTCGTCTATATTTAAACGACTTTGTCTATATATAGACGACTTTGTCTATATATAGACAACTTTGTCTATATATAGACGACTTTGTCTATATATAGACAACTTTGTCTATATATAGACGACTTTGTCTATATATAGACGACTTTGTCTATATATAGACGACTTTGTCTATATATAGACGACTTTGTCTATATATAGACGACTTTGTCTATATATAGACGACTTTGTCTATATATAGACGACTTTGTCTATATATATACGACTTTGTCTATATATAGACGACTTTGTCTATATATAGACAACTTTGTCTATATATAGACGACTTTGTCTATATATAGACAACTTTGTCTATATATAGACGACTTTGTCTATATATAGACAACTTTGTCTATATATAGACGACTTTGTCTATATATAGACGACTTCGTCTATATTTAAACGACTTTGTCTATATATAGACGACTTTGTCTATATATAGACAACTTTGTCTATATATAGACGACTTTGTCTATATATAGACAACTTTGTCTATATATAGACGACTTTGTCTATATATAGACAACTTTGTCTATATATAGACGACTTTGTCTATATATAGACGACTTTGTCTATATATAGACGACTTTGTCTATATATATACGACTTTGTCTATATATAGACGACTTTGTCTATATATATACGACTTTGTCTATATATAGACGACTTTGTCTATATATACGACTTTGTCTATATATAGACGACTTTGTCTATATATAGACGACTTTGTCTATATATAGATGACTTTGTCTATATATAGACGACTTTGTCTATATATAGACGACTTTGTCCATATATAGACGACTTTGTCTATATATAGACGACTTTGTCTATATATAGACGACTTTGTCTATATATAGACTACTTTGTCTATATATACACGACTTTGTCTATATATAGACGACTTTGTCTATATATAGAGGACTTTGTCTATAAATAGACGACTTTGTCTATATATAGACTACTTTGTTTATTAATACACAACTTTGTCTATATATATACGACTTTGTCTATATATAGACGACTTTGTCTATATATAGACGACTTTGTCTATATATAGAGGACTTTGTCTATAAATAGACGACTTTGTCTATGTATAGACTACTTTGTTTATTAATAGACAACTTTGTCTATATATAGACGACTTTGTCTATATATAGACGACTTTGTCTATATATAGACTACTTTGTCTATATGTAGACGACTTTGTCTATATATAGACGACTTTGTCTATATATAGAGGACTTTGTCTATAAATAGACGACTTTGTCTATATATAGACTACTTTGTTTATTAATAGACGACTTTGTCTATATATAGACGACTTTGTCTATATATAGACGACTTTGTCTATATATAGACGACTTTGTCTATATATAGACGATTTTGTCTATATATAGACGATTTTGCCTATATATAGACGATTTTGTCTATATATAGACTACTTTGTCTATATATAGACGATTTTGTCTATATATAGACTACTTTGTCTATATATAGACGACTTTGTCTATATATAGACGACTTTGTCTATATATAGAGGACTTTGTCTATATATAGACGACTTTGTCTATATATAGACTACTTTGTCTATATGTAGACGACTTTGTCTATATGTAGACGACTTTGTCTATATATAGAGGACTTTGTCTATAAATAGACGACTTTGTCTATAAATAGACTACTTTGTCTATATATAGACGACTTTGTCTATATATAGACGACTTTGTCTATATATAGACTACTTTGTCTATATATAGACGACTTTGTCTATATATAGAGGACTTTGTCTATAAATAGACGACTTTGTCTATATATAGACTACTTTGTTTATTAATAGACAACTTTGTCTATATATAGACGACTTTGTCTATATATAGACGACTTTGTCTATATATAGACGACTTTGTCTATATATAGACGACTTTGTCTATATATAGACGATTTTGTCTATATATAGACGACTTTGTCTATATATAGACTACTTTGTCTATATGTAGACGACTTTGTCTATATATAGACGACTTTGTCTATATATAGACTACTTTGTCTATATGTAGACGACTTTGTCTATATATAGACTACTTTGTTTATTAATAGACAACTTTGTCTATATATAGACGACTTTGTCTATATATAGACGACTTTGTCTATATATAGACGACTTTGTCTGTATATAGACGACTTTGTCTATATGTAGACGACTTTGTCTATATATAGACGACTTTGTCTATATATAGACGACTTTGTCTATATATAGACGACTTTGTCTATATATAGAGGACTTTGTCTATAAATAGACGACTTTGTCTATATATAGACTACTTTGTTTATTAATAGACAACTTTGTCTATATATAGACGACTTTGTCTATATATAGACGACTTTGTCTATATATAGACGACTTTGTCTGTATATAGACGACTTTGTCTATATATAGAGGACTTTGTCTATATATAGACGACTTTGTCTATATATAGACTACTTTGTCTATATGTAGACGACTTTGTCTATATATAGACGACTTTGTCTATATATAGAGGACTTTGTCTATAAATAGACGACTTTGTCTATATATAGACTACTTTGTCTATATATAGACGACTTTGTCTATATATAGACGACTTTGTCTATATATAGAGGACTTTGTCTATAAATAGACGACTTTGTCTATATATAGACTACTTTGTTTATTAATAGACAACTTTGTCTATATATAGACAACTTTGTCTATATATAGACGACTTTGTCTATATATAGACGACTTTGTCTATATATAGACGACTTTGTCCATATATAGACGACTTTGTCTATATATAGACGACTTTGTCTATATATAGACGACTTTGTCTATATATAGACTACTTTGTCTATATATACACGACTTTGTCTATATATAGACGACTTTGTCTATATATAGAGGACTTTGTCTATAAATAGACGACTTTGTCTATATATAGACTACTTTGTTTATTAATACACAACTTTGTCTATATATATACGACTTTGTCTATATATAGACGACTTTGTCTATATATAGACGACTTTGTCTATATATAGAGGACTTTGTCTATAAATAGACGACTTTGTCTATGTATAGACTACTTTGTTTATTAATAGACAACTTTGTCTATATATAGACGACTTTGTCTATATATAGACGACTTTGTCTATATATAGACTACTTTGTCTATATGTAGACGACTTTGTCTATATATAGACGACTTTGTCTATATATAGAGGACTTTGTCTATAAATAGACGACTTTGTCTATATATAGACTACTTTGTTTATTAATAGACGACTTTGTCTATATATAGACGACTTTGTCTATATATAGACGACTTTGTCTATATATAGACGACTTTGTCTATATATAGACGATTTTGTCTATATATAGACGATTTTGCCTATATATAGACGATTTTGTCTATATATAGACTACTTTGTCTATATATAGACGATTTTGTCTATATATAGACTACTTTGTCTATATATAGACGACTTTGTCTATATATAGACGACTTTGTCTATATATAGAGGACTTTGTCTATATATAGACGACTTTGTCTATATATAGACTACTTTGTCTATATGTAGACGACTTTGTCTATATATAGACGACTTTGTCTATATATAGAGGACTTTGTCTATAAATAGACGACTTTGTCTATAAATAGACTACTTTGTCTATATATAGACGACTTTGTCTATATATAGACGACTTTGTCTATATATAGACTACTTTGTCTATATATAGACGACTTTGTCTATATATAGAGGACTTTGTCTATAAATAGACGACTTTGTCTATATATAGACTACTTTGTTTATTAATAGACAACTTTGTCTATATATAGACGACTTTGTCTATATATAGACGACTTTGTCTATATATAGACGACTTTGTCTATATATAGACGACTTTGTCTATATATAGACGATTTTGTCTATATATAGACGACTTTGTCTATATATAGACTACTTTGTCTATATGTAGACGACTTTGTCTATATATAGACGACTTTGTCTATATATAGACTACTTTGTCTATATGTAGACGACTTTGTCTATATATAGACTACTTTGTTTATTAATAGACAACTTTGTCTATATATAGACGACTTTGTCTATATATAGACGACTTTGTCTATATATAGACGACTTTGTCTGTATATAGACGACTTTGTCTATATGTAGACGACTTTGTCTATATATAGACGACTTTGTCTATATATAGACGACTTTGTCTATATATAGACGACTTTGTCTATATATAGAGGACTTTGTCTATAAATAGACGACTTTGTCTATATATAGACTACTTTGTTTATTAATAGACAACTTTGTCTATATATAGACGACTTTGTCTATATATAGACGACTTTGTCTATATATAGACGACATTGTCTGTATATAGACGACTTTGTCTATATATAGAGGACTTTGTCTATATATAGACGACTTTGTCTATATATAGACTACTTTGTCTATATGTAGACGACTTTGTCTATATATAGACGACTTTGTCTATATATAGAGGACTTTGTCTATAAATAGACGACTTTGTCTATATATAGACTACTTTGTCTATATATAGACGACTTTGTCTATATATAGACGACTTTGTCTATATATAGAGGACTTTGTCTATAAATAGACGACTTTGTCTATATATAGACTACTTTGTTTATTAATAGACAACTTTGTCTATATATAGACGACTTTGTCTATATATAGACGACTTTGTCTATATATAGACGACTTTGTCTATATATAGACGACTTTGTCTATATATAGACGATTTTGTCTATATATAGATGACCTTGTCTATATATAGATGACCTTGTCTATATATAGATGACCTTGTCTATATATAGACGACTTTGTCTATATATAGACGAATTTGTCTATATATAGACGATTTTGTCTATATATAGACGATTTTGTCTATATATAGACGACTTAGTCTATACATAGACGACTTTGTCTATATGTAGACGACTTTGTCAATATATAGACGACTTTGTCTACATATAGACGACTTTGTCTATATATAGGCGACTCATAGACTAAAAGACTTCAATATCATTTAAGTGCAGTTAAAGCCTATCAGGCCTCAATTTTGAACTGATTTTCCGTCAGTTATTTGTAATGGAAACATATACAATACTTTCTGTTTACTTTACATGTGTACGACTAGAGTAATTCTTAAAAGTAATTGTCCACTATGATCTCAATTCTGTTACTAGTTCACCCATTCACTCCCACTCTTGTGTAAACATTTTACACATTTTACACGGGTAATAAAGAATATCATGTAATTCCCATAGAACCGGAATCTTTGTGATTGTTTGCTCCCATTTTATTAAGTGCATCATACATCTATTCATCCGTCCACCATAAAATCCCCTCCCCCGTAAATCCATTAAATAATAGTGTTAAATTTTTCCTTTTAAATTTACTTGAAATGGGTGTAATTCTCAAGATTTTAATGAAGTTGTCATGGGTTAACAATTTTATATTTAATTTCCTTTATATTTCATTCTAGATTTTTTGTCTGTGAATTTCCTTTTGTTTAGAGGAAAAACAAAACAGAAACAAAATGCAATGCGTGATTGGTCATGGTTTAATTTAATGCCTTTTGTAATTTTTATTCTTCTTTTTTAATATTTTTCATAAATTTTCATTGTTTTTTTTTTTCTGGAAAAATCAAAGTCATTTTTTGTATATGAATTCCACCTTTTATTGTTGCTCTTTTGTCGGAAAAGGTGCAAAATTGATGGTGATGACGATGTTTGTTGCTGATAATGTCGACGTCGTCAACGAGTTTGATGATGATGACGATGTTGTAATCGCATTGTTCCACCACATGTTCTGAGTGAGGCGCGTGTGATAGATATAGAATGAAATATGATGGAGATGATGAATACATTTGTAGGCGGATATCGGATCTATTGATGTATAAAATATGTTACAGAGATAAGGTGTGTCTGTTATAAGCGTCTACTAAATGCTTTATTATACATCGTACTTTGTTGGGATTTTTTCGTACTTGGTGTTTGGTAATATTAGAAGTATTCGTTAAAGTGCAAAAATATTACTTTTGAAAAATTTCCTGTAAAAATAATAAATATTTTAAAAATTTCCTATAAATATTACAAATTTTACAAAAATAATAAATTTTT
This sequence comes from Stomorhina lunata, assembly GCA_933228675.1. Taxonomy (NCBI): domain Eukaryota; kingdom Metazoa; phylum Arthropoda; class Insecta; order Diptera; family Rhiniidae; genus Stomorhina; species Stomorhina lunata. The sequence continues at coordinate 129,652,323 of OW121740.1, forward strand.
TAAAAATTTGCTATCAAAATATGAAATTTTTTAAAAATAAATTTATATAAATTTAAGAATTTCTTAATTAATTTTTCAAAAAATTCTTATTTTTATTGGAAATTTTTGCAAAAATTTCTTATTTGTTAAGACATTTTTCAAACATTTCCATTTTTTAAGGAAATTTTGAAAAATTTATAGAAATTTTTCAAAAATTTCTTATTTTCATAGGAATTTTTTCAAAAATTGTTATAGATAATTTTTAAATTTTTTTTATTTTTATAGGATTCTTTTAAATTTCTGATTTTTGTATATTTCTTATTTTTTTACGAAAATTTTAAAAAATTTCTTATTTTTTTATTAAGATTTTTTCAATTTTTTTTTATGAAAATTTTCAAAAATTTCTTATTTTTTTAAGAAATTTTTTAAAAATTTCTTATTTTTTCAGAAAATTCTCAAAAATTTCTTATTTTTTCAAAAATTTCTTATTTTTTCAAAAATTTCTTATTTTGTTAAAAATTTCTTAATTTTTAAGAAATTTTTCAAAAATTTCTTATTTTTTAAGAAATTTTTCAAAAATTACTTACTTTTTTAAGAAATTTTTGCAAAAATTTCTTATATTTTTAAGAATTTTTTGCAAAAATTTCTTATTTTTATAGGAAATTTTTGCAAATATTTCTTATTTTTATAAAATTAAAAAAAATATTGTTATTTTAAGAGGAATTTTAAATAAAATTTCTTTTTTTAAAGAAAATTTAAAAAAAAATCTTATTTTTATAAGAATTTTTTTTTATTTAGGAAATTTTTAAAAAATTGCTATTTTTAAAGGAAATTATCAAAAGTTTTCTATTTTTTAAAAAAAATTTATATTTTTTAAAAAATTTTCTATTTTTATAGGAAATTTTTTCAAAATTTTCTATTTTCATTGGAAGTATTTCAAAAACTTTCTATTTTTATAGGAAATTGTATTAAAAATTTCTTATTGTTATACGAAATTTTTCAAAAATTTCTTATTTTTATAGGAAATTTTTCAAAAATTTCTTATTTTTATAGGAAATTTTTCAAAAATTTCTTATTTTTATAGGAAATTTTTCAAAAATTTCTTATTTTAATAGGAAATTTTCCCAAAAATTTGTTATTTTTATAGGAAATTTTTCCAAAAATTTGTTATTTTTATAGGAAATTTTTCAAAAATTTCTTATTTTTATAGAAAATTTTTCAAAAATTTCTTATTTTTAGGAAATTTACCAAAAATTTCTTATTTTTATAGAAAATTTTCCAAAAATTTCTTATTTTTATAAGAAATTTTTCAAAAATTTCTTATTTTTATAGGAACATTTTTAAAAATTTCTTATTTTTATAGAAAATTTTTGAAAAAATTCTTATTTTTATAGGAATTTTTTTTTAGTTTTTAAATGTTAAATTTGTTTGCTTAAGCAATAATACCCCTATTATTAGTTTGTTGATCTATGACACTTGGCTTGGCTTTATTGCATGTTTTCACAACACCCTTATTACTAAAATAAAATACCAGATAAAATCATTTGGTAACATCAGCTTTGAAAACACCTTCTAAATGTGACTTTAATGTCAATTAGTTTAACATGTTTCACAAAAGCAAAATGTGTAATTCTCATTGAAAATATAGAAACACCTTGAGTTATAGTATTTGAAAAATAAAGGTGAAACTGCAAAGGAATCAACTTTTATGGGGAACACATTTAAAACTAATAAAATTTAATATAAAAGCATTTAAAATGAAATACAACAAAATTTAGTATGTAAATGGAACTATATAGAAAAATCTTATTTAATTTCAAAAATATTTGCTTTTATCGTAGTTTCTTAATTTGGTTATTCCGAACTTGACATGACACCGGGAAAACTATAGAAAATTAGTTTTATAACTTCTTACAAATTCAATTAGCTTAGTTCGGAAATCAAGTTGACCGTTATATGTATATAAGGTCAAATTACTGTAAATGCCTTCAATGTGAACTTACCTTAAAATGTTTAATTTTACCAGTTACTAACTTCGCAGATTTCTTTTAGTTTAAGTTATTTTAAAGATGTAATAAAAATGAATAGCTTTCTTTTGTTAAATTTCGTTCTACTCCAGTTTTTCTTGTATAAAACAAATGTAATCATTTATTATGTTTTTACTGCATTTTAACACTTTTATGGCGGATTATTTGCATATCTTTTGTTGGTCTTTCTTTCTGGACTACATCTTTTCTTGAATAAAAATTTCTTTGTTTAACTCGAAAAATCTCGGTCTAATTGCAGCGATAAAAAGAAAAATAAATCCCATCTTAAATTAATGAAAAAGAAAATTTGGAATGCTGTTTTAGACATTCAAGCTGGACCACAGTCGATGACGAAATCAAATGGAAAGGAAAAATTTCCTAAAAAAATAATAAGTTTTTTAAAAAAATTCCTGTAAAAATAAGAAATTTTTGAAAAATTTCCTATAAGAAATAAGAAATTTTTGAAAAATTTTCTATAAAAATAAGAAATTTTTGAAAAATTTCCCGAAAAAAAAAAAATTTTTTAAATTTCCAATAAAAATAAGAAAAATTTCCTATAAAAACTAAGAAATTTTTGAAAAATATCCTATAAAAATAAGTAACTTTTAACAAATTTCATATAAAAATGAGAAATTTTTGAAAAATGTCCTTTAAAAATAAGAAATTTTCCTATAAAAATAAGAAATTTTTGAAAAATTTCCTATAAAAATAAGAAATTTTTGAAAAATTTCCTATAAAAATAAGAAATTTTTGAAAAATTTCCTATAAAAATAAGAAATTTTTGAAAAATTTCCTATAAAAATAAAAAAAAATTTTAAAAATTTCCTATAAAAATAAGAAATTTTTGAAAAATTTCCTATAAAAATAAGAAATTTTTGAAAAATTTCTTATAAAAAAAAAGAAAGTTTTGAAAAATTTCCTATAAAAATAAGAAACTTTTGAAAAATTTGCTATAAAAATAAGAAATTTTTGAAAAATTTCCTATAAAATTAAGAAATTTTTGAAAAATTTCCTATAAAAATAAGAAAATTACCTATAAAATAAGAAACTTTTCAAAAGTGTCCTATAAAAATAAAAAAAATTTTGAAAAATTTCTTATAAAAATATGGAATTTTAGAAAAAATTCCTATAAAAATAAAAAAAATTTGAAAAATTTCCTATAAAAATAAGAAAGTTTTGAAAAATTTCCTATAAAAATAAGAAATTTTTGAAAAATTTCCTATAAAAATAAGAAAATTTTGAAAAATTTCCTATAAAAATAAGAAATTTTTGAAAAATTACCTACAAAAATTAGAAACTTTTCAAAAATGTCCTATAAAAATATGGAATTTTAGAAAAATTTGCTATAAAAATATGAAATTTTAGAAAAATTTCCTATAAAAATGAGAAATTTTTGAAAATATTTTTATAAGAATAAGAAATTTTTGAAAAATTTCCTGTAAAAATAAGAAATTTTTGAAAAATTTCCTATAAAAAAAAGAAATTTTTGAAAAATTTCCTATAAAAATAAGAAAATTTTGAAAAATTTCCTATAAAAATAAGAAAATTTTGAAAAATTACCTATAAAATAAGAAACTTTTCAAAAGTGTCCTATAAAAATAAAAAAAATTTTGAAAAATTTTTTATAAAAATATGGAATTTTAGAAAAATTTCCTATAAAAATATGAAATTTTAGAAAAATTTCCTATAAAAATGAGAAATTTTTGAAAATATTTTTATAAAAATAAGAAATTTTTGAAAAATTTCCTATAAAAATAAGAAATTTTTGAAAAATTTCCTATAAAAATAAGAAATTTTTGAAAAATTTCCGATAAAAATAAGAAACTTTTGAAAAATTTCCTATAAAATAAGACATTTTTAAATAATTTCCTATAACAATAAGAAATTTTTAAAAATTTCCTATAAAAATAAGAAATTTTTGAAAAATTTCCTATAAAAATAAGAAACTTTTGAAAAATTTCGTATAAAAATAAGACATTTTTAAATAATTTCCTATAACAATAAGAAATTTTTGAAAAATTTCGTACAAAAATAAGATTTTTTGAAAAACTTCCTATAAAAATAAGAAATTTTTGAAAAATTTCCTATAAAAATAAGAAATTTTTTAAAAATTTCCTATAAAAATTATAAATTTTTTAAAAATTTCCTATAAAAATTATAAATTTTTTAAAAATTTCCTATAAAAATAAGAAATTTTTGAAAAATTTCCTATAAAAATAAGAAACTTGTGAAAAATTTCCTTTAAAAATAAGAAATTTTTATAAAGTTTCCTATAAAAATTAAAATTGTTGAAAAACTTATTAAAAACTAATTTTCATTAAAAATCTAATAATGAAATAATTATATCCCAAACAAGCCAGAAAAGTTGTTAAAACAATATCTAATACTTTGCCATTTTCTCCATCATTCATCTCTAAGTCTCAAAATGATTTCAAAAATTAAGACCTTTTGTATAAAAAAAAAACAAATTTCCCATTGTATATTTTCATTCCTTTTTGGACTAAACAGAGAGCAACAGTAAATAACTTTCAATTTTGTGTTATTATTATTATTAATAATTCTACATTATGTTCATAATTCGGACTAAGTAAGCTCTGCCTTACAAAATTTTTGCATTAAATTGAAAAATTATAGAAAATTATCTGCAAAGATTTTTTTTTTCTAAATTGTGGGTAATTTTTCAATAAAAATTATCCAAATTAACAGCAAAACACGACGAAATGCAGTTGCAAAAAATAAACAAGTAAATTTGCATTTTTCTGTGTTCAGTCATTATTTGCTTTTAGCAAATCAAATGGAGAAATATTAAGAAAATTATGGAAAAATCTGGACTATAAAAAAAATTAAATAAATTTGTTATTTTGTAGTAACTAGAGAAAAATGTATAATTTTAAGTCAAACTTTGTCAAAAAGAAAAACTTTGTCAAAAAGAATGAAAACGAACAAAATTTTACGTTTTTAAATTAAAACATCAAAGTTTATGTTTATAGTATAAGAAAGATATTATACATATCTGATTCATTTTCCTGTCTAGATACATATATACTAATATCTAATCATTTATGTCAAAAATTAATTCAAAATCTTAAAAATTGCAAAAAATGAGAAAAAATAGACACTTTTTTTAACAAAAAAATATTTTACATTTTCAAATCTAAATATTAGGTGTAGTAAATATAAATCTATTATTTTTGTAGGAAATTGATGGCTTTTATAAATAAAGAGTGTTCCGAATGAAATATGGATTTACTTTTTTTTTTATTTTATCTCAAAACAAAATTTTTAGTATTTGTCATTTTTGTCACAAAAAAATTATGTGAACTAATCACGTTTTGTAAATTCTAATCCAAAATTGTGACTCATTGAAATCAATTTAAATTTAAGGCAAAAAAATCTGTAACACAATTTTTTTATTACACAAAACTTTTAACAAAATTTTATTTGTCATTTTACATGAGTATTTTTACCTCCTTCGAAAAGGGTTTAAAAAAAATGTTTATCGGCGTTTATATTTTCCTATTAAGTTTTATCAGCTTATTTATTTTTGTATTTTTTGAAAAATAAACTGTTACAAGTATTTACGAGCAAATAAGAAAATAAAATTAGAAACGGTAAGTGCAAAAAATTTAGGTCGTAAAACGTTTGAAATTGTGGCGAAATAAAAAATTTTGCGATTATAAGTATCGCCATAACAAAAGTACTCGCATGGGTATAAATTGTATGTTGGTTGTTGCTGGTAATTGCAACAGCAACAGCAATATCAACAACAACAGCAACAATATTTGAAGTAACCGAAACAACAATAATAATATCTAAGTACTTCAGAAAAAATTAAGCGGGGGAATTAAAAATAGACATGAACACAAGTACAAGTACACATATACCAAAATATGTATCAGGACAAACAGAAAAAAATATACTAATAGGTACATCAAAAGCATTACCCTATTATAAACGAAAACCAATCCATTCAGTCAATTTTAAAACCTTTGGTTTAATGTACTAAAGCAGTGAAAGTAGGGTTTGCAAAAAACCGTGAAAATGAAAAACCGCGGTTTCGGTTTTAAAACACCCAAAACCGGCCGGTTTCGGTTCGGTTTTCGGTTTTTAAATAAAACTATTTCAGTTTAAATTTGTTGGAAAATTTAGATAACTTATTAAAACATATTATAATTTAATACTAAAATTCAGGAAAATAATTCAGGTTTTTCAAATATGAGGGATTTCTTAAATAAGTCCTGTTTCTTTTGGAGAAACTGCAGAGCCCCTTTAGCGTGAATAATATTTGCATCCGAGCGACAAATTGCTTCAATAGTATTTTTTACAAATAGCGACAATTTTAAAGAATTTACTATTTCAAAGTCGATAGAATGAAGCAAATCTAAGGTCGACAGCATTTCTAAACTCTCATGAATACTTTGTTTTAGAAGCAGAAATCTAAGAGTAAACTTATTTCACGATTATAATGCCTTTTAACGCTTGTTTGTAAAATATTACAACGAACTGACGAATTTTTAAAATACCGAAAAGTTTTTCTTACAGCCTCTAGGTTCAAATGTATATGGGCAATCGGTTTTAAACGATTCAAAAGTTTATTGTCGCCATCTTCAAAATTGTCTTCGCTTTCGTCGGTTTAAAATTCATCCACACTTGGATTTATATGAAATTTTTTATAAAAAACATCAGTGACTGCAAAATGAATTCCGTGTGTCAACCATAACTGAAACAGTGTTTGATTTTTAGATCCAAATTGGATATTGACTACTGGTCCATCTAAAAATTATAAAATATAAAGAGCTTAAACCGCGTTTTTTTCTACGGTTTTCGGTTTCGGTTTTGAAGCATAAAAAAACGAGGTTTCGGCTTCGGTTAAAACTGAACAGCAAACCCTAAGTGAAAGGCATCAGTTCTTGTTCATATAACTAGTGGTAGGATTTGTTGTTATTATATCTGTGCCAATAAATAATAACGGCTTAAGTTGAAATTTCGTTTTTTAAGTAATTTGTTTAAAGATATAAGCATTTTGTATAAAAAAGTTAAAATATAAATGCGTATAGCTTTATACTTGAAATTTAGATCAGTGATATTTCTTGATCTAAAGAATAAGAATATGTAATAAAATGAAAAAAAAACACTTATGTCAACTTAAGCCATTATGATTTAATGCCACAAATATACTTTGTTACTGTACTGACCATTACAGCCTTAGAGTAATTCAATATTCATAACAAACTAGCATTTTTATACACATATACCTCTAATTATCCTACCCACTGTATGTCTATATATAATAGAAATTAACAGCATATGTAGGGTTTTATTTTGACCATGTCTAGGCATTATTGCCATTAAACGCCACCATTGATGGTTTTCTTTTTTTTCATTTTTCTATTCACTTGAACAATTTATGTGCTCAAGATTAAACGTAAAGTTAGTGGGTCAATTAATATCTTGTTTAAACAAAGCCCCAATAATTTTAGATATTTTTTTTTTATATATTTTATTCATTATCTTTCCGTCTGCACATGAAAATTCAATTTCATTTTTAGCGATTAAAAAAATAAATTTAGCAAAAAGTTGCAATTTTCACACATTATCGGTTTGAAATTAACAGTTTAAGTTAATTGCTGTTGTTCGATTAAATCAATGCAATTTAAGAGTTTTATCAAATTTATGGTACAAGATAAGAATATGGTTAAATTGGGGTTAATAGAAGAAAAGAAATAAATTAAAATTCACACAAAAGATTTGAATAAAGCTTATTGGCGGTTGGTATATAAAGAGTGCTCTAAATAAAATTTGTAGTTGGATTTTCTTAAATAAAAATCAAACCTTTTAATATAAAAACTCTACAAAATACGCAAATATGATGACATATTATACAAAATCATTTAGCATTAAAATGTTTACTTAGTACTCGGGGTTTGCAAAATTATCGACTTTTTTCGGAAACCCTCCCATTAAAGATTTTACAGTTGCTTCTGATACCTTTTTGGAGCATGTGTTCCACCTGCGCTTAAAATCGGACATGTTCTTGGAAATCTTTCCTGTGTTCTTCAATTCCTTTTTTACCAGAGCCCAATACCTTTCCACAGGCCGAAATTCTGGACATTTAGGTGGATTTGCCTCTCGTGGTACAAAAATGACATTATTCTTTGAGTACCACTCAAGTGCCTTTTTTCCATAATGGCATGACGCCAAATCGGGCCAAAAAAATGTAGTCACTCTGTGCTCTCTTAAAAAGGGTAACAACCGTTTTTGTAGGCACTCCTTTATATAAATTTCTGTGTTTATTGTGCCAGATGCCACAAATACTTTACTTCTTTTGCCACAACTGCAAATAGCTTGCCACACGAGAAACTTCTTAGGGAATTTTGTTTGTTTTTTTGTGCGAAACTCTTGCCGAACATTGCCCCGTTTATCAGCAACATAAAAATCTTGACCAGAAAGTTGAGAAAAGTCTGCCAGTACGTATGTTTCATCATCCATCACACAACAGGTGTATTTTTTATAAAATCAGACTTCAATTTTTTCGCTCGTTTTTTTGCTTCTAAGTTCTGTATAGCATTGCGATCTGGAACCTTTTGGACTTTGTATGTCTTCAGTCCAGCATAAGCTTTGACTCTATGTGCAAAATTCGTAGAACATTTCACCGTACGAGCTGCTTTTCTTAAAGAAGTGTTAGGCGCTCTTCGAAAGAGTCGCTCGACTTCTTTTGCCTTACCAATATCTGTAGAACCTTTTTTCCTCCCTGATCCAGGTTTTCTTTCAATGCTCAGGTTTTCCTTATACCGTCTGATGGCATTAGAAACTGTTCGAGGGTCAACTTTCAAATTTTTAGTTTTTTTTTTAAAGTCCATAACGGATTTTTTTGAAAAGTTTTAGTTATATTTTTACGAACTTTTTTTTCGCAGTCCATTTTGATTGAAATAACTATTGAAAATTAATAATTTCTAAAATAATAGTATCTGACATATCTATAGAAACTAACTTGATCAAAAAATAAATTATTTCTTGCACTATGGATAAATTTTGCCTAAAATAGTAAATGCATATTTTTTTTAGAACACTCTTTATATCATTTCCGGCTAAGGGCCTGACAAGGGAGCTAGGGTAAATTGTGGACCGATTGTTATCAAATTTTGATTATTGGTTTATATTTACAAAATATTTATCTGTGCAAAGTTTAAGTAAAAAAATGCATTTATCTTTAGAGTTATTAACGTTTTTGTGCTTTTATGTGTATTTAAACGTCTTTTGAAAATGTGTCTTGTATGGGAGGTATGGTCAAATATGGGCCGATTTCTACAATTAGGAACACTGATTAAGGTTATGATAAGCAATATTTGTGCTGAATATTATTAAAATACAACTAAATTTGTGGCTCTATTCCGGGAAGGCATCCCTATGGGAGGTACCCCAAATAGTAATCCGATTTCGCTCAAAAAGTATAGGGATCGTCCTTTGACCAAAATATGAATCTTTGCCAAATTTCATCAAATTATCTTTAAAGTTACGACCTGTAGAGTGATAACAAGCTTTCATGGATAACCGGCCAGCCAGCCAGCCGGACGGACATCGTTAAAACAACTCAGGGAGTGATTATAAGTCGATTGGTATACTAAAAGGTAGGTCCCAGACCAATATTTCTATGCGTTACAAACATCAGCACAAACCCAATATACCCTTTCCCCCTATGGTGGTGAAGGGTAAATACATCATTGTGAAATTACCCTTAAAAAATAAAACAAAACCAAATTTTTATTGGGACGGTTTTTTGACTTACATATTTAATGTTATGTAATATTTTGTATACTATTTAGATTTTGTTTACTGCCCTCTACTAAATGTTTACAATCCATTGGAGCAATGCCGTTCCAAGCTTCCACCACATGTGCCCTCAGTTAATCTAAATTACTAGGGGTTCCGACAACACCTCTCTTAAGAATGCCGCAGAGGTGTGCGATGAGGTTAAGATCGGGTGACTGGGGCGGCCAGTCAAGGACTTTGTACCCGTTGTCATTGAGTGTCAAAATTGCAGACTGCTTGTTATGGCAAGCCATCAGTTTCACATGACCTTGATAACAGCCAGCGCTCTTCAAGATATTGATGACAACTCCCACTTAAATGACACGGATTATTTCCCACCTTTCGGGGGAAATACGGTCGATGAAAGCCTTCATGAGATGGATGGTAAGGGCAATTTGCCCGTGAAGTATTTAGTAGGAGATTACGGAGACATGAGTAGTGGAGGCGGTCTCTCACAGACATTCCTGAATCGCCGTTCGCAAATATCGCCGAAATGTCCGCCCTGCATTGGAAGATTCGTTTTTGTGGTGGTTGCTGCTTTTTTGTTGTTGATCCCGTTTGGGTGTCAGGTATTGGCTTTGCCCTGCTAGGACATCACGTACCTAAAACTCTTTTCAGAGGACTAGGTGGGAGATGTCAAAGCGAGGGTCTGATGCTACTGAATCAACTACATTAACCCACCCCGTTGCGTTTACCCTGGATGACGATTTGGATTATGGTATGTATTTGTTGCTGAGTCACTTTAGTGACCTGTGTTTTTCCCGTGAGGGTAGCTTGACCATCGTTGTCCCTTGCTGATGTCACTTTGTGTCCAAAGTGCAGTGCGTGAGTGCGGCTGTTAATTGTGATGTTTCGTCTTTGTGTTAAGGGTACCAGAACCTGGGCTGTTTGGAGCTCAACTGATAGTAGTCGTTTTGGGGCTATGAATCCCTTCGGAGATTATCATTGCTGGGCTGTGGTTTAATACCCAAAGCGGGTAGAATGGAGTGCGGCTGTTAATTGTGATGTTTCGTCTTTGTGTTATCTTTATGCGTGCGCTTGGGCATTAAGGGTACCATAACCTGGGCTGTTTGGAGCTCAACTGATAGTAGTCGTTTTGGGGCTATGAATCCCTTCGGACATTGTCATCGCCGGGCTGTGGTTTAATACCCAAAGCGGGTAGAATAGGTGATACATTGCCTGTGTCATTCATTCGAATATGGAGTTGCATTACAGCCGGGTGCCGTACCCATAGACCGGAAGGAGTTTAGATAGTTCTCCGCTCCTAACCAAGGGGGTAATCATGACCAAACAACATGTTTCCGAATTGGTATTCTGAAATGTCAAAGTGTCATGTATGTCACACATACCATACATGACAATTTTTCGTAGTAAGAGGGTGTTGGTAAACACTTAAAATTTTCACCACGTGATCTGATCGGTAAGGCCATCATGGCAGGTACTTACATTAATCAAATTGTATATCTGTACTTTAATCCATGGTTATAATAGTTTAAAGGATGCCGTTTATACTTACAACCAAGTCGTTTAAAACACTAGCGCTTTAGCGGGGACCAGACGCAGAACACAAGGCCGCCCAATATGGGAACAGACGCCCTGTGGATTTATAAAAAAGTTCGGACAAAAAGAGGATTTCTAATCCAAACGGACAGATCATATCTACAGTTCGGTGCAGGCAGCAATGAAGTCTGCTGTAGTGGGATCCAATGATATCAACTGGCCGCTTAATGTGAGAAACAGACACTAGGTGATACGGTAGTGGGTAGTTCTTAGTGTAGCACTCCCCTAAGCCTGTCTGTTATGGGTGACCCTACCGGAGATGTAACATATCCACCAGCTTAGTCTTATGGTTCATTGTGCGTAAGCATTGCTAAACTTCCCAGGTAATTAAAGGTATACGTCCATTAACCTCGTTATCCACATTGATGTGTGACATAATCTTTGTCTTGGAAATATTAATTCCTAGCCCAGCTGTCCGAGATTCAACAGTGATAGCGTTAGTATTCTCTTGAAGGTGGACTGAGCTTTGGCTTACAAGACATACGTCATCGTCATAATTCAAGCGCTCAAGTTGTTAAAACGGTGTTGTCCATTGGATACCGTGTCTACCATCTAGAGCCGTGCGCATTATGTTGTCGATTACAAGGATAAAAAGTATAGGTGACATGTAATTAATACATCGCCATTATTGATGTCTTCATCAAAGATTTTCCAAAGAAGTAGTTTTTAAGGTGTACTACAAAATCAGGACTAAATATTATTACCTAAGTCAAAAATTTTATTATATCTGTGATTTTAGGATCGATATATCAAACAATTTGGTCAATAGACAATTTGGCTTCCACAAACAAATGATATTAATATTACGAGTATTAAAACAATTTCTACAAAAAATACAAAATTCCAACCAAACTGCTTTCGTTTTTATGCCACTATGCCTGTCATATGAAAGTCATTCGAAATTTGTAACAATTCTTAAACATGATTTTCTATTATTTACCGCTAAACTTTTATAGAAAAAGCAAAGACTCACCGATTAAGTCCAGTTTCAACATTTATTAATAAATACATGATTTATTTAATAATTTATTTACCTGTAAAGAGAATAAAATATACAAGAAAATTAGTGGAAGATTGCAACAAAGTTGTTGGAAAATATTTTTGGAAAATTATTTTTAGAAATCTTTAAAATTAAAAAAAACATGTTTCTTTTATCTCTAAATATAATTGAATTGATGGCGACAAGTTGATTTCAAACGAATTTTTATCAGCTTAAAAAAACGAAAATTAAATAAAAAAATTTAATGCTATGGCCGATTGTAAATAATGTTTAATTTTCTTGTTGAGTAGAAAGAAAGAAAAAAGAATTGCCATAAAAATATTTGCACCGAGTGCCAAATATGTAAACAGTTCAACGACATTCATTATTTTATAGCATTATTATACTTATTTTCTTTTTTATTATTATTTTAAATTATATACATATTTATGTTATTTATACTTTATATAAACAAATTTATGTATATTTGCCCAATTCACAAAGTGTCAACAGTGTTGTAGATTGTAGCTAAACGACTTTTCACTTTGTGAACGCCTTTTTGTGTTTCTTGAATTAAAGCCAAATCGGAGGTCATTTATTTTATTTTTTGATAAATAACCGTGATGTCTTATAGTCAGGGAGTTATGAACTTCTAATATTTCTTTACTTATAACATTTAAAATTTATATTTGATAAAGTAGCTTGGCAACACTGATATCGTTCATGATGTAGCATTTGTTGACATGGAAAATAACAACAAAATTTGTACAATAGTTGTATTTGGTCATATTTTCTACAGACTTACAACATTGTTGACACTTTATGAATTGGGTAATTGTATATGGCCAAAATGATATAAACTGCAACAAAACTGCAGACAAAATGAACAAATTGCAATCAGAATACAGATGATGTTTTAAATATAGCACAGCCACGATTCAAAAAGAAAACAATTTAAAATTAATTTCTTTGGGAATGGATTTTTCATAAGTCCCAAAGATAAATTTTTAAAAAGTCGTGATTAAGAAGATGAAATCACGTAAAAGAATTTTTTTTCCAATAAAATTATTAGCCATATAAGCCGGAGGAAAACAAGTCTAAATTATAAGATAAATGATGACTGCCGTTATCCTGATGAAAAACTCCTTCTCTTGTGTTGGCCAAATCTTACTACATAAAGATCATATTTTATTTTCAATAATTTATATATATAAAGGGTGTTCCGATTAAAATATGCATTTATCATTTAAGTCAAAACTTAGCTATAGTGCACAGTGGTACAAATGATTTTTTTTTTTTTGGTATTTACTCTACACTTTCCTTCAGTAGTTAAGGACGGATTTTGATGAAATTTGGAACATCAGTAAAAAAAGGAGGCTTTAGAACAACATTAAAGGAGGCATCTATCTGTAGCACAGTGGGCTTGGGTGCTTTGGGTGCGAATAACTTTCTCCAATTTATTCCGGTCCAAAAGATTTTTACATTTTCGAAAACTTCTTAAAAATAATAAGAAAAAACTGTGCAACATTATCTCTTATGGTTTAAGGGAAATTTGACTCCAAACATTTTTTTGCATGACTTCTGGCCTTTTATGGCTTATAAATCATTTGTGGTAAGACGAAAAATTAAAAAAAAAAAATACTGCGGGATTGCTGATAAATTTTTTAATGAATTAAAAGAAAAATATTTTAAATTATCGAAATTTTATAACACAGAAAAATTCTTCAAAGTTTGTGTACCGAAAAAGCTTTTTTTTTTATTTTTCAAAATTTTTTTCAAAAGACTATAGAAAATTTGTAACATTAAATTTTTCTATAGAAAAATTTTTTATGGAAAATTTTTTTATAGAATTTTCGATGTAAAAATTTTCAATGAAAATTTTTTCTGTAGAAAATTTTCGATGTAAATTTTTCTATAGAAAATTTTTGATATAAAATATTTCTAAAGAAAATTTTTCATGTAAAATTTTTCTATAGAAAATTTTTAATATAAAATTTTTCTATAGAAAACTTTTGATATAAAACAGGAACCGAAAATATTTTATTTTTGAATTTTTGATTAAAAAAAGCACCCGCAAGGAAATGTCGGATAATTAAACCAAGTATACCATTTTGATAGTCTTAGACCAAATTTTCATAAAATGCGATGCTTTTTAAAAATCTGATTTTTATTTTTTAGAAAAAAAAAATTAACAGTTATTTTTTTATTTTTATTTTTTTGAGCAGAAATAACAGTTATTTTTAACTTTTATTTTTTCGAGCAAAAATAAAAGTTATTTTTTAACTTTTATTTTTTCGAGCAAGAAGAACTGTTATTTTTGACTTTTGTTATATCGAGCAAAAATAAAAGTTATTTTTTGACTTTTATTTTTTCGAGCAGAAATAAAAGTTAATTTTGTGTTTCCAACCCCAATTATGATTACAAAACTCAACTCCATTAATTTTTGAGCATATGTAAGTTATTTTCACTGAAAAATTATCTTTGTTTGAAAAAATTTTTCAATAAATTTATCATAATCTCAAACAAAAATAACTTTTATTTCTGCTCGAAAAAATAAAAATCAAAAAATAACTTTTATTCTTGCTTGAAAAAATAAAAGTCAAAAATAACTGTTATTTTTGCTCGAAAAAATAAAAGTTAAAAAATAACTTTTATTTTCTGACTTTTACGATAAAAGTTATAACAGTTTCGGTCCCTGATATACAATTTTTCTATAGAAAATTTTTGATATAAAATTTTCTATAGAATATTTTTTGTAAAAAATTTTCGATGTAAAATTTTTCATAGAAAATTTTCGATGTAAAATATTTCTTTAGAAAATTTTCGATATTATATTTTTCTTACGAAAATTTTCGATATAAATTTTAAATAGAAATTTTTATACAAAACTTTCAATACTAAATTTTCTATACAAAATTTTTAATATAAAATTTTTCTATACAAAATTTACAATATAAAATTTTTCTATAAAAAATTTCGATAAAAATGTTTTTTAAAAAATTTTCGATCTTAATTTTTTCTATAGAAATTTTTCGATTTAAAATTTTCAATATAAAAATTTTCTATACAAAATTTTCAATATAAAATTTTGCTATACAAAATTTTCACTCGAAAATTTTTCTATAAAAAAGTTTTGATATAAAATGTTTTTATAAAAAATTTTAGTTATAAAATTTTTCCATAGAAAATTTTCGATATAAAATTCTAGTATAAAAAATTTATAAACAAAATTTTTGATGTAAAATTTCTCTATAGAAAATATTTTGATGTAAAAATTTACTATAGAAAATTAGTGATATAAAATTTTTCTATATATAATTTTCAATATACAATTTTTCTATACTAAATTTTCAACACCAAATTTTTCCATGAAAAATTTTTTTATAGAAAATGTTCGATATAAAATGTTCCTATAAATTTTCTTTTTTAATTAACTTGACTTAATTTGATGCATAAATAATTTATTATTTACGTCCAAAAATCATCCTTAAACCTTGTTTAGTTTTCGAGATTTTTCAAAGGGATATTCAAATATTATATAAATTTATTGTTGTTGCACTTTTTTGACAAAAGTCTTCAACCAATTTCCAAATTGTGACAAATTTTTAAGTTCACTTAAAAGTACATAAAATTCCCATTCCACTGATGTATAACATGTCCACCTTATCTTATTTTGGTAGAATAATATAATATAATATTTGGTAGAATATTATAAAAAATAAATCACAAAGAAATTTCTAGTGTGCGAAGTATTTACAGTTGTGGCAAAAGAAGCCAAGCATTTGTGGAATCAGGTACGATAAATACAGAAATTTATAATAACGGAGTGCCCACAAACTCGGCTTTTACCTTATTTTAAACAGCACCGAGTGGCTACATAATTTTGGGCCGATTTGGCATCATGCAACTTTGGAAAAAAGGCACTTGAGCAGTATTCAAACAATAATGTCTTTTTTGTACCACGAGACAAATCATGAGTCATTTCTTAAATATTAATAATTGTGCTATAATTTTACCCCTCACTATTTCTCATGCAACACACAAAGTATGAAGAGCAAATAATAATGAAAAAGCAAAATTGACAAGTAAAACTAAACGACCGACCCAATTTTAGGCCAATGAGCTGCTGACTGACTGACTATTTGTTTCTTTAGACAACTTACAGTTGATAATTACCGAACGTTGACATGGGCTAACACCCAAACAAGGGCCTTTAATGGACGAAATTAAAACTGCATTATGTGGCATTTAAGAATTTTAAGTAGTATTTTATTTAAACACAAAAAAAGCAAAAAAAAAAGCAAAAAAAGCAAAAACTTTTTATTTAAATACGAAAAAATTGAAAATGATTTCATGCTTCAAAGAAAAAATACCTCAACGAACGACCTTGAAAGTGTTGACACGAATTTTCAATAAATTTAAAGAAAATTTTTTAAATAAATTTTTCAAAATTAAAGGGGTGGTTTTTTTTCAAAAATTACAAAAAATAAACATCTTTCATTTCTTTTATTTATTGTAGAAAATTTATTATAATTAAAATATTATACAAAATTTATTATACAATATTCTTTTACGACATTTAAAATTGTAAAATTCAAAAATGTTGTTTGTGGTTTTGAAAGCCTCAAATTAATTTCGTATATTTTTCTTTTGGTTAATAAAAATATTGCAACATCCTAATTAACATATGACGACTTCATTATATTTGTTTGGTATTTTATGTTGACTTTTAATTAAATGTCATTTGTTCTAGGTAATTAATTTGATTTGCTGATATTTAAAAGAAATTTTAAAAACAGTTTAATAAACATTTTTAAAAAATTGCAACAAATTAAATATTATTTATTATAAATTTTGTCAAGAAAGAAAAAAAGAAATATCTTACTAATAAGTGCCTATGGGTTTCTAAGAAGCCTGAAGAGTTCGGCGTCAGATTATATTTTCGCACCTATTAAAGAGTGCTCTAAATAAAATTTGTAGTTGGATTTTCTTAAATAAAAATCAAACCTTTTAATATAAAAACTCTACAAAATACTCAAATATAATGACATATTATACAAAATCATTTAGCATTAAAATGTTTACTTAGTACTCGGGTTTTGCAAAATTATCGACTTTTTTTGGAAACCCTCCCATTAAAGATTTTCTGATACCTTTTTGGAGCATGTGTTCCACCTGCGCTTAAAATCGGACATGTTCTTGGAAATCTTTCCTGTGTTCTTCAATTCCTTTTTTACCAGAGCCCAATACCTTTCCACAGGGCGAAGTTCTGGATAGTTAGGTGGATTTGCCTCTCGTGGTACAAAAATGACATTATTCTTTGAGTACCACTCAAGTGCCTTTTTTCCATAATGGCATGATGCCAAATCGGGCCAAAAAGATGTAGTCATTCTGTGCTCTCTTAAAAATGGTAACAACCGTTTTTGTAGGCACTCCTTTATATAAATTTCTATGTTTATTGTGCCAGATGCCACAAATTCTTTACTTCTTTTGTCACAACTGCAAATAGCTTGCCACACGAGAAACTTCTTAGGGAATTTTGTTTATTTTTTTGTGCGAAACTCTTGCCGAACATTGTCCCGTTTATCAGCAACATAAAAATCTTGACCAGAAAGTTGAGAAAAGTCTGCCAGTACGTATGTTTCATCATCCATCACACAACAGGTGTATTTTTTTATAAAATCAGACTTCAATTTTTTCGCTCGTTTTTTTGCTTCTAAGTTCTTTAAGCATTGCGATCTGAAACCTTTTGGACTTTGTATGTCTTCAGTCCAGCATAAGCTTTGACTCTATGTGCAAAATTCGTAGAACATTTCACCGTACGAGCTGCTTTTCTTAAAGAAGTGTTAGGCGCTCTTCGAAAGAGTCGAGCGACTTCTTTTGTCTTACCAATATCTGTAGGACCTTTTTTCCTCCCTGATCCAGGGTTTCTTTCAATGCTCAGGTTTTCCTTATACCGTCTGATGGCATTAGAAAGCGTTCGAGGGTCAACTTTCAAATTTTTAGCTATTTTTTTAAAAGTCCATGACGGATTTTTTTTTTAAATTTTAATTATATTTTCACGAACTTTTTTTTCGCAGTCCATTTTGATTGAAATAACTATTGAAAATGAATAATTTCTAAAATAATAGTATCTGACATATCTATAGAAACTAACTTGATCAAAAAATAAATTATTTCTTGCACTATGGATAAATTTTGTCTAAAATAGTAAATGCATATTTTTTTAGAACACTCTTTATCTAAATTGAATTGGGTATACCTTATTCTTTCCTTTGGGACGAGTAAAAAAATGTATTCTTACTTCTTTATAAAAATAAACACTTGATGTCGAATGAGTTTTCGGGAACTTTAGTATATTTTCATATTATTCTACTTTTCAGGTTTTAAAATATTTAATTCACTATCACAATTCTTTGAGTGTAAGCACTAACCGATTTTAAATAATGAATACAATATCCAAAATGCCCTCATCTATCATCACTCTGCTCCATGAGGAAGACCATAAAAATTCTTTAGCAGCCATTTGGATAATGTTCATAATGTTTAATAAATTGGCCAAGAAGAAAAAAACGCAAATCAAATAACGAAATGGAGGGAAATGATGAAACAAAAAATCATGAATTTTGCTGATTCTAGTGCTTAAATTGATCTTATTTTCCGCATTTATGTTATGTTGCTACTCTGGTAGTTGATGCCGTCGCTTTTGCTATTGAAAGCAGTAATTACCAGAAAGAGGTCTACATCATGACATCTGAAATCATGTTCAATTCAATTTGTTAGTTTAAAAAATTTTCTATAAAAAAATTTTTCTAAAGAAAAATTTTCCATAAAAAATTTTTCTAAAGAAAAATTTTCCATAAAAAATTTTTCTAAACAAAATTTTTCCATAAAAATATTTTTCTAAAGAAAAATTTTTGATAAAAATATTTTTCTAAATAAAAGTGTTTGATAAAAATATTTTTCTAAAGAAAAATTTTCGATAAAAAAAATTTCCGATAAAAAATTTTTTATAAAAAAAGAAAAATTTTCAATTAAAAATTTTTCCAAAGAAAAGTTTTCTATTAAACAAATTAAAAAAATCCATAAAAATAGTTTTCTATAGCAAAATCTTCGATAAAAATATTTAGGAAAATATTAGATACACATTTTTTTCTATAGAAAATTTTTGGATGAAAATATTTGTCTATAGAAAAATATTCAACAAAATTATTTTTCTATACAAAAATGTTTGATAAAAAATTTTTCTGCAGAAAAATATTCCACAAAGATGTTTTTCTATAGTAAAGTTTTCAAAAATATTTCTAAAAAAAATTTCCTATCAAAAAATTGTCTATAAAAAACTTTTGATAAAAATAGTAAAATTTTCTATTGAAAAAAATATTTAGAAAAATATTTGATAAATATTTTTTTCTATAGAAATATTTTGGATCAAACTATTTTACTATAGCAAAATCTTTGATACATTTTTTCCGTAGAAAATTTTCCGATAAAAAAATTTTCCTAGAGACAAATTTTCGATAAAAATATTTTTCTATACAAAAATGTTTGATAAAAATATATTTCTGTAGAAAAATATTCCAAAAAGATGTCTTTCTATAGAAAAATTTTCGAAAATATTTCTATTGCAAATGTTTCTATTGAAAAATATTCAATAAATAATTTTTGATGATAAAAAAATTTTTGATAAAAAAAGGTCAATTAAATAATTTTCTATTAAAAAAATGTAAATAAAAAAATTTTAAATAAAAAAATTTTCTATAGAAAAACTTTTGATAAAACTAGAAACATTTTCTATTTACAAATTTTTCTAAAGAAAAATTTTGGATAAAAATATTTTTTTATAAAAATACTTTCCTATAGGAAAGAAATATAAAAAAAATATTTAGAGAAATATTCGATTAAATATTTTGGATCAAAATAATTTACTATAGAAAAATCTTTGATAAATTTTTTTCGTAGAAAAATTTTCGATGAAAATATTTTTCTATAGAAAAAGTTTTGATAAAAATATTTCTCTATAGAATATTTTTCGATAAAAATGTTTTTCTATAGAAAATTTTTCGCCAAAAATATATTTCTGTAGAAAAATAATTGATAGAAATATTTTTCTGTAGAAAAAAATGTTTTTCTATTCAAAATATTTCTATAGAAAATTTTCTATAGAAGAATATTCAATACAAAAATGTTTGATAAAAAAAAATTTCTATAGAATAAATTGTTGATAAAAAAATTTCTATAGAATAAATTTTGATAACAAAATTTTTTATAGAAAAACTTTTGATAAAAAAATTTTGTACAGAAAACCTTTTGGTAAAAATAGAAAAATTTTCGATTCGGATAAAAATATATTTTTCTAAAAATAGTTTTCTATAGCAAAATCTTCGATAAAAATATTTTTCTAGAGACAAATCTTTAATAAAAAATTTTAGAAAAATATTCGATCAAAATATTTTTCTATAGCAAAATTTTCTTTCAAAATATTTTTCCGTAGAAAATTTTTTTTTTTAAATATTTTTCTGTAGAAAAATTTTTGAAAAAAAATTTTTATTAGAAAAAATTTTGATAAAAAACATTTTCAATAGAAAAATTTTTGATAAAAAAATTTTGTATAGAAAAGTTTTTGACAAACAAATTGTGCATACAAAAATTTTTGATAAAAAAATTTTCTATAGAAAAATTTTTGATAAAAAAATTTTCTATAGAAAAATTTTTGATAAAAAAATTTTTTATAGAAAAATGTTTGATAAAAAAATTTTCTACAGAAAAATTTTTGATAACAAAATTTTCTATAGAAAAATTTTTGATAAAAAAATTTTCTATCGAAAAATTTTTGGTAAAAAAATTTTCTTAGAAAAAGTTTTGACAAAAAAATTTTCTATAGAAAAATTGTTGATAAAAAAATTTTCTATAGAAAAATTTTCGATAAAAAAATTTTTCTATAGAAAAATTTTCGATAAAAAATTTTTTCTATAGAAAAATTTTCGATAAAAAAATTTTTCTATAGAAAAATTTTCGATAAAAAAATTTTTCTATAGAAAAATTTTCGATAAAAAAATTTTTCTATAGAAAAATTTTCGATAAAAAAATTTTTCTATAGAAAAATTTTCGATAAAAAAATTTTTCTATAGAAAAATTTTCGATAAAAAAATTTTTCTATAGAAAAATTTTCGATAAAAAAATTTTTCTATAGAAAAATTTTCGATAAAAAAATTTTTCTATTAAAAAAATTTTTGATAAAAAAATTTTTCTATTAAAAAAATTTTTGATAAAAAAAATTTTCTATAGAAAAATGTTCGATAAAAAAATTTTTCTATAGAAAAATTTTCGATAAAAAAATTTTTCTATTGAAAAATTTTCGATAAAAAATTTTTCTATGGAAAAAATTTCGATAAAAAATTTTTCTATAGAAAAATTTTCGATAAAAAATTTTTGATAAAAAAAATTTTCGTTAAAAATATTTTTCTGTAGAAAAATTTTCGTTAAAAATATTTTTGATAAAAAAATTTTTCTATAAAAAATTTTTGATAAAACAATTTTTCTATAAAAAATTTTTGATAAAAAAATTTTTCTATCGAAATATTCTTCTGTAGAAAAATTTTCGATAGAAATATTTTTGAAAAAAAATTTTCTATAGAAAAATTTTTGAAAAAAAAATTCGATAAAAAAATTTTGTAGAAACAATTTTTTTAATTTTTCAAGTGGATAATGCAGTTTATACTTTGAACTGAAAAACGAATCATTTGCTGCAGACCTTCGATAATTACTTAAAAGATGCAAGTGTGCTTTAAATGACTAAAAATGGACATCAAGAAAGGGGTTAAGATTAGCAGCAGAAAGAAGGACCAAAAGCATTCGCAACATTTAAAAGCAAGAAGACGGGCCCGGTATTTATTAGTTCGTAATAGTTTTCAACACACGTTAGCAACATGTTTAGCATTTTTTTATAGTTTTGTTTCCAGGCTTTTTTGTGTAGCTTTTAAATCTTTTTTGCTGCTGTTTAAAATTGTATTTAAAAATGATTAATGAGCCAACAAGTATAACAAGTTGCTGTATTTATATTTAGTTAGTAACGATTGCTACTACTTGGTTTAGTTAGAGCTAAAGTTGCTGTTGATTTGTATGTTTTTTGTTGTTGTTCATGTTCATTAAATACATTAAAGTATTTGCTAAAACTTAGAGAGTGACTGAGTGCTTTAGCTTTGTTGCATGTGGCATGAATGAAATGTATGTATGTTCATTGGTTAATGTAATATTACTTATGTGTTGATGTGGTAAAGTAGCAATTTTGTTTGTCTGTAGCATTAGCTACAGAAGAAGAGAGCGCCAGTCAGTTGTCATCTGACATCTGGTGTTTATCACAATCGGTATGTGTTTGAATGTCAACGTTTTTCTTTTTTTGTTGTTGTTTTTCTCGTTAAGTTTTGTTTTCGTAAAAGCATTGAACTTGACAGCGAAACTGTCAAACAACTTGCAGAGATTTGAAAGTTTTTTTTTTATAGTTTTTTGTAGTTGCAATTTTTTTGTTTGGTTTTGTTTTTTTTTTTTTGCAAATGTTTTATGTCATTTGTATTATTTATTATATATTTCTATTGGTTTAATGGGTTTTATTTTATATTTCTGTATTTTTATGTTTCTTGTAAAGTATAAAATTTCAAACTTCAATATCTTGACAGTTTGACAATAAGATATTGATTTCAAAATTCACTGGGGAGATGTTATAAAAGTAGAGTTTACATTGTTTTAACATTAAGAGATTCTAGATAATGAACATTTAATTAAAATTAAAAGAATTATTATAAATAAATTATTAAGATCATTGAGCTTTAACAAGCTATAATTTTTTAATTCAAAAAGAAGAGTATTCGCATTTGATCCCAAATCTGTTACATTTATTTATTAATGTAACAGACCAATTTATTGATAAAAAGCCAAAAAATGTTTGCGGAGAAATCAAATTCCTCGACGCGTTTCGATGGTTGGTTAAGTTATCTCTTCAGGAGGATTATCCCCAATTTAGACAGAAAGAAAACCTCGCATTATTACTAAATTTACAAACAAAACTTTTAAGAATTATGTTCATAAGCCATAAGTAAAAGCGTAGATTATCGACTGAACAAAAACAAACATTTTTCAGTTTTCATCTACCTTAGGGATAATCCTCCTGAAGAGATGGCTTAACCAACCATCGAAACGCGTCGAGGAATTCGGTTTCTCCACAAACATTTTTTGGCTTTTTATCAATAAATTGGTCTGTTACATTAATAAATAAATGTAACAGATTTGGGATCAAATGCGAATACTCTTCTTTTTGAATAATATTTACATCCCGACTATTTTGTTATTTTTTATAGTTTTTTAATTTATTTAAATTAAGTGCCAAAGAAGTCTATTCATAAATCCACGAAAAATACAGGGAGGCTGATAACTTTTGCTACATAAAGAAATTTTAATAACTATTTTTAAGTTTCTTCAAGTTAATTTAAGTTTTGAAAATTAATGAATTCATAAGACCTCCAACCTCGGTGAAGGTTATTACGTTTTTTTAGTAGCAGCTTTTATCAGCCACCCTGTATTTGAAAGCTTTAAATACTCAATGGTTGTTAAATTAGTTTTTGTTTAGAAATAATTCCTTCTTAGACGAAAAAGACTGCAGATTGAGCTTCAACCTAAAAAAACCTGTTTTTAAACGGCTTCAGGGACCGTAAAAAAATTCACACTAAATATTCCTTATCCCCACAAAAAATGCCTATTTCCCAAAATTTTGAAAAATTTTCAAATTTATTTAAAAAATGTTTATTTGTTATTTCCAATTTCAGTTCTCTACCTTTTTTCAATGATGAATCAGTCAGTAACGCTTAGAGTATGAAAAAAAAACGAAAACTTTCGCAAACGTTTGTATAATGTAAAGACATATTCAGCTTTAATTCAATCATTTTATTCATTGAACTAAACAAATCACATTAATTTTAAAAAGTCAAAGAGTCAAAAAACAAACAATATTTTTTTAGCTCATCTTCTTTGCTTTAGTTTAGCATACCAATCGTACGTTTAAGTACAAAACATCTTTAGAAACGTTTGCGAATAGTTCACTCTAAGCTAAGTATCAAAGAACGCCGATTATAGTCGGTATGTTTAGTTTTTTATAATCTCTTAAATTGGGGGATTAGTGGCGCAAAAATTTCTTTTGCAAAAGCTGTTGATAAGCAATGCACAGTTAAATTGAAAAGGTTAAATTACTGCAAACGTTTGCTAAACGTTTTTTATTTTTCTTTGGAAATTTTTTCGACAAAATTTTTTTTTTATGTAAAATTTTTTGATAAAAATATTTTTCTGTAAATAAGTCTATCGAAAAATTTTCTCAAAAAAATACTTCTAGGGAAAACTATGGAAAATTTTCTATAGAAAAATTTTCGATAGAAATATTTTTCTGCAGAAAACTTTTCTATAGAAAAATGTTGAATAAAAAATGTTCTATAGAAAAAATTTTTGATAATATAATTTTTATTTAAAAAAAAATTATCAAAAATTTTCTGTAGAAAAATTTTCTAAAGAAAAATGTTTGATAAAAAAATTTTCTATAGCAAAAATTTTTGACAAAAAATTTAAAAGATCATAAATTTTCTATAGAAAAATTTTTATCAAAAATTTTCCACAGAAAAATTTTTGATACAAAAATTTTCTAAAGAAAACTTTAATAAAAAAATTTTCTATGGAAAAATTTTTGATAAAAAAAATTTCTATTTAAAAATTTTTGATAAAAAAATTTTCTATAGAAAAAATTTTGATAACAAAAAATTGGACAAATTTTTGATAAAAAAAATTTCTATAGAAACATTTTTGATAAAAAAAAATTTCTTTAGAAAAATTTTGATAAAAAGCATTTTTGATTTTTAATAAAAAAATTTTCTATGGACAAATTTTTGATAAAAAAATTTTCTATAGAAAAATTTTTGATAAAAAAATCTTTTATGGAAAAATTTCTATAGAAACATTTTTGATAAAATAATTTCTATAGAAAAATTTTTGATAAAAAAACTTTCTATAGAAAAATTTTGATAAAAAACATTTTCTATAGAAAAATTTTCCATTCAAAAAATTTTCTTTAGAAAAATTTTTGATAAAAAAATTTTCTTTAGAAAAATTTTTGATAAAAAAATTTTCTATAGCAAAAATTTTTGACAAAAAAATTTTCTATGGAAAAATTTTTGATACAAAAAATTTCTATTTAAAAATTAAAAAAAAAAATTCTATAGAAAAAGTTTTGATAACAAAAAATTCTTTACAAAAATTTATGATTAAAATATTAATTAAAAATGGTGTAGAAAACTTTTTCTTTTTAAAACATCAGAATTACACATTGAAAAAATACCTACATATTTAAGTAAAAAATATAAAAAACGGCAACTCTGGCGACGATTTTTTTGTGCCGACCTTTGGTTATAATCCATATTTGAGAGGAGGATAAAGAAAAAATTAAATTAAAAAAGATCAAATCACTGCAAACGAAACGTTTTTTATTTCACTTTGAAATTTTTTTCGACAAAAATTATTTTTTATAGAAAATATTTCGATAAAAATATTTTTCTGTGAAAATTTCTATCGAAAAATTTTCTCAAAAAACATTTTCGATAAAAGTTTTTTGCTAAAGAATCAGATTTGATAAAAATATTTTTCAATAGAAATATTTTTCTGTAGAAAAATGTTTGGTAAAAAAAATTTTCTAACGAAAAATTCTTATTACAAATTTTCTATAAAAAATTATCAAAAATTTTATTCAGAAAAATTTTTGATAAAAAAATTTTCTATAGAAAAATTTTTAATAAAAAAGTTTTCTATAGAAAAATTTTTAATAAAAAAGTTTTCTCTGGAAAAAATTTTAATAAAACAATTTTCTACTGACAAATTTCTTAAATAAATTGTTGATAATTTTTTATAGAAACATTTAAAAAAATAATTTCTATAGAAAAATTTTTGATAAAAAAAAATTCTATAGAAAATTTTTTGATAAAAAAATTAGCTATACAAAAATTTTTTATAAAAATATTAAAAAATGGATTAGAAAACTTTTTCTTTTTAAAACATCAGAACCACACATTGTAAATAATACCTATTTTAGTTAAAAGTATAAAAAACGGCAACCCTGCCGACATTTTGTTCTGTTCTCTTTGTGCCGACCTCTGAATATATTCTATATTTGAGAGGAGGACAAAGAAAATGAACAATATAAAAATATAAAACTAAATCCGTAGCTACTGTCCTAATTTCAGTTCTCCAGCATTAGAGTATGGGCTATTAAATATTTTCTTTGTGGTGCTGGAGAAGTTATTCGCAAGTGATATAGTCTTTAGACATCGCAGAACTTCAACTTGTAGTGCTAAAGGTTCCATCATTGGTATTTTCAAGAATCATATCAGGAGAAAAGTTTTACCAACATCTTCAACAATCTTAAATATTTTTTAAAATTTGTAATGTTAAATTCTATGTTTTTTTAAACATCTTTTTCAATGTGCAATGAACCAAAATACGAAATTCGCACATAAATATATTTTTTTTTTTTTGAAGTAACGCTAATTATATTGTTGATTTTCTCTAATCAGAATCTTAATGATAATGTGGCATCATCTGATGTGAAACACGCATGCAACGCAGCACATCAGACGTGATGATATATAGCAATTTTGAAATTTTTCAAAAAAAAAAAAAATAACGAAATGTGTGAAACTAAAATTAAAAGGAAGAACAAAGTTGAAGAGGAAAGTACAAGTAAACCCAGCAAACATTTAAATATGGGAAAAATAATCCAGTTCGAAGGACCATACGAAAACGAGTAATGAGTTCAAACAATTAAATAAAAATAGCATCGATGCTCGTATTAATTTTTATGATAACAAACTTTAGAATATTATATTTATCAGATCGTTTCATAGTCGATGGCAAGATCATGATAGACAATCCGGTTCGAAGGACCACAAACTCAGAAACTTATAGGATGAATGCAAGAAATGTTTTAATTGTTTGGTAAATTATTATAACTTACTTTTCTAATACTACATAAGAGGTTTGTTTGATTGATTCTTCTTAAACGGTGGTTCTATTTGATGGACCTAACGACTAAAGACTTCCAGAGTTTTAATAATTGACATCCAAACTCTTGGGTAGTTGCATAAATTTTTTATGTGTTTCTGAAGTCTAGTACTAAACTGAACAATGTTTCCTAGCAAACCTAATTGAAGTTTCATAAAAAAAAAGAATCCAGTTCGAGGGACCATATGATTAACATTTACGTGTATGATATTTTCTTCAGGGTATCTTTAAAAATATTTTCAATACAAATATGTACTAAGATTTTTCACATTATTCACTTAAACACCTCATTTCCCTTAAAACACCTGTCAAAATTCATTCATAATGCAAAAATTTTTCTAAATACAAAAAAAGAAAAATTACTCTTGGTTAAGTATAATAAAGTGTTGTGTGAAAATTTCGTATTAAATAAAAATTGCAAAAACATTTGTTGACAGAATGAATCATAAAATATATATTATATTCGGATCTATCTACAAAATTTTGTACAGAAAAACATAATAAATTTGTATAAATTTTGTTCGCCGCCAAATGACTCGCGGATTACAAAATTGAACAAATGAACATTTGACAGGTAGCAAAAACATATTGATTTTATAATGAAAATAAAATACACAGAGAAGCTGAAGATATCAATATTCAAAAATTTAAACATCAATGGGAGAATGTAATTAACCCTTTATTAACGATTTTTTTCTATTACAAACAACATTTAATACCAATCAAGTGATATCTGCATTTTATCATTCCTTTTTTAATTTATTGTAAAGCTTTTTATATTTTGTTAAATTTCTGATTATCCCTCCCCACCTTAATGGCTTAATTTATTTACCATAAACACACAATTTCTATCCTAATCATGTTGCCACACGTCCACCACCAAAAATCCACTCCAAATTTATAGAAAAATACTAAAATTGTATTTGAATATGAAAAAAAAAAAATCTTTCGCCATAAACAGACAATTTGGAACGAATTTTTCACAGCTTTTGATGGCCCCCCAGAATGAGAGGATGATAAAACATATTTAGAGCATTTCAAATTCTATTTATTTTATTTAAATTTTTATGGCAAAAAATAATCTTATGACATTTGGTCTCACTCTTAAAGCCAAAAAGGTATTAAATGCATTAAGCGTATTTTTTTTATATTTTTATAGGAAATTTTAAAAATTTCATATTTTTTTACGATATTTTGAAAATTATGAATTTTTATAGGAAATTTTAAAAATTTCATATTTTTTAATAGGAAATTTTCAATATTGCATATTCTTTTAATAGGAAATTTTAAAATTTTCATATTTTTTTAGGAAATTTTGAAAATTTCATATTTTTTAATAGGAAGTTTTGAAAATTTCATATTTTTAATAAGAAATTTTGAAAAGTTTATATTTTTTAATAAGAAATTTTAAAAATTTCATAATAGGAAATTTTGAAAATTTCGATTTTTTTTTTTTGAAATTTTAAAAATTTCATATTTTTTTATATGAAATTTTGAAAATTTCATGTTTTTTAATTTTTTGAAAATTTCCTATTTTTTAATACAAAATTTTGAAAATATCATATTTTTTTATAGGAAATTTTGAAAATTTCATGTTTTTTAATAGGAAATTTTAAAAATGTCCTATTTTTTAATAGGAAATTTTTGAAAATTTCATGTTTTTATAGGAAATTTTGAAAACTTCATATTTTTATAGGAAATTTTGAAAATTTCCTATAAAAATAAGAAATACAAATTTTCAAAATTCAATATAAAAATTTTGAAAATTTCTTATTTTATAGGAAATTTTTAAAATTTCCTATTTTTATAGGAAAATTTGAAAATTTCTTATTTTTATAGGAAATTTTGAAAATTTCTTATATTTATAGGAAATTTTGAAAATTTCTTATTTTTATAGGAAATTTTGAAAATTTCTTATCTTTATAGGAAATTTTGAAGATTTCTTATTTTTATAGGAAATTTTGAAAATTTCTTATTTTTAAAGGAAATTTTGAAAATTTCTTATTATTATAGGAAATTTTGAAAATTTCTTATTTTTATAGGAAATCTTGAAAACTTCTTATTTTTATAGGAAATTTTGAAAATTTCTTATTTTTATAGGAAATTTTGAAAATTTCTTATTTTTATAGGAAATTTTGAAAATTTCTTATTTTTATAGGAAATTTTGAAAATTTCTTATTTTTATAGGAAATTTTGAAAATTTCTTATTTTTATAGGAAATTTTGAAAATTTCTTATTTTTATAGGAAATTTTGAAAATTTCTTATTTTTATAGGAAATTTTGAAAATTTCTTATTTTTATAGGAAATTTTGAAAATTTCTCATTTTTATAGGAAATTTTGAAAATTTCTTATTTTTATAGGAAATTTTGAAAATTTTTTATTTTTATAGGAAATTTTGAAAATTTCTTATTTTTATAGGAAATTTTGAAAATTTCTTATTTTTATAGGAAATTTTGAAAATTTCTTATTTTTATAGGAAATTTTGAAAATTTCTTATTTTTATAGGAAATTTTGAAAATTTCTTATTTTTATAGGATATTTTGAAAATTTCTTATTTTTATAGGAAATTTTGAAAATTTCTTATTTTGATAGGAAATTTTGAAAATTTCTTATTTTGATAGGAAATTTTGAAAATTTCTTATTTTGATAGGAAATTTTGAAAATTTCTTATTTTTACAGGAAATTTTGAAAATTTCTTATTTTTATAGGAAATTTTGAAAATTTCTTATTTTTATAGGAAATTTTGAAAATTTCATATTTTTATAGGAAATTTTGAAAATTTCTTATTTTTATAGGAAATTTTGAAAATTTCTTATTTTTATAGGAAATTTTGAAAATTTCTTATTTTGATAGGAAATTTTGAAAATTTCTTATTTTTACAGGAAATTTTGAAAATTTCTTATTTTTATAGGAAATTTTGAAAATTTCTTATTTTTATAGGAAATTTTGAAAATTTCTTATTTTTATAGGAAATTTTGAAAATTTCTTATTTTTATAGGAAATTTTTAAAATTTCTTATTTTTATAGGAAATTTTGAAAATTTCTTATTTTTATAGGAAATTTTGAAAATTTCTTATTTTTATAGGAAATTTTGAAAATTTCTTATTTTTATAGGAAATTTTGAAAATTTCTTATTTTTATAGGAAATTTTGAAAATTTCTTATTTTTATAGGAAATTTTGAAAATTTCTTATTTTTATAGGAAATTTTGAAAATTTCTTATTTTTATAGGAAATTTTGAAAATTTTTTATTTTTATAGGAAATTTTGAAAATTTCTTATTTTTATAGGAAATTTTGAAAATTTCTTATTTTTATAGGAAATTTTGAAAATTTCTTATTTTTATAGGAAATTTTGAAAATTTCTTATTTTTATAGGAAATTTTGAAAATTTCTTATTTTGATAGGAAATTTTGAAAATTTCTTATTTTGATAGGAAATTTTGAAAATTTCTTATTTTGATAGGAAATTTTGAAAATTTCTTATTTTTACAGGAAATTTTGAAAATTTCTTATTTTTATAGGAAATTTTGAAAATTTCATATTTTTATAGGAAATTTTGAAAATTTCTTATTTTTATAGGAAATTTTGAAAATTTCTTATTTTTATAGGAAATTTTGAAAATTTCTTATTTTTATAGGAAATTTTGAAAATTTCTTATTTTATAGGAAATTTTGAAAATTTCCTATTTTTATAGGAAAATTTGAAAATTTCTTATTTTTATAGGAAATTTTGAAAATTTCTTATTTTTATAGGAAATTTTGAAAATTTCTTATTTTTATAGGAAATTTTGAAAATTTCTTATTTTTATAGGAAATTTTGAAAATTTCTTATTTTTATAGGAAATTTTGAAAATTTCTTATTTTTATAGGAAATTTTGAAAATTTCTTATTTTTATAGGAAATTTTGAAAATTTCTTATTTTTATAGGAAATTTTGAAAATTTGTTATTTTTATAGGAAATTTTGAAAATTTGTTATTTTTATAGGAAATTTTGAAAATTTCTTATTTTTATAGGATATTTTGAAAATTTCTTATTTTTATAGGAAATTTTGAAAATTTCTTATTTTGCTAGGAAATTTTGAAAATTTCTTATTTTGATAGGAAATTTTGAAAATTTCTTATTTTTATAGGAAATTTTGAAAATTTCTTATTTTTATAGGAAATTTTGAAAATTTCTTATTTTTATAGGAAATTTTGAAAATTTCTTATTTTTATAGGAAATTTTGAAAATTTCTTATTTTTATAGGAAATTTTGAAAATTTCTTATTTTTATAGGAAATTTTGAAAATTTCTTATTTTTATAGGAAATTTTGAAAATTTCTTATTTTTATAGGAAATTTTGAAAATTTCTTATTTTTATAGGAAATTTTGAAAATTTCTTATTTTTATAGGAAATTTTGAAAATTTCTTATTTTTATAGGAAATTTTGAAAATTTCTTATTTTTATAGGAAATTTTGAAAATTTCTTATTTTTATAGGAAATTTTGAAAATTTCTTATTTTTATAGGAAATTTTGAAAATTTCTTATTTTTATAGGAAATTTTGAAAATTTCATATTTTTATTGGAAATTTTGAAAATTTCATATTTTCATAGAAAATTTTGAAAATTTCATATTTTTATTGGAAATTTTGAAAATTTCATATTTTTATAGGAAATTTTGAAAATTTCTTATTTTTATAGGAAATTTTGAAAATTTCTTATTTTTATAGGAAATTTTGAAAATTTCTTATTTTTATAGGAAATTTTGAAAATTTCTTATTTTTATAGGAAATTTTGAAAATTTCTTGTTTTATGGGAAATTATGATTTTTTTTTTTCATTTTCAAATTCATCTTTATTTACTTTAGCTTCTTTGCATATTTACAATTTTACGAGTTTTATCAATAGATTTACAACGAGTAATATATTAAATAATCATATAACTTTAATTTAATCTGTTTAATGAACATTTTAAAGGAAAAATAGGAAAACAAGGGAAATTATGAAAATTTTTGTTTTTATGGGAAATTTTGAAAATTTCTTATTTTTATAGGAAATTTTGAAAATTTCTTATTTTTATAGGAAATTTTGAAAATTTCTTATTTTTATAGGAAATTTTGAAAATTTGTTATTTTTATAGGAAATTTTGAAAATTTCTTATTTTTATAGGAACATTTTGAAAAATCGATATTTGAATATTTTTTTTTACATTCAAATTTAGAATACAACAGCAATAACTTCTATAAATTAATGGAAACTTTCTTATGTGTCAAAATCTTCACACCAAACTATTCTACATCATATTTTTACATGAATTACCGCTAGTGTAAACACTTTCCCACATTAATACATGAGTAATAAATAATTTTTTCATCTGTCTATTCCACATTTTTAAATATTTTGTTGCCTAATGAAGATGCAACAAATAATGACTATATATGTATATGCAACATCTCGGTAGTCATAACATCATGTCGAGCAACATTAGCAAAAAACAACAAAAATAGCTACTGAAAATAGTTAAACAAAAATTGTCTAACAACTATTTACTCATACTCATAATATAGTCTATAAAGAGTGCTCTAAATAAAATTTGTAGTTGGATTTTCTTAAATAAAAATCAAACCTTTTAATATAAAAACTCTACAAAATACGCAAATATAATGACATATTATACAAAATCATTTAGCATTAAAATGTTTACTTAGTACTCGGGTTTTGCAAAATTATCGACTTTTTTCGTAAACCCTCCCATTAAAGATTTTACAGTTGCTTCTGATACCTTTTTGGAGCATGTGTTTCACCTGCGCTTAAAATCGGACATGTTCTTGGAAATCTTTCCTGTGTTCTTCAATTCCTTTTTTACCAGAGCTCAATACCTTTCCACAGGCCGAAGTTCTGGACAGTTAGGTAGATTTGCCTCTCGTGGTACAAAAATGACATTATTCTTTGAGTACCACTCAAGTGCCTTTTTTCCATAATGGCATGATGCCAAATCGGGCCAAAAAAAATGTAGTCACTCTGTGCTCTCTTAAAAAGGGTAACAACCGTTTTTGTAGGCACTCCTTTATATAAATTTATGTGTTTATTGTGCCAGATGCCACAAATACTTTACTTCTTTTGCCACAACTGCAAATAGCTTGCCACACGAGAAACTTCTTAGGGAATTTTGTTTGTTTTTTTGTGCGAAACTCTTGCCGAACATTGCCCCGTTTATCAGCAACATAAAAATCTTGACCAGGAAGTTGAGAAAAGTCTGTCAGTACGTATGTTTCATCCTCCATCACACAACAGGTGTATTTTTTTATAAAATCAGACTTCAATTTTTTCGCTCATTTTTTTGCTTCTAAGTTCTTTATAGCATTGCGATCTGGAACCTTTTGGACTTTGTATGTCTTTAGTCCAGCATAAGCTTTGACTCTATGTGCAAAATTCGTAGAACATTTCACCGTACGAGCTGCTTTTCTTAAAGAAGTGTTAGGCGCTCTTCGAAAGAGTCGCTCGACTTCTTTTGCCTTACCAATATCTGTAGGACCTTTTTTCCTCCCTGATCCAGGTTTTCTTTCAATGCTCTTATACCGTCTGATGGCATTAGAAACCGTTCGAGGGTCAACTTTCAAATTTTTAGCTATTTTTTTAAAAGTCCATGACGGATTTTTTTGAAAAGTTTTAATTATATTTTCACGAAGTTTTTTTTCGCAGTCCAATTTGATTGAAATAACTATTGAAAATTAATCATTTCTAAAATACATAATAGTATCTGACATATCTATAGAAACTAACTTGATCAAAAAATAAATTATTTCTTGCACTATGGATAAATTTTGTCTAAAATAGTAAATGCATATTTTTTTTAGAACAATCTTTATTATGTACTACAATGTAAAAAAGTAAATGCCTATGTAAGTACCAATGCATGTATGTATATGACTATGAATGCAATTTGTAGATCAGTGTAAATAGTGTCAGTCAGTACTTGTATAAGAGCGAGTGTGCATCGTGTAAATTGGCTTGACCTAAATTTACATGATTGCACGTATAAATAATACTTTTGCCGCTGTTGTTTACACACACTTACTATTTTTTTTTCTTTTTTTCTAAAATTTACTATTTCTCTGCCATCATAAACATTTTTTATTATTTATTTTGATTGTTAGAAATTTAGAAGAATAAAGAGTATGAGTGAGTGGGCTTTAATGAAGGCAAAAAAATATGGGCGGCTTTATATGAATGGGGTAAAGATACTTAAAGAGGAGATTATTTGTGCAGTCAATAAAAAGTTTCAAATAACAATTTATATTCAGATCAAGACATTTTTAGCGTGTTTTGGAAGATATTTTAGGAATGGTGGTAAACTTTACAAGCGCCGAAGAAGAAGTTAAAGTGTTCAAAGCCATTTTTTTGGGAGCATTTTCAGAGGAAGGGAATAAATGCTATGACAAATAATTTGAACGAATGCAAAAGGGTAGCGATCATTATGGGAAGTATTTCAAAAAAACACGAAACATAAATGGTATCTCTCGTAAGACCAGGCACTCTAGTATTTATACTGCAGCTAAATTTGTTTTTCTTGTCCTTAGTTTAGGTTTAATGACTAGTTTAGATCCAATAGCAGAGCAGACAAATAACACCCTGTAATTATCGGATGGGCCATCTATCGGTTCAAATTTGAACCACCGGGTATTTTGAATCTGAAGCTGCGATTTAATACTATTGGACTTTTTGCTGTGGGTTGCCGGTAAGACAAATGTTGCGCCGACAAACCAGAATTAATTGATTAGTTAAAGACCAATATTCGTGATGCTATTGTGGTAACATTTACAATTTTATAATTTTGTTTTTATGGGGAATCTGTTAGGAGATCAAGGCCAAGAAATTGTGCTAATTCTACTGGATGAGTCCAGAAATCCTCAGGAATAAGTGAAGTAGGGTTGGCAGAACAGTTGAAAATGTGGGGACCCTGACCACAAGCTGGACATATGTTGGGGACGGCATGGTCTATGCGGGACCAATAGATCTTTAATCTAAAGCTTAATCCTCTTTCGTCTTCTGCTTTGGGCGACATCCTAATACAATATTCATGCGATA
Organism: Stomorhina lunata; assembly: GCA_933228675.1. NCBI lineage: Eukaryota > Metazoa > Arthropoda > Insecta > Diptera > Rhiniidae > Stomorhina > Stomorhina lunata. The sequence continues at coordinate 129,687,830 of OW121740.1, forward strand.
ACCTGAAATCGCGGAGTTGGGGGCGTCTTTATGAATGTTGTACGAGGTATGATCTAAAGGATCAAGTACATATCTTCGTATGATATCTTCATACAAGCGAAGATCCTGCCTCGGGGAATATGCCAACTTTGTGATGTTCTACGTACCGGAATGACCCCAGGTTTCTCGGTCTGTCAACTCAGCAACCACATTTTGACCACATATTGATGCTATTGTCAATATGAATAAAATTATATTCCATTTCTAACCGAAACAATTGTACTTTACAGAAAAAAAAAATTAATTTGACAAAATTTCAAACTGTTTTCGTTTAATTGCATTTTTAAGTTTTAGATTAGTAAGCAATTGGTGCTAAATAGGTATGGAAAATAGAAAATTTTTTTATCAAAATTTTTCTGTAGAAAATTTTTTTATCAAAAATTTTTCTATAGAAAATTTTTTTTATCAAAAATTTTTCTATAGAAAAATTTTTTATCAAAAATTTTTCTATTTTTTATCAAAAATATTTCTATTTTTTATCAAAAATATTTCTATAGAAAAATTTTTTATCAAAAATTTTTCTAAAGAAAATTTTTTATCAAAAATTTTTCTATAGAAAATTTTTTTATCAAAATTTTTTCTATAGAAAATTATTTGGTCAAAAATTTTTCTACAGAAAATTTTTTTTATCAAAAATGTTTCTATAGAAAATTTCAAAAATATTTCTTTGGAAAATTTTTTATCAAAATTTTTTTTTTTATTTTTGGAATAAAATTTTTTCATCAAAAATTTTTCTATAGAAAATTTGTTTATCAAAAGTTTTCCTGTACAAAATTTGTTTATCAAAAATTTTTCTATAGAAAATTTGTTTATCAAAAATTTTTCTGTAGAGAATTTTTTTATTAAAAATTTTTCTATAGAAAATTTTTTTATCAAAAATTTTTCTATAGAAAATTTTTTTATCAAAAATTTTTCTATAGAAAATTTTTTTATCAAAAATTTTTCTATAGAAAATTTTTTTATCAAAAATTTTTCTATAGAAAATTTTTTTATCAAAAATTTTTCTATAGAAAATTTTTTTATCAACAATTTTTCTATAGAAAATTTTTTTATCAAAAATTTTTCTATAGAAAATTTTTTTATCAAAAATTTTTCTATAGAACATTTTTTTATCAAAAAATTTTCTATAGAAAATTTTTTTATCAAAAATATTTTTATAGAAAATTTTTTTATCAAAAATTTTTCTATAGAAAATTTAGTTATCAAAAATTTTTCTATAGAACATTTTTTTTTATTAAAAATGTTTCTTTAGAAAATTTTTTTATCAAAAATTTTTCTATAGAAAATTTTTTATCAAAAATTTTTCTATAGAAAATTTTTTATCAAAAATTTTGCTATAGAAAATTTCTTTATCAACAATTTTTCTATAGAAAAAGTTTTTATCAAAAATTTTTGTATAGAAAATTTTTTTATCAAAAATTTTTCTATACAATTTTTTTTTTATTAAAAATGTTTCTTTGGAAAATTTTTTTTATCAAAAATGTTTTTATAGAAAATTTTTTTTTATAAAAAATTTTTCTATAGAAACTTTTTTTATAAAAAATTTTTTTATACAACATTTTTTTTATCAAAAATTCGTTTTAAAAAGTTATTTTTTAAAAAATTTGTCAATAGAAAATTTTTTTATAGCAAATTTTTTTATAGAAAAATTTTTTACCAAAAATTTTTCTATAGAATATTTCTTAACAAAATTTTTTTTGCCAAAAATTTTTTTAATAGAATATTTTTTTTTTTTTTGTTTAATTTTTATCGAAAAATTTTCCAAAGAAAAATATTTTTATCAAAAATTTGTCTATATAAAAATGTTTAAAAAAAATGTTAATGCTTTTAATATTTTTTCACAGGTCATTAGTGATTGTGATATTTACGAAAATTACAAAAAGTCATCGGCTTCTGGTGGTACGGGCCTGGTTATAATCAATAAGACACCTACAGACTACTAAAACTATCTACTAAGAAAATGATGGACTAGATAAGTCCAGAAGATGTAGTTTGTTTCGATCTAAATCTTTAAAAAGACATGCGATATCAGTCATAACGAGGCCTTATTTGTACTACTATTAAATAATAAGATTCATGTTCTCTTGATCTGTGGTTAAGAAGAAATATATAGGTTTGCAAAGAACCTGCAAATTTATTTTGAACAAAATTTTTGAGGACCAGGGCGGGTGCCGGTGAAATTGTTATCTTCAATACATTAATATTGTTTAGACATCTGATTGATTGTGGCTTCACAAAATCTAGCAAATTTTAGGTAAACTATACTCTGGTCTGCGATCAAAATTAATATAACCGCATTTTAAATACTTAATGGCGACATACCCTTGCGATTTTCTTCTACTTAATAACAAATTATCTAATTTAAATAAAACAACCAAAAAAATTCCCTTATATCACAGCAAATTTGTTCCTATTTGTTGAACAAATTTGAAAATTAACAAATTCTATAAGAAATTTAATCTGCTAAAAAAATTAAAAAATAAACGATATTTAACATCTCTAGGCGGCGGTTAAAAAAGATTAAGATAACATTTATCTACTTTTTTATTTTGCTATAATATCATCTAGGGAAACTTTAGAGAATGTTTGAATACACATATTAGGTTCTTCTAAGAGATCTGCACCAAGTGATTCAATATTTAATTCAAAGTGTAAAGCTTGAAAAATAAGATCATCGATTTTGAAGACTAAAGATTATAACTCGAAAATAATAAATGTTTATATGAGAAAATCCACATGTAAAATTTAGAAAAAGAAACAGTTGTAATTTCTTTTAACATGGTTTCATATTGAATTGAAATAAATTCATTTTAAATTTATATTGTCTGCACTGTTAGAATGACCTTTTCAGTGAGAGTAATTTTGTTATAATTCTCATTTAATGTTTTAAGTTTTTTTCATATTTAAGATCTCAGTGATCTGACTTCTTCAAATAACAAATGAACGAAAAACTACAATGATTTGAGTCCGTTTTCAAATAACTTAACGCAGACCTCTACTACTTATATATAGAGATATTAAAGCAAATGATATGGAAAACACCAAAACGTAATCAATAGCATTAAAATAAATGGATGAGTGATTTTTATAATAGAAACTATTAACAAATATGGCACTTGAAAAAGGCGCCGATAACTTGAAACACTTTTTTTTTAGCCAACAAAGTTAAGATATCACATGATGGAAAAAAAAACAAAATATTTTGAAAAAATATTATAAAATTTTAAAAACAGGTATCAATTGCCAAGTTTTTTTTAAATATTTATGCAATAGCCGAGTGCTATGAAAAAAATATTCTAATGAAAAGTTAAATAACCCTGTCGATCATAGGTGATTTGTAATTGAAATTGTATTCTAAGCATGTGACAAACGATTTGAAATATTTCTAAAAATTACATCATCGTTCGAGGGCATAAACAATTTTGTCCTTTTGTTGAAATCCATTAAAATTTATGGAGCATAATTATCACAGAAAAAAAAACTTTAAGAAAATTTTGTAATACCAGTGATAAATTGAACCAAATGGAAAAACATCTGTTCACAAGATTAAGTCATAAGTCACCATTCACGATCACCGAAGCTCACTTTCTCCGATGATCATAAACTGTGTTAAAACGCAACCAAATTACAACCTATTTCTCAATGAGTATTTATGAAGTGATTACTGTATGATGACTTTTAAGACGATCACAGTTTGATCATTATCTTGATTTTGTAGAGATCATCATGAATTTAGAATTTCATGAATATTGCGTAAATAAAGTAATGATTAAGGAGTAACTGCGATGATCTCAATGTGATTATGATCTTCTAATACAGGCTTCTCCAAAACCCTGCCCACATGAGCTTATACTTTTTATTCTCACAGGTTGTTCTGTGGCTTGTCAATGCAAAAATGATCATAAATGTTCGAAAATTATCATTATGAGAATTTTTGTCTTTATGAGAAATTATTAGTTTGAGTATGAGGGGAACTCTGATCTAATGTTATCATGTTCTAAATGTGATCATTTTAAAAGGATTGTGGTAATTTTAAAAGAATTGTAAATAATGCACTTTGTACGATCTTGACATGATCATGGAGCGATCGCAAGTAATAATTTTGTTACGATCTTAATGTTATTGTGAAATTTAGAACATAAATGCAATCATGTTCTTAATGTGATCCAATTCATTCTCAGAGAATCAAATCATTCCATTTAGATCTCTATGTGATCGCAAACTGACCCCAAATAAGCATTCTATTACGATTTCTATATGATTGTGGAATTTAGAAGTTAACAAAATGATTTCAATACTAAATGATTATTTTTAAAGTGATTAATATAGAAAGGCTTTGTGACTATCATAATCAGAAGTAGGCAGCGCATACCACCAGAAGCCGATGAATTTTTTAAATTTTCGTAAATACCACGATCATTAATAAAACTCGTGAAAATGAGTATTAAAATCATTCAGTTGGATTTTGGATGTTAACAGAGTTGGTTGGTGCCGCTTTGTTGATGAAGAGACAACAACAAAATAGGCCAGAAACAAATCAAAATCCAATTTATAGCAACAAAATATATATATGGTTCGAGAGAACAAAGAAGTATAATCTCGAACATTGTTGCCACGAAACTATCATTTTTCCATTGGGAATATTTTTGTAAATATTGGGAATATTTTTCAAAACAGAAATAAATTGTAATATTAAACAATTTTTATATTTTTTTCGATTCAAAAATTTTTTTAAAGAAAATTTTTAAATAAAAATATTTTTCTTTGGAAAATTGTTCGATAAAAATTATATTTTATAGAAAAATTACGATAAAATATTATTACATCAAAATTTTCGATAAAAATATTTTTATATCAAAAAATTTTCAAAAATTTCTATAGAAAAAACTCTCACAAAAAAATTTTCTAAAGAAAAATTTTTGATAAAAATTTTTTTTAAGAAAAATTTTTGATGAAAAAATTTTCAATTGAAAAATTTGTTTTTGATAAAAAAAATTTTCTATAGAAAAATTTGTTGATAAAAATGAAATAAATATGATAAAATGAAGTAGAAAACGTTTTCTTTTTAAGACGTTAGAACTACACATTGAACAAAATAACTATTTTAGTTAAAAGTAAAAAAAACGGCAACTCTGCCGACTATTTTTTTTTTATTTTTTATAGAGAACATGCGCCGACCAGAGATCGTAATGTTTGTGCCTTCATTTTTTTAAACTCACCCGTAAAAAACTACCGTACAATTCCTTACCAATATGTGGTGTACCTCATTATCTGCACAATTCTTCAAATCGATTTTAATTTTAAATAATTTTCACAAAAATCTCTAAAATTGTGACTTTAAAATTACTCTGAAATGGATCAGTGGAGGCATATTTTAGTCAGAAAAAAATTTTTTTCGACAATCTAAAACTAATAAGTATACCACATTACCCGCCATTTCTTTACAAAATATCATATTGATCTGATCATCAAGTTATTGTTATATAAAGATCATAAAATATTTTTATAAAGTAATTTTAACACAAATAGGAATATATCGTTCTGTTCTTTTCATCCCTGAAACCTGATCTTGTTGTTGTGATCTCTGATCATTATTCTAGATTTTTATCAGTTAATATGATTGTTTTCGATCTCAGAGGATCCTAAATATCATTATGTAATTAAATTATTGCGATCATGAGCTGATCGTACATGAACTATGCTGCCAAAGAAACATAAATAATACGCTACGATCTTGAAGTGTTCATCTCATGAAGTAATAATGTGATCATGAGCTGATCGTACATGAAACATGCTGTAAGAGAAACATAAATTATCCGTTACGATCTTAGAGTGATCATCTTAGAGATCTTTAAGTTATCATTGTAAGCGATTAGCTGGAATGATATATTCTGCAAAAAAAAAATTATTCATTCTGAAACGATCATAAAGTAACTTTATTAAGATCTTCAATCGATCATATAATATTACAAAATAAGAAATTTTAAAACAAATAAGAATAGATCATTCTGTTATGCTAAATAATAATTGAAAATTATGATTATATTGTAGGAAAAATAAAGTAATAATTTTCAAAAGATCATAATCCTCATAAAGAAAATTTTCACCTCAATCTTAATGATAATTATTGTTGTGGTCACAAATATTTCAAAAACTATTTCATGTTATAATATCTATTCCACATTCCAATGACTTTATTATCAACTTAATTTTCATTCTCGTCATTGTGATCACTGATCATTATTTTGAGTTCTTTGACTGACTTTGTTGTGATTATTTAATCTGCTGACAAAACCATTTTCCCAAATGATACTAATACATAACGACAACTGCAACTGCAACATAGGTTGCAGCAGCAAAAGCAAAAACAGTCAAAGCTGCATTAATGGTATGAGAGAGTGAGTGTGTAAAATTTTTGTAACTTTAGCTATCACTATTAGCTCTCCCCCCTGTTCTCTTCTGTGGCAGTTTTACCAGTAATTTAGCTCTAAATATTATAGGCAGTTTTGTCGTCTGGTCTTAGGTCTGGAGGAATGTTTTACTTTTCTTGCTTTTTGTAAAATTTTTCATTCAGATTTACTTACTCGAAACCACACACTTCACATCATTTGAGACATGTTTAAAACCACATCATTTACCACAAACGTCATTATCTTAGCCAAGACAGCAAACAAGCAACTAAGCAAAGTCATCAGCTACAAAAGCAGCAATTACAACTGCTGCTGCGTTAGCACAAAACAGCAGCAGCATCAACATCGTCATCACAACATTTATTTTTTTTTTTCCGATTTTACAACATTCCAGAGCAACCACTTAACAACCTTCTGCCAGCCAGTACTTTCTCGTTGGTACTTGAGCAAAACTATTGATCGAAAATGAAAAAAATTTTTTTGTGAAAAGCGAAATAAAGTCGAAAAAATGCAAAAAAAAAGAGGAAAATGGGAAGTAAAAAAACTTTAAACTGGTAGGAAAAGAAGAAAAACTTGGCCAAACCAGACTAATTACGACAGTACTAACTACATACATTTTGAAAGATTTACTTTTTGACGAAATGGATTTTCAGGTTTTTATTATGAAACTAAAAAAAATGTAAGATGTTTTTTTTTAGAAAATTAAGTAATACCAGTGATAAATTGATTTAAATGTTGACAAATGTGTATATTAATTAAAATTATGACATACGATCGTATATGACAATTCTCGCTAATCATGCTACTGAATTTACCTTGGAGATTATAACTCTTTTAGAACGAAACCAACAAACAATAAGAACATGATCATCTTAATGACATACGATCAGAATAATAATCATAATGACCCTATTCTGATAATGCTATTGGTTTGCGAATTTCTGAATATATTTTGTATGAAGTGATCACTACATAAAGAGCTGATCATGCTCGTTACGAAAAATTCATTTTAAAACAATCATGAAAAAATTATTATACAAAGATCATCAGGTTATGACTGTTTAGCGACCATGAATATATCTTTCTAATGTGATTAGCTTTTTACGATATCATTTTTAAATGCTTGATATTATACATTTATCGAAATTGCGTGAGGATTATATAAAGCTCAGCTTGTACAATCTTAAGGACCGTTTCAAAACTCACTTTTTAAGTTTTAGAAAATTTTGTAAAAAAAATATTCAAAATTTTCGATCGGCATGTTAAAATCGATAGATGTGGTAATAAAATTCAAAAAAGGATCGAAATTCGCTACTAAATTCATAACACTTCGTATTTTTGCCACTAAAAATCAAAATTTTGAACTTTGACCCCGATGAAAAAAGGGTAAAGCTCACCCAATATCAAAGAAAGTTCTAGTGGACATTCCTCAATGACTGGGCAATAAAATTCAGTAATAGGTTTATCAAAAGAAAACTTAAATAAAATTTACTATGCATCTACTTAAATAATGTCCAAAAATTTACTTTTTCGCGAAATTTTACGATTTCAAGTCGCAAGTACGGCGAAACCAACTGAACTTCTTTGGATTTTATTACCACATCTGTCTATTTGAACATGCCGATCAAAAATTTTAAAATTTTGAATATTTATTTATCAAAATTTTCTAAAACTTAAAAAATGAGTTTTGAAACGTTCCTTAAAATGTATAATTTTCCAGTATAAACAACTATTTAAATTTAATTATATTGTAATAAGTTTCAACTATTTAGTACTTATAAGTCTTAAGATGATAAGGAATGTCTTACTTTGTAATTTATGTTTTCTAAAGTAAATTTTTTGCTGCATATCCTTAGGCGTGTTAAAAAGGACACGAATTTTCTGGGGCGAAATGCAATAACTTTAAAACTACTGCATGGATTTTTAGTTTTTATGATTAATGAAAGCTGATTTAGTTGTCTTTAATATCCAATTATTGGTCAAAAACATATCTTTATTAGCTGAAATTTACCAAAAACCGAAAAAACTTCCATTTTTCCACATACAAATGGGTCCTAGAAATAAATGTCCTGTGCGCCACCTCAGGACATTGACCTAGGAAGACAACATTTTTTTTTCTGAGCACCACAGGATATAGAGCATCGATTTTTAACCCAGGCCTATCGAATTTCAATAAAAGTTGTTTTTCACTTCACTCTAATATAGAACTTATTTATTCTGAAATAAATTGATTAACTGTTTCCAAATATTGTGAATTGCAACTCAAGTTTGATTGTGTTGCCGATTGCGAAAACTATATGACGTATGGCTACTGTTAACCGATAAGAGAAACTCAGTTGCCATGTTAATTATTAAACATATTGTAGACGGCAACAGGAGTCAATTCTAGTTGCCAGTTACAGGTTATTTCAGCAACCGGGATTTGTAGTTGCTGTGAATTTTGTTTGTAAGAAAAATAAAAATTATATTCCCATTCAAATGTTCTGTATTTTACAATTATTTTGCTCAATTAATTGTATGACTTTTTTTTACTGGTTGTGTTGCCAGTTACCAGACAAAGCAACTAAAATTCGGTTGCAATACACAACCGAACCGTTAATCATGAAGTTTTAATTCTGATTCCTATATGCTGACCACACTATGAAAACCCTTGAACCTTTGTTTTGAAGTGATCCATAACTATAATGAATTCTCTCTTCGTCATCGATGCTTATTACGATGGGTCATGAAACAAAGATTATTCTATGTCAAAACTCAATGAACGATGAGATTTCCAATTTTAATGTGATCATTCTGCATTCATTAAGTAACTATTTTGAATCGCTCATAAATTTGGAGATATTTATGGGGGTAATAATAAATTATTATTATGTGATCAAAAGTGATCGTTATAAAATTATCGTTCTTTTATACTCTCAGGATAGTAAATAAATGATCCATTGCCGCCCATAAAGTAATTAAGGGATGATGCACTGGGAAATATAAAATCATCATCTAAAGCGATTATGATCGTTAAGTAAGCGTTATATAATGATTGTGATTTATTAACTATATTAAAAGGAACCCTGTAAAGTTGGTTTTGTTATGACTTAAAATAACAATCTGTGACGATCATGGATTGATCCCTTAGTAACGATCATAAAGTGTGCTCTAAAAGTACTGCAAAATTATTGTATTACTATTATCATAAAAAACAAGTAAGAAAGTGCTATAGTCGGTCAAGCGCGACCATGCGATACCCTTCACCACTAAGGTCAAAGGTGTTATTTTTCCTGCATAAAGACAAATATTTGCAAAATTTTGCCATCATACAAACATTTTCTCAAAACTTATATATTTAAGCTGTTTCCGTCATTTGGACTTATATGAGAGCTAGGGTCAAATGTGGACTGATTATCTCGAAATTTGCCAAATTGATCTTTACAATTGCGATTGATTACATGGTTTACATGGGTGTCCAGCCAGCCAGCCGTCCAACCGGACTGACATCGCTAAATCGACTCTGAAAGTGACTCTAAACCTATTGGTACACTAAAAGGTGGGTATAAGACAAATATTTATATGCGTTATATACATCAGCACAAACTTATAATACCCTTTCCATCTGTGGTAAAAAATGTTGTATGATCAATTCTGTAAGATGATAATCTTCGCTTTAAGTTGATATTTTGTAAAGACACTATAATTCGTATTGATTTTGTATAGCAAATTAGATATAATGTGTGGTATTTGGTCCGTCTTGAGTGAGGAATACTCCTCCTGGTGATAATGGCGTCGGTCCCCCACCAAAATTTTTTGGTTATATAATAAATAAGTGTAATAAATTGGGATCCCAGTGCAATACACTTATGTAAAACATTTTAATGAAAAATTTATATTTAAGTCTATCACAGTGACAAAATTTTCTAAAGATTTATGGCTAAATGTTAATAAGTCCATTCAAACTGCAATGATCTTTTTGATAGATCTTAACATAACAAAATGATCGTTTTATGGTTAAAAGATGATCAAAGAACAGAAAATTATCAAAACAAATTAGAAAATAATAATCGCTATTTATTGAGTAATGATCTCAATTGATTTGATCATAGTGATTATTATTAAAAACAAATGATCACAATGTCTTAAAGAAGTTTTTCCCCATCTCCAAAAGTAAAACAGTAAAACTTTTCATTACCAAATAATGAGTTAAATAGTTAAACTATTGAACACGAACTACTTACTCATTCGCTGTTTAAGTCATTACATTAACATGGGGATGTCATTAGAGGCAAGTACTTACCAATTGCAGAAAAGTAATGACTTGGGTAAGCAATTTGAAAGCAACAACAACAACAGCAACAACTTTTTTGTTGTTGTTTTATTAAAAACATATATTTTTAAACGAAATACAAAATTTTTTTTATGATCCCATGGGGGCTCGAACCCAGACCCTCCGACTGCTAGGCAGAGACTCTTCCACTGAGCTACTTCATATGTTGAAAACTTATCAGCTTATAATTAATATAAACAATTGGTATTTTTAGATCCAAAATCATGTGAAAATAACTTTGTTTTTCCCTGCTTTTTTTTGCTTTGTTGTAATTTTTGCAAAAATATTTTTATACAATTTTTGTAATTATTTTAAAACTTTTTTAAAGTTATTTTAAAACTTAAACAATTTAAATATTCTTTTTTGTATAAGTTTTTACATAAGATTGACTATTACTTACTTAAATGTTACAACCTATTAAGGTCAAATTCCGTGCATATTTTAGAATTCCATGGATTTCGATCTTGTGCGAATATTCTCCAATTTTATAAGCCAAGCTTTGAAAAATGTTCCTCTACTTGGTCTTTCTATCGAAGTTTCGGACATCCTTCTCTAACATTAGGTAGTGGGACATTTCAATTCCAATTTTATCCTTCCCATTGTATTTTTTTCAAGAGAGGGTTACTAGCCCGTAATCCTAACCCATTTTTATCAATCTTATGGGACAACTCTCGGAATATGTTAACTCACAATATTAATGGGTGTTAAACTATCTCCCCGGGTGATACCATGAGGAGGTGTGTGTCCACAGTTGAGATGAAGGATGACCCAGATAAGTTGGGCTTACCAAGTTAGTTTTACAAATTTTTTTTACAGAAGATAATATTTAAGTTCTTAAAATTCAAATATCATTTAAAAAGACTCTTTTAATAAAAAAAAAAAAACTAAAAAAAATTGTTGCCCTTGGTGGGATTTGAACCGGGGCCATTCAGTTTAAATTACCATCTTAATTACAAATAAGTACTTCTGTAATAACTTATTATTTATTCGGATGGTATGTTGTAGTCGTTACAAGGTAACCAGTTATCAGAGTACTTGCCATTACCAAAGTTTTGCTGGGAATAATTATAGAGTAGGGTATAACAAAAATCTGTCTAGTCTCTATAGCAAAATAAAAAAACTAAAGTTGAATAAATTACATACGCGCCATAATTCTTTCATCACTCTTACGAAAAAATCCACATACAATTTTTGCAAAATAAAAAAAAACTTTTCATATAAAGTCTTTGCCTTAATTCCATCCTATAGAGTTTATCCAACTGTGTTTTCTTTACTTAAAAAATTTGTTTTTCTTAGTTTTTTCTTTTTTCATTTCTTATACTTTGAGCTTTAAATAATCTGCCAATGATTGAAGGTGTGCAATGTGTATCCATCAATATACAATTTATTTATGGCTAAAAGTTTTCTTAAGAAAAATAGTAAAAAAATTAAGAAAAAAAAAACGTAAAATTTAAAGTAACTCGACTGAGTTTGAAGTAAAATATATTTGCCAGAATATTTTTATGATAAATTCTTTTAAAATAGTTTTAGTGTTTTTATTGTAGCTCTAGTAAATGACGCCATTGTGGCGCGTTAAAAGTGTTGCCAACTTTTGTTATGGCTGGATTTCCCGCTGAGAAAATGGTAAATGTTGTTATTAGTTAACCCTTGGATGATCAAGGGGACAAGACAAAATCAAAACAAATATAATTATAAAAAGCTTCCATAAGAACTATACAATCTTATGAAGGCTTATCTCTCCCATTAATGATCCTATGATCATAAAAGGTTTAAAATTTGATCACTGATACATAGGCAGAAGACAAAGTCATAAATCCCAAAACAAGAAATACATAATTATTATTTCTTTGTTTTAAATAAAATGATTTTTTTGAAATTACTTTTTATTATATTGTTTTAAATTATTAGCTCGTTTTAAATTTTTTTATTATATTTTTTTAAAGATTATTTTATTTAATGTGACTTTTATGACTTATTTGCTTAAATGATTTCTTTTCTGTTGTTTAACAGAAAGGAACAAAATTGGTTATCATTCTGGGTTTTGCGATGTTGGATTTACCTTTCTTTGTTAATTTTTTCCATGATCTTTACTTTTGTTAATTAAATTGTTAAATGTTGTTAAATAAAGGAAATATTCAGCTGATAAAGAGATACGCTTATTAAATATTTATTTGCATATCCAATAAATAAAATCAATAATCTAGATTTTTTCACATTTTTAAGAGGTTATAAAAATAAAGATTGAAGAATTAGACTACAAAGAACTTTGAATTATAATAAAAATTACTTTAGAACGATTGGTCATGTGCAGGAGTAGGCAGCCCATACCACCAGAAGCCGATGAATTTTTTTATTTTTCGTATATACCACGATCATTAATAAAACTCGTGAAAATGAGTATTAAAATCATTCAGTTCGAATTTGGAGTCGGTTGGTGCCGCTTGGTTAAAGAAAAGACAAAAACAAAATAGGCAAGAAACAAATCAAAATCCAATTGATAGCAACAAAATACATGGTTCGAGAGAACAAAGAAATATAATCTCGAACAATGTTGCCACGACACTATTAATTTTGTAAACTTTAAGAATATTTTTGAAAATATTGGGAATCTGTTTTGAAAAACAGAAATAAATTCTAATATAAACAAATTTTAAATTTTTGATATTTTTTAGATATTTTCGATACAAAATTTTTTTATAGAAACATTTAAAAAAAAAATGATTTTCTTTGGAAAATTGTTTGATAAAAATTATATGTTATAGAAAATTTTTCGATAAAAATATTTTTCGGTAAAAATTTTCGATAAAAAATTTTTTTATCAAAAAATTTTCAAATCTTCTGTAGAAAATTTTTCTATAAAATTAATAAAATTTTTTATAGAAACAAATTTAGATAAAAATTTTCTATAGAAAAATTTTTGATACAAAAATTTCTATAGAAAAATTTTTGATAAAAAAATTTTCTTTAGAAAAATTTTTGATAAAAATATATACTTAATATGTTAAAAAAATATGGAAAAATTTTTAATAAAAATATAAAAATTTTGGATAAAAAAATTTTCTATAGAAAAATTTTTGATAGAAACATTTTTGGTAAAAAAATTTTCTACAGAAAAATTTTTGATAAAAAAATTTTCTATAGAAAAATTTTAGATAAAAAAAACTTTCTATAGAAAAATAAAAAAAATAATTTTCTATAGAAAAATTTTTGATAAAAAAATATGTTTAATATGTTAAAAAAATATGGAAATATTTTTAATATAAATATTAAAATTTTTGATTTCTATAGAAAAATTTTTGATAAAAATATTTTCCATAGAAAAATTTTTGATCAAAAAATATGTTTAATATGTTAAAAAGAATATGGAAAAATTTTTCACAAAAAAAAAAACGTTTTTTGAAAAAAATTTTTCTATAGAAAAATTTTTGATATAGAAAATTTTGAATAGAAAATTTTTTTATCAAAAATTTTCTAAGAAAAATTTTTGATAAAAAAATTTTCTATAGAAAAATTTTTGATAAAAAAAAATTTTCTATAGAAAAATTTTTGATAAAAAAAATTTTCTATAGAAAAATTTTTGATAAAAAAAATTTTCTATAGAAAAATTTTTGATAAAAAAAATTTTCTATTCAAAATTTTCTATAGAAAATTTTTTTTTATATTCAATATGTTAAAAAAATATGGAAAAAATTTTAATAAAAATATAAAAAATTTGGATAAAAAAATTTTCTATAGAAAAATTTTTGATAGAAACATTTTTAATATAAATATTAAAATTTTTGATTTCTATAGAAAAATTTTTCATAAAAAAATTTTCCAAAGAAAAATTTTTTATCAAAAAATATGTTTAATATGTTAAAAAGAATATGGAAAAATTTTTGACAAAAAAAAATTTTTTGAAAAAAAATTTTTCTATATATTTTTGATAAAAAAATTTTCTATAGAAAAATTTTTGATAAAAAAAATTTTCTATAGAAAAATTTTTGATAAAAAAATTTTCTATAGACAAATTTTTGATAAAAAAAATTTTCTATAGAAAAATTTTTGATTAAAAAATTTTCTATAGAAAAAATTTGGATAATAAAAATATTATTAAAACGATGTGGAAAAATTGTTCATAAAAAAAATTTTCTATATAAAAATTTTTGATAAAAAAAACATTTTTTGATAAAAAAAAAAATTTTATAGAAAAATTTTTGAAATTAAGTTCAGGAAATACATAATATAGTGTTAATCAAAGAAGTTACACAAAGATTAGTATTTTCTTAAAATAGAAGAAGGAAAAGCCTCTGTTCTTTTTATAAAAACTTGAATTAGACCTATACATTGATATGAAGATATACGACAATAAGTATTATCTTTGCGTGGATCATGAACTCCCCTCTTAAATTCTGCGTCTTTTTTTTTTGACCAACCTACTTCCGTGAATTCTTTCCATATATAATTGATCTGATAAAAAAGGGCTAACTAACGAAGTCTCACTCTATAATAATTTATTTAAAAATAACTTTTTTAGGATTACAAGTGATCGCTCAGGCATGATCATTTTATAAAGGTGATAGGGACAGTCATAACCCCTTGACGTATCAATTAGCGCAAAGAAGTTCGCTTCTAACTGTTCGCACACAACTTGCACTAAACCAACCAGTTTTGATGCTTAAGAACAGACGCAAAACTAGTCAGACTCGTAATAATCATGTTAGGCACAGAAATTGCACCAAGAGTTAGACTCGTGGAAATACGTCATTTTAAAATTTCGAATGATCACAAAATGATTGTAAAAGAATGAAGAATGTACAGAATAAAACGAACAAACAAACATACATTTAATGAGCACGCTTTCTCTCATTGAATAATCATATTCATTAGTTGTTTTCGTATTAGAGTAAAAGCGGAATACTCTATTATTTATGGGACTTTTCAAAAAGACCATACGGCAAATTAATGTATGAAAGTGCAACATTAGTCTTTGGTTATACAAAATTGCAACATTTAATTAATTATTTTTTTTTTAATAAATTTTAAGATTTTTAAATACCTCAAAATCGTTTAGCTTACGACCTCTTTGACCTATATAAACCTTATAATATATAACAAATTATTTATTTTTCTTTATAATTATTTTTGCTTTAAACTTTTTTAGATCACCAGCTTGAGATACATATCTATTGATTTATAATTAACAATCCATAAATGGTTTTTAATAGCAATTATGTTCATGATGACAAAAACCTTGATTTGCTCTACAGTCACAGTGTCGCTAGCTCGTTCAAGCATCAGCATTGCAGTATAGGATAGTACTACTTACGACTCGTATGTGAACAAAAATATAAAAAATATCGACAGAAATATTATGGAACAGAAAATCAATTGTGATGAATCATTCAAGTGCAAAATAAAAAAAAATTTAAAAAAATTGTTCAATGACATATTTTTAGTAGATGAGAAAAATGTAAGTAAAATGCTATAGCAGTAACAAATGAGGGGGAGAAAAATTATTATGTATGATAATTTTTCTTATTTCCAAATTATTTTTGTCCGCTCAACTAAATTAAGTTTTTTTACTTATAACTTGAGCAAAAGCGCAGTTATTTTATTTTGTAAAAATTTGCGGGGATTGTCATTAAAGTACAAAATGTTATAATGAAAAATTTAATTCATTATCTCAAAAATATTTAAATTTGTATATATGTATTTATATTTATAATAAAAAAAATGAGTAACTAATCTAATGATCCTAAATGATCACAAATTGATATCTCTAAAAACTGCCTTATTTAAAAATTCTATCATTAATTGATCTCCGATAATCATAAAATTCTCTTGTAATGATCATGAACAGAGTATTGCACAATCATCATAATGAGATCACTTTGAAAGAAAAATTTAGACTTTTTTTTTCTTAATTTTAACATTGACTTGATTCACGTCTTTGCTTATAACTTTTGTATAAATGCGGAAAATATTTTTCCAAAAATATAAGGTGGTACTTAATACATTAAAAATGATATAAAAAAAATTTAGCTAATTTATCAGAAATCGTGTAGTCGTGAAAAATTTTCAAAGTCAAAAATTTTTCTTAATTTCAATATTGACTTAATTCAAGTTTTTGCTTAAAACTTAAGTAAAAGTGCAGAAAACATTTTTCTAAAAATATGATGTGGTACTTAATACATGAAAAAAGGATGAAATAAAAATTTTAATAATTTATCTGAAATCGTCTAGTCATGAAAAATTTTCAAAGTCAAAAATTTGTAACTTTTTCAAAATTTTTTTTTTATTCTTTTCTTCATAAAATAAATTTCAGGTTGTACTAAACATTAATTAAACGACAATCGGATATGCTGCTTATTTGCTTCCAAATGAATTTTTTACCCAAGTTCATTTTTGAAAATTTTTTTACCAGATTTTATATTTTTGCTCACAACTTTTGTAAAAATTCAGAGAATATTTTTCTAAAAATATGAGATCGTACTAAATACACCAGAAAATTATATAATGAAAATTTTAATTAATTATCCAAAATCATCTAGTAGTGAAAACTTTTCAAAGTCAAAATTTTGCTTTCTTAAAAGTTACATATTTTCCAGTTTTTTTCTTACAATTATGAAATTTCTTACCAGAAATGTTTGTCTGAAATGTATTAATTACCTGCAAGTAAAAGATTAAAAATATCGGTATTAATTAATTAATAACTCTAAAAAATTGTACAATCATATAATTAAATTTAATTGAATGAAAATCTAATCCGCAATTGACCTAGACATTTTTTTTATCCTAAATATTTTAATTTTAAGAATGTTTCTAAGAAAATTTTTTTTAAGAGAATGTCTCTGAATAATACAAATATCAATTAAATATTCTCAAAGTCCATCCTGTCATCTTCTTTTTGTGTAATTCGAATTTATTGGTGAATTCTTAGAAGAAATTAAACTTTTTAATAGAATAATTTTTTAGTGTGTGTTCCACTTAATAAATTTGATCATCATCTCATCTTGATTGTGAACAGATGTCAACATGAATTAGTGCCAAACAAAAAAATATTTCAAAGTACATTGATGGAGGATAATGATGATGATGGAGGCATCAAGCAACTTGCCTTGAGGAGATACATAGATAGTGACTATATTTGCAGAAGCTTAAACAAAAAAATTTCTATAGAAAATATTTTGCATCAAAAAAATTTCAATAAAAATTTTTTTGTATCAAAAAAATTTGGGTAGAAAATTTTTTGTATCAAAAAAATTTCTATATCAAAGAAATTACTATAGAACATTTTTTGTATCAAAAAAATTTCTATAGAAAATTTTTTGTATCAAAAAAATTTCTATAGAAAATTTTTTGTATCAAAAAAATTTCTAGAGAAAATTTTTTGTATCAAAAAAATTTCTATAGAAAATTTTTTGTATAAAAAAAATTTCTAGAGAAAATTTTTTGTATCAAAAAAATTTCTATAGAAAATTTTTTGTATAAAAAAAATTTCTAGAGAAAATTTTTTGTATCAAAAAAATTTCTAGAGAAAATTTTTTGTATAAAAAAAATTTCTAGAGAAAATTTTTTGTATCAAAAAAATTTCTATAGAAAATTTTTTGTATCAAAAAAATTTCTATAGAAAATTTTTTGTATCAAAAAAATTTCTTTAGAAATTTTTTTGTATCAAAAAAATTTCTATAGAAAATTTTTTGTATCAAAAAAAATTTTAGAGAAAATTTTTTGTATCAAAAAAATTTCTATAGAAAATTTTTTGTATCAAAAAAATTTTTAGAGAAAATTTTTTGTATCAAAAAATTTTTTTGAGAAAATTATTTGTATCAAAAAAAATTTCTAGAGAAAATTTTTTGTATCAAAAAAATTCTAGGGAAAATTGCTTGCATTCTATCGGAAATTTTTTGTATCAAAAAAATTTCTATAGAAAATTTTTTGGATCAAAAAAATTTCTATACAAAATTTTTTGTATGAAAAAAATTTCTATAGAAAATTTTTTGTATCAAAAAAATTTCTATATAAAATTTTTTGTACCAAAAAAATTTCTATAGAAAATTTTTTGTACCAAAAAAATTTCTATAGCAAATTTTTTGTTTAAAAAAAATTTCTATAGAAAATTTTTTGTTTAAAAAAATTTCTATAGAAAATTTTTTGTATCAAAAAAATTTCTATAGAAAATTTTTTTCATACAAAAAATTTTTTTGAGAAAATTATTTGTATCAAAAAAATTTCTAGAGAAAATTTTTTGAATCAAAAAAATTCTAGGGAAAATTATTTGCATTCTATCGGAAATTTTTTGTATCAAAAAAATTTCTATAGAAAATTTTTTGTATCAAAAAAATTTCTATAGAAAATTTTTTGTATGAAAAAAATTTCTATAGAAAATTTTTTGTATCAAAAAAATTTCTATAGAAAATTTTTTGTACCAAAAAAATTTCTTTAGAAAATTTTTTGTACCAAAAAAATTTCTATAGCAAATTTTTTGTTTAAAAAAAATTTCTATAGAAAATTTTTTGTTTAAAAAAAAATTTCTATAGAAAATTTTTTTGATACAAAAAATTTCTTGAAAACATTTTTTGTATCAAAACAAATTTCTTGAGAAAATTTTTTGTATCAAAAAAATTTCTAGAGAAAATTTTTTGTATCAAAAAAATTTCTAGAGAAAATTTATTGTATCAAAAAATTTTTAGAGACAATTTTTTGTATCAAAAAAATTTCTATAGAAAATTTTTTGTATCAAAAAATTTCTATGGAAAATTTTTTGTATCAAAAAAATTTCTATAGAAAATTTTTTGTATCAAAAAAATTTCTAGAGAAAATTTGTTGTATCAAAAAAATTTTTAGGGAAAATTTTTTGTATCAAAAAAATTTCTATAGAAAATTTTTTTGTATCAAAAAAAAAAATCTATAAAAAAATTTTATATTAAAAATTTTTAATGAATACATTCCTTTCATTTCCTGCCCTAAAGTTATTTTTAAAACTCTAGCCGCCGGGATCAAATATTTACAAGAAAACATTGAGGAGATCAGATGAATGGCGACTGACTCTTTATGATGTCATTTTATTTCGCAACAATTAAATTGTTTAAATACGAAAAAACAGGCAGCGGAAAATAGCGAAAAAATACTCAGATAATAGAAGTGAATGGGAAAAAGTCACAATGTTTATACATAGAAGAAATTCTGAAGTTCAAGTTTAATTTTAATTTTTGTGATGGAATTTAATGTTTGTAGCACATGCAAACAATTTCCAACATTAGCATTTAATACAAAGAAATTTTATTTAAACAAAAAAAAAAAAAAAAAACTATTATATCCCGATACCAACCGCGCGTGAAAAAGTCATGCTAGTCAGTGAGCGGATGCTTATTTTATAATTTTTTTGCTAGCCTGCCTTTTTCAGTCTTTTGGCACTTGACGTTTGAAAGGTCAAGTTCATGACAATATGGCAAAAAAAAAAAAATTACAATGTTGTAGATGGAAAAAAAATCAGCAAAAATCTACAATTATTTTCTTAACTTATGCCTCTACTATAGTATGCATTTACTTGTGGTAATTGCAGTCGTAATGCCAGTGTAAAAGTATCCAAGTATTTACCCGACTCTAAGCGCCATTTCATTGTAACATTATTATCATTGTTGCTGTAATTGCAGCTTGAAATCCAATATAGTATAGAAAAAAGTGTTAGAAATAGAGACCTGTTATTCAGTCCATATGACTGTCTGTCTTTCTGTCTAAATGTTTGAAAATATTAACACTCGTCGTTTGAACATTTCTTAATATTTTCATACAAACTTATGTACAAAAGCTACAATGTTAAGGTAATAACAGTTTTTTATGCCAGGTGTAATGTAACAGACTTTATTTTTTAAAATTTAAAGGGAAGTTGTCTAAGCTGAAATACTCCAAAAAGGCAAAAGTGCAATAATAACCATTTAAAATATACAATTAAAAAAAACTTAACTTTTTCTGTTTCAAAATCTTGACTTTGATAATTTTTAACGACTAGATAACTCTAGATTATATAACAGAATTTCCTTAACATCATTAATCAAACAATATTTTTAGAAAAATTGTATATGCTCCCAAATGAGAGCTTTAAGCAAAAAACTGAGTAAAGTCAATGTAAATAAAAAAAAATTAAAAATTAAAGCAAAATTTCTAAAACATTTATTTTTGGATTTTTTTGATTCAAAAAAATTTCTAAAGAAATTTTATTGATACAAAAAATTTTCTAAAGAAATTTTTTTGATTCAAAAAATTTTCTATCGAAAGTTTTTTGATTCAAAAAATTTTCTATCGAAAGTTTGTTGATTCAAAAAAATTTTCTAAAGAAATTTTTTTGATACAAAAAATTTTCTAAAGAAATTTTTTTGATACAAAAAATTTTCTAAAGAAATTTTTTTGATACAAAAAATTTTCTAAAGAAATTTTTTTGATACAAAAAATTTTCTAAAGAAATTTTTTTGATACAAAAAATTTTCTAAAGAAATTTTTTTGATACAAAAAATTTTCTAAAGAAAGTTTTTTGATTCAAAAAATTTTCTATGGAAAGTTTTTTGATTCAAAAAATTTTCTATCGAAAGTTTATTGATTCAAAAAAATTTTCTAAAGAAATTTTTTTGATCCAAAAAATTTTCTAAAGAAATTTTTTTGATACAAAAAATTTTCTAAAGAAATTTTTTTGATACAAAAAATTTTCTAAAGAAATTTTTTTGATACAAAAAATTTTCTAAAGAAATTTTTTTGATACAAAAAATTTTCTAAAGAAATTTTTTTGATACAAAAAATTTTCTAAAGAAATTTTTTTGATACAAAAAATTTTCTAAAGAAATTTTTTTGATACAAAAAATTTTCTAAAGAAATTTTTTTGATACAAAAAATTTTCTAAAGAAATTTTTTTGATACAAAAAATTTTCTAAAGAAATTTTTTTGATACAAAAAATTTTCTAAAGAAATTTTTTTGATACAAAAAATTTTCTAAAGAAATTTTTTTGATACAAAAAATTTTCTAAAGAAATTTTTTTGATACAAAAAATTTTCTATAGAAATTTTTTTGATACAAAAAATTTTCTATAGAAATTTTTTTGATACAAAAAATTTTCTATAGAAATTTTTTTGATACAAAAAATTTTCTATCGAAATTTTTTTGATACAAAAAATTTTCTATCGAAATTTTTTTGATACAAAAAATTTTCTATCGAAATTTTTTTGATACAAAAAATTTTCTATCGAAATTTTTTTGATACAAAAAATTTTCTATCGAAATTTTTTTGATACAAAAAATTTTCTATCGAAATTTTTTTGATACAAAAAATTTTCTATCGAAATTTTTTTGATACAAAAAATTTTCTATCGAAATTTTTTTGATACAAAAAATTTTCTATCGAAATTTTTTTGATACAAAAAATTTTCTATCGAAATTTTTTTGATACAAAAAATTTTCTATCGAAATTTTTTTGATACAAAAAATTTTCTATCGAAATTTTTTTGATACAAAAAATTTTCTATCGAAATTTTTTTGATACAAAAAATTTTCTATAGAAATTTTTTTGATACAAAAAATTTTCTATAGAAATTTTTTTGATACAAAAAATTTTCTATAGAAATTTTTTTGATACAAAAAATTTTCTATCGAAATTTTTTTGATACAAAAAATTTTCTATAGAAATTTTTTTGATACAAAAAATTTTCTTAAAAAGTTTTACTGTAGTGTATTGCACTATCGAAATTTTTTTGATACAAAAAATTTTCTATAGAAATTTTTTTGATACAAAAAATTTTCTAAAGAAATTTTTTTGATAGAAAAAAAATTTCTATAGAAATTTTTTTGATACAAAAAATTTTCTATAGAAATTTTTTTGATACAAAAAATTTTTTATAGAAATTTTTTTGATACAAAATTTTTTCTATAGAAATTTTTTTGATACAAAATTTTTTCTATAGAAATTTTTTTGATACAAAAAATTTTCTATAGAAATTTTTTTGATACAAAAAATTTTCTATAGAAATTTTTTTGATACAAAAAATTTTCTATAGAAATTTTTTTGATACAAAAAATTTTCTATAGAAATTTTTTTGATACAAAAAATTTTCTATAGAAATTTTTTTGATACAAAAAATTTTCTATAGAAATTTTTTTGATACAAAAAATTTTCTATAGAAATTTTTTTGATACAAAAAATTTTCTATAGAAATTTTTTTGATACAAAAAATTTTCTATAGAAATTTTTTTGATACAAAAAATTTTCTATAGAAATTTTTTTGATACAAAAAATTTTCTATCAAAATTTTTTTGATACAAAAAATTTTCTATAGAAATTTTTGTGATACAAAAAATTTTCTATAGAAATTTTTTTGATACAAAAAATTTTCTCTAGAAATTTTCATTGATATAAAAAATTTCTATAGAATTTTTTTTTTTTTTTTTTTATACAAAAAATTTTCTATCGAAATTTTTTTGATACAAAAAATTTTATATCGAAATTGTTTTGATACAAAAAATTTTCTATCAAAATTTTTTTGATACAAAAAATTTTCTATCGAAATATTTTTTGTATACAAACGTTTTCTATAGAAATTTTTTTGATACAAAAAATTTCCTATAGAAATTTTTTTGATACAAAAAATTTCCTATAGAAATTTTTTTGATACAAAAAATTTTGATACAAGAAATTTTTTTTGATACAAAAAATTTTCGATCAAAATTTTTTTGATACAAAAAATTTTCGATCGAAATTTTTTTGATACGAAAAATTTTCTATCGAAATTTTTCTGATACAAAAAAATATTAATACAAACAATTTTCTATTGAAATTTTTTTGATACAAAAAATGTTCGATAGAAATTTTTTTGATAAACAAATTTTTGATAGAAATTTTTTGATACAAAAAAATGTTGGTAGTTGTCGGAGTTTTCAATATGATAGTGGAAATAGTTTTCTATATAGAAAAGTTTACAGTGGTCGGAGTTTTCTATATAGAAAAGTAAACATTGGGCAGAGTTTTCTATATAGAAAAGTTGACAGTGGACGAGTTTTCTATATAGAAAAGTTGACAGTGGAAGAGTTTTCTATATAGAAAAGATGACAGTGATCACAGTTTTCCATGTAAAAAAATTGTCAGTCCGCTGAGTTCTCTATATGGAAAAGTTAACAGTGGTCCGAGTTTTCTACATTGACATAAGATACTATAAGTTGGCAGTTATTAACTTTTATCTTTGGATTAATTTCTTAAGCTATCCTTCCCTTCATCTTGTCCAACTCTTCTCATTGGCACAAGTGCCTTTTAAACTCTTTAAATCACCGGTAAAACAGAAAAATATATGAACAGCAGCGAAACAACGGAAAACGGTTGATGTAATTGCTTAACGATAGCTTGACTTGACTTCATACAAAGACTTGGTTCATTGGATCTTGACTGCCAGACACAACCGCCCAGCAAAACCAGCCACAATACCAGCAGCAGAAACATTCAGTTAAACACATGGGACAGTCAGAAAACAGGTAAAGTATTAACTTTACAAGTGCTTAACTTGGGATGAACATTGACTTTAAAAAACAGAAATAATTTCCACATCACGTGACGCAAACAAAAACTAAAAAAATAACAAAATTTTAAAAACCAAAAATTAAACTTGAAAATTCCTCTACGATGTTAAGTTCCCGCCATTTGACTGTGTTAAGATGGAAAAAAGACACGCAATTTTTCCTTTTTTTTTTTGTCTAAATTGCATAAAAAAATTATGCGAATTTTTAAATAAAAAAAGTGGTTAGAAAATGTTTTGTCTTAATGACGAAGATGAATGCGATAAAATTCATCATTGAAAAGAAAAAGTAATTTTCCTAAGATACAAAAAAACGTGATTACATAAAAATGCGTGTCTAATAAAGAAATGGAGAGACGGACTTTTTTGAAACAACTTTTTTAGGTTTTATCAACAATAATTTAAGATTATTGTAGTTAGTTTTTATTTTTCAAATTAAAATATTTAAGCCTTTGGAGTTTTTTTTGGTCATGTTTAAAGAAAACATGCGAAGGTGATGCCATAATCAACACCCCATAAATATGAAAAATGTTGACTTTTCATGTTTTCCAAATTTAGAAGCACAAGACAATTTTGTGGCATGTTGTTACAGACGTCAACGCCTTCTAATTTGCAACAATTCCTTAACGCAGAATATTTGTTCTTATATCTATCAGCTTATTGTTAATTTTTATAAAACCCTGACCACTGTCAACTTTTCTATAGAAAATCAATTTTTCTATAGAAAATCAACTTTTCTATAGAAAATCAACTTTTCTATAGAAAATCAACTTTTCTATAGAAAATCAACTTTTCTATAGAAAATCAACTTTTCTATAGAAAATCAACTTTTCTATAGAAAATCAACTTTTTTATAGAAAATCAACTTTTCTAAAGAAAACCAACTTTTCTAAAGAAAATCAACTTTTCTAAAGAAAATCAACTTTTCTAAAGAAAATCAACTTTTCTATATAAAATCAACTTTTTTATAGAAAATCAACTTTTCTATAGAAAATCAACTTTTCTATAGAAAATCAACTTTTTTATAGAAAATCAACTTTTCTATAGAAAATCAACTTTTCTATAGAAAATCAACTTTTCTATAGAAAATCAACTTTTCTATAGAAAATCAACTTTTCTATAGAAAATCAACTTTTTTATAGAAAATCAACTTTTCTAAAGAAAATCAACTTTTCTAAAGAAAATCAACTTTTCTAAAGAAAATCAACTTTTCTAAAGAAAATCAACTTTTCTAAAGAAAATCAACTTTTCTATAGAAAATCAACTTTTCTATAGAAAATCAACTTTTCTATAGAAAATCAACTTTTCTATAGAAAATCAACTTTTCTATAGAAAATCAACTTTTCTATAGAAAATCAACTTTTCTATAGAAAATCAACTTTTCTATAGAAAATCAACTTTTCTATAGAAAATCAACTTTTCTATAGAAAATCAACTTTTCTATAGAAAATCAACTTTTATATAGAAAATCAACTTTTCTATAGAAAATCAAATTTTCTAAAGAAAATCAACTTTTCTATAGAAAATCAACTTTTCTATAGAAAATCAACTTTTCTATAGAAAATCAACTTTTCTATAGAAAATCAACTTTTCTATAGAAAATCAACTTTTCTATAGAAAATCAACTTTTCTATAGAAAATCAACTTTTCTATAGAAAATCAACTTTTCTATAGAAAATCAACTTTTCTATAGAAAATCAACTTTTCTATAGAAAATCAACTTTTCTATAGAAAATCAACTTTTCTATAGAAAATCAACTTTTCTATAGAAAATCAACTTTTCTATAGAAAATCAACTTTTCTATAGAAAATCAACTTTTCTATAGAAAATCAACTTTTCTATAGAAAATCAACTTTTCTATAGAAAATCAACTTTTCTATAGAAAATCAACTTTTCTATAGAAAATCAACTTTTCTATAGAAAATCAACTTTTCTATAGAAAATCAAATTTTCTATAGAAAATCAACTTTTCTATAGAAAATCAACTTTTCTATAGAAAATCAACTTTTCTTTAGAAAATCAACTTTTCTATAGAAAATCAACTTTTCTATAGAAAATCAACTTTTCTATAGAAAATCAACTTTTCTTAAGAAAATCAACTTTTCTATAGAAAATCAACTTTTCTATAGAAAATCAACTTTTCTATAGAAAATCAACTTTTCTATAGAAAAATCAACTTTTCTATAGAAAAATCAACTTTTCTATAGAAAATCAACTTTTCTATAGAAAAATCAACTTTTCTATAGAAAATCAACTTTTCTATAGAAAATCAACTTTTCTATAGAAAATCAACTTTTCTATAGAAAATCAACTTTTCTATAGAAAATCAACTATTCTATAGAAAATCAACTTTTCTATAGAAAATCAACTTTTCTATAGAAAATCAACTTTTTTATAGAAAATCAACTTTTCTAAAGAAAATCAACTTTTCTATAGAAAATCAACTTTTCTTAAGAAAATCAACTTTTCTATAGAAAATCAACTTTTCTATAGAAAATCAACTTTTCTATAGAAAATCAACTTTTCTATAGAAAATCAACTTTTCTATAGAAAATCAACTTTTCTATAGAAAATCAACTTTTCTATAGAAAATCAACTTTTCTATAGAAAATCAACTTTTCTATAGAAAATCAACTTTTCTATAGAAAATCAACTTTTCTATAGAAAATCAACTTTTCTATAGAAAATCAACTTTTCTATAGAAAATCAACTTTTCTATAGAAAATCAACTTTTCTATAGAAAATCAACTTTTCTATAGAAAATCAACTTTTCTATAGAAAATCAACTTTTCTATAGAAAATCAACTTTTCTATAGAAAATCAACTTTTCTATAGAAAATCAACTTTTCTATAGAAAATCAACTTTTCTATAGAAAATCAACTTTTCTATAGAAAATCAACTTTTCTATAGAAAATCAACTTTTCTATAGAAAATCAACTTTTCTATAGAAAATCAACTTTTCTATAGAAAATCAACTTTTCTATAGAAAATCAACTTTTCTATAGAAAATCAACTTTTCTATAGAAAATCAACTTTTCTATAGAAAATCAACTTTTCTATAGAAAATCAACTTTTCTATAGAAAATCAACTTTTCTATAGAAAATCAACTTTTCTATAGAAAATCAACTTTTCTATAGAAAATCAACTTTTTTATAAAAAATTAACTTTTCTATAGAAAATCAACTTTTCTATAGAAAATCAACTTTTCTATAGAAAATCAACTTTTCTATAGAAAATCAACTTTTCTATAGAAAATCAACTTTTCTATAGAAAATCAACTTTTCTATAGAAAAATCAACTTTTCTATAGAAAATCAACTTTTCTATAGAAAATCAACTTTTCTATAGAAAATCAACTTTTCTATAGAAAATCAACTTTTTTATAAAAAATTAACTTTTCTATAGAAAATCAACTTTTCTATAGAAAATCAACTTTTCTATAGAAAATCAACTTTTCTATAGAAAATCAACTTTTCTATAGAAAATCAACTTTTCTATAGAAAATCAACTTTTCTATAGAAAATCAACTTTTCTATAGAAAATCAACTTTTCTATAGAAAATCAACTTTTCTATAGAAAAATCAACTTTTCTATAGAAAATCAACTTTTCTATAGAAAATCAACTTTTCTATAGAAAATCAACTTTTCTATAGAAAATCAACTTTTTTATAAAAAATTAACTTTTCTATAGAAAATCAACTTTTCTATAGAAAATCAACTTTTCTATAGAAAATCAACTTTTCTATAGAAAATCAACTTTTCTATAGAAAATCAACTTTTCTATAGAAAATCAACTTTTCTATAGAAAATCAACTTTTCTATAGAAAATCAACTTTTCTATAGAAAAATCAACTTTTCTATAGAAAATCAACTTTTCTATAGAAAATCAACTTTTCTATAGAAAATCAACTTTTCTATAGAAAATCAACTTTTCTATAGAAAATCAACTTTTCTATAGAAAATCAACTTTTTTATAGAAAATCAACTTTTCTATAGAAAATCAACTTTTTTATAAAAAATTAACTTTTCTATAGAAAATCAACTTTTCTATAGAAAATCAACTTTTCTATAGAAAATCAACTTTTCTATAGAAAATCAACTTTTCTATAGAAAATCAACTTTTCTATAGAAAATCAACTTTTCTATAGAAAATCAACTTTTCTATAGAAAATCAACTTTTCTATAGAAAATCAACTTTTCTATAGAAAATCAACTTTTCTATAGAAAATCAACTTTTCTATAGAAAATCAACTTTTCTATAGAAAATCAACTTTTCTATAGAAAATCAACTTTTCTATAGAAAATCAACTTTTCTATAGAAAATCAACTTTTCTATAGAAAATCAACTTTTCTATAGAAAATCAACTTTTCTATAGAAAATCAACTTTTCTATAGAAAATCAACTTTTCTATAGAAAATCAACTTTTTTATAAAAAATTGACTTTTCTATAGAAAATCAACTTTTCTATAGAAAATCAACTTTTCTATAGAAAATCAACTTTTCTATAGAAAATCAACTTTTCTATAGAAAATCAACTTTTCTATAGAAAATCAACTTTTCTATAGAAAATCAACTTTTCTATAGAAAATCAACTTTTCTATAGAAAATCAACTTTTCTATAGAAAATCAACTTTTCTATAGAAAATCAACTTTTCTATAGAAAATCAACTTTTCTATAGAAAATCAACTTTTCTATAGAAAATCAACTTTTCTATAGAAAATCAACTTTTCTATAGAAAATCAACTTTTCTATAGAAAATCAACTTTTCTATAGAAAATCAACTTTTCTATAGAAAATCAACTTTTCTATAGAAAATCAACTTTTCTATAGAAAATCAACTTTTCTATAGAAAATCAACTTTTCTATAGAAAATCAACTTTTCTATAGAAAATCAACTTTTCTATAGAAAATCAACTTTTCTATAGAAAATCAACTTTTCTATAGAAAATCAACTTTTCTATAGAAAATCAACTTTTCTATAGAAAATCAACTTTTCTATAGAAAATCAACTTTTCTATAGAAAATCAACTTTTCTATAGAAAATCAACTTTTCTATAGAAAATCAACTTTTCTATAGAAAATCAACTTTTCTATAGAAAATCAACTTTTCTATAGAAAATCAACTTTTCTATAGAAAATCAACTTTTCTATAGAAAATCAACTTTTCTATAGAAAATCAACTTTTCTATAGAAAATCAACTTTTCTATAGAAAATCAACTTTTTTATAAAAAATTAACTTTTCTATAGAAAATCAACTTTTTTATAGAAAATAAACTTTTCATCGTCAACTTTTTTAGAGAAAAGTCATCATAAGACCTATTTTAAAAGAAAAACCATCGTAATTTAATATGTTATAGAAATATCATTAGCTTTTCATTATCATTTACAATTATCGATAATTTTTGCTTTAGAAAAATTATCATTAGGAAGTTGTCTATAGAGTGCTCATATCAATTACCATGAAATTTTCTATAGATGATTTTATCGTCTTTTTTGTGGCAAATTTTATAAAAAATTTCTAATTTTTGCTCAAATTTTTTATGTCAATATTATTCTGGGCTTAGTTTGTTGTAATATGTATAACTTTGGCAATTATGTACTTAAAGTTTTTCTGAAAAGAATTTCTGATTCTAAACACTTAAAAGAATAATATATGTCGAAAAAATATTTTGTTTATTTGCATCCGTCTAGTCGCAAAAAATAATCAATGTCAAAATATTTCATAAAAAAATGAACATAACTTTAAAATTTTTTCATTTGTTAACAAATTCAAATATATCCTTGAATATTGAATATTTCTCAATATTTCCCAATATGAATTGATAAAAAAAAATGCAAAATAAATTAATTTTTAATATAAACTATTAAAAACCTTCATCAAAATTGTTAACCACTGTTTTTAAATTAAAAAACTATTAACAAATAAGAAAAAAATCACAAATTAATAAAAACCAAAATTTAAAAGCAAAACTTACAATTACTATTTGTCATATTAGCCAATTTCTAACAATTTTAATTATAACCAACAGATAATAGTAATAAATTATTACGTTATTAGACAAAAAAAATCCAAATAACAGATAAAACCATATAAATAAATAATTGAGAATGACCAAACAAATTTTGCAAAATTAAAATGGATTTGCAAAACCAATAACTAATTGTCTCAAATGTGTGTAAATAGTCATTTAAATTTAAATAAAGGAGAAAAAAGCTTAGATAAAAAAATTCGCAATGTAATTAGGAAAATGATCATCATCGCGTGCCATTTATTTAAAATGTATTTATTTCAATTTATCACTTAAATCGGTATCAATCATTTTGGTATTTATTTTTTTCGGTGCATTTACCACCACAAAAGCCTTTTATTCCATTCACTCTCATCCGTTTAGTTTAAATTATTAAGTCATTACGTTCTAGTTTTTTTTTTTTTGATTATGGAGGGGATTTAAATTTATTTCAAAGTAATAAAATATAATTTTTTCATAATTTTGCAAATTTCTAATAGTTTATAGCACCGTTTCCACAAAAATTATCACCATAAAAATAACTACAAAAAAGTCATCATCACCGAAAAGACGTCGCTATGAATATTTCTATAGAAAAGTCATCTACATCAACTTTTCTATAGAAAAGTCATCACCATCAACTTTTCTATAGAAAAGTCATCACCATCAACTTTTCTATAGAAAAGTCATCACCATCAACTTTTCTATAGAAAAGTCATCACCATCAACTTTTCTATAGAAAAGTCATCACCATCAACTTTTCTATAGAAAAGTCATCACCATCAACTTTTCTATAGAAAAATCATCACTATCAACTTTTCTATAGAAAAATCATCACCATCAACTTTTCTATAGAAAAGTCATCACCATCAACTTTTCTATAGAAAAGTCATCACCATCAACTTTTCTATAGAAAAGTCATCACCATCAACTTTTCTTTAGAAAAGTATGAAAATCAATTTTCGAAATATTTTTTAAATGGAAACAGTGTAATATGTATTGTACAATTTTCTGTTTTTTAAACAAATGCTTTTCAAAACTATTTTATAAACAAAGTAAATAATAGCAATCGTATGTTTGTATGTACCAACTCAAGTGAGTCTGTGTTTATTTGATAATAATAAAAATGTTTTTTTAAACAAAATAAAATATAAAAATAAATATTTACTACAATTTGTTGTAGGTCAGTGCCATCCGTGTACATCGGCCAGTAATCCACTCATTTGTTTTATACCATTCCATTATTTTAGTTTGAAACGATCAATGAATTGTTTTGGTGTTACTCATGCTCGTCTGGTAACAGTAGAAATATTAAGGGGATCAGAGACTTACGATAGTAAACCCCACTTAAATACTTCATAGAGTCTGAAGAAGAATTAATAATCAATTTTCAAAAATTTTCCTATCAAAATAGTCAGCTTTCGAAAATTTCCAATCAAAATAGTCAATTTTCGAAAAATATCTTATAAAAAGTAAATTTTCGAAAAATATCTTATAAAAATAGTAAATTTTTGAAAAATTTCCTATAAAATTAGTAAATTTTTGAAAAATTTCCTATAAAAATAGTAAATTTTTGAAAAATTTCCTATACAAATAGTAAATTTTTGAAAAATTTCCTATAAAAATAGTAAATTTTTGAAAAATTTCCTATAAAAATAGTAAATTTTTGAAAAATTTCCTATAAAAATAGTAAATTTTTGAAAAATTTCCTATAAAAATAGTAAATTTTTGAAAAATTTTCTATCAAAATAGGAAATTTTTGAAAAATTTCCTATAAAAATAGTAAATTTTTGAAAAATTTCCTATAAAAATAGGAAATTTTTGAAAAATTTCCTATAAAAATAGTAAATTTTTGAAAAATTTCCTATAAAAATAGTAAATTTTTGAAAAAATTTCCTATAAAAATAGTAAATTTTTGAAAAATTTCCTATAAAAATAGTAAATTTTTGAAAAATTTCCTATAAAAATAGTAAATTTTTGAAAAATTTCCTATAAAAATAGTAAATTTTTGAAAAATTTCCTATAAAAATAGTAAATTTTTGAAAGATTTCCTATAAAAATAGTAAATTTTTAAAAAAATTGCTATCAAAATAGTAAATTTTTGAAAAATTTCCTATAAAAATAGTAAATTTTCGAAAAATTTCCTTTAAAAATAGTAAATTTTCAAAAAATTTCCTATAAAAATAGTAAATTTTTGAAAGATTTCCTATAATATTAGTAATTTTTGAAAAATTTCCTATAAAAATAGTAAATTTTTGAAAAATTTGCTATCAAAATAGTAAATTTTTGAAAAATTTCCTATAAAAATAGTAAATTTTTGAAAAAATTTCCTATAAAAATAGTAAATTTTTGAAAAATTTCATATAAAAATAGTAAATTTTGAAAAATTTCCTATAAAAATAGTAAATTTTTGAAAAATTTCCTATAATATTAGTAATTTTTGAAAAATTTCCTATAAAAATAGTAAATTTTTGAAAAATTTGCTATCAAAATAGTAAATTTTTGAAAAATTTCCTATAAAAATAGTAAATTTTTGAAAAAATTTCCTATAAATAGTCAATTTTCGAAAAATTTCCTATAAAAATAGTAAATTTTTGAAAAATTTCCTATAAAAATAGTAAATTTTTGAAAAATTTCCTATAAAAATAGTAAATTTTTGAAAAATTTCCTATAAAAATAGTAAATTTTTGAAAAATTTCCTATAAAAATAGTAAATTTTTGAAAGATTTCCTATAAAAATAGTAAATTTTTAAAAAATTTGCTATCAAAATAGTTAATTTTTGAAAAATTTCCTATAAAAATAGTAAATTTTTAAAAAATTTCCTATAAAAATAGTAAATTTTCAAAAAAATTTCCTTTAAAAATAGTAAATTTTCGAAAGATTTCCTATAAAAATAGTAAATTTTTGAAAATTTTTCTATAAAAATAGTAAACTTTTAAAAAATTTTCTATAAAAATAGTATTTTTTTTTTTTAAATTTCCTATAAAAATAGTAATTTTTTTAAAAAATTTCCTATAAAAATAGTAAATTTTCTCAAAATTTCCTATAAAAATAGTAATTTTTCTCAAAATTCCCTACAAAAATAGTAAATTTTCGAAAAATTTCCTCTAAATGTAGCAAATTTTCGAAAATTTTCCTATAAAAATAGTAAATTTTCGAAAAATTTCCTTTAAAAATAGTACATTTTCAAAAAATTTCCTATAAAAATAGTAAATTTTCGAAAAATTTCCTATAAAAAATCAATTTTCGAAAAGTTTTCTATAAATAGTCAATTTTCGAAAAATTTCCTATAAATAGTCAATTTTCGAAAAATTTCCTATAAATAGTCAATTTTCGAAAAGTTTCCTATAAATAGTCAATTTTCGAAAAATTTTCTATAAATAGTCAATTTTCGAAAAATGTTGTATAAATAGTCAATTTTCGAAAAATTTCCTGTAAATAGTTAATTTTGGAAAAATTTCCTATAATATTAGTAATTTTTGAAAAATTTCCTATAAAAATAGTAAATTTTTGAAAAATTTCCTATAAAAATAGTAAATTTTTGAAAAATTTGCTATCAAAATAGTAAATTTTTGAAAAATTTCCTATAAAAATAGTAAATTTTTGAAAAAATTTCCTATAAATAGTCAATTTTCGAAAAATTTCCTATAAAAATAGTAAATTTTTGAAAAATTTCCTATAAAAATAGTAAATTTTTGAAAAATTTCCTATAAAAATAGTAAATTTTTGAAAAATTTCCTATAAAAATAGTAAATTTTTGAAAAATTTCCTATAAAAATAGTAAATTTTTGAAAGATTTCCTATAAAAATAGTAAATTTTTAAAAAATTTGCTATCAAAATAGTTAATTTATGAAAAATTTCCTATAAAAATAGTAAATTTTTAAAAAATTTCCTATAAAAATAGTAAATTTTCAAAAAAATTTCCTTTAAAAATAGTAAATTTTCGAAAAATTTCCTCTAAATGTAGCAAATTTTCGAAAATTTTCCTATAAAAATAGTAAATTTTCGAAAAATTTCCTTTAAAAATAGTACATTTTCAAAAAATTTCCTATAAAAATAGTAAATTTTCGAAAAATTTCCTATAAAAAGTCAATTTTCGAAAAATTTCCTATAAATAGTCAATTTTCGAAAAATTTCCTACAAATAGTCAATTTTCGAAAAATTTCCTATAAATAGTCAATTTTCGAAAAATTTCCTATAAATAGTCAATTTTCGAAAAATTTCCTATAAATAGTCAATTTTCGAAAAATTTCCTATAAATAGTCAATTTTCGAAAAATTTCCTATAAATAGTCAATTTTCGAAAAATTTCCTATAAATAGTCAATTTTCGAAAAATTTCCTATAAATAGTCAATTTTCGAAAAATTTCCTATAAATAGTCAATTTTCGAAAAATTTCCTATAAATAGTCAATTTTCGAAAAATTTCCTATAAATAGTCAATTTTCGAAAAATTTCCTATAAATAGTCAATTTTCGAAAAATTTCCTATAAATAGTCAATTTTCGAAAAATTTCCTATAAATAGTCAATTTTCGAAAAATTTCCTATAAATAGTCAATTTTCGAAAAATTTCCTATAAATAGTCAATTTTCGAAAAATTTCCTATAAATAGTCAATTTTCGAAAAATTTCCTATAAATAGTCAATTTTCGAAAAATTTCCTATAAATAGTCAATTTTCGAAAAATTTCCTATAAATAGTCAATTTTCGAAAAATTTCCTATAAATAGTCAATTTTCGAAAAATTTCCTATAAATAGTCAATTTTCGAAAAATTTCCTATAAATAGTCAATTTTCGAAAAATTTCCTATAAATAGTCAATTTTCGAAAAATTTCCTATAAATAGTCAATTTTCGAAAATTTTCCTGTAAATAGACAATTTTCGAAAAATTTCCTATAAATAGATAATTTTCGAAAAATTTCCTTTATTAGGACGATTAAGTGAATATTACTGTATAATATTTTTTAAATTATTATAAATTTTATTTGTTTAAATAAACATTTAATTATAATGTAACATGGAAATGAACTACAAATGATTCATCTAAACATGCGTAATTCAACTAAATAATGATGTCATTATGAAAAATTTTCAAATTTTAATTTAAAGATCACAAAGATCATTAATTACTCCACAATTAAAACAAGTGATCTAACATATAGTGTCAAATTAATTATATATATAGTTTACTAATTACTAAATTTATTTAAATAAAATTCTTTTCATCTACAATTTATTATAATTCAACCAGTGACTTTCCAGTAATTGTCCTCTAGTGATTGACTTACGATATTTGTCACTCTTACCCGTTTGAGTTTGCATTTTTATTATAAATTTGTGAACGTGTTAAAATGTTAATAACAAATTAATTGATTCAATCATTACTTGCGTTTGTACAATCACAAAATGTTTACAATGCAAACGCTAATTGTATCAAATGAAAAGTATTTTGCAAATTGCACAATATTTTTGCAATTTGCATATAAACTCGATTTTCTTCAAATCACATACATACAAGAGGAGTGGCTTTAGGGGTTTTTTTAATGTATCTAAATAGATTGACGATAATTGATGATCGTTTTGACGATTGAATAAATAAAATAAGATGTTAATTAATTGATAATTTATTGAGCGTTAGATAGAAATCTGGTGTAATTAGAGGGGGAGTGTTTTTAGATAGGGCTTAGAATAAAAAATTAATACAAATTTATTACAAATTAATGTGTAAACAATTTTAATTTGATAATAATGTAAAAAGTCAATTGGGTTGGTCATTGATCTTTATCTCGCTTGTGATTAACTCAGACTATTTTGTATATAACTTCAAAAATATTGAAGCAAAAAATTTAAGAAAAATATTTTGTAAATACCAACATTTTGCAAAATAATCTATCGAAAAAATTATTCAATTAACTTAAGTCTTTAAGTCGTAAAAAATTATCAAAATCAAAATTTTAATATGAAATTTTTTATTTAAAAAAATCTAAAATGTGAAAGTTTATAACTGAGGTTTCCAAGATCTAAAGCTTAAGAGAGTAAATAATGTTCGGGTTATCAAGATTCTAAATAATAAACAATATTTTATAGATCATAAAGTTAATTAACCA
This sequence comes from Stomorhina lunata, assembly GCA_933228675.1. Taxonomy (NCBI): domain Eukaryota; kingdom Metazoa; phylum Arthropoda; class Insecta; order Diptera; family Rhiniidae; genus Stomorhina; species Stomorhina lunata. Next base: position 129,724,241 of record OW121740.1, read on the forward strand.
AAGATTCAAAATTTTATGAGATTTTCAAAAAAAAAAAAAAAAAAAAAATATATAAAGACAAAATCTCATCAATAAAATCCCATTTTTAAATACAAAAACTCAAATCTCTATAAAAAATCCACCTGCCATGTCAAGTGGTATACAAAAAAAAAAAAAAAAACTGAATCCAAAAAAAGAATTATTTTTAAACACCTCAAAAAAATTCTTATATCTCTTAGCCCTCAATTAACAAACTTACGGAACGATACCTCACTCACACTCGCAGTAGGGGTATGTAGGGCATTTAAAGTGTAATATCGTAATTTGTTTATTTTCCATTTTACAAGTTTTTTTTATAGATTTCTTTTAAATCCACCCACTACTTTCTTTTGATATTTCAAATTAGGTTGAGTAAATTTAAAAATTTCTATTAAAATAAAATCTATTTTTAAATCGTTTTTTTTTATTTTCCATTTGTTTGTGAGAAGTGGTTCCATACATTATAGAGTAGGATATTTATGGAAATTTGGGTCAATAGCAGTTTTAAATATTCAAAATTAATTGTAGTTCTCTTGATATTTGAGAATAGACAATAAATTCTTCAATTAGTAGTTTAGAAAGGAAAAAAAGGGAGTTTTTGAGAAACAACAGGGTTCTTTTGGGAAAAAATAATAATCATAATATAAAAGGCGCCTTTTTGGTTACAATTACAAATAGAAGAGAATTTTTTAAATATAAAGTGGGTCATATAATAAATTTAAAGGTTTTAATAACAAGTTTATGAAAGAAATTTAAAGTTTTTATAATTTTCCTGTGGATTTTTAACGAATACTGTGTAATTTTTTTGAAGATTTAAAAAATTTCTATTTTTGTCATAATTTACATTTTAGTTAATAACTTATGTAATAATTCAGCTAAAAATTATTTAAATATATTTACTGAAACCCAAGCCATTATTTTATATTAAAAAAAAAAAATTGTTAGATTATTTCAATTTGGCTAAACGTGAAAAATTATCAAAATCAAGTTTTTAACTTTTTTTCAGCAAATGAAATGCATTTTTTTCAAATTTCATAATAAAAAAAAAGAATTTAATAATATTTAGTTTTTAAAAAATTTCCTATAAAAAGACAATTTTTAAAAATTTTCGATAAAAATAGTAAATTTTTGAAAAAGAAAAGGAAATTTTTGAAAAAATTTCCTACAGAAATAGGAAATTTTTGAAAAACTTGATACAAAAATAGGAAATTTTTGAAAAATTTGCTACAAATTTTTGAAAAATTTGCTATAAAAAAACAAGAAATTTTTGAAAATTTCCTATCAAAATAGGAAATTTTTGAAAAATTTCCCTATAAAAATAGGAAATTTTTGAAAAATTTCCTATAAAAATAGGAAATTTTTGAAAAATTTCCTATAAAAATAGGAAATTTTTGAAAAATTTCCTATAAAAATAGGAAATTTTTGAAAAATTTCCTATAAAAATAGGAAATTTTTGAAAAATTTCCTATAAAAATAGGAAATTTTTGAAAAATTTCCTATAAAGATAGTAAACTTTTGAAAAATTTCCTATAAAGATAGTAAATTTTTGAAAAATTTCCTATAAAAATAGGAATTTTTGAAAAATTTCCTATAAAAATAGGAAATTTTTGAAAAAATTCCTATAAAAATAGGAAATTTTTAAAAAATTATAACTATAAATAGTCAATTTTCGAAAAATTTCCTATAAATAGTCAATTTTCGAAAAATTTCCTATAAATAGTCAATTTTCGAAAAATTTCCTATAAATAGTCAATTTTCGAAAAATTTCCTATAAATAGTCAATTTTCGAAAAATTTCCTATAAATAGTCAATTTTCGAAAAATTTCCTATAAATAGTCAATTTTCGAAAAATTTCCTATAAATAGTCAATTTTCGAAAAAATTTCCTATAAATAGTCAATTTTCGAAAAATTTCCTATAAATAGTCAATTTTCGAAAAATTCCTATAAATAGTCAGTTTTCGAAAAATTTCCTATAAATAGTCAATTTTCGAAAAATTTCCTATAAATAGTAAATTTTCGAAAAATTTCCTTTAATAGTCAATTTTCGAAAAATTTCCTATAAATAGTCAATTTTCGAAAAATTTCCTATAATTAGTCAATTTTCGAAAAATTTCCAATAAATAGTCAATTTTGGAAAAATTTCCTGTAAATAGTCAATTTTGGAAAAATTTCCTATAAATAGTAAATTTTCGAAAAATTTCCTTTAATAGTCAATTTTCGAAAAATTTCCTTTAATAGTCAATTTTCGAAAAATTTCCTATAAATAGTCAATTTTCGAAAAATTTCCTATCATTAGTCAATTTTCGAAAAATTTCCAATAAATAGTCAATTTTGGAAAAATTTCCTGTAAATAGTCAATTTTCGAAAAATTTCCTATAAATAGTAAATTTTCGAAAAATTTCCTTTAATAGTCAATTTTCGAAAAATTTCCTATAAATAGTCAATTTTTGAAAAATTTCCTATAAATAGTCAATTTTCGAAAAATTTCCTATAAATAGTCAATTTTCGAAAAATTTCCTATAAATAGTCAATTTTCGAAAAATTTCCTATAAATAGTCAATTTTCGAAAAATTTCCTATAAATAGTCAATTTTCGAAAAATTTCCTATAAATAGTCAATTTTCGAAAAATTTCCTATAAATAGTCAATTTTCGAAAAATTTCCTATAAATAGTCAATTTTCGAAAAATTTCCTATAAATAGTCAATTTTCGAAAAATTTCCTATAAATAGTCAATTTTCGAAAAATTTCCTATAAATAGTCAATTTTCGAAAAATTTCCTATAAATAGTCAATTTTCGAAAAATTTCCTATAAATAGTCAATTTTCGAAAAATTTCCTATAAATAGTCAATTTTCGAAAAATTTCCTATAATTGGTCAATTTTCGAAAAATTTCCTATAAATAGTCAATTTTCGAAAAATTTCCTATAAATAGTCAGTTTTCGAAAAATTTCCTTTAAATAGTCAATTTTCGAAAAATTTCCTATAAATAGTAAATTTTCGAAAAATTTCCTTTAATAGTCAATTTTCGAAAAATTTCATATAAATAGTCAATTTTCGAAAAATTTCCTATAAATAGTCAATTTTCGAAAAATTTCCTATAATTAGTCAATTTTCGAAAAATTTCCAATAAATAGTCAATTTTGGAAAAATTTCCTATAAATAGTCAATTTTGGAAAAATTTCCTATAAATAGTCAATTTTCGAAAAATTTCCTTTAATAGTCAATTTTCGAAAAATTTCCTTTAATAGTCAATTTTCGAAAAATTTCCTATAAATAGTCAATTTTCGAAAAATTTCCTATAAATAGTCAATTTTCGTAAAATTTCCTATAATTAGTCAATTTTCGAAAAATTTCCTATAAATAGTCAATTTTCGAAAAATTTCCTATAAATAGTCAATTTTCGTAAAATTTCCTATAATTAGTCAATTTTCGAAAAATTTCCTATAAATAGTCAATTTTCGAAAAATTTCCTATAATTAGTCAATTTTCGAAAAATTTCCTATAAATAGTCAATTTTCGAAAAATTTCCTATAAATAGTCAATTTTCGAAAAATTTCCTATAAATAGTCAGTTTTCGAAAAATTTCCTATAAATAGTCAATTTTCGAAAAATTTCCTATAAATAGTAAATTTTCGAAAAATTTCCTTTAATAGTCAATTTTCGAAAAATTTCCTATAAATAGTCAATTTTCGAAAAATTTCCTATAAATAGTCAATTTTCGAAAAATTTCCTATAATTAGTCAATTTTCGAAAAATTTCCAATAAATAGTCAATTTTGGAAAAATTTCCTATAAATAGTCAATTTTGGAAAAATTTCCTATAAATAGTCAATTTTCGAAAAATTTCCTTTAATAGTCAATTTTCGAAAAATTTCCTTTAATAGTCAATTTTCGAAAAATTTCCTATAAATAGTCAATTTTCGAAAAATTTCCTATAAATAGTCAATTTTCGTAAAATTTCCTATAATTAGTCAATTTTCGAAAAATTTCCTATAAATAGTCAATTTTCGAAAAATTTCCTATAAATAGTCAATTTTCGTAAAATTTCCTATAATTAGTCAATTTTCGAAAAATTTCCTATAAATAGTCAATTTTCGAAAAATTTCCTATAATTAGTCAATTTTCGAAAAATTTCCTATAAATAGTCAATTTTGGAAAAATTTCCTATAAATAGTCAATTTTCGAAAAATTTCCTATAAATAGTCAATTTTCGAAAAATTTCCTATAATTGGTCAATTTTCGAAAAATTTCCTATAAATAGTCAATTTTGGAAAAATTTCCTATAAATAGTCAATTTTGGAAAAATTTCCTATAAATAGTCAATTTTCGAAAAATTTCCTATGATTAGTCAGTTTTCGAATAATTTCCTACAAATAGTTAATTTACGAAAAATTTCCTATTAATAGTCAACTTTCGAAAAACTTAATGTTAATAGTCAATTTCACAACAATTTCCTATAAGTAGTCAATTTTTGAAAAATTTCAAATTTTATCAGATGAATGACCCTGTTTCTACAAATGTTTATTAAGAAAAAAATTTATAATTTATTTACTTTCTAGAATATTTTTCCATATCAATCAATTGTCCGCCATTGGTCAGCCATAAAAGCAATAAAATAGAATCATATAAATTATGAACTTGTGCTACTCTAGTTAAAAATACAATTAAATGCGAAATGAGTGATAATACACATATTTTTCATTATTTATTTATTTTTAACATTATTGTGTGAATTTTAACAAGTAAATGCATTTTTATTATTTAATAATTGTTTATTTTTCAAATGGACTAATTTTTCGAGAAAGAAACCTTGAACTCATTAGAAAAGTTTGATAATATGAAAAGTAATTCTAGGCAATCGCGTGATTTTGATAATCGATATTAACTTAAAAGTTTCGAAAAGTTTGAAATGGACTAAATTTTAAAATGAAAATTATGTAAGAAGGATAAAAACTAAATTTAATTTTGAAAGAGTGATACTTGACCTATTTTCAAAGAAAACCAATTTTTTTGAAATTCAAACTTTCCCACAATATTTAATATTTACTAAAAGCTCACCTTAAAATATTTGGATGTGACAATTTATTTAGCAGTTGTACTTCTCTTAACATATTTGGTCGATTTGCTCGCAATTGATTCATTTTTAAAACCATCACTTGTCCAGTTGTTCGATGTGTGACCTGAAATATAAATTTATACAAAAATTAAGGCAAGAATATTAAAAAAACATTTCTAAAAAAAACATTATAAACAAATAATTGTTTAACAAAAAAATATGAATGTATTGTTTTAAAAACAACAACACAAAAAAAATTGTTTATAAAAAATGACTGTAATTGTCAATGTCGAGGTCAAAATAATAAATAAAATCTAAAAACAAGTAAAGGCAACAAAAAATAAACAATTAATTATTTTTAACAAAAATTTTGTTGCTAATAAATTAAGGCAAAAAATAAAGTTGATGGGAAAAAGATTTTGAAATTATTGATTTGGTTTCAATTAAATTAAATTTTAAATTTCCTGAAGTTTTCTTACATTTCATCCAATTTCTTTTTAATCGAAAATTTTTCTAAAGAAAAATATTTCAAACGAATATTTTTCACGAAAATTTTTCTATAGAAAAATATTTTTCACGAAAATTTTTCTATAGAAAAATATTTTTCACGAAAATTTTTCTATAGAAAAATATTTCTAACGAAAATTTTTCTATAGAAAAATATATCTAACGAAAATTTTTCTATAGAAAAATATTTCTAACGAAAATTTTTCTATAGAAAAATATTTCTAACGAAAATTTTTCTATAGAAAAATATTTCTAACGAAAATTTTTCTATAGAAAAATATTTCTAACGAAAATTTTTCTATAGAAAAATATTTCTAACGAAAATTTTTCTATAGAAAAATATTTCTAACGAAAATTTTTCTATAGAAAAATATTTCTAACGAAAATTTTTCTATAGAAAAATATTTCTAACGAAAATTTTTCTATAGAAAAATATTTCTAACGAAAATTTTTCTATAGAAAAATATTTCTAACGAAAATTTTTCTATAGAAAAATATTTCTAACGAAAATTTTTCTATAGAAAAATATTTCTAACGAAAATTTTTCTATAGAAAAATATTTCTAACGAAAATTTTTCTATAGAAAAATATTTCTAACGAAAATTTTTCTATAGAAAAATATTTCTAACGAAAATTTTTCTATAGAAAAATATTTCTAACGAAAATTTTTCTATAAAAAAATATTTCTAACGAAAATTTTTCTATAGAAAAATATTTCTAACGAAAATTTTTCTATAGAAAAATATTTCTAACGAAAATTTTTCTATAGAAAAATATTTCTAACGAAAATTTTTCTATAGAAAAATATTTCTAACGAAAATTTTTCTATAGAAAAATATTTCTAACGAAAATTTTTCTATAGAAAAATATTTCTAACGAAAATTTTTCTATAGAAAAATATTTCTAACGAAAATTTTTCTATAGAAAAATATTTCTAACGAAAATTTTTCTATAGAAAAATATTTCTAACGAAAATTTTTCTATAGAAAAATATTTCTAACGAAAATTTTTCTATAGAAAAATATTTCTAACGAAAATATTTCTAACGAAAATTTTTCTATAGAAAAATATTTCTAACGAAAATTTTTCTACAGAAAAATATTTCTAACGAAAATTTTTCTACAGAAAAATATTTCTAACGAAAATTTTTCTATAGAAAAATATTTCTAACGAAATTTTTTCTATAGAAAAATATTTCTAACGAAATTTTTTCTATAGAAATATATTTCTAACGAAAATTTTTCTATAGAAAAATTTTTTTACCGAAAATTTTTCTATAGAAAAATTTTTTTACCGAAAATTTTTCTATAGAAAAATTTTTTTACCGAAAATTTTTCTATAGAAAAATTTTTTTACCGAAAATTTTTCTATAGAAAAATTTTTTTACCGAAAATTTTTCTATAGAAAAATTTTTTTATAGAAAAATTTTTTCACCGAAAATTTTTCTATAGAAAATTTTTTTTTACCGAAAATTTTTCTATAGAAAATTTTTTTTTATCGAAAATTTTTCTATAGAAAAATTTTTTATCGAAAAATTTTCTATAGAAAAATTTTTTATCGAAAATTTTTCTATAGAAAATTTTTTTTTATCGAAAAATTTTCTATAGAAAAATTTTTTTTATCGAAAATTTTTCTATAGAAAAATTTTTCTATAGAAAAATTTTTTTATCGAAAATTTTTCTATAGAAAAATTTTTTTTATCGAAAATTTTTCTATAGCAAAATTTTTTTTATCGAAAATTTTTCTATAGAAAAATTTTTTTTATCGAAAATTTTTCTATAGCAAAATTTTTTTTATCGAAAATTTTTCTATAGAAAAATTTTTTTTATCGAAAATTTTTCTATAGAAAAATTTTTTTTAGCGAAAATTTTTCTATAGAAAATTTTTTTTTAGTTTTTTAATAATTCCCTATAGAAAAATTACATAAAATTAAGATTTCCCACAACAAAATCTGAAAGTACATTTAATATTTCAAATATTACAAAAACTTTGCACTAAACAAATTCCATAAACATGTGTCCCAACAACTGGAAACATGTAAACATGTTGCATTGAGGGTCAAAGTTTTGGTTGCAGTTTAATTGTGTTGTTACTGTCTGCGAGTGACCAGTGTTGGTGGTGGTCTCTGGCCGTGGTGATAGTGAGTGACCTTAGGCTGAAATCATAATTTTTCCAGATTTTCCCAAAGCTTGAAAAAATGGATAATTTAGATAAAAATATTTTCAAAGAAATAAAAGTTGTTTTGATGGACTTTCTAATATTTCTACGTGTTTGAATGTTGGAAAGCCAAGTCAATAAAAAAAAACAAACTTTCAATTGCGAATGATGCAATGTCAAGTAGACATAGAGGACGACAGCGACAATAATAGTTTTGAGGGGGAGGTGGTCTTAATGGTTACGCTGGCAAAGTGTAATACCATTTTTTACATTTTTTTTTTTTTTTGTTTGAGGCAGATTTTACAGTCTACAAAGCAATTATCCATCATCATTTTTGTTGGCTTGGATTTGCTGGGATTATTTGACGTTGTTGTTTAGTTGTTATTTGGGTTTTTTCTCTTTATAAGAAACAGATAACGCAGATAGAAAGGCCGATTGTAGGACGGACGTATGAACGAACTTGGCGGATGGATGGATGGACTTGTATAGGCGCACTTTCTGTATGAGAGATTGATAGTTAAGTCAAGCATACAAGTGTTTTCAATTTGATGTGCGATGATATCGTAAAACAAATTGTACAGGCATGCGACAATACGGAAAGTGAGGGTGTGCACAGTGGGGCTATAAATAAGTATATTCAAATATTGACAGAATTTTTAGCAAAGTTTCTTATAAGAAATTTTCAAAATCAGACCTAACTCAGACAACAAGACCAACTGTCAAGTTAATTAATTTATTTATTTATTTATATTTTATCTTCAATTAATCACAAAAAAATCAATATCTGATTTAACTTTTTATATATCTTACAATTATAAATACTTAAACACTTTTTGTTTGGAGAACATGAAAAAGAAATTTATTTGGAATTTTTTTTAATTTTTTACACTGACTTTGTTTAATGTCTGCTGCCACTTGTTTGGCTCCATTTTGTCTATTGTGAAACATACGAAATAACATTTAAGTCAAATTTCAGTTTTTGTCTTACAGAAATTCCTCAATAGCCCAGACTGACAGACTACCAAAGAGACCGAATTCATAGACCAACAAAAAAACGTCAAACCAACTATCATCCATCCATCCATGGCCAATCAAACAAATGTCTAACGAAGAAAAAAAAAAGAAACTGCTGCAAAGATGAGGAGGAGACGAGACAGACATGTTGGTAACAAAATCTTTTGGGGATTTATTACCAAAAATGAAAAGTAAAGAAATTGTTAGATTCAAGTAAATGATAAAAATCAATTTTAGGTTTTTTTGTTGCAAATTTATTTTCTTCAAAAAGATTTAATTGGCATCATCTCAAATATTGACATTAAATAAACTAAGCGGTTTTTTTGTCGTTAGTTTTTTTTCTATTGTATAAAAAAAAAAACACAGAAATTGTTAATGTGAAAACTTGAGCTTTAAAGGATTTGAGAAATTGATTTTCTGTCTTTTTTTTATATGATACACATGTTGATGACACGATGTCGAAAAAAAGTTTAGAAATATTTTACTTGTGTCCTTGATGGCGGTTTTCATGATACAAATTTTAAGATTTGTTGTTAAAAAAAATACAGAGAGAAACTCATGTTGCAGCATCTTTGTTTAGAAGTAAGTTGCAGCAACAACAAGCCTGAATATTTTACTTGTGTTTATAACAAAAATTTCGATTTTTTTTTTTTGTTATAAAACAAAAATATCGAAATAAGCTTATGTTGTGGCAATATTGTTTAGTAGTATGTTGCAGCAACATTTTTCGACAATATTAAAGTTGGTATATCTACATTGTGCCCTTAATAGATGTTTCATAATACAAAAATATCGAAATAAGCTTATGTTGTGACGTATGTTGCAGAAATTTTTCGTTAAAAATATTTTTCTATAGAAAAATTTTCGTTAACAATATTTTTCTATAGAAAAATTTTCGTTAAAAATAATTTTCTATAGAGAAATTTTCATTAAAAATATTTTTCTATAGAAAAATTTTCGTTAAAAATATTTTTCTAAAGAAAAATTTTCGTTAAAAATATTTTTCTATAGAAAAATTTTCGTTAAAAATATTTTTCTAAAGAAAAATTTTCGTTAAAAATATTTTTCTAAAGAAAAATTTGCGTTAAAAATATTTTTCTATAGAAAAATTTTTGTTAAAAATATTTTTCTATAGAAAAATTTTTGTTAAAAATATTTTTCTATAGAAAAATTTTTGTTAAAAATATTTTTCTATAGAAAAATTTTCGTTAAAAATATTTTTCTATAGAAAAATTTTCGTTAAAAATATTTTTCTATAGAAAAATTTTCGTTAAAAATATTTTTCTAAAGAAAAATTGGCGTTAAAAATTATTTTCCTAAAAAAAAATTTGCGTTAAAAATATTTTCCTAAAGAAAAATTTGCTTTAAAAATATTTTTCTAAAGAAAAATTTTCGTTAAAAATATTTTTCATTGAAAATATTTTTCTATAGAAAAATTTTCATTGAAAATATTTTTCTGTAGAAATATTTTAATTGAAAATATTTTTCTATATAAAAATTTTCGTTAAAAATATTTTTCTATAGAAAAATTTTCGTTAAAAATCTTTTTCTATAGAAAAATTTTCGTTAAAAATATTTTTCTATAGAAAAATTTTGACTGATGCAAAGAAGATACAGATTTATTACCACTTTTTTTGGTTTCAAACCTTTGTGTGTTATGGCAACATTGTTTAGAAGTATGTTGCAGCAACATTTTAGGACAAAATTGTTTAGAGGCATATTAAAGTTGGTATATTTCACATGTGCCCTTAATGGATGTTTTATAATAAAAAATTAGATTTTTCTTATTATAAAACAAAGATAACGAAAAAAGCTTATATTGCGGCAACATTGTTTAGGAGTATGTTGCAGTAACATATTGTGACAACATTGTTTAGAAACATTTGAAAGTAACAATTAAATTAAAATAGATAGCCAATCGAAGGTACTTTTACATGTTAAATTGTCATGTTAAATCCAAATTAGTTTTGAAATAAGATTCTAAACATTGGTAAAATTCTGTGTTAATAAAATTTTTTCATTTTTCTCCACTATAATTATGATAAAATTTAATTAAAAGCAAACAAAAAGATATTTAATTTAAATGAAAAAAAAAAAAACTTCTGTATAAATAAATTGCGTAAATATTTAGGAATTCTAATGAAGGCGTTTAGTTATTACAAAAGTTGACTTTATAAATATTTTCTTAAAATGAAGTCATGTAAAAGGAACTTTAATGACTTTATTATACCAGAGTAAGAATTTTAATTGAATTGTTATCTTATAATAGAAAATATTTTGTTTGTTTATTAATTATTCTATTATTTGAAATTGAAATTGTTTTCTGTTAATTAAATTTTAAGACAAGGTGAATGTTTTAAAATAATTTCAAATACAAATTTGAAAATTGCGTTTTTAGTATTTGAATTCAATTAATTTCTTAAATATTTATATTGAACTTAATATAATTTTCTAAATCACTTTAAATGTTTATTTTCTATTTTCATTAATTTTATTAATTTATGTGTAAATTTGGACATAAATATTTGTGATTTGATTTTCGCTTGTTACTTGTTATATGTCATGCTGACATGTAACTTTTGACATCTTTTCTTGGAAAAAAAAATCACAAATCGCTAAGCAAATATTTTATATTTATCCTATTTGACTGACACTTTGAAATTAATGTAGGAATTTTTGTAGTTTTTCTTTTATTCTCCCCAATATTTTCCTATTTTTCTCTATTTCGAAAAGTGCTTTTTGAATTCATATGTAAAAATATTTTATTTTTTCACATACGCATTAAATTATTTATGACACGCAAAGATTTTGAAATGTATGAAAAAAATGCTAATGATAAATATTTTTCTATAAAAAAATTTCTATAGAAAAAATGTCGATAGAAATATTTTTCTATAGAAAAAATGTCGATAGAAATATTTTTCTATAGAAAAAATTTCGATAGAAATATTTTTCTATAGAAAAAATTTCGATAGAAATATTTTTCTATAGAAAAAATTTCGATAGAAATATTTTTCTATAGAAAAAATTTCGATAGAAATATTTTTCGATAGAAATATTTTTCTATAGAAAAAATTTGGATAGAAATATTTTTCTATAGAAAAAATTTCGATAGAAATATTTTTCTATAGAAAAAATTTCGATAGAAATATTTTTCTATAGAAAAAATTTCGATAGAAATATTTTTCTATAGAAAAAATTTCGACAGAAATATTTTTCTATAGAAAAAATTTCGATAGAAATATTTTTCTATAGAAAAAATTTCGATAGAAATATTTTTCTATAGAAAAAATTTCGATAGAAATATTTTTCTATAGAAAAAATTTCGATAGAAATATTTTTCTATAGAAAAAATTTCGATAGAAATATTTTTCTATAGAAAAAATTTCGATAGAAATATTTTTCTATAGAAAAAATTTCGATAGAAATATTTTTCTATAGAAAAAATTTCGATAGAAATATTTTTCTATAGAAAAAATTTCGATAGAAATATTTTTCTATAGAAAAAATTTCGATAGAAATATTTTTCTATAGAAAAAATTTCGATAGAAATATTTTTCTATAGAAAAAATTTCGATAGAAATATTTTTCTATAGAAAAAATTTCGATAGAAATATTTTTCTATAGAAAAAATTTCGATAGAAATATTTTTCTATAGAAAAAATTTCGATAGAAATATTTTTCTATAGAAAAAATTTCGATAGAAATATTTTTCTATAGAAAAAATTTCGATAGAAATATTTTTCTATAGAAAAAATTTCGATAGAAATATTTTTCTATAGAAAAAATTTCGATAGAAATATTTTTCTATAGAAAAAATTTTGATAAAAAAATTTTTCTATAGAAAAAATTTTGATAAAAAAATTTTTCTATAAAAAAATTTTAGCTAAAAAAATTTTTCTATAGAAAAATTTTCGTTAAAAAAAATTTTCTATAGAAAAATTTTCGTTAAAAAAATTTTTCTATAGAAAAGTTTTCGTTAAAAAAATTTTTCTATAGAAAAGTTTTCGTTAAAAAAATTTTTCTATAGAAAAATTTTCGTTAAAAAAATTTTTCTGTCGAAAAATTTTCGTTAAAAAAATTTTTCTGTAGAAAAATTTTTCTATAGAAAAATTTTCGTTAAAAAAATTTTTCTATAGAAAAATTTTTGTAACGAAAATTTCGTTAAAAAAAATTTTTCTATAGTAAAATTTTCGTTACAAAAATTTTTCTATAGAAAAATTTTCGTTAAAAATATTTTTCTATAGAAAAATTTTCGTTAAAAATATTTTTCTATAGAAAAATTTTCGTTAAGAATATTTTTCTATAGAAAAATTTTCGTTAAATATATTTTTCTATAGAAAAATATTCGTTAAAAATATCTTTCCATAGAAACATTTTCGTTAAAAATATTTTTTCTATAGAAAAATTTTCGTTAAAAATATTTTTCTATAGAAAAATTTTCGTTAAAAATATTTTTCTATAGAAAAATTTTCGTTAAAAATATTTTTCTATAGAAAAATATTCGTTAAAAATATCTTTCTATAGAAACATTTTCGTTAAAAATATTTTTCTATAGAAAACTTTTCGTTAAAAATATTTTTCTATAGAAAAATTTTCGTTAAAAATATTTTTCTATAGAAAAATGTTCGCTAAAAATATTTTTCAATAGAAAAATCTTCTTTTGAAATATTTTTCGATAGAAAAATTTTCTTTTTAAATATTTTTCTATAGAAAAATTTTGCGTTAAAAATATTTTTCTATAGAAAAATTTTCGTTAAAAATATTTTTCTATAGAAAAATTTTGCGTTAAAAATATTTTTCTATAGAAAAATTTTCGTTAAAAATATTTTTCTATAGAAAAATATTCGTTAAAAATATCTTTCTATGGAAACATTTTCGTTAAAAATATTTTTTCTATAGAAAACTTTTCGTTAAAAATATTTTTCTACAGAAAAATTTTCGTTAAAAATATTTTTCTATGGAAAAATTTTCGTTAAAAATATTTTTATAGAAAAATTTTCGTTAAAAATATTTTTCTACAGAAAAATTTTCGTTAAAAATATTTTTCTACAGAAAAATTTTCGTTAAAAATATTTTTCTATAGAAAAATTTTCGATGGAAATATTTTTCCCATAAAAAAATCTTCTTATTTTCCTACAGAAAAATTTTCAAAAAATATTTTTCTATAGAAAAATTTTCGATATAAATTTTTTTAAATAAAATATTTTGATAGAAAATTATTCCAGCTGCATTGCCAGTTTTTTTATTTAATTGTGTTTATGTATTGTTGTTTGTATTGCATATATAGCGTCTTTTACCAAATTTTAAAGCCAACTTCTTTGAACACCCAATATTTATAAAAGTAAAAATTTCAGTAAAGAAAATTAAAATTCTTACCAAATGTATTGAGGCTACATACATGTAATAAATAGTAAAATATTTTAGCACTTGAATAGAATTATCGAAAAAAAAACATCCTCAAAAACAACGAATAGACAAAACATTGGAACGATACTACTAAGAACTAAGAGCTTCTTTATTTATTGCAGTTTTTGGTTAGGAATTTTTTTACTGGCAAAAATGTTCTTTAATATATCAAGAATGCAGTCGTCAGTCAGTCATCATACCCAGAATTTAACAATGTAAAAAAATATAATAAATTTTTTGGTCTAGCTTTAGTCGTAAACCTCCTCTCTCTTAAAACACCCTTTGGCAAATGTGCATATATTATTTCTTTAAAATTTTTATTTGTTTTTCGTATCTTGAAGATAGTACACCCCGAACCAAAAGTAACTAAATAAATATGCAAGTACTTAAACCCATAAAAAAACAGTATGCACTCCGACGACATTTAGTTGGCCGTTCGGTTGGTGCTGCGCCATGAACATAATATTGGCGCCAGTCTTAAAGATTGAGTAAATTTGTTTTTTTTTTTTTTTTAGGAAAATTTAAAAAAAATATTGCAAAAATTATACCAACACTCAAAACGCCAACAACAGACAATATCAGCAACATTTTGAAAAATTTTCGTATTATGTAGGAAAATAACGAATGAAACCAATGAACCACCTACGCCTTAATTTTGTGATAAATTGTACTTATGTTGCCTGAATGAATTGGTTTGTTGGTAGTTCATTCCAAGAGTTTTTAGTTTAATAATAAAAGAAAATTCACTTGTGTCTTGAATACTGATATTTGTGGTGGCCTTTACATTTTGTTTAAGAAAAATCGATATTGGATTAATTTTCAATTATAGATTTTAGTTATTTTTCTTTTTTGGAAAAGAAAGGAATATGAAAAATTATTGGTTATTTAAAAATTCAAAATTTTAAATGATTAATTGAAATCTCTCAACATGTTGCCAGCAACAATGTTTACTACTAAAATTTCGTTCCCACGGCATTCGCCTTCCTTATACAACAACGACTGGAAACTTTATGATTCAGACTAAGTACGATATTTGAAGAAATGTAGATTTATATCTAGAAATGTTGAGATATTTCTAAAAATGTTGCGATGTTTCTAAGAATGTTGCGGTATTTGAAAAAATGTTGCGATATTTCTAAAAATGTTGCGGTAGTTCTAAAAAATGTTATTGAATAATTTGAAATTCATAAGTTTAAATGATTAATTGAAATTTTTCAAAATGTGGCCAACAACAATTTTCACTTCTAAAATTTCGTTCCAATGGCAGATGGTTCTTCATGCAGCAAAGACTTGAAAGCTAAAGGATTATGACTAAGGACAATATTTTTAAAAATGTAGAGATATTTCCAGAAATGTTACGATATTTCTCAAAATGTTGCGATTTTTCTCAAAATGTTGCGATTTTTCTGAAAATGTTGCGATATTTCTAAAAATGTTGCGATATTTTTAAAAATGGTGCAATAACAATTTTTGTATATGCTGGTACTGTGTTTTTATTTCTGAATAAATGTTCAGCAACATTTTCAAGCACAATATTTTTCTAATGTTGTCAACATGTTGCTATCAACAAAGAAATGTATTATGTTGCTAAATATTTTCGCAATTTTATTACAAGTTAAAACTAATTTTTAAAGTCAATCCAATTAAAATGTTGCCAGCAGCAAAATAATGTTGAGCAACATCATAAATTTCAATTGAAAACTTATTTAAGCACAATTTTTTTTCATTTCTGTCAATTGAGTGCATTTAATATGTTGCTAGTAACAGTAGTAACCTAATGTTGCTTAATAGATTTATCAACATATTGCTGTCAACAATATTTACTGCTTAAATGCCTTTATATACATGTTGTTAGCAACAATAAATTGTTCAGCAACATTATTTATTTCATTTCAAAACTCATTTACGCTCGATAATGTTATTTTTTTTTACTTTAAACATGTGCTAGCAACATTAATAGCTTTATGTAGCTAAACATTTTCTGTTTTTTTTTTGTAAAAATTAATGTTTTTTTAATTGCTAATTTTCTCATTATCAACAAGTTGCTAGCAACATTAATAACTTTATGTTGCTAAGCATTTTCTGCAACATTAACTTTTTCTTTTGTTTATGCACATTGTTTACTCTGATAAACCCAACATTTTATCTAATGAAAATTGTATGTTTATATTATTTAACATTTTGTAATCCAAAAAACATATTTCCAGCAATATAAATGTTTAGAAACATGAAAGATCTCATTTAAAAATCATAACTTTATTCGATTTATTGCTTTCAACATGTTGTTAGCAACACTAAACTCTAATGTTGCTAAACACTTTCTCTAGTTAGTTTTTTTCCAAGCAACAAAAAAATATTCAACAACATTAATAATTTCGCTTCAAAAACGTTCTTAAAACAATGTTGCTTAGAATAGTAATGTCGCACAACATTTTTTCTAGCAACAACTTTGTTATATTTTTATAGTGTTATCAACAAAAGAAAAATGTTGCCAGCATCAACAAAGTTCAGAAGCAATAACGCCTTCATTTTCAATATCATTTATTTGCTTTAAACATGTTGCTAACAACAGTTAATTCAAATGTTGCTAAGCGCTTTCTCTGGTTAAATTTCTGTCAAAAATATAATTATAAAAGGATTTAGATTGTAAAATACCATTAACAATTTGTCAGCAACATCTATTAATTTTTGTGTAGGAATCAATTAAGTTTATTAACATGTTGCTAGCAACTTTTATATTGTATCATACACAACAGATATTGCCAAATATCTTTCATAGTAAAATTTTGGCAAAAATGTTATTCAATATGTTATTTAATTTACCTTGGGAAATCAAGTAAACATGTTGCCAGTAAGCAATGTTGCAAGCAATTTCATTACCTTTTTAAGCCCTTAAACATTTTGTTTTCTGTGCAACATATCGAACTGGTTACTCTAAGATGAAACCAACTCTAAATTTGTAAATTTTCAAACATAAATTTCAGTTGACTTGTTTATGAAGAATTTTTTCTATATTATCAACATGTTGCTAGCAACATTCATAGTTATGTTGATATAAATGATGTTGGTAAACATTTTTTGTAATCCTTTATGACTATTGATTAGTGATAAATGTTTAGCAACATTAAAAATTCTAAAAAAATTTTCACAAATCCAATGATATGTTGCCAGCAACATTAAATGTTGAAAGCTGCTTAAAACCAATGTAATTTCGTTTTTTTTAGTTTTTTTATTATAAAAAAAAATGCCAGCAACATTACTTTGATTAAACTGTTTTATTAGCCTATATGGCAATGAAAAAGCTATAAATATTTTTAAAACAATTTTATAACAATTTGTAATTGTTTTAAAATCATTTAATTTTTGTTTTACAGGCAATATTTGCTAACAAATCTAATCAAAAAACTATTAAAAAGACATTCACGCATTCCATATGTGTATATAAACATTAAAAAAACAAAATCGTCTTCTATCTAAACATGTTGTCTAACTTTTACATTCATTCATTATTCCTATTTTCATTTCAATTTATAGAACATCTTTTGTGAAATGAAACCGTTTCAACAATAAAAAAAAAATTGCTATTAAAAATCAATTATTGACACATGTTGTTCTATTAAAATGTTGCTGGTGGAAAAGATAAAATTATTGAAGTCGGTACAACTATTCGGTCTATGAAATACGAGTTGAAGAAGATACTATATACTCGTCAATGTATGTAGATATTAGAGCAATGAATGAATCTAAGGCGGCTTTTCTCTTTGGATATGTCATGTAAACATTTAAATGGAAGCGTATTACTAGAACATTGAAGAATGTTTATAGATAAATCATACAGTGTTTGCGAAAAGTTGCCAGAACAAAATTGTTTATATTTTTTTTTTTAAATTGTAATAAAACTGTAATTTTTTATAATACGAAAGATTATTCAGGGATAAATGTTGCAGGCCAAAAACTAGGTTTTTGTCTTTACTAAAATCATTTGAATTTGTATATTTTAAGTGGTATCCTTGATATTGACAAAACATCAGAATAAAAAGGCACTAATAAAGTATGAAACACAATTGGAATGAACGACCAATTTTTCGGAACGAATATTCGTCGTTAGAAATAGAACACATGGGTTTATATGAAAGTGCTCACAATAGATGCGTACGACGAAATTCGTCGTGCGTATCGAATAGTGCGATAGGTTTATTTCTATTTCATACGCAGACGAACGAACTAAACTGGTTTAGAGTGGCTGCATTTCTATTTCTGTTGTAAAGTATTAGAAATTTATGTGTTTTTGTGAAATATGGTCACCTTATAAATTGTTAACAAAAAAATAATTATTTCAAATAAAATTAATTAAATATTTTCTTTTTGTGAAAAAATGAAAGAATAAAATAAAAAAAAATGCAAATGTTGTGAGTGCGCGATATGTACGAAAGTGTGTGTAATTTGTGCTAATGAAAAATAAACACAAATGGCGTCAGCAACGTTTATTCGTCCCAAATGTGTTCAATGGACGAATATACAAGACGAATTTTTAAAGCCGAATTCGTCGTGCTGGACGAAATTAGACATTCGTCCCAATTGTGTTTCTACCTTAATACTTTTATTGAAAAAATTTATGTTGTTAGACATATTTCAGCCAAAAAATGCAATCAAAATGTTGCTAGCTTTATTTGTATATATCTTTTAAGTTATTGAAGGTTTTATTTGAAGAAAAATATAAAAATATTTTTATATAAAAAATCTATAGAAATTTGTTTTAAAAAATGTTTCTAGCGATTTCTTAAAAACAAAATAAATTGTATTCTTTGTATAAGACAAAATGTTGCCAGAAACATAATTTTTTAAATTGTTGCTAAAATTTTTTATTAAACAAAGGATTATATCAAAGATTCACAAGAGATAAAATAGCGAAAAATGTTGCAAGCAACATGTTTATTTTTATTAACAAGAGATAAAACAGTGAAAAATGTTGCTGGCAACATGTTTATTTTTATTAACAAGAGACAAAACAGTAAAAAATGTTGCTGGCAACATGTTTATTTTTATTAACAAGAGACAAAACAGTAGAAAATGTTGCTGGCAACATGTTTATTATTATAAACAAGAAATAAAATAGTAAAAAATGTTGCTAGAAACATGTTTATTTCTACTAACAAGAGAAAACATAGTGAATAATGTTGCTGGCAACATGTTTAGTTTTATTAACAAGAGATAAAATAGTAAAAAATGTTGCTGGCAACATGTTTATTATTATAAACAAGAGATAAAATAGTAAAAAATGTTGCTAGCAACATGTTTATTTTTACTAACAAGAGATAAGATAGTGTAAAATGTTGCTAGAAATATGATTATTTTTACTAACAAGTCAAATTTATGCATAATTCAGTAAAATTTCCAGTCAAAATTAAACTAGATGAAACAGTCATTTATTTATATAGACTATTAATGTTGCCAGCAACATGTTGAAAGTAGTAAAGAAAATTAAATAATAAATTTATTATTAAATAAAAAATCTATGTTAGTAAACATTTTTTACCATTCGAAATATCTGAAGGGAACGAAAGTGTGAAATATGTTGCTGGCAACTTGTTTATTGGAGTTCGCAACATTAGCCAAAATATAAATTCGATGATACTTCTTAGCTAAACTTGAATATGAGAATATTTTAAATATTGGAGTTCGCTAAATAAACCAAAATATAAATTCGTTGGTATTTTGTATCTTCAAGTTCAACTAGAAAATGTAAAGAATTTATATTAGAATAATTATGTTGCTGGCAACATATTTGTTGACATTTGTTCCAAATTAATACATTCTTTTCGTGTTTTTTAAAATAAAATCAAATGAAATAATCAATATTAATATTTCTCATAAATCAAAGCTACAATTATTTAAAAGGTAAGAAGTTTAAATTATTGGAGTCTGCAACATAACTCAATTTACTTGTGTAGATGTTAAATTGTTTAACTAAATATAAGTAGAATAAGTTTGAAATTTTTCCTAATATTATTAAATTATATTATAAATGTTGCTAAACATTTTTTACTATCGGAAGGCTCTAGCAACGTGTTTATAGGATTAAGCTTTGATTAGAACTAATGCAAAGTAATTTTCAGCAAAAACTCACGTAAAAAATGTTTAACATCAACATCGTGCTTTTATGATTATTTATGTTGCTAGCAACATGTTTGTTGAATTTAAAATATATTTATTCGAATTTGTACACATTTCAAAATTTTGCTCAACATATCTCAAAGATCAAAACACTTTTCTTTTTTAACAAGAAATTAAAATAGGCAGAACGTTATTAGAAACATTTTTTGTTTTTTTTTAATTCAGCTCGAAGAAATATATGTTGCTAAACATATGTTAATTTATACAATTTAAAACAGTGTATATATTCACACAAAACATCTATAAATTTGACGAAAATGTTGCTAGCAACATTATTTAATATTAATGTTGCTTGTGACTAATTTTTAGAATACTACAAATTAATGTAATTAAACATTGTTGCTAGCAAGATAACTACTTGATTTCACAAAGAAAAATTTCATGTTTTGTTTTGGATATAAATCGACTAGAAATAATATATAGCAACATTAATTTTGATGATGTGAAAAATAATGTTGCTGGCAACATTTATTTTAATTTTTTTCAAATTTCTCAATTAAATGAATGAAATTAATGTCAAATGATTTTTGTTATCATACACAAAAAAATTATTGTCATTTTATTCAGTGACATCAATTATGTATAGACGATTTAAAATGTTGCTGGCAACATGTGTGTCAAATAGTTGTTGTATAATTTTTAATTTTTTTAGGTAAAATCCCTTATGTTTTCCTTAATAATTTAAATGATAAATTAAGATGAAGATTACCTTGTATATAAAAAGTTATAAATGTTTAGCAACATCTAATAATGATAAATTTTAAAGATTAACATGATTTTGTAACTAAAATTTTTAAAATGTTTAGGAATTTCTGATAAGGTTAAATTTTGCAGAATAAGATGATTTTGTTACTAAAAATTTAAATGTAGATGTAAATGTTGCTGGCAACATGTATATCAAATTTTTATATCACTTGATAAAAATCGTTTTTCAATCCATTTATTCATTTTTGTTGCAAACAAAATCTTCCCTAAATATTTCCCCTACAAAGAAAAAAATCTTCTTCTAATTACTTTAGAAAATATTTCCAACAAAAATAGTTTCTGTATCATAATAAATATTTTCATAAATACAAAATTGAATATTTATTTACTTAAGCCACCAACCACTTGAAATCACAAACAAACCTTGAAATTATTTTTGGGATTTAGAAAAATATTTATATAAGAAAATGAAAACAATTATAAAACAATTTGTATGATTATTTCAAACGGTCAGTGGGACAATATTCAGCCCTAGTCTAATATTTTAAATAAATAAAAATAATGAAAAAAATAACATAAAAATTATTGAATGTAACCACGATAATACTCGTAGTGATGACAAAAATCAAAACTCATTTTTAAGTGTTTTCTCAAAAGAATACAAAAAATATGAAAAATATTTAACCTGGTTCGTTTACAAAAGCCAACAAAATAAATATAAATCAATTGTTATGGAATTGAATGAAGAAAAATAATAATAATATTAAACAAACAATCGTGATTTTGTTATAAATGGCCTAAAGTAAAGAAAAATAAATAATTTTAATTGTTTTTGATTTTAAGTGGTTATTTTTGTATAAAGAAATTAAAAACGAGGGATGTTGGAAAATTCTTTTAGCAATTTTTGAATTAAAGAAAAAATATAATGAATAAAAATGTTGCTAGCAACATTAGTCTTGGCAACATGTTGATAAACATTTGTCTTAGCAACATGTTGTTAAACATTATTTCAGAAACACGAAATGTGCTTGATATTTTGATATTAGGTGGATATTTTCGTAAAGAAGTTTATAAGAATTAAAGAACTTTAATCATTTTCAGATTAAAGACAAATTGTAAACATGTTGCTAGGAACATAATTTTTTGCAGCATGTTGCTAAAGATATTTTCGCATTTATTGCTAAATACTTTTTAAGAAAACGAAATTTCTACAGTTTTCTTCTCAAAATCCAAAGAAAATGTTGCCAGCAACATTAAAATTTGCAAATATTTAAATGTTTGTAAATTTCAAATTAACTTCTCCTCCAGCCCATTTCAATCTCTAACCACTTGCTTATCTTTCATCATCAATTATTCTCTACTTTTGGGTGTAAACTCTAATTTAAAGACCTCTTCTCCCCCCGTCAAACAGGGAGAGGAGGCCGACAGCTACTTAGTTCATATTCGCAGCAACATCTGATTTGAGTTAAACTAAAACGTGTTAACTGCTCCCCATTTGTAATCGTCTTAATAAATCTTTTTAATGTTCAATTAAACTATAATTTGAGAAAATTTTCTCAATATAGTTTTTAAGCAATTTACAAAATTATTTAAAACCATTAAAGAAATAATAACGAAGAAATATTTAATATAATTTCTAAGACATAACAAAAGATTCGTATTGAGATTAAAGACACAAAGTAGAAATAAATTATTGATTTTTGTTGAAATAGATAAGTAGTTATTGCATGTTGGGCAAATGGAAAATGGGTTTAATTTAGTTTATTAAATTAAATAAAAATTGCCGTAGATTAGATCGAGATAAAAAGGTATTCCATGGGAAAATTGTATATTATTAAGAGCAACATTGTAGAGAAAAAGATACAATTTGGAATATTTCTGCAGATTTTTTTGTAGAGTAGAGCTTAAATGAAATGAGTTTGTTAGTATATAATAAAAATATATAATTTATTAACAAAAATTATAGAATTTTGGGTTAAAAAATGTTTCTTTACAATGTTGCAAAAGTAATGCAACACCTTGACAAGATAATGCGACATGTTGCCAAGATAACGCAACATGTTGCTTAATGTTTCTGAAGAGCTAAAGGCATTTAGCTTAAAGGTGCATTAAAATTATAGACAAATGATAAAAAATCTTATTAGACTTGTGTATAATTTGCAACTCAAATTGCAAATGTTGACAAACATTTTTAAAAACTTAACACACATAAAAGTTAAAAGATAAATAGAAGTGTTAATAATGTTAATAGCAACATTTTTTTTTCATATTTTGTATTAAAAACGATAAATGGAAAAAGATTTACTAAAAAATGTTTAGCAACATTGTAGACATATATAGAAACATTATAAAATATTTCGATAAGTTTAGGAAAATTCAGTTTAGGAGAGATAAAAATTATTTTTTTTTAAAAGAAAATATATTAAAAGCTTTTGAAATGTTGCCAAAGTACCCAACATGTTGCTTATAATGTTTACAAAAAAATTAAGGTATCAAAGCCAGATTTTAATTCGAAAAAGAACTAAGAATTTTGAAGCAAATTTTTTTTTAAATATTGCTTAAAGGAGCAACATGTAACTTTAAGTTTCTAAACTAATTTTGGTATCTAAGCAACTTTAATATTTAACTAAAAATGTTGAGAAACATAAATTTATACTGTTGCTTAAGTAACTGCAACATTTAAACTAAATATTTATAAAGAAATACATACATTTTTTCTTGTTTTAAACTAATTTAATAACACAGGCCTACAAATATTGGGGTCATGGAAGTTGTTGGAAAATGGAGGGTCATTTCCGAAGTAATTTTTTCCGTAGAATCCGAATCCGGGGTCCGAATTGCTCTATCACGTCAGGATTTTGAGATATTTGAGGTTTTTTACCCAAAAAATGGCGTTTTTGGCTACTTTTGAGGTTATGTACAGAAGAGACAAAATTTTTTGGGAGTTTTTTTTTAGTTGCATCTTATAGCACTACTCTTCCTCTTTAATTTAAGAGTCGCAGAGTTCAATTACGATTTTTCTACACCAAGTTACGTCAATTTGAAATTACGAGATATGTCCTATTAATTGCATGACCATTTGCATTGAATACGGGACTCCCGCTCGTAATTTCAAATTGACGTAACTTGGTGTAGAAAAATCGTAATTGAACTCTGCGACTCTTAAATTAAAGAGGAAGAGTAGTGCTATAAGATGCAACTAAAAAAAAACTCCCAAAAAATTTTGTCTCTTCTGTACATAACCTCAAAAGTAGCCAAAAACGCCATTTTTTGGGTAAAAAACCTCAAATATCTCAAAATCCTGACGTGATAGAGCAATTCGGACCCCGGATTCGGATTCTACGCAAAAAATTACTTCGGAAATGACCCTCCACTTTTTGACAACAAAACCATGTTGGCCTGTGTAATTGATAAATTGTGATTTTATATGGAGTTGAAAATATTAAAAACAAACAGAAAAGCTTTTAAGCCTGAAGTCAGCAAAAACGTTTAGCAACATATTTATATAAGATGCGAATGTTGCTTGCAACACATTATATATATGTTAATTTTATTCAAAAATTATTTAATGTTGCCTTTTGTCTTCTTTAAGACTGATGCAAATTTAAAGTCAAAATTTATCTAGAAAAATGTTTAGCAACATAAATTTTATCTACGTGAGCATAAATGTTGCTGGAAACACTTTTGATGAAATTCAGAAGACTTACATTTGATCATATCGAAGAAAATGTTTCATAAGAATTTTTCAAATAATTTTGATAATAAATCTTGTAGATTCAATCCTAAATAAAACAAAAAAAATCTCAAGAAAATGTTTAGCAACATCAATTATGTATACATACAGGAGAACTTATGTTGCAGGCAATCAGTTTATGGTTATATTTTTAGAAAAATTCAAGTTGCTGGCAACATGCTTTTAGGGTTATTAAATAAACTCAATCATATTGTTGCTAACTAGTACATAATAGGTCTAGAAACATCAGCATTGTATATCTAATTATTAATCTTGCTGGCAAAATTTTTGTTGAACTTTAAGAATATTAAAAAAATTTAACATTTTTAAACTTTATAATCAAACATATTCCGTAAATTTTCTTAAGCTTATTGAGATCTTCTTGTTCTAAACTAAACATTGCTTAGCAACATGTTTCTTGTATGCTAAACAATGTTTAGCAACATAATATTAATTTTATGGCAATCAAAATGTTAAAGAAAAATTAAAATTTTATTTCTAGTGTCAAATAAATTTATCTTCTCTTTTCTTGCAGATTTCTGTAAATTTGGTTGAATATGTTGCTAGCAACATGTTTCTTTGATGTTATACTTAAAAATAGAGTATGATAACGATGAATTTTATTCTCAAAATGGTACAAATAATCAAACTGGTTATTTTTTAAGTTTCAAAAATTCTTAAACGAGTTTTTAAATAAATGTTGCAAAAGAACGTTATGAAAATACAAAAAATTCTATTGGCAACATGTTTGAATGACATGATAGTCACAAGAGAGTATTCATATTCTTTGACAATGTTATAAAAATACTTTTTATTTTAATTTATATTAAATACAGTTAACTTAATTAAAATACATATAAACTTCAATAGCAACATGTTGCTGAGTTTTGGCAACACTTTTAGCTTTTTTACTATTTTCATTTTTAACTATGTTAAGGCTTTCTAACTTCATATTAGTTATATACAATATACAATTAAATTTCTGCAGCAACATGTTGCTAAGCCTTGGCAACATTATAATAAAATTTTAGTTTTAAGCAAAAGTGATTTTTTTAATTTTTTTTTACTATGTTATGTATGTCTTATATGGAAAATATACTTAAATTTCGATAGCAACATGTTGCTAAGCCTTGGAAACATTAAATAGAAAATTGCAGAACTATGTAAAAATTAAAATTTTTATTAATTCTAATAAGCAATATGTTTAGTTGGAAGTATCAACAATTGTTTAAACCCTAAACAATAATTTTGAAAACTTTTTAAATTGGGAATCTTCCACCAGTTCCACACCAGATACAATATTTCCCCCTAATACTTAAAAAAAAGTAACATAAAATTGTATAAAAAAACTCGAATAAAATAAAAATTATTGTTTCGCTTTCATTATTTTCATTTAATTGTTTTACAGACAATTTATATGAGTTTGTTTTATATAAGTTTTTATAAGTCGTTTTTTTTTATATATATTCATTTCAATTGTTTATAACATTCACATGATGATTTTTTATTTTAATTTTCTACAAAGTTAATTTTCAGTTAATAAACAATTTTATTTGTTTAAAGCAAAAATTTTAAGTGGCCAGGCGTATTTTTTGTATAACTTTTACAACATTTTTTTTTTTCTTTAAATGTTCATTACGCATAATTTATGAGCGATTTTGAGTTGTAGCTTTTTTTAATTACATTTGTTTATTAACAAACTGATAACAAGGTGAAATTGAAATGGAAAAATGTTAAATTAAAAGCTTGTTGAAAAATATTTGAAGTAAAGTGAATTGTTTAAGATTTAAAAGATATAAAGTAATTTATTGAGGTTTTTGAGATTTACATATTGTGATTAGTGAATTGCTATGTGGAATTCAGCAACATGTTGCAAACATTTTAATTTCATTTTTCGATTTTTTTAAGTCTTTAAATTGTAAATAAAGTTAAAAGAAAATTTACAATTTAAAAACAATATCAATTTACATTATAAAACTAAGTTTTCACATTTAATTTTTGCATCATGGAATTTAGCAACATGTTGCGAGAAGTCCAAGCTAATATATTAGGTATGTAGATGAATGTTTGAAATACAATTTATACAAAAAAAATTATATTAACTTTTATAGAGCCCCGCTGTAGAACAATTATTAGCTGTTTCAATTCAGCAACATGTTGCTAGCTTTAGTTTTAATATTTTGGTTAGTTTAAATATTTTGGTTTTTCAAGTCTTAAAATTGAATATAAAATAGCTTCACTTTCATATTTATGAAACTCAGCAACATGTTGCGAGCGATACAATATGAATTATATATATAGATATAGATAGATACTTCTTTTTTTGACAAAATCAATAAAAGTCAACAGATTTGCATGTTTCAACTGACTTTAATGTTTTGTCATTTATGCAACATGTTGCAGAAACATGTTTTTAAGTCACAGAGGACCCTAAAAACCATCATAAATCATAAAATTTAAGTAATTTTGTTCATTCTGTTAAAAAATATGCAAATATTTGAGCATTTTCAGAAATTGCAACATGTTGCTAGCAACACAATGTTAAATTTTGACGAAAAAATACTCTCCAAAATGCATAAATTGTCTTTTTTTAACAATTTTGATTTATGCTCCATGTTGCTAAGTCTCTTAAAACATCAAATATTTTCCATTTTTAAAAATCGGTCAAACGTAAATTGCAATAATTTTCTATTTAATTAGATGTGACCAAATATTTAGGCATTTTAAGAAATTGCAACATGTTGCTAGCAACACAATGTTAAATTTTCATGAAAAAGATCACAAAAATGCACAAATTTTTTTTGTTTAACAATTTTCTATGTATTATGATTCATGCAACATGTTGCTAAGTCTCTAAAAACCCCAAATATTTTACCATTTTTAAAAATCGGCCAAACTTAAATTGCAATAATTTTCTATTTAATTAGATGTGACCAAATATTTAAGCATTTTCAGAAATTGCAACATGTTGCTAGCAACACAATGTAAGAAATGCATACATTGTGTTGCTAGCA
The DNA here is from genome assembly GCA_933228675.1 of Stomorhina lunata. NCBI lineage: Eukaryota > Metazoa > Arthropoda > Insecta > Diptera > Rhiniidae > Stomorhina > Stomorhina lunata. The sequence continues at coordinate 129,752,029 of OW121740.1, forward strand.
ACATGTTGCAATTTCTGAAAATGCTTAAATATTTGGTCACATCTAATTAAATAGAAAATTATTGCAATTTAAGTTTGGCCGATTTTTGAAAATGGTAAAATATTTAATGTTTTTACAGACTTAGCAACATGTTGCATAAATGAAAATACATAGAAAATTGTAAAATTGTAAACTCTCTAAAATGCATAAATTTTCTTTTTTTTAACAATTTTCTATGTATTTTCATTCATGCAACATGTTGCTAAGTCTCTAAAAACATCAAATATTTTACCATTTTCAAAAATCGGTCAAACTTAAATTGCAATAATTTTCTATTTAATTAGATGTGACCATAATGACACGCTGTGTTCTATTTTCTTTCGAACTCTAAATGAGTTGTTTGCCAGTTTCTTTAATTGAATTAAATTTCTATTTAAGAAACAGAGCAAACAGCAAGTAAAAAAAATCATAAAAAAGAAAAAATTAAAACAAAAAAAAAAAAACTATTTACAACCTCCATTAAAAATCTATCCCGTGACAATATGACAACTAGACCACACCAAATCCCATTAAAACAAAAGACTGCAAAAACTAACTGGAGTGAAGATAGAAAGAAAAAAAATGCATTAAATCACATTCTTTAACAATAAAATAATAATAAAGCAAATTTAAAATGAAAGAAATAATAAAAACCTGGACTCTACCAAAACAACTTGGTAAACAGTATGAATGGGATAGAAGGTGCAACAAAAAGTTGCACAAGAAAAGCAAAAACAACAACAAAAAAATATATGTATATAAAACTTCATTAGTAAACTGGGTTAATAACCAACCGATGCGACATAAAATCAAAAAAAGAAAAGCACTAGCATACAACATGTTGCTGGCAACAAAAGAAAAATGCATATAAATAATAAAAGAAATTTTGTTGATGAACGACGGCGACAGCTACAATGATCCCGTCGTTGTCATCATTATATTGTCGTCCACGATAGCGACGTGGCAGCAACAATAAGAAAATGACAATAAAAAAAGAGCGGCACATGTTATATTTATTTGTGATTTTTTTCTGTTTGTTTTTATCTTTCTTTTTGCAACAAAAAAATGTTTCAGATATCAAAAATAGTTGGTTAATATTATTGGAAATTTTATTTTTGTGTCAATAAGTATGCAAATACTAATGAATATAGCCTTTTTAAAAAATCATCTGACCTAAGCAACATGTTGCTAAACAAAATAATTCTAAATTGTTATGAGAAAAATTCAATAAGCAACTTTCTGATACATATATACCGATAAATCTAGATTTTCCAGATATTAAACATCTTTCTATTCAGACTTCCTTAACTATTATCACTTTGCCACATGTTTCTAACAATAGAACATTTTTTTTATGTGGTATTTCTCAGTTAGTTAATTTCAACATAATTAATGGGTAAACACTATTAATATTCTTATTTGCCAACTAAAAATGTATAACATTTCATTGGCAACATGTTGCTGAAAAATTTTCTACTTATTAAAAATGTATTTTTTTTAATACTGGTTTCAAATTTTACTTTGTTACTAAATATAATTTAAAAATCAAATCACAATACCTCAATGTATGCATAGGTATTAGCTGCAACATGTTGTTGACATGTAATAGAAACATTTATTGATGTAACAATGTATCATGTGGCTAAAAATAATATTTTTCTTTTATCTTAAAATATATCAATTGATTAGTTTATAAAAAATTTAAGAATTAAAATTATTATTGTGTATCTAAAGCCATAACACTTTTTTGGTAACATGTTGCTAAACAAAAATGATACTTATTTTAGATGTAGAATTTCGTATGTTTGGGTAACGAATCAAAATAGTTTAAAATTTTGCATGAATTGTAATTTTCATACAGATTTAAAAGGCATTGACAGTTAGCAACATGTTGCTAGAAATATTAAGTCAAAAATACTAATCAATAAACCTAATAAAAAGAAATTTATATTATATTATCAAATAATTATCTAAAATTATATTTAAAATGAATAAAATTAATGAGATCAAATTGTTATTGTGTATCCAAAGCTTTAAAACTCTGTAATGGCAACATGTTGCTAAGCAAATTTGATATTTTTCATATATCGATTTTTATCTGTGTTATGAGTCAAAATGGTTTGAAATTCTACATAATATGTAATTAGCGGAATGTTTTTGAAGGAAGTGCTGTTAGCAACATGTTGATAGATATATAAAATCAAAAATATTAGTAAAAAAATTAGTTTTTGTGACATTTTTTTTATCTTAAAATATATCAATTGATTAGTTTGTAAAAATTTAATTTATTATTGTGTATCTAAAGCTATAACACTTTTTTGGCAACATGTTGCTAAACTAATATGATACTTATTTTAGATGTCAAATTTGTATGTTTAGATTATGAGTAAAAAAGTTTAAAGTTCTACATGAATTATAAATTTTATACTGATTTAAAAGGCATTGACAGTTAGCAACATGTTGCTAGATATATAAAATCAAAAATACTATTCCATAAACTCAAAAAAAAAAAATATTATATTATTAAATAATTATCTGTATCCAAAGCTTTTAAACTCTTCATTGGCAACATGTTGCCAAGCAAGTTTAATACTCTTTTTGAAATATCGATTTTTGTTATGTGTTATGAGCCAAAATAGTTTAAAATTCTACATGAAATGTTATTATCAGAAGGATTTTAAAGGCATTGCCACTTAGAAACATGTTGCTAGAAATATGAAATCCAAAATATTCGTCAATCAACTGGTTTTTGTCACATTAATGCTGTAAAAACTTGATTACTTCTATTCCACATTCTGCAACATCTTTTTGGCTATATGTTGATAACAAAACATCCAGCAATATGTTAGTTTTAATAAAATTAATGATTTGGGGTATAACTTTCAATATAAAATCTTCTTTGCAACATGTTGCCTAACAAATTTGTTACTTGTTAAGATGTATAATTTCCGTATATGTTAAAAACTTGTGTTTACAAATCAAAATATTTAAATATTATATAAGAAATCACATTTTCAGGATGTTTTTATAAACACATAGCAACATGTTGCTAAGAACATTATATCATTAAATATTTCTTAATTGATTTATTTTTAACAAATAAGATAAATAATTGAAGTTTCCTTTATCTCTAATCCAAAAAGTTTTATAATACTTATTTGGCAACATGTTGCTAAACATTTTTAGATTTAGATTTTTTTCATATGTTGAATAATATTAAGAAAATAACAATAGATAAATAGTCATTAGTCACAACATGTTGCAAATATACATTTATGGACATTCGTCATGTGCAATAACTGTTTGGCAACATGTTGCTAAACATTTTTATATTCAGAACTATTAAATATGCATAATTTTTGTATGTCAAAATATTTACGTTTGCATAGGCATTAACTGCAACATTAACTACAACATGTTGCAAATATTGCTAAGAAAACTTTACATTAAACTTATTTATTTTAATTTGAAAAGAGTTTTATTTAAATAATTTTCAATTCTTCAAAACTATTATTTCAAAATGTTGCTTTAGAAATTTCTAGTACAGATGTTTCCATCAAAAAATGGCAGTTTATAAAATTAAAAGATCAATTTAAAGTGTTGATTAGAATTTTACGATTAGCAGCAACATGTTGCTAACATATACTTTGAAACAATTCAATCAATTATTTGTATGTTGCTTTATTATATGATAAAATAATTGAAAATATTCATTAAAAAATTAGTCTTTAAAATGCATCAGCAACATGTTGCTAAACAAATTATTGTATACAGTGCAAATCATTAAAATACTTTAATAGTTATTAGAAAATTTTTCGATATTGAAATTTTATAGAAAATTTTCATATTAAAATTGTCACAGACAATTTTTTTTATATTAAAATTGTTATAGAAAATTTGTAAAAATTATTATAGAAATTTTTGTCATTAATATTTTACTAGAAAATTTTTTAAAAGAATTTTTATAGAAAATTTTTGAAAATGAAATTTTTTGATCTTAAAATTTTCATAAAACATTTTTTGATATAAAAATTCTTATAGAAAATTTGTTGTTTTAAAAATTTGTATAAAACATTTTTTCCAATCAATTTTTTTGTCATTAAAATTTTTATAGAAAACTTTCGCCAATAAAATTTTTATAAAAAATTTTTATCATTAAAATTTTTATAGAAAATTTTTGTCATTAAAATTTTTATACAAAATTTTTTTCACTAAAATTTTATTTAAAAATTTTTAGATATTAACATTTTCATCGAAATTTTTGTGATATTAAAATTTTCGTAATTTTTATTTAATTGAACGTATGAAATAATTGCAATACTTTACAAAAAAAAAAATTTGGAATGGAATTGATTTAGATGCATGTTGCTAAACATATAAGAAACATGTTTCTAAATTGATGAAGAATATAGTTTTTTAAGAAAAATTGGTTTATAATAGAATCACTTTTGAATCATTTTTAAGTTAATGCCTGATATTTTTTAGTCACATGTTGCTAAAAAAAAACCCTCTAGTTTTGAAATGCATAATTTTTCTAAAAAATTTATTACATATTTTGTCTATCAAACTAAAGAATGAAACACAATTTCAAGTTTAGCGGAGTGTTTTAATTTGCAATTAAAAATATTTTCCAACATGTCAATAAACATATGTATTTTATAGCAATATGTTTCTACCAAATTTTCTTCAGCAACATGTTAGTAAAAACTACAAAAAACATTATATATTATTTTTTATCAACACTTTAAATTTTTTTTTTTTTTTGTAGCTGTTGCTAAACAAGTTTTGGTTATAGAATGAAGACATGCTGCATCACCTGCAACATGTTGCTAATACTAAACATAATAATTTAAAACTAGAGTAAAAGACTAATGATAATTTGCACAAAAAAATTACTGGAATAAAAAAAAACTTGTTTAATAAAATATCAACATTTAATGTTTATAAAAAACAAGACAAACAATAAAACTCACACAAAGCAAAACTATGCATCCAGACATACATACAACTTCAAAAAAAAAACAATAAGATATTCGATACTCTTCAAACAATCGTAAAAATCTGGTTGTTGCATGTGACAAGTAATTGTTTGTATGTGAAGTGTACGAGTATCTATTTATTTTTCACATATCAATATGAAAATTTTTTTATGTTGCTGCCTTTCAATAACCACCAGCAACATCTAGTAATCATTCATTTTTTAAAAGATCTTTTGTTAAAACAGGAGCAGAAAATGAAGACAGACTGACAGACAGACAGCAAACAAAACAACGGTTTTTGTTATGGAACACAATAAGTTTCTAGAAAATTTTTTAGAAAAAAAGTTGTTTGACTTAATGGTTAAGCGGTAATAAACCGTTAAATATCTACAATTTTTATTACTCGCCTTAAAATGAGTTATTTTTGTGCAAATATTAAAAATAAAGAAATGACAAAAACTTTAATGTTTCTTGTTAAAAACTTTGAATTGTTGTCTCCTTTGGCTTTAATTAGCAATAAAATATTAAATTTTTTTATTAGCATCTTAGCAACATGTTGCAGAATATGATTATATGTTCATTGACACTTTGACTTTGAAATTTAAAAGTATTTTTGCACATGAAATAATTATCTAAGATCATAAAAAATTTGATTTGATTAATAAGTAACAATTATTTTTTCTGCAACATGTTGCAAGAATTATTTTTAGAGTTTTTAGTTAAAAATTTATAAATATATAAAACTACCATATAATCTTTAATTAAATTTAGCTAAAACTAAATGTTCGTACACATTGTTCTGAGAAAATATTTACTGTCAACATGTTGCTAAGAAACATTAAGTTTTTAGCTTTACATATAATGATGTTCATCATTTAAATGTTGTTGCCAAACACATGTTTTAGAATGAACTTTAATATGTTGCAAAGACATTTTAGTACATGTTTAGCAACATTTTTTATATTTTATTCAGTAATAAATAGTAAAGAATTACTACTTTTGTACCTCCTTCCTTCATTGCTTAGCAACATTTTTGGGAAAAATATAATTTTTTTACAACCAAATATACTTAAGCAACATGTTGCTAGAACTTTCTTTAAATATTTTCTATGCTATTCTTAAGAATTATTGCTAAAAGAATGTTATATAGAAGTAATAATATTGCAGCTTTCAAATAAAAAAATGCATAAAATTAGTATAGCAACATGTTGCAAAACAAAAATCCAATTACTTAAAATCTACTTTATTAGAATTTTAACCATTTTTTCAAATGAGTTATTATATTTTTGAAACGATTTAAAAACAAAGCAAAATATTGCTACAACATGTTTAATATAGTTTAACAAAATTTTGCAAACAATTCGACAAAATATTTTCTATCAATTCCAAATAATTTTCTATTCCAAATATGAAATAAGGAACACGTTTTTAGCAACATTTATATATTGTATTGAAAACTTAAATGTAAAAAATCAAATTTTTGTTTATCAACATGTTTGACATGCTTAAACAACATGTTGCTGCAACATTTTTTAAATTGATATAACAACATGTTGCAATTAATTAAAAAAATTTTCTATTCCAAATTTGTGTTTATGAACCTTTTTATATTGAAAACTTTAATATGTATCAAAAAAAAAATTAATTTTTGTTTGGCAACATGTTGCTAGCAAATTGTTTAAATATCAATATTACCATAAGTATAGCAACATCATTTTTTGACTTTTTATATAACAAACTTAATAACCAAGTGCAAATTTTAAATCAGCACCAATGTTGCTGATGACATAACATGTTGCTTATCAACATGTTATCAGAAATAAACAAAATACAAATTCAAGTTTAACAACATGTTGCTAGAAGATTTATATATTGTAAACAAATACAAGATAAAATACGAGTTTTTGTTAAACATGTTGCCAGCAAATTTTTTAAATGTTTAGTATTCTTAAAATTAAAAACTTTGTTTAGCAACATTTTGAGACCAACATTTGTTTTTAGCAAAATATTGTAACTAACATTTTGCACATTCTTAACATAATTTAAATGACAAACTTAGGTACAAATTACAAATTTCGGTTAAGAATAAGAACAAAAAATTATGGTTGAGCAACATGTTGCTAGAAATTTTGTTAATATTTGTTTGTCTAACAATAATTTTTAATAATTTCTTTGCTTTTAATTGACTTTATATTACACGATTAGTAAATTTAATTGGAAAATTTTTTCTTATCAACATGTTGCCAAGAATTTAATAAATTAAACTCTGAAATGAGTTTAATAGATGAAATTAGGCAATATTTTGCTAAAAATATATAGATTTTCTGAACTAATTGATTTGAAATTATATGACTCCTAAAAGAACCATTTTATAATCAACATGTTGCTAAGAGTTTTTCGAATTCATTTTAGCACAAAAATGAGATTTTGGGGTGAAAAAAGTGATTTTTATTTTAACCAATCACAATTTTACATTGGCTCCAAATCTTCACTTATTTTATTCGTTCTTTTGACATATTAAACTTCAGCAACATGTTGACAAGAACTAATCGGTATTGTTGGGAACTAAATGTTATTATGATGTTAAAGAAAATATGAGATTTTATACTTAAAGGTGTTACAATCAATATGTTGCTAAGAATTAATAAAATTCATTTGGTCAAAGAAACATTCAATTTAAAAGACTAATTTTTACTTTATTTGAAGTATGAAGTTTATACTTTTTTACAAGTTCCTCTTATATATAGAGTTTAGCAACATTTTGAAAATAATTAATCAATATTGATTTTAAATTGCAACATTTTCTAATCAACATGTTGCTAAAAATTGTTAAAATTATTTTTTGGCCCAAAATAATTTGATTTTTAAGTTAAAAGTGGATTTTCATTACTAAACCAATAACCTTTGCACTTTCGTTTACAATTTAGATTCATATTATCAATTTTCCTTATATGCTGAAGTTTGTCAACATGTTGCCAAGAACCAGTCATATTATTGGGAAATAATTGATTCGGAAAAAAGGTGATTTCATTTATGTTGCTAAGAATTTATCCAATTTATATTGAAAATTTGTTAAATAAACATGTTGCTAAGAACTAAGCAACATTTGAGTTTAAAATTAAAAGTGTGATTTTTATATTAAACCTTTCTCAATATCACCTCTTTCAAAATATCCACCATTTTATGAGTTCCTTTAATATACAGAAGTTTAGCAACATGTTGCCAAGAACCAAATGGTTTAACCCTTTCAGTAATTTTGTCCAACATGATGGAAAAATTGTTTTCAATATTTAAAGTTCTATAACGATCAAATAAATGTGATGAGTTCCTTTCATATACAGAAGTTCAGCAACATGTTGCCAAATGATTTAAACTGATATATTTCTTTTTTAAAACGTCAAATAATCTGAAAATAAAAATGCTATAGAAGATTATGACAAAGTTTTTTGTAATCTTCCTTTCCTTAAACTGTCGTTAACAATTAAAATAAAGAAACAAAAAATGTTCGTCACATGTGTCCATCTTTTTATCTCCCCAACAAGTCACATGTGCCAAAATTTTCATTATTCTCTTATACAAAATTAAAATATCATCACAAATTTGGTATTTTATTTCAAAATTCTGCGGCATCTTAGAAGTTTTGCCAAAAGCGGTGATAAACAGGTTTATTTTTCATATGGTAGCAACAAATAAAAATTTCAGCAACATGTTGTTTATAAAGAGGAGATGTAATGTATTTTTAAATTCAAAGCTTATTTGTCCGACAAAAATGCTACCGTGTCTCCATATGGTGTCTGGCCAAACTAAGAGCTGCTTAAGAAACGATAAAAATTTGATAAACATTTTATTGAAATTGCCGAAAATGTAAACCAAATATAATTTTAAATCCCTAAGAAACTTGAAAAAGTTTTCAAAATTTTGCGGACAGCAACTTATCAAACTAAGCTGACGTTTTATAAGTCATGTTTGATTTGTGATAAAAAAAATCTGTTTGTCCTGCTTGTTTTTGGTTTCTCAGGTGAGTTTTTGAAAATTTTTGTTACCATAATTATGTTGTGTTGCTAAAAAAATAAACTAAAAACAATTTTAGTTGTTATTACTAAACATTTCCATTTTTTGTCAATATTTAAACCTGTTCCTCAACCGTTCCTCCTTATTAAATTTCTTTTGTAAAACGCTTAATTTTTTGCTGTTATATTCGAGACAACCATTATTTGGCTTTTAAGCAAAAAATTTTAAAATTTACAAAATTTTCTTACAACCATGTGAGGAGTTGCAAACAACGGCTGCAAGTTATGTTGCAAGACCGTATTGAATTGTCTATATACTATTTCTTTGATTTTAATTTTTGTTTGCATCAAGGAAAGGATATTTATTGTTGTCTTATAATATCAAGTGACCATATTAAAAATAACCTGATGTGTTTTGTGTGGCTGCTGCCATTACATCTCTTGAAAATCTGTTTTCATCCAAGACAACTGTTTTCAGTTGTGTTAAATAAATCTGTGGATTTGAAAGTGAAATGTTTTGTAAAATTCGAACGAAACACAAAAAAAGACGTAATTTAATGGGAGAAGATTACGTTGACATTACATGCATTTGGTTTGTATTTTTCTTTTTTTTTGCTTCATCCATCCCATCTCCTTTAAGTTAAATGAAGGATTGCATATGAAAGCATGTCCAAACATGTGCGCGACATGACCAAAAACAAACAGAAATTTATAATATGGAAAACAAGCCAACCGTGTTTTTATGATGTTTACATAAATATTGTTAATTTAAAAGAAAAATGTTTTATTACAACATTTTGCAAAATGAGTGATTAAACGTTAAGTTATTATATTTTTTCATTAATTTTATAATCCGAAGGTTATGGGGGGAAAAACTTGTCGTTGTTTATTGTATTGGCCATAAATATGAATTTTAATTATGACAAAAATATATAAAATACAGAAAAATTATCCTAGCAACATGTTGCTAAGAAATTAAAATAAAATTATATTGCTTTTTAACCATTTAAAATTAAGGTTTATATAAAAAAATTAATAATAAAAAACATAATATTTGCTAGCAACATGTTGCTAAACTGAAAAATATTTTAGCAACATGTTGCTAGGAAATTGAAATATTTTATATTGCTTTTAAACCACCTAAAGTTAAGGTTTATATAACAAACTTAATAATAGAAAACAAAACATTTGCTAGCAACATGTTGCTGAATTGAAAACTATCTTAGCAACATGTTGCTAGGAAATTGAAAAATTGTATATTGCTTTTTAACCACCTAAAATTGAGGTTTATATAACAGACCTAATAATATAAAACTTAATATTTACTAGCAACATGTTGCTGTACTGAAAATTATATTAGCAACATGTTGCTAAGAAATTTAATAAATTATAGTGCTTTTTACCCACATAAATTTGAGTTTATATAACAAACTTAATAATGAAAAACAAAATATTTGCCAGCAACATGTTGCTGAACTCAAAAGCCTCATAATGCTAACAAATAATTTGTTTGTTACATGGCAAATTTATCTAACAAAAATAATAGGCAACCTTTATATGTGTATGTATATGTATTGAAACTTATTTAAAAGTTTTGTATACCATACTTGAAGATTAAATAAAACTTAAATCCAGAAACATGTTGCTATCAAAATAATTAAGATAAAAATTTAATTCAAATTTCAGTTAGACACGTCAATAATTTTTTCTATGAAAATTGATCAAAAAAAAATATATATTTAAGTCCAGCAACATGTTGATAAAGAAATATTCAAAACTGAGGATGTTGCTAGCAAATTTATTAAGATAAGCATAAAATACATATTGTACTTAGAAACAGGTTGATAGTAAAAATATTAAACATTTTACATTCAGAAGGAAAAAGTACAAAATCAAATCTCGCAACATGTTGCCGGAAATTTAAAAAAATCAATGAATAAAAACTTAAGGATGAAATACAAATTTGGTTAAATGACATTTTCGATAAAAGAAAAACATGAAATTAGGTTTATAGAATAAACTTAATAATATAAACAAATAGTTTTAGTTCAGCAACATGTTGCTGGAAAGCGTTAACATTGTAAGCAATGTTGCTAGCAACATATTCAATAAAATGTATAATTTTCTCTAACAGCATCAAGAACTATATGTTAATTTGTGATATTTATATAAAATTTCAAAACTTGTTTGTAAAAATGTTTAGAAACATCATGGATGTTGCAAGGAAATTATTTAATTTATGTTAAATTTTAAGAAAATCTAATCGTTTTTAATAGTTATCCATGGAATGAACAAGATTTTGACAATTGATAATGTATATGTTAACAATGTTGCTAGCAACATGTTCATAAAGTTAAAAAATATTAAACATTAAAAAAGTCAAAAGTTAAAGTTGAAAAAATTCTTTTAAATGACTTGCAAAATTTTTAATAGAGAAAATATGAGGTAATGAAAATTATAGAATTAAGGTTTCAACTTGTTCACAGGTATTTAAAAATTAGGAAACATGTTGCAAAAAATTAGCTCCTTAAGGATTTTAAGTTTAACTAACGCAACATCATCTGTCTGTAAAATCGATGTTAAAATATTTTCTGTTTATCAACATGTTGCTATCAACATGATTAGAGATACTGACAAAACTAAATAATGTTAACAAACCGTCTGTTTAAAATATTTCATTTTCAGTATTTGCCATAATATTCACTACTCAACTTTGTTTAGCAACATGTTGCCCAATACTTGCAACACAGATTGCTGGTACATTAGGACCTATACTTTTAAATTTCAGTTCGGTAATTAAATATACATTAAAGACTTTGTTCCCTTCACTTTTTTAATATAAAAAAATTATATATAAGATATTAAGAAAAAACTTCCTTAATATCTTAAACGAAACTTATTTAAATTAATTAATTTCTGCAGTTAAATAATGCAAGACAGTTAATTAATTAAAATGTATTTTTATAAAAAACCAAAATAAAATTAAAAAAGTAAACAAAATAAAATCCTTATCATCTTCTTAATAAAGTAAAAGAACAGTTGACGTCATGCTAAGGCAATAAGAAACAGAGTTAATGATAAGATTAAATAAGAAAATTGAACAAATAGCAAAAGTAAAAAATCATTATGGAAAAAATAAAAAAAATAATAATTTAAGAATTTTCCCTTTGAAATTGATGTCATTGCTATAAAATAGTGATTTAAAAAATTATTTTAATTTCCTTAAAAATTTTAATGTCATTTTTACAATTCGCGTGTCAAGATAAGTATAAAACTATTTTTTTGAAAGGTGTAATTAATTTAACATTTAGGAGTATTTTTTCTTTTTGAACTTTTATGAAAAGTAAAATTAAACATGTAGAAACTGAAAGTCCACTTCTCGTGTTACATTTCACTTTATTTGTATATGAATTTATATAATTAACTATTTAAAAACGAAATCACAAATGGCAAAAAACCTTGACATTTTATTTCATTTTAAACTTTAAACTTTTGCTTCTGGTTTTATGATATTTTTTGGTTGGAGAATGTTTATGATTTTTAAACAAAATTTAGTAAGTGGTTTTGATATGAGGCAAAAAAATTTTGTTAGCAAATTACTCCATTTTTATTTAAAAGATAAAAAGTTCTCTGCAACATGTTGCTAAACATTTTAATTGATTATTTCCACAGTAAGAAATACAATTTTATTGATTTTATTATTTCTGTATCTATCAATGGATACTTCAATGATAAAATTATATTTTTATTGCTATGATTAATTATAATGTTTCGCAACATGTAGCAGATAACTATATATAAGTATAATTTTGTTTTAAATACAATAATACTTCGTATTTTACTATTTAACACCTTACGTGTACTATTTTATTATATTAAAGTAATATAGTTTCACCTGAAACATAAAATATGATCTCTGCAACATGTTGATAAAATAATTGAATTAAATAAGTTTAAGAGTAAAACAATTTTATTGATTTTATTTTCTGTGCCTATTGTTATTTCCTTAAAGCAATTACTTCATCTCAATGGTACGATTAATTAAAATGTTTAGCAACATGTTGCAGTAAACTTGATAATCAATTTTGCCATAAATACGCTTAACATTTTTCTGATTTTAATATAAAATGAAATAAAAGAGTACTGTTTTATCCTATTAAATTTATCTAGTATTGACTAAATCATTAAATAAGTTATCCGCAACATGTTGATAAACATTTGAAATAACAGGAAATTTAACGATTTTATTGTGTTATTAGTTTCTATTGCTACTTCTATAAAAGAAAATATTTAATTTTTTTATATATCTGGAAAAAATTAAAATGTTTTAGCAACATGTTGCAAAGAATTTATATTCAATATTATCATAAATATATTCAAACTTCAAAACACCAAAGTCTTTGACTGTTTCCAGGACTGAAAACAATAATAAAGTTATTCGGATATGCAACATGTTGATAAACATTTGCATTGTGGAAAGCAGACATGAGTCTATATGTAGTTTTCTTATTTCTTCTTATTATATTCACATAAAGATTCAACTAATTTAACCCTCAATTCAAATGTTGCGCAACATGTTGCAGAAAATTAATAAATAACATTTTGTGCTAATTTTATGTTTAACATAAAAATTAAGCCTAAAGTAAGAAAATGTTAAGTAACAAAATGTTGCTAAACAATTTTAGTTTATGGTAATGTTGTATTTTGTTTATTGGCACATAAAATTGTTCTAAAGAATGATATACATTATCAATTTCGTGTTTTGTAAAACTTTAAAGTATTTCTCTGCAACATGTTGCTGAACATTTAAATATGATACTATAAAAAATAATACAAAAATGATAATCAATCAAAATTATTTCTACTTATTACACATATTGATATTAAAATGTTTAGCAACGTGCAGCAGAGGTATAAAGAATATTTTTATATCTAAAAACCTTTGGCAACATTAAAAAATATTAAAACAAAAACTTTCAAAAAGATTAAGCATCATGAAAAATGTTGCAGAAATGTTTTTAATCTAAATGATGTACTTTATGCAATGTTAATAGTAAAATATGGACAAGATTTAACACACCCAAATAAATCTTTAAAAATGTTGCTAGCAACATATTAGCAGAGTTCAAATAGTTATGCACAAAAAATTTCAACAATATAATCTGAGATTAAATTTGTTTCATAAAATGTTTATAAATAGCATTTTTGTAAATTATGTTGCTAGCAACTTATTTATATATACAAATAAACATTCACAAAATCCACATTACAAAAGTTTAAACAAAGTTTTTAGCAACATATTCTTAAATTGAATTTTCCCTAAATGATTATATAAATTGCAAGATGTTTTTGATGAATTGGAAAAATATCAAAGAAATTAATGTAAACTTTTAGAATGTTGATAGCAACATATTTGATAAAAAATGTTGGCAAATTTTTAACAATATTAAAGAGCGATATAAAATTGTAAACCATTTTATAGATAAAAATTTAAAGAGAAAAGGACGAGAATATATAATACGTTACAACATATGCAGGTAAAACTGTTTAGCCACATCAAGATTAGCACAAAAATCATAAATATCTAAATCAATTTTTAAAATGTCTTGCAACATATTCCAGTAGTAAAAAATAGTGTAGCAACATTTAAAAATTGTCGAAAAATAAAGTTGCAGTAAACAAATGTTGCTAGCAAGAAATGTTCAAAAATGTTTAGCAACATCAAAAATGTTTAGAAACATCAAAAATGTTTAGCAACATCAAAAATGTTGCAGAGAAAAATTCTTTAAAAATTAGTAAAATTTTAATTAAATTTATGATTCAGAAAATCTAAGTGATCTATAAAAAGTTAACTTTGAGTTGAAATGATGCTTAAGAATTAAATTATATTACAATGTTGCTAGCAATTATTCATCGGTTTTACAAGAAAACTCTGAATATAATTTCGATGATTTTGTATTTTGTTGCAAAAGGTATGAAAATATAAAGCAACATCTAAAATGTTGCAGAAGAAAATTCTTATAAAATTAATCAAATTTTAACGAAAATAGTATCGAAATTATGATTCAGAAGAGATGATTTAGAAGAGATGTTTAAAATTTGAATTACATTATAAACAATGTTGATAGAAACATATTCACCGATTTTTCGAGAAAATACCTAATATTATTTCGATGACTTTGGAGTTCGCTTCAAAAGGTATAAATGTGCATTATGAAAATATAAAAACTCAGCAACATCAACATTGTTGCAGAGGAAAATTCTTATAAAATTAATAAAATTATAACTCAAATCAAAATTATGATTCAGAACTTTTAAGCAAACTATTAAAAGCTTACATTGAAGTAGAATATATGCTTAAAATTTCAATAATATTATAAACAATAATATTAATATTATAAACAATGTTGCTAGCAACACATTCACCGATTTGGCATGAAAAAAAAACTTTATTCTTATTTCGATAACTTTGAATTTTGTTGCAAAAGTTATAGATTTGTATTATGAAAAAATAGAATGTTTAGCAACATCAAAAATGTTGCAGAGGAAAATTCTTATAAAATTGATAAAATTTTAACTTAAAACAAAAATAGGATTCAGAACTTTTAAGCAAACTAGTAGAAGAGATGCTTAAAATTTCAATAACATTATAAACAATGTTGCTAGCAACATATTACCCGATTTTGCAAGAAAATGTTATTATTGCAACGACTTTTGACTTTGTTGCAAAATTTAATTTATTTATATTATGAAAACATTTACTATTTTATACCGGATATTTTTGGTTCAAACCTTTTAAAACTGAAATATTTTCTTATCGCTGTATGAGTACGATTATTATGTAGTTATAAATATTTACCTGGAAAGAGAAGAAGATAAAAATTGATGATTAGAACGATAGCCATGAAATTTATTACGGTGTAATCTATAAAGTTTTGACATAACATCTTTAATCGAGATAAAGATTAATAACTCATTATCAGTATAATCCAAAGTGGCAAGTGAAGTGGTCTTGCACAGTGGAATATGTCATGTGGGACATGCCAAAAAAAGTAAATGTAATGATTTTGCAAAAATAAAAAGATCGATTCCCCATTTTTATAAAAATAACGGAGATATATGCAGATGCCTCTAACTTAAAACTTCTACATATGACTAGGGCCATACCACGGGCATCAGTTTTGCTTCCCGAATCCATTAAGAACTCAAAGTTATATAAAACTAACCTTTTTATGACTTTTTTACAACTTCATTTTGAAAATTTGTTATTTTAGACTTAAGATATTTTGCCAATAATTCATAAAATAAGTATGTCTGTTCTAAAATCAACTAATCTAATCTTATCAAAAATCCAAATTGATACCGAAATTCAAGTCAACTCAACTAAATTAGGTGCAGAAAAACTGTGTACGATATTTATAAAAATTCACAAAAAAAAAACCAAAACGTGTAACGAAAAAAATGTAGCCAAAAATATTTCAGATTAAATAAAAACTGAACATTAATAAAGCCAACACCTGCGGCTTAATGGGGATAAGATAAGCAGCAAAAATATACGAAAAATTAAAAATTATTTAAATTTATATTGTGACATAAAACGTCTTATAAATGTCAATAAAATGTTAAACAAATTGAATAAACATCCTGAATAGACAGACAGACGATCGATGGACACATTAACTCATTTTAAAGTTTCATTATTTCGTTTTAACAAAAGTAGGAAGTTTTTAAAGAAAACTTTTGTTGATGAAAAGAAAATAAATTCAGGCATTTGCTGGGTATATTGTTATCCAGAAAAAAATTCCAATTTATTGCATAATGATGAGTATGAACGAACGTGAAATTAATTTGAAAATATACAAATTTTATAACTCAAGGCTAAAAAATGTAAGGATAGACGGACAGGCTGCATGATTATATGTAAAATTTGAATTCATAAGTATTTTACTTAAAGCCAAAAAACTGTTGTTATTTTATGGTAAAAGGTAATTTAATATACATACGTTTACATCTGAGTTAAATGATGATGACTTGACGTTTCACCAAGGGGATTTGGTAAAAGAAGCTATCATCATAATCTCTAACAAATCTTATGTAAGTCAATAAAAAATTTCATTTTGACTTAAAAAGTTCACATTAAAACTTTTTTTCAAATTTCTATAAAAATGTATTTCTTATAAATATTTTATACAAAAATTTTCATTGTAAAACTTTTATCGAAAAATTTTCGTTGTAAAATTTTTATAGAAAATTTTTCGTTAAAAAAATTTTTATAGACAAATTTTGGTTGACAAATTTTTATACAAAAATTTTGGTTATCAAAATTTTTATAAAAAAAATTTTCGTTGTTAAAATTTGTATAGAAAAATTTTCGCTGTTAAAATTTTTATAGAAAAATTTTCGTTGGTAAAATTTTTATAGAAAAATTTTCGTTGGTAAAATTTGTATAGAAAAATTTTCGTTCGTATAATTTTTATAGAAAAATTTTCGTTGGTAAAATTTTTATAGACAAATTTTGGTTAACAAATTTTTATACAAAAATTTTGGTTATCAAAATTTTTATGGAAAAATGTTCGTGGTTAAATTTTTATAGAAAAATTTTCATTGTTAAATTTTTACAAAAAAAATTTTCGTTGTTAAAATTTGTATAGAAAAATTTTCGCTGTTAAAATTTTTATAGAAAAATTTTCGTTGTTAAAATTTTTATAGAAAAATTTTCGCTGTTAAAATTTTTATAGAAAAATTTTCGCTGTAAAAATTTTTGTAGAAAAATTTTCGTTGTTAAAATTTTTATAGAAAAATTTTCGTTCGTATAATTTTTATAGAAAAATTTTCGTTCGTATAATTTTTATAGAAAAATTTTCGTTATTAAAATTTTTATAGAAAAATTTTCGTTGGTAAAATTTTTATAGAAAAATTTTCGTTGTTAAAATTTTTATAGAAAAATCTTCGTTTTAAAGGTTTTAATAGAAAAATTTGCGTACTCACATAGAACATTTTCGCTATCAAAATTTTTATAAAAAAAAATTCGTTGTTAAAATTTTTATAGAAAAATTTTCGTTGTTAAAATTTTTATAGAAAAATTTTCGTTGTTAAAATTTTTATAGAAAAATTTTCGTTGTTAAAATTTTTATAGAAAAATTTTCGTCGTTAAATTTTTTATAGAAAAATTTTCGTTGTTAAAATTTTTAAAGAAAAATTTTCGTTAGTAAAATTTTTCTATAAAAATTTTACCAACGAAAATTTTTCTATAAAAATTTTTATAGAAAAATTTTCGTTGTTAAAATTTTTCTACAAAAATTGCCCTTGTTAAAATTTTTATAGAAAACTTTTCGTTGCAAATTTTTGAAGTAAAATTAGAAAAAAAAATCGTTGTCAAATTTTTATATAAAAATTTTTGTTGTTAAATTTTTTATAGAAAAATTTTCGTTGCCAAAATAGATAGAAAAATTTTCGTTGTTAAAATTTTTATAGAAAAATTTTCGTTGTTAAATTTTTTATAGAAAAATTTTTATTGTTAAAATTTGTATAAAAAAAATTTCGTTGTTAAAATTTTTCTAGAAAAATTTTCGTTGTTAAAATTTTTCTACAAAATTTTTCATTGTTAAAATTTTTCTACAAAAATTTTCGTTATTAAAATTTTTCTACAAAAATTTTCGTTGTTCAAATTTTTCTACAAAAATTTTCGTTGTTAAAATTTTTCTACAAAAATTTTCGTTGTTGAAATTTTTCTACAAAAATTTTCGTTGTTAAAATTTTTCAACAAAAATGTTCGTTGTTAAAATGTTTATAAAAAAATTTTCGTTGTTAAATTTTGATAGAAAAATTTTCGTTGTTAAAATTTTGATGGACAAATTTTCATGGTTAATATTTTTATAGCAAAATTTTTGTTGTTAAAATTTTTAGAGAAAAATTTTAATTGTTAAAATTTTATGAAAAAGTTTTCGTTGTTAAAATTTGTATAGAAAAATTTTCCTTGTTAAATTTTTTATAGAAAAATTTTCGTTGCAAATTTTTGAAGTAAAATTAAAAAAAAAAATTCGTTGTCAAATTTTTATAGAAAAATTTTTCGTTGTTAAATTTTTTATAGAAAAACTTTTGTTGTTAAATTTTTTACAGAAAAATTTTCGTTGTTAAAATTTGTATAAAAAAAATTTCGTTGTTAAAATTTTTCTACAAAAATTTTCGTTGTTAACATTTTTCAACAAAAATTTTCGTTGTTAAAATTTTTCAACAAAAATGTTCGTTGTTAAAATGTTTTAAAAACCTTTTCGTTGTTAAATTTTGATAGAAAAATTTTCGTTGTTAAAATTTTGATGGAAAAATTTTCATGGTTAATATTTTTATAGCAAAATTTTTGTTGTTAAAATTTTTAGAGAAAAATTTGAATTGTTAAAATTTTATGGAAAAGTTTTCGTTGTTAAAATTTGTATAGAAAAATTGTCCTTGTTAAATTTTTTATAGAAAAATTTTCGTTGCAAATTTTTGAAGTAAAATTAAAAAAAAAATTCGTTGTCAAATTTTTATAGAAAAATTTTTCGTTGTTAAATTTTTTATAGAAAAACTTTTGTTGTTAAATTTTTTATAGAAAAATTTTCGTTGTTAAAATTTGTATAAAAAAAATTTCGTTGTTAAAATTTTTGTGCAAAAATTTTCGTTGTTAAAATTTTTCTACAAAAATTTTCGTTGTTAAAATTTTTCTACAAAAATTTTCGTTGTTAAAATCTTTATAAAAAAATTTTCGTTGTTAAATTTTGATAGAAGAATTTTCGTTGTTAAAATTTTGATGGAAAAATTTTCATGGTTAATATTTTTATAGCTAAATTTTTGTTATTAAAATTTTTAGAGAATAATTTTAATTTTTTTTTAATAATAATTCCCCTTGTTAAATTTTTTATAGAAAAATATTCTTCGCAAATTTTTGAAGTAAAAATTAAAAAAATCGTTATGAAATTTTTATAGAAAAATTTTTCGTTGTTAAATTTTTTATGGAAAAATTTTTGTTGTCAAATTTTTTATAGAAAAACTTTCGTTGTTAAAATTTGTATAGAAAAATTTTCTTTGTTAAAATTTGTATAGAAAAATCTTCGCTGTAAAAATTTTTATAGAAAAATTTTCGTTGTTAAAATTTTTATAGAAAAATTTTCGTTGTTAAAATTTTTGTAGAAAAATTTTCGTTGTTTAAATTTTAATAGAAAAATTTTCGTTGTTAAAATTTTTATAGAAAAATGTTCATTGTTAAAAGAAATCAGACTTCCTTTCCTCTACTTTCAAGTTGCCTCTCCTTTCAAGTTGCCTCTCCTTTCAAGTTGCCTCTCCTTTCAAGTTCTCTTATTGAGAAATTAAAATGAAATTAAAGCATACTTCTAGGAAGTGAAAAATTATTAAAATAATTGCCTAAGTCTGGGGCTGTAACAAAATGTATAGTTAACTTGAAACCCACTTATAATTTTTAATAATACCGGAAAAATATATAAAAAGGAAATTGGAAACGATTGTATTAAAAAACCATAAAATGAAGAAAGCAGTTCATCAAAAAAGAAAAACTTCCCCCAAAAACTCTAATCCATACAATTTTACTTGGCTATTTCGCACAATTTGAAAACAACAGCTAAAACTAAAATGTTAACTAAAATTATTAGGAAAAAAGTCATAACAAAAAACAGCAAAAAAAAAATGCTAGTAATTTTACTATAAATCGAACAATAATAAAACTAATAATAGATGTAAAATGGAAAACCATCAACATTATCATGAACATCATGAAACGACAACCCCAGAAACATCAAAATATTTGCAAATCCCAGTTTAGGTTTTCATTTCTTTCAACAAAATAATATTTATAAAAAAATCATAGAGTTTAATTTGCAAATAAACGGGAAATTCAACAAGATTATAATAATGCCACAAAATGTTGCAGCATCGTCATCATCATCTTCTGCCGGTCATCATCATGTTACCAATGCCACCACCAGCAACTCTATACCACACTTCGATTACCCACCAATTACAAAAAATATATTCGCAAAAAAAAACTTCAGATCGAAAAGATGAAAGAAACTGAAAAATGTTTACGGAAATTTTCAAACCATAATACAGCAACATTTACTTGAAAAAGACTTCAACATGTAGCTGCAACAAAAAGAAGCCATGAATTTATTATTTAACATTCAACTTGCACTTGAATTTGAAGAGATATGAGATAAAAAAAATGAAGACAGAAAGACACAAGAAACCAAAGAAGAAAAATATAAAATTCACTTTTGGTTTTACAAAAACTATTTCTGGGGAAATTGTCATTACATTTAATCCCTTG
Organism: Stomorhina lunata; assembly: GCA_933228675.1. Taxonomy (NCBI): domain Eukaryota; kingdom Metazoa; phylum Arthropoda; class Insecta; order Diptera; family Rhiniidae; genus Stomorhina; species Stomorhina lunata. The sequence continues at coordinate 129,773,352 of OW121740.1, forward strand.
AGGGATGGAAGAAAATAATTGTAAATGAAAGAAACTGGTTTTCATAAGTTTAAGACATGAAATAGTTTTTGAAAACAATGCAAAACTTTTATAGAAAAATTTTTGAGGTAAAATTTCTATAGAGAAATTTTTAATATAAAAATTCCATAGAAAAATTAATTTTCCGATGTAAAATTTTTATAGAAAATTTTTCGATGTAAAATTTTTTTAGAGAAATTTTTGATGGAAAATTTCTTTTCAGAAATTTCTACCGAGAAATTTCTGATGTAAAAATTCTATAAAAAAGTTTTCTGTTATTAAATTTTTAAAGAAAAATTTTTTTTGAAAAATTTCGTTGTTAAAATTTTAATAGAAAAATTTTCATTGTTAAAATTTTATAGAAAAATTTTCATTGTTAAAATTTTTATTCCAAAATGTTTATAAAAAAATTTTTGTTCTTAAGATTTTTATAGAAAAATTTTCGTTGTTAAAATTTTTATAAAAAAATTTTCATTGTTAACATTTTTATAAAAAAAAAATTTTGTTGTAAACATTTTTATAGAAAACTTTTCGTTGCTAAAATTTTTATAGACAAATTTTCGTAGTTACAATTTTTATATACAAATTTTGTTGTTAAAATTTTTCAACAAAAAGTTTTAAAGAAAAATTTTTTGTTGTTTTTATAAAAAATTTTCGTTGTCAAAATTTTAATAGAAAAACTTCAAAATTTTTGTTGTTAAAATTTTCATATAAAAGTTATCGTTGTTAAATTTTTATAGAAAAATTTTTATGGAAAGATTTCTTTTGTTAAAATTTTTATGAAAAAAATTTTATCGTCAAAATTTTTGTATAAAAAAATTTTCGTTGTTAAAATTTTTATAGAAAAATTTTCGTTGTTAAAATTTTTATAAAAAGAACTTCGCTGTTAAATTTTTATAGAAAAATTTTCGTTGTTAAAATTTTTGTAGCAAAATTTTCGTTGTTAAAAATTTTGTAGCAAAATATTCGTTCTTAAAATGTTTACAGACAAATTTTTTGTTAAAATTTGTATAGAAAAATTTTCTATAAAAATTTTACAATTTTTATAAAAAAATTTTCGTTGTTAAAATTTTTATAGAAAAATTTTCGTTGTAAAATTTTTATAGAAAAATTTTCGTTGTTAAATTTCTATAGAAAAATTTTCGTTGTTAAATTTCTATAGAAAAATTTTCGTTGTTAAAATTTTTGTAGCAAAATTTTCGTTGTTAAAAATTTTGTAGCAAAATATACGTTCTTAAAATGTTTACAGACAAATTTTTTGTTAAAATTTGTATAGAAAAATTTTCCTTGTTAAAATTTTTATAGAAAAATTTTTATTGTTAAAATTTTTATACAAAAATTTTCATTGTTAAAATTTGTACAGAAAAATTTTAGTTGTTAAAATTTTTATACAAAAATTTTCGTTGGTAAAATTTTTATAGAAAAATTTTCTGTTAAAATTTGTATAGAAAATTTTCGTTGTTAAAATTTTTATAGAGAAATTTTCATTGTTAAAATTTTTATAGAAAAATTTTCGTTATTAAAATTTTTGTAGAAAAATTTTCGTTGTTAAAATTTTATAGAAAAATTTTCGTTGTAAAATTTTTATAGAAAAATTTTCGTTGCGAAATTTTTATAGAAAAATTTTAGTTGTTAAATTATGGTAAAAAAAAATATTTGGTTGCCAAAATTTTTATACAAAACTTTTCGTTGTCAAATTTTTATAGAAAAATTTTCGTTGTTTAAATTTTTATAGAAAAATTTTCGTTGTTAAAATTTTTATGGACAAAATTGTCGTTGTTAAAATTTTTATAGAAAAATTTTCGTTGTTAAAATTTTTATAGAAAAATTTTCGTTGTTAAAATTTTTATAAACAAATTTTCGTGTTAAAATTTTTTATAGAAAAATTTTCGTTGCTAAAATTTTTATAGAGAAATTTTTGTTGTTAAATTTTTATAGAAAAATTTTCGTTGTTCAATTTTTATAGAAAAATTTCGTTTTTAAAATTTTTATAGAAAACTTTCGTTTTTAAAATTTTTATATAAATTTTTTCGTTGTTAAAATTTTTATAGAAAAATTTTCGTTGTTAAAATTTTTATGGACAAAATTGTCGTTGTTAAAATTTTTATAGAAAAATTTTCGTTGTTAAAATTTTTATAGAAAAATTTTCGTTGTTAAAATTTTTATAAAAAAATTTTCGTTGTTAAAATTTTTATAAAAAAATTTTCGTGTTAAAATTTTTTATAGAAAAATTTTCGTTGCTAAAATTTTTATAGAGAAATTTTTGTTGTTAAATTTTTATAGAAAAATTTTCGTTGTTCAATTTTTATAGAAAAATTTCGTTTTTAAAATTTTTATAGAAAACTTTCGTTTTTAAAATTTTTATATACATTTTTTCGTTGTTAAAATTTTTATAGAAAATTTTTTGTTGTTAAAATGTTTAAGAAAAATTTTCGTTGTTAAAATTTTAATAGAAAAATGTTTGACCTCAAATTTAAATAGAAAAATTCTGGTCCTCAAATATGTAGGTGACACATAAGGGTTAATCAAAGTTCGCTCAATTTACACCAATTAAGGAGTAATTTGAAAAAAATGTAGGCTCTTGGATTTTTCCTTTTAATATTTTTATTAAATTTTCTATTTAACACATTTTAAAATATTTTCCTATTATTTGTTTATCTATCAACTTTTCATATATATTTGCGGTTGTTTTGATATTTAAGCGGAAGTTTGTCAGATTATGTAAATTTTCATGTGAATACAAATTTTTATTGCAATTTCTGGAGTGACTTAAGACAATTTAGTTAAGCCTGAGCTTCTGGGCTTAATTCGGAGAGAGCTTAGGAAAAGTAAATTGTAAGTAACAATTAATTTTTGAAATATTTTCTTTAAACTACCGTATTTCTTTATTATACCCACCATCAAAAAGAATGGGGGGTATATTGAGATTGTCATTCCGTTTGTAATTTCCTTAATATTGGTTCAAAAATCAAAAACGATATATATTCTGAATCCTTATGAAATTCTAAGACGATTGAGCTATGTCCGTCTGTCTGTCCGTCTGTCTGTCCGTCTGTCTGTCTGTCTGTCTGTCTGTTGAAATCACGATAACGTCTAAACGAAAAGAGCTAGCTAACTGAAACTTAGCAAAAACATTCTTTATCTATGAGAAAATTTTGGTATTGAAATTGGGCAAAATCGGTTAGCATTTGGCCATAGCTCCCGTATAACCTCGTCTAGGCTAATCGCTTATTTGCTAATAAATGACAAATTATGACAGTTATGATGACAAAATTTGGTATCTATAAGTTTTAGATAAGCACTAGGCAGCATATAAAATTTCATCGAAATCGGTTCACATTTAGCCATAGGTCCCATACAAAAAACTTACGAAAACAGGCTAAATTTCACCCAAAATACACTTAAATGCCAATAAATCTAAAAGTATAACAGATATAAATTTGGCACAAGAAAGTCTTATATCAATGCCAGCCAGTGTGCAAAATTTTGTCACAATCGGTCACTATTTGACCTAGCTCCCATATAAAAAACTTACGAAAACACAAAAATTCAAAAAGAAAAGGGGATTTATGTCCGTCTGTCCGTCAGATAAAATCGTGATAGCTCCTTAACTACAAGAGCTAGTAAGACTAAATTAAGCACAAGGAAGTCTTATGTCAATGCCAGCCAGTGTGCAAAATTTCCTCACAATCGGTCACCATTTGACCATAGCTCCCATATAAAAAACTTATGGAAACACAAAAATACATAAAGAAAAGGTTGTTTATGTCCGTCTGTCCGTCAGATAAAAGCACGATAGCGCCTTAACGAAAAGAGCTAGAGGGACAAAATTTTACAAAAGTATTTTCGATATCATGAAAAAGATGTGTGTTGAAAATGGACAAAATCGGTTCAAATTTAGTTAGAGCTCCCATATAACCCCGCCCCGGGAAACACATTAATGCTGATAAATTGAATACAATTGTAATAGCTATGACGATTAAATTTAAAATAGGGAAGTTTTATGCAATTTTTGATCAGTTTATCAAATTTTATAGGAATCAGTCCATATTTGACTTTAGCTTTCATGTGAAAAACACTCACGGAAACCAAAAATTTTAGCAAAGGCCAGTTAAAAGCTATTAAATTAGAAACTATGATAGCTATGGTCACTAAATTTTGCAAGAATAAGCTCTCTATATATACCGGCCAGTGTGTAAAATTTTGTTATAATCGGTCAACATTTGGCTATAATTCTTATATATATAACATCCCCTTTTTATATCTACAATCAAAAAGATTTGGAGGTACATTCATTATATTATGATTGCACCTATGAAATTATATAGGCATCAATCAATGTTCAGCCCAGACTTTATATATGATGAATGCATTAGGAACTCATAACGAAATATATGGACCTGTCGTATTACTATTAACGTGTTTAGCCTAACTACATATTAATCACAACGAAAAGTATTTAACAACTTATTAATGTAAAACTATACCTGGTTATGAGACCGAATTTTGATCAAAGTAAATACTGGGGAAACCACTAAAATATTTTTGAATGTTGAACTATAAAGCTACGGAAACCTAATTTAGTCCAAAGGTTTTACCAACAATACCAAATAGCTTAGCGATTTTTCCAGTTTTGGTGCAGATTTTGAATTAGCTGCACCCTTGTAGATATATGAGATATGTTTCTAAATTTAACACAACTTGATGGTGGGTATATAAGATTCGGCACAGCCGAATATAACACTCTTACTTGTTAATTTTTAATATGGGTTTATGGTTGCTTGGATTTTAACAGTCAATCAGGGTGTAAATATGAATAAAATTTTCATTTAACACCTTTGCTGAGGTAGGTTTAGACAAAACGAAAACTAGTTACTTTAAAGAAGACGTTTGGAAAACTTGATCAATTTTCAATGGTTGCTTTCGAAAGTACAGTAAAGCCTGAATAGATGCCCTAAAAGATTAAGATTAAGATTAAGATTTTTTTTAGAAGTAAACAATTTTTTTAGCAATAATTTTGTTAATTATGTTTGAAAACAACTCAAAATTTTGTATCATCAAAAATAGCACCTATGTAGAGTTTACTGTTGATTTCAATAGAAAAAAAGCTTTTACAATTCCCCTTTTAACTATTTTATATTCCATTTTAAAGTTAATTGTAAATGTTGAAAATATGTTAATTATTTTTTTGCATTTCTTTAATTTATATTTATTTAAACTTTTCATGCAACAAAAAAAGAAAAACAGAAACACATGTTTTCGAGGATGTTCCACAGACAATCAAGTCAAGAGGAAATAAAATGAAAATTAAAATGAAGCCAGTGTGCAAAATGTGAAATTATTTTTATTACCATTTCAAATTTATTTTCCATTAGTTTTTTTAAATAACAAATAAACTTAGTTTTTAATTATAAATAATAGTTATTGTTTTTACAAGTTGTTTAACAACTATAATTTCTGGTAAATTTTAATTAACATCAGAAATAAAAAAAACGAAATAAAATTGGAAAGTTCAATCGAAAAATTTTCTAGAGAAAATTTTTCATTCGAATAATTTTCTATAGAAAATTTTTCATTCGAATAATTTTCTATAGAAAATTTTTCATTCGAATAATTTTCTATAGAAAATTTTTCATTCGAATAATTTTCTATAGAAAATTTTTCATTCGAATAATTTTCTGTAGAAAATTTTTCATTCGAATAATTTTCTATAGAAAATTTTTTATTCGAATAATTTTCTATAGAAAATTTTTCATTCGAATAATTTTCTATAGAAAATTTTTCATTCGAATAATTTTCTATAGAAAATTTTTCATTCGAATAATTTTCTATAGAAAATTTTTCATTCGAATAATTTTCTATAGAAAATTTTTCATTCGAATAATTTTCTATAGAAAATTTTTCATTCGAATAATTTTCTATAGAAAATTTTTCATTCAAATAATTTTCTATAGAAAATTTTTCATTCGAATAATTTTCTATAGAAAATTTTTCATTCGAATAATTTTCTATAGAACATTTTTCAGTCGAATAATTTTTTAAAGAAAATTTATCATTCTTTAATTTTCTATATAAAATTTTTCATTCCAATAATTTTTTAAAGAAAATTTTTCATTCGAGTAATTTTTTATAGAAAATTTTTTATTCGAATCATTTTTTATAGAAAATGTTTCATTCGAATAATTTTCCAAAAAAAAAAATTTCATTCTAATAATTTTCTATAGAAAATTTTTCATTCGAATAATTTTTTAAAGAAAATTTTTCATTCGAATAATTTTATATAGCAAATTTTTCATTCGAATAATTTTCTAAAGAAAATTTTTCATTTAAATAATTTTCTATAGAAAATTTTACATTCGAATAATTTTGTTTAGAAAATTTTTCATCGAATAATTTTCTATAGGAAATTTTTCATTTGAATAATTTTCTATAGAAAATTTTTCATTCAAATAATTCTCTATAATTTTGTATAGAAAATTTTTATTCTATAAAAAAATTTTTATTCAATTAATTTTCTATAGAACATTTTTAATTATAATAATTTTCTTTAGAAAGCTTTTTATTTTAATAATTTTATATAGAAAATTTTGCATTCGAATAATTTTCTATAGAAAATTTTTCATTCGAATATTTTTCGGTAGAAAATTTTTTATTCGAATACTTTTCGGTAGAAAATTTTTCATTCGAATATTTTTCGGTAGAAAATTTTTCACTCGAATAATTTTCTATAGAGAATTTTTCATTCGAATAATTTTCTATAGACAATTTTTCATTTGAATAATTTTAAATAGACAATTTTGCATTCGAAAATTTTTCATTCGACAAATCTTTAATTTTCCCCATTTAGAATTTTAAAATCCAATCATTTTAAAGCTCCCAAATGACTAAAAAAAGCTCCATAAAATCTATATACAACCATCAGAATTCATCCACCTCACCCCAAAAAAAATCAAAATCCCCACCTCTTCAAAATTCAAATTAACAAATTCGAGATTCGAATTTCATAAATAATTCCCATTAGAAGTTACAAAAAAGGCAAATACAGCAGCAAACGCCAGAAAACCGCCAATTTAGTCCTTAGAATTTCTAGTTATAACCCTTAATCCTTTTTAATGTATGTATGTAAATTCTACTCTATCAGCACTCCATGCTATTATCCTTTATTGTTAATGTTTTTGGCCAAAAGCCAAAATTGCCTTATAAAAAGAATTCCCTGGTGCAAGAAGTTGCAAAATTTAAATTAAAATTTGCAAAAAAGGCGACAAAAAAACACTTTCTCATCTAGAGAAAGTGAAATCCCCTCAAAAATATGCAAAATATTTTCATTATTTTGTTTAAGCCGTTAAAATGGGTATGAAAAAGGATACAAGGAATTAACAGGAATTTATTATTTATTGTTACGAAATAATTTGTAACACTAGACTTAACAAAAGTGAAACTAAAAATTAGGGGAGAGGGGAATATAAGGGAAGTTTAAAGTATTTAAAAAGAACTGAAATAATTAAAGTCGGAAGCCAATGAATAAATTTTAATAAAAAATTTGTGTACAAATTTTAAACAAAAATTGGTATATTTCTAAGTGTCAACAGATAATTTTTGATTCGAAAAATTTTGTATAGAAAATTTTTTATTTGAGTAATTTTTCATTAGAATAATTTTCTATAGAAAATTTTTCATTCGAATAATTTCGCATAAAAAATTTTTCATTTAAATAATTTTCTAAAGAAAATTTTTCATTTAAATAATTTTCTATAGAAAATTTTTCATTTTCATTCGAATAATTTTCTATAAAAAATTTTTCATTCGAATAATTTTCTATAGAAAATTTTTCATTCGAATAATTTTCTATAGAAAATTTTTCACTCGAATAATTTTCTATAGAAAATTTTTCATTCGAATAATTTTCTATAGAAAATTTTTCATTCGAATAATTTTCTATAGAAAATTTTTCATTCGAATAATTTTCTATAGAAAATTTTTCATTCGAATAATTTTCTATAGAAAATTTTTCATTCGAATAATTTTCTATAGAAAATTTTTCATTCGAATAATTTTCTATAGAAAATTTTTCATTCGAATAATTTTCTATAGAAAATTTTTCATTCGAATAATTTTCTATAGAAAATTTTTCATTCGAATAATTTTCTATAGAAAATTTTTCATTCGAATAATTTTCTATAGAAAATTTTACGTTCGAATAAGTTTCTTAAGAAAATTTTTCATTCAAATAATTTTCTAAAGAAAATTTTTCATTCAAATAATTTTCTATAGCAAATTTTTTATTCGAATAATTTTCTATAGAAAATTTTCCATTTGAATAATTTTCTATATAAAATTTTTCATATCAATAATTTTCTATACAATTTTTTTTAATGATTTTGTACAGAAAATTTTTCATTCGAATGTTTTTTTTTTTTGAGAAAATTTTTTATTTGAAAAATATTTTACAGAAAATTTTTCATTCGAATAATTTTCTATACAAAATTATTTATTCGAATAATTTTCTATAGAAAATTTTTCATTCGAATATTTTTCTATTTTCATTCCCATAATTTTCTACAGAAAATTTTTTAGTCGAATAATTTTCTATAGCAATTGTTTCAATTAAATTTTTTAAAGAAAATGTTTGATTCGTATAATTTTTAATAGAACATTTTTGATTATTCGAATAATTTTCTGTACAAATTAATACTTTTGATTGTTTTCCCATAACAACGGAAATTTTGTATAGACAATTTCTTATTCGAATAATTTTGTATAAAAAATTTTTCATTCGAATAATTTTGTATAGAAAATTTTTTATTCGAATAATTTTGTATAAAAAATTTTTCATTTGAATAATTTTCTATAGAAAATTTTCCAATCGAATAATTTTCTATAGGAAATTTTTCATTCGAATAATTTTATAAAGAAAAATTTTCATTCAAATAATTTTCTATAAAAAATTTTTTATTCGAATAATTTTCTATTTAAAAATTTCCATTCCAATAATTTTCTACAGAAAATTTTCTATAGAAAATGTTTTGACAAAATTTTTTTAAGAAAATATTTGATTCGTATAATTTTTAATAGAACATTTTTGATTATTCGAATGAATAATTTTCTATAAAATAATTTTTATTCGAATAATTTTCTGTAAAAAAAATTTTATTCGAATATTTTTCTATAGAAAATTTTTTAATCGAAAAATTTTCTAAAAAAAATTTTAATCGAATAATTTTCTAGAGAAAATTGTTCATAATTTTCTACTGAAAATTTTCTATTCGAATAATTTCCTATAGAAAATTTTTATTCGATTAATTTTCTACAGAAAATTTTTTATTCGAATAATTTTCTATATAATATGCTTCTATTTTCGAATAATCTTCTATAAATTATTTTGTATTCGAATAATTTTTGATAGAAAATTTTGTAATGAAGAATTTTCGATAGAAAATTTTGTATCGAATAATTTTCAAAAAAAAAAATTCGATAGAATATTTTGTATTCAAAAATTTTTCGATAGAAAATTTTGTGTTCGAATAATTTAAAAATTAAATTCAAAAAATTTTTAATAGAAAAATTTTGAGTAGTTTTCAAAAAAAAAAAATTATGATACGAATCATTTTCAATAGCAAATTTTTAATTGGAATAATTTTAAAATTATGATACGAATAATTTTCTATATAAAATTTGTAATGATTCTGGTAGTTTTAATAAAATTTTTGATGATTCGAATAAATTTTAAAATAAAGTTTTGGATAATAGGACTACGTTTCAATATAAAATATTTGATAATTCGAATAATTTACTATTCAAATTATTTGATTCGAATAAATTTTAACAGAAATTTTTTGATGATTCAATTAACTTTTAGCAGAAAAATTTTGATAATACGAACATAGTTCAAAAAAAAAAAAATTTAGATGATTCGAATAATTTGTTATCAAAAAAAATTGACTCGAATCAATTTTAACACAAAATTTTAAATGTTTCGAATAAATTTGTACATTTATATTAATTTGAATAATTTATATTAAAAAATATTTAATCGAATATTTTTTAAAAAGAAAATGTTTGATGATAAGGATAAGTTTCAGAAGAAAATTTTATATATTTCGAATAATTTTCTACAGTTGATGATTCGAATAATTTACTATAGGAAATATTTGATTGGAATAAATATTAATAAACAATTACTGAAGATTCGAATAATTTTTAAAAGAAAATTTATCCCAAGTGTCAATGATAGAGATAAGTTTCAATTGAAAATTTTTGATGACTCAAATAATTTTCTTTAGAAAATTTTTGATGCTTTCAATTATTTTTTCATTTAAGTTTCTATAGAAAATATGTGATGATTAGGGTAGTGTAGTTTGTAAAAGCAAAATTTTTGATGATACAAATATTTTTTAAAAGAAAATTTCGGATGATTCAAAAAATTTGCTATAAAAAATATTCAATTCTACTATAATAGAATAACAAATTTTAGGTTTCATATAAGTTTCTAAAAAAAATTTTATTCAAATAATTTTCAGTAGAAATTTTTGGATGTTTTGAACAAATTTTATATTGAAAATTTTTGATATTTCAAATAATTTTCTATAAATATTTTTTTGTCTAAATTCTTCTTAATTACTTAAAAAAACAAAGCAAAATCACATATTGCCTTTAATGGAATTAAAAATCCCTTTTCAAAGTAAAATATAATTAAAAACCCTTTAGTTGGCAATAACGAACAATCAAACGTCTGTCTGGGATCAGAGAATACAGCAAAACTGAAAATCAGGTACCACCGGCGACCGACTACTTAACCAACCCGCACACTTTTCTTCAATTACTCCATAAAAACTGATGAATGATTAACTTTTGTTTAGAGTGAGAGAAGTCACATTTATTATGAATGGGAAGGATGGAAACACGGATGGTTGGCTAAATGGTTGGTTGGTTGGTTGGATATATGGACATGGACGTCTGACAGCCAGCAGTCGGTATTCATAACATTGTCCTCTCATGTGTTATTTATTCAATTTAATTGACAATGAAAAATACCTACAAGTACTTTTTATTATAACTTTAATCAAGGGGTTGGCAAAAACAATACAAAAGTAGAGGGAAAGAGGGAGTAGATGGATGACAGACAATCCTCATAAAGTTAAGGACGGACACGTAAGAATACGAAAAAACAATTTACCTTCGCAAAAAAAAGGGGAGTGTTGCAGTCTAACGTCTCTAATTCTAAATGACCATTCTTCTAAATGACATATCTCAAAACAATTTGTGGGTATGAGAAGTTTGATTTATTTTAATGGGATTTAAGTCCAGAGAAAAACATTCATAGGTTTTAACTCGGATTTAAAATTAACCATAAATATCCAAGTGCTATAAAAACAATTAAATTTCAAATGTTTAATGTTTATTAAATGCAACGTATGATGCATTTTTAAATTAAATTGTACATTTTTAATTTGAAAAAAAAAATGCAATCAAAATTAAAGTTAAACAGAAAATCGGGTTTTGTCTTAAAATGTCGCCACATGACTTCCGCTAAGTAGAAAACAATTTACTTTTTTTTACAAAGTTTTCAATACAAATTAGAAACTGTTGAAAATTTATAATTATCTTATAATTTTTAGATTGATTACAAATATTTTGTTGTAATTATAGCAAATATTACAAATATATTAACAAGGAAGTGGAATAATAATTTTATATAGAATTTACTATTTATAGGAAATTTTTCGAAAATTTACTATTTATAGGAAATTTTTCGAAAATTGACTATTTATAGGAAATTTTTCAAAAATTGACTTTTTATAGGAAATTTTTCGAAAATTGACTATTTATAGGAAATTTTTCAAAAATTGACTATTTATAGGAAATTTTTCAAAAGTTTACTTTTATAGGAAATTTATCGAAAATTGACTATTTATAGGAAATTTTTCGAAAATTGACTATTTATAGGAAATTTTTCGAAAATTGACTATTCATAGGAAATTTTTCGAAAATTGACTATTTATAGGAAATTTTTCGAAAATTGACTATTTATAGGAAATTTTTCGAAAATTGACTATTTATAGGAAATTTTTCGAAAATTGACTATTTATAGGAAATTTTTCGAAAATTGACTATTTATAGGAAATTTTTCGAAAATTGACTATTTATAGGAAATTTTTCGAAAAATGACTATTTATAGGAAATTTTTCTAAAATTGACTATTTATAGGAAATTTTTCGAAAATTGACTATTTATAGGAAATTTTTCGAAAATTGACTATTTATAGGAAATTTTTCGAAAATTGACTATTTATAGGAAATTTTTCGAAAATTGACTATTTATAGGAAATTTTTCGAAAATTGACTATTTATAGGAAATTTTTCGAAAATTGACTATTTATAGGAAATTTTTCGAAAATTGACAATTTATAGGAAATTTTTCGAAAATTGACTATTTATAGGAAATTTTTGGAAAATTGACTATTTATAGGAAATTTTTCGAAAATTGACTATTTATAGGAAATTTTTCGAAAATTGACTATTTATAGGAAATTTTTCGAAAATTGACTATTTATAGGAAATTTTTCGAAAATTGACTATTTATAGGAAATTTTTCGAAAATTGACTATTTATAGGAAATTTTTCGAAAATTGACTATTTATAGGAAATTTTTCGAAAATTGACTATTTATAGGAAATTTTTCGAAAATTGACTATTTATAGGAAATTTTTCGAAAATTGACTATTTATAGGAAATTTTTCGAAAATTGACTATTTATAGGAAATTTTTCGAAAATTGACTATTTATAGGAAATTTTTCGAAAATTGACTATTTATAGGAAATTTTTCGAAAATTGACTATTTTTAGGAAATTTTTCGAAAATTGACTATTTATAGGAAATTTTTCGAAAATTGACTATTTATAGGAAATTTTTCGAAAATTGACTATTTATAGGAAATTTTTCGAAAATTGACTATTTTTAAAAGGAAATTTTTCGTAAATTGACTATTTTTATAGGAAAATTAACTATTTATAGGAAATTTTTCAAAAATTGACTATTTATAGGAAATTTTTCGAAAATTGACTATTTATAGGAAATTTTTCAAAAATTGACTATTTATAGGAAATTTTTCGAAAATTGACTTTCCTAAATCAAAAAAATATTTCAACATTTAATTCAATGTCTAATTCTACCACAAAGTGTTAACGTCTAATGACATTTTACAAATGTTTTGCATAATATTATGAATATTTTTTTGCCATTTATTCTTATTTTTCTATAAAAATACCAACCACTTTTTTGTTGCTAATTTATAGAAATTATGTTAAATAAATGTTGAACTTAATTGAGTTGATTACATTTAGATTTTATATTTTTCTACGTTATGACATTTACAAACGCAATAAGTTTTAGATATTTATAGGCCTTGTGGGTTGATTTTGTTCGATTATATGGTCATAAATTCTTGTTAATTTCTTAACACCCGATGTGGAAAAATTATTAATGAAAATTATACTTTATTAAGTCAATAAAGTTGCATAATATGAACAAATGTTAAAAGTCTATTAATTTTAAATTAGAAATAACAACAATTAGACAAATAATGACAAAACAGTTACAGTTCCATGATGCAAAAGGCGTTTTTGATCAAAAACTTACAACGAAAAATTAAAAAAACAACTTTCATGTAGCATTTGATATCAAAAGCTTTTCCAAAGCAATTTAAAGTATCAAAAGTATTTGATATCGTAAGCTTTGGATTTCAAAAGCTTTCCTATAAAACACCTTTACTATTGAAAGCTTTTCTATAGAAAACTTTGAATATCGAAAGCTTTCCTATAGAAAACTTTCAATATCGAAAGCTTTCCTATAGAAAACTTTTAATATCGAAAGCTTTCCTATATAAAACTTTCAATATCGAAAGCTTTCCTATAGAAAACTTTCAATATCGAAAGATTTCCTATACAAAACTTTCAATATCGAAAGCCTACCTATAGATAACTTTCAATATCGAAATCTTTCCAATAGAAAACTTTAAATATCGAAAGCTTTCCTATAGAAAACTTTCAATATCGAAAGCTTTCCTATAGAAAACTTTCAATATCGAAAGCTTTCCTATAGAAAACTTTCAATATCGAAAGCATTCCTATAGAAAACTTTTAATATCGAAAGCTTTCCTTTAGAAAACTTTGATTATCGAAAGATTTCTTATAAAAAACTTTCAATATCGAAAGCTTTCCTATAGAAAACTTTCAATATCGAAAGCTTTCCTATAGAAAACTTTCAATATCGAAAGCTTTCCTATAGAAAACTTTCAATATCGAAAGCTTTCCTATAGAAAACTTTCAATATCGAAAGCTTTCCTATAAAAAACTTTCAATCGAAAGCTTTCCTATAGAAAACTTTAACTATAGAAAGCTTTCCTATAGAAAACTTTCAATATCGAAAGCTTTCCTATAGAAAACTTTCAATATCGAAAGCTTTCCTATAGAAAACTTTCAATATCGAAAGCTTTCCTATAGAAAACTTTCAATCGAAAGCTTTCCTATAGAAAACTTTCAATATAGAAAGCTTTCCTATAGAAAACTTTCAATATCGAAAACTTTCTTTCCTATAGAAAAATTTAGCTATTGAAAGTCACAATGTAATTATTTTCGGGTTACATAATGTCAAGAAAGTCAATTATTATTACGGTCACCATGATCCGCATAAATAAAGAAGATCAAGCAATGATCTTATTAAAAATTCAAAAGGCATATCCAACTAATGCCAAAAGGAAGTCCAGACGGCTGGTTGGCGGACACACAAGTCATTAATAAATAACACAGATGTACATTTCAGTGATCGCATAAATATAAAAATGAAATTATATTGGTTTTTCTGGTGACAAACTCAAAATATTAATAAGTTGGCGGGACTCTTCATACTTTCTGTGTACGATCAAACAGAAATTGTAACTCTTTTCAAAGTAATTTATAAGTCATATAATGTAGGTATGTATGTAGTTAGCAACAATGTTGCAGTTGCAGCAATTATCCTAACAATTGTTGCTGTTTGATCGTGTTGTAGGTTGTGGCTTGATCGCCATGTAATTGTATCCTTTAAATTAATGGTCTGTCATCATTATGATCAGTACGATCATGAACAAAAAAGAAAAAAAAAACTTATGAACGAACATTGAAAGTTTAATGATTAAGTGAATGAATAAGAAAACATGTATACAAATATTTCTTTGATCCTCGGCTTTAAGCTAAAATTCTTGTGGCAGAGTTGGCGGCCGTTGCTTTTGGTTTTTACCTTCCACAGGGTTGAAAATAACTCGTATTGACGTGTATCGACATTGTTGAATTACGTGGTCGCGTTTTATTCTATGAATAACTTTTTTTCTTCTTTTTTTCATATTAAAGTTCATTTTATTGTTTTTTCCCCTACGATCGTGATTAAATTGAATGAACAAAAATATTTCATTTTAATTCAATTCATGGATGGAGCTCTCTTCAAAACCTCGTTTGGGTTCGCTAAAACCTCTGTCAGATATTTAAACATATGATCGTGTCATATATTTTTTGTATTTTGTGGCAGATCGGCGTCGTCGTCGTAGTCATTCGAACTCATAAATGCGCAACTCGTTAATTTACGTGTTTTTCTTAATGAATGGCACGTGACTCTGGTTTCCATATGTCGAGAGATAGAATTTTTTTTCAGACAGATGCATAATGCCGGTATATCGAATAACAAATATAAAAAAATTCATGGTCATTTTTATTATTGATTTATAAATAATTGTTAATAAAAAATTAAAATTTAAAACTTTTAGTTGATTCTTAAGGTTTTGTGGTGAGGAAAATTGCTAATAAGTTGAGTGTAAAAGAGTTCATGGGAAGCTTTTATTAAAACTAATCTTTTTTTGAAATTATATATAAAATTGGAGAAATATAAATAAAAAAAAGTTATATAGGAAAGCATTAAAAATTGGTTGCTTAATATAATAAGCTTAAATGAACTATATTTGTATGTACAAAATATAGAAAACTTTCGCTATCTAAAGTTTTCCTATATAAAACTTTCGCTATCGAAAGCTTTCCTATAGAAAACTTTCGCTATCGAAAGCTTTCCTGTAGAAAACTTTCGCTATCGAAAGCTTTCCTATAGAAAACTTTCGCTATCGAAAGCTTTCCTATAGAAAACTTTCGCTATCGAAAGCTTTCCTAAAGAAAACTTTCGCTATCGCAAGCTTTCCTATAGAAAACTTTCGCTATCGAAAGCTTTCCTATAGAAAACTTTTGCTATCGAAAGCTTTCCTATAGAAAACTTTCGCTATCGAAAGCTTTCCTATACAAAACTTTCGCTATCGAAAGCTTTCCTATAGAAAACTTTCGCTATCGAAAGCTTTCCTATAGAAAACATTCGCTATCAAAAGCTTTCCTATAGAAAACTTTCACTTTCGAAAGCTTTCCTATAGAAAACTTTTGCTTTCGAAAGCTTTCCTGTAGAAAACTTTCGCTATCGAAAGCTTTCCTATAGAAAACTTTCGCTATCGAAAGCTTTCCTATACAAAACTTTCGCTATCGAAAGCTTTCCTATACAAAACTTTCGCTATCGAAAGCTTTCCTATAGAAAACTTTCGCTATCGAAAGCTTTCCTATAGAAAACTTTTGCTATCGAAAGCTTTCCTATAGAAAACTTTCGCTATCGAAAGCTTTCCTATAGAAAACTTTTGCTATCGAAAGCTTTCCTATAGAAAACTTTTGCTATCGAAAGCTTTCCTATAGAAAACTTTCGCTATCGAAAGCTTTCCTATAGAAAACTTTCGCTATCGAAAGCTTTCCTATAGAAAACTTTCGCTATCGAAAGCTTTCCTATAGAAAACTTTCGCTATCGAAAGCTTTCCTATAGAAAACTTTCGCTATCGAAAGCTTTCCTATAGAAAACTTTCGCTATCGAAAGCTTTCCTATAGAAAACTTTCGCTATCGAAAGCTTTCCTATAGAAAACTTTCGCTATCGAAAGCTTTCCTATAGAAAACTTTCGCTATCGAAAGCTTTCCTATAGAAAACTTTCGCTATCGAAAGCTTTCCTATAGAAAACTTTCGCTATCGAAAGCTTTCCTATAGAAAACTTTCGCTA
The DNA here is from genome assembly GCA_933228675.1 of Stomorhina lunata. Classification (NCBI taxonomy): domain Eukaryota; kingdom Metazoa; phylum Arthropoda; class Insecta; order Diptera; family Rhiniidae; genus Stomorhina; species Stomorhina lunata. The sequence continues at coordinate 129,790,472 of OW121740.1, forward strand.
TCGAAAGCTTTCCTATAGAAAACTTTCGCTATCGAAAGCTTTCCTATAGAAAGCTTACGCTATCGAAAGCTTTCCCATAGAAAACTTTCGCTATCGAAAGCTTTCCTATAGAAAACTTTCGCTATCGAAAGCTTTCCTATAGAAAACTTTCGCTATCGAAAGCTTTCCTATAGAAAACTTTCGCTATCGAAAGCTTTCCTGTAGAAAATTTTCGCTATCAAAAGCTTAAATATAGAAAACTTTAGCTTTCTTTAAAAAACATTCACTTCTGAAAGCATTTCTATTGCAAAAAAAGAACAAAATTAAATGCTTTTTTAAAGCAACTTAAATTTTTTTTTAAAGACAACAAATTTAATCCCTTTTATTTGCAAGTTAAGATATTTTTGCTGATTACACGATCGCCAGACAGACTTTAATAAAAACATAAACGTGTAAAAATATTTATTGATAAAATTTCTTCGATAACTGGGTTAAATCAACACTTACTAAACAATAATTGTCATTAATAAACGAAACAACAATAATTATCAATATCATTATTATTAAAAAAAAAACTTCATTGTCATGTAATGATCATCACGAGTAATGAAGAGCTTAAAAGTATCGTTTTGTGTCCGTCTCATCGTCTGTCCGTATCAATCACATGTGTTTACAGTTTTAATTTCGCACAATTTTTTATAACTTAAAAAAATAAAAACGGACAATTGTTTATAATTAATAATTTATATTTGTTGCCATATTTTTTGTTTATAAAAAAATTCATATTGATTTTTAAGCCACTACCAATTTTGATTTCTTTCAATATTTTTTTTTTATTATTTTGTATGCGATTTTTTCAGTTTTTATTTTTTTAACTTTAACCATATTTTAGCTCACAATTTTTTTTCGTACATTTTCTGTTTTCTCAAGGCATTTCCGTGACTTTAACATTAATTTTTTAGCTTTGCTTTTCATTTTTTCAATTTATAGTTTTTGCAATTACATTTTTCAAAGCAATTTAATCAGTTAATTGAAAATGAATTCCAAACATTGACTCAATTCGTGTCTACTTAAAATTTTACAACTGTTTTCTTCAGTTTTAAATTAGTTAAGAAATTAATTGTCAATATTTGCCAGCGGTTTTGAGTTTATTACCGAAAACAAATTAAAAAATTCTTGAGTAAATGAAATCATGTAAGAGCTTTTTATTGGAAGAAATAAACACATTTTTCGATAAAGATAAATAAAAAGGTTTCTAAACAATTAATTTTTCTATAGGAAAGCTTTCAATATTGAAAGTTTTCATAGGAAAGCTTTCGATGTTGAAAGTTTTCTATATGAAAGCTTTTTCAATTCAAATATTAAATGAATTTAGTGTTTCCCTTTGTAGCTTTGAAAATTAAATTATGTCTTTTTTAGCTTAATTGCAATTATCTTCTTGTGGCCACATAATAATCATGTTTAAGCATTCAATTGACTTTTTATGTGAAAAGATAAAATTATTCATTTTTATTTTTCTTTTAATTCTTTTGATTATAAATTTTTCAAATCATGAAATTTGTTTCGGTTTTATTGTTTTATTCATTGTTTTTATTCGCTCCCATGGAAGGTCATTTGTATTTGGGAATTTCTTTAAGAGATAAAGAAACACTAAAAAATAAAATAAGATTTTTTAATGTTCCTTTGTTTGGTTTATTTGGTACTTAATTTAATATTATAATTACGATTTGAAGATGAACAAAAATAATAAAAGGAGAGTTTTGGAAAATATTTCGCAGAATTATGATTTTGTGAAAAAATTGCGGTGGGAAACATTTTCCCAATACCTTAATTCCGATTTATAACTTGGGATGTGGAGTTGTTTAATAGCTCTCCCGAATCTGCGAAAATGACTGAATCGAATACAAAAATTTAATTAATTTATTGCTTTTAAAAACACGTTCTGTTCAAAGTCATTTTACAAAATTCAAGTTCTTTTCCAGTTTTAGACCTTTTTTATTTCTTTCTAACATTTTTTACTCAAAAATATGTTAACACTCATAAAATTGTTACTTAATAATTCATAATTCTAACAAAGACTTAGGGTACTAAACATTTTCAAAGAAAATTATTAAGTAGCAAGTTTGAAAAACAAACAAAAATATAATATCGCCATCTGAACGAAAAGCAGCTTCTGTAATTTCTCCATTGGTTTTAAAGATATTATACAAAAATCTGGAAAATCTTCGTTATTAAAATCTTATAATCAAGAAAATCGGGTTATATAAAGAAAAGATATTAGTGAAAAATCGGTGAAGTACGAGACAAAAATTATAGATTTTCATTTTTGAAGTTCGAAGATCTTTAAAACCCTAAGAGATAGAGATAAATTTTTCTTAGATAGAGATAAATTTTTCATAGAAAATTTTTGTACTAAAAATGTTTCTATAGAAAATTTTTTTATTAAAAATTTTTATATAGAAAATTTCTTTATTAAAAATTTTTCTATAGAAATAGAATTTTTCTAGAGAAAATTTTTTTTATCAAAAATTTTTTGTAGAAAACTTTTTTATCAAAAATTTTTCTATAGAAAATTTTTCTACAGAAAATTGTTCTATCAAAATTTTTTTTATTAAAAATTTTTCTATAGAAAATTTTTTTACCAAAAATTTTTCTGTAGAAATTTTTTTTATCAAAAATTTTTCTGTAGAATTTTCTTTTACCAAAATTTTTTTTTTAATTTTTCTATAGAAAATTTTTTTATCAAAAATTTTTCTGTAGAAAATTCTTTTATCAAAAATTTTTCTATAGAAAATTCTTTTATCAAAAATTTTTTTATAGAAAATTTTTATATCAAAAATTTTTCTATAGAAAATTTTTATATCAAAAATTTTTCTATAGAAAATTTTCTTACAAAAAGTTTTCTATAAAAAATTTTCTTACAAAAATTGTTCTATAGAAAATTTTTCTATCAAAAATTTTTCTATAGAAAATTTTTCTATAGAAAATTTTTTATCAAAAATTTTTCTATAGAAAATTTTTTTTATCAAAAATTTTTCTATGGAAAATTTTTATTCAAAAATTTTTCTATAGAAATTTGTTTTTAAATTTACAAATTTTTTTTATCAAAAATTTTTCTATAGAAAATTTTTTTTCCAAATTTTCTATAGAATTTTTCCAATTTTTCTATAGAATTTTTTTTTTTTTCAAAAATTTTTCTATGGAAAATTTTTATTCAAAAATTTTTCTATAGAAAATTTTCTTAGAAAAAAATTTACTATAGAAAATTTTTTTATAAAAAATTTTTCTATGGAAAATTGTTAAATTAAAAATTTGTCTTTCCATCAAAAATTTTTCTATAGAAATTTTTTTTATTAAACATTTTTCTATAGAAAGTTTTTTTTATCGAACATTTTTCTATAGAAACAAATATTTTTATTAAAAATTTTTCTATAAAAAATTTTTGGATCGAAAATATCTAAAAAATTGTTTTATATTAGAATTTACTTATGTTTTGAAAAGTATTCCTAATGTTTACAAAAAATAATAGTGCCGTGGCAACAATGTTCGAGATTATATATCTTTGTTCTCTCGAACCATATATTTTGTTGCTATAAATTGGATTTTGACTTGTTTCTTGCCAACTCAGTTAACATCCAAATTCCAACTGAAAGATTTTAGTACTCATTTTCACGAGTTTTATTAATGATCGTGGTATTTACGAAAATTCATCGGCTTCTGGTGGTATGGTCTGCCTACTCCTGTTTACGAGTCTGAGGTGCCCTACTTTGGGGCATATAGCCGCTCCAGTAAAAGCTAGGCTTTCCAAGTTCAGGCTCCCCAACACTTCTGCTATATGCACATAAAATTACATTCCACTGTGTATCGGTACATACATAACTAAAGTGGTGTAGGCTGTCATATGGTTGGACCTAACCGACCATAATACTTTCTTTACTGATATTTTGTTAAAAAAAAATCCGTCCTTTGAACAATAAATATCATTTTAAAAACCACTTACAGTTGAATCGACGATATACTTATTTCAACATTAATCACCTAAATGTATCCTAAGTGTATGTATGTATATCTGTTTGCCTTTAAGTACGCAATTCATTTGTAAAGTAAATATGATTTAATAATTTATTTTACTGTTAAAAGCCCAATAATTAAAGCGTACAGTTAAAGCCAGCAAATTCCAACAAAAATGAAAAAAACAAAAACTCATGAAATTCTGCCCGTACAAAGAATTCAACAGGTGTTTCTTTTTCTGTCTAGTCGAAATCATGCGTATCTGAGTATTTGAAAGCTACAATTCTTCCCGCCGCCCCTCCTCTACTTATCATTTCTTCTTAACACATTCGTTCCAGTTATTAGAAAAGTTACGCGTGAGAATATTTTTTCAAGTTATTTAAAATTGTTTTGTGTGTACCTTTAAGTATTTTACGAATGGGTCTTTTTTTTTTAGTGAAAAAAGCTGCGAGATACTTATGTACTTTGAAATGTATATACTTATGCTAGATTTGTTCATTTATAAAAGATTCTTTGGGAGTTATGCAATAATAACCCGTTTAGAGGTTGTTTTACAACAATTAAAGTAGAACCTGAACTTTTATTACAATTTCATTGCCCCGCTTTTGCTTAAAGGCACTTGAAAGGGCAATAAAATAAGCAACGCATATTTTGAAATAAAAAAAAAAAAAATAGACGCATGTTGGTCTCCCCTTTTTATTTGATATTATCTAGAAGTGACAATAAGTAATCATCATTGGAAAACAATATAAAAATTGTTGACTTAAATTTTTGACTTTGTTAGAATTTTACTACTTTACGGATGGAGATTACGAAACAAAAATTTCGTTATAATATTCGAGAATATTTGTAAATTCTTGAGATATTTTTAGAAAAATATTAACAGCTCTTTTACGAAAGTTATGATAATAATAACAAATGTTAACTTAAACAAAATTACAAAATTCCTTCACGCATTTCAATGGTTGGTTAGGACATAATCTTCAGGAGAAGTATACCTACTTTTAGACAAATCGAAAACCTCGAGTTTTTAGCAATTTTAGAAACACAATCATTACGAATTATGTTCGTAAATCAAAGGAAAATGCTCAGATTATCGACTGAACAAAACTATAGATAAGTTTTTGCTAAAATAGTAATTGCATAATTTTTTCGGACCACTCTTTAACTTAAATTTTCTTCAGATTTGTGAGTGTTTTTGTGTCTCTTGGGGCATTTAAATTAAATATAGACCGATTTTAATGTAATTTAGTAAAGTAATTTTTACTAATATATTATAACGTTTTTCCTTTAAAAACGTGGAAAGAATTTCAAGCAACCGAAACCAAAATTAAAACACTTAATGCAGTTTTACAAAGTTATATTTTTATAAACTTTAGAGTTAATCACTTTTAACATACTTTCACAAAAACTGTTAACAAACTTCACAAAACTGCTTTACAATTATTCTTAGTCACACTGTTCTCTTATACGCGTCTCAATTAAAACTCTTTTCACAATATTCGTTCATCGGCCTTATATAGTAGAGAAGAGAGTTTCTAGCATTTTCTGCAGACGTCAACAAAAAGCTGCTGTCGTTGATTACACTAACAATGTGGCTTACAAAAGTTCATGCGTGTTCCAATGCATTCTCACATGATCAAGAACACACTCACACATGCGTTGTACAAATAGATTTTCTGAAGTTAAAAGCAACAGAGAGAGAGAGAGAGAGTGTGTAGATAAAGAGAGAAATGCTGCTACACTCTTACAGCAAAACATTAAGAGAAAAATGTTATTCTGCTTACAGACACAAACAGAACAACAACTACACCAACAGAAACATTCTAGAAAGCTAGGGGAAGAACTATAAGCAGTGAACTTTACACAATGGGGCGGAGAACTTTAAAACTCGTGACAATATATTATTGTATATTTCATTTTGAGGCTATGAGGTGGTAAAACTTAAATTTTGGCAAGAAAATTCTACTGGAGGTGAAATAATAAACCAGATCTAATATCAAAATGAATGTTTGTGCCAAATTTCATAAACAGAACTTCTAAACTTGTAGTTTACAATGACATACAGGCACTGGTCACACTACTACAGCTGTTCTCTATCGTAGTCAAATAGGATTCTGTAAAACGACTCCAAGAGATCTGTGGTTGTCATGTTCTTTCCTCTTAATTAAAAGGATTATAATCGAACTTTTTTTTTTTTTTTTTGTATTGCCTTATTTTACTGTTAACCCACGAAGCCTTAATGCAACTGAAAATGGGCTTCCTAAGGGATATAAGACATAAAGAGATTGCTTCCAATGAAACAGTAGACTCAAAGATCTTGACTATGCAGATGATACAGATGTTTTAAGTCTAACAAACTGTTAGATATTCAGTTAAAACTAAACGAAATAGATGCTGAGGCATCGAAGTATGGCCTAAGAATAAATACCTCTAAAATCAAGGTAAGGAAAATTAAGATCGAATCTTGAAAATTTTCTTAAAAAAACATAGTCTGAAACGATCGACATCGATCGACATCGTGGACAAGCGGAAATGGAAGGTTGTGGTCCCATGATCTTTATAGGAACTTAAGAATTGCTTATCTGTACCGCTGTGAGCTGAAATATTTAAAACAGATATAGGCATTGTGGGTGAGAGCGCTTCTCATGCATATAAATCAATGTTGGGCAAAGAGAGAATCAGAGAGACTTTGCCCAACATTGATATAAATTCGCTCTTGAGAGTTAGTCGTATTTGTAGTTACTCTCAATTCACAAAAAAAATTAATCTTAGGAAAACATTCGTAAAAGATGGTTGTGTTTTCACAATTCAGTTTATCACGATAATTGAAATTTTTATTAATAAGTAGGCAGAATGTGTGTTTTCTGCAAAATTTTTCTCACACACAGACTCAAAATTTTGACCTCAAAAATTAAAATTTTTGCCAAAAACTGCTCCGATTTTTTACTAATATCTGATCTATATATAAACCGATTTTCTTGATTTATAGTTTTCTAAAAAAAAAATCACAATATTTTGAATATTTTACAAGCAGAAGTGTATAACGCTTTAGATGTTGCGGACTTATTTCCATCTTATATTTCCACCATCCCACTGTGCGTCGTTATAGATTATACCAGAGGAAAGTAAATTGGACACCAATTCGTGGGATTAAACTTGTTTTGTTTTTTTTATCTGGAATTTTTTTTAAATCAAAAGTGGAATAATAAACCAACTTAATTAAGCAGATATCAGCCATTGACAACAGTTTATTAAAAAACGTGGCGGGTAATATTTCAAAGATGGGTGGCCTGTGGAGCCAGTAAGGACATCATTTGACTAAAATAAAGGGTGGTTAAATTGTAAGGGCCGATGTTGAATGTGAACCACACCTAAACGCAAAGTTTTTTTCCGAATTTTATTTGACATTTCTCTATTTTAGACTTACTCAATTTGAACCAAGGAGAGATACACAATCCAACAACGTGTTAAAGTTATCCAGACTTATTATGAAAATGGGCGTTCAAACTAAAATGCATATCGTGCACTTCGTGATTTTTTTGCTCAATTTGATCGTCCAAATGTGCGTACAATCGCAAAAATCGTGGAAAAATTCGAGCAAACCGGGTCTGTAGAAGATGCGAGAACACCAGTGCATGCTCGTACAGCTCGTACTGCAGAAAATATTGCTGCTGTTCACGATAGTGTGGCTGAAGAGCCGTCCACCTCAACTCGTCGTCGTGCCCAACAATTGCAACTCTCACGCTCGTCGTTGATGAACATTATGCATTTACACGCTTACAATGTGCAATTGGCTCAAGAACTGAGCCTCTTGACCATTACAAACGTCGTGAATGGGTAGAATGGTGACAAGAAATGGCAACAGTGAATGATCAATTTTCGAAGAAAATCATCTTCAGTGATGGGACACATTTTTATCTCAGTGGATTCGTCAATAAACAGAATTGCCGCATTTGGGTGAATGAGAATCCAAGAGTGATTGTCGAAAAACCAATGCACCCACAAAGAGTGACTGTTTGGTGCGGTTTATGGGCTGGCGGCATCATCGGGCCGTATTTTTTCCAAAATGAGGCCGGTAAGGCAGTTACTGTGAATGGTGTTCGCTATCGAGAGATGATAACGAATTTTTTATGGCCCTAATTGGAAGATATGGATGTGGACGATATGTGGTTTCAGCAGGACGGTGACACTTGCCACACAGCAAACGAAACAATGTCTCTTTTGCGCAACAAATTCAATGGCCGTGTTATCTCATGTAATGGCGATGTCAATTGACCGCCAAGATCATGTGATTTGGCACCGTTGGATTTTTTTCTTTGGGGTTATTTGAAAGAAAAGGTGCACGTCGATAAGCCGGCAACAATTCAAGAGCTCAAGGATGAGATAATTCGGCACATTAACGGCATAGAACCTCCATTATGCCTCAGGGTCATCGAAAATTTCGACCATCGGATGGAGGTGTGCCGCGGTGGTCACGGCGCCCATTTGGCCGATATTTTGTTCCATACATAATTGAGTAATACCAATATATCATAATAAAACAAAATTACAATAATTTCCTAAATAGTTTGTGTTTTATTCAAAATCAACATCGGCCCTTGAAATTTAACCACCCGATATATATTTTTTTTAATTTCGTTAACCGAACCCTATTTGTAATATATATAGTTCCCACACAACATTCCAATTGGAACAAGGGGTACTTCTCTCAGACAATGAGCTGAATCCGATTCTACTTTTTGGACTTATTGAAAGGGACCTACGTTTTAGCTCCGGCTCCGAACGGCAAATGCATTAGTTAAAGAAGTCTTACATAGCCTAATTCCCAATAACCAGTGGCTAGCTGAGTTATGAGCTAAACCGCTTTTTTGAATTTTTTGTTTTTTAATTTTTGGGTCTGGCCAGGGATCGAACTTGGAACCTCAGGTATGCTAGGCAGATGACTAACCTGCTATACCACGGCGGCTCATTTGTAATAAACTGATATACAAATTTAATAATTACAATCATTTTTATTAAAATGGACACCGCTTACAAGTTCAAATACATTCACATTAAAATTTTCAAAAATCACTTATTAATTGAAACATTTTCCTCAAACAGTTGTAATAACTTACTTTAAATTAATTGAAAGCCAAGTCCTTTTATGAGCTCAACAAAACCAGACACAAACTTACCTAAAAAGAAAAGAAGAAAAAAGTAAAAATAATGTATTAATTTAAACAAAAAGCTTTAAACTAAAGATAATTTTCATAACTAAATTCATATAAATGTTTAACGGCAAATAATTTGTGTAAATATAAAAGTCATCACCGGAAATGAAAAAATCCAGTTAAGAGTTTTTCAAAATCAAAGCAGTTTTTCTTCAAAAAGAAGGTATATATTTGTTAAACAAAAACAACAAACAAAAACAATCATTAGTTAAATAAAGACTAAAAACGAATAAAATTTGTGTGACATGTTTGTTTAGTTGTCAAAAGCAAAATCCTTTATTCAAAACTTCACACTTTATTTTTTGTACCATAAAAGGGAAACACAAATAACTGGAAGTTATGTCAATGCATCGACGGAATTTGCTCGTTTTAAAAAGAAAAAAAAATCGAAAATCAAACAAAAATTCATCACTAATGAAGACCATAAATACAAAAGCAGATGGTGTCAATGGAAGTACTTTGGAGTAAAATGAACAAATATGACAACGAGAAATGGTTTAATATTTGCAATTTGTTTAAAAGCAAATATTAAACTTTAACAAAATGACGAGCGACAAATGATCAGTGCCCCTAACTAACTGCTACGTAATATTTAGTAATGATGGCGATGATGATAATGATGAAGTAGATGTTATCAGATTACATTAAATAAGCAAAGACAGGCGGAAAAGGTTAATGACCCTAAATTTGTCACTATTTTCTGTTACAAATTAATTTGTTAAAAATAATAAATAAACGAAAGGGATTATATAAAGCAATTTACTTTATAAGAAGCTTAAATGAAAATAATAATAATAATAATAATCGTTTTCAAATCGATCGATTTCAGATATATTTTTGACACAATTTTTCCAATTTCCACAAAAAATTCAAACCAAATAAAAAATATGATATCAGTCACAAGGATTAAAGTAGAAATTTACTTTTTTTTGGAGGAAATAACCGAAAAGTATCTAAAAAAATATATCAGAATTCGATCACTTTGAAAACGATCGATTTTTGTCATACCCGGGAATCTTTTGACAAAACTCAGATATTTAATACTTACAAGGCCATGGAATTGGAATTTCTTTATCTTAAAGTATTAACGAAGTTATTGACAATCAAAGTAAAAAATCAGGTATTTTGCAAATTTTGAGCGGGTCATGGGCACCATCTCCCCTCATCCGATTGAGCTTAAACTTTCAAGGAATTATTTCTTTTAGCCGGAATGAAAAATTGCAAAATTTTTATTAGAAAATTTTTTCTATAGAAAAATTTTCATTGGAAAATTTTTTCTATAGAAAAATTTTCATTGGAAAATTTTTTCTATAGAAAAATTTTCATTGGAAAATTTTTTCTATAGAAAAATTTTCATTGGAAAATTTTTTCTATAGAAAAATTTTCATTGGAAAATTTTTTCTATAGAAAAATTTTCATTGGAAAATTTTTTCTATAGAAAAATTTTCATTGGAAAATTTTTTCTATAGAAAAATTTTCATTGGAAAATTTTTTCTATAGAAAAATTTTCATTAGAAAATTTTTTCTATAGAAAAATTTTCATTGGAAAATTTTTTCTATAGAAAAATTTTCATTGGAAAATTTTTTCTATAGAAAAATTTTCATTGGAAAATTTTTTCTATAGAAAAATTTTCATTAAAAAATGTTGGTACAGAAAAATTTTCATTAGAAAATTTTGGTACAGAAAAATTTTCATTAGAAAATTTTTTCTATAGAAAAATTTTTATTAGAAATTTTCTTCTATAGAAAAATTTTCATTAGACAATTTTTTCTATAGAAAAATTTTTATTAGAAATTTTCTTCTATAGAAAAATTTTCATTGAAAAATTTTTTCTATAGAAAAATTTTTTCTATAGAAAAATTTTCATTAAAAAATTTTTGTACAGAAAAATTTTTATTATGAAATTTTTTTATAGAAAAATTTTCACTAGAAAATTTTTTCTATAGAAAAATTTTTTCTATAGAAAAATTTTCACTAGAAAATTTTTTCTATAGAAAAATTTTTTCTATAGAAAAATTTTCACTAGAAAATTTTTTCTATAGAAAAATTTTCATTACAAAATTTTATCTATGGAACATTTTCATTATACAATTTTTTCTATACAAAAATTTTGATTGTAAAAGTTTTTCTATAGAAAAATTTTCATTATAAAAATGTTTCTACAGAAAAATTTTAATTAAAAAATTTTTCTATAGAAAAATTTTTATTAGAAATTTTTTTCTATAGAAAAATTTTCTAAAGAAAAATTTTAAAAAATTTTAAAAAATTTTTCTATAGAAAAATTTTAATTAGAAAGTTTTTTCTATAACACATTTTTCATTAGAAGATTTTTGCTATCGAAAAATTTTCATTGGAAAATTGTTTCTATAAAAAAATTTTAATTTGAAAATTTTTTCTATAGAAAATTTTCATTTAAAATTTTTTTTTATAGAAAATTTTCTTTATAAAAGTTTTTCTATAGAAAAATTTTCTTTATAAAAGTTGTTCTATAAAAAAATTTTCATTGGAAAATTTTTCTATAGAAAAATTTTTATTAGAAATTGTTTTCTATAGAAAAATTTTTATTAGAAAATTTTTTCTATAAAAAATTTTCATTAGAAATTTTTTCTATAGAAAAATTTTCATTATAATTTTTTGTTATAGAAACATTTTCATTATAAAATTTTTCCTATAGAAAAATGTTCATTTTGGTTTTTAAAAGTTTTTTTTTATTAATTTTCATTCATTATTTTTTCAAAAAACATGAGAAAAAAATATATCAGAAATACAAAATTTCCATAATCCCCTAAGAATGGTGTGAATATATAGAATCTAGAGGTAATTTAAATTTTTGATCAATCAATTTCGAGTTGTATTCCCAATTAATTGTATAGCAAACATTAGCACAATTTTAGTAAGACTTACGCCTCTCTTTCCGCCGCCAATGTCACTGACATCATTTTTGCTAGTTTTGTCGATTTATCTTAATTAGTGACCGATCATAATTAATCACCAGTTTTTATTTTTTTTTACATGACTTGATCATCACCAAAGAGCAAGTGTAACTGTCACGTTTGGTCTAATGATAACCAAAAATAGATTGTGTCAAAACCAAATACAACAAATGAATTGAAAAAACGCAACGAATTAAATATTTGCCAAATACAAAAAAATGTTTAATTAATGTTTTTGAAAAATCATTAATTAAATTTTATACAACCAAAAAAAAAATTCATTAACAAATTGTTAAAGAGTCATTCAAACAAAGACTCTGTCTGTCTGTCTGCCAGTCATATGGATCTGAACTAAAGTAAATGTTTGTTACAACTAAATTAAAAGTTCATTCAACTGTTAAGAAAAAAAAGACGTGAATGAAAAATGGAATTTTAAAATATTTTTCTTATTTCGAATTTCGGTGGATAGAGGAGGGATTGGTGGTGCATAACTGCATGAGCATGACATGTTTAAACAATCAAATGCCATTCAATTTAAAACAATTCCAATTACATGTCATAACATTGGGTTTTTCTTTTTTTATTCTGCAGTTTGACATAACATAATGATTGCAGCCCCCAAACCGATTTAATGGCTAAAGAAAAAATTGCATTAATTATGGCCATAAATAAAAAGTAACAACTTTTGGTTTATGGAAATCACAAAATTTCTGTAAGCAACAAAAACAAAAAAGACATTTAATGAAAATTTTCTTAGAGTTTTAAATGACATGTTACATCTGCTTCGTGTTGGTGTTGGCTGATGGCTCCATAGTCTTAGCTATTTAGCCTTGAAAACAACATGAAGCCAAATATTTACAGTAATCCCTAAATATGTGATATCTCGCATTAAGTCATAAATTTAAAACTAGCATCTAAAATCCAGTAGAAATTAAAGAGATTAGTTACAATTTAATTCTAATGTTCTTTTACTTTTTGTAGTCATTCATCACATTTATCAAGGGATTACTGTTAAACTTAAGACTACTATGTTACATTATTAACTAACACACCATGTGTTGTGTATTTGCAAATTTAACTAAAAAGCCTAGAAATATTTAGTTTAATATGCATTTAACATACACTTGAAGAAATTAACGGACAGACGAAACGTATGGCAGGCAGACAGACATATGGACGGAAAGACAACTAACATTAGATGACAAGAAAAAATAGTGGCTGACATACCAACGTGTCATCATTTTACATATTTGCACAAAAACTTAGGAATTATTTTCACTCCTCACCAAATTCATAGAATATGTGCAAAAATCTTAACCCTTTAAGGGGTTAAGATCTCATATAAGAACGAAATAAAATATTAATTTTCATTATAACAATTTTTATAATGAAAATTTTTCTATCGCAAAATTTTTGTAATGAAAATTGTTCTATACAAAAATTTTTATAATGAACATTTTTTTGGGCTTTGGGCTAGAAAAAATTTCAAAATGAAAATTTTTCTAAAGAAAAAATTTCATAATGAAAATTTTTCTAAAGAAAAAATTTCATAATGAAAATTTTTCTAAAGAAAAAATTTCATAATAAAAATTTTTCTAAAGAAAAAATTTCATTATGAAAATTTTTTTACAGAAAAATTTCATAGTGAAAATTTTTCTATAGAAAAAATCTCATAATGAAAATTTTTCCATAGAAAAATTTCATAGTGAAATTTTTTCTATACAAAAAATTTCATAGTGAAAATTTTTCTATACAAAAAATTTCATAGTGAAAATTTTTCTATAGAAAAAATTTCATAGTGAAAATTTTCTATAGCAAAAATTTCATAGTGAAAATTTTTTGTAGAAAAAATGTCATAGTGAAAATTTGTTTATAGAAAAATTTCATAGTGAATATTTTTCTATACAAAAAATTTCATAGCGAACATTTTTCTATAGAAAAAATTTCATAGTGAAAATTTTTCTATAGCAAAAATTTCATAGTGAAAATTTTTCTGTAGAAAAATTTTCACTATGAAATTTTTTGTATAGAAAAATATTCAAATTTTCACTATGAAATTTTTTCAATAGAAAAATTTTTATTATGAAAATTTTTCTATAGAAAAATTTTTATAATGAAAATTTTTCTATAGAAAAATTTTTATGATGAAAATGTTCCTGTAGAAAAATTTTCATTATTAATTTTTCTATAGAAAAATTTTCATTATTTCTATAGAAAAATTTTCAATATAAAAATTTTTCTATAGAAAAATTTTCAATATAAAAATTTTTCTATAGAAAAATTTTCAATATAAAAATTTTTCTATAGAAAAATTTTCAATATAAAAATTTTTCTATAGAAAAATTTTCAATATAAAAATTTTTCTATAGAAAAATTTTCAATATAAAAATTTTTCTATAGAAAAATTTTCAATATAAAAATTTTTCTATAGAAAAATTTTCAATATAAAAATTTTTCTATAGAAAAATTTTCAATATAAAAATTTTTCTATAGAAAAATTTTCAATATAAAAATTTTTCTATAGAAAAATTTTCAATATAAAAATTTTTCTATAGAAAAATTTTCAATATAAAAATTTTTCTATAGAAAAATTTTCAATATCAAAATTTTTCTATAGAAAAATTTTCAATATCAAAATTTTTCTATAGAAAAATTTTCAATATCAAAATTTTTCTATAGAAAAATTTTCAATATAAAAATTTTTCTATAGAAAAATTTTCAATATAAAAATTTTTCTATAGAAAAATTTTCAATATAAACATTTTTCTATAGAAAAATTTTCAATATAAAAATTTTTCTATAGAAAAATTTTCAATATAAAAATTTTTCTATAGAAAAATTTTCAATATAAAAATTTTTCTATAGAAAAATTTTCAATATAAAAATTTTTCTATAGAAAAATTTTCAATATAAAAATTTTTCTATAGAAAAATTTTCAATATAAAAATTTTTCTATAGAAAAATTTTCAATATAAAAATTTTTCTATAGAAAATTTTTCAATATAAAAATTTTTCTATAGAAAAATTTTCAATATAAAAATTTTTCTATAGAAAAATTTTCAATATAAAAATTTTTCTATAGAAAAATTTTCAATATAAAAATTTTTCTATAGAAAAATTTTCAATATAAAAATTTTTTTATAGAAAAATTTTCAATATAAAAATTTTTCTATAGAAAAATTTTCAATATAAAAATTTTTCTATAGAAAAATTTTCAATATAAAAATTTTTCTATAGAAAAATTTTCAATATAAAAATTTTTCTATAGAAAAATTTTCAATATAAAAATTTTTCTATAGAAAAATTTTCAATATAAAAATTTTTCTATAGAAAAATTTTCAATATAAAAATTTTTCTATAGAAAAATTTTCAATATAAAAATTTTTCTATAGAATAATTTTCAATATAAAAATTTTTCTATAGAAAAATTTTCAATATAAAAATTTTCAATATAAAAATTTTTCTATAGAAAAATTTTTCTATAGAAAAATTTTCAATATAAAAATTTTTCTATAGAAAAATTTTCAATATAAAAATTTTTCTATAGAAAAATTTTCAATATAAAAATTTTTCTATAGAAAAACTTTCAATATAAAAATTTTTTCTATAGAAAAATTTTCAATATAAAAATTTTTCTAAAGAAAATTTTTCAATATAAAAATTTTTCTAAAGAAAAATTTTCAATATAAAAATTTTTAATATAAAAATTTTTCTATAGAAAAATTTTCAATATAAAAATTTTTCTATAGAAAAATTTTTATTATAAAATTTTTTCTATAGAAAAATTTTTATTATGAAATTGTTTCTAGCCCAAAAATATTAAAAAGTTGTAATTTTATCCAAAATGTATTTGATCCCCCAAGGGTTAAAAAATGCTTTTTAATACATTCCAAAGATTATTTAAGCGTTTCGTTCTTCCCTTTTTGGAAACATTAATTAAATAGTAAGACAAAAAATTTCGCGCTATAAGTTCAAAAACTCGCGAATAAGAATTTTTCCACTTTTTATTTATTTCAAAAATATTTAAAAGCCGTTAATGTGTTTATATATGTCAAAGTCTTTTTGCTGACAGATTTTATATTTACTTGTCATTGTCAATATCGATGAAAGAAATTTTTCTATTGATTTTAATGAATGGTAGAATGAATCTATTAGGTTGTGCCGAAAGTAACTTCTTATAACCCTAATTCATAAACGATTTATATAATTATTAAAGTCTTATACTCTAGTTGTTTCCGAATTAGATTAAAAGCGATATACTCTCTTTTTAATGGGACTTATCGAAAAGACCATACGCCAAATCAATGTAAAAACCTAACTTAAAATGAAGAGGTCAAAAATACGACCTTCTAGGTTGTTTTGATTTCTATTTTTAACAAATAAAAAAAAGTTATTTAAAAAACAAATAAACAATTTGAAAATGAATTCCAAAAAATCACTGAAGTGTGTGAGAGAAAACTGCGTAATTTATGGAAAAATTTTAAAAGAAAACAAATGAAAATTTTTAATAAAAATATTTTTCAAACAAATTATACCAAAAAAAGAAAGTAATCGCTTTATTAACGAAAATATTTATATTTAATAAATTAAGATTTTTTTTAAAGAGCTTCTTATACGAGTATGCGTTAACAAATAAATAAGACTGATAATAATTGTATAAATTACACAAAATTAATTAAATTTTTTTCTTTTGGAATTATTAATTAGCGGAAAACAATAAAATGCATGAAGAAAAATAAATTCCACTTTTTTTTGCAAGATTGTTTTGAATTATGTGAATTTTAAAAGGGGATTAAACAAGGAAAAAATCGCAGCAAAAGGTAAATGACTTTGAAATTTTATTATAAATTTTCAAAAGAAGAAAAATTTTAAAAAATTAAATCATGAATATTCATTACAAAATTAAATATAAAAATAAGTTGAAAAGATTTTTTAAATAATTTTGAAATGTTTATTAATTCAAGATTAAAGATATGATTTGATAATGTTAAACATTACTTTCGAAAATTTTTGTTGGGAAAAAAATAAGATCATATGTGATCATAATATTTAATATGAGATCAATTTTTTCATCATAAGGAAGAATAAAAGACCAGTTAACTTTAATCTAGGAAGTACGAGTAATGTGGTATACCTATATGTTTAACTAAAGAGGGCTCTAAATAAAATTTGTAGTTGGATTTTCTTAAATAAAAATCAAACCTTTTAATATAAAAACTCTACAAAATACGCAAATATAATGACATATTATACAAAATCATTTAGTATTAAAATGTTTACTTAGTACTCGGGTTTTGCAAAATTATCGACTTTTTTCGGAAACCCTCCCATTAAAGATTTTACAGTTGCTTCTGATACCTTTTTGGAGCATGTGTTCCATCTGCGCTTAAAATCGGACATGTTCTTGGAAATCTTTCCTGTGTTCTTCAATTCCTTTTTTACCAGAGCCCAATACCTTTCCACAGGCCGTAGTTCTGGACAGTTAGGTGGATTTGCCTCTCGTGGTACAAAAATGACATTATTCTTTGAGTACCACTCAAGTGCCTTTTTTCCATAATGGCATGATGCCAAATCGGGCCAAAAAAATGTAGTCACTCTGTGCTCTCTTAAAAAAGGTAACAACGGTTTTTGTAGGCACTCCTTTATATAAATTTCTGTGTTTATTGTGCCAGATGCCACAAATACTTTATTCTTTTGCCACAACTGCAAATAGCTTGCCACACGAGAAACTTCTTAGGGAATTTTGTTTGTTTTTTTTGTGCGAAACTCTTGCCGAACATTGCCCCGTTTATCAGCAACATAAAAATCTTTACCAGGAAGTTGAGAAAAGTCTGCCAGTACGTATGTTTCATCATCCATCACACAACAGGTGTATTTTTTATAAAATCAGACTTCAATTTTTTCGCTCGTTTTTTTGCTTCTAAGTTCTTTATAGCATTGCGATCTGGAACCTTTTGGACTTTGTATGTCTTCAGTCCAGCATAAACTTTGACTCTATGTGCAAAATTCGTAGAACATTTCACCGTACGAGCTGCTTTTTTTAAAGAAGTGTTAGGCGCTCTTCGAAAGAGTCGCTCGACTTCTTTTGCCTTACCAATATCTGTAGGACCTTTTTTCCTCCCTGATCCAGGTTTTCTTTCAATGCTCAGGTTTTCCTTATACCGTCTGATGGCATTAGAAACCGTTCGAGGGTCAACTTTCAAATTTTTAGCTATTTTTTTAAAAGTCCATGACGGATTTTTTTGAAAAGTTTTAATTATATTTTCACGAACTTTTTTTTCGCAGTCCATTTTGATTGAAATAACTATTGAAAATTAATAATTTCTAAAATAATAGTATCTGACATATCTATAGAAACTAATTTGATCAAAAAATAAATTATTTCTTACACTATGGATAAATTTTTTCTAAAATAGTAAATGCATATTTTTTTTAGAACACTCTTTATTTGAATTTAGGTTACCAAATTTCTAGCTTTAGATAAGAGGAAGTGCGGGTAATGTGGTATACCAATATGTATTTAGATTATCAAATTTTTAGTTTTTGTCCGACCAAAATATTCTTTAACCTTCAAATTTCTCTTAAGAAAGAATGAAAGACTAATAAGCTTTAAACTGGAGGAAGTGCGTGTAATGTGGTATACCTATATGTTTTTTGGTACTTTTTTAAACCCACTCTTATCTTTTGAACCAAAGAATATAGTAAGAAACTTTGTACGGCAGTCAATAGATGTGAAGAAAATATTCAACACGTATTTGGTACTTTTTTTGATTTCGGGGGGGCAAAACGGGTAAAAAAAGGGATAAAATGAAAAATTAATAACTCATCAATTAAGTACAGCACAGTGGTTTGAAACAAAAAAAAGTGGTAATAAATCTGTGTCTTCTAAACTGTATCACCGATTGTATCAGCATGCATGAGAGAATTGTTAAGGAGGATCCAAGCTTTCTAAATTTTGGATTTATGATTAGCCACATAGGGTGAATCATTGGGCGTCAAAGTAGACCACCTCAGAAGTAAAAAACAACTTTTGGACCGTGTAGCTCTTTCAATTTTTGTCCAATATGGTTTTAAGATATTTAATTTCAGAAATATAAAAAATCATTTTCTCTTCGATTTTTTTTTTTTGGTTTTTGGCCCATTGTGCATTTGATATTAAACCCAATTATTTAAAAAAAAAAAACTGACGTACAGCCAACAGTTCAGGAAACAAAGCAATGAAAAGCATTTTTAAATATTTTAAACCATTTTATGTTGAGAAATTTTCAAAGTCAAATATTTTTAGTTGATCGAAAAAAGTGAATTTCTTTCTCAAAAGATGCTATTAATTTTTTTTACTTTTTAAAAATAAGTTTTTTATTGAAAGTTATTGTTTTATTATTCGTAGAGAATGGGGTTCTAGAGTGACTTGAAACCAAAATTCAAGTCACTGCAAATATATCAAATTTTTAAGAAATTTGTCAAATTTTTAAGAAAATTTTGGTATTTTCGAACATTTAACAAAAAAGCCAATGCAATTTTGTAACTTTCTGAAATGCAGTTATATAGTCCCATATATTCTCTTTAGATTTCAAAAATAAAAATAGCGCAAATTCATAAATGAATCCAGAAAATTTGAATTTTATAAAAAATGGAAAATTTCTTTTTACCAAAATTGTAATTGCAAAAAAAAAGGGTTTAATGTTTTGAAATTTTTTCTATCTTCTATCTTCTATATCTTTAAAAAAATGTCCGCGTCTGTTTGTCTGTTTGTATGTTGTTTGTTGGGAAGGATCTCCGAAACTAGCGGACCGATTTTCTGAAATTTTGACAGTGTAGTATTGTGTGACCGGTGGTGACTATAGGCAAATTTTTTTTCGAAATCTCAAGTGGGCGTGACTCCTCCCATATAACTCATATATTAAAAATGACAAATATAGGCGACCAAGAGGCTCGGTATTTCTGAAATTTTGACAGTATGTTAAGGTGTGACCTATAGATAAAATAGACCAAATTTTTTTTTTCAAATCCCAAGTGGGCGTGACCAATCCCATATAATTCAGATTTTAAAACATACAAATATGGATGATCAAACCGACCAATTTTTCTGAAATTTAGACAGTGGAGTATGGTGTGACCGGTAGATAAAATAGTCTAGAGTGTTTTCTGAAATCTCAAGTGGGCGTGACCCGTCCCATATAACTCATATATATTAAAAATGATATATATGAATGACCGAGCGGCCCGATTTTTCTGAAATTTAGACAGTATGGTAGGGTGTGATCGGTGGTTAAAATAGGCCTAGTTTTTCTTTTAAATCTCAAGTGGGCGTGACCCCTCCCATATAACTCATATTAAAAATTGCAAATATTGATGACCGAGAGGGCCGATTTTTCTGAAATTTTGACAATATGAAAAGAAATTTCAAGTGGGCGTGACCCCTCCCACATAAGTCAGGTTTTAAAAATTACAAATATGGATGATCAAACCGACCGATTTTTCTGAAATTTAGACAGTGCGGTAAGGTGTGATTGGTGGTTAAAAAAACTAAGGCTTTTCTCTGAAATACCAAGTGGGCGTAACCCCTCCCATATAATTCAGGTTTTAAAAATTACAAATATGGATGATCAAACCGACCGATTTTTCTGAAATTAAGACAGTGTTGTAAGGTGTGACCGGTGGTTAAAATAGGCGAGGGTTTTTCAGAAATCTCAAGTGGGCGTGACCCCTCCCATTTAAGTAAAATATTAAAAATGACAAATATGGATGACCGAGCCGACCGATTTTTCTTTAATTTTTTACAGTATATATTGAGTTACTGATAGGTAAAATAGGCTACATTTTTTTTGGAAATCTCAAATGGGCGTGACCCCTCCCATATAAATCATATATAAAAAATGACAAATATGGATGACCGATTTTTCAAAAATTTTGATTGTGTATGTGTGACCGGTGGGTAAAATAGGATTGGATTTTTTTAATCTCAAGTCAATGATAAGATGAAAACGATTTAACCTAATTAATTAAAGTTTTAAATGTGATTATTTTCATACAGAAAATGGATCAACGGTAACCTTGGAATTGGAAAATGGGGATAAAATTTCCCCTTTCTTTAAAATTGTATATCTTGAGAACGGCTTTCTTTCTAAATGTTTTTTTTTTTTCAGTCCAAGTTAGGATTATACATTAAGAAAAATTTACCATATTTACCAAATACATTAATAAAGGATTCAATTTAATAAATAAATAATAAATTTAATAAATAAAGAAATGATAAAACTGAAAAATGTTTGTGTGTTTCTGTTCGGATGATAATCTGCGCTTTATGTTGATATTTGTTGGACACAATAATAATAATTCGTATTTATTCAGTCCCTCAAATTATACATAATGTGAGGTTTTCGCTCTGTCTAGAATTAGGGATAATCCTCCTGATGAGATGGTCTAACCAACCATCGAAACGCGTCGAGGAAAGGTTTCCCCACCAACATTTTTTGGTTTTATCAAAAAACTATTTATTACAATAATAAATAATTGTAATAAATTGGGATTCTTAGTGCAATACACTACAGTAAAACTTTTTAATTAAATGTTTGATGTCCCAAATTTTGATAAACCTTTTTAAAAATATTTCATAATTGTTAATTTTTAAAGAAAGTGTTAACACAGTAATAAGTTAAAAACTTTAACTGCCAACCAGGGCAACGCCGAGTAAAATCAGCCCGTAAATAATAAAATAAACTTTATTACTGCAAAAATTTAGTTATGTACCTTGTACAGTTTTTCAGAAATTTAAAGTCAAATTTTGCAAAAAAAAAAAAAATATCACTTTTTAGTTTTTTTTTGTAGATTTTTCCCATAAGTTATAAGGTCTTTTACACACCAAAAAAAACAAATTTAACCCTTTCTTCTATAAGGTCAAAGTTCAAATTTTGGATTTTTTTTTATTTTGTACAGGAAAATGACGGAATATTAAGAATTTGTTACCAAATTTTGTAATGGTAATTTTTATTAACATTAAGTCTTTTAAATAAAATAACTCTAAAATAACTCTTATTCTAAATATCTCTGCAACTACTAAACACTAGAGAACTAAAAGAAAATCTTACTGTTAACAAATTTATATTACGAGTATTTTAGAATTTTCATTCAAAATTTTGTTCACGATTTTCAAAACTCCTTTAAGTACCAAAAAAACAACTTAAAAAACCAATTGATTCCTATCATTAGAGGGTGTCTGACGCCTACCTACTTTGTTTTATTTAAACAAACTCAAATTATTTAAAATTTTAATTTTACTATTATTTCATTATTAGACCCATAAAAATGTCTAACCATCAGTAACAACATATTTTTCCTAAATATGTCAAGCCGGCTAAATGACAAAACAACAAACAAAGTCAGTTAAATGGAAAAAATTAAAGCATTTCCGGTTTCAAACAGACACAACAAACGGGGACGGACTGACAGACAAATGAACTTACAAAACGACATGTATGTTATAGTACATCGCCATAGCCATAAATGTATGCCACGCACTGTTTTATAGAACAAATAAATGACATCCAAAGTAAATTCTGTTAATATGGAATAATAAATAAAATAAAATGCATTTAATATTCAGTTCAGAACAAACGAATGAATGAATGAATGAAAAATGAATCAAAACTGAACAAAAGAAACTCGAGTATTTTAAATTAATTTGTTGTCTTTTTTTTTTTTTTTGTTAAGTAAATAATTTTCTTTAATGTTCATCTCCAGTTAAAAAAAAGACAAAAAAAACAATCATGGAAATTAACAAAGTGTAATCATGTGTCAACATGTTAATAGAAGTAATTGTTTTATTAAGAAACAGTGGGTCGAAGAAGTCTTTACACCAAATTTCTATTAAAAACAAATGTTAACAGAATTACTTCTATACTGATTACAAAGTTGACAAATGGATACGTCTACAAAATTATAAAGTATTTTTTACCTTTATCCGAAAAAGTGAAATTTACGTTTTTATCAAAAAAATTTTTATAGAAATTTTTTTTTTATCAAAAATATTTTTATAGAAAATTTTTTTATCAAAAATTTTTCTATAAAAAATAATTTTATCAAAATTTTTCTATAAAAAATAATTTTATCAAAATTTTTGTATAAAAAATTGTTTTATCAAAAATTTTTCTATAGAAATTTTTTTTATCAAAAATTTTTCTACAGAAAATTTCTTCATCAAAAATTTTGTATAGAAATTCATTCTTTTTGAGTCATTCTTTTTGAATAATATTTACATCCCGACAATTTTTGTTATTTTTTGAAATTTCTTTTATCAAAAATTAAAAAATAAAAAATAATTTTATCAAAATTTTTCTATAAAAAATAATTTTATCAAAATTTTTGTATAAAAAATTGTTTTATCAAAAATTTTTCTATAGAAATTTTTTTTATCAAAAATGTTTCTATAGAAAATTTTCTTATCAAAAATTGTTCTATAGAAAATTTTTTTTATCAAAAATTTTTCTATCGAAATTTTTTCTTTTCAAAAATTTTCTATAGATTTTTTTTTTTTTTAATTTTCTATAGAATTTTTTTTTTTTTAATTTTTCTATAGATTTTTTTTTTCAAAAATTTTTCTACAGAAATTTTTTTTTTTTTCAAAAATTTTTCTATAGAAAATTTGTTTATCAAAAATTTTTCTATAGAAAATTTTTTTATCAAAAAATTTTTCTATAGAAAATTTGTTTATCAAAAATTTTTCTATTGAAAATTTTTTTATAAAAAATTTTTCTATAAAAAATAATTTTATCAAAATTTTTGTATAAAAAATTGTTTTATCAAAAATTTTTCTATAGAAATTTTTTTTATCAAAAATTTTTCTATAGAAAATTTGTTTATCAAAAATTTTGTATAGAAATTCATTCTTTTTGAGTCATTCTTTTTGAATAATATTTACATACCGACAATTTTTGTTATTTTTTGAAATTTCTTTTATCAAAAATTTTTCTAAAGAAATTATTTTTATCAAAAATTGTTCTATAGAAATTTTTTTTTATCATAAATTTTTCTATCGAAATTTTTTCTTTTCAAAAATTTTTTATAGAAAATTTTTTTTTTTCAAAAATTTTTCTATAGAATTTTTTTTTTTCAAACATTTTTCTATAGAAAAAAATTTTTTTTTTCAAAAACTTTTCTATAGAAAATTTGTTTATCAAAAACTTTTCTATAGAAAATTTTTTTATCAAAAATTTTTCTATAGAAAATTTGTTTATCAAAAATTTTTCTATAGAAAATTTTTTTATCAAAAATTTTTCTAAAGAAAATTTTTTTATCAAAAATATTTCCATAGAAAATTTTTTTTACAAAAATTTTTCTATAGAAAATTTTTTTATTAAAAATTATATAAAAAAATTTTCTATAAAAAATCATTTTAGAAAAACTTTTTCTATAGAAACTTTTTTTTATCAAAAATTTTTCTATAGAAACTTTTTTTATCAAAAATTTTTCTATAGAAAATTTTTTTATTAAAAATTTTTCTATAGAAAATTTTTTTTATCAAAAATTTTTCTAAAGAAAATTTTTTTATCAAAAAGTTTTCTATAGAAAATTTTTTTACCAAAAATTTTTCTATAGAATTTTTATTTAATCACAAATTTTTCTATAGAAATTTTTTTTATCAAAAATGTTTCTATGGAAAAATTTTTTATCATAACTTTTTCTATAGAAAATTTTTGTATCAAAAATTTTTTTTATAGAAAATTTTTTTCATAGAAAATTTTTTTTATCAAAAATGTTTCTACAGAAAATTTTTTTATCAAAAAGAAAATTTTTTATCAAAAATTTTTCTATTTTTCTATTTTTTTATAGAAAATTTTTTTGTCAAAAATTTTTCGATAGAAAATTTTTTTATCAAAAATTTTTCGATAGAAAATTTTTTTATCAAAAATTTTTCTATAGAAAATTTTTTTTATCAAAAATTTTCTATAAAATATAATTTTTACCGAATAACTTTCCAAAGAAAAATATTTTTATTAAAAATTTTTCTATAAAAAAAAATTTGGATCGAAAATATCTAAGGTCTAAAATTATTTAATAATTAATATTAGAATTTATTTCTGTTTTGAAAAATATTCCCAATATTTACAAAAAAAACCCCAATGTTTACAAAAATTATAGTGTCGTGCCAACAATATTTCTTTTCTCTCGAACCATGTATTTTGTTGCTATAAATTAGATTTTGTTTTGTTTCTGGCCTATTTTGTTTTCACGATATTTATTAATGATCGTGGTATTTACAAAAATAAAAAAAAATCATCGGCATCTGGTGGTATGGGCTGCCTGCTCCTGGTTAAAAGTTATAAAATACAAAAATCATTTTTCTCGTCGACTTTTTTTAGTTTTTAACCCATTGTACATTCGATATTGACACACAGCCAATAGTTCAGGAAGTAAAACAGTGAAAACCGTTTTTAAATATCTTGAACCGTTTAATGTCGAGAAATTTCCAAAGTCAAATGTTTTTCGCTGATCGAAAAAAGTGCATTTTTTCCTCAAAGAGAAGAGAAGATTTTTATTAAAAGTAAATGTTTTATTATATGTACATTCGTAGATAATGGGGTTCTAGGATGATTTTAAACCAAAATTTTAATCAGTGCAACATTCCCATTATTTATTTTTATTTTTTAAGAAAATTTTTGTGTTTTCGAACTTATAACAAAAAAGTCAAGCCGATTTTGCAAATTTCTGAAAAGCAGTTATATAGTTCCATAGATTTTCTTTAGATTCAAAAATAAAAAGTAGCGCGAATTCATAAACGAATTCAGAAAATCGAATTTTATAAAAAATGGCAAATTTCTATACACCAAAATTTTGAATATAATTTGTAAAATTTTTCAGAAAATTTTTGTGTTTTCGAACATATAACAAAAAAGTCAAGCCTATTTTGAAACTTTCTGAAATGCAGTTATATAGTTCCATATATTCTCTTTAGATTTCATGAATAAAAGTAGCGCGATTTCATAAACGTATCCAGAAATTTTGAATTTTATAAAAAAATGGGAAATTTCTATTTACCAAAATTTTAATTGCAAAAAAAGGTCAATTGGGTTTATTTTTTTTTAAATTTTTGAAATTGTTTAACACAAACAATAAAATAAACTTTATAACTACAAAAAATTATCATATAAATTTTCTCAAGATCTTTCTGCATTTATGTACGAACATGTGCGATCACTTTATGCACTCACTGTTCACCGTTGACATCTGTTTTATTACAAATATGGAATCTCAACCCGATGCAATTCATAAATGGATGAGTGTTTTGTTTACATCTATTACAAAAAAGTTCATACTTACAAAATATACAAAAAATTTCTATAAACTTACTATGACTTATATGTGAATACATAGAACTTTTGTGTCAACCCCTTTTTTTATTAAACAAAAATATTTCAATTTTTTATTTTTTCATCTCGTAAATGCGTGTTTACGACAGTAAAATGTTTTCAAACTGTGTCGTCGCATGAATGCAGTCGAAGAAGAATTCCATGACATGCAGCTATGGATGAAGCAATTTTCAAATATTTCATTCATAAAAATCATACAAATGTGACACAACAGCCTTGATCTTAGGCAGCCATTAAATTTTATAGAAATTTTCGTGGCATTTGAATGTACTCGCGAGCATTACTCTAACATGTGAAGACTTATGCATTTTATATTGTAAATTTTACAATGTAAAACAAAATACCGAGTATCATCATCATCAAAATTGTGAAATTTTTAAAATTCATGCAAAAAAAAATATTTTTAGATATTCTCAGCATGATAGCAACATTAAATGAAGATTTCGGCATATTGGTTGCATTTTATTTCAAAACAAGTAAGAGTGTTATATTCGGCTGTGCCGAATCTTATATACCCACCATCAAGTTGTGTTAAATTCAGAAACAGGTTGCAGCTAATTCAAAATCTGGACCAAAACTGAAAAAATCGCTAAGCTAATTGGTATTGTTGGTATAACCTTTGGCCTAAATTCGGTTGCCGTAGCTCTATAGTTCAATATTTAAAAATATTTAGTAGTTTCCTCAGTATTTACTTTGATCAAAATTCGGTCTCATAACCGGGTATAGTTTTACATTAATAAGTTGCTAAATACTTTTCGTTAATATGTAGCTAGGCTAAACACGTAATACGGCAGGTCCATATATTTCGTTAGAAGTTCCTAATGCATTCATCATATATAAAGTCTGGGCTGGACATTGATTGATGCCTATCTAATTTCATAGGTGCAATCTTAATATAATGAATGTACCTCCAAATATTTTTTTTATTGTAGATATAAAAAGGGGATGTTATATATATATAAGAATTATAGCCAAATGTTGACCGATTGTAACAAAATTTTACACACTGGCTGGTATATATATAGAGCTTATTATATAGTGACCATAGCTATCATAGTTTCTAATTTAATAGCTTTTAACTGACCTTTGCTAAAATTTTTGGTTTCCGTGAGTGTTTTTAATATGAAAGCTAAAGTCAAATATGGACTGATTCCAATAAAATTTGATGAACCGATCAAAAATTGCATAAAACTTCCCTATTTTAAATTTAATCGTCATAGCTATTACAACTGTATTCAATTTATCAGCATTAATGCGTTTCGCGGGGCGGGGTTATATGGGAGGTCTAACTAAATTTGAACCGATTTTGTCCATTTTCAACACACATCTTTTCAAAGATATCCAAAATTCTTTTGTAAAATTTTGTCCCTCTAGCTCTTTTCGTTAAGGCGCTATCGTGCTTTTATCTGACGGACAGACGAACATAAACAACCTTTTCTTTATGTATTTTTGTGTTTCCATAAGTTTTTTATATGGGAGCTATGGTCAAATGGTGACCGATTGTGACAAAATTTAGCACACTGCCTGGCATTGACATAAGACTTCCTTGTGCTTAATTTAGTCTTACTAGCTCTTGTAGTTAAGGAGCTATGACGATTTTATCTGACGGACAGACGGACATAAATCCCCTTTTCTTTTTGAATTTTTGTGTTTTCGTAAGTTTTTTATATGAGAGCTAGGTCAAATAGTGACCTCCTCGTGCTAAATTTAGTGATTATATCCATTATAGTTTTAGATTTATTGACATTTAAGTGCATTTTAGGTGAAATTTTGGCTGTTTCCGTAAGTTTTTTGTATGGAAGCTATGACTAAATGTCAACCGATTTTGATGAAATTTTATATGCGGTCTAGGGCTTATGCAAAACTTCTATATACCAAATTTTATCATCATGGCTATTATAGTTTGTCATTTATTAGCAAATAAGCGATTAGCGTAGGCGAGGTTATACGGGAGCTATGGTCAAATGTTAACCGATTTTGCCCAATTTCAATACCAACATTTTCTCAGTGATGAAGAATCTTTTTACTTAGTTTCATTGAGCTAGCTCCTTTCGTTTATGCGTTATCGTGATTTCAACAGACAGACAGACAGACAGACGGACATCGCTCAATCGTCTTAGAATTTCGTAAGGATTCAGAATATATATCGTTTTTTATTTTTGGGCCAATATTAAGAAAATTACAAACGGAATGACAATCTCAATATACCCCCCATTCTTTTTGATGGTGGGTATAAAAATAAATATTCATATTTATTTAGTTACACTAGACTTTTGCATTACTATTAGCATTAAGTATAAATTTCAATAAAATTTTTGTTAATCAAAATGTTTTTGCACAAACATATTTGGTACTTTCTTCAAAGTAATGCATTCCTTTTGAATTAAATAATGAAATGCAAAAAGAAATGCATTAAATTATTTTTCTTAGAGATATGTTTTCCACACTTTTAAAGCTTTTTTAAAAATAATGCATTACTTTTTCTAAAATAATGTAATGCCAAAAGTAATGCATTATTTTTTATTATCTAATTTTCAAACCCATATATCTCGCTTTCAAAAAAAATATATTATACCCTGACACCACTAAAAATATATGTAGATTTTGCATTATAATAATTAATGCAAAGAGCATTGCATTACTTTGTATTATTATATCACAAATCCATTATGTGTTCCTTCAAAATAAAATCCTGAGAAGTTCTTACAGAAATTTTTTCCACACACTTAAGGCTCTTAAAAAAAATTGAATTACTTTTCCTAAAATAATGTAATGCAAAAAGTAATGCATTGTTATTTATAATCAAATTCTCAAATCCATATCTCGCTTTCAAAAAAAATATATTATACCCTGATACCACTAAAATTGTATATGGATTTTGCATTAAATGTAATGCATTATTTTCATCATTATATCTTGTTTAAAAATAATGCATATCATACCTTAAAAAATTCTTCCTTGAGACATTTTTTGCACACACTTTGAACTTTTTAAAAATAATACATTATTTTATTTCAAAAAAATAAATATTCATATTTATTTAGTTACACTAGACTTTTGCATTACTATTATCATTAAGTGTAAATTTGAATAAAATTTTTGTTAATCAAAATGCTTTTGCACAAACATATTTGGTACTTTCTTAAAAGTAATGCATTCCTTTTGAATTAAATAATGTAATGCAAAAAGAAATGCATTACATTATTTTAAATCCATTATGTTGTTTCAAAATAATACCGCGAGAAATACTTCTTAGAGATATGTTTTCCACACATTTTAAGCTTTTTTTTTTAAATATTGCATTACTTTTTCTAAAATAATGTAATGCCAAAAGTAATGCATTATTTTTTATTATCTAATTTTCAAACCCATATATCTCGCTTTCAAAAAAAATATATTATACCCTGACACCACTAAAAACGTATGTAGATTTTGCATTATAATAATTAATGCAAAGAGCATTGCATTACTTTGTATTATTATATCACAAATCCATTATGTGTTCCTTCAAACTAAAACCCTGAGAAGTTCTTCTTAGAGAAATTTTTTCCACACACTTAAGGCTCTTAAATAAAATGCATTACTTTTCCTAAAATAATGTAATGCAAAAAGTAATGCATTGTTATTTATTATCAAATACTCAAATCCATATCTCGCTTTCAAAAAAATATATATTATACCCTGATACCACTAAAATTGTATTTGGATTTTGCATTAAATGTAATGCGTTATTTTCATCATTATATCTTGTTTAAAAATAATGCATATCATACCTTAAAAAATTCTTCTTTGAGACATTTTTTGCACACATTTTGAACTTTTTAAAAATAATGCATTATTTTATTTCAAAAAAATTAATATTCATATTTATTTAGTTACACTAGACTTTTGCATTACTATTAGCATTAAGTGTAAATTTGAATAAAATTTTTGTTAATCAAAATGTTTTTGCACAAACATATTTGGTACTTTCTTAAAAGTAATGCATTCATCTTGAATTAAATAATGTAATGCAAAAAGAAATGCATTACATTATTTTAAATCCATTATGTTGTTTCAAAATAATACCGCGAGAAATACTTCTTAGAGATATGTTTTCCACACATTTTAAGCTTGTTTTTAAAATAATGCATTACTTTTTCTAAAACAATGTAATGCCAAAAGTAATGCATTATTTTTTACTATCTAATTTTCAAATAAATATGTTTCGCTTTCAAAAAAAATATATTATACCCTGACACCACTAAAAATGTATGTAGATTTTGCATTATAATAATTAATGCAAAGAGCATTGCATTACTTTGTATTATTATATCACAAATCCATTATGTGTTCCTTCAAAATAAAACCCTGAGAAGTTCTTCTTAGAGAAATTTTTTCCACACACTTAAGGCTCTTAAAAAGAAATTGCATTACTTTTCATAAAATAATGTAATGCAAAAAGTAATGCATTGTTATTTATAATCAAATTCTCAAATCCATATCTCGCTTTCAAAAAAATATATTATACCCTGATACCACTAAAATTGTATATGGATTTTGCATTAAATGTAATGCATTATTTTCATCATTATATCTTGTTTAAAAATAATGCATATCATACCTTAAAAAATTCTTCTTTGAGACATTTTTTGCACACATTTTAAACTTTTTTAAAATAATGCATTACTTTTTGCATATTGTAATGCAAAAAGTGATGCATTATACTCAATTACTAAATTTTTAAATCAATGTATCTCGTAATAAAAAAAAATTATTATACCCTAATACCACTAAAATCGTATGTGAATCGATTTTCAAAAATTTTTGTAATTTTTTAATTCTTAGAAAAATTTCTGTGACAATGTCACATTTTCTGAAGTCTTTTGTAATTTTATGCTTTTTGCGATAAAATTTTTATATGGGAGCTATGGTCAAATGTGGGCCTACCACTGAATTTTATGCATGTTTATATTAAAACCTATAAATATATGAAAAATTTTGAAACAAAATTTGACTTCTAAAGTATATTCTTGCATGAAAGATATGGTAGCCCGATTTTAACTGTCGCGACCAATATTTGTGCAAATAAAATACGTTTCTGTAAAGGCGAATACTGCACAAGTGTGGAACCCGTAATAACGATCAAATCTTCCTTGTATCAAAAAGAATATCTGCTAAATTTAATTAAGTTATGGTGAAAATTTATACGCGTACTTTGAGCACCAGCTTTACATGGACTATAGAAGTCATTCAAAGTCGATCGGCAAATATACTTTTGACTGGTGATTTTTGAGCAATTTTAACCTTAATTATTCAAAGATAACGGCTGTTAATGGCTATTGAAGAGCTGATTGTGCGATTTTTATTCTTCTAACTTGATGAAAACCTACAATGAATTTTTTTATATTTTTTTTTAATATGGTCTCTACAGAGTATGAAAATTTAATCAATGATTAGGTTTTATCATTTTTATATCCTTCAAGGATTTTCAGGACACGCACAATTGATGCATCTCGGCCGATTTTCATAACAAAATAAAATGTTTATAGCATTTAACGACTTCAATTAGTTTGAAGTATTAAAGTTTATAATATTTAGCTTGTATATGTGCACTTCATTATTTGTAAACAATTAATACTTTTCGTATTTAATGACACAACTTATTTCCAAGGCTCATTTTGCTAAAACAGAAAATGTGACTGAAGAATTTTGCAATAATTCAAGTAATGGTAAATCAAACCGAAGAGAAATGTGAGAAGCCAATATAAAAAAGCAGCACAATCGATGCTGGCATGCACTTTATTTTACACTGGCCTAACAGGAGCAAAAATATTGAAACCCTAACCCACCCACACAATCGATGCATCACGGACTGAAAGGGTTTAGGCTCATGTTTATAGTGACAAGTCCCTAGCAATTGACGCACGGGATGTTAAAAGTCAATATTAAAGAATGTTGAGATTGGACCCAGATAAAAGATTTGAGGTGTACTAGGGGTCAATAGGGGTCTATCGACTCAAAAATGGATTTCATATAATTCTAGATTGTGTATTTTATATAAATTGAAAAATTCTTAAACAAAAACGGTTTGAGATTAAGTAAACTTTTTTATTTCTTGTTCCGCCCAAAAATTCTATATTAAGACCATTTTAGGTCATTTAAAAGTTTACATATAAAAATGCAATTGAACAAAACCGGTTTTAAATTTAGCCAAATTTATTTTTTTGTTGTGAAATCCAATTTTTCCCGTCATAAATGAACTATAATTTCAAATATATGGCTGTCGCAGCAGACCTTACAGTAACCCATTCGATCCGAGACCAATTTTTGACCACCTTTTCGAGTGCATGGGGCATTAATTACTCAATTGTATTTAGTTTGTTGGCATAACACATTTCGGTCAAATAATGAGTTTCATTTCGTTAGAATGACATAAGTATTGCCAGATTCGAATTAACGGCCATTCAAATTTAAACCGAGAGTTGGCCCACCATTTATAGATGCAGTAAATAATAACTCATTTATAAATTAATATTTTTGTGCAAGAACAAAATTTTACGATATTCGGAAGAAGAATTTCTACAAAAATTCAAGTTATTTTTTTTTTTTTTTGTAAGGTCATGTGCTTTAGGCAAAAATAAGTAGGATAGGAGCAGGGGAAGCTCTACTCCTCATACAAAAAAATAATAATTGTCGAGTTTTTTATATCAAAGTATAGCTTTTAAACTATATAAACTCGACGTTTTGGTCAATCGTAGTAGTACGTACAAAAATGTTGTAGGAGAGGCACAAGGGGAACTTTAGCCCCCATACAAATAAAATATTTATATACGTTTTTCTTCTGAAATTTTGCAGGTAAAGTTCAAACTTTGTACAAAAATTGTGTTTATCAAAAATTCTGTTTATCAATTAGAGTAGATTTATCAAAAATTAGCAGGAGCAGAGGGAGTTTCATCCCCTATAGAAAAACCAATATCATAGCGTAGTTTTAGAAGATTTAGAGGTAGGGTTATTGAACTAAGCAAAATAAGTTTTTGGTTAAAATAAACAAGATGGAATCTAGAGGAGCTCCGCCTCTCATTCTACAAAAATCATCAGTATCGCTTATCTTCATAACTATAGAAGTTATAAAACTCCGTCGTTGCCCGTTTTTTCGAACAATTTAAATTTGTATATGAGATCACAAATGCTTTAAAGGCTTATATTGCCCAAACTAAACTCATTAGAAGAAATATGTTGAAATTTTGAAGACCATAACTTTTATAGTTATGAAGTTATACAACCAAAATAAATCATGCTATTTTTTAATTTCTTCATTATAAAGTATTTTTCCGTTTACTTTTTGTGAAATATCTTTTTTTCTAACTAAATAAATATCCAATTCAAAGTAAATTTCAAACAACTTCAAAACTCTAGATATTGACGCTCCCATTTTGGGTTTTTTTGGGGAAGTTTTAGATTTGTTTTCTGTCTGTCTGTCGATTTGTCTTTCTGTATTTTTTGTTAGTTTTTCCATTTTATTTGAAAACATGAACATGAAAAACAATTACAAAACAAACAACTTTTTTAGGAAAAATTAGAAAAAATTTACTGAAAAAGTTTTGTAACAATTGAATAGAATACTCGTATTTGTTTAATGTTATTTTTGTTGTATTATAAAAAAAAAAATTGTTTTATTATAAAAATGTTGCAAAACTAAAATTAAATCAAATCAGTTCGATTTCTGGGGAATTATAATGATATACAAAATCATCTTTTACACAGAGAAAAGTTTACATAAATTTGTTGAGAAACAAAAAATATAGTCCAAGCAACAAAATTTAATGGTTGCGGTAACTAAATTTTAGGTTATGTCAAAATGTAGCTTAGCTCAATTGAAATTATGTTATTACAATTAAAAATTTAGTTTTAACAATTAAACTTCTTTTTTAAATAATTAAAAGATCGATAGAAGGAATTAAAAATTGAATCGAAGGAATTAAAAATTTAATTAAGAAATTAAATTATTAAATTAATTTTAATTAAAGGAAATTAAATTTAATTAAAGGAATTAAAAATTGAATTGAAGGCAATTTCAATTTAATTAAAGGAATTTAAAATTTAATTGATTCAATTAAATTTTTAATTGAATCAATAAAAAATTTAATTGAATCAATAAAAACTTTAATTGAATCAATTAAAAATTTAATTGAATCAATTAAAAATTTAATTGAAACAATCAAAAAACTTAATTGAATCAATTAAAAAAATTTAGTTAAAACAATAAAAAATTTAATTGAATCAATTTCATAATCTCCCTATATAAACAAAAATCCTATATTTCTCAAAATTTTCGCTTTGAAAATTTGTCATCATTATTTCACTTAAACTCCCTCATTAAATGCGTGAATTGTTGTCGCTAAATATTTTATTTGTGTGGAAATTCACCCGCATTATTCATCGTCTAATAACTAAATGCCACCACAATGACAAAACAAATGTTGTAGAAAATTATTTTAAATAAATGAAAATATGTGTGTGACACATTAAAACAAATTTTTAAACAATTGACACAAAATGAGGTGCAGTTGAGTGAACACACAAAACAAAACGTAACGTAAACAAATGTAAATTTTCAAATTTTCATGTAAAAAATTAAAAAAAAAACTTTTGATTTCATTTGAACAAAACGAATGAATAGTCAGACAATGCGAATTAAAACAATGTCGGTGGATTGCGACCAGTTGATACTCTGCATCATCGATGTCAAATGTGGAGTTAACAATTAAGAAGTTTATTTTTTTTAATACTTTTTGTATTAAGTACAATTCAAAAAATATCTCCATATTTAAGTCATGTCAGATATTAGGGTCGTTATTGAAGCTGGGATCAAATTTAGTCCTGTTGTCTCAAAATTTAGCACAATGATTTATGTATGTTATATCTGATGTAGAAGCTTATCTCTAGAGTATTTAACCCTTTTAACGCCATTTGTTACTTATAAGCAACATTGACAATTGTTGGTCATAATTTCTTTAGTTTTTGTTGTTTTTGCTAACTATTTTTCCCCAACTAAAATTAACATTTGTGAGCATTTAATACATTTTTAAAAGCTTTAAAAGTATTAAATTGTGGTCTAGATGTGGTGTAAAAACGTATGTAAAATTTTGTTTTAAACAAATAAAAACGATAAGTGAGAGGATTTAAAAAAAAACAGTTAAGAAAATGAAATAAAGTTGGTAAAACATAAAAATTGTTCTTATTGTTATGTCAGGAATTTCATAAACACAATGTTGCTTATAGGCAACATTTGTTTATAATAGCAATATTCTTTTTTCAAAAGGAACCATGACCAAAAACGTTAAAATGTAACCAACAAAGTCCTTTTGGAGGTACCTGGTCAAAAATCATAAGGGATCATCCTGGTAACAAGAAAAATATCTGTTCCAAATTTCATTAAATTACCATTAGCGACCTTTAGGACATTATTAAATCTTTTCAGAAAGTAATTCTATAGGTATATGTAAAGTTCGGTCTGAGATCAATATATTTGTTAGTTACAAACGTCAACACAAACTTAAAATACCATTTCCAATTATGAAGATGTAGGGTACAAAAAATGGTGACTTATACATATTTCTAAAAATTTTCTCAGGCTCAAAATTAGTTATTTTCCTAGAAAAAATATTTTCCTAGAAAAAATATTTTCCGAAAAAAGATTTACCAGAGAATTTTTTTTTTTAATTTTTTACGATATTTAGACTAAGATTTTCAATAAAACTTTTTCTATAGAAATTTTACAAAATTTATAATTTTCTATAGAAAATTTTAATAAACCTTTTTCAACTGTAATTGAGAAATTTTCAAATTGAATTGAGAAATTTTTAATTGAAATTGTGAAACATTCAATTAAAATTGAGAATTTTGAATCAAAATTGAAAATTTTTCAATTGAAATTGAGACTTTTTAATTGAAATTTAAAAATTTTCAATTGAAATTGAAAATTTTCAGTTGGAAATGAGAAATTTTAAATTGAAATAAGAAATTTTCAATTGAAATTCAGAAAAGTCTGATTGAAAATGAGAACTTTTAAGTCAAAATTGAAAAAAAAAATGAGAAATTTTCAATTGAAATTGAGAATTTTCCAATTGAAATTGAGAACTTTCAATTAAAATTGAGAAATTTTCAATTGAAATTGATAATTTGTAAATTGAAATTGAGAATTTTTAAATTAAAATTAAGAAAAGACCAATTGAAAATGAAATTGGAATTTTATTTGAAATTGAGAAATATAAAATTGAAATTGGGAAAAGTCCAACTGAAAATGAGAAAATTTCAGTTTAAAAATTCTCAATTTCAATTGAAAATTATCAATTTCAATCGAAAATTTCTCAATTTTAATTGAAAGTCTCTTTTCTTAATGTAAATTGAAAAATTCCCAATTTCCATTGAAAGTTGGGAAATTCAGTTGGAAAGTTGGAAAATTCTCAATTTCAATTGAAAATTTTTCAGTTTTAGTTAAAAATTTTTTATTAACAATTGAAAATTTTCTGATTTTCAATTCCGTTTTTTTTTCAAACTCAATTTTAATTAAAGATTTCTCAATTTAAATTGAAATTTCTCAATTTCAATTCAAAATTCTCAATTTTAATAAAATAAAAATAAAATCTTCTATCATAAATTTTCTTTTTGAAATATCGTTAAATTTTGTAAAGAAAATTTTATTCCGAAATATCGTAAAGATTTTTTATCGAATTTTTTTTTAAACATCGTAAAATTTTCTTTACATAATATCGTTAAATTTTCTACAGAAATTAAATTAAATTTTACTATATTTTTAGAAATATATTAAAGAAATCTCAATTAAAAACTCCTAAATAGAAATAAAGTAAAATTTTTTCAATATTTCAGGGTTAAATTTCTGAAATATCGTAAAATTTTTTTATCAAAATTTTCTTTTTTTAAATGTCGTAAAATTTCTTTCTTTATTTTCGTTCCATAATGTCATACAATTTTCTATCAACATTTTTGTATGAAAATATTAAATTAAAAAATTATACGATATTTCAAAAACATGCAACATTTTGTAGAAATATTTTTCGATATGTCAAAGGAAGAAATTAGAATTTAAATTTTGTGAAATTTTCTATAGAAAATTTCTTTAATGAAATTTCAAATGGAAAATTTTACGATATTTCATATTTAAAAGTGAAATTTTTGATTGAAGTTACAGATTTTTCAAAAATACCGTTTGTTTTGAATCACTATAAAAATTTGTACAATATTTCGGAATGAAAATTTTGACAAATAATTTTACGATATTTCAGAAAAAAATATTACGATAAATGGGAATATAAAATTTATTTCGATTTTTGAAAAGGAGATTTTAAGATATTTCAGAAATAAATGTTGAACAGAAAATTTTGTTCGACAGTAAATTTTCAAAAGAAAATTTTACGATATTAAAAAAATACAGACATTTTAGAGTGATTCGATTTTACGATTTATCATAGCTTAATTTAAAAAATTAAATTTTACGATATTTCAGAAGGTTTTTGCTCGCATTTGATGATTTGTTGTCATTTAAGAAACTTTTCGTGATATTTTCAATTTTACTATTTATCACAATGTAATTTCTATAAATTTACGTAAAGTATAAATTTACGATATTAAAGTAAAAAAACTTTTTGATAGACATTTTGGCAGCAAATTTCCGATTTTACGATTTATCACAGTGTAATATTCTGTAGAAAAGTCTACAATGTGAAGTGAAATTTTTGATAGAAAATTTTACAATATCTCAAAGTAAAATTTTCTTTGCTCGCTTTTGAACTGATCATTGTGAGATTTAATTCCAAAAAATTATCGAAAAACTAGAAGTAATCATAATCAGTGAGGACTTTGTTGGACACAGAAAATTAATTATGTATGTATGTACCTCAATAAAATTATATCTAAATAATTTATGCATCCACTTTTATCTATTTTTTTATAATTTTTATTCGAAATTAAAATTTATTTCATACCATAAGTTTTTGAATAATATTTCATTATTAACAAGCTTTCAGAAAATTGAAATTACTGAAAATAAAAAGAGTTTACTGAACTTGTTTACAAGTCAGTCAGTCGAGCTCATTTTATTACTTTTCATTTTTAAATTGTTTTTCTCGATATTTCCCATATTAATTTCATTAAAATCGCAAAATTATATGTGAATGTTTGGTTTATATTTTGAGCTACAAAATAAAGAAATTATAACAAAGACTGTGGAAAAGCTAAAAGTATTAGCAAAAAAGTAAGTTAATACCCAGCGAAGAATTTGATGTTCAAAAAAAAAATTTTTTTCAAAATATTTTTGCAATGCTTTACAATTTGTACCCTCTGTAGACAGTAATGTAGACACTTCGAATGAAAATTTTTAGTAGAGCTGGGATTTAACTAGTAGAACAGTATGTCTATAGTAATGAGTGACAGAATAGATTATTTGGGAGGGGTTATTGTACAAACTACAAGGTATCTGCTCCCCTATTGACGTAAGGTAATGCAAAGGGTAGTCAAGGGATTAATTTTTCAATTAAGCATTTCCTTTAAAAATTACTGTATTTAAAATTTCCATTTTTTCCCTAACATTTTGCTGACTTTTGGCTCGATTTCAAAGCTGTTTGATGGGTGGGAGGTGGTAGTGGTGGGCCTGTATACACGATGACAGACAATCTAACCATTTGCTATGTCTGTCTGTCCGCCTATCCATCCATCTGTTTAACTTGACTCTTAACTTGTTTAGGCTTCGTGTATTTACTTATTTTTTGTTTTTTCAAACTAATCATCAAATAATATTTGATTTTATTTTAACTCTTTTTGTAGCAAAATTTATTTTTGTTTCTTCGGGTTTTGCCATTGATAACAGTCACGTTTAAGCCATCAACTTTTCTTGATCATTTGTTAAAGACTTTTTTATTTGCTTCTCTTAGTTGGTAATACGATTTGTTTAATGTTTTTTTGTCTGTTCAAAAACATGATTTTATAAGTATCTTATTGTATGGAAATTGAATTGAGTTTTCTATGAAATTTTAAAACTCAAAACCAAAATCATAAAATAATAACCTTAGCGCTCACTATTCATTCATTTAGGCCCCAAGTTGTTTGTACTTGAAGAAGATCATCTTCAAATTTGGCCGCACAATAGAAGAAAGAAAGAAAGAAGCAAATCGTGCAAATGCGTATTTTATTATTAATAGAAAAATATTAAATTGCAAAAGAACTGAATAAAAAACATCAAAAATTATAAAAAAAAAAAACTTGTTAATGACCGTAAAAAAATTTTTACGATTTTTATAGGATAATTTTTAAAATTTTACTATTTTTATAGGAAAATTTTCAAAATTTTACTATTTTTATAGGAAAATTTTCAAAATTTTACTATTTTTATACGAAAATTTTCAAAATTTTACTATTTTTATAGGAAAATTTTCAAAATTTTACTACTTTTACAGGAAAATTTTCAAAATTTTACTATTTTTATAGGAAAATTTTCAAAATTTTACTATTTTTATAAGAAAAATTTCAAAATTTTACTATTTTTATGGGAAAATTTTCAAAATTTACTATTTTATAGGCAAAATTTTCAAAATTTTACTATTTTTATAGGAAAATTTTACTATTTTTATATGAAAATTTTACTATTTTTATAGGAAAATCTTACTATTTTATAGCAAAATTTTCAAAATTTTACTATTTTTCATTTTCAAAGATTTGCTATTTTAAGAGGAAAATTTTAAAATATTACTATTTTTATAGGAAAATTTTCAAAATTTTACTATTTTTATAGGAATATTTTTTTAAATTTTACTATTTTTATAGGAAAATTTTCAAAATGTTACTATTTTTATAGGAAAATTTTCAAAATGTTACTATTTTTATAGGAAAATTTTTAAAATTTTACTATTTTTATAGCAAAATTTTACTAACATTTTCAAAAATTTGCTATTTTTATAGGAAAAGTTTCTAAATGTTTCTATTTTTATAGGAAAATTTTTCTATTTTTAGAGGAAAATTTTCAAAATTTTTCTATTTCTATAGGAAAATTTTCAAAATTTTTCTATTTGTATAGAAAAAATTTTTCTATTTTTATAGAAAAATTTTCAAAATTTTTATATTTTTATAGAAAAATTTTCAAAATTTTTCTATTTTTATAGAAAAATTTTCAAAATTTTTCTATTTTTATAGAAAAATTTTCAAAATTTTTCTATATTTATAGAAAAATTTTCAAAATTTTTCTATTTTTATAGAAAAATTTTCAAAATTTTTCTATTTTTATAGAAAAATTTTCAAAATTTTTCTATTTTTATAGAAAAATTTTCAAAATTTTTCTATTTTTATAGAAAAATTTTCAAAATTTTTCTATTTTTATAGAAAAATTTTCAAAATTTTTCTATTTTTATAGAAAAATTTTCAAAATTTTTCTATTTTTATAGAAAAATTTTCAAAATTTTTCTATTTTCATAGAAAAATTTTCAAAATTTTTCTATTTTTATAGAAAAATTTTCAAAATTTTTCTATTTTTATAGAAAAATTTTCAAAATTTTTCTATTTTTATAGAAAAATTTTCAAAATTTTTCTATTTTTATAGAAAAATTTTCAAAATTTTTCTATTTTTATAAAAAAATTTTCAAAATTTTTCTATTTTTATAGAAAAATTTTCAAAATTTTTCTATTTTTATAGAAAAATTTTCAAAATTTTTCTATTTTTATAGAAAAATTTTCCAAATTTTTCTATTTTTATAGAAAAATTTTCCAAATTTTTCTATTTTTATAGAAAAATTTTCCAAATTTTTCTATTTTTATAGAAAAATATTCCAAATTTTTCTATTTTTATAGAAAAATTTTCCAAATTTTTCTATTTTTATAGAAAAATTTTCCAAATTTTTCTATTTTTATAGAAAAATTTTCCAAATTTTTCTATTTTTATAGAAAAATTTTCCAAATTTTTCTATTTTTATAGAAAAATTTTCAAAATTTTTCTATTTTTATAGAAAAATTTTCAAAATTTTTCTATTTTTATAGAAAAACTTTCAAAATTTTTCTATTTTTATAGAAAAACTTTCAAAATTTTTCTATTTTTATAGAAAAATTTTCAAAATTTTTCTATTTTTATAGAAAAATTTTCAAAATTTTTCTAGAAAAATTTTCAAAATTTTTCTATTTTTATAGAAAAATTTTCAAAATTTTTCTATTTTTATAGGAGAATTTTCAAAAGTTTTCTTTTTTTATAGGAGAATTTTCAAAAGTTTTCTTTTTTTATAGGAGAATTTTCAAAAGTTTTCTTTTTTTATAGGAGAATTTTCAAAAGTTTTCTTTTTTTATAAGAAAATTTCTGATTTTGAAGTTACAACTTTTTATTGCTGCAGCTGTTTAAAGTCCAAAGCAACAAACACATTTTGGGTGGCATTAAAAGCGACAACATGATGAATGTTTCATTGAATTACATAGACCTATACGACGGACAAGACAATGTCAGTTGTTAGAGCCATCATTAACTATCAACAGTCAAACCTAAACGACGATTACTTAGAGGTAACCAACATTCATTGATTGTTCGTTCACAGCAAAAAGACAAGAGACAAAAAGGAATTAATGATTTTTTTTGTTTGCCAGTGGAGGGAGATGTTGTCGTCATCGTTAAAGGACATTAAAAAGTTCTTCGTTTAAATGCAGTCGTGACTACTAGTTGCAATCTGTTGCAGTTGTTGTGTCGTCGTTGTTGTTATTGTTCATAATAAATGTTTAATCGGCTCAATTTAATGTTTTAAACGTTGACATTCGCTAGCGCAAGAAAAACCCAACAGCAGCAACTGTTGCTGTTGTTAGTGAATAAAGTTAAAATAACTGACAAAAACCTTTAAATGGCCAGTGTCATTCCTTTGCGCTTTGTTGTTGCAACAAGTGATAAATGATAATTGTTGTCATTGTTGCTGTCGTTGTCGCTGGCTGTTTGTAGTTTGTTGCCTTTACATTAATGAACTTTAGACTTAAAACATTTCTCATGCAAAAATAGGGAAATAATGAAAAATTATGCATAAATACATGTGTAGGACTTATTCTATAAATTTATGAAAATTTTAATGGAATTAGCACCTTTAAAGAATTTGACTTTAGGGAATAAGGATTAAATTTCCTTTTTGCTGTTGGAACTAACAGCAGCGACTTCTAGAAAAATGTAAAGGTACACAAAAAATTGGTAATTAATCAGGTTGACAGAGACTAGACACAAAATTATTATCATTTAGGCAGATAAGTTAAGTTAATGGCCCTTTTGCCATAATAAATTATAAGGGTTAGCAAAAAAAAAGTTCCTTAAAAATCCAAAGCAAACAATTTTTTCAAAATTTTACTATTTTTATAAGAAAATTTTCAAAATTTTTTTATTTTTATAGGAAAATTTTCCTATTTTTTTTTTTTGTTTTTATAGGAAAATTTTCAAAATTTTACTATTTCTATAGTAAAATTTTACTATTTTTATAGTAAAATTTTACTATTTTTATAGTAAAATTTTACTATTTCTATAGTAAAATTTTACTATTTCTATAGTAAAATTTTACTATTTCTATAGTAAAATTTTCAAAATTTTACAATTTCTATAGTAAAATTTTCAAAATTTTACTATTTCTATAGTAAAATTTTCAAAATTTTACTATTTCTATAGTAAAATTTTCAAAATTTTACTATTTCTATAGTAAAATTTTCAAAATTTTACTATTTCTATAGTAAAATTTTCAAAATTTTACTATTTCTATAGTAAAATTTTCAAAATTTTACTATTTCTATAGTAAAATTTTCAAAATTTTACTATTTCTATAGTAAAATTTTCA
Organism: Stomorhina lunata; assembly: GCA_933228675.1. NCBI lineage: Eukaryota > Metazoa > Arthropoda > Insecta > Diptera > Rhiniidae > Stomorhina > Stomorhina lunata. Next base: position 129,833,807 of record OW121740.1, read on the forward strand.
AAATTTTACTATTTCTATAGTAAAATTTTCAAAATTTTACTATTTCTATAGTAAAATTTTCAAAATTTTACTATTTCTATAGTAAAATTTTCAAAATTTTACTATTTCTATAGTGAAATTTTCAAAATTTTACTATAGTAAAATTTTCAAAATTTTACTATTTCTATAGCAAAATTTTCAAAATTTTACTATTTCTATAGTAAAATTTTCAAAATTTTACTATTTCTATAGTAAAATTTTCAAAATTTTACTATTTCTATAGTAAAATTTTCAAAATTTTACTATTTCTATAGTAAAATTTTCAAAATTTTACTATTTCTATAGTAAAATTTTCAAAATTTTACTATTTCTATAGTAAAATTTTCAAAATTTTACTATTTCTATAGTAAAATTTTCAAAATTTTACTATTTCTATAGTAAAATTTTCAAAATTTTACTATTTTTATAGTAAAATTTTCAAAATTTTACTATTTTTATAGTAAAATTTTCAAAATTTTACTATTTTTATAGTAAAATTTTCAAAATTTTACAATTTTTATAGTAAAATTTTCAAAATTTTACAATTTTTATAGTAAAATTTTCAAAATTTTACTATTTTTATAGTAAAATTTTCAAAATTTTACTATTTTTATAGTAAAATTTTCAAAATTTTACTATTTTTATAGTAAAATTTTCAAAATTTTACTATTTTTATAGTAAAATTTTCAAAATTTTACTATTTTTATAGTAAAATTTTCAAAATTTTACTATTTTTATAGTAAAATTTTCAAAATTTTACTATTTTTATAGTAAAATTTTCAAAATTTTACTATTTTTATAGTAAAATTTTCAAAATTTTACTATTTTTATAGTAAAATTTTCAAAATTTTATTATTTTTATAGTAAAATTTTCAAAATTTTACTATATTTATAGTAAAATTTTCAAAATTTTACTATTTTTATAGTAAAATTTTCAAAATTTTACTATTTTTATAGTAAAATTTTCAAAATTTTAGTATTTTTATAATAAAATTTTCAAAATTTTACTATTTTTATAGTAAAATTTTCAAAATTTTACTATTTTTATAGAAAAATTTTCAAAATTTTACTATTTTTATAGTAAAATTTTCAAAATTTTACTATTTTTATAGTAAAATTTTCAAAATTTTACTATTTTTATAGTAAAATTTTCAAAATTTTACTATTTTTATAGTAAAATTTTCAAAATTTTACTATTTTTATAGTAAAATTTTCAAAATTTTACTATTTTTATAGTAACATTTTCAAAATTTTACTATTTTTATAGTAAAATTTTTAAATCTTATAAATGTCTATATTATTTTTGTTCCAATCTACAAACAAAATCCGCTTTAATTCACAAAAAGGAAGTAAAGACATTAAAATTTTATCATTTATTTTAATTTCAAACATTTTCAATCTAATTATGTCGTTCTAGAATTATCAATTATGGAGTTTCTTTTAGCAAATCAAACAGAAACACATAAAATAAATAATGAAAAAAAATCTGTTTTAGTTTATAAATTTCAATTCATTTTGATTATGCATTTGCTACAAATTCCAGTGATAATAAGGAAGAACGACTTAAGTTTTTATTAGAAATATAATTAAGCAGATGAATCTTTATGAATACATCATCAATTTTAAAAGGCTATCAAAAATAATGTTAACCTAACCCGATTTATGCTGTTCTTCCATATTTCCTTAGAAATATGAATTTATGCCATCAAAAGTTTCTGTGTTTGCATTTTATAGCAAAAAAAAACTTGCAACTTTTATTACAATCGCGTGTCGCTATTTTTTGCAGAATAAGAAATATTCTCATACAAAATAGCGGCTTAAGAATGAGAAAAAGAAAATTTTTTGAAAAACCCAAGTGTTCGTTCTGGTTTTCTTATCAAGTTTTTTTGTTCTTTTTCCCGGACTTATGCAGCTGATAGAGACGATATAGAAAGAAAGAAGAAACTTTAGCATAAATTTTGGTATAAATTTAAGCGAAGCGTTGGTGTTTCTAAAGGGAACTTTTTTCTTTAAATATAAAAGAATAGAACAAAAGAAAACGACGGGTACAAGTAACAAAAGTTGCATGTCCAACATGCAACATTTGTTTTGGGTTATTGATGATAGTGGGAAACAGTAGTAGGTACAACTGTACTATTTCTGCTATAAATGTAAAATTTGTGTTTTCTTCTTATTTTTTGTTATTTTTCAAATGAAAAAGAGATGACTGGTAAAAAACGACTTAAAGGAAGCCATAGGACAGTGACACTTCCTTTTTTTCCTCGTTTCACAAAAGAAAACTTTTGTTTTCTGTTGCTGTTAATTAAGAAAAAACTAAATAGAACAACAGCCAAAAGTGAAAAAATATTTAGTTAGTTAAGACTGATCATATGATACCCTACACAATTGACTATGTTGGTATAGAGCCCTCTTTATATTACAAAATATAACAATAGTAATTATGGATATGGATCCACAACAAAAAACGAAAAATATTTCTAGAGTATGATTTTTAAAAGAAAATTTTACGAAATTTATAGAATAAAATTTTTTAAAAACCAAAAATACTAGAGCAAGATTTTTACGATATTTCGAATAAACATATTGAAATTTTTATGATAAAAATTATCCAAAGAAAGTTTTTTACAGAAATTTTTATGTTAAATATTTTCCATAGAAATTTTTATTTTAAAAATTTTCTATAGAAATTTTTATGATAAAAGATTTCTATAGAAATTTGTACGTTTAATATTTTCAATAGAAATTGTATGATAAAAATTTTTCACATAAATTTGTATGATAAAAACTTTCTATAGAAATTCTAAAGAAATGTTTATGATAAAAATTGTATATAGAAATTTTTATGATAAAAGTTTTCTACAGAATTTTTTATGTTAAATATTTTCAATAGAAATTTTTATGAACAAAATTTTCTATAGAAATTTTTATGATAAAATTTTTTCTAAAAATTTTCCATAGAAATTTTTATGATAAATTTTTTTTAAAGAAATTTTTATGATAAACATTTTCTAAACATGTATTTTTGATAAAACCTTTTTAAAGAAATTTTTATGATAAAAAATTTCTGCTGAAACGTTTATGATAAAAATGTTCTATTGAGATTTTTATGATAAAATTATTTTTATTGAGGTTTTTATGTTTTTTATTGAAATTTTTTGATACAAATTTTCTGAAGAAATTTTTATGATAAACATTTTCTAAAGAAATTTTATTGATAAAAATTTTCTTAAGAAATTTTTATGATAAAAATTTTGTAAAAAATTAAAAGTTTTCTATAGAAATTCTATGATTCAAATTTTCTATAGAAATTTTAATTATAAAAATTTTCTATAGAAACTTTTATGTTAAATATTCTCAATAGAAATTTTATGATAATAATCTTCCATAAAAATTTGTATGATAAAAATTTTCTATAGAGATTTTTATGACAAAAATTTTCTATAGAAATTTTTATGATACAATTTCTTTATAGAAATTTTTATGATACAAATTTTGGTAAAATTTTATTTATAAAAATTTTCTATAGAAATTTTTATTAAAAAAATTTTCTATAGAAATTTTTATGATAAAAATTAAAAAAAAAAGATTTTATATTAAAAATTTCTATAGAAATTTTATTATAAAAATTTTCTATAGAAAATTTTATTATAAAAATTTTCTATAGAAAATTTTATTATAAAAATTTTCTATAAAAACTTTTATGTTAAATATTCTCAATAGAAATTTTCTGATAATAATCTTCCATAAAAATTGTATGATAAAAATTTTCTATAGAAATTTTAATGATACAAATTTTTGGTAAAATTTTAGTTATAAAAATTTCCCATAGAAATTTTTATTAAAAAAAAATTTCTATAGAAATTTTAATGATACAAATTTTTGGTAAAATTTTAGTTATAAAAATTTCCCATAGAAATTTTTATTAAAAAAAAATTTCTATAGAAATTTTTATGATAAAAGTTTTCGATGGAAATATTTATGACAAAAATTTTCTATAGAAATTTTTATGATAAAAATTTTCTATAGAAATTTTTATGATAAAAATTTTCTATAGAAATTTTTATGATAAAAATTTTCTATAGAAATTTTTATGATAAAAATTTTCTATAGAAATTTTTATGAAAGAACTTTCTATAGAAATTTTTGTGATAAAACTTTTCTTTAGATATAATTTGATAAAAATTTTCTATAGAAATGTTTATGATAAAAATTTTCGATGGAAATTTTTATGATAAAAATTTTCGATAAAATTTTATTTATAAAAATTTTCTACAAAAATTTTTATTAAAAAAATTTTCTATAGAAATTTTTATGATAAAAGTTTTCGATGGAAATATTTATGCCAAAAATATATGATAAAAATTTCTATAGAAATTTCTATGAAAAAATTTTCTATAGAAATTTTTATGATAAAACTTTTCTTTATAAATTTTTTGGTAGAAATTTTCTATAGAAATTTTTATGATCAAAATTTTCTATAGAAATTTTTATGATAAAAATGTTCTATAGAAATTTTTATGATAAATATTTTCTATAGAAATTTTTATGATAAAAATTTTCTATAGAAACTTTTATGATAAAAATCTTCTATAGAAATTTTTGTTATAAAAATTTTCTAGAGAAATTTTTTGTTATAAAAATTTTTATAGAAAATTTTTATCATAAAAAATTTTTCTAGAAAATTTTCGATAAAAATTTTCTATAAAAATTTTTTATAATAAAAATTTCTATAGTAAATTTTTATAACAAAAATTTCTATTAAAAATTTTTATGATAAAAAATTCAAGAAAAATTTTCTATTGAAATTATATTGTTAAAAATTTTCTTAGTTTGCTTCTTACTCTATATCTTACTTCATTTCATAGTCTATGTCTTAGTCTATGCCTTATCTATATCTTAGTCTATGTCTTAGCCTATGTCTTAGTCTATGTCTTAGTCTATGTCTTAGTCTATGTCTTAGTCTATGTCTTAGTCTATGTCTTAGTCTATGTCTTAGTCTATGTCTTATTCTATGTCTTAGTCTATGTCTTAGTCTATGTCTTAGTCTATGTCTTAGTCTATGTCTTAGTCTATGTCTTAGTCTATGTCTTAGTCTATGTCTTAGTCTATGTCTTAGTCTATGTCTTAGTCTATGTCTTAGTCTATGTCTTAGTCTATGTCTTAGTCTATGTCTTAGTCTATGTCTTAGTCTATGTCTTAGTCTATGTCTTAGTCTATGTCTTAGTCTATGTCTTAGTCTATGTCTTAGTCTATGTCTTAGTCTATGTCTTAGTCTATGTCTTAGTCTATGTCTTAGTCTATGTCTTAGTCTATGTCTTAGTCTATGTCTTAGTCTATGTCTTAGTCTATGTTTTAGTCTATGTCTTAGTCTATGTCTTAGTCTATGTCTTAGTCTATGTCTTAGTCTATGTCTTAGTCTATGTCTTAGTCTATGTCTTAGTCTATGTCTTAGTCTATGTCTTAGTCTATGTCTTAGTCTATGTCTTAGTCTATGTCTTAGTCTATGTCTTAGTCTATGTCTTAGTCTATGTCTTAGTCTATGTCTTAGTCTATGTCTTAGTCTATGTCTTAGTCTATGTCTTAGTCTATGTCTTAGTCTATGTCTTAGTCTATGTCTTAGTCTATGTCTTAGTCTATGTCTTAGTCTATGTCTTAGTCTATGTCTTAGTCTATGTCTTAGTCTATGTCTTAGTCTATGTCTTAGTCTATGCCTTAGTCTATGTCTTAGTCTATGTCTTAGTCTATGTCTTAGTCTATGTCTTAGTCTATGTCTTAGTCTATGTCTTAGTCTATGTCTTAGTCTATGTCTTAGTCTATGTCTTAGTCTATGTCTTAGTCTATGTCTTAGTCTATGTCTTAGTCTATGTCTTAGTCTATGTCTTCATCTATGTCTTAGTCTATGTTTTAGTCTATGTTTTAGTCTATGTCTTAGTCTTTGTCTTAGCCTATGTCTAAGTCTATGTTCCTATTTATGGCTCAGTCTATACTGTTATCCATGGTTTGAGTTAATGATAAAGAATTGTCATTTTCGCAGAATTTTTCCTAATGTTATCCAAATAAATACTCACAGACATATTGTTAATATAGATAGTTGTACTATATATTCAATGAAACGTACCTGCAAATATATAAAAAAAGTAAAAATTATTAGAAAATATTAGATTAGATAGTTGTAAAAATATTTGTATATTAACGATTAGATAAAGTTTAATATTAAATAACACACAGGGCCTTTGCCTTGATGGAAACAATATTATTGTAATAAAGGTCAAAGGTCACGATGAATATAATTTTTAACAGATAATATATTATTTAAGGTTTAAAATCTAATCGAATAGAAATCGAATGATAGATTTTTAACAAAATGAAGTTGATAAGTAAATGTCTACAGAAGTTACGTTTGGGATACCTTCCCCTCATGTAAATGTTATATGTTAATTTACATTTCCTTGTTATTCCTTTATCGAAGTTCGCAGAAGGGTTGCTTCTTGTGTGTTCATTTACATTTATTCCCACTCATTTTATTCAGTTTTGACTACCACCATTTTCACGAGTTGTTGTGGTTAATTGGAGTTAGAAGTTTTTAGTTTTATTTCTGAAACAAAGAAAATTTAACACTTGTTGGTTTTATTCTGGAACAAAGCATCGTCTAGGTAATTGTTGAGGTACAGTAGAGTCCCATTAGTATGTCAAATATATTAGTCTTTATGATAGTTTATGCTCCAGTCTTCGTTTTAGTCTATATTCTAGATTATGTCTTATTTTTGGAATAACTCCACTATGAAGGGTATGACTTAATCGTGATTCCACTGTAACAAACAGTGGTCTACTGTTATCTGTAGTGGTATGTAAAAAACTAAAGTTTATAGAGCACATTGTGAAAGTATCGCCACTGTTGCTGCGATGGTTAGACCAAAAATTAATTGTAGTTGCAATTGGCCATCAAAAAAACCCAAAAGAGCAACAGCTGCTCCTGCCGTTAAATAAATGTTTATTTACTTTTTGTTAAGAATCATGAACATTAAACTTTGTTAACATTTATTGTCGCGCACCCCCTTCCTTTCTGACCCATTTGAAGAAACCTAAAAATTTTATATAGTTTTTCAAATAAATGAAATTAAAACTGAAAAGGGTGTATTGAAAAAAAATGAAGTTAAAAGTTTCGATGTTTAGGAATGGTTGGTTGGCTGTCGTTTTAGGTTTCCTTGTCCAGGACTGTCTTGAAATTTAATACAAATGCTTTTAATTTGAAATTGGATTTTATTACTAAGACACGCCATCGTGTTACACTTTTGTTAATTTAACCGTGTTATGTTATAAACAATTTAATTTTTTTTTTATATTGATGCAAAAAGACCTTTTTTATTTATTTTATTTCATTCCAGTTCTAGGCTTTTTTCTTGAATTTGTATGTAGTTCATATCAAATTACCTAACATTTACCAACAACCTTTTGCATTTCCTTTCTCTAAAAAAAAACATTCAAATTTTCAAATTTCTTGTTATGCATAAACAATTTGTAACTATTCAAAGGACTGCGGAAGAAATAAGACCAAAAATTTTATACAGAAAATTTTGCCATAATATATTTATTATGACTTAGTCTATACATAGACTATGTCTTAGTCTATATCTTAGTCTATGTCTTAGTCTATGTCTTAGTCTATGTCTTAGTCTATGTCTTAGTCTATGTCTTAGTCTATGTCTTAGTCTATGTCTTAGTCTATGTCTTAGTCTATGTCTTAGTCTATGTCTTAGTCTATGTCTTAGTCTATGTCTTAGTCTATGTCTTAGTCTATGTCTTAGTCTATGTCTTAGTCTATGTCTTAGTCTATGTCTTAGTCTATGTCTTAGTCTATGTCTTAGTCTATGTCTTAGTCTATGTCTTAGTCTATGTCTTAGTCTATGTCTTAGTCTATGTCTTAGTCTATGTCTTAGTCTATGTCTCAGTCTATGTCTTAGTCTATGTCTTAGTCTATGTCTTAGTCTATGTCTTAGTCTATGTCTTAGTCTATGTCTTAGTCTATGTCTTAGTCTATGTCTTAGTCTATGTCTTAGTCTATGTCTTAGTCTATGTCTTAGTCTATGTCTTAGTCTATGTCTTAGTCTATGTCTTAGTCTATGTCTTAGTCTATGTCTTAGTCTATGTCTTAGTCTATGTCTTAGTCTACGACAAAAATTTTCGGAAAAAATTTGTATGATAAAAACTTTCGATAAAAATTTTTATGATAAAAATTTTTAATAGAAATTTTTAGGATTAAAATTTTTAGCAGACATTTTTTATAATAAATCTTTTCTATAGGAATTTATTGGTAAAAATTTTCTATTGAAGTTTTTATGAAAAAAAATTTGCTATAGAAATTTGTATGACAAAGATTTCTTATAAAAAAGTTTATGATAAAAATTTTCTGTAGAAATTTTAATGTTAAAAATTTTCTATAGAAATTTAAATGATAAAATTTTTAACAGAAATTTTAATGATAAAATTTTCAATTAAAGTTTTTATGATAAAATTTTCAATTAAAATTTTTATAATAAACATTTTTCTATATAAAGAAAAATTTTCGTTAACAAAATTTTTTATATAAAAAAATTTGTGTCAACATAATTTTTATGTAAATTTTTTATCGAAAATTTTCTATAGAAATTGTTATGATAAAAATTTCCGTAAAAATGTTCTTAGTTTTAAAGTTATCATTAGCATTTATAACGACTATATTTAATATTTTAAATTTTTGCCAATTTTTTCGTTCTCACTCCTTACATTATTTGTAGTTTTCCCTTTAGTTTTGACTGAATTTTGCCGTTTCTGTGCAAAACATAAATTGCCATGTTCATTTTTTTGTAACATATTTATTTTTTTTTTTTTCATTCCTCTTCATAAACTGGGCTAAACTATTGTTGTAACAATAATATCAAGGGCATTAGACAATGAGACGACTACGTCTATATTCAGGCCCATTTTGCCCCTTTGTGCCTGTTTCTAATTCCTTTTGTTTTTTTGTTTCCACTAAATTTAAGTGTTTATTTCAGCTTTAGGGTTATAGTTTTAGTTATTTTGCTAAATTTTCGGCAAAAAAGAAAGAATAATCAATATTTTTAAAGGCAACCAAAATTTAAACCTTAAATTATATTCTCACTCTAATGATTCACACACCCACCCACTCCTCGACGCTGTAAAAACATTTAATTTTTCTTAAAATTTTCGGAAACTTTTAAGGGTAAAAAGAACCGAAATGTCTGTTGTTGATGTCAAATTGTTTCTTTGTTAAATATTTAATAAAATATAAAATATTGGGGTTTGGTGGTTGTAAATTTTATAATGTTTATGGTTTCGTTCTGTTTTTGAGTTATGTTTCATTTTGGGTTGGGTTAGGTTTGGTTCTTAATCATATTTTTATTTATTGATATTGAAAATGGGAACATTTCATCAAACAAATTGAAAATGGAAAATATTTATAATTTTGTGGTAGGTCTTAATTAAATGTCAGTATGAGGAAATAGGGGGATTTATCTTGAGTTTAATGCTCGCCCATATCTTTGGGCCGTTAACCACATGTGATTAATTTTTATTATAGTCATCGAATGTAGGAAAAGGAAATAATAGGAGCCATCATGGAAGTAGGTAGATGGTATTGAGGGCATTCATTTGTAAATGGTTTAAACAAAAGTTATGATGTTTTGCAAAAATTATAGAAAGGGACGGGTATTAAGATATATACTAATAAATTAAGAGAAAGACTTAGATATGGACTGAGGCATAGACTAAGACATAGACTAAGACATAGACTAAGACATAGACTAAGACATAGACTAAGACATAGACTAAGACATAGATTTAGACATAGACTAAGACATAGACTAAGACATAGACTAAGACATAGACTAAGACATAGACTAAGACATAGACTAAGACATAGACTAAGACATAGACTAAGACATAGACTAAGACATACAGGTATGTGATGGACATTTTTCGTTTTCAAATCGATCGATTTCAGACATATTTTTTAGCTAATTTTCGGTTATTTCCCCCAAAAAAATTTTGGCTTAAATCCTTTTGACTTTTATTTTATCTTTAATTCGGTTTGAATTTTTTGGGAAAATAACCGAAAATTATCTCAAAAATATATCTGAAATCGATCGATTTGAAAACGATCGTTTTCCATCACATACCTGATAGACATAGACATAGACTAAGACATAGACTAAGACATAGACTAAGACATAGACTAAGACATAGACTAAGACATAGACTAAGACATAGACTAAGACATAGACTAAGACATAGACTAAGACATAGACTAAGACATAGACTAAGACATAGACTAAGACATAGACTAAGACATAGACTAAGACATAGACTAAGACATAGACTAAGACATAGACTAAGACATAGACTAAGACATAGACTAAGACATAGACTAAGACATAGACTAAGACATAGACTAAGACATAGACTAAGACATAGACTAAGACATAGACTAAGACATAGACTAAGACATAGAATAAGACATAGACTAAGACATAGCCTAAGACATAGACTAAGACATAGACTAAGACTAAGACATAGACTAAGACATAGACTAAGACATGTTAAAAATTTCTATTGAAAATTTTTATTACAAAAACTCCTATAGAAAATTTTTGTCATAAAAATTTCTATAGAAAATTTTTATCAGAAAAATATTTATCGTAAAAATTTATATACAAATTTTTACGATACAAATTTTCTATAAACATTTTGATGATTAAAATATTTATGTCAAATGTTAATTGTAAAAATTTCTATAGAAAATTTTTATCATAAAAATTTCTATAGAAAATTTTTATCATAAAAATTTCTATAGAAAATTTTTAACATAAACATTTCTGTAGAAAATTTTTATCATAAAAATTTCTATAGAAAATTTTTATCATAAAAATTTCTATAGAAAATTTTATCATAAAAATTTCTATAGAGAATTTTTATCATAAAAATTTCTATAGAAATTTTTATGATAAAAATTTTCTATAGAAATTTTTATGATAAAAATTTTCTACAGAAATGTTTATGTTAAAAATTTTCTATAGAAAATTTTTATCATAAAAATTTCTATAGAAAATTTTATCATAAAAATTTCTATAGAGAATTTTTATCATAAAAATTTCTATAGACAATTTTTATCATAAAAATTTCTATAGACAATTTTTATCATAAAAATTTCTATAGACAATTTTTATTATAAAAATTTCTATAGACAATTTTTATCATAAAAATTTCTATAGACAATTTTTATCATAAAAATTTCTATAGAAAATTTTTATCATAAATGTTTCTATAGATATTTTCTATCAACAAAATTCTATAGAAAATTTGTATCATACAAATTTCTATAGGAAATTTTTATAATAAAAATTTCTTTAGATATTTGTTTCGAAATTTTTATCATAAAATTTCTATTGGAAATTTTCATCATAAAAATGGGAAATGTCTATTATAAAAATTTTTATAGAAAATTTTTAACATAAAAATTCTTTAAAAAAATATTATCATAAAAATTTCTAAATAAATAAATACTGTTTGTAAAAAAAAATAAAAATTTCTAAGAAAATTTTTATAATAATAATTTTTATCATAAAAATTTGTATAGAAAATTTAAATTTTGATCATCAAATTTCGATTGTCAAAATTTTTACAGACGATTTTTTATGACACAAAACTCGTAATGGCTTAATTATCATCTAAAACAATTTAGTGAAACTTCTAATAATAGTCATTGATATTTCTAAACATTTGATGCATAAAATATGCAAAACACCCCCCCCCCCCCCCCCCCCTCTTTCCAAAAATATTTTTAAAAAATATGAATGAAGACTTATTTCACATTTTCATTGATAACTTTGTTAATATTTGAATGAAAACTGAAAATTTTAGATAATTTAAAATTAAACTTTTTAAAAAATGAATTGACATAAAAAAAGATCACAAAAAATGTTACGCTTCAGAAGAGACCCTTGCGGAAATGTCAAATTTACAAAATAAAATATTTATCATATTTTTGAAGAGAAAACCGACCTTTGGTCATTGAACCATTCAGAAAATTTGTTTATTTGTATAAAATGATAAATTATTAATAAATATTTGGAATTTCAAATAAACTACAAGGTTAAAATTTCGTTAAGAAAATATTTACTAGAGACAATAAGTAAATATTTTAAGTAAATTTGACAAGATAATTAAACAAAATTATTAACCCTTAAATGGCTTCGATGAAATTTAATTCAAAATAAATGTGAAAATAGAATTAATGGTCGTTTAAAATCTAAAGTTACCTATAAAATGTATCGAACACATATGGGACTTATGACTATAAATAACATGTGAGTCCATTTATATCTAATTTTATCACCCCTGACCGTAACATGGTTAATTTGATAATTGCCTTAACTAAAGTTTAACCGATAATTTACATCCATTATTTACACTTTATATAAAGCTCGATTGCTTAATGTTTTTTTTTTTAATTTATATTTTTGTTGTTTCAAGAACTATTAAATAAATACTCGTGAGCTGACATTTAATGTTAATTCTAGGCGATAGACCCACAATATTTTTTTTATTTTTTTGAAAACCACCATTAAATTGTTACCCTTAAAAGCATTTAAGGTTAAATATTTTCCATAGACACCCAACAATATCAAAAAAATAATACTTTAGCAAAATAATTAAAAGTTCAGTGGCATTTTCAATTCAAAATTTTCAATATCTGACTGAACTCATGTAAAAAGAATTGAAAACAACTAAAATATACAAGAGATTAAGATAAAACTTCAAGGGAAAAACTATGACGTAGACTTTAATGAATAGTTTTTGAAAGAATTTTTATTAATATTTTTTTTACAATTACAAAAGTTCAATGACTTTTTAATTGGGTAGAGGTGGATTATGATGATATTGTACTTTTATATAAAGATGGAATGAAACATTTTTGAAAACAAAAAATAAAATTGTAATAAAAATAACTGAACTAGAGAGGAATTAAGAAATACTTGAACTATGAAATATAAATAATAACTAATATAAATTTTACATTAATCCATAAACTCAATTTATGTTTTAGGCAAACATTTTTTAAAAATAATTTTTTATAAAAATTTTCTAAAAAAATATTTGAAAATTTTTCTGAAAAAATTCTGCTCAAAATTTTCTATAGAAATTTTTCTTACCAAAATTTTCTATAGAAATTTTTCTTATCAAAATTTTCTATAGAAATTTTTCTGATAAATATAATTTTTATAGAAATTTTTCTGATAAAAATTTTTTATAAAAAATTTTCTGATCAAATTTTCTGATCAAATTTTCTAAAGAATTTCTTCTGATAAAAATTTTCCTATAGAAATTTTCCTAATAAAAATTTTGATCATAAAATTTTTCTATAGAAAAATTTCTGATGAAATTTTCTACTGAAATTTTCTACGGAAATTTTTTATAGAAATTATTCTGATGAAAAGTCTCTATAGAAATTATCCAATGAAAATTTTCTATAGAAATTTTGGTGATGAAAAATTTCTATAGAAATTTTTCTGATGAAAATTGTCTAAAGAATTTTTATCTGATAAAAATTTTCCTAAAGAAATTTTTCTAATAAAATTTTTCTGATGAAATTTTTGTATAGAAATTTTTCAGATGAAAATTTTCTATAGAAATTTTTCTGATGAAAATTTTCTATAGAAATTTTTCTGATGAAAATTTTTTATAGAAATTTTTCTGATCAAGATTTTCGATATAAATTTTTTTGATCAAAATTTTCTATTGACATTTTTTTGATAACAATTTTTTATAGAAATTTTTCTGATTAAAATTTTCTATAAAAATTTTTCTGACCAAAATTTTCTATAAAAATTTTTTTATTCAAAATTTTGTAGACATTTTTCTGCTGAAAATTTTCTATACAAATTTTATTGAAAAAAATTTTCTACAGAAATTTTTCTGATGAACATTTATCTGATGAACATTTTCTATAGAAATTTTTCTGATGAAAATTTTCTATAGAAATTTTTCTGATGAAAATTTTCTATAGAAATTTTTCTGATGAAAATTTTCTATAGAAATTTTTCTGATGAAAATTTTCTATAGAAATTTTTCTGATGAAAATTTTCTATAGAAATTTTTCTGATCAAGATTTTCTATAAAAATTTTTGTGATCAAAATTTTTCTTTTTTTTTAATCAAAATTTTCTTTTAAAAATTTTTCTGATAAAAATTTTTTATAGAAATTTTTCTGATGAAAATTTTCTAGAGAAATTTTTCTGATTGAAATTTTCTATAGACATTTTTTTAATAAAAATTTTCTATATAAATTTTTCTAATGAAAATTTTCTATATACATTTTTCTGATAAAAATTTTCTATTGAAATTTTCTGATAAAAATTTTCTATAGAAATTTTTCTCATCAAAATTTTCAACAGTATTTTTTCCGATGAAAATTTTCTATAGAAATTTTTCTGATGAAAATTCTTTATAGAAATTTTTTTGATAGGAATTTTCTATAGAAATTTTTCTGATGAAAATTTTCTATAGAAATGTTATTGATGAAAATTCTTCTGAAGAAATTTTTCTGACAAAAATTTTCTATAGAAATTTTTCTGATCAAAATTGTCTATAGAAATTTTTCAGATCAAGATTTTCTATAGAAATTTTTCTGATCAAAATTTTTTACAGAAATTTATTTCAAATAAAATTTTCTATAGAAATTTTCTGATGAAAACTTTCTTAGAAATTTTTCTGATGAAAATTTTCTATAGAAATTTTTCTGATAAAAAATTTCTAAGAAATTTTTTTTATAAAAATTTTCTATAGAAATTTTTCTAAAGAATTTTTTCTGATCAAAATTTTTCTACGGAATTTTTCCTGAAAAAAATTTTTCTATAGAAATTTTTCCAAAGAAAATTTTCGATAAAAATTTACAAAAAATTTAAATTTGATAAATAAATATAACATACTGGGATTAAGTGCAAATAATTTATTTTAAATAAAAATTTTCTATAAAAAACTTCAATAGAAATTTTCGTGATAGAAATTTTTTATTTAAATTTTTCTGATAATTTTTTTTTATAAAAATTGTCTACAGAAATGTTTTTGAGACACATTTTTTTCAGATTAAAGTTTTCTGCAACAATTTTTTTGATGAAAATTTTCCATAGAATTTTTATAATAACAATTTTCTATAGAAATTTACTCGATAGGCTTAATTAAAGATGATTATGATTAATATTAATTATAAGTTTCATGACAAATTATATTAACTACGTCTGTCTTAGCAACATTGTTGCTATAAACAATGTTGCCCAGACACATACATTTTTTAGTTACCCAAAAATAAAGGTATACCCACTTTTATTTACAAATATTTTCCTTAAATTCTCGTTCCAACCCAAAACTCGTAACAATTTTTTATTACAACAGTTATAAAAATTTTATGACAAGTACACGCAGATCGCAGGCGTCTCCAAATTGCTACAACAAATTGTAATTACCTGCAATTTTATGTCATCATCAGCAACACTTTAAACAGGCAACATTGGGGAGACAGCGACAACTAAAATAAAGCCAGCAGCTTCAAGAAAAAGTCACTTTAAAATGCAATGACTTTTTAAGGAATTTTATTTTTGTTATATTCTTGAGGACTAGTAAAACTTGTAGTACTCACTCTTAGAGGAAATTGTGTTAATTTTTATGGTAGTCCACAGATTAAGTCCACATTTTTTTCCACTCAAATAGACAAAATTGTAAGAAAAATTGAAGGGAGACAAAATAATAAAATATCCCAGCAAAAAATGTATCAGATGTTATTATTTTTGAGTAATACAATTAATAACTTAGGGGAGATTTCTTTTAAAATTTATTTTTGATATATGTATCTTAGGAACTCAAAATATCATGTCTAGAAATCTTTAAGGTCTCAGTCTAACTTATACTTACAAATGAGCAATTAGTTACAAATTTTTGATGGGATTTAACAGAAAATGCAGATACAGACAAGCGCAACTAAATTTAAGGAAAAAACCTATTTTATGCAAAAATGCGATTAAAAACTTGGATGCAACAATGTTGCAAAGAGCTTCATGTTGAACATTATTGTAAACTACACACCTATATATTATGTTTGCATATAAATATCGTCAGTAAAAATGCAAAAAAAAATAACTAATTTATTATTTTATTTTTCTTAAGCAAAAATGTCTAACAAAAAGTTCGAATAGCCAACGTCTTCTATAAAAAATCATATATCGAGAAATTGCTTTAAAAATATACTATCCAAAATTTTCAATTAAAATTTTTCTATAACAAATTTTCTCCACAAATTTGTATATAAAAAATTTTCTTTAAACATTTTTCTATCAGAAATTTCTATAATAAATTTTCTACAACAATTTTCTAGAAAAATTTTTGAATTAAAAATGTTTCTATTAAAATTTTTATAACGAAAATTTTCTTTAAAAAAAATTTTATACTGAAAATTTTCTAACAAAAATCTTTTATAAAAAAATTTGTATAAATTTCATGCGAAATTTTAGAGCAAAAATTTTCTCAAAAAAAAAACTTTACATCGAAAATTTTCTCTGAAAAATTTTATATCGAAAATTTTGTATGCAATATTTTACATAGAAAATTTTTATAAAAAATTTTGTATCAAAAATTTTCTCAAAAAAATTTTACATAAATAGTTTTATATAAAAAATTTTCTTTACAAAATTTTCTTTAAAAAATTTTGTATCGAAAACTTTATAAAAAATATTTTATATCGAAAATTTTTTATAAAAATTTTCATATCGAAAATAAAAAAAAAAATGATATCGAAAACTTTCCATAAAAAATTTTGGTATCGAAAATCTTCTATAAATAATTTTCATATCGAAAATTTTATATAAAAATTTTTGAATCAAAAATTTTCTATAAAAAAATTTTATGTCAAAAATTTTCTATGAAAAAATTTTATGTCAAAAATTTTCTATGAAAAATGTTTATATCGAAATTAAAAAAAAAAAAAAATTACATCAAAACCGTTTCATAAAAAAAAACTTTTTATCAAAAATGTTCTATAAAAAATTTTATCATATAAAAAATTCTATTATCGAAAATTTTCAATAAAAAATTTTAATATCGAAAATTTTCAATAAAAAA
This sequence comes from Stomorhina lunata, assembly GCA_933228675.1. Taxonomy (NCBI): domain Eukaryota; kingdom Metazoa; phylum Arthropoda; class Insecta; order Diptera; family Rhiniidae; genus Stomorhina; species Stomorhina lunata. The sequence goes on from OW121740.1 coordinate 129,850,990, forward strand.
TTTTAATATCGAAAATTTTCAATAAAAAAATTTTAACATCGAAAATTTTCTTTATAAAATATTAATATTATAAATTTCCTATTAAAAATTTTTATAAAAAAAAAACATTTCCTATAAAAAATTTGTATATCAAAAATTTTTTATAAAAAAAATTGTATCGAAAATTTTATATAAAAATGTTATATCGAAAATTTTTTATGGAAAATTTTTGATAGAAAAATTTTTATGTTTCTATTTTCTGTAAAAATTTTACATCAAAAATTTATTATAAAAAATTTTAGACCGAAAATTTTCTATATAAAATTATCATATCGAAAATTTTCTATTAAAAATTTCTAATGTTGTAATGTTTAACTTCGAAAATTTTCGATAAAAAAATTTTGTATCGAAAATTTTTTATATAAAAAATTTGAATATGAAAAATTTTCTTAAAAAAATTTTACATTGAAAATTTTCTATAAAAAAAAGTTTTAGATTAAAACTTTTCTATTAAAAATGTTTATACCCAAAATTGTTTTTAAAAAAATTTGAACAAATAAAATTTTAATTTTAATACCTAAACTTTTATTTGTATTAAAAATTTTCTACAAGAAATTTTTATATCAAAAATTGTTATATCGAAAATATTCTATAAAAACTTCTAAATCGAACATTTTTTATAAAAAGTTTTTATATCGAAAATTTTTTATAAAAAAAGTTTTTATATCGAAAATTTTCTATAAAAAATTTTTATATCAAAAAATTTCTATATAAAAAATTTTATACCAAAATATTCTGTAAAAAATTTTTGTACCAAAAATTGTTATAAAAAAATTTTATAACGAAAATTGTCTATAAAAAATTTTATATTGAAAATTTTTTTTACAAAATTTTTATAACGAAAATTTTTAAATTAAAAATTTTCTATAACAATTTTTCTATAAACATTTTTATATTGAAAATTTTCTTTATAAATTTTTTCTATCAAAAATTTTCCATAAAAATATTTATATCGAAAATATTCTATAAAATTTTATAAAAAATTTTCTATAAAAAATTTTCTATAAAAATTTTAATATCGCAAATTTTCTATCAAAAATTTTTAATGTTGAAAATTTTCTATAAAAAATTTTAGTGTAGAAACTATTCTAAAAAATATTTTAATATTAAAAATTTTCTTTAAAAAATTTTAATATCGAAAATTTTATATAAAAAATTTTAATGTCGAAAATTTTATATATAAAAAATTTTAGTATCGAAAATTTTCTATAAACATTTTTATATCAAAAATTTTTTATAAAAAATTTTACAATCGAAAATTTTCTATAAAATATTTTCTATCAAAAATTTTTTATAAAAAATTTTACAATCGAAAATTTTCCATAAAAAATTTAACAATCGAATATTTTCTATAAAAAAATTTTGCATCGAAAACTTTCAATAAAAAATTTTAATCAAAAATTTTCTATCGAAAATATTTTACAAGAAATTTTATATCAAAAAATTTCTATAAAAATTTTTTATAACGAAAATTTTCTAGAAAAATGTTTGTACCGAAAGTTTTCTACAAAATATTTTTATATCGAAAATTATTTACTAAAAAATTGTTATATCGAAAAATTTCTGTACAAAATTTTTATATCGAAAATGTTCTAGAAAAAATTTTATAACAAAAGTTTTCTACTACAAAATTTTGACCACAAAAATTTTTATATCAAAAATCTTTTCTATAAAAAATTTGTATATCAAAAAATTTTTACAAAATTTTTACATTGAAAATTTTCTATAAAAAAATTTTATAACGAACATTTTTTATAAAAAATGTTCATATGAAAAAACTTTTACATCAAAAATTTTCTATAAAAAAATTTTGTATCGAAAATTTTCTATTAAAAATGTTATATCGAAAATTTTCTGAAAAAAAATTGTATATTTAAAATTTTTTATAAAAAATTTTATCTCGAACATATAAAATTTTTGTATCGGAAATTTTCTATAAAAAATTTTAATATCGAAAATTTTCTATAAAAAATTTTAGTATCGGAAATTTTCTATAAAAATTTTTATATCGAAAATTTTCTATAAAAAATTTTAATATCGAAAATTTTCTATAAAAAATTTTAATATCGAAAATTTTCTATAAAAAATTTTAATATCGAAAATTTTCTATAAAAAATTTTAATATCGAAAATTTTCTATAAAAAATTTTAATATCGAAAATTTTCTATGAAAAATTTTAATATAGAAAATTTTCTATAAAAAATTTTAATATCGAAAATTTTCTATAAAAAATTTGAATATCGGAAATTTTCTATAAAAATTTTTATATCGAAAATTTTCTATAAAAAATTTTAATATCGAAAATTTTCTATAAATAATTTTAATATCGAAAATTTTCTATAAAAAATTTTAATATCGAAAATTTTCTATAAAAAATTTTGATATAGAAAATTTTCTATAAAAAATTTTAATATCGAAAATTTTCTATAAAAAATTTGAATATCGAAAATTTTCTATGAAAAATTTTAATATCGAAAATTTTCTATGAAAAATTTTAATATCGAAAATTTTTATATTGAAAATTTTTTATAAAAAATTTTTATATCGAAAATTTTTTATAAGAAATTTTTATGTCGAAAATTTTTTATGAAAAATTTTTATATCGAAAATTTTCAATAAAAAGTTTTGCATCAAAAATTTTTTTTAAAAAATTTCGGTTGATGCAATAAATCAATAATGGCAAAGATTATCCGCCTTCGATATATGAGGCTAAACACGGGATCAATCGGTTACGTTATATCTCGTTAACTAAAAAGTAATAAACAATATATAAATTTTGTTCAAATCTGCTATTAAAATAATATAATAATGGGAGAAAACCATTAATGTCATAACTTTTAAACTAATTTCATATATATTAAGCTGTCATATCTCTTTAACTAATAGAGATCGAAAACAAAAGTGTACTTGTACATTTAACTTTTGAAAATAAGGATGGCAAGAAAAAAAATTGAGGTTCATCCGGCAATGCAGACGATCCCTTTTAGTAGCTTATAAGAAAATTTTGTTATCCTTTTACATTTCATTTGACGATATTTACATTATAAATATATGTGAACTCTAAAGTTCGTGTATAATCAATGAAGATTTTTAATCGCTGAAATCTAAATATAAAATGGAAAAATCTGTGAGAACATGTGGGTTTGAATAATTTTAGTTTGTGGTCCAAACTACACGAAATAGGTGGAGATGAAAATTAGTAGTTTAAAAAATTAAAAGAAAATATAAAATTAGCAAGAAAGCCTTTTTTGAATCTCTATCAGAAACATTTTTATGGAACAAACCTTTCCCTTAATATATAAATCGTTCAACTTCTTCAAATATTTTCAAATTTATTAAAAGATTTAATATTTTAAAACTTTTTCAATAATAATCCCAAAAATTTATTGATTCTTACGAAACTTAAGAAAAATATTTCTAATTTTTATTTTCTAAAGAATTCAATTATTTTTTTGAAACAACAAGAATTTTGAAATCTTTAGAAAAAAAAAGCAATGATCATAAATTAAATGCAATGTTGGGAAAATTCTCTTGATGATTATGAATAAAACAAATGACAATTTTTTATGTGTGACAAAATTAAAAATATTTTGGCACAATTTCAAAAAAAAAATTACAAGAAAACTTGGCGAAAGCACGCGTCTTCACTAAAAACAAACCACCACAGACAGACCCAAGAAAAATACGATATTAGACAAAATTTTGAAATCAAAGAAAAATACTATAAAAACATAAAAGAAAAGAGTTTCAAAACAAATAAAAAGAAAATTAGACAAAACATTTCCCAAACATGAAAACAATATAAAGAAAAGTTGAGCAAAACAAAAATGAAATTTTCATAATTATTTTAAAAAAATTGTCTCTAAAAATAAGTTTGATTAGGAATTGTTACAAAAATTTCTACTATGTCCACTTTACTGATTACAAAGTAGACAAATAGTAATGAAAGTATTGAATTTTGATATTAATTGATTCAAATTTTTGTTATTATTTCAAAAGCTTTAAAATTAAATGTTGTAAAAATACACAAGACATTCCAATTTGTCTACATCGTAATTAGTAAAGTAGACAGTTCAGAAACAATACAGCCAATTTCAAATCTAACTTATCTTTTGTTTGTTATTTTGTAACATAAATTTTATTTGGCTTTACTTTAAAACAAAAAATCAATTTCAAAACCAGACCAATTTTAAACAAAAAATCACAATTTGTCCACTTTGTAATCAGTATAGTGGTCATTCAGTTTCTTGTACTATCGTTTCCAAATATCAATCATTTTCCCCTAGAAATTTTCTCAAATCCATTTTCATTTGCTTTAATTTTTAGCCCAAAACTTCTTTAATTAAAAGAAAAACTGTCCGTCTGCCCCTTCGTCTGTCTAACTTTGAGTCTAAGTGTTTCGTCTAAATAGAGAAAACTTTCCCCTTTTTTTATTTTAATGTTTAAATTTCAAATTCAAATCAAATAAGCAGAACCACGAAGCAAAACACCAACTGCAATCAAATTAATCAAAACTTAAGGTGAGGAAAAATATAATAAAAAAAAAAATATTATAATGGAAATAAAAAGTAACTAAACATAGAAAATTTTATTTGAAAAAAAAACTATCGTCTTTATAATGTAAGAAATAGGTAACAAGAAAAAAATTAGATTTTAAAGAGAAAAAAAATACAGAAAATCAAATTTTACTTTAAAACTAAGTTGGCAAAATAGAATGAAATTTAAAACCATTTCCAGGGGAAAATGAAAAAAATTATATTAAAAATTTAAAACGAAACATTTTTATATCAAAATTTCCAATAAAAAGTTTTTCTGATGGAAATTTCCTATAGAATATTTTTCTGTTGGAGATTTTCTATAAAAATTTCGATATCGAAAATTTTCTACAAAAATGTTTGTATCGAAAATTTTCTACAAAAATGTTTGTATCGAAAATTTTCTATAAAAATTTTTGTATCGAAAATTTTCTTTGAAAAAGTTTATATCGAAAATTGTCTATAAAAATTTTTATATCGAAAATTGTCTATAAAATTTTTATATCGAAAATTTTCTATTAAAATTTTTATATCGAAAATTTTCTATTAAAATTTTTATATCGAAAATTTTCTATTAAAATTTTTATATCGAAAATTTTCTATTAAAATGTTTATACCAAAAATTTTTTTTTAATTTTTATATCGAAAATTTTCTATAAAATTTTATTTATCGAAAATTTTTCATACCAAAAATTTTTTTAAAAATTTTTATATCGAAAAATTTTATATAAATTTTTCTATCGAAAATTTTCTATAAAAATTTTTAAACGAAAACTTTCTAAAAAAAATTGTTATATCGAAAATATTTCATGAAAATAATTATAACGAAAATTTTCTGTAAAAATTTTTGTATAGAAAATTTTATTTAAACATTTTTATATCAAAAATTTTATTTAAAAATTTTTATATTGAAAATTTTTTTATCGAAAAAGTTCAACAAAAATTTTCATATAGAAAATTTTATATAAAAATTTTTACATAGAAAATTTTTAATAATAATAATTGCATCAAAAATTTTCTATAAAAATTTTTACATCGAAAATTTTTTATAAAAATTGTAATACCGAAATTTTGTATAATTTTGAATTGTAATATCGAAAATTTTCTATAAAAATTTTTATATCGAAAATTTTATATATACAATTTTTTTATCCAAAATTTTCTATAGAAATTTTTATATCGAATTGTCTATGTAAATTTTTTTATCCAAAATTTTCTATAAAAATTTTTATATCGAAAATTTTTTATAAAAATTTGTATACCGAAATTTTGTAAAGGATTTTCATATCAAAAATTTTCTATACAATTTTTTATATCAAAAATTTTCTATATAAATTTTTTATAAAAATTTTTATAACAAAATTTTCTATAGAAAAAATTTTGATATTGAAAATTTTCTATAAAAATTTTGATGTCAAAAATGTTTATGAAAATTTTCTATCATAAATTCTGGCACTCAAAATTTTCTATCAAATATTCTATTATCGAAAATTTTTTTAAAAAAATTTATATCAAAAATTTTTCAATACAAAAATTTATATCGAAAATTTTCTATCAAAAAATTTTAAATAAAAATTTTCTATAGAAAAATTTTAAATAAAAATTTTCTATAGAAAAATTTCCTAGTTCTTAGAAAATTTTTGATATTTAAATATTTGATAGAAAATTTTCGATTTTAAAATATTTTGTATATAATTTTCGTTTTAAAAATTTGTTATAGAAAATTTTCGTTATTAAAATTTTTATAGAAAATTTTTAATATTAAAATTTTTATAGAAAATTTTCGTTATTAAAATGTTTTATATAAAATTTTTGTTATTAAAATTTTTTATAGAAAATTTTCGTTATTATAATTTTTTATAGAAAAATGTTCGTTATTAAAATTTTTTATAGAAAATTTTCGTTATTAAAATTTTTTATAGAAAATTTTCGTTATTAAAATTTTTTGTAGAAAATTTTCGTTATTAAAATTTTTTATAGAAAATTTTCGTTATTAAAATTTTTTATAGAAAAATGTTCGTTATTAAAAATTTTTATAGAAAATTTTCGTTATTAAAATTTTTTATAAAAAATTTTCGTATTAAAATTTTTTATAGAAAATTTTTGTTATTAAAATTTTTTATAGAAAATTTTCGTTATTATAATTTTTTATAGAAAATTTTCGATATTAAAATTTTTTATAGAAAATTTTCGTTATTAAATTTTTTTAGAAAATTTTCGTTATATAAATTTTTATCGAAAACTTTCGTTATTTAAATTTTTTTATAGAACATTTTTGTTGTTAAATTTTTTATAGAAAATTTTTGATATCAAACATTTTTTATAGAAATTTTTCGCTATTAAAGTTTTTTATAGTAAAATTTCGTTATTAAAATTTTTTATAGAAAATTTTCGTTATTAAAATTTTTATAGAAAATTTTCGTTATTCAAATTTTTTATAGAAAAATTTCGTTATTAAAATTTTTTATAGAAAATTTTGTATTTAAATTTTTTACAGAAAATTTTCGTTATTAAAATTTTTTATCGAAAATTTTCGTTATTAAAATTTTTTATAGAAAATTTTCGTTTTTAAAATTTTGTACAGAAAATTTCCGTTATTGATTTTTTTTACAAAATTTTCGATATATAAATTTTTTATCGAAAATTTTCGTTATTTTCATTTTTTATAGAACATTTTTGTTGTCAAAATTTTTATAGAAAATTTTCGTTATTAAAATTTTTTTTATAGAAAATTTTCGTTATTAAAATATTTTATAGAAAATTTTCGTTATTAAAATTTTGTATAGAAAACTTCCGTTATTAAATTTTTTTAGAAAATTTTTGGTATTTAAATTTTTAAAAGAAAATTTTCATTATTAAATTTTTTTTATAGAAAATTTGAAATTTTGTATAGAAAATTTTTGTCATTAAAATTTTTTATAGAAAATTTTTATTATTAAAATTCTTTAAAAAATTTTTAGAAATTTTTTTTAAGAAATTTTTTTTATTAATGGTTTTTATAAAAAATTTTCTCCATAAAAATTTTTTATAGAAAATTTTCGTTAATAAAACTTTTTATAGAAAATTTTGTTATTAAAATTTTTTATAGAACATTTTGTTATTAAAATGTTTTATAGAAAATTTTCATTATTAAATTTTTTTTATAGAAAATTTTCGTTATTAAATTTTAAATTCAAAATTGTTATAGAAATTATAGTTGTAAAAATTTTTTATAGAAAATTTTTCATCGAAAATTTTCTTTATCTTTTATGAAAATTTTCGTTATTAAAATTTTTTATCAAAAATTTTTGTTAGTTAAATTTTTTATTAAAAATTTTCGTTATTAAAATTTTTATAGAAAATGTCTGTTCTTAATTTTTTATAGAAAATTAACGTTATAAAAATTTTTACACAAAATTTTAGTTTAAAATTTAATTTATTTTTTTTATCAAAATTTTGGGACTAAAAAATTTTGTATAGAAAATTTTCAAAATTCAATTTTTTTAAATAAAATTTTCGTGATTAAAATTTTTTATAGAAAATTTTTGTTATAATTTTTTATAAAAAATTTTCTTTATTAAAATTTTTTATAGAAAATTTTCGTTATATAAATTTTTATAAAAAATTTTCGTTATTAAAATTTTTATAGAAAATGTTGGGTATTAAAATTTCTATAGAAAATTTTCCTTATTAAATTAAATGAAAATTTTTGATATAAAAATTTTTCATACAAAATTTTGAATATAAAAGTTTTTAATAGAAAATTTTTGATATCAAAATTTTTCATAGAAAATATTCGAATTTGATAAAAAAAAAAAAAATACTAATAACGTACAAATCTAAAATCCGCGGAAATGGTGTTCTCCAAAAATTATCCATATGAAAAAAGTTAGCAAGGCGCCCTAGAAACCCAGTGCTCCGATAGATGTTGACTTTTTCTTGCCTGGAAGTGGTAATTTGAAGTTAAACAAATTGCATTTAATAAATAATGCCATCAAATGCATAAGGGTTTCCCCTACATTTAAACTAATTTTCGTTGAAGGCAATAAAAAACAGTATAGAAAAACTCAAAAAAGGAAAAATAAACATGACGGTTGGTTGCCTCAACTGAAGTAACTACAGAAAAAGACGGACCCGCAAAACACGAGTGTTTCAACTAAATTTAAGTTTTAGGTTGATGGTAGATATTTTCTTGTTAGGAGTCATCGAGTGAATGACTGAGTGAATGAATGAATGAGTGGTCGTTAGCATGAAGCTACTAATAGCATTTCCTGAAGTCATATAAAACAACAAATGAAAACCATGTAGTAAAACCTTAATGTAAGAAAATAACAGCTGAAATGTAAAATTCAAAAATACTTTTCTTTATAAAGTTTTTGTTGAATTAAAAATTGCCAAAAAAAAAAACAACCATTTAAAATTTGTATTAAAATCAGTTTCTCTTTGTTCGTAGTTTTTGCTATTATTTACAAGTTTTCTAGTTTATCTTTCAGATTGTAATCGAAAAATTGCTCGAACCTTAACTAGATTGCTAAAACCAACTTTAAACCCCAGTCAGCTGCAGATGGTCTTGAAGAAAATAAAGATAGGTTTTTTTAATTTCATACTAGAAAAATTTGATGACCAAAGTTTTTCTATGGAAAAATATAACGAAAAATATATTTAAAAAAAAAATTTTTGAAGAAAAATTTGTATGACGAAAAATGTTCTTTAAAAATATTATGACGAAAAAAAATTTTCTTTAAAAATATTATGACGAAAAATTTTTTATAGAAAAATTTTTATGACGAAAAATTTTCTATAGAATCAGTTTTATAGAGAAAAATTTTTATGACGAAAAATTTTCTGCAGAAAAATTTTTATGACGAAAAATTTTCGATAGAAAAATTTTTATGACGAAAAAGTTTCTATAGAAAAATTTTTATGACGAAAAATTTTCTATAGAAAAATTTGTATGACGAAAAATTTTCTATAGAAAAATTTTTATGACGAAAAATTTTCTATAGAAAAATTTTTATGACGAAAAATTTTCTATAGAAAAATTTTTATGACGAAAAATTTTCTATAGAAATATTTTTATGACGAAAAATTTTCTATAGAAAAATTTTTATGACTAAAAATTTTCTATAGAAAAATTTTTATGACGAAAAATTTTCTATAGAAAAATTTTTGTGACGAAAAATTTTCTATAGAAAAATTTTTGATGACGAATAATTTTCTATAGAAAAATTTTTGATGACGAATAATTTTCTATAGAAAAATTTTTGATGACGAAAAATTTTCTATAGAAAAATGTTTATGCCGAAAAATTTATTATCGAAAATTTTTTCCTCGTAAAATTTTGTATAGAAAATTATTTCTATAGAAAATTTTTCGATACAAATTATTTCTATTATTTTCTTTAGAAAATTATTTCTTTCTCTTTTCTTTAAAAATTTATTTCTATCGAAAAATTTTCTTTACAAAATTATTTCTATTAAGAAATATTCTTTAGAAAATTATTTCTATCGAAAACTTTTCTTTAGAAAAATTATTTCTATCGAAAAATTTTTTTTAGAAAATTGTTTCTATCGAAAAATTTTCTATAGAAAATTCTTTATATTAAAAAATTTTCAATACAAAATTAATTCTATCGAAAAATTTTCTATAGAAAATAATTTCTATCGAAAAATTTTCTATAGAAAATAATTTCTATCGAAAAATTTTCAATAGAAAATTATTTCTATCGAAAAAGTTTCAATAGAAAATTATTTCTATCGAAAAATTTTCTATAGAAAATTATTTCTATCGAAAAATTTTCTATAGAAAATAATTTCTATCGAAAAATTTTCAATAGAAAATTATTTCTATCGAAAAAGTTTCAATAGAAAATTATTTCTATCGAAAAAGTTTCAATAGAAAATTATTTCTATCGAAAAATTTTCTATAGAAAATTATTTCTATCGAAAAATTTTCTATAGAAAATTATATATATCGAAAAATTTTCTATAGAAAATTATTTCTATCGAAAAATTTTCTATACAAAATTATTTCTATCGAAAAATTTTCTATAGAAAATTATTTCTATCGAAAAATTTTCTATAGAAAATTATTTCTATCGAAAAATTTTCTATAGAAAATTATTTCTATCGAAAAATTTTCTATAGAAAATTATTTCTATCGAAAAATTTTCTATAGAAAATTATTTCTATCGAAAAATTTTCTATAGAAAATTATTTCTATCGAAAAATTTTCTATAGAAAAATTGTATTTAGAAAATTATTTCAATGGAATAATTTTCTTTAGAAAATTATTTGTATTGAAAAATTTTCCTTAGAAAAATATTTCTATCGAAAAATTTTCTATGGTAAAATTATTTCTATCGAAAAATTTTCTTTAGAAAATTATTTCTATCGAAAAATTTTCTTTAGAAAATTATTTCTATCGAAAAATTTTCTTTAGAAAATTATTTTTATCGAAAAATTTTCTTTAGAAAATTATTTCTATCGAAAAATTTTTTTAGAAAATTATTGGTATCGAAAAATTTTCTACAGAAGATTGTTTCTATCGAAAAATGTTCTTTAGAAAATTGTTTATATGGAAACATTATCTTTAGAAAATTATTCTATTGAAAATTTTTCTTTAGAAACTTACTTCCCTTGAAAAAATTTCTTTAGAAAATTATTTCTATCGAAAATTTTTTTTTAGAAAATAATTTCTATTGAAAATTTTTCTTTTGAAAATAATTTCTATTGAAAAGTTTTCTTTAGAAAATAATTTCTATCGAAAAATGTTCTTTACAAAATTATTTCTATTGAAAAATGTTCTTTACAACATTATTTTTATTGAAAAATTTTCTTTAGAATATTATTTCTATTGAAAAATTTTCTTTAGAAAATTATTTCTATTGAAAAGGTTTCTTTAGAAAATTATTTCTATTGAAAAATTTTCTTTAGAAAATTATTTCTATTGAAAAATTATTTCTATTGAAAAATTTTCTTTAGAAAATGATTTCTATTGAAAAATTTTCTTTAGAAAATTATTTCTATTAAAAAATTTTCTTTAGAAAATTATTTCGAAAAATTGTATTTAGAAAATTATTTCAATGGAATAATTTTCTTTAGAAAATTATTTGTATTGAAAAATTTTCCTTAGAAAAATATTTCTATCGAAAAATTTTCTATGGAAAAATTATTTCTATCGAAAAATTTTCTTTAGAAAATTATTTCTATCGAAAAATTTTCTTTAGAAAATTATTTCTATCGAAAAATTTTCTTTAGAAAATTATTTCTATCGAAAAATTTTCTTTAGAAAATTATTTCTATCGAAAAATTTTTTTAGAAAATTATTTCTATTGAAAATTTTTGTATAGAAAATTATTGGTATCGGAAAATTTTCTACAGAAGATTGTTTCTATCGAAAAATGTTCTTTAGAAAATTGTTTATATGGAAACATTTTCTTTAGAAAATTATTCTATTGAAAATTTTTCTTTAGAAACTTATTTCCCTTGAAAAAATTTCTTTAGAAAATTATTTCTATCGAAAATTTTTTTTTAGAAAATAATTTCTATTGAAAATTTTTCTTTTGAAAATAATTTCTATTGAAAAATTTTCTTTAGAAAATAATTTCTATCGAAAAATGTTCTTTACAAAATTATTTCTATTGAAAAATGTTCTTTACAACATTATTTTTATTGAAAAATTTTCTTTAGAAAATTATTTCTATTGAAAAATTTTCTTTAGAAAATTATTTCTATTGAAAAGGTTTCTTTAGAAAATTATTTCTATTGAAAAATTTTCTTTAGAAAATTATTTCTATTGAAAAATTATTTCTATTGAAAAATTTTCTTTAGAAAATGATTTCTATTGAAAAATTTTCTTTAGAAAATTATTTCTATTAAAAAATTTTCTTTAGAAAATTATTTCTATCGAAAATTGTTTATAGAAAATTATTTCTATCATAAATTTTCTATAGAAAATTATTTTTTTTAGAAAATGTTTTTTTTTATTTCTATAGAAAAATATTCTTTAGAAAATTATTTCTATCGGAAAATTTTCTTTAGAAAATTATTTATATTGAAATTATTTATTAAGAAAATTATTTCTTTTGAAAAATTTTCTTCAGAGAATTATTTCTGTTGAAAAATTTCCTTTAGAAAATTATTTCTATTGAAAAATTTTCTATAGAAAATTATTTCTATTAAAAAAATTTCTCTAGAAAATTATTTCTATCTAAAAATTTTCTTTAAAATATTATTTCTATAGAAAAAGTTTCTATAAAAAATTATTTCTGTATATATTTCTATATATATCTGTACTAAAAATTTCCAAATTTTTTTCTGAGTGCATTTTTATAAATTTTGCATGTTTTTGCTGTCACTTTTTCTTAAGTGATATTTAACCCTTCTTAGCCTTTTCCACTCTCATTAACTTTTACTTAATGACCGTCCACTGGTCAACATTGACACGCGATTTTGTTAATAATCCCTTCATCGTTAGTGAACAAAATTGAATCAAGGGCAACAATTTTAACGTTTACAAAATAAGATTTCAAATTTTATTTGAAAACCCAAAGAATCAAAGTAAAAAAAACAGCTGTAAGTTGAAGTTTCGATGATAACCATCGACACTAACTAACCAGCATCATGGACACCATTTCGTCATCATTAATAAGGGGAGACTCAAGTCATTTTTCGAAATTTTTAATCACTTGCCATTGAATGGAGTTAAAGCAACAAACGATGTTTAATGGTTCCTCTGGCTTTTTCTGTGGGTTATACGAAATTATAGGTGGTTACTGAACCTTAACAAGAAACAGTGACAGACGGACGTAGAGGAATCTTTAATTTCCATCGAAAAAAATCAAGAACCAACCACGGTTTTTTTGATTCTTCTTTTCTTTGCAAAAAAAATCACTAAATGTTGGCTTTGATCTTCAATAAAACAATTTTAGTTATATAAAAAAATTTTTGTAATAAATCAACAATGACAAGAAACATGTTTCGTTTTTTTTTTCTCAAATTTTGTTGTGATTTTCTGGTGGCTATTTTCAAAGGAAAGACGGGCGATAAACATAAACCACAATAACAAAGTCAATAGCAAAAAAAAAAACTAAAAACTACTAAAATGTTATCGCATTTGACCATCGGTTTTGGTTTCTATAGGATTTTTTTCGAATTTCTTTAGCTAAATAAAAATTGGAAAATTTAAAATGTTATTAGATTCATTTAAGTCACGTGATTGTTAAAAAGCAATAAAATATAAGAATTGTATAACAATAGAGGGAAAAATACACCGAGGGAAAGGAAATACCCGACAATTTTGTAGTGAAATCATTCTCGTAAACTAGAAGAGATACTAAAGCGAAATCGTGATGTTTTGCATTTCAAGCTATGGCCGAATTTCATTAGATTTTTTGGCATCAGCTCAGCTGATGCTGAGCACAACAGTTTAAAAGAAAAACTGAGTTTTAAAAACTGCAGCCGTTAGTTGTTTTTACATCACTCCCCCTCTTCCCTAGTTATTGTTTTCTTGGCACATTCTATCCCTGTGCCAAGGTACGAACCATTTGAGGCCTAATCATGATTAATATTTAATCATCTTTGAAATGGTAACAAAAGGGTTAATATCAACGGATTTTCTTTAACATTGTGCATATTTGATTTGAATTCCCCCAAATTCTGTGGAAAGGAAATTTTCATTCTTTGAAATTTTTTTAACAAACTTTTTAAAAAACTTAAAGTTTTGAAAACGACAGCCAACAAATTTCATTAACCTAAAATATCCTCAGTGATACAAATAAGGGAAATGGACCTATTAATGTAGATCTTTTTTTGGGGTTATTTTGGTCCTTGTTGCTCACGAAAGGGTTAATATTTTTATTTTATGTTTGTTATTGAATAAATAGTGTTTTTAGAAGGCTAATAATACTGATCTAACAACAGCAATAGCTTAGATATTTGTAAAAAAAGGAAATTTCCATAAAAATTAACTTTGATCCCGGTAACGCAAAGGTTAAACATTTCCAATTCTGTTAAACTATATCCACTGATTCTACATGGTGTTAAAAATATTTTTGCTAAAAAAGTAAACAAATATAAAATTATTCAATTTTTTCTAAAATTTCTCCAAAAAAGCAAATTTTCCCGAAATCTTTTGACTTTAAGTCACAGGTACAGGAATACGGAATAAGCTAAGGACCCATTTTGTTGCTGTTTTATACCTAATGCATTCGTAATAAATTAGTAGAGTCCAAATTGCAAATTTCCAAAATTTCCCCTAACAAAATTTTTTTAAATATAAAAAGGTAAATCACATTAAAAAATCTCAATTCTGCGTCATCAAGTATAATAGGAAGATACCAATCGATTTCAATAAAATTTTATATTTTATAAAAAGCCAATTTAAAAAAAATATATTTTATTACTTACAGTCTAAGATAAGTAAAAAAAAATATGATAAAAAAATTAAATCTACCAATTCTTTTTGCGTAAGTCGTCAAGGCATGAAATTCGCAGGAAAGAACGCTATAACTCAATAACCGATTGAGGAATTTATAAAACATCTACTTCAGAAGAAAGCTTATTAGGACTATATTACACATCAATGCTCACTTTTTTATAAAAATTAGCCCAAATAGCTTTAATATAGCAAAAATCGAAAAAAAAAAACCTTTTTTTCCCATGCAAACGCATGGGCGCCATGTATTAACGTTGTTCGATTTAGCTCAAATTTGCAGGATTATTATTCCTCACCAAATGACACAAAAATTCAATCGGCACTTCTCAAAATTAAAAAAATACCCTAATGGGTAACCCAATAGCTCTAGGGTATAAATAGAATTAATATACTTATACTAACACTCAAAAACAAAGAACAGTTGTTGCGCATGAGCCGACGAACATTACTAAGTTGATATGACCGACAGGTGGCGACACTAAAAATACCTTAAAGTTAATAAAATCGTAAATTGTACATTTGATCATGCTATGATCTTTAGCAAAGTTATTGCGCATGACCCGACGAAAGTTTCTATGACTGCTATGACATTTTTCGACAGGTGGCGCCACTGTAAATTACTCAAACTAAATGAAATCGTAAACTGTACATTTGATCATGCTATGATCTTTAGCAAAGTTGTTGCGTATGGATTGACGGAGGATTCTTAGTTGGTGCAATTAATTCCCGATAGATGGAGCTACTGAAATTTGTTAAAAATTAATTGAATCGTAAACTATGCATATGCATTTGATTATGTAACGATCTTAATCAAAGTTGTTGTGCTAAGCCGACGAAAATTTCGAAAGTCGGTGCGACTCATTTTCGCTAGATGACGCCACTGCAAATTAATCAAAATAAGTTGAATGCATAGTTTAAGCATTTGATCTTTGATCTTGATGACAAAATCAAAAAATGATTCAAAACGAATTGGATAATTGTGTAATGTCTTTCCTTCAATTTTATTCTAGTTGGTGGAGTAGCAACGCGCGCAGGGTACAGCTAGTATTTATATGAAAATCTTCCATTAGACTCAAAAAGTCTAAACGTATCAAGTGGCAGAAATATGCATTTCTTAATTTATGTGCATATAAATATTTTTTGGCAAAGTTGAAGGATCTTCTTCAAAAAATACTCATGACAGACTGTCGTGTGCAAACGATTAAGAAATAATAAATCTGATAAAAATATAAGAAACATAAATTAAATCAAACGACATCATGTACATATTTACCAGGTGCATACCAACAAGTACGTGCCCCTTAAGGCAACTTAGTGCAGAGACCCATTTGTTAGTAAGTCAGATTTCATAACAGGTTTTAAAAGGACACCTAATTGGTAAGGTTGTATTTTCAGCAGAAATTATAATTTAGGTCCCCGAAGAGGGGGCCTAGCTATGTTTTTTAAAACTATAAAATTTTCTAAATTCCTTTAAATTATTAATTAAATCCTGTTTTATTCTCAAATTTAATTAACCCATAAATCCAAACAAAATTTTGTAACACTTGAGAAACAGCAATAATTTGTAATCCCACACCCATTTCTCACTCACTGGCCAGATTTTGTTGCAAACTCTGACTGAAATATTTTTTACAAATTATAGACAAAAGATTTTAAATTAAAATGCAAAAAAAAATATTTAATAGGCGACACTTTACTATAGATTTCATAAATATTATGTGCAAGTAAATATGTATCTAAATACAATGTAAGTATGAACAATTTTATAAATTCTATGTGGGTTAAGATGTTTTTATGCGCCGAGTTTTTGTTGCTGCTGCTGCTGCTACTACTGCAGCTGCTGTTGATTGCATATGTTGCTCGTAGACATCAGGCGTTAAATTATTTGTAAGAGCAACAAATTGAAAAAAATGCATAAAATCTCTAAAATATGAATAAGATTTCAGCAGCAGCCAACACCAACATTTCAACATCACACCGTCACAATTTCTACTTATACTCGAATATTATTATTCATATCAAAAAATATTTACAAATTCATTCACCTTAAAATAGATCCTAAAGACTCGGATATTTCGTTTTAACGGTAAAGAGAAACAAATCATAAACAACATCTTATTCATGTACAATACCCAGCAAACAGAGGAAATAGCAAATTTTGTTAAACAAAATTTCCTATTAAAAAAAAACTAATTTTGTTAAACAAAATTTTCAAAAAAAATAACAAATTTTGTTCAACAAAATTTCCTCTAAAAATAGCAAATTTTGTTAAACGAAGTTCTTATAGAAATAGCAAATTTTAATAAACAAAATTTTCTATAAAAATAGCAAATTTTGTTCCATTAAAAAATATATCCAAAAAAATAGCAAATTTTTTTCAACAAAATTTCCTCTAAAAATATCAAATTTTGCTAAACAAAATTTAATATAAAAATAGCAAATTTTGTTGAACAAAATTTCCTATAAAAATAGCATATTTTGTTGAACAATTTTTTTATTTTTAAATACAAATTTTGTTAAACAAAATTTTCTTTAAAAATAGCAAAATTTGTTAAACAAAATTTCCTCTAAAAATAGCAAATTTTGTTGAAAAGAATTTCCTATAAAAATAGAAATTTTGTTTAACTAAAACTGTTCTCTAAAAATAGAAAATTTTGTTAAACAAAATTTCCTATAAAATAGCAAATTTCCTATAAAAATAGCAAATTTTTTCCTATGAAAATAGCAAATTTTGTCTAAAAACAACAAATTTTTGTTTAACAAAATTTCTTATAAAAAAAATTTTTGTTAAAAAAAAATCCTATAAAAATAGTAAATTTTGTTAAACAAAATTTCCTTTAAAAATAACAAATTTTGTCAAACAAAACTTCCTCTTAAAATAACAAATTTTGTTAAACAAAATTTCCTTTTAAAGTAGCAAATTTTTCAAACAAAATTTCCTCTAAAAGCAAAAAATTTTGTTAAACAAAATTTTCTATAAAAGTAGCTAATTTTATTAAACAAAATTTCCTATAAAAATAGCAAAATTTTATTAAACAAAATTTCCTCTAAGAATAGCAAATTTTTTTTTAACAAAATTTCCTTTAAAAATAGCAAATTTTGTTAAACAAAATTTCCTTTAAAGATAGCAAATTTTATTAAGTAAAATTTCCTATAAAAATAGCAAATTTTGTCAAACAGATTTCCTCTAAAAACAGCAAATTTTGTTAAACAAAATTTCCTATAAAAATAACAAATTTTGTAAAACAAATTTTTCTCTAAAAATAGCAAACTTTGTTAAGCTAAATTTCCTATAAAATTAGCAAATTTTGTTAAACAAAATTTCCTATAAAAATAGCAAATTTTGTTAAGCTAAATTTCCGATAAAAATAGCAAATTTTAATAAACAAATTTTCCTCTTAAAATAGCATATTTTATTAAACAAAATTTCCCCTAAAAATAGCAAATTTTATTAAACAAAATTTCTATAAAAATAACAAATTTTGTAAAACAAAATTTCCTCTGAAAACAGCAAATTTTGTTAAACAAAATTTCCTCTAATTTCCTCTAGCAAAATTTTGTTAAATAAAATTTCTTCTAAAAGCAGAAAATTTTGTTAAACAAAATTTCCCAAATTTTACTCTTAAAATAGCATATTTTGTTCAACAAAATTTCCTATAAAAATAGCAAAATTTGTAAAACAAAGTTTCCTATAAAAACAACAAATTTTGTTAAACAAAATTTCCTATAAAAATAGCAAATTTTGTTAAACAAAATTTTCTCTAAAAATAAAAATTTTTGAAAAGAAAATTTCCCACAAAAATATCAGTTTTCAAAATTCCAAATAAAATGTTTACTGGGTTTCTTTGCCACCAAGGTGTGTTGGGGTATAAAAATACATTGAGTAGAGGTGCATTCATAAAAACTGAGAGATTTTAAAGCAAGAGAGAGAGGGAGAGGATGAAAAATTTTTTGCATATTAAATTTATTTATAAATAACCAAGAATTTGTAGGAAAAATTTGCATTTTCTTTATATTTTTTGTTCTAGATATATTTTTTTGTTTTCTTTTAGGTAAATAATTTTCTTCTTTGAATTTTATAAGTTTAAAATAATTTTATTAATTAACAAATTTATAATCTACGAAAAGCTCTCAGAACTAAAGATTGAAAATTTGAAAAACCTTCTGGTAAAAAAACAAGACCAGAGATAGAAACTCATCTTAAGTTCAAATTGAGGTTGCTGTCGCTTAGTTGATAAACTTGTTGGTTACTAAGCATAACATATTAAGCCTGGGTTCGAGCCCTGGTCATGGTAAAATATTATCGTACGACATTTGTAATGAAATATTTTTTGAGTGGAATATAATTAATGATAGAAAAGAATTTACAATTGAAGATCGGACCTTAAAATAGATCAGCGTTCGTATAAGGCGTTTCTTATTTATTTTAGTGTTAAAATATTTCCATTTTTGAACTTTCTTACGACGTTTTTCATATCAATTCAAATTACACCCAATATGAAAAAAAATAAATATCAAATAAATTAATTTAAAATTTTTTTTAAACGACATTTATAACAAATAAAATAAATGATTTATAAACTAAAAGTGTTATTTAACAATTGTTAAGATACATTTGTATGTATATAAAATATAACAAAAAAATTAATTGAAAATGTGTTTTTTATTCAATCAAAAATGTTAAAAAAAATGTTGCGTTTCTTTTTGAAAATGGCTCATGATAAAAGAATTTCGATAAGATAAAAAAGAAATTAAAATTTTTAAAAATGTATAATATTTGTATCTTATAGTGAGTCAAGTCCGACCACTTTATACCCTTTAACCCTAAATGTGGTCCTATTATCAACGAAATTGGGAAGTTTCCTGTTAAAATCTAAAAAGTAAAATTTGAATAATTTTGGGCGATTATCGCATCACTTTCGAGTCATGTATGAGAATGGATTTTGTATAAGAGCTATGGTAGAATATAGAACGATTTTAAGTAACGAAAAAATAAATCGCCAAAGCAAATAATTCTGAATTGATCGGTATGCTTAAAGTTGGGTGGAACATTTAAATTAAAATTTATATACGAATTATTCTACATTCCTTTACCACCAAATGGTAAAACTCTAAATACTTGATTGACATATTTTAAATAATTTTTATCAAATAGATCAAATAGAGGAGCACATTTTTGAAAATGAATTATATATGTATTTAAAATATGAGCCTTATTTTAAATATTTTATTTTAAATAAATCAATTTTATTTCCTACCTAAAATATTATCAAATTTATTTGTTATTCATCAAAAAACCAAACATTTTTCTATTAAAATAATTTTTTTGGCGTGAGAATTTTTTGCGATATTTGTTTTGATTTTTATGGTCATTTTAAATTAAACTTGTTTCATTTTTATTTTTTTATTATTTTAATTTAAATATAAATTTATGATCATTTTTTGCTAAAAATTTCAGTTTGGTCGTGTGTCAGTTGCTTTAATATTTGCCAGATATTTATTTAAAATCCCCGCGTGGGTGTTTCCAATTGTTTATGATAAATTTAATATTAGTTTAGTTGTTGTTGTTAAACTGCAAACAGTTGTTAACAACAATTTAACACCTTCTTTTTTTTTTTGCAAAAACAAAAAATTAACACAAATAAAAAATTAGTCAATTAATTTGAAGTTTTTATATGGTTAAATGAAGGCGCCACTAATAAATTCAACAGATGACTTGATATTAAGATCAATCTTTAATTATATTTTTAAATTTTCTATTTTTATAGGATTTTTTTCTTTGAAAATTTCCTATTTTTATAGGAAATTTTTTTGAAAATTTCCAATTTTTAAAGGAAATTTTTTGAAAATTTCCAATTTTTATAGGAATTTTTTTGAAAATTTTCTTTTTTTATAGGAAATTTTTTGAAAATTTCCTCTTTTTATAGGAAATTTTTCGAAAATTTCCTATTTTGATAGGAATTTTTCGAAAATTTATTTTTATAGGAAATTTTTCGAAAAATTTCCTATTTTTATAGGAAATTTTTCAAAAATTTACAATTTTTATAGGAAATTTTTCAAAAATTTACAATTTTTATAGGAAATTTTTAAAAAATTTACTATTTTTATAAGAAATTTTTCAAAAATATACTATTTTAATAGGAAATTTTTCAAAAATTTACTATTTTTATAGGAAGATTTTCATAAATTTACTATTTTTATAGGACATTTTTCAAAAATTTTCTATTTTTATGGGACATTTTTCAAAAATTTTCTATTTTCATAGTAAATTTTTTAAAAATATTCTATTTTTAAAGGAAATTTTTCAAAAATTTTCTATTTTTATTAATTTTCTATTTTTATGGGACATTTTTCAAAAATTTTCTATTTTTATAGTAAATTGTTCAAAAATTTTCTATTTTAATAGGAAATTTTTCAAAAATTTTCTATTTTTATAAGAAATTTTTCAAAAATTTTCTATTTTTATAGGAAATTTTTCAAAAATTTTCTATTTTTATAGGAAATTTTTCAAAAATTTTCTATTTTTATAGGAAATTTTTCAAAAATTTTCTATTTTTATAGGAAATTTTTCAAAAATTTTCTATTTTTATAGGAAATTTTTCAAAAATTTTCTATTTTTATAGGAAATTTTTCAAAAATTTTCTATTTTTATAGGAAATTTTTCAAAAATTTTCTATTTTTATAGGAAATTTTTCAAAAATTTTCTATTTTTATAGGAAATTTTTCAAAAATTTTCTATTTTTATAGGAAATTTTTCAAAAATTTTCTATTTTTATAGGAAATTTTTCAAAAATTTTCTATTTTTATAGGAAATTTTTCGAAAATTTCCTATTTTTATAGGAAATTTTTCGAAAATTTCCTATTTTTATAGGAAATTTTTCGAAAATTTCCTATTTTTATAGGAAATTTTTCGAAAATTTCCTATTTTTATAGGAAATTTTTCGAAAATTTCCTATTTTTATAGGAAATTTTTTAAAAATAAACTTTCCAAAATAAAATAAATAAAAACGTCTTAAAATCCATCTCTGCTTTTAAAAGAATATCTGAAATTTTTTCTATGAATTTTTTTTTAAGTTCATATTTTTAAAAGAATATCTGAAATTTTTTCTATGAATTTTTTTTTAAAGTTCATATTTTTATAAGAAATTTTTCAAAAATTTCCGATTTTTATAGCAAACTTTTCAAAAATTTATTATTTTTAAGAACATTTTTAAAAAAATTTCCAATTTGTATCGGAAATTTTTCAAAAATGTCCTTTTCAAAAATTTCTTTTTTTTATAGGATTTTTTTTTTTAAATTCTAATTCTTATAGGAAATTAAAAAAAAAAATTCTAATAATTTATATTTTTTGAAAATTTCTTATTTTTATAGGAAATTTTTCAAAAATTTCTTATTGTTTTTATAGAAATTTTTCAAAAATTTCGTATTTTTATAGGAAATTTTTCAAAAATTTCTTATTTTTATAGGAAATTTTCCAAAAATTTTCTTATTTTTATAGGAAATTTTCCAAAAATTTCTTGTTTTTATAGAAAGTTTCTTAAACATTTCCAATTTTTGATGATTTCCTAATTTTTATAGCATCTTGTTTAAATATTTCCTTTTGTGCATCAGTGGCACCATGCTCTCGCATGTAGCAGCATGCGTAGATTTTCATTATTATTTTCTTTCTATTTTATTGTTGCAACGGTGGTGCATGCACCAATTCACTCATTCAACAGCTACAAAAATCATGGAAAAAATCTAAAAAATATGTGAATAAAAAAACTAGTAGTGGTTAAGTGAAGTTTGCATAATTTATAGCATTCAATAGGAGCGACCAATCTCAGGCGGCTGAAATGGTTCTGTTGCAACAGCATAAATTGTGCGATTCTTTTTCATTGAGAATGGAATTTTACTTTGCTTTTTTTTCATCAGACATAGATTTTCATTTTCAATCTTTAGAAATTTGAAATGAAACATTTTACTCGCTAGATTTTACTGGTAACGTCAGTTAAACATTTAAATTGAGTCAGTTGTTTTTCCTCTCGATGACTGACAACTGGATTTTAAAATTCAAATGAATGAGTAAATGCATCGGCAGCAGAATTTAAATGGAAGCATTAGCATCAGCATCAGCTTCATTCATTGCATTCGAAAATGGAATTGAAATGAATGAAACCCACATTTGTTTCAATTTTTTTCAATTTGTTGCATTTTTTCTAATCGAGAGTTGTTTAATTTCAGTTTTACAATAAGGAAGTGTTTTGTCTATTTCCATGTTAAAGCTAATCAGTGCGATTATTCTAAATTAAAATATAATAAAAAAAATCTGAATAGATTTAGAAGAACTTTAAACAATTGTTTATAATTTAAGTTAATGAGAGTTTAAATATTGGAAACGATGGTTTTAAATTTGCTTTTAAAATAATTGTAAATGTTTAAAGAACATTTTTAAAACTGACTTTTAATGAGAAAATTTTATTCTTTAATTTGGGTTTAATTAGTACTTCCAAATTTATTTCCTATAAAAATAAGGAATTTTTGACAAATTTCTTATAAAAATAGGAAATTTCTGAAAAATTTCTCATAAAAATAAGAAATTTTTGAAAAATTTTTCATAAAAATAAGAAATTTTTGAAAAATTTTCTATAAAAATAGGAAATTTTTTAAAAATTTCCTATAAAAAAAAGGAAATTTTTGAAATTTCCTATAAAAATAGGAAATATTTTTATAGGAAATTTTTCAAAAATTTCCTATTTTTATAGGAAATTTTTCAAAAATTTTTGAAAAATTTCCTATTTTTATAGGAAATTTTTCAAAAATTTCCTAAAAAATAAGAAATTTTTGAAAAATATCCTATGTACAAATAAGAAATTTTTAAAAGATTTCTTATAAAAATAAGAAATTTTGAAAACAATAAAATTAAAAATTTTTGATAAAATATTTTCACTTTATTTTTCCCTTGTACCCCACTGTGCTTTAAAATAATTTAGTTTAAATTGTGGTTTTAAATATTATAGAACCTGTTTCGTATTTTTTACATAAATCTTACGTTTTTAAACTATTTTAAGATTTTGTTTACAGATGTAACAGTTTTTTTTAGAAAAATTAATAGAGGGTAATTATTTTAAGATAAACATTTAATGGCAAAGATCTTAATTAAAAAAATAAAAAAAAAAGTATTCTTTTTAATAAATTATTACCTGTTTCATATCACAATTATAGTAGAAAACGAACATACCTGAAATTAGAAAAATAATAGAAGGAAATTACTAAAATGTTGAAACAAACAAATACGATAAAAGTAGAAAATGAACCAGCAAACATTTTGAAACTCTTTAAAAAATTATCAAGTTTAATACTAAGGCAGTCATTTTGACTGCCTTAGGCATGTATTAGGTTTTTTCGTATCGATTTATTAATATTATAAAGTTTTGAGATTCATCAAAAATTCAACTCTTACTAACGTTACTTTGCGAACGTTACATTTTAGTTGTAAGTGGTGACAAATTTGTGTTTAGTATAAGTTATTTCGATTATGATAATTTTTAAAAATTTTACTTTTATACACTATGTCGTTGTTGAAGATTTATATATTGTTTAAAAGCTAAGACTTTAAGCTTTTAGTTGACGTTAATTCAGTTTAGGTGGCTTTTATATAAAAAAGTTGTATAATATCTAAACTTGTATCAAATTTTATTTTTCACAAAATCAAGGTAGAAAAAAAGTAAAAAAACTAGTGATTTTTCAGTTTAATATTTTGTGATGGTTTATTCAAGCGATTATGTCAGTTATTATTGATTCCAGACTAAATATGCAAATATATGCAGAATATTTCTATATTGTTTGAAAGCTTTGGCTTCGGCCTATTGTTGGAGAAAAATTAAGTTCAAGCGATCTTTATATAAAAAAGTTATATACTTTTTGAAAGTATCAAAAAAAGTAAAACGATCAAAAAATTTGTTAAACGATAAGAAAGCTTACAATAAAAAGATCTAGTTCGTGGTTTTTCAGTCCTAAATTTGTTATATAATTTGTAAGCATAGCTTTTTCAACTTTAAAAAAGTTATTAACTGGGTATTCTCCTAACATGCATTGCGTTTATGTCCAACTTCTTGTCCAATAGTTTTAAGAAAACACCGATCTTTATCTCAAATTTATTTATGTTGTCTAAAATTACCGCTACATTTTAGTCAGAGCTATTAAGATATAAATCTTCTTGGTCTTTTTTTTTTTGTTTTTTCCTCATGCGCCCATGTTGTGCGAATGAGAGTGAGCGTATCGTGTAGAATTCATTGATAGTTTTGTAGATCATCTGAAGATAAAATGCGAATGTTGGTAAAACAACTTTATTTGAAATCGAATAGAAAAGAAAGTGAAATTTTGTTTTTTGTGGATAATGTTAGAAAAATAGCAAAATCATGTATTGATTTTAAAAGAAATTATATTACAGTTAAAATTGAATAAACAGTTAATTGATTAATATGATGAAGATGATAGATCTGAGGAGCTTAATTGGAAATTACGAGTGTCCACAAAAAAATATTTCGGAAACTTTTCAAAGAATTCTTATTTTTTTTTAATTTTTTATTTTTATAGGAAATTTTTCAAAAAATTTTAATTTTTATAAGAAATTTTTCAAAAATTTCTTATTTTTAAAGGAAATTTTTCAAAAATTTCTCATTTTTAAAGAAAATTTTTCTCAAATTTCTTATTTTTATAGAAAATTTTTCAAAAATTTCTTATTTTTATAGGAAATTTTTCAAAAATGTCTTATTTTAATAGGAAATTTTTCAAAAATTTCCTATTTTTGTAGGAAATTTTTCAAAAATTTCTTATTTTTATAGGAAAATTTTCTTATTTTCATAGGAAATTTTTCAAAAATTTCTTATTTTTATAGAAAATTTTTCAAAAATCTCTTATTTTTATAGGAAATTTTTCAAAAATTTTTTATTTTTATAGGAAAATTTTCAAAAATTTCTTATTTTTATAGGAAATTTTTCAAAAATTTCTTATTTTTATAGGAAATTTTTCAAAAATTTCTTATTTTTATTGGAATTTTTTCAAAAATTTCTTATTTTTATAGGAAATTTTTCCAAAATTTCTTATTTTTATAGGAAATTTTTCAAAAATTTCTTATTTTTATAGGAAATTTTTCAAAAATTTCTTATTTTTATAGGAAATTTTTCAAAAATTTCTTATTTTTATAGGAAATTTTTCAAAAATTTCTTATTTTTATAGGAAATTTTTCAAAAATTTCTTATTTTTATAGGAAATTTTTCAAAAATTTCTTATTTTTATAGGAAATTTTTCAAAAATTTCCTATTTTTGTAGGAAATTTTTCAAAAATTTCCTATTTTTGTAGGAAATTTTTCAAAAATTTCTTATTTTTATAGGAAAACTTTCAAAATTTTCTTATTTTCATAGGAAATTTTTCAAAAATTTCTTATTTTTATAGGAAATTTTTCAAAAATCTCTTATTTTTATAGGAAATTTTTTAAAAATTTCTTATTTTTATAGGAAATTTTTCAAAAATTTCTTATTTTTATAGGAAATGTTTCAAAAATTTCTTATTTTTATAGGAAATTTTTCAAAAATTTCTTATTTTTATAGGAAATTTTTCAAAAATTTCTTATTTTTATAGGAAATTTTTCAAAAATTTCTTATTTTTATAGGAAATTTTTCAAAAATTTCTTATTTTTATAGGAAATTTTTCAAAAATTTCTTATTTTTATAGGAAATTTTTCAAAAATTTCTTATTTTTATAGGAAATTTTCAAAAATTTCTTATTTTTATAGGAAATTTTTTAAAAATTTCTTATTTTTATAGGAAATTTTTTAAAAATTTCTTATTTTAAAGGAAATTTTTCAAAAATTTCTTACTTTTATAGGAAATTTTTCAAAAATTTTTTATTTTTATAGGAAATTTTTCAAAAATTTCTTATTTTTATAGGAAATTTTTCAAAAATTTCTTATTTTTATAGGAAATTTTTCAAAAATTTCTTATTTTTATAGGATTTTTTTCAAAAATTTCTTATTTTTATAGGAAATTTTTCAAAAATTTTTATTTTTATAGAAAATTTTTCAAAAATTTCTTATTTTTATAGAAAATTTTTCAAAAATTTCTTATTTTTATAGGAAATTTTTCAAAAATGTCTTATTTTTATAGGAAAATTTTTCAAAAATTTCTTATTTTTATAGAAAATTTTTCAAAAATTTCTTATTTTTATAGGAAATTTTTCAAAAATGTCTTATTTTTATAGGAAAATTTTCAAAAATTTCTTATTTTTATAGGAAATTTTTCAAAAATTTCTTGTTTTTATAGGAAATTTTTCAAAAATTTCTTATTTTTATAGGAAATTTTTGGAAAACTTCTTATTTTCACAGGAATTTTTTGTTAACTTTTAATTTTATGTTTTTCAAAAATATAAAAATTTCTTTAAACAATAAACATTACATTTAAAATAAATTCCTATTTTGAAACTAAAAAAACTTTCAAATCAAGATCAACCACGTTTATTGTAACTTAATATTAAATGTAATTAAATATTTAAGTTTTAAACATTTTGTGTTAAAATGATTGGCATTTTAATGGCTAAAATAATAAAATTAAAATATTAAATCAATTTGAAAAACCTCAATTATTTAATCTCCAAGCCAAAGTAATAACTAAAACCGTTTATTAGCATCTTTAGCTATATAACAATTTCGTTAGAAAAAAAATATTAAAATTATTTAAAGCTTAAAATCTCAGAAGAAAAATAACAAAAAAACCGTAACTAAATCCCATAAATTTAAAAAGTTTTTCAATTGTACAAGTAATTATTGTTTACGGCAGTGGGTCAAATAAACGGTAAACGCCTGCTTGTTAACAGTATCATATTCATCACTATCGTCTCTGTAATTGTTATCTCTACACTCATCTCTTACCCTCTAATGTCTACTGCCCCTCTTTTCCCCCTTTCCACTGATCATCTGATATCTTCAGAAAAAGAAAAGGGGATCTATTGCGGCCTTTTTTGAAAACAAAAAAAGTCAGCCATTGAATACGGCAAATATTTGTAAGAAGTTAAGTATAACCATAATCAAATAAACAACCAGATATAATTTCATACTATTATTAATAACTACAATATCAGCAGCAGCGGCTACACGAGTAGAGTTGAAGTACTTAAATGTTTAGAAAAAAAATTATAGTTAAAAGTAATAATATTTAGCAAACCATTAGGTATTAGGCACGAGGAACAGTGTTCCGGTGAAGATAAAATGTTGGTGAAACTGTTTTCAAATTTGCATTATCGTAAGAGAATAAACAAAATATTTGTCAATACAGAAATCTTTTTCTTGCAATTATAAAGTTTATTTTGTTATTTATGTAAAACAATTTAAAATATTAAAAAAAAGAAAACCCAACCGACATTTTTTGGCAATTGAAATTCTAGCATATAGGAATTTACCACCTATATATATATAAATCAATGCCACTTTTCATTGTGCCTCTATAACTCAAGAACGGGCTGACCTATCCAAACCAAATGTTTAGGATTTGTTTGGACTATTTAGTAGATGGTTCATGTGAAGTTTGCTCAGAAAAGTTCGAGCGGTTCTTCATTTATCACATTTTTTGCAACAAATAAGTGTTTTTTTTTTTTGGAGTTTATAAAATTCATGATGATCTTTAGCAAAGTTGTTGCGCTTAAACCGACGAACATTAACAATCGGTATGACCAAGTTCCGACAGATGGCGCCACTGAAAATTACTCAAATTGAATTTAATCGTAAACTATTAATTTGATCATGATATTATATTTAGCAAAGTTGTTTCGCATAAGCCGACGAGTGTTTCTTAGTTGGTATGACAAATTCACAACAGGTGGCGCCACAAAAAATTACTCAAAATTAATTAAATCCTAAACTGTGCATTTATCTTTAGCAAAGTTGTTGAGGTTTTAGTTGGTGCAACTAATTTTCGCCAAATGGCGCCATATCTAAATTAATTGAGTCGTAAATTGTGCATTTGATCATCATATGATCTTTAGCAAATTTGTTACGAATGAGTCGATGGAGGTTTCTAATGCCAATCCTTCAAATTTATGATTTTTGTAAATATTGGGAATTATTTTATAAAACAGAAATAAATTCTAATATTAAGCAATTTTAGATTTTTATATTTTTTATATTCGAAAAATTTTTTATAAAAAAATTTTCTATTGAAAAATTGTTGATAAAAAAATTTTCTATTGAAAAATTGTTGATAAAAAAATTGTTTATAGAAAAATTTTTGAATTTTGAATTTTTTATAAAAAAATTTTCTATTTAAAAATTGTTGATAAAAACATTTTTTATAGAAAAATTTTTGATAAAAAAATTTTCTATAGAAAAATTTTTGTAAGAAAGTTTTCTATAGAAAAATTTTTGATAAAAAATTTTCTATAGAAAATTTTTCGTAAAAAAAGTTTCTATAGAAAAATTTTTGATAAAGGAAGTTTCTATAGAAAATTTTTCTATTTTTCTTTTTTTTGGATAACAAAATAGAAAAAGTTTTGATAAAAAAAATTTCTATAGAAAAATTTTTGATAAAAAAAATTTTCTATACAAAATTTCTGATAAAAAATTTTTTATAGAAAAATTTTTAATAAAAAAAATTTTTTATAGAAAAATTTTTGATAAAAAAAAATTTTCTATTGAAAAATTGTTGATAAAAAATTTTCTATTGAAAAATTGTTGATAAAAAAATTTTTTATAGAAAAATTTTTGATAAAAAAAATTTTCTATAGAAAAATTTTTGTAAGAAAGTTTTCTATAGAAAAATTTTTGTAAGAAAATTTTCTATGGACAAATTTTTGATAAACAAATTTTTTAAGAAAAAATTTTTTAAAACAGAAGTAAATTCTAATATTAAGCAATTTTAGATTTTTATATTTTTTATATACTTTCGATCCAAAAATTTTTTTATAAAAAAATTTTCTATTGAAAAATTGTTGATAAAAAAAATTTTTATAGAAAAATTTTTGATAAAAAAATTTTCTATAGAAAAACTTTTGTGAAAAATTTTTCTATAGAAAAATTTTTGTAAGAAAATTTTCTATGGACAAATTTTTGATAAAAAAATTTTTTATAGAAAAATTTTCGATAAAAAATTTTCTATAGAAAAATTTTTGATAAAAAATTTTTATAAAAAAATTTTCGATAGAAAAATCTTTTATAAAAAATTTTCTATAAAAAAATTTTTGATAAAAAATTTTCAAAAAGAAGTGTATTTGCATTTGATCCCAAACCTATTACATTTATTTATTTATTAATGTAACAGATCAATTTATTGATAAAAAGCCAAAAAATGTTTGCGGAGAAACCAAATTCCTCGACGCGTTTCGATGGTTGGTTAAGCCATCTCTTCAGGAGGATTATCCCCAATTTAGACAGATCGAAAACCTCGCATTATTACTAAATTTACAAACATAACTATTAAGAATTATGTTCATAAACCAAAAGTAAAAGCGTAGATTATCGACTGAACAAAAACAAACATTTTTTAGTTTTCATCTACCTTCACTTCCCACATTCTTGCTGTAGCCGTCGGCTTCTTCTTGTTTTTGTTCAGTCGATAATCTACGCTTTTACTTTTGGTTTATGAACATAATTCTTAATAGTTATGTTTGTAAATTTAGTAATAATGCGAGGTTTTCGATCTGTCTAAATTGGGGATAATCCTCCTGAAGAGATGGCTTAACCAACCATCGAAACGCGTCGAGGAATTTGGTTTCTCCGCAAACATTTTTTGGCTTTTTATCAATAAATTGATCTGTTACATTAATAAATAAATGTAATAGGTTTGGGATCAAATGCAAATACACTTCTTTTTGAATAATATTTACATCCCGACTAATTTGTTATTTTTTGATAAAAAATTTTCTATAGAAAAATTTTTCATAAAAAAAAATTTAGAAAAATTTTTAATAAAAATTTTTGATAAAAAAATTTTTAATAAAAATATTTTTTATAAAAAAAAAATGTATAAATAAATCACTTCGTTCCACAATGATATACTATAAAACTCGAATGAGTTAGCTTTGATGGTGGGTTAAGCAATTTCAATCTAATTTTTTGTGAAAACACCCCACTGTGCATCTGTCAACATCTGGCGAGACCTGAGAAAGAGTGTAGGTATGAGTAAAAGCAGTTAAATGTTTAGTTTAAAAGTTTCTATAGCCTTAAGATGTAAAATTCTTGCATTTCTTTTTATTTATTTTTTTGTCTATCATAACGTTTAGTAATCGAAATATAGTAATTTATTTAACGGAGATCTTGTTTCTTCTAAAAGCATTCGTTACCAGATATTTATTTATTATGTAAAATAATACGTTGTTGTTTTTTGTTCACAAAGAACTCAAGTGAGTAAAAGAACTGACTGAGATTTGAAAAAAATGGGGGGAAAACGAAGTTAGTAGGCAGCAGAAAAAGGAGTTTACTGGACTAACTGTGAAGCTAAAAATACTAAAGTCATACAAGAACGATCTCGTGTAATATTGGCTGTATAAAAGTAAGCCCAAACTATAATAGAAATAAAAGGCCATCGTCTTTGGAGAGCTGAGATATACAAAAAGCTCATGTTTAACAATAATAAAAGAACAAATAATAAAATCTACCTTTTACTATTAAAAAGTATAAAAAAAAGAAAAGAATTTTTAAGACTGAATAACATATTACCATGATTTTATTGTTATTATATTTCAAAACCGCAACCACATATAACTTTGACGTTTGTTCATAACTTAGGCTGGTAGTTAAGTCTGTAGAAGTATAGACGCGGCTGTTGCTTAAATATAGAATTAGAAAGAAGTTCTATTTAAATGTTTTAGCCACTAAATGGTTAAATAATAGTTTAAACTTCTTTCATGTGTAACCAAATGGTCATTTGTAATAAAGAAAATTACGAATGATAGAGAGGATAGAAACATGGCTGAACATTTGATATAAATATGGGGCTATCAAAAACGATACTTAGGCAATTTAATGAGATTCTTGTGAATTTAAATATACAAAATAGCAAACAGAACTATTGTAGGGTCAGCATCGATATAATATAACCCTACATTAGTGAGTGTATCATCGATTCATACAAAACCTTTTACACTTTTTGTGGTTGGGATAGTATGAAATACGAATCAGTATCCTCAAATTCGGGGAATGGTTGACGTTTAATTCTTCATGCCTAAATACTCATATGCACGGGTCGGCTCAAAGAGAACAGAACACAAAAAAAGTCGGCAACTCTGTTTTTTTATACTTTTTAACTAAAATAGGTATTTTTTCAATGTCTACTTCTAACGAATTAAAAAGAAAGTTTTTTTACTCCATTTTTCTATAGAAAATTTGTTAATCTAAAATTTTTCTATAGAAAATTTTTTTATCAAAAATGTTTCTATAGAAAATTTTTCTGTAGAAAATTTTTTTATCAAAAATTTTTTTATATAAAATTTTTTTATCAAAAATTTTTCTATAGAAATTTTATTTTTCAAAAATTTTTCTATAGAAAATTTTTTTTATCAAAAATTTTTCTATAGAAAATTTTTCTGTAGAAATTTTTTTTTCAAAAATTTTTCTATAGAAAATTTTTTTATCAAAAATTTTTCTATAGAAATTTTATTTTTCAAAAATTTTTCTATAGAAAATTTTTTTTATCAAAAATTCTTCTATAGAAAATTTTTTTTATCAAAAATAGACAATTTTTTTATCAAAAATTTTTCTATAGAAATTATTTTTTTTTATCAAAAATAGACAATTTTTTTATCAAAAATTTTTCTATAGAAAATTTTTTTATGAAAAATTTTTTTTATCAAACATTTTTCTATAGAAAATTTTTTTTTCAAAAATTTTTTTATAGAAAATTGTTTTATCGAAAATTTTTCTATAGAAAATTTTTTTATAGAAAATTTTTTTAATCAAAAATTTTTTCTATAGAAAAATTAGAAATAATAAGAAAATTTTCTTATCAAAAATATTTCTATAGAAAAATTTTTTTTAACAAAAATTCTGTAGAACATTTTTCTATGAAAAATGTTTCTATAGAAAATTTTTTATCAAAAATTTTTCTATAGAAAATTTTTTTATGTAAAAATTTGTATAGAAATTTTTATATGAAATATTTTTCTATAGAAAAAATTTTTTATTAAAAATTTTTCTATAGAAAATTTTTTTACAGAAAATTTTTTACAGAAAATTTTTTTACAGAAAATTTTTTACAGAAAATTTTTTTTTTATTAAAAATTTTTTTATAAAAAATTTTTTATAGAAAATTTTTTTATCAAAAATTTTTTAGCTAAAATTTTTTATCAAAAATTTTTCTATAGAAAATTTTTTTTATCAAAAATTTTTCTATAGAAAATTTTTTATCAAAAATTTTTCTATAGAAAATTTTTTATGAAATATTTTTCCATATAATTTTTTTTTTCAAAATTTTTATATAGAACATTTTTTTATCAAAAATTTTTTATAGAAAATTTTTTTTAAAGAAATTAATTTTTAGTTGAACCATGAATTTATGTTAAGAGGTTGTGGGTTCGAATCCGGGCTCAGGTTCATATCATAAATTTTTATTTTTTAATTTTAATAATTTTTATGATTTTTAAATTAGATGCTGCATTTTCTGTCCCGCTACGGACTTCATCAGCACACTGTGTCACCAACTGTTAGATGCCAGTAGTTAAGATCATCTATTTAACTGAATTCTTAAGCGAAATTGAAAACGAGAATTATATTAACACTCATTTCTATTTCACCTATGACCATATGATCGATTCAGTTAGACGAACTTATCCACCATAGTTTTTTCCTTTTATGTTTTGTATTCCTATTTTTTTTATCAAAAATTTTTCTATAGAAAATTTTTTTAACAAAAATTTTTCTATGTAAGATTTGAAAATTTTTTGACACAAAAGTATTTTTATCGAAAATTTTTGCAGAAAAATATTTTTTCGAAAAACTTTCTATAAAATATAATTTTATCGAAAAATTTTCCAAAGTATTTTTATTAAAAACTTTTCTATAAAAAAATTTTTGGATCGAAAATATGTAAAAGATATAAAATTGTTTAATATTAGAATTTCTGTTTTGAAAAATATTCCTAATATTTACAAAAATATTCCCAATATTTACAAAATTATTCCCAATGTTTACAAAAAAGTGTGTGGCAACAATGTTCGAGATTATATTTCTTTGTTCTCTCGAATCATGTATTTTGTTGCTATAAATTAGATTTTGATTTGTTTCTTGCCTATTTTGTTTTTGTCTTTTCGTTAACAAAGGGGCACCAACCAACTCTTTTAACATCCAAATTCCAACTGAATAATGTTAATACTCATTGTCACGAGTTTTATTAATGATCGTGGTATTTACGAAAATTAAAAAAGTCATCGGCTTCTGGTGGTAAGGGCTGCCTACTCCTAATTATAATGTTTATATTGGACCTATGTATATGTGAATGAGACCCTATGCTCCACTGGGAGTCAAGGATAACAGAAGAAGAAGAATATATGATGCGCAAAATAGTCACCTAAGGGTAAAAACCGGTTTTGTTTAGGAGAGCCATTTTAAAGATCTAAAAATTAATTTTTACCTTATTTTTTACCCTTAGGTCCCTTTCCCTATGCGCTGTCACATATATTGCTTGAACACCCCTACTATTTTCTTTTAGTAATTTCAAAAACCGTCTTTCATCTTTCAAAGTGCTATCATATTATTTTGTTTTAAATTGTATGCAATTTTCTTTTTGAGATTTCTAATATATTTTTTTCTTTACCGCAAAATTTATCTCTTCGCTAATAAATCTATGGCTTGAGCGTTTGAGTTGCTTAAATACTATGAAATCATTTTTTTTTTAATTTTTTGCATTTTACCTTGCAGGCGTTACTTTCAAAGAAATTGATAAATGTCGGGAACGAAAAAAAAATAATATTTTTACAGTTAGAAATTTGATTTCTAACAAAGCGAGAAAAATGCAAAATCTTTGGAAAAAAAAACAAAATTTAATTGAAGGGGAATTTATTTTAATTTTTATTACAAAAATCAAATTGTGTTTAGGAGCCAAAGATCGATTAAATTAGCTGTTGAACAAATTCGTTATTTTTGAATGGTGGACAATATACTTTAGTTATACTGGCTCAAAAATTAGAATGTTTGAGGATGAAAAATATATTTGCCTATCAAATGATCGCTTAAACTATATGGTTTCGTTCATATGATCTAGAACAGTGGTTGGCACTAACACATAAAGAACTCGTGGCTTCGTCATGTGCAGGCGTAGGCCAATACCACCAGAAGCCGAAGACTTTTTTTAATTTTCGTAAATATCACGATCATTAATGAAACTCATGAAAATGAGTATTAAAATTATTAAGTTGGAAATTGAATGTTAGCAACGTCGGTAGGTGACGCTTTGTTACCAAAAATACAAAATCTAAATTGAATTTAGGCAATGTTGGCAGAAATAAATTCTAATATAAACAATTTTATATTTTTTTTAGATATTTTCGATACAAAAATTTTTTATAGAAAAATTTTTGATAAAAATATATATATTTTTTTTATATTTTTCTTTGGATAAAAATAATTTTTTATAGAAAAGTTTTTTTGATAAAAATATTTTTTTCAGTGCAAATTTCTTTTTATAGAAAAACTTTCGAAAAAAATATTCTTCTATTTTTTCTGTAGAAAAATTTTCTATAAGAGTTTTTTATAGATACATTTTTGATAAATAAAAATTCTATTGAAAAAGTTTTTGATAAAAAAAAAAATTTTTGATAAAAAATGTTTGATAAAAAATTTTCTATATGTACAAATATATTTGACAAAAAAAATTGTCTATAGAAAAAATTTTGATAAAAAAATTTTCTATAGAAAAATTATTGTTAAAAACATTTCTATAGAAATATTTTTTATGAAAAAAATTTTCTATAGAATAATTTTGGAAAAAAATATTGTATAGAAAAATTTTGTATATGGTAAATAAATTTTCTATAAAACAATATTTGAAAAAATAATTTCTATACAAACAATTTAAAAAAAAATTCTATAAAAAATTTTTGATAAAAAAATTTTCTATACAAAAATTTTTGTTAAAAAAAATTCTATAAAAGAATTTCTATAAAAAAATTTTGTATTGAAAAATTGTTGATAAAAAAATTTTCTATTGAAGAATTTTTGATAAAAAAAAGTGTATATAGAAAAATTTTTTGATGAAGAAAATTTTTCCTAAAGAAAAATTTTTGATAAAAAAAAGTTTATAAGGAAAATATTTGATAAACAAAATTTTTTCTATAGAAAATTTTTGATAAACAAATTTTCTATAGAAACATTTTTGATAAAAAAAAATTCTATAGAAATATTTTTGATAACAAAACAAATTTTCTATAGA
Organism: Stomorhina lunata; assembly: GCA_933228675.1. NCBI lineage: Eukaryota > Metazoa > Arthropoda > Insecta > Diptera > Rhiniidae > Stomorhina > Stomorhina lunata. The sequence continues at coordinate 129,887,370 of OW121740.1, forward strand.
AAAACATTTGAAAAAAAATTCTATAGAAAAAATTTTGCTAAAAAATTTTCGATGAAAATTTTTTGATAACGAAATTTTCTATAGAGAAATTTTTGTTAAAAAAAATTTCTATAGAAAAGTTTTTGATAAAAAAAAATTTCATAGAAAAATTTTTTGATGAACAAAATTTTTTCTAAAGAAAAATTTTTGATAAAAAAAGTTTACATAGTAAAATTTTTTGATGTAACAAAAATTTTTCTATAGAAACATTTTTGATTAAAAAATTTTCTATAGAAAAATTTTTGATTAACCAATTTTTTGTAAAAAAATTTTTAACAAAAAAATTTTTCTATAGAAAAATTTTTTGATAAAAAAATTTTATATAGAAAAATTTTTTGATAAAAGAATTTTATATAGAAAAATTTTTTGATAAAAAAATTTTATATAGAAAAATTTTTTGATAAAAAAATTTTATATAGAAAAATGTTTGAAAAAAATTAAAAATGTTCTATGGATAAAACATTAAAAAAAAATGAAATAGAAAACTTTTTTTTTTAAATATAAGAACTTCACATTGCAAAAATACATATTTTAGTTAAAATAATAAAATTGGGCAACTCTGCCAACGTTTTCTTGTTCTGTTATCATTGTGCCGACCTCTGATCATAGCGGGTCTGGGGATCGAACTTGGGACCTCTGGTATGATAGGCGGATAACTAAGCTGCTGTACTATACGTGGTATAGAGCCGTCGTGGTATAGTGTTAAGAAGAATTTTTGTATGAAGTTAATTTGCAACGTTAGTTAGTGCTACCCTATTGTAAAAATCAAATCAATTTAAAACCAATTAGTTAAAATGTGCAAAAAGTTGACCCATTTACAGAGCATAACTCTTCTATTGTTTCCTATGTAAATTTTTGCTAAATTCTAAAATTCTTTGTAGATAAACTCAACGTCTAAAAAAAATATAAAGCCTTTGAAAACACATGTTTAAAATATATATTTCTATTTATAAGCAAAGATCAATTTGCCTTTAATATCTTTAAATATTCCACTCACTTCTTTGAAATTCTTTGACTAAAATTATGATTTGAAAGGTGCTAAAGAATTAATTAGCATAAATTACATTAAAAGTACATAAAATATAAAAATCACGAAATATAGAACAAAGATAACGGTAAAACAAAAGTGGGTATCTTAAGAGTGATGCCAACTAAAGTAAAGAAACAAAGGTTAAAATTTGAATAACTAGATCAATACAAACATTTTCCTTAAAGCCTCCGGAAGTTTAGTGTTTATTAACCCCTTGCTATAGGATTTTATTTTAGAGTACTCTTAATTCATAAAATAATGAATTTACTACTACTATGACAAGCATAGCCCGTTGCAGAAAATGATAATCTTCGCATTCTGTTGATATTTGTTAAGACACTATAATTCGTATTTATTCTGTCCCGCAAATTACATATAATGCGTGGTATTCGATCTGTATAGAATTACTCCTGGGCAGTGGTTTTTATATGAACGCTATAGTGAGATATGGACCGATTTTTATAAAATTTGATATACTAATCAATAGTTGCATAAAACTTGTCCGTTCTAAATTATGCTGACATATCTAATACAATTGGATTTAAATTATGAGCATTAACGTGATTCCCGGGACGGGGTTATATGGGAGCTCTTACATGTGAACTGATTTCCCCCATTTTTAATAAACAGCATTTTCAAGATATCAAAATTGTGCCCCTCAAGGCGCTATCGCACTTTCATTTAACAGACAGACGGCCATCTTTTTAGTATTTTTGTGTTTTCGTAAGTTTTTTATATGGGAACTATGGTCAAATGGTGGCCGATTGTAACAATATTTTTCACACTAAATTGAGCACAAGGAAGTTTTATGTCAATGCCAATTGACATAAAACTTCCTTGTGCTAAATTTAGTGGCCGTAGCTATTGGAGTTTATCATTTATGGACATTTAAGTGTATTTTAGGTGGAATTAAGGCTGTTTCTGTAAGTGTTTTGTATGGGAGCTATGGGTTTATGTGAACCGATTTCGATAAAATTCTATATGCTGCCTAGTGCTAATGTAAAACTTCTCGATACTAAATTATATCATCATACCTGTAATAATTTGTCATTTATTAGCGATTAGCGTAGGCGAGGTTATACGGGAGCTATAAATTTAGACCGATTTTGCCCAATTTCAATAGCAAAATTTTCCAAGAAATGGAGAATATTTTTGCCAAGTATCAGTGGCCTAGGTCCTGTCGTTGAGGCCCTATTGTGCGTTCAACAGACGGACAGACAAACAGACAGAGAGACATACATACAGAGACAGACAGACAGACAGACAGACAGACAGACAGACAGACAGACAGACAGACAGACAGACAGACAGACAGACAGACAGACAGACAGACGGACAGACAGACGGACAGACAGACAGCAGACAGACAGAGACAGACAGAGACATACAGAGACATACAGAGACAGACAGAGACAGACAGAGACAGACAGAGACAGACAGAGACAGACAGAGACAGACAGAGACAGACAGAAACAGACAGAGACAGACAGAGACAGATAGAGACAGATAGAGACAGATAGAGCAGACAGAGACAGACAGAGACAGACAGAGACAGACAGAGACAGACAGAGACAGACAGAGACAGACAGAGACAGACAGAGACAGACAGAGACAGACAGAGACAGACAGAGACAGACAGAGACAGACAGAGACAGACAAAGACAGACAGAGACAGACAGAGACAGATAGAGACAGACAGAGACAGACAGAGACAGACAGAGACAGACAGAGACAGACAGAGACAGACAGAGACAGACAGAGACAGACAGAGACAGACAGTGACAGACAGAGACACACAGAGACAGACAGACAGAGACAGACAGACAGAGACAGACAGACAGAGACAGACAGAGACAGACAGAGACAGACAGAAACAGACAGAGACAGACAGACAGACAGAAAGACAGACAAACAGAGGGAGACAGACAGACAGAAAGACAGAGACAGACAGACAGAGACAGACAGACAGAGACAGACAGACAGAGACAGACAGACAGAGACAGACAGAGACAGACAGAGACAGACAGAGACAGACAGAGACAGACAGAGACAGACAGAGACAGACAGAGACAGACAGAGACAGACAGACAGACAGACAGACAGACAGACAGACAGACAGACAGACAGACAGACAGACAGACAGACAGACAGACAGACAGACAGACAGAAAGACAGACAAACAGAGGGAGACAGACAGACAACAGTGTATTGGGCCAATATTAAGGAAGTTACAAACGGAATGACAATAATGGGGGGCTCTTTTTGACGGTGGATATAAAAATTGTAATACATTGGGAATCTAGTACAATACACAATACAATGTGAAACTTTTAATCATCATTTTCATTTTAGGCTTTAAAAAACAAATTCTGCTAAATCTTAATCAATATAAGTCTTTTGAGCAAAACTCTGATAAAACGATATTAATGGCAAAATTCATTCATTCCTTAGAAAAAAAACGTTGACCACAAAATATGTATGTCAATAACCCTCAAAAGAAGGAACCTAATCTAGTCTAACTCTTAAAAACTCTTAATCAAAAATGAAAAACAAATAAGAAAAAAGAAATTGAAAATGTAACATAAAAATCATGAAGACATGAAGAGGAAGGAAAAAAAGGAGTTGACACAATAATGAGTCTGTTATGGGAAACGATGAAAACGCTACTCTTGCTGGCTATGGTTATGCTGATGATGACGACAATAATGACGTTGATGATGATGAAAATATAGTGCAATAACATAAATGTTAAGGATAAATGACTGACTGACTGAATTGTTCTTGTTCTTAAAACTCCTCAATGGAGTTTAGTTACCCCAGTCATTATATGGACCACACACATTCGAGACACGAGAAGCTTTAGCCAACCATGACAACTGAACAACTGAAAACAAATAGAGAATGAAAGAAAAAGCCAAAGACCAATATCATGAAAAAAAAACAAATCTGTTCTTTACTCTTAAACCGTAGAACTATTAGAATTTTTATTTATTTAAGCTTGTTCTTGTGCTTTTTGTATTCATATTTTTTGCTTTTTTTCATATATGTTAGAGTATAATGGATTTCAACACTTTTTTTTTCTGAAGAGGTTCAAATGTTTAAATAGAAATGCAAACCCATTATGTTGTCGGTTAGGAAGGAGTTGGTGCTGATATGAATATGAAATGAATAATAGAAATTACTACGATTTGTAAGAGGGTGAGAATAGCATTTGAGATTTATTTTGAATTGACATGATGCTACAATTTTTGTAGTTTTTTCATATAAAAGCTGAAGTAGTGGGACCAACTATGTACAAAATTGAGTTAAGTATTTCCAAAATTTTAGTTGTAACTAAAATTTTACGGTTTTCATTAAGTTTTTTTTTTCTCCTGTAAAGTAACAAAAAAATCAAGGTCTTCTTTGGAAAGGGGATAGTAGAAAGATGAAAGGTGGTAAAAAGGAAAAATAAAGCCTTATAGTATTCAACACTGTCATGTCTATTTTTATAACAGTGAAGTTGCGCCATTTGCTGTTATTTAGACGCATTACTCAAGGTTTTTCTTTTACATCGGCGGCGTGCATTCTCCATTGACGGAAATATATTCACATGCAAACGGTCGCTTTTTTCTGATTACTAATTTCCATGTTTTAGAAATTTTAAAATTTTGTTTGTATGGCGCGTGCGTGGCGCTTGTCAGATTTTCTTGAAAATTGGAAATATGTTACAATATTAAAAAATATATTGACATGCAAACTGACACTCTCATCTCATTACTAATTTTAAAGTTATGACGATTTTAAAATTTTAATTGTTTGGAAGGTGGTCGTAGAGTTTGACGGATTTTTTGAAAATTGGCAATATATTACAAAATTAGTAAATTTTTAAAATTTTAAAATTTAGGTTTTATGGAAGGTAGGCGTGGCACTTGTTAGATTTTCTCGAAATTTCGCATAAATAGTTCTTTTTCTAAGAAAATCACTAATTCAAACTCTAGCTGCTTCTATTTTTGGCCACCCGTTGTATGAAATCGCGACACAGTGCGCCGTGGTCATTCCATCTTACTTCATAAATACTTATATTTACCAAGAATATCCATCTAGTGGATCACCTCGTCTGTAAATAGTTCGAATGTTCCAGGTGCTGATCCTTAAATCATGGTTCTTCTTTATTTTGACATAACTGTCAATATAAGGGTTCTTACTTTTTGCATTTCCATAGTAAACATTTTTTTCCAGGGGTGGGTTACTTACCCGAGGCCTATTTAAAGGCGTTAACGTAATTCCTCAGGTGATATCACGAGGAGTTTAGTGTCCACAGTTGAAATAAAGGATAGACCAATATAAGTCAGTTTGAGACCAATCAGAACCAATGCTTGGCATCAAACATCCCCAATCGTGATCTTACAAGTTCAGGAAAAAAATTATGTTATACTGAGATGATCGTCCAGAAACCCGAAGATTGTGTTATCATCTTATAAAATCAACCAATTATTCTATAAACTAAAAAGATTGTGTTATACTGGAATGATCATCGTAAACTAAGATTATCTGGATATCGTCAGCTGAAATGCAAAAGAGCGTAACTGACGTAAAAATAAAAATTATTTTTTTCGTTGTTTTGATGTTGTTTATCGAATTAAATTCATAATCAATCAAAAAATCAATGCCTAATTATACTCTTCACCGTAGGTGGAAAGGGTATTATAAGTTTGTGCTGATGTATGTAACGCATAGAAATATTTGTCTTAGACCCACCTTTTAGTATACCAATAGGCTTACAATCACTTTCTGAGTCGATTTAGCGATGTCAGTCGCTAAATCTTTCCGTCCGTCTGGACGGCTGGCTGGCTGGACCCACATGTAAACCATGTAATCAAAGTACATGTCGCAATTCTAAAGATAATTTTATGAAATTTGCCACAGATAAGTGATAGTGGGGCATAATGAACCGATATTGAAATTCGTCAAAATCGGTTCATTATTTAAGGTACCTCCCATAGGTCCCACTTTCCGGAATTGATATTTTGGCCACAAATATCAATATTTTTTAATGAAATTCAAAAAAAATACTGCTTATGTAAACTAAAATCGCTGTACTAAATTTCGTTGAAATCAGTCCAGATTTGACCATAGCTCCCATACAAACTCTTCTGTCAAAACGCACTAAATGAGACAAAAAATCTATAAAACACTCATAATTCTACAGAATTTTGGGTCTATTTTTCGCATACATAATTTTTGTAAAAACCGTAATCAATTCGCCAAATTTCGAGATAATCGGTCCACATTTGACCCTAGCTCGCAAATAAGTCCAAATGACGGAAACAGCTTAAATATATAAGTTTTGAGATAATGTTGGTATGATGGCAAAATTTAGCAAACATTTGTCTTTACACAGGAAAAAGAACACCTTTGACCTTAGTGGTGAAGGGTATCATATGGTCGGGCTTGACCGACTATAGCACTTTCTTACTTGTTTTGAGCTTATTTTGATGAGAAATATAGAGGATCCTCAGAGATAATGTGATATTCAGATACAGACCAGCTACACACCCACAATCTTAGTACACATGTCACTACTAAAAATAGTTGGTCCCATTTGAAGAACTTTTGGAAATGTTGGACAACTTTTGTTTGGAAATCATGAATATTTTTAATTTATTATTTTTGCTGTATAACATTTGTGGGTGCATTTGTGCTTCTTTATATTCTCTTTACTGGGTTTTTATTTTCTTTATTTGTATCTTTTTTTATATATTTTCATTTGTAGTTATTATCACATATTGAAACATAACAATTTTAATATGCAGCATCACCATCTTCATCATCATCGTCGTCAGGAGCAGTAACAGCAATGGCAACAGCAATAACAACAACATCAACATCATTATTTCAAACATTTCTATGGGTTTGTTTCATTTATTTTATTTATTCATTCATTCAATTGAAATTTGTTGTTGGAAATGTTAGTTTTTTTTTTGTCTATAAGTCAGTTGTTGTGTTGCTGTTGTTGTAGTAATTGTTGTTGGGTTTTTTGTTCATATTGAAAGTCTTCCTTTCAAAGTTGTTGAAATTTTCATTTAACCTCAACGAACAAAGTTCAATGCATAAAAAAAAACACCAACAACAACAACAAGAGCAGAAAGACTAAGTCTAATATAGGCAAAGAATGGACTGACAGACGGACATACTGACAGTCATTGGTTCCCCTTAAAACTAAAAAATTCATAAAAAAAAAATTTGTTGGAAAAACGAATTCATAAACTGAAACCGTTAAATGCGCTGATTTCGTTAGACATGCATGATAGAAGTGATCGCTCGCGCTCTCAGCCTCAACTCCAGCCTTATCCATATTAAAATTTGAATTTCATAATGAAAATGGTTTCTGACTCTATTGGGTTGTTTAAAAAGTAATTTCGGTTTTTTCCCCGACAAAGTATTTACGAGTAATTGTATTTTTCGAATCCAACTTCACATACAAATATTAGTAGCCTTCGAACCACACACGTCCTACTGCCGTACAATTGCCGGAAGTCACATAGAGTAAGAGCTGGTAATGTGGTATAGTAACTTTTCTCTTAAACTGACAATATAATAACAACGAAAATAAGTGTAATATTTAACTGTTCTCAGAGAATAAAGTTTCATTAAAAAACAACACCATTTTCAATTGTAATTGAGAAATTTTCAAATTGAATTGAGAAATTTTCAATTGAAATTGAGAATTTTCAATTGAAATTGAGAAATATTCAATTGGAATTGAGAATTTTCAATTGAGAAATTTTCAATTGAAATTGAGTCTTTTCAATTGAAATTGAGAAATATTCAATTGAAATTGAGAATTTTCAGTTGAAAATGAGAAATTTTCAATTGAAGTTGAGAAATATTCAATTGAAATTGAGAATTTTTCAATTGAAAATGAGAATTTGTAAATTGAAATTGAGAAAATCCCAATTGAAAATGAGAAATATTCAATTGAAATTGAGAATTTTTAAATTTAAATTGAGAATTTTTCAATTGAAATTGAGGAAAGCCCAATTGAAAATGAGGTGGATTTTTTTAATTGAAATTGAGAAATTTTCAATTGAAAATGAGAAATTTTCAATTGAAAATGAGAAATTTTCAATTGAATTGAATTGAAAATGAGAAAACCTAAATTGAAATTTCATTTGGGGTTTTCTCAATTTCAATTGAAAAAATCTCAATTTAAATTTAAAATTTCTCAATTTCAATTGAAAATTTCTCAATTTCAATTGAAAATTTCTCATTTTCAATTGAAAATTTCCCATTTTCAATTGAAAACTTCTCAATTTCAATTAAAAAATTCAACCTCATTTTCAATTGTGCTTTTCTCAATTTCAATTGAAAAATTCTCAATTTAAATTTAAAAATTCTCAATTTCAATTGAAAATTTCTCAATTTCAATTGGGCTTTTCTCAATTTCAATTTAAAAATTCTCAATTTCATTTGAAAATTTCTCAGTTTCAATTGAATGTTTCTCATTTCCAATTAAGGTTTTCTCAATTTCAATTGAAAATTTCTCATTTTTAATTGGAAATTCTCAATTTAAATTGAAAATTTCTCGATTTCAAATGAAAATTCGCAATTTCAATTGAAAATTTCTCATTTTCAATTCTCAATTTCAATTGAAAATTTCTGAATTTCAATTGAATATTTGTCAATTTCAATTAAAAATGGTGTAGTCGGTCAAGCCCGACTATACGATATCCTTCACCAGTAAGGTCAAAGGTGTTATTTTTCCTGAATAAAGAAAAATATTTGCTAAATTTTACCAGCATACAAACATTTTCTCAAAACTGATATATTTAAGCTGTTTCCGTCATTTGGACTTATATGAGAGCCAGGGTCAAATGTGGACCGATTATATCGAAATTTGGCAAATTAATTACAGTTGTTACAAAAATTATGCATGCAAAATATAAACTTAAAATTCTCATTATCTTTATCTGTTCATCAAATTATGTTTAGAATTGCGACCTGTAGTTTGATTACAATGTTTACATGAGGGTCCAGCCAGCCAGACGGACGGACTGACATCGCTAAATCGACTCCGAAAGTGATTCTAAGCATATTGGTATACTAAAAGGTAAGACAAAGACAAATATTTCTATGCGTTATATACATCAGCACAAACTTATAATACCCTTTCCACCTATGGTGGTTATTTTTGTCTCATTTAGTGCGTTTTGACAAAAGAATTTGTATGGGAGCTATGGTTACGACTTCAACGAAATTTGGTACAGTGATTTCAGTTTACATAAGCCGTATTGGTTTTAAATTGTATGAAAAAATATTGATATTTGAGGCCAATATATCAATTCCGGAAAGTGCAACCTATGGGAGGTACCATAAATAATGCACAGATTTTGACGAATTTCAATAGCCATGGTCCCACTACCAAAAAAATTATCTGTGCCAAATTTAATCAAATTATCTTAAGAATTGCGATCTGTACTTTGATTACATGGTTTACATGGGGGTCCAGTCAGCCAGCCAGCCAGACGGACGGAGTGACATCGCTAAATGTACTCAGAAAGTAATTCTAAATCTACTGAAGTACTAAACGATGGGTCTAAGACAAATATTTCTATGCGTTACATACATCAGCACAAACTTATAATACCCTTTCCACCTATGGTGGTGAAGGGTAGAATAATGTGGTACACATTACCAATATATCGTGTACAACATTACATGCGCATTCTTTAAAATCACTTTTAATGGGATTTAAAACAATGCGCATGGCTCCAAATGGTAGACACGGCATCCAATGGACACCCTTTAAAGAATACGAGAGCTTGGAATACTCTGATGATGTATGTCTTTTAAGTCAAAGCTATCACTGTTGGGCCATATGCCTAGAGGCTATGGCGTAAACCCGTCTACACACATCAATGCGCCGACGAGGATATTAGAAGTATGGTATCTACAAAAGGTGGCGCCAATGAGGATATTGAATCGCGTATTAATAAGGCAAAATCTACATTCGACATTCTTCGAGCTGTTTCGAAATCTCGGCAAAAATCAACAACAAAATTTTGAAACGCATAAGCGCCTACAAACCTTTGCAAACAAATGCTTACGGCAAATCCTTAATATATGGTGGCCTAATCGCATAAGAAATGAAATGGCGGTGTATAGGCCAAACACCAACAAGCGCTTCGTTGGAATCCCCAGGAAAGCGGCCGTCGTTTTGGTGAACCTGCGAGAACGTGAAGAAGATGAATTGATGCAAAGTTGCAAGCAGCAAACTTTTAAAGGAATGACGTATGCCTAACATCTCGCAATAGAGTTCGATATATAAGTCAAGAATAACAGAAGAAGCAGAAAGATTTAGGCTATGTTGTCAAATATCTCTGGACTTATGGGTTTCATATCTTTCTTAAATTGATCAGTGAAAGAATACACATGTATCTTGTGAATTTGGCTATATTAAAACAAATAGATATACCACATTACCCGCAATTCCGCTAAATGTACTTAAATCTAGAGAAACTGATGCTGTTTTAAGAAAATTTTAGGAATTAAGAAACAATTAGAAATTCGTCTATATTTGAGAATAATTCTGAAAAGTATCAAATATCTTGAAAGGTTGAAAATGCTGTTCAAGTTTAATTTCTTTTCGCAATTTTTTGAACAAGAAATCTGAAGAATATGACAAATAAGGGAGCACAATTCATGGATTTTTGCCTAGAAATCGACCGAGTGTGCTTCGGTTTAGTTGGTTTGCACTACATACCATATAGTATTCTGTCTGGGTTCGAGCCCTAGACACGGCAAACGTAAATTTTTGTAATTTTACATTCAAATTGTTGCTGTGTAAAGAAAATTTTCCTAAGAACCAAGAAAAGCTTATAAATTTGTTAATAGCTGGTCCATATTTGAGATTAGTTCTAAAGAGTATCAAATATCGGCGTGACCAACTATAGCATTTTATACTTGTTTACTAAAGAGAGGTTGAAAATGCTGTTCAAGTCAAATTTCTCTTCGCCATTTCTTTTCTCAATCTCTTTCCACCAGTTTTAAAACAATAAGTGGTCACTCGGGGCTAAATCTGAAGAATATTGGGCATAACATTTCATATTTACCAGGGTTCGAGCCCCAGTTTTGCAACAACAATTTCTGCAGTTATTAATTTCTAGAAAAATTTTACAACATTAACACGCCGCCGATGTATATCAGAATTTTTTTTCCTCACAACCCAATAGTTTGAATAAAACCCCGATTTTTTTTCTTTGCTTTCCATTTGAACTTATAACACACTCAAAAGTCTAGAGTCTAACCAACATCCATTTCTAAACATTAAATGGGATCTGTAGCTAGAGGGAGTTTTCCACTTTTGTGGAATAAAAAAAATTATTCAGACTTTTTCAAGTTTTTTTTGTTAATTTTCTTTTAAATTGTGTGAACTTTTTAAAGAGATTTTTCGTAAATTACATTTTGCCATTATTGTTTGATGATGTTTATGTTATAATTAAATTAACTTTTAACACGCAATTTTATTATTAGTTTTTGGTTTTTTATTATTGAAAAAATACAATAATAATGAATGAGTAAATTTATTAAGGGTTAGATAAACTTTTAATGGATTTTTTTCTGGTTTTTTCTTCAATATTTTGTAATACGAAGAAGAAAGAAAACTAAATTGTTTGTGAAATATTTCACACAAAAGAAAAAAATTATAATGAGATTTTTACTACGTGCATGCATGATCATTGATCAAATGTTGCAAGCAACATGTTGCTTGAGTTAAGTAGAAAGATAATTTAACGTGTTGAAGATTAATTAAATACAGAAGATTATCTTTTAATGTGTCTAAAATTATATGTTGGCCCATTTTGAGGTCAGAGCGGATCGGTTTTTGGAACTACGGGCATGATCATTGATTAAATGTTGCAAGCAACATGTTGCTAAAGATAAGAAAGAAATATATTTATTTATAATTCCCGAGTACCTAAGGAGAACGGATGTCGTAAAGACCGATGATAAGAAGTGAATGGCGACAAGATTATCCGTAAAAAAATAAATATTTCTGTAGAATATTTAGTGGTACCTTAGACATTTCCACAGTCCACATTTGACCATAGCTCCCATACATCGCACTAAATGAGACAAAAAATCACTAAAACGCTCGTAAATCTGAAGATAATGAAAATTTTGAGTTCATTTTTTGCAAATTTGCCAAATTTTGAGATAATCGGTCCACATTTGACCCTAGCTCTCATATAAGTCCAAATGACGAAAACATCATATATTGTATATGTTTTGAGAAAATGTTTGTATGATGGCTTGACCGACTATAGCACTTTCTTACTTCGATTTAGATTAAACGTCTGCAAGAGTATACAATATTGTTCATCAAAAACGAATATACCATAGTAGTACTCAATACTTGTAGTATAAATGAGAGAATGAGTGTAACCGATATTGTCTGCTTTTGTTTTTGCTCATCCACTCTACCCACAAAGTGAGTAACTAATACTTTTGCTTATAAGTTGAAAAAGATAAATTTATCTGTTTGTAACTGTTTCTTGTTCCAAAATACTTAGATAACTATAAGTATTTATGAGTATTTTGAATAACTTGTGGTAAATGCAAAGACAATTTCGTAGCAATAATGTTTCTATGTTGAAATACTAACATTTTTCAGTGTTTGTGTGTATATATTTTAATTGACTATAAAAATGAATAATATAGAAATAAAAGGAAAAAAATTGTCAAAAGAATATAAAATAAGTGAAATAAGGGTAAAAGTAAAATTTTTTAAGAATTGAAAGTTTTTAAAAATCCTATAATAATAAGAAATTTTTTTAAAAATTTCCTATAAAAAAAATTAAAAATTCCCCATAAAATTGAAAAAAATTTAAAAATTTCCTATAAAAATAAAAGAAAATTAAAAATTTCCTACAAAAACCAGAAATTTTTTAAAATTTCCTATAAAAATTAAGGAAAAATTTTCTTTGAAATTAAAAAAAAATCTATCAAATAAAAAATTTTTTTATAAAAATAAGACATTTTTTAAAAATTCCTTATAAAAATTAGAAATTTTTCAAATTTTTTTTATAAAAATAAGAAATTTTTAACATTTTTCAGTGTTTGTGTGTATATATTTTAATTGACTATAAAAATGAATAATATAGAAATAAAAGAAAAAAAAATGTCAAAAGAATATAAAATTAGTGAAATAAAGGGACGGAGTAAAATTTTTTAAGAATTGAAAGTTTTTAAAATCCTATAATAATAAGAAATTTTTTAAAAACAAGAAATTTTTTAAAAATTTCCTATAAAAATAAAAAAAATTAAAAATTTCCTAAAAAATTGAAAAAAAAAATTAAAAATTTCCTATAAAAATAAAAAAAAAATTAAAAATTTCCTTCAAAAACAAGAAATTTTTTAAAAATTTTCTATAAAAATTAAGGAAAAATTTTCTTTAAAATTAAAAAAAAAAATCTATCAGATAAGAATTTTTTTTTATAAAAATAAGAATTTTTTTAAAAATTCCCTGTAAAAATAAGAATTTTTTTATAAAAATACAATTTTTTTTTAAATTTCCTATAAAATAAGAATTTTTTAAAAAGTTCCTATGAAAATAAGAAATTTTTTAAAAACTTCCTATAAAAATAAAAAAAAATGAAAATTTTCGGCAAAATTAAGAAATTTTTGAATAATTTCCTATAAAAATAAGAAATATTGAATTTCCTATAAAAAAAATTTAAAAAATTTCATACCTATAAAAATAAAAAAACAAAATCAAAAATTTTCTATGAGGATAAGAAATTTTTGAAAAACTTCCTGTAAAATTAAGATATATATATTTTTTTAATTTTATATGAAAATAAGAAATTTTTTAAAAATTTCCTAAAAAAATAAAAAAAAAAATAAAATTTCCTATAAAATTAAGAAATTTTTGAAAAATCTCGTATTAAAATAAGAAATTTTTGAAAAATTTCCTACATAAAGTAAGATATTTTTGAAAAATTTCCTATAAAAAGAAGAAATTTTTAAAGATTTCTCACAAAAATAACAAATTTTTGAAAAAACTCCTACAAAAACAACAAAGTTTTGAAAAAAAGTATTAAACTAATCGAATGTCGTTTTTAGTTTTTGTTTTATCCTATAAGTAAACTTCATACGACATACTATAAGTTATCTATTGTATAACCACTACTACTCATTCCATCCATTTTGCAAAACTATAGGAAAATAAATATGTTATTCTCATTGTCTTTTTACCCACTCAGACTTACTTAGTGGGAGAATACAGCAATACTCACTTATAACAAAAAACTTAACTACTCATCAATACACACTCAAAATGATAAAACACAGAAATGGATATATACGGATGGAACTATGCAGATGTTTAATTTAGATCCATGCATGTATATCTTCAGGGTCTTAACTCTAGAGTCGATTTATGCTCCAGAGATATCTACAGTGAAGGAGCGGTCGAAGAATAGGGTGGAAATGCAGTAGTCGATGTTTTTATGGATATTTCTGAGTTTATCCAAATTAAAGGAGTGAATAATAGATAAAGGAGCCCATTCTCCAGTAGTACTTTGGACATGTTGTCCGAATGAATGAAAATACTAAAAATAATAACAATATAATGCGTTATGATACATTATATTTACATTATAATGCGTTGCGATACATTATAATTGCGTTTTAATGCTTAATGATACATTACAACAGCATTATAATGCGTTATGACAGATTATAATTACTTTATAATGCGTTATGATACATTATAATTGCATTATAATGCGTTATTATACATTATATTTGCTTTAGAATGCGTTATAATACATTATAATTGCATTATAATGTGTTATGATACATTACAATAGCATTATAATGCGTTATGATATATTATAATAGCATTATAATGCGTTATGATACAATATATAATGTGTTATTATACATTATAATAACATTATAATGCGTTATGATGCATTATAATTTATTTATAATGCGTTATGATACATCATAATTGTATTATATGGCGTTATTATACATTATAATAGCATCATAATGTGTTATGATACATTATAATTGCATTATAATGCGTTACGATACATTATAATATCATTATAATGCGTTATGGTACATTATAATTACTTTATAATGCATTACGATACATTATAATTGCATTATAATGCGTAATTATACATTATAATAGCATTATAATGTGTTATTATACATTATAAAAGTATTATAATGTGTTATGATACATTATAATTGCATTATAATACATTATGATACATTATAATAATATTATAATGCGTGATGGTACATTATAACAGCATTATTATGTGTTATGAAACATTATAATAACATTATAACGCGTTATGATACATTATAATTGCATTAAAATGCGTTATGATACATTATAATAGCATTATAATGCGTTATGATACATTATATAATGTGTTATTATACATTATAATAGCATTATAATGCGTTAAGATGCATTATAATTTCTTTATAATGCGTTATGATACATCCTAATTCTATTATATGGCGTTATTATACATTATAATAGCACCATAATGTGTTATGAAACATTATAATAACATTATAACGCGTTATGATACATTATTATTGCATTATAATGTGTTACGATACATTATAATAGCATTATAATGCGTTATGATAAATTATAATTGCATTATAATGCGTTACGATACATTATAATATCATTATAATGCGTTATGGTACATTATAATTACTTTATAATGCATTACGATACATTATAATTGCATTATAATGCGTAATTATACATTATAATAGCATTATAATGTGTTATTATACATTATAAAAGTATTATAATGCGTTATGATACATTATAATTGCATTATAATACATTATGATACATTATAATAGTATTATAATGCGTGATGGTACATTATAACAGCATTATTATGTGTTATGAAACATTATAATAACATTATAACGCGTTATGATACATTATAATTGCATTAAAATGCGTTATGATACATTATAATAGCATTATAATGCGTTATGATACATTATATAATGTGTTATTATACATTATAATAGCATTATAATGCGTTAAGATGCATTATAATTTCTTTATAATGCGTTATGATACATCCTAATTCTATTATATGGCGTTATTATACATTATAATAGCACCATAATGTGTTATGAAACATTATAATAACATTATAACGCGTTATGATACATTATTATTGCATTATAATGTGTTACGATACATTATAATAGCATTATAATGCGTTATGATAAATTATAATTGCATTATAATGCGTTACGATACATTATAATATCATTATAATGCGTTATGGTACATTATAATTACTTTATAATGCATTACGATACATTATAATTGCATTATAATGCGTAATTATACATTATAATAGCATTATAATGTGTTATTATACATTATAAAAGTATTATAATGCGTTATGATACATTATAATTGCATTATAATACATTATGATACATTATAATAGTATTATAATGCGTGATGGTACATTATAACAGCATTATTATGTGTTATGAAACATTATAATAACATTATAACGCGTTATGATACATTATAATTGCATTAAAATGCGTTATGATACATTATAATAGCATTATAATGCGTTATGATACATTATATAATGTGTTATTATACATTATAATAGCATTATAATGCGTTAAGATGCATTATAATTTCTTTATAATGCGTTATGATACATCCTAATTCTATTATATGGCGTTATTATACATTATAATAGCACCATAATGTGTTATGAAACATTATAATAACATTATAACGCGTTATGATACATTATTATTGCATTATAATGTGTTACGATACATTATAATAGTATTATAATGCGTTATGATAAATTATAATTGCATTATAATGCGTTACGATACATTATAATATCATTATAATGCGTTATGGTACATTATAATTACTTTATAATGCATTACGATACATTATAATTGCATTATAATGCGTAATTATACATTATAATAGCATTATAATATGTTATTATACATTATAAAAGTATTATAATGCGTTATGATATATTATAATTGCATTATAATACATTATGATACATTATAATAGTATTAAATTGCGTGATGGTACATTATAACAGCATTATTATGTGTTATGAAACATTATAATAACATTATAACGCATTATGATACATTATAATTGCATTAAAATGCGTTATGATACATTATAATAGCATTATAATGCGTTATGGTACATTATAATTACTTTATAATGCATTACGATACATTATAATTGCATTATAATGCGTAATTATACATTATAATAGCATTATAATGTGTTATTATACATTATAAAAGTATTATAATGCGTTATGATACATTATAATTGCATTATAATACATTATGATACATTATAATAGTATTATAATGCGTGATGGTACATTATAACAGCATTATTATGTGTTATGAAACATTATAATAACATTATAACGCGTTATGATACATTATAATTGCATTATAATGCGTTACGATACATTATAATATCATTATAATGCGTTATGGTACATTATAATTACTTTATAATGCATTACGATACATTATAATTGCATTATAATGCGTAATTATACATTATAATTCTTTAAAATACAAAAAAAGAAATATTAAAACTTGGCCTACGAAATTGGAGAATATGCGCACAAGATCGAAGCGCATGGAATTCTAAAATATTCTCGGCCTTTGACCTAAACAGGTTGTAATACGAGTATAGGCCATTTATGTAAGTAAGTACTTAACTTAATGTCTGAGTTAAGGATTATGTTTTGAGCTTGGTCGAAAGCCAGTTTTAGTAAAATATGCCTTTAAATACTTCTACGCATACATAAGTAAAATTTGTTAAAAATCGCTTCATATTTGTTTAAGTGGTGAAGAGTAATATACAGTCGGTATTGACTGACTTTAACAATTTCGTACTTATTTTTTTGATTTCATTAATAAGCTATTAACTTGTTAGGCTTTAACGGCAAATAAATAGTTTTTGAAAAAATATTTGAATTTAATTTAAAATTATAAATCTCTAAATAATTTATTTTCTTTCTTGCTATTCCCTGCATATATAAAACCATTAAAAAACAGACCCTAGAGAAGAAATTTTGAACACAAAAAATGGCTACTATGGCTGGTTAAAATTTATAATTAATTATTATGAAAATGTTAAACAATTAATTAAAATTTACCCACAGTTTCACTCTGGAAACTTAATTTGTTAAACTTTTTTTTCATGTTTTATTGTTAAATTAAACAAGAAAACCAAATAAAATTTATTATCGTAAAAATAGAAGAAAAAAACTAAAACAGTTTGTTAAGCCAAGTCTTTTGTCTTTCTGTGATTTTTTAAACAATTTTTTTGTAAAAAAAAAAAAAACATTTAAATTTTCACCCATAATATCAAAATCATCAACAACAAAATCAAGTTGCTGGTGGGTAACGACGTTAGATATTTTTCAAAAAGTTGTTATACTTTAAACATCTTTTTTTGTTTAAAAAAAAAAATTATTTATTTTGTAAATTATATCAAAGTTATCAACAACAAAAACAAAAGAAATTACTATTATTTTGTTTTAAAATAAAATTTCGAAAATAAACAATGTTTTCACTTTTATTCGCGGAATGCATTTAATACAAATAATTCAAACGTTGGCTATAAAAAAAGTTTCAAATAGAAAAAAAAAATCTATTGTTTTGCTCAAAAGCTGCATCTAGAAAGAAAATACAAGATAAAATAGGAAAAAAAATTAAATTGTTTAAAACATGAATGAAACTGAAATCAACTGCAAAAATAAAATATTGCGGCATTTTATTGAAAGTGATGAGAAAACTATAATATTTAAACAAAACTCTTGTAATCTGTTTAATTGTTAAAGGAAATTTCATAAAAAAAAAGAAAAAGAAATTTTACGTGACTCTGAAAAGACTATATAGAATTGATACTTCGATTAATAGAAAACGCAATCAAAAAAATTAGTTTAGCTTGAAATTTTGCAAAAAAAAAAAAAAAATCAATAGTAAAAAGAAGTATTTACCCGATATAAGAACATTTTTTATATAGAAAAAATTTCTACAAGAAAATTTTATATATACAAAAAAAATGTTTGTATACAAAAAATTTTCTATAAGAAAATTTTTTATATAGAAAAATTGTATATAAGAACATTTTTTATCTAAAAAAATTTTCTATAAGAAAATTTCTTACAACGAAAAATTTTCTAAAAGAAAATTTTCTTATAAGAAATTTTTTTATATAGAAAAATTTTCTATAAGAAAATTTTTTATATAGCAAAATTTTCTATAAGAAAATTTTTTATATAGACAAATTTACTATAAGAAAATTTTTTATATAGAAAAATTTTCTATAAGAAAATTTTTTATATAGAAAAATTGTATATAAGAACATTTTTTATCTAAAAAATTTTTCTATAAGAAAATTTCTTACAACGAAAAATTTTCTAAAAGAAAATTTTCTTATAAGAAAATTTTTTATATAGAAAAATTTTCTATAAGAAATTTTTTTATATAGAAAAATTTTCTATAAGAAAATTTTTTATATAGCAAAATTTTCTATAAGAAAATTTTTTATATAGACAAATTTACTATAAGAAAATTTTTTATATAGAAAAATTTTCTATAAGAAAATTTTTTATATAGAAAAATTTTCTATAAGAAAATTTTTTATATAGAAAAATTTTATATAAGAAAATTTTTTATATAGAAAAATTTTCTATAAGAAAATTTTTTATATAGAAAAATTTTCTATAAGAAATTTTTTTATATAGAAAAATTTTCTATTAGAAAATTTTTTATATAGAAAAATTTTCTATTAGAAAATTTTTTATATAGAAAAATTTTCTATTAGAAAATTTTTTATATAGAAAAATTTTCTATTAGAAAATTTCTTATATAGAAAAATTTTCTATAAGAAAATTTTTTATATAGAAACATTTTTTATAAGAAAAATTTTCTATAAGAAAATTTTTAATATAGAAAAATTTTCTATAAGAAAATTTTTTATATAGAAAAATTTTCTATAAGAAAATTTTTTATATAGAAAAATTTTCTATAAGAAAATTTTTTATATAGAAAAATTTTCTATAAGAAATTTTTTTATATAGAAAAATTTTCTATTAGAAAATTTTTTATATAGAAAAATTTTCTATTAGAAAATTTTTTATATAGAAAAATTTTCTATTAGAAAATTTTTTATATAGAAAAATTTTCTATTAGAAAATTTCTTATATAGAAAAATTTTCTATAAGAAAATTTTTTATATAGAAACATTTTTTATAAGAAAAATTTTCTATAAGAAAATTTTTTATATAGAAAAATTTTCTATAAGAAAATTGTTTATATAGAAAAATTTTCTAAGAAAATTTTTAATATAGAAAAATTTTCTATAAGAAAATTTTTTATATAGAAAAATTTTCTATAAGAAAATTTTTTATATAGAAAAATTTTCTATAAGAAAATTTTTAATATAGAAAAATTTTCTATAAGAAAATTTTTTATATAGAACAATTTTGTATAAGAAATTTGTTTATATAGAAAAATTTTCTATTAGAAAATTTTTTATATAGAAAAATTTTCTATAAGAAAATTTTTTATATAGAAAAATTTTCTATAAGAAAATTTTTTATATAGCAAAATTTTCTATAAGAAAATTTTTTATATAGAAAAATTTTCTTTAAGAAAATTTCTTATGTAGAAAAATTTTCTATAAGAAAATTTTTATATAGAAAAATTTTGTATAAGAAAATTTTTTATATAGAAAAATTTCTATAAAAAAATTTTTTATATTGAAAAATTTCTATAACAAAATTTTTTATATAGAAAAATTTTCTATAAGAAATTTTTTTATATAGAAAAATTTTCTATTAGAAAATTTTTTATATTGAAAAATTTTCTATTAGAAAATTTTTTATATAGAAAAATTTTCTATTAGAAAATTTTTTATATAGAAAAATTTTCTATAAGAAAATTTTTTATGTAGAAACATTTTCTATAAGAAAATTTTTTATACAGAAAAATTTTCTATAAGAAAATTTTTTATATAGAAAAATTTTCTATAAGAAAATTTTTTATATAGAAAAATTTTCTAAGAAAATTTTTAGTATAGAAAAATTTTCTATAAGAAAATTTTTTATATAGAAAAATTTTCTATAAGAAAATTTTTAATATAGAAAAATTTTCTATAAGAAAATTTTTAATATAGAAAAATTTTCTATAAGAAAATTTTTATATAGAAAAATTTTGTATAAGAAATTTGTTTATATAGAAAAATGTTCTATTAGAAAATTTTTTATATAGAAAAATTTTCTATTAGAAAATTTTTTTATATAGAAAAATTTCCTATAAGAAAATTTTTTATATAGAAACATTTTCTATAAGAAAATTTTTTATACAGAAAAATTTTCTATAAGAACATTTTTTATATAGAAAAATTTTATATAAGAACATTTTTTATATAGAAAAATTTTCTATAAGAAAATTTTTTATATAGAAAAATTTTCTATAAGAAAATTTTTTATATAGAAAAATTTTCTATAAGGAAATTTTTTATATAGAAAAATTTTCTATAAGAAAATTTTTTATATAGAAAAATTTTCTATAAGAAAATTTTTTATATCGAAAAATTTTCTATAAGAAAATTTTTGAAATCGAAAAATTTTCTATAAGAAAATTTTTGATATCGAAAAATTTTCTATAAGAAAATTTTTTATATCGAAAAATTTTCTATAAGAAAATTTTTTATATCGAAAAATTTTCTATAAGAAAATTTTTTATATCGAAAAATTTTCTATAAGAAAATTTTTTATATCGAAAAATTTTCTATAAGAAAATTTTTTATATCGAAAAATTTTCTATAAGAAAATTTTTTATATCGAAAAATTTTCTATAAGAAAATTTTTTATATCGAAAAATTTTCTATAAGAAAATTTTTTATATCGAAAAATTTTCTATAAAAAATTTTTTATATCGAAAAATTTTCTATACAAAATTTTTTATATAGAAAAATTTTCTATAAGAAATTTTCTTTACGAAAATTTCTTTACGAAATTTTTTTATATCGAAAAATTTTATATACGAAAATTTTTGATTTCGAAAAATTTTCTATACGAAAATTTTTATATCGAAAAAATTTCTGTACGAAAATTTTTATATGAAAAATTTTTTATACGAAAATTTTTTTTTATCGAAAAATTTTCTATACAAAAATTTCTATATCGAAACATTTTCTACACGAACATTTTTATATCGAAAAGTTTTCTATATGAACATTTTTATATAGAAAAATTTTCTCTGCCGACAATTTTTTATATCAAAAAATAAAATTTTTCGACACAAAAATTTTCTTATAGAAAATTTTTCAATATATAAATGTTCGTGTTAAAATTTTTCGATATAAAAAATTTTCGTAGATAAAGAAATATTTTAGGAAAATATTTTATATCAAAAATTTTCTATACGAAATTTAATTTTTTTTTGTATCGAAAAATTTTCTATAAGAAAAAATTTTAAATCGAAAAATTTTCTATATGAAAATTTTTTGTATCGATATCGAAAAATATTTCGTTGCAAAAACTTTTCTTACAGAAAATTTTTGCAAACAAAAAATTTTCTTTTAGAAAATTTTTTGAAATAAAAAATTTTCGTATATAAAATTTTTCGTTACAAAAAATTTTCGTATCACTTTTTGGTGAATGCTTAAATAATTAATATTTGTTACACTTTTTATAATTTTTTGTTAAATTATTTTAAACTAATTTGTTAGTATTGATTTAGCATCAAAAAAAAAAGAAAAAAAAAATTCCTCTATTTACTTTCAATCTTTCAGGCTTTCAATTTCTAAACTGTTTTTATTATTGTAGGGTGCTCTACATAATTCTCAAAATTCAAACTAATTAAAGAAATTAGTTTGTTACTCGTATGTATTTGAAACACAATAGTTTGCAGAGTTTTGAGTTTTTGTCTTCGCTTGTCTTAATTATTGAAATATTTTTCGGTTACAAAACGCAAAACATATAATTTTAAACAAATTATTTTTAATTAGTGAAAAAAAATTTCAGGTAATTTGGAAATATGTATGTAACAGTAAATGGAAATGTAGTAACAAATATTTTAATGAATGAAAAATTTATTTTCCAAGACTTTGGGCTATGTCAGTTGGCCGTCGCTCAAATTTATATGACGCCGTTATGGTTCAAAATACTGTTGTTTTAAGGGAAACTAAAGGTATATTAATTTAAGGTATAATTCTTGAAAATTTCGACTATTATTTCAAACTTTTGATATGGAAATTTCATCGCCGGTCGATTTTTTTTGACGCCGTTAAGATTTTTCATCGAGTTTTTAGAGGGAATTTTGAAGAGAGCTTTAAGTGCATAAAATAATACTTAAAACTAGTTTAAGTTCTTATTTGATCACTCGCTTTTTTGTTGATTTTTTACGAGTGAATTTCCTAACAAAATTACTTCAAAGTTAGCAAAATTATCTAAAGCCGTTAAAATTAAAATTTCAAATTTATCAAAGTTCGTTTAATATCTTTTGATTTATATTAAAATAAATTACAAATCTTCATTAACAAATAATGATCACCATTATCTATCTATAATTATCTGCAAACAAGAAGTTTCAACTTCCAACTTTTATTTAGTCATTTATGCTGTAAGTCAGTCAGTCAATCACTCCATTAAGTTATTCACTCATTCATTCATTTGCTGCTGAAAACTAGTACGAATTCTTTAGTTTCATTCTAGTGTAATTTATAACGTCAAAGAAAATTATGTTTATGTTTTCAAAATTTTAACTTAATTTTCTAAAAGATAGTAAAACAATCTCAACAATATTGAAAAAGAAAAATATCTGCTTTGCTGATATCATGATGGTACTACCGACTTGTATTAAAACTAAATCCATATCATGAATTGGGCATCAAAGCACCAACTTTGCATTTAGAGGCTTAGGAACAATTTCTGGTTGGAAGTTTTTTTCTTTTGTCTAAAATTCAAGTTTATTACCATGTGGCGATGTGTAGTCCAGTAGTCAAATGTGGCTGCAACTGGTCTATGTTAAAATTTGCTATAATTTAGATTTAAATCTTTTAAAAGCAAGAAGTAATTAGTGCCACAAACGGTGTTTAATAGTCACTTTTAGACGTACAGTCCTAGTGATAGACGGTCATTATTTTGAATAAGATTTGAGTGAGTGCTAAATGGAATTCAAAATATTTCATTACCGAACAATATATTTTTTTAAGGAATTAAGTAAAAAGGGGTTTTAGAAACTATACAAAACTATTGAATCATAAAAATCTCATCCAAAATTTGGTCAAATAATCTTCGATAGATAAGTTGAACGGCGTTTAAAATTAATTTCATGCGACTGCTTAAACTGTTTCAAATAAAACCGGTTTAACGGCCTCATATAAATTTAACGGCGGCCGCCTATTATAAAATATAATTTTTACAGCTTATCAAACCGGTTTGATTATGAAAATGTGGCAGATAAGTTTAACGGCGTTCCAACTTGTCCCACATCAGCCTAAGATAAAATATATTTTAGAATATGATCAAACCGGTTTGTGATAATGAAATCAAAAGTTCCATTACACAATCTGCGTCGGATAAATTCAGCGGCGGCAAGTTAAAACTAACGGTGACGAGTTTTCTATGAAATTTTTTTTTATCAAAAATTTTTCTATAGAAAATTTTTAAATCAAAAATTTTTCTACAGAAAATTTTTTTATCAAAAATTTTTCTATAGAAAATTTTTTATCCAAAATTATGTTAAGAAAATTTGTTTATCAAAATTTTTTTTATAGAAAATTTTGTTTATCAAAAATTTTTCTATAGAGAATCTTTTTATCAAAAATTTTTCTATAGAAAATATTTTTATCAAAAATTTTTCTATAGAAAATTTTTTTATCATAAATTTTTCTATAGAAAATTTTTTTATCAAAAATTTTTCTATAGAACATTTTTTCATCAAAAATTTTTCTATAGAAAATTTTTTTATCAAAAATTTTTCTATAGAAAATTTTTTTATCAAAAATTTTTCTATAGAAAAATTTTTTATCAAAAATTTTTCTATAGAAAATTTTTTTATCAAAAATTTTTCTATAGAAAATTTTTTTATCATAAATTTTTCTATAGAAAATTTTTTTATAAAAAATTTTTCTATAGAAAATTTTTTTATCAAAAAATTTTGTATAGAAAATTTTTTATCAAAAATTTTTCTATAGAAAATTTTTTTATCAAAAATTTTTCTATAGAAAAAGTTTTTATCAAAAATTTTCCTGTAGAAAATTTTTTTATCAAAAATTTTTCTATAGACAACTTTTTTATTAAAAATTTCTCTATAGAAAAAAATTTCAGTAGAAAAATTTTCGATAAAAAAATTTTTTAAAAAAAATTGTTTTATCGAAAATTTTTCTACAGAAATTTTTTTTTATTAAAAATTTTTTTATAGAAAATTTATTTATTAAAAATTTTTCCATGTCAGATTTGAAAATTTTTTTTTTTTACAGAAAAAAATTTTTAGTGAAAAATTTTTGATAAAAAAATTTTTAGTGAAAAATTTTTGATAAAAAAATTTAAGTTAAAACTAACGGTGACGAGTTTTCTATGAAATTTTTTTTTATCAAAAATTTTTCTATAGAAAATTTTTAAATCAAAAATTTTTCTACAGAAAATTTTTTTATCAAAAATTTTTCTATAGAAAATTTTTTATCCAAAATTATGTTAAGAAAATTTGTTTATCAAAATTTTTTTTATAGAAAATTTTGTTTATCAAAAATTTTTCTATAGAGAATCTTTTTATCAAAAATTTTTCTATAGAAAATATTTTTATCAAAAATTTTTCTATAGAAAATTTTTTTATCATAAATTTTTCTATAGAAAATTTTTTTATCAAAAATTTTTCTATAGAACATTTTTTCATCAAAAATTTTTCTATAGAAAATTTTTTTATCAAAAATTTTTCTATAGAAAATTTTTTTATCAAAAATTTTTCTATAGAAAATTTTTTTATCAAAAATTTTTCTATAGAAAATTTTTTTATCAAAAATTTTTCTATAGAAAATTTTTTTATCATAAATTTTTCTATAGAAAATTTTTTTATAAAAAATTTTTCTATAGAAAATTTTTTTATCAAAAAATTTTGTATAGAAAATTTTTTATCAAAAATTTTTCTATAGAAAATTTTTTTATCAAAAATTTTTCTATAGAAAAAGTTTTTATCAAAAATTTTCCTGTAGAAAATTTTTTTATCAAAAATTTTTCTATAGACAACTTTTTTATTAAAAATTTCTCTATAGAAAAAAATTTCAGTAGAAAAATTTTCGATAAAAAAATTTTTTAAAAAAAATTGTTTTATCGAAAATTTTTCTACAGAAATTTTTTTTTATTAAAAATTTTTTTATAGAAAATTTATTTATTAAAAATTTTTCCATGTCAGATTTGAAAATTTTTTTTTTTACAGAAAAAAATTTTTAGTGAAAAATTTTTGATAAAAAAATTTTTAGTGAAAAATTTTTGATAAAAAATTTTTTTTATCAAAAATTTTTCTATAAAATTTTTTTTTATCAAAAATCTGTTTATTAAAATTTTTTCTATAGAAATTTTTTTATCAAAAATTTTCTCTAGAAATTTTTTTATGAGAAATTTTTGTATAGAAAATGTTTTTATCAAAAATTTTTCTATAGAAATTTTTTTTTATCAAAAAATTTTCAATAGAAAATTTTTTTATCAAAAATTTTCTATAGAAAATTTTTTTATCAAACATTTTTCTATAGAAAACTTTTTCAATGGAAAATCTTTTTATCAAAAATTTCTCTATAGAAAATTTGTTTACAAAAATTTTTCCATTGAATATTTTAAAACTTTTTGATATAAAAATAATTTTATCGAAAATTTTTACAGAAAAAAATTTTTGATGAAAAATTTTCCATAGAAAAATATTTGATAAAGAAATTTTTTTTCAAAAATTTTTCGATAGAAATTTTTTTTATTAAAAAATTTTCAATAGAAAAATTTTTTTATCAAAAATTTTTCTATAAAATTTCTCCCAAGACCGCCAATTCTTTACTATGAAAAACAAAAACTTTCAAAATATTTGTTAATGTTTTCTGGAAAATGTTTAAGTAAATTATTTGTCGTTTGACCGAAGCCAAGTCATCGTTCCAAGTTTTACATAACTTCCAAAATTTCTTAATGTTCTAGGAATGTCTTTTGAAAAAAAAAAATCAAAATTTTCAAAAATTTTAAATCAAAGGCTTGTAGGAATTTTGTATGAAAACTTTGAATCTTTTGCGTGTCATAACTTTATTTTCCATTTATGAATTAGGGGGTAAATTTATTAAACATTTTCTAAAAAACAAAAACCAAAATCCAAATCATTCAACTCACCTTATAAACTTCGGAGAAAAATCCCGAACCAATTTTCTCCTTAACAAAATCATCCACTGAATATAGAGCTGATACAGCCGTGCGCAAAGCTTTGCATGAGGGACCCGTTACCAAACGATCCGAAGATATAGTGCGAGCCACTGGCGGCGGTGGAGCCGACAAACTATTTGACACATTAGAGTTAAGGCCGCCATTGGCGGCAGTACCATTTATTTGATTTCCAACAACACCACCACCACTACCGCCACCATTGGTGATATTAGACATAGCCGTGGAAGAAGTCATTGTGGCACCGACATAAGCACACATTATCGGCGAGTTATTTGTAGTATTGCTAATATTATTGGTCGAGGGGTTGTTGGTGGTCAAAGTTGAGAGTTTACTACTATTGCTGCAATCAACTTGATCGCAAGATATAGTTTTATTATTGTCGTTGTTTAAATTGGTCGCATTTGACGTTTTGGAATTCTGTAAAGTTTTCATATTTTTTTGTTGCTGCGGTGGACCGGGACCACTGTGTTGATTTAAATTCATTATTATCACCGATTATTGACGCGTACCAGCGCGCTTTTCTTAAGACGGCTCATTACCGCTTTATAAAATATTGGAAAATTTTGCAATAACATGTACGTTAATTTCTTAATAATAAAATAAAGATTTCAAATGAATTTAATTTTTAAAATTTTGAAAACAAAACACAAAAAATTTTTTTTTAGAAATATTTTTGAAAACTATTTTTGAATTTTTTTCTTGTTATCGAAATATTTTTTAGAACTTTTTATACACTTACAAAAATTTTTTTGATTGATTTTTTATATATATCTCTTTATTTACGCACCACTTTTTGATAATATATCTTTTTGTATTTTGTATTGTAAATTCATTTTTTTCAATTTGTGTTAATTTTTGTAATTAAATTTTTTTTTTCTGCTAAGGGAAGCTCTCGGTTGTATTTGCAAGATTCTGTAAAGAGAGAAGGATATAAATAAAAATTAGTTATCGTAATTAGACCGCCTCTTAAACCCTTAAATTAGATAACCCTAAGTGTCGTAAACTTATATTAATCGACTAATATGTGCCCCGATTAAATACGAAAATTTAGTTCGAAATTAAAGAAAATACTTTTTAAACCGTTTTAAAATTGTCGAAGATTTTATTTTGAGCTATATTGTCACGAATTTTTAAGTATCCGCCCCATTGTGCAAAGTTCACTACTTTTAATTATTCCCCTAGTTTTCTAGAATGTTTCTGTTGTTTGTTGTTGTTATTCTGTTTATGTCTGTAAGCAGAGCAATATGTTTCTCTTATTTGCTGTAAAGAGTATAGCAACATTTTTCTCTTTTATCTACATTCTCTCTCCCTCTGTTAACTTCAGATAATCTATTTATACAACGTATGCGTGAGTGTGTTCTTGATCATGTGAGAATGTATTGAAACATGCATGAGCTTTCGTAAGCCACATTGTTAGTGTAATCAACGACAGCAGCTCTATAAGGCCGATGAACGAATATTGAGCGATCAGTTTTAATTGAGACGCGTGTAAGAGAACAGTGAGACTAAGAATATTTGTAAAGCAATTTTGTAAAGTGTGTTTAAGTGGTTAATTCTAAAGTTAATAAAAATTTAACTTTGTAAAAACGACATAAAATGTTTTAATATTGTTTTCGGTTGTTTGCAGAAAGAATTCCTTCCACGTTTTTAATATGTTTAATATGTTAAGACCCGCCTTGCCCTTGTTATCTAATGTTTCAAAATTCCAAGATACCTAATGCTCCACGCCGATCCTGCTGATAATTTTTTTAATACTAACTGTTGAATAGTTAAGAGAAAAAGTATTTAACACTATCCGGTTAGTTTTGTCTAAACTTATCTCATCGTCAAATAAGAAACTTGTTGAATGTTTGAAGACTAAATTTTTTATAGTTAAGGAGATACACAAAAATAAGTATATCTTGCCATAACCGCAGAAAAGATGTAACCAACAAAATCAGAATTTTATAGAAGAAGGTTTCTTTTAGATAAAATCAGTTTATATAAAGGTATTATTTTACATACATATAAAGGGTTTTTCAATAAGAGCGGTACAAAAGTTTTTTCAAATAAAACATAAACGGTTTTGAATATCAATGAAAATCTTTACTCATGTAAAAGAACGTTTGATGTCATTATGTATGGAACTCGATTTCTTTTTCATGGCCACCACGGGCACACTTGCAGAAGTCCAGTCGATTGGCCGCACGACCGTTCTCACGTTCTCCAAGCGTTGTTTTTCAATAAATTGATTGTGACATTAGCTGTGTGGCTTTTGACGTAGACTTGACGTAGCCCCACAGAAAATAATCTAACGGCGTCCAATCACACGACCGTCAAATCGCACGACCGACTGGACCATTACGTAAGATAACAAGTTCTTCAAACTTGGTTTTCAATAAATTGATTGTGACATTCGCTGTGTGGCTTGTGGCGTCGTCATTTTGGAACCATATATCCTCCAAGTCCATATTATACAATTGGGGCCAAAAATATTTGGTTATCATTGAACGGTAGCGACTAACTCCGAATTTCAGTAGTAAATTTTAATAATTTCGACTCGTTGTTGGCTCGTATATCTTACCATTATGACATGGCAAACCTTATTGAAGCGGGATGTGAAAAGAGCAGCAAGAAATATGACATCGTTTAATGTCCCTGTCACTGCTGTACTTTTGTAGAGTCTCTATTGAAAATTAATTTTCTAGGCGACGGTTGTACTGAATTCAACAGCTCTACCTTTAATTCTTCTAAAAATACACTTTGTTATACATATTTTCTTTAAGAAGATTAAACTCCCCATGCTCCTATCCTGTTTTTTTTTTTTAACCTAACTCGAAAAGGAAAATAAAAATAACATGTATTTCCATAAAAATGTTGTACTCCTATCTATAATACTTCTGAAAATACCCTCCGATCCTCGACAAGGAAAATCAAAATGTCGTTTACACTTATTTCAATTATTCTACTAATAATTCTTCTGAAAATACCTTATGTTATAATAAATTGTTTTCTATGGGGATAGAACTCCCCCTGCTCCGATCCTTCCTTTTTCTAGCCAAACTCAAATAAAATTACGGTAGCACTGAGTTCAATTACTCTACCAATAACTCTTCTTAAAAATGGGGATGGAATTTCCCATGCCCCGATCTTGTATTCTTTTTCCAACCAAACTCGATAACAAAAAAAAAAATGTTACGTCATTTATTTCAATTAATCAACCTATAATTTTTCTGAAAATACTCTATGTTAATAAATTACATACTTTCTATGGGGATAGTACGCCCCCTGCTCCGATCCTCTTTATTTCCTAGCCAAACTCGATAAAAAGATAAAAATTACATTTGAACAGGGTTCAATTACTCCAATGCTTCTGAAAATACCCTATGTTTTACTAGATTTTTTTCAATGGGGATGGAATTCCCCCAGCTCCGATCCTGTTATTTTCTTAACAAACTCGATAAGAAAAATATGTTACTCGAAAAATGTTATTAGTAATAAGTTATTGTTATTTGTAATAAGTTCAATGGGGGTGCGTTATAACGAATTTTCTTTCTTATAAGGAATGAAAATCCCCCTGATCCGATCCTGCTTATATTTGAGCAACCTACACTCTACATATAATAAATATATTTATACCCTTCACCACCATAGGTGGAAAGGGTATTATAAGTTTGTGCTGATGTTTGTAACGCATAGAAATATTTGTCTTAGATCCACCTTTTAGTATACCAATAGACTTAGAATCACTTTCTGAGTCGATTTAGCGATGTCCGTCCGTCCGTCCGTCTGGCTGGCTGGACGGCTGGCTGGCTGGACCCCCATGTAAACCTTGTAATCAAACTACAGGTCGCAATTCTAAAGATAATTTGATGAAATTTGGCACAGATAATTTTTTTGATAATGGGACCATGGCTATTGAAATTGGTCAAAATCGGTCCATTATTTATGGTACCTCCCATAGGTCCCACTTCCCGGAATTGCTATATTGGCCACAAATATCAATATTTTTTCATGAAATTTAAAACGGATACTGCTTATGTAAACCTAAATCACTGTACCAAATTTCGTTGAAATCGGTCCACATTTGACCATAGCTCCCATACAAACTCTTCTTTAAAAACGCACTAAATGAGACAAAAAATCACTAAAACGCTCGTAAATCTAAAGATAATGAAAATTTTGAGTTTATTTTTTGCATACATAATTTTTGTAACAACTGTAATCAATTTGCCAAATTTCGAGATAATCGGTCCACATTTGACCCTAGCTCTCATATAAGTTCAAATGACGGAAACAGGTTGAATATATACGTTTTGAGAAAATGTTTGTATGATGGCAAAATTTAGCAAATATTTGTCTTTATACAGGAAAAATAACACCTTTGACCTTAGTGGTGAAGGGTATCGTATGGTCGGCTTGACCGACTATAGCGCTTTCTTACTTGTTTTGTTTTAAGTTGTAAGGTTTTAAGACTTTAGCTTAAAACGTTCTAAGATACGGATTTGTTATTGGTATGAGGGAGTAATTTCACCCTGAATCGATCCTAAAACGTTTAGAAAGTTTGAAAACTTCACATTGATATAAAGATAGACGATAATAGGAATGTGCAATGGATGTGCAGTTATAACCAGGCGCCGGCACTCCTAACTACCAGGAGCCGCAAACTTTAGTAGGAGAAGGCAAATAGAAAATAAGATAAAATTCTGAAACTGGAACAATCTGTATCTTTAAGAATCATTAGCTTGAACAGGACTTGAAATAGAACCTTAAACTGAACTTTTCGGAAAAATCTAACTGAGTCTAAACCAGGAACTGGAAGAATTTAAAAAACCGCTTTAAAAGCTCATAAAGCTTTTGCTTACCTATCGAATTTAATAACTCAAATTTAATTTAATTAATTATTAATCATTTCAAAAAAAATTAGCATGACTGACTATTTTTAAAATTTCTGTATCGTATTCGCTAATTTAAATTGCAAATTGTACGCTAAAAGTTCTGAAACATTTATCACGTGGTTTGCGTATTTTTTCTCGAACTTGAAAATAACAAAAAATAATTTTTGACCAAAAAAAATTGTTTGTTGATACTTTTGAGGTTTGATATTAATTTCTAAAAGTAATTAAAAAGCTTGTGTATTTTTTGTTATCTAGCCTTGAAATTTTT
The DNA here is from genome assembly GCA_933228675.1 of Stomorhina lunata. Lineage (NCBI taxonomy): Eukaryota > Metazoa > Arthropoda > Insecta > Diptera > Rhiniidae > Stomorhina > Stomorhina lunata. The sequence goes on from OW121740.1 coordinate 129,920,091, forward strand.
TATTTTAAGTTTAAAATTTTTTGTTCTTAATATCAAAATTAATTTGCCATAATATTATTTTTGTTATCATATGAAAAATTTGTTACAGAGAGTAATCAAGAGGTAGAGATTTGAAGAATTCACAAGAATTCTATGAAATCTAAAATAATTAAACTGAACAAAAACAAAACACATTTTTGATTTTCAAAACTTATTATAATACGTTTTACTTGGCTAATTGAAAAGATTTTATTCTTTTCTGATTCATTGAAGTCTCTACTATCGTAAACATAGGAAATTTTTTAGTTCGAAATTATAAAGACTTTGATATTAAGATTTAAGTGCGAGAAGTTTTTATAGTGGAAAATTTTCAATCAAAAATTGTTAATTAAAATTTTAAGGGAAATTTACCTTAAATTGTGAAATGAGTATTTAACTTAATATTTAATTTAAAAAAAAAAACTGTTTAACAAAATAATTAAAGTTTTTTTTAGATAAGAAAATTGTTAAGAGTTAGAGAAATAGCGCCACCCTGAAGCAGGTACTTTATAACCTAATACAAAAAATTAGATTGGCAAAAATATATAAAAAAACTTGAATTATTAGTCAACTATAAAAAAAATCCAAAATTGATAAGATAAGAAAAGTTTTCGAAAACAATTCATCATAAAGGCCCAAAACTCTACATATAACAATTTATGATAATACGTACGATAAAGAAGAAACCCACATTTAACGGTACAAATTCGAAAATATTTTCAAAACTTTTTAAATATTTTATCACTTTTACTTTTAACAGTTTTAGGTATTTCTTTTTTTTAAATTATTAATTTTGTGATTTCAATAATTAATCTCAATTAAAGTTAAGGTCAAGACGATTTCTCTTGGAACTCTTAATTTTATGGTTCATTTTCTGTTGGTGTTAAATTGAGTTTAGGTTTAAATTTGTTAAACGTGCAAACAGTTATTTCATAATCAGGGATTACTATTTAATAAATTGTAAACAAATTTCAAAGAAATGCACTCTCATTTTCAAGCCAAATATAGGTAAGATTATGGTATGAAATTAACTTTTAACCACAAAATGAAATAAAATTTTATATTGGAATTTTTCAGTTTACCAATGAATCATTAGGGATTTTAGTCAGACTACACCTATTGCAATTGTAAATGAGAAATTTAAGTTTTTAATTTGGAATTGGGAAATTAGTATCTCTTTGCAAAATAAGAATTTTTCAAAAATTACCGTCTCAAAATGAGAATTTATATTTCAAAATGAAAGTTTTCTTTTCAAAATAAGAATTTTCGTTATAATATGAGAATTTTGGTTTCAAAATGAGAATTTTCATTGTGAAATAAGAATTTTTCGTTTTAAATACAAAATTTTTAATTAAGAATTCGGTGCTAACTTTTTTTTTATTTTAGGTCTAGTTTTCGAGATAAAGCGTGATACAAAATTTGTATATGAAAAACTTTCCATAGAAAATTTTTACGTGAAAAAATTTCAATAGAAAATTTTTATATGAAAAAATTCTATAGAAAATTTTTATATAAAAAATTTCTATAGAAAATTTTTATATGAAAAAATTTCTATAAAAAATTTGTATATGAAAAATTTCCATAGAAAATTTTTACATAAAAAGATTTGTACAGAAAACTTGTATATGAAAAACTTTCTAAAGAAAATTTTTATGTGAAAAAATTTTTATATCAAAAAATTCTACAGAAAATGTTTATATGTAAAAATTTTTATATAAAAAACTTCTATAGAAAATTTTTTATGAAAAAATTTCTATAGAAAATTTTTTATATCAAAAAACTTCTATAGAAAATTTTTATATGAAAAAACTTCTATAGAAAGTTTTTATACAAAAATTTGTATAGAAAATTTGTATATGAAAAAAAATTGTATGGAAAATTTGTATATGAAAAAAAGTTGTATAGAAAATTTGTATATGAAAAAATTTCTATAGGAAATTTTTATATGAAAAAATTATATAGAAAATTTTTATATAAAAAATTTCATAGAAAATTTTTATATAAAAAATTTCATAGAAAATTTTTATATAAAAAATTTCATAGACAATTTTTATACAAAAAATTTCTATCTGAAAAAATTTGTATAGAAAATTGTTATATGAAAAAATTTCTATAGAAAATTTTTATATGAAATAAATTTGTATAGAAAATTTTTATATGAAAAAATTTCTATGGAAAATTTTTATATGAAAAAATTTCATAGAACATTTTTAAATGAAAATTTTCTATAAAAAATTTTTATATGAAAAAGTTTGTATAGAAAATTTTTATATGAAAAAATTTCTATTAAAAATTTTTATATGAAAAAATTTATATAGAAAATTTTTATATGAAACAAATTCTATAGAAAATTTTTACACAAAAAAATTTCTATAAAAAATTTTTATATGAAAAAACTTCAATAGAAAATTTTTATATGAAAAAAGTTCTACAGAAAAAATTTCAATAAAAAAAATTTATATGAAAAAATTTCTATAGAAAAATTTTATATGAAAAAATTTCTATAGAAAATTTGTGTATGAAAAAATTTATATAGGAAATTTTTATATGAAAAAATTTCTATAGGAAATTTTTATACTAAAAAATTTATATAGAAAAATTTTATATAAAAAATTTCCTAGAAAATTTTTATATAAAGAATTTCTATATGAAAAAATTTGTATAGAAAATTTTTATACGAAAAAATTAGATAGAAAATTATTCTATGAAAAAATTTCATAGAAAACTTTCAAATGAAAAAATTTTTCTACAAAATTTTTATACAAAATTTTTATATGAAAAAATTTCTATAGAAAATTTTTATGCGAAAAATTTCTATAGAAAATTTTTATATGAAAAAATTTATATAGAAAACTTTTATAAGAAAAAATTTCTATAGAAAATTTTAATATGAAAAAATTTCTTTAGAAAATTTTTATAAGAAAAAAATTTCTTTAGGAAATTTTTATATGAAAAAATTTCTTTAGGAAATTTTTATATGAAAAAATTTTTTTAGGAAATTTGTATATGAAAAAATTTTTTAGAAAATTTTTATGTGAAAAAATGTTTATACAAAATTTTTAAATGAACAAATTTCTATAAAAATTTTAAAATAAAAAATTTGTATAGAAAATTTTTATAGGAACAAATTTATATAGAAAATTTATATAGAAAATTTTTATAGGAAAAAATATATGTAGAAAATTTTTATATGAAAAAATTTCTATAGAAAATTTTTATATAAAAAATTTCTATTGAAAATTTTTATATAAAAAATTTCTATAAAAAAATTTTATATGAAAATTTGTATAACAAATTTTTTATGAAAAAAATTCTATAGAAAATTTTTATACGAAAAAATTTCTATGAATAAATTTCTATAGAAAATTTTTATATGAAAAAATTTCTATAAGAAAATTGTATATAAATTAATTTCTATAAAAAATTTTTATATGAAAAAATTTCTATAGAAAATTTTTATATGAAAATATTTCTATAGAAAATTTTTATATGAAAATATTTCTATAGAAAATTTTTATATGAAAAAATTTCTATAGAAAATTTTTATATGAAAAATTTCTGTACAAAATTTTAATTAAAAAATTTTTTGAATGAATAAATTTCTTTAGAAAACTTTTATATATAAAAATCTTAATAGAAAATTGAAAATTGAATTGAAGATAATACTTGTACGTTTATGAAAGATAATTTTGTTGTTTTTATACTCAGTTCAAGAAAATAAAGAGTTTTTGAGTTACGCAAATATTCCTCCATTTTTTATAACGCTATATCTCGAAAACTAGAGCTTACCTAAAAAACGGTTAGCACCATTGAATTCTATCTTTACCTACTAGGTCAGCCTTTTGTCGGTTTTTTCAACTAGCACAGTGTAATGAGCTCTACCTTAATCTCGTATTTAAATCAACTTATGGCCTTATCGAGTCTTTATCAATAAGATCCTCAGTCGGAAAAAGAGATTGCTTTCGGAACTTGACATTATTAATAAAACTGTTAAAATTGGTTAAAGTTAAAGTTTCAATACTTCGACTTTGATATTTTTTAACAACAAGAAGAATTGAGATAATGAAATAAAACTTTTAATATACCATCACGTATAATATTGGGAATTAGGGCCTATTTTAAGAAAGATTTTCTTCAAATTTCTACATAGATATGAGCAAAAAAATAAAAAGAGGCAAGCTAAAATTATATTCAAAATTTTGTATCTATTTAAAAAAAAATCATGTTACGATAATGTTTATGAACAAATTCATTCAAAATTATTTCGCTTAGCAAAACCATCTCAACATTGTCAAAATTTTTCATAACTTGAAATTTGATAGTCTGATTGATATGACAAGTAGTTTATTGATTTAAATGGATATCAGCTAATAAAAAATTAAAACAAAAATCATAAATTTTGACAGCAAATAAAGCCACAACAAATGAATTTATTGTTGTGAATTAATTTATAAACATTTTTAAACAATTTAACAAAAACAAAAGCAAAACAATTTTAAAAATGTCAATAATGTTGGTAATTTTTTTTGCCTTAATATTTTTAGACATGTGAGTTTTTTTTTTTTCGTTAAATATTTTGCATAAATTAAATATTTGCTGAATTAGTCAGTCAAGTCAAAATTGTTTGCTTTTGCCCAAATAAAATGTTAAAGAATACCGCAGAGTAGGTCCGTCCGGTCCCGTCAGTCGCGTTTGTTATTTTCAAATAAAAAGGTATTTGACCTTTTTCAATTTTGCTTTTTTGTTTATTTTTTCTAGTTTTTAACTTTATTAAATAAATAATGTAAAATTTTAATAATGTTTCTTATGATTTCGAGAAAGTTTAAATATTGACTTAATGGTCTTATGATTTTTACATTAATTTAAAGAATTACTTTTTCCAAAGAAATGGTCATTGGGGAAAACAGCAGCAAAAGAAGTCTAAAATCTGAAAGATTCTATTGTTTGTTTTGTTGAACTAAAAAAAATATATGTTTTTGTTTAAATAAAATAAATAAAATCATATGAATAAGAAAAATTATAGAAAAATAAAAACGAGTTTAGAAATTATAAAAGAAATTTCAAACTTGAGAACTTGTTATAACGTCTTCTACATATAAGAAAATATGTCAAATTATAAGAGAAATTATAGAAAAGACATTTACAATTTTAAACAATAGAATCTTGTTAGCTTTTATAAATAAATAAAAAATATATAGTTTAAATTAAAAAATTGTTAACTCAAATAAGACAAATTTACGAGTTTCGTAGGAAAAAAGAAGTTGTCTTCGTTTGTGAGCAAGTTTATTAAAATTTTTCTTTTAGATCTAGACAAATGAAAATTTAGATTTTTTAATATTCTTAAAATTTTTTTAGATCTTTTGTCTATATATCAAAAATTTAAGTGATAATTTATTAGATTTTTACCACGATTAATTTTTTTTTCAAAAATTTATATCCAATAAAAAAAATTTCTTAGAGATTTGAAAACTTTGACTTTAAAGATTTTTTTCTATTCAACTATTTTGTTTATCAAATAAAACTTTTAATATTTAATAAAATTTATTTTGTTGGGAACCAAAAGCAATTTTCGCTAAGATCTAAACTGAAATATTTTCAAAGTTATTAACAAACAAGTTATTACAAACATTTTCACAAAACTTATATATTTAAGCTGTTTCCGTCATTTGAACTTATTGTATATGAGATCTAGGGTCAATTGTGGACCGATTATTTCGAAACTTGGGAAATAGATTACAATTTTTACAAAAATAATACATGCAAAAAATAAACTAAAAATTCTTACTATCTTCAGATTTTCAGCGGTTTAGAGATTTTTGTCTCATTTAGTGCGTTTTGACAGAAGAGCTTGTATGGGAGCTATGGTCAAATGTGGGCCGATTGTGATTTTAGTTTATATATGCAGTATTTGCTTTAAATTTCATGAAAAAAAAAATTATATTTGTGGTAAATATATATTTCGGGAAAGGGACCTATGGGAGCTATGGTCAAATGAAGTCCGATTTCAACGAAATTAGGTACAGTGCTTTTGGTTTACATAAGCAGTATTTATTTAAAATTTCTTGAAAAGATATTGATATTTGTGGGCAAAATATCAATTCCGGGAAGTAGGACCTATGTGAGGTCCCATAAATAATGGACCGATTTTTGCCGAATTTCAATAGGTCCCACATACATTTATAATTATAATTTTTCTATAGAAAAATATTTTTATTAAAAATTTTTCTATAGAAAAATATTTTTATCGCAAATTTTTCTATAGAAAAATATTTTTATCGCAAATTTTTCTATAGAAAAATATTTTTATTAAAAATTTTTCTATAGAAAAATATTTTTATCGCAAATTTTTCTATAGAAAAATATTTTTATCAAAAATTTTTCTATAGAAAAATAGTTTTTAGCAAACAATTTTCTATAGAAAAATATTTTTAGCAAAAATTTTTCTATAGAAAAATATTTTTAGCAAAAATTTTTCTATAGAAAAATATTTTTAGCAAAAATTTTTCTATAGAAAAATATTTTTAGCAAAAATTTTTCTATAGAAAAATATTTTTAGCAAAAATTTTTCTATAGAAAAATATTTTTAGCAAAAATTTTCCTATAGAAAAATATTTTTAGCAAAAATTTTTCTATAGAAAAATATTTTTAGCAAAAATTTTTCTATAGAAAAATATTTTTAGCAAAAATTTTTCTATAGAAAAATATTTTTAGCAAAAATTTTTCTATAGAAAAATATTTTTAGCAAAAATTTTTCTATAGAAAAATATTTTTAGCAAAAATTTTTCTATAGAAAAATATTTTTAGCAAAAATTTTTCTATAGAAAAATATTTTTAGCAAAAATTTTTCTATAGAAAAATATTTTTAGCAAAAATTTTTCTATAGAAAAATATTTTTAGCAAAAATTTTTCTATAGAAAAATATTTTTATTAAAAATTTTTCTATAGAAAAATATTTTTATCGCAAATTTTTCTATAGAAAAATATTTTTATTAAAAATTTTTCTATAAAAAAATATTTTTATCGCAAATTTTTCTATAGAAAAATATTTTTATAAAAAATGTTTCTATAGAAAAATATTTTTATCGCAAATTTTTCTATAGAAAAATATTTTTATTAAAAATTTTTCTATAGAAAAATATTTTTATTAAAAATTTTTCTATAGAAAAATATTTTTATCGCAAATTTTTCTATAGAAAAATATTTTTATCAAAAATTTTTCTATAGAAAAATAGTTTTTAGCAAACAATTTTCTATAGAAAAATAGTTTTTAGCAAACAATTTTCTATAGAAAAATATTTTTAGCAAAAATTTTTCTATAGAAAAATATTTTTAGCAAACAATTTTCTATAGAAAAATATTTTTAGCAAAAATTTTTCTATAGAAAAATATTTTTAGCAAAAATTTTTCTATAGAAAAATATTTTTAGCAAAAATTTTTCTATAGAAAAATATTTTTAGCAAAAATTTTTCTACAGAAAAATATTTTTAGCAAACATTTTTCTATAGAAAAATGTTTTAATTTAAAATTTTTCTATAGAAAAAAAGTTTTATTAAAAATTTTTCATTTTTCTATAGAAAAATATTTTTATCAAAAAATTTTTTATAGAAAAATATTTTTAGCAAAAATTTTTCTATGGAAAAATATTTTTATCAAAAATTTTTCTATAGAAAAATATTTTTCCAAAAAAAAACAAAATATCCCGACTATTTTAAAATATTATTCAAAAAGAAGAGTATTCGCATTTGATTCCAAATCTGTTACATTTATTTATTAATGTAACAGAATGCGTCGAGGAATTTGGTTTCCCCGCAAACATTTTTGGCTTTTTATCAATAAATTGGTCTGTTACATTAATAAATAAATGTAACAGATTTGCGATCAAATGCGAATACACTTTTTTTTGAAAAATATTTTTAACAAAAATTTTTCTATAGAAAAATATTTTTACAGAATTTTTTTTTTTTTTTTTTGAACATTTAAAAAATTTTGTCATACAAAATTTTTTTTTTAACTCCGACTTATTTTTGCTTATTACTTTCGTAATATTTCAAATAAATTCTTTCTTTTAAGATTCCAAAAATAATACAAAATACAATAATGAAAATTTTGAATAATTATCTGAAACCATATCAAAAATAATTTTGAAAAATTTAAAAAAATGTTGTCATAGAAATATTTTTTGGAACTCTTAATTTAATTTTTGCTTATAACTTTGGTAAGATTTCAAATGCATTCATTCTTTATATCTCTTAAGATTCCAAATATAATACCAAATGCAATAATGAAAATTCTGAATAATTATCTCAAACCATTTTTTAATATGTCAAAAATAGTTTTAAAAAATTTTAAAAAAATTTGTCATACAAAATTTAGATTTTTGCTTATAACTCTGGTAATATTTCAAATAAATTCTTTGTTCAAAACTCTTAAGATTCCAAATATAATACAAAATGCAATAATAAATTCCAAACGATTACCCCAAATCCTGTCGTTGTAAATAAACAACAAAGTCAAAATTTTGTTATAACAATTTGTATAAGTAAATAATTCTTGAATGATTTATTTGAAAAAAAGACAGAAAGAAATCTTACAAGTAGGTGCGATTTTGTCGTACGCCTAAACTCCAAATGTTTATTTAAAATTTCCATAAAATTTTGAGTGAAAAAAGAAAAGAGGGGAAGAAATTTTTTTAGAGGCTTAAATTGCGCAGAGTTAGAAAATTAAAAAAAAAAACACAAAAATTAGATGCAATCGATGCTTCTTTTTTTTAAAGTTTTGTTTTTATTTTGAAATAGTTTTTTATTAAGATAAACAAAAGATATGTAGATATTTATTTAGTTAAGATGAAAGATTTAATAATTTTAAGAAAAGACATTTCTTCTTTTTCTCCATTAACATATATTTCTCCAATAAAACACAATAAAAATGTGAAATATTATAAGGTTTCTTAATTTATTTTCCATTTCATTTCAAACTGATCATCGTCATCATAATTCCATTAAATAAATTTCTTGAGTTAGTTTTCATTGGCTAGATTTGATTTGAATTTTATTATGTTAATAGAAGAAATTTATGTAGTAGTGGTTTTATTATTAATTTCTTTCAATTTCTTTTTGTACATAATAATAAAATAAATTTTATTCAAAAACACTTTCAATTTTTATTTAAACAAAATAAATTCAAAACGAGAAAAGAAAAAAAACTTTCAATTTACTTGAGAGCGAATGTAGTTTTGTGGTCGATTGTCTCTGAAAATCTGAAGTTCATTCAAATCGAATCAAATCTGTGCAGTTTTTATTTTCATTTTCTGTAAATTTTTGCGTTTCATTTTTAGGCTTTATATAATGAGACAGACAGACTGTCCCTTCGTCTCCGACAAATAAGAAAAAAAATCGCGGTGAGAAAATAAATAAATTTTAGTTCTACGAGGGATGCCATAACTTGAAAAAACACCCTTCGCACGTTGTCTCAGAATCAATTTTCATTTTTCAAAACCTATATTTTTTCATGACATGGATTCTTAAAATTTGTATGCCATCAGAAAGGAAACAAAACAAATAAGATAGTTCTAAAGTCGGTTAAGCCCGACCATACGATACCCTTCACCACTAAGGTCAAAAGTGTTCTTTTTCCTGTATAAAGACAAATATTTGCTAATTTTGCCATTTTACAAACATTTTCTCAAAACTTTATCTTATATTTTAGCTGTTTTCGTCATTTGAACTTATATGAGAGCTAGGGTCAAATGTGGACCGATTATCTCGAAACTTGGCAAATAGATCATAGGTTTTACAAAAATTATGTATACAAGAAATAAACTCAAAATTCTCATTATCTTCAGATTTTGAGCGGTTTAGAGATTTTTGTCTCATTTAGTGCGTTTTGGCAGAAGAGTTTGTATGGAAGCTATGGTCAAATGTGGGCCGATTTCAACGGAATTTGGTACAGTGATTTTTATTTATATAAGCAGTATTTGTTTTAAATTTCATGAAAAAATATTGATATTTGTGGCCAAAATATCAATTCCGGGAAGTGCGACCTATGGGGGCTATGGTCAAATGTTGACCGATTTCAACGAAATTTGGTACTATGATTTTGGTTTATATAAGCAGTATTTGTTTTAAATTTTATGAAAAAATATTGATATTTGTGGCCAAAATATCAATTCCGGGAACTGATACCTATGAGAGCTCTGGTCAAATATGGACCAATTTCAATGAAATTTGGTACAGTGATTTTGGTTTACATAAGCAGTATTTGTTTTAAATTTCATGAAAAAATATTGATAATATGTGGCCAAAATATCAATTCCGGGAAGTGGAACCTATGGAAGCTATGGTCAAGTGAGGGCCAATTTCAACTATATTTGGTACAGTGTTTTTTGATTACATAAGCAGCATTTGTTTTAAATTTCATGAAAAAATATTGATAATATGTGGCCAAAATATCAATTCCGGGAAGTGGAACCTATGGAAGCTATGGTCAAGTGAGGGCCAATTTCAACTATATTTGGTACAGTGTTTTTTGATTACATAAGCAGTATCTGTTTTAAATATCATGAAAAAATATTCATATTTGTGGCCAAAATATCAATTCCGGGAAGTGGGACCTATGGGAGATATTGTCAAATGAGGGCCGATTTCAACTATATTTGGTACAGTGATTTTGGTTTACATAAGCAGTATTTGTTTTAGATTTCATTAAAAAATATTGATATTTATGGCCAAAATATCAATTCCGGGAAGTGGCACCTTTGGGAGTCATGGTCAAATAAGGTCCGATTTCAACGAAATTTGGTACAGTGATTTTGGTTTACATAAGCAGTATCTGTTTTAAATTTCATGAAAAATATTAATATATGTGGCCAAACATCAATTCCGGGAAACGGGACCTATGGGAGCTATGGTCAAATGAGGGCCGATTTCAACAAAATTTGGTACAGTGATTTTGTTTTACATAAGCAGAATTTTTTTTAAATATCATGAAAAAATATTGATATTTGTGGCGAAAATATCAATTCCGGGAAGTGGGACTTATGGGAGGTACCATAAATAATGGACCGATTTTGACGAATTTCAAAAGGTCCACCTATCAAAAAAATTATCTGTCCCAAATTTCATCAAATTATCTTTAGAACTGCGACCTGTACTTTGATTACATGGTTTACATGGGGGTCCAGCCAGACGGACAGACTAGCATCGCTAAATCAACTTGGAAAGTGATTCTAAGCCTATTGGTATACTAAAAGGTGGGTCTAAGACAAGTATTTCTAAGCGTTATATACATCAGTACAAACTTATAATACCCTTTCCACCTATGGTGGTGAATTGTATAACTAAGGTAGCCAAAAAATGTTGTCAAAATATTTGCAATAGTAGGCGTGGCATGATACATGATACTATAAGAATTACTAGTAAATTGCAACAAATGCAGATTGCAGATAGCAAAACGTAGCGAATCTTAATATAATTTTATATAGTAGAATTGTTCGAGAGCTAAAGTTTTGAAGTTTTTTTATTGGGAGGGCACAATCGGCCCCCAAAGTAGGGCACCTCACACTCATAAATCACTTAAAGCTATATATAACTAGCTATACACTGCGCTCGTTGCTGCATCAACAATTAAAAAAAATTGTGGAATGACATTAGAAACTCCACCGACATCGACATTACGACTCCATTAATTTTGACTCAATTAATTTAGAATTGGCGCCATCTGGCGACCTTCACAACCTTTGTTGGCTCATGCTCAACAACTTCACGATTAAATTCAATTTGAGTAATTTTCAGTGGCGCCACCTGTCGGTACCTGGTCATATGCAACTATGCTAAAGATCATTACATGATCAAATTTTTATATATATAGAAGAAGATAATTTATAGAGTTTATACAATATATGGAAATTATTTTATACAATATGTATATAAATATAAAAAATTTCCATGGATTTTATAAACTACCAAAAAAACTAATTTGTTGCAAAAAATGTGATAAATGAAGAACCGCTCGACCAATTTTGAGCAAACTTTACATAAACCATCTACTAAATAGGTCAAGCAAAGCCGAAGAGTTACAACGAAATTTGGCATTGATTTTTATATATATAGACAGTCATTTCCCAGCCGAATCATACTATATTACAAGTACGTAGGTCTAGACCTACATTGCCTATCATATCTCTTATGGTTTTTGAGATATTTAACTACAAAATTAAAATTGTTTATTTTTGTTCCATTTGGACCATCCTAATGAAAATACGGAAAATACCTCAATGAAAATAGGATAACAAAATATTATATTGTCATCCAAGATTGGCTTATGGCCTAAATTTGAGTCAAATCGGTAAAGAGGAAGTGGTAAAAATAAGTTATTTTATTTGAAACGAAATTACAGATCGAAAATTTAACTTTAAGCCTAAATTTCTTTACAAACGCTGTACAGATCTTTATAGGACCTAAGCTCGATAACCACTACAAAATCTTTATTAATTAAAAAGTTACAGAGTTTTGGGCAATGAAAAACGATTGTGAGCCACTGTACGTCGGCCAATTGAGGTAACCCTAAATATAAGTGGGCTATCGTATATATTATACCTTGATATAATTCCCCGACAACATTCCAAAAAATTGTTCAAAAAATTGTTCGATTTTCACATGAAAAATATTTTGAAAATCAATAAAACTATTTTCGATAACAATTGTTTGTTTATTTTTTGTACTCTCAAAATATAAAAGGCAACCCTCGATGAAGTAAACAAATTTTATTTTAATTGTGTTTAAATCTTTTAGAAAAAACAATCATTCGAAATTGCATTTAAAATTGACCGTTGCCTGACTTTGGCTCTTGGCATTATTTTTGTGGTTAAACAGATTTTTTTTTTTCGTACAAATTTAGAAATTCTTGAGATTTTTTTATAAAAGAAAATGTGCAAAAATAAAAGCCGGTCGGTCGTTTGGCGTTCGATATGGCTGATTTACATCAATAGGGGTATAACTCTCAAATATACAATTTTTCTTAAGTCCCAATTTATTACAATTATTTATTCCAGATGTGTGTGAAGTTAAATTTGAAATTTAAAACCCTAGACACAAACCAATGTTTTTAACAGAGCTCTGTTATGTAGTTAACATAGCTCTGTTAAGAACCAAAAATAAAGGGAATACACAAGGAATTCGAATTACCAGTGAACCAGGCAACTTGGGCGGACAAATGGGGCATCAGATTGTAGGAGAGGATGTTATCTATGGATACCCATAGTCAGAATCTATAACAGAGTGAGTTGGTAGGTGCTGTTAACAGTTTTTTAAAATATCAAATGTGAGATCATGCTAAGGGAGGATCGCCAGTTCCCAGGAAACAAGGCAACGTGGGCGGACAAATGTAGTATCCGGTTGTAGCTAAGGATGTTTCCTATGAGCTCCTGTAGTCAGAACCTTTAACAGAGCGAGTTGCTAGGAGTTATTAGCATTTTAAAAAAAATTTCATATGTGGGACTATGTTAAGGGAGGATTCCAGATTCCTTGGAAACAAGGCAACGTGGGCGGACAAATGAGGTATCGGGGAGTAGCTGAGGATGTTTTCTATAGGGTTCCATTGTCAGAATATCTAACAGAGCGAGTTGGTAGGAGTTATTGAGATTTTTCAAAAATTTCATATGTGGGACTATGTTAAGGGAGGATTCCAGATTCTTTGGAAACAAGGCAACGTGGGGCGACAAACGAGGTATCGGGGAGTAGCTAAGGATGTTTTCTATAGGGTTCCATTGTCAGAATATCTAACAGAGCGAGTTGGTAGGAGTTATTGAGACTTTTCAAAAATTTCATATGTGGGACTATGTTAAGGGAGGATTCCAGATTCCTTGGAAACAAGGCAACGTGGGCGGACAAATGAGGTATCGGGGAGTAGCTGAGGATGTTTTCTATAGGGTTCCATTGTCAGAATATCTAACAGAGCGAGTTGGTAGGAGTTATTGAGATTTTTCAAAAATTTCATATGTGGGACTATGTTAAGGGAGGATTCCAGATTCCTTGGAAACAAGTCAACGTGGGGCGACAAAAGAGGTATCGGGGAGTAGCTGAGGATGTTTTCTATAGGGTTCCATTGTCAGAATATCTAACAGAGCGAGTTGGTAGGAGTTATTGAGATTTTTCAAAAATTTCATATGTGGGAATATGTTAAGGGAGGATTCCAGATTCCTTGGAAACAAGGCAACGTGGGGGGACAAATGAGATGTCGAGAAGTAGCTGCGGACGCTTTCTATAGGGCTCCATTGTCAGAATATCTAACAGAGCGAGTTGGTAGGAGCTATTGACATTTTTCAAAAATTTCATATGTGGGAATATGTTAAGGGAGGATTCCAGATTCCTTGGAAACAAGGCAACGTGGGGGGACAAATAAGGTGTCGGGGAGTAGCTAAGGATGTTTTCTATAGGGCTCCATTGTCAGAATGTCTAACAGAGCGAGTTGGTAGGAGTTATTGAGATTTTTCAAAAATTATATGTTAAGGGAGGATTCCAGATTCCATGAAAACAAGGCAACGTGGGCGGACTAGTGAGGTATCAGGGAGTAGCTGAGGATGTTTTCTATAGGGTTCCATTGTCAGAATATCTAACAGAGCGAGTTGGTAGGAGTTATTGAGACTTTTCAAAAATTTCATATGTGGGACTATGTTAAGGGAGGATTCCAGATTCCTTGGAAACAAGGCAACGTGGGGGGACAAGTGAGGTATCGGGGAGTAGCTGAGGATGTATTCTATAGGGTTCCATTGTCAGAATATCTAACAGAGCGAGTTGGTAGGAGTTATTGAGATTTTTCAAAAATTTCATATGTGGGAATATGTTAAGGGAGGATTCCAGATTCCTTGGAAACAAGGCAACGTGGGGGGACAAGTGATGTATCGGGGAGTAGCTGAGGATGTTTTCTATAGGGCTCCATTGTCAGAATATCTAACAGAGCGAGTTGGTAGGAGTTATTGAGATTTTTCAAAAATTTCATATGTGGGAATATGTTAAGGGAGGATTCCAGATTCCTTGGAAACAAGGCAACGTGGAGGGACAAGTGAGGTATCGGGGAGTAGCTGAGGATGTTTTCTATAGGGTTCCATTGTCAGAATATCTAACAGAGCGAGTTGGTAGGAGTTATTGAGATTTTTCAAAAATTTCATATGTGGGACTATGTTAAGGGAGGATTCCAGATTCCTTGGAAACAAGGCAACGTGGGGCGACAAAAGAGGTATCGGGGAGTAGCTGAGGATGTTTTCTATAGGGTTCCATTGTCAGAATATTTAACAGAGCGAGTTGGTAGGAGTTATTGAGATTTTTCAAAAATTTCATATGTGGGACTATGTTAAGGGAGGATTCCAGATTCCTTGGAAACAAGGCAACGTGGGGGGACAAATGAGGTATCGGGGAGTAGCTGAGGATGTTTTCTATAGGGTTCCATTGTCAGAATATCTAACAGAGCGAGTTGGTAGGAGTTATTGAAAATTTTCAAAAATTTCATATGTGGGACTATGTTAAGGGAGGATTCCAGATTCCTTGGAAACAAGGCAACGTGGGGGGACAAATAAGGTGTCGGGGAGTAGCTGAGGATGTTTTCTATAGGGCTCCATTGTCAGAATATCTAACAGAGCGAGTTGGTAGGAGTTATTGAGATTTTTCAAAAATTTCATATGTGGGACTATGTTAAGGGAGGATTCCAGATTCCTTGGAAACAAGGCAACGTGGGGGGACAAGTGAGGTATCGGGGAGTAGCTGAGGATGTTTTCTATAGGGTTCCATTGTCAGAATATCTAACAGAGCGAGTTGGTAGGAGTTATTGAGATTTTTCAAAAATTTCATATGTGGGAATATGTTAAGGGAGGATTCCAGATTCCTTGGAAACAAGGCAACGTGGGGGGACAAGTGATGTATCGGGGAGTAGCTGAGGATGTTTTCTATAGGGCTCCATTGTCAGAATATCTAACAGAGCGAGTTGGTAGGAGTTATTGAGATTTTTCAAAAATTTCATATGTGGGAATATGTTAAGGGAGGATTCCAGATTCCTTGGAAACAAGGCAACGTGGGGGGACAAGTGAGGTATCGGGGAGTAGCTGAGGATGTTTTCTATAGGGTTCCATTGTCAGAATATCTAACAGAGCGAGTTGGTAGGAGTTATTGAGATTTTTCAAAAATTTCATATGTGGGACTATGTTAAGGGAGGATTCCAGATTCCTTGGAAACAAGGCAACGTGGGGCGACAAAAGAGGTATCGGGGAGTAGCTGAGGATGTTTTCTATAGGGTTCCATTGTCAGAATATTTAACAGAGCGAGTTGGTAGGAGTTATTGAGATTTTTCAAAAATTTCATATGTGGGACTATGTTAAGGGAGGATTCCAGATTCCTTGGAAACAAGGCAACGTGGGGGGACAAATGAGGTATCGGGGAGTAGCTGAGGATGTTTTCTATAGGGTTCCATTGTCAGAATATCTAACAGAGCGAGTTGGTAGGAGTTATTGAAAATTTTCAAAAATTTCATATGTGGGACTATGTTAAGGGAGGATTCCAGATTCCTTGGAAACAAGGCAACGTGGGGGGACAAATAAGGTGTCGGGGAGTAGCTGAGGATGTTTTCTATAGGGCTCCATTGTCAGAATATCTAACAGAGCGAGTTGGTAGGAGTTATTGAAAATTTTCAAAAATTTCATATGTGGGACTATGTTAAGGGAGGATTCCAGATTCCTTGGAAACAAGGCAACGTGGGGGGACAAATGAGGTATCGGGGAGTAGCTGAGGATGTTTTCTATAGGGTTCCATTGTCAGAATATCTAACAGAGCGAGTTGGTAGGAGTTATTGACATTTTTCAAAAATTTCATATGTGGGAATATGTTAAGGGAGGATTCCAGATTCCTTGGAAACAAGGCAACGTGGGCGGACTAATGAGGTATCGGGGAGTAGCTAAGGATGTTTTCTATAGGGCTCCATTGTCAGAATATCTAACAGAGCGATTTGGTAGGAGTTATTGAGATTTTTCAAAAATTTCATATGTGGGAACATGTTAAGGGAGGATTCCAGATTCCTTGGAAACAAGGCAACGTGGGGCGACAAAAGAGGTATCGGGGAGTAGCTGAGGATGTTTTCTATAGGGTTCCATTGTCAGAATATTTAACAGAGCGAGTTGGTAGGAGTTATTGAGATTTTTCAAAAATTTCATATGTGGGACTATGTTAAGGGAGGATTCCAGATTCCTTGGAAACAAGGCAACGTGGGGGGACAAATGAGGTATCGGGGAGTAGCTGAGGATGTTTTCTATAGGGTTCCATTGTCAGAATATCTAACAGAGCGAGTTGGTAGGAGTTATTGACATTTTTCAAAAATTTCATATGTGGGAATATGTTAAGGGAGGATTCCAGATTCCTTGGAAACAAGGCAACGTGGGCGGACTAATGAGGTATCGGGGAGTAGCTAAGGATGTTTTCTATAGGGCTCCATTGTCAGAATGTCTAACAGAGCGAGTTGGTAGGAGTTATTGAGATTTTTCAAAAATTGCATATGTCGGACTATGTTAAGGGAGGATTCCAGATTCCTTGGAAACAAGGCAACGTGGGGGGACAAATGAGGTATCGGGGAGTAGCTAAGGATGTTTTCTATAGGGTTCCATTGTCAGAATATCTAACAGAGCGAGTTGGTAGGAGTTATTGAGATTTTTCAAAAATTTCATATGTGGGACTATGTTAAGGGAGGATTCCAGATTCCTTGGAAACAAGGCAACGTGGGGGGACAAATGAGGTATCGGGGAGTAGCTGAGGATGTTTTCTATAGGGTTCCATTGTCAGAATATCTAACAGAGCGAGTTGGTAGGAGTTATTGAAAATTTTCAAAAATTTCATATGTGGGAATATGTTAAGGGAGGATTCCAGATTCCATGAAAACAAGGCAACGTGGGCGGACTAATGAGGTATCGGGGAGTAGCTGAGGATGTTTTCTATAGGGCTCCATTGTCAGAATATCTATCAGAGCGAGTTGGTAGGAGTTATTGAGATTTTTCAAAAAATTCATATGTCGGACTATGTTAAGGGAGGATTCCAGATTCCTTGGAAACAAGGCAACGTGGGGGGACAAATGAGATGTCGAGAAGTAGCTGCGGACGCTTTCTATAGGGCTCCATTGTCAGAATATCTAACAGAGCGAGTTGGTAGGAGCTATTGAGATTTTTCAAAAATTTCATATGTGGGAATATGTTAAGGGAGGATTCCAGATTCCATGAAAACAAGGCAACGTGGGCGGACTAATGAGGTATCGGGGAGTAGCTGAGGATGTTTTCTATAGGGCTCCATTGTCAGAATATCTAACAGAGCGAGTTGGTAGGAGTTATTGAAAATTTTCAAAAATTTCATATGTGGGACTATGTTAAGGGAGGATTCCAGATTCCTTGGAAACAAGGCAACGTGGGGGGACAAATGAGGTATCGGGGAGTAGCTGAGGATGTTTTCTATAGGGTTCCATTGTCAGAATATCTAACAGAGAGAGTTGGTAGAAGTTATTGAGATTTTTCAAAAATTTCATATGTGGGACTATGTTAAGGGAGGATTCCAGATTCCTTGGAAACAAGGCAACGTGGGGGGACAAATAAGGTGTCGGGGAGTAGCTGAGGATGTTTTCTATAGGGCTCCATTGTCAGAATATCTAACAGAGCGAGTTGGTAGGAGTTATTGAGATTTTTCAAAAATTTCATATGTGGGAATATGTTAAGGGAGGATTCCAGATTCCTTGGAAACAAGGCAACGTGGGGGGACAAATGAGGTATCGGGGAGTAGCTGAGGATGTTTTCTATAGGGTTCCATTGTCAGAATATCTAACAGAGAGAGTTGGTAGAAGTTATTGAGATTTTTCAAAAATTTCATATGTGGGACTATGTTAAGGGAGGATTCCAGATTCCTTGGAAACAAGGCAACGTGGGGGGACAAATAAGGTGTCGGGGAGTAGCTGAGGATGTTTTCTATAGGGCTCCATTGTCAGAATATCTAACAGAGCGAGTTGGTAGGAGTTATTGAAAATTTTCAAAAATTTCATATGTGGGACTATGTTAAGGGAGGATTCCAGATTCCTTGGAAACAAGGCAACGTGGGGGGACAAGTGATGTATCGGGGAGTAGCTGAGGATGTTTTCTATAGGGCTCCATTGTCAGAATATCTAACAGAGCGAGTTGGTAGGAGTTATTGAGATTTTTCAAAAATTTCATATGTGGGAATATGTTAAGGGAGGATTCCAGATTCCTTGGAAACAAGGCAACGTGGGGGGACAAATGAGGTATCGGGGAGTAGCTGAGGATGTTTTCTATAGGGTTCCATTGTCAGAATATCTAACAGAGAGAGTTGGTAGAAGTTATTGAGATTTTTCAAAAATTTCATATGTGGGACTATGTTAAGGGAGGATTCCAGATTCCTTGGAAACAAGGCAACGTGGGGGGACAAATAAGGTGTCGGGGAGTAGCTGAGGATGTTTTCTATAGGGCTCCATTGTCAGAATATCTAACAGAGCGAGTTGGTAGGAGTTATTGAAAATTTTCAAAAATTTCATATGTGGGACTATGTTAAGGGAGGATTCCAGATTCCTTGGAAACAAGGCAACGTGGGGGGACAAATGAGGTATCGGGGAGTAGCTAAGGATGTTTTCTATAGGGTTCCATTGTCAGAATATCTAACAGAGCAAGTTGGTAGGAGTTATTGAGATTTTTCAAAAATTTCATATGTGGGACTATGTTAAGGGAGGATTCCAGATTCCTTGGAAACAAGGCAACGTGGGGGGACAAATGAGGTATCGGGGAGTAGCTGAGGATGTTTTCTATAGGGCACCATTGTCGGAGTATCTAACAGAGCGAGTTGGTAGGAGGATTCCATATTTTCATATTTGAGTCCATAAAAAACAATCATTGAAGTTCAAAAAATAATATAAAGAATCCCTCATGATTTTTATTTCTTCGAAAAATGTGTATCGTTTTTCAATCCGATGAAAGTAAAATATAAAAAATCGTCTGGGATATTTATCAGTTCACAAAATAATTTTCATCTTTTTTCATCCGATGAAAGAAAAAATTTGATAGAAAAAATTCAAATTTTATTTTTGTATTTGTCTTGGACGTTAAAATAACAATAAATTCAATTGTTGTTGCAAATTTTATGTTGAATTGGTTTTGTGCAACAAATGGTCGTTGTCTAGATGCGTTTGAAATGTTAAAATTTTTTTTTAGAAATATCCTTGAAAAGCGATCCGAATCAAAGAAAACACTAATAGTTTCATTAGGACTAATAGGTTTAACTTCGATGTCCTAGAACATATTCATATATTCATTGTTGAAAATTTTAAAATTTCAGAAATATTTTATTTTTTCTAAGTCAAGAAGTTAAAAAATAAAACAATAAAATATTTTTCTGTTCGGATATTTATCGTTAAAGATATTTAAAATTTTCATCATGAAGGATATTTATATTTATTCATCGATCGAAATAAAAATAGATTTTCATCTGCAATCGGTCTCTGATTAAAAATTTTTTTAGGTAAACTGAATATAAATATAAAAAAAATTTTATAAATTTTTAAAAACTTGTAAAATTTTAGAAAATTCCCCACAATTTCCCATGTTTTATATAATTTTATTGAAATAATAATAAAATATAATTTTGTAACTGCAATATTATTTCAAGATTTAAATTAATTTTTAAACAAATCATTTAAATAATTTCTAAAATTACAAACATAAAATTAAGAAAAATTTATTAAAAACTATTTTCTAATTGCTTTAAATATATGTTTATTAATATTATTCTTAAAGATACTTAAAGAACTTTATATATAATTTTTAAACTAAATAATATATATTAAAATAAATATATTGATTTTAATTTTCTTTAACAACATATAATTTTCGATGTTTTTATGTATAATCCACATGTAATTTTTTTAATGTATAATTTCCCACAAAAACAAAAAAATTTAAGATTACTTTGATTTACCTGACCACATTGTGTTTTTAGTATATTCTGCTAATTTTAAAATGTCCGCTACAATAATCACATGTTCTGTTATGTTATTAATTCCCAACTCCCTGTTAATATAATCCCGCCCACTGTTAAGTAAAGAATTCCAAGCAACTCGCTCTGTTAGATATTCTTACAATGGATCCTTATAGAAAACATCCTCAGCTACTCCCCGATACCTCATTTGTCCCTCCACGTTGTCTTGTTTCCAAGGAATCTGGAATCCTCCCTTAACATATTCCCACATATGAAATTTTTTAAAAATCTCAATAACTCCTACCAACTCGCTCTGTTAGATATTCTGACAATGGAACCGTATAGAAAACATCCTCAGCTACTCCCCGATACCTCATTTGTCCCCCCACGTTGCCTTGTTTCCAAGGAATCTGGAATCCTCCCTTAACATATTCCCACATATGAAATTTTTGAAAAATCTCAATAACTCCTACCAACTCGCTCTGTTAGATATTCTGACAATAGAGCCCTATAGAAAATATCCTCAGCTACTCCCCGATACCTCATTTGTCCCCCCACGTTGCCTTGTTTCCAAGGAATCTGGAATCCTCCCTTAACATATTCCCACATATGAAATTTTTAAAAAATCTCAATAACTCCTACCAACTCGCTCTGTTAGATATTCTGACAATTGAGCCCTATAGAAAACATCCTTAGCTACTCCCCGATACCTCATTAGTCCGCCCACGTTGCCTTGTTTCCATGGAATCTGGAATCCTCCCTTAACATATTCCCACATATGAAATTTTTGAAAAATCTCAATAACTTCTACCAACTCTCTCTGTTAGATATTCTGACAATGGAACCCTATAGAAAACATCCTCAGCTACTCCCCGATACCTCATTTGTCCCCCCACGTTGCCTTGTTTCCAAGGAATCTGGAATCCTCCCTTAACATATTCCCACATATGAAATTTTTGAAAAATCTCAATAACTCCTACCAACTCGCTCTGTTAGATATTCTGACAATGGAGCCCTATAGAAAACATCCTCAGCTACTCCCCGATACCTCATTAGTCCGCCCACGTTGCCTTGTTTTCATGGAATCTGGAATCCTCCCTTAACATATTCCCACATATGAAATTTTTGAAAATTTTCAATAACTCCTACCAACTCGCTCTGTTAGATATTCTGACAATGGAGCCCTATAGAAAACATCCTCAGCTACTCCCCGATACCTCACTAGTCCGCCCACGTTGCCTTGTTTTCATGGAATCTGGAATCCTCCCTTAACATATAATTTTTGAAAAATCTCAATAACTCCTACCAACTCGCTCTGTTAGATATTCTGACAATGGAACCCTATAGAAAACATCCTCAGCTACTCCCCGATACCTCATTTGTCCACCCACGTTGCCTTGTTTCCAAGGAATCTGGAATCCTCCCTTAACATAGTACCACATATGAGATTTTTGAAAAATCTCAATAACTCCTACCAACTCGCTCTGTTAGATATTCTGACAATGGAGCCCTATAGAAAGCATCCTCAGCTACTCCCCGATACCTCATTAGTCCGCCCACGTTGCCTTGTTTCCATGGAATCTGGAATCCTCCCATAACATAGTACCACATATGAAATTTTTGAAAAATCTCAATAACTCCTACCAACTCGCTCTGTTAGATATTCTGACAATGGAAGCCAATAGAAAACATCCTTAGCTACTCCCCGATACCTCATTTGTCCCCCCACGTTGCCTTGTTTCCAAGGAATCTGGAATCCTCCCTTAACATAGTCCCACATATGAAATTTTTGAAAAATGTCAATAGCTCCTACCAACTCGCTCTGTTAGATATTCTGACAATGGAACCCTATAGAAAACATCCTCAGCTACTCCCCGATACCTCATTTGTCCGCCCACGTTGCCTTGTTTCCAAGGAATCTGGAATCCTCCCTTAACATAGTCCCACATATGAAATTTTTGAAAAGTCTCAATAACTCCTACAAACTCGCTCTGTTAGATATTCTGACAATGGAACCCTATAGAAAACATCCTCAGCTACTCCCCGATACCTCATTTGTCCGCCCACGTTGCCTTGTTTCCAAGGAATCTGGAATCCTCCCTTAACATAGTCCCACATATGAAATTTTTTTTAAAATGCTAATAACTCCTAGCAACTCGCTCTGTTAAAGGTTCTGACTACAGGAGCTCATAGGAAACATCCTTAGCTACAACCGGATACTACATTTGTCCGCCCACGTTGCCTTGTTTCCTGGGAACTGGCGATCCTCCCTTAGCATGATCTCACATTTGATATTTTAAAAAACTGTTAACAGCACCTACCAACTCACTCTGTTATAGATTCTGACTATGGGTATCCATAGATAACATCCTCTCCTACAATCTGATGCCCCATTTGTCCGCCCAAGTTGCCTGGTTCACTGGTAATTCGAATTCCTTGTGTATTCCCTTTATTTTTGGTTCTTAACAGAGCTATGTTAACTACATAACAGAGCTCTGTTAAAAACATTGGTTTGTGTCTAGGGTTTTAAATTTCAAATTTAACTTCACACACATTTATTCCAGACAGTTCGAAAACCAGGTATTATATCTAATTTGCTGAACGAAATAAATACGAATTATAGTGTCTGTTCAAAGTATAAAACACAGACACAGACAGGTTTTATTGTTTTTATATACTTCCAGAAGGAAAAATATTAAGACCGAAATTCACCCGCACAATCGATGCATCACGGTCTGTAAGGGATATAACTATATATTACTCAAGTGCATGAAGTAACTCCTTAAATATTTTTTCAAAAATTTTAATTTTTTAGTTATGCCTTTTTCCACGTAAATGAAAGTTTTGTGCTTGTTTTTTACTAAAGTCTAAGTGATTTTAATTTAATTATTTAAGGCGTGTTGATTTGGCATTTATTTAGATATAAACAAATTTCAATTTAAGGCAAGAAATTGGGATAAAAAACAAAGTAGACATATTTACATTTTTTAGATAATTTTGGAGTAAAAATCAAGTTTTTGGTAAAAAAAAATCTGGATTTTCTGTGAAAAACTCCAAATTTTAATGGAAAATGTAAAATTATATGCAAAAATGGTTTTGGTAAAATTTTTAATCAGTTTTTGATAGAAAATGTAAAATTATATGTAAAAATAGTTTTGGTAAAATTTTTCAGCAGTTTTTGGTAAAAATTTAAATTTAAACAAAAAATTAAAAATTTTGTAGACATGACTAAATTTACATTTTTGTTTAAAACTTTCGTAATAATTCAAAAATGTTATTGCTGTAAATTTCTTATAATTCCCAATATAATAACAAATTTAATAAAAGTTTTGCTTCATTATCTCAATACCTATTTTAGTAAAAATTTCTCAAAAACTTGTCAAATTTTTCCAAAAAAAAATATTAATATATAAATTTCTTTATTAATTTTTGAAAAAATTTACTATTTTAAGAAGAATTAAATATCACTAAGAAAAACTAAATTTTATTGAAAAAAAATTAAATTTTTTTTAAAGAAAAATTAAATTTTTTTAAGAAAAATTTAAATTTTTTTAAAAAAATTTAAGTTTTTTTTAAAGGAAAATTTGAATTTTTTTAGAAAAGTATATTTCTTTTAGAAAAATTTAATTTTTTAATACAAAATTTTAATTTATGTAAAAATCTTAATTTTTGTAAAATAAATTTTTTAAGAATAATTTAAAATTTTTAAAGAAAAATATAATTTAAAAAAAAAATTTAAATTTTTTGCGAAAATTAAAATTAATTTTAAAGAAAATTTTCTGTATAAAATTTTTTTATAGAAAATTTTTGTTATAAAATTTTTTTTATAGAAAATTTTCGGTATCAAAATTTTTCTATAGAAAATGTTTTTATAAAAATTTTCTACAGAAAATTTTCGTTATAAAATTTGTCTATAGTAAATTTTCGTTATAAAATTTTTCTACAGAAAATTTTCGTTATCAAAATTTTTCTATAGAAAATTTTCGGTATCAAAATTTTTGTATAGAAAATTTTCTGTATTAAAATTTTTTTATAGAAAATTTTCGGTATTAGAATTTTTCTATAGAAAATTTTCGGTATTAGAATTTTTCTATAAAAAATTTTCGGTATCAAAATTTTTCTATAAAAAATTTCGGTATCAAAATTTTTCTATAAAAAATTTTGGTATCAAAATTTTTCTATAAAAAATTTCGGTATCAAAATTTTTCTATAAAAAATTTCGGTGTCAAAATTTTTCTATAAAAAATTTCGGTATCAAAATTTTTCTATAAAAAATTTTGGTATCAAAATTTTTCTATAAAAAATTTTGGTATCAAAATTTTTCTATAAAAAATTTTGATATCAAAATTTTTCTATAAAAAATTTTTCTATAGAAATTTTTTAGTTTCAAAATTTTTGTTTAGAAAATTTTTAGTATACAAATTTTCTATAAAAATTTTTTTATAGAAAATATTCGGTATCAAAATTTTTCTATAGAAAATTTTTGGTTTTAAAATTTTTCTATAGAAAATTTTTGGTTTTAAAATTTTTCTATAGAAAATTTTTGGTTTTAAAATCTTTCTATAGAAAATTTTTGGTTTTAAAATTTTTTCTATAAAAAATTTTTGGTATCAAATTCTTTCTATAAAAATTTTCGGTATCAACATTTTTCTATAGAAAATTTTCGGTATTAAAATTTTCCTACAGAAAATTTTGGGTATCCAAATTTTTGTATCAAATTTGTTCTATAGAAAATTTTCGGTATCAAAATTTTTCTATAGAAAATTTTCGTTATAAAATTTTTCTATTGAAAATTTTCATTATAAAATTTTTCTACAGAAAATTTTCGGTATAAAAATTTTTCTATAGAAAGTTTTCGGTACAAATTTTTCTATAGAAAATTTTCGTTATCAAAATTTTTCTATAGAAAATTTCGTTATCAAAATTTTTCAATAGAAAATTTTCGTTATCAAAATTTTTCTATAAAAAATTTTCGTTATCAAAATTTTTCTATAGAAAATTTTCGTTATCAAAATTTTTCTATAGAAAATTTTCGTTATCAAAATTTTTCAATAGAAAATTTCGTTATCAAAATTTTTCTATAGAAAATTTTCGTTATCAAAATTTTTCTATAGAAAATTTTTGTTATAAAAATTGTTCTTTAGAAAATTTTCAGTATCAAAATAAAATTTTCGGAAAAAACTATTTTTGTTTTTTATAAAAAAAAAACATTTTTTAGAAAAATTTTACAAGTTTTGAAAAATATTTGAGTTTTTGAAAACATTATTATTTTTTTTTATTTTTTTTTTTTTTTTGAAATTTACATTTTTGTTAATAACTTTCGTAAAATTAAAATTAATTTTTTTCTGTAAATTTCGTATGAATCCTAATATAATACAAAGTGTTATAATGATAATTCTTTTTAATTTTATTAATACGTCTAATCTCAAAAAAATTTCAAAGTCAAAATTTAGAAATCTTAAAAAAATTAAAATTTTTTTCAAAATTAAAAAAATTTTTTAAAATTTGTTAATCTGGGAGGACTTAAAGTTATTATGAATAACTAATTTTGAAATTTTCTTCAAATTCAATAAAATAAATCGAATTTTTAGGTGTTTCTTACCCAAAATAAAGATATTTAAAATACAAATTTAAAATTTAACCCCTTAATTCATAAACGAATTATAAAATTATCAAAGTCTTATAGTGGAAAATGGGTATGAAAAATTTTAATTATAAGCTTGTCATAGCTATATTATTCGTTTATGAATTAGGGGTTTAAAATATACCTATTTCAATAAAAAAACAATATCACTTTAAAATAAAACTCAATTCACTTAAATAAAATCCAAATATGCAACAAATTCTCACACATAATTTCGAAATCTTATAAAAAAAAAGTAAACGCAATTTTTTAAAAAAATATGAAATCATAAATTTTATGTTAAATCAAAACAAAAACACGGAAGCAATCAAAAGTGAACCAATGAAAAATAATAATTTAAAACTTTGGGATCATTTAAATAATTTTATATGATGATGGTATTGGAACTGAAACTAAAGCTAAAGCTTGGAGGGAAATGGTGACGGTGATGTTGGTGTTGATGGTGCAATTTTATCAAGTGTTGACGTCGTTGCTCGTAATGAATTATAATATTAAAATACATAATAGCGTAGCCCAACCAAAAATTCCACAAGACTTAAATAATATCAAAAAAAAAACAAAACTTTGTATTACAAAGTTTAAAAATTTAAGAGTAGTTTGGGGCTTTAGCTTTTTTTTATGGAAAAAATGCACTGCTTTGATTTCTTCTTTTGGGGTCTGTCTCTCTTTTCTACTGTAAAAGAGGGTCGCCTACGTAGAAACATTTTTGAGTTAGTTTAGTTTTTTTGGGAAACGTTTTTCTTTTTTATATTTAAGTATATCAACATCACCATCTTCATCACTTTGGTTCGTCTTTGATTTGATGGTGGCTGCCGCATTCATTGGTTTCATTTCAATATTTATCCATTTAATAGCCATAAATCTTTGTTATGATTTCAGATTTTTTTTCTTTCGTCTTCTGATGTCTTGCCAATCTTTTACAAATTTATGTATTTTTATTATTTCACAAAAAAAGTTTTGTCGGTCTATTAATGATGATTTTTTTACAACGTGAGTATTATGTAAGTGTAGTTTTGTAATTTTTGGTATTTTTTAAGAAGAATTTTAATTTCTTAAATTAAAAAATGATTGGGTTGTTTGAAAAGTAATTTCATTATTTTCCAGGAGAAAATTTTATTGTATTTGTAGATCATAACTTCACAACAAATAGTAAATGTTTTGAGGCTCCAGCTTGAAAAAGTACATTTAACCCTATGAAGTACAAAAATTTTTTTGATAAAAAATTTTTTGTTATATAAATTTTAAATCAAAAATTTTTTTCAATAAACTTTTTTTTAGAAAAGTTTTTGTTACAATTTTTATAGGAGAAATTTTACATATCAACATTTTTTTTAATAGAAAATTTTTCTATAAAAAGTTTTCGGTATCAAAATTTTTCTGATGAAAATTTTTCTATAAAAAATTTTCAGTATCAAATTTTTTCTATAGAAAATTTTTGCTATCAAAATTATTTTATAGAAAATTTTTGCTATCAAAATTATTTTATAGAAAATTTTTGGTATCAAAGTTTTCTATAGAAAATTTATGGTATCAAAATTGTTTTATAGAAAATTGTAGGTATCAAAATTTTTCTATAGAAAATTTTCGGTCTCAAAATTTTTCTATAGAAAAATTTTCGGTATCAAAATTTTTCTATAGAAAATTTTCGTTATAAAATTTTTCTATAGAAAATTTTCGTTATAAAATTTTTTTATAAAAAATTTTTGTTATAAAATTGTTCTATCAAAATTTTCAGTATCAATTTTTTTCTATAGAAAATTTTCGGTCTCAAAATTTTTCTATAGAAAATTTTCGGTCTCAAAATTTTTCTATAGAAAATTTTCGGCCTCAAAATTTTTCTATAGAAAATGTTCAGTATCAAAATTTTTCTTTACAAAATTTTCGGTACCAAAATTTTTCCTTAGAAAATTTTCGGTACCAAAAATTTTCTATCGAAAATTTTCGGTATCAAATTTTTTTTATAGAAAATTTTCGGTAGGAAATTATCGCTATCAAAATTAATCTATTGAAAATTTTTCTATAGAAAATTTCGATATTATAATTTTTCTATAGAAAATTTTCGGTCTCAAAATTTTTCTATAGAAAATTTTCGGCCTCAAAATTTTTCTATAGAAAATGTTCAGTATCAAAATTTTTCTTTACAAAATTTTCGGTACCAAAATTTTTCCTTAGAAAATTTTCGGTACCAAAAATTTTCTATCGAAAATTTTCGGTATCAAATTTTTTTTATAGAAAATTTTCGGTAGGAAATTATCGCTATCAAAATTAATCTATTGAAAATTTTTCTATAGAAAATTTCGGTATTAAAATTTTTCTATAGAAAATTTTCAGTATCAAAATATTTCTATAGAAAATTTTCGGTACCTAAATTTTTCCTTAGAAAATTTTCGGTACCAAAAATTTTCTATCGAAAATATTCGGTATCCAATTTTTTTTATAGACAATTTTCAGTATCAAATTTTTTTCTATAGAAAATTTTCAGTATCAAAATTTTTCTATAGAAAATTTTCGGTATCAAAATTTTTCTATAGAAAATTTTCGGTATCAAAATTTTTCTATAGAAAATTTTCGGTATCAAAATTTTTCTATAGAAAATTTTCGGTATCAAAATTTTTCTATAGAAAATTTTCGGTATCAAAATTTTTCTATAGAAAATTTTCGGTATCAAAATTTTTCTATAGAAAATTTTCGGTATCAACATTTTTCTGTAGAAAATTTTCGGTATCAAATTTTTTCTATAGAAAATTTTCGGTATCAAATTTTTTCTATAGAAAATTTTCGGTAGGAAATTATCGCTATCAAAATTAATCTATTGAAAATTTTTGGTAAGAAAATTTTTCTATAGAAAATTTCGGTATTAAAATTTTTCTATAGAAAATTTTCGGTATCAAATTTTTTCTATAGAAAATTTTCGATATCAAAATTTTTCTATAGAAAATTTTCGATATCAAAATTTTTCTATTGAAAATTTTCGATATCAAAATTTTTCTATAGAAAATTTTCGATATCAAAATTTTTCGATACAAAAATTTCGGTATTAAATTTTTTATACAAAATTTTGAGAAAAATTTTTTATAGAAAATTTTCGGTATCAAAATTTTTCTGTTGAAAATTTTTGGTATGAAAATTTTCTATAAAAAATTTCAGTATTAAAATTTTTAGTATACAAATTTTTTTATAAAAAATTTTCGTTATAAAATTTTCAGTATCAAATTTTTTCTATAGAAAATTTTCGGTATAAAATTTTTCGGTAGCAAATTTTCAGTATAAAATTTTTTCGATAGGAAATTTTGGGTATCAAATATTTTCTATAGAAAATTTTCGGTACCAGAATTTTTCTAGAGAAAATTTTTGGTATCAAATTTTTTCTATAAAAATTTTCGGTATCAAAATTTTTTCTATATAAAATTTTCGGTATCAAAATTTTTCTATAGAAAATATTTGGTACCAAATTTTTTTCTATAGAAAATTTCGGTATTACAATTTTTCTATAGAAAATTTTTGGTATACAAATTTTTCCATAAAAAATTTGGTCATACAATTTTTCTATAGAAAATTTTTAGAATCAAATTTTTTCTGTAGAAAATTTTTTTAGAAAATACAACAAGTTTTTAAAAATTATTTGAGTTATTGAAAAAATTTTTTTTAATGTACATTTTTGTTAATAACTTTCGTAATTTTTAAATTATGTTTTTTCTGCTTATTTCTTATGATTGTTAATATAATATAAAGTGTTATAATGAAAAAAAACTTTATTATATCAATTCGTCTAAACTCAAATAAATTTCAAAGTCAACATTTTAAAATCTTTGAATTAAAATATTTTAAATATTAAAAAATTTTAACTTATTTCTTTACTTTCAAAAATTTGTTAATAACACTATAGCTGATTACTTTAAAAAAATTAAAATTTATATTTATATACATAAGTCGGGCAAAACCACTATTTCGAAATAAAAAATTATATCTCTAAAACTAAAACCATCTTGAAAAAACAGTTCAATTTTTATATAGCAGTGTAATCTTTAAATTAAAAGTTCATATGGGCTATAAAAATTTTTAAACTCGGTCGTAGTTACACATTTGAGCTAGACTTTACCAAATTTTTCGAGCCATAAATTTTGAAAATTTTCTATTAAAAAAAATTCCTGAAAAAAAGTTTCATGTAAAAAAAATTTTTCCATTATTAACTTGTTAAATTCTTTTAAAATTACAAAATTAGAAACCTATTAATAATTTCGAACAAAAATTCAATTTCAAACATTTTACACTTAACATTACTCAATATCTGGCAAAAATAAAATTCATCAAAACTTAAGAAACAATTCAAAATTGTGTGTTTAATGAGCAGACAAACGAAACAAACGAAAAGAATTTACATACAAGTTATAAAAATACATACAAAATGTAAAATTATATTTCTACTACTTCAACTGATTCGAGCTATTTTTAAATATCCGGAACACAGATGTAACGTTGTAAAAATTGAAGAAGAAAAAAAAATAACAAACAAACAAGAAGTGAGGGAAATAGCAACAACAATAAACAAAAAAAGATATAGAGGAAAATTGAAAAATATTAAGACTTGGCGGTATAAAGAAGACCGAAGATACAAAATTTGTTTGTGTTTTTTTATACCATCAAAAAGAATGGGGGGTATATTGAGATTGTCATTCCGTTTATAATTTCCTTAATATTGGCTTAAAAAATAAAATTAATGTATACCTATTCGGAATCCTTATGAAATTCTAAGACGATTGAGCGATGTCCGTCTATCTGTCTGTCCATCGATCTGTCTGTCTGTTAAAAGCACGATAACGCATAAACGAAAGGAGATAGTTCACTGAAACTTGGCAAAAATATTTTATATTTTTGGAAAAACTTTGGTATTGAAATCGGTTCACATTTGACCATAGCTCCCGCATAACCTCGCATATGGAACTCGCTTATTTGCTAATAAATGACAAACTATAACAGATATGATAAAACTTAGCACAGTTTAATATGATCATCAAATTTCATCAAAATCGCTTTTCATTTAACCATAGCTACCATACAAAACACGAAAACAGCCTAAATCCCACCTTAAACACACTTACATGCCAATAAATGATAAAATTTAATAGCTATGGACACTAAACTTAGTACAGGGAAGTTTTATGTCAATGTCAGCCAGTGTGCAAAATTTTATCACAATCGGTCACCATTAAAAAAACTTATGGTCACCATTAAAAAACTTATGGAAACATATAAAAAAAACATATGGAAACACATAAATACCAAAAAGAAATGGTGTCCATCAAATGAAAGAGCGATAGCGCCTTAACTAAATGAGCTAGAGAGACAGAATTTTGCAAAAGTATTTTCGATATCTTGAAAAAGTTATGTATGGAAAATGGGCGAAATCGGTTCACATTTAACTAGAGCTCCCAAATAGCCATGCCCCGGGATTCACATTAGGGCTGATAAATTGAAAACAATTGCACTAGCTATGACTTAATTTAGAACAGATAAGTTTTATGCAACTATTGGTCAGTTTATCAAATTTTATAGGAATCGGTCCATATTTGACTATAGCTTACATATAAAAACCACTCCCGGAAACCACTAAAATGCCACAAAAGACAGTAAAAAGCTATTTGATTGTAAACTATGACAGCTATGGCGACTAAATAAAATACCTGATACCCCTTTTGATACCCTTCACCGCTATAGGTGGAATGGGTATTATAAGTTTGTGCTGATGTATGGAACGCATAGAAATATTTGTCTTAGAACCACCTTTTAGTATACCAATTGGCTTAGAATAACTTTTTGAGTCTATTTAGCGATGTAAGTCCGTACATCCTTCCGTCTGGCTGGACGGCTGGCTGGTTGGCTGCCTGAACCCCATGTAAACCATGTAATCAAAGCTTTTAACGATAATTTGATGAAATTTGGCACAGATCATTTTTTGATAGTGGGACCATGGCTATTGAAATTCGTCAAAATCGGTCCAATATTTATGGCACCTCCCGTAGGTCTCATATCCCGGAGTTGATATTTTGGCCACAAATATCATTATTTTTTTCATGAAATTTAAAACAAATGCTTCTTATGTAAACTTAAATCACTGTAACCATTGAAATCGGTCCACATTTGACCATAGCTCCCATACAAACTCTTCTGTCAAAACGCACTAAATGAGAAATCACTAAAACGCTTGTAAATCTGAAGATAATTTTTGTAAAAAATGTAATCAATTTGCCAAATTTCGAGATAATCGGTAAACATATGACCCTAGCTCTCATATAAGTCCAAATGACGGAAACAGCATAAATATATAAGTTTTGAGAAAATGTTTGTATGATGGCAAAATTTAGCAATTATATGTCTTTATAAGGGAAAAAGAACATCTTTGACCTTAGTGGTGAAGGGTATCGTATGGTAGGGCTTAACCGACAATAGCACTTTCTTACTTGTTTTTGATCCCTTGAATTGATCGTGATCTGTCATTATTATAAACTTTCCTTCCTTTCTTACCTTTTTGAATATAAATAACCTTGTTTTTATTCAGATCTTTCTATTGTGGCTCTTTAAAAAATATACCATTGTAAACTGGATCTTATTGACCTCATACGTGCCTCCCCTTGTATATTTGGAGGTACATTCAATAAATAAATTAGATAGCTATCAATTAATGTTAAGTCCAACTTTACATAAAGTGGATGCATTTGCTATTCCTAACAAAATATATCTATAGACGAAAAGCTTATTAATGTAATGTAACTATACCCGGTTAGAGACTAAATTTTGGTAAAGTAAATACCAGGAAAACCATAGTTAAATAGTGAACTATAAAAACACTGCAACCGAATTTAGTTTTTAGTAACTCCTAACAAAATATATAGACCTGCCGTATTACGTTGTCCTAACTATTAAGCACAACGAAAAGTATTTAAAAGAAAATACTAGGGAACCACTTACGTATTTACTTTTAAATCTTAAACTTTAATCCTTGACTTCCAGTGGAGCATAGGGCCAAGTGAATTTAGGCCAAAGTTTTTACCAACAATACCAACTAGAGTAACAATTTTTTTTGGAATATGATCCACATTTTTAATTAGCTGCACCATCGTAGATATGTGAGATATGTTTCTAAATTTAACACAATTTGATAGGGGGTATATAAGATTCGGCACGGAAGAACTTACATGTTAAGAATGAAACCATTTATACCCTTCACCACCATAGGTGGAAATAGGCTTAGAATCACTTTCTGAGTCGATGTCGATGGCGATGTCCGTCCGTCTGGCTGGCTGGCTGGCTGGACCCCCATGTAAGCATTGTAATCAAACTACAGGTCGCAGTTCTAAAGATAATTTGATGAAATTTGGCACAGATCATTTTTTTTTTTTGATAATGGGGCCGTGGCTATTGAAATTCGTCAAAATCGGTCCATTATTTATGGTACCTCCCATAGGTCACATTTCCCGGAATAGATATATTGGCCGCAAATATCAATATTTTTTTATGAAATTTAAAACAGATTCTTGTAAACTAAAATCAAAAATAAATAGAACCAAATTTCGTTAAAATCGGTCCACATTTGACCATAGCTCCCGTACAAACTCTTCTGTAAAAACGCAATAAATGAGACAAAAATCATTAATACGCTCATAAATCCGAAAATTATAACAATTTTAACTCTATTTTTTGCGCACATAATTTTTTTGAAAACTGTAATCAATTTGCTAAATTTCAAGATGATCGGTTAACATTTGACCCTAGACCCCATATAAGTCTAAATGACGAAAACAGCTTAAATTTATAATCCTTAAGAAAATGTTCGTATTTTGACAAAATTTAGGAAATATTTGTTTTATAGATGAAAAAGTACAACTTTGACTTTATTGTGAAGGGCTTATTGCGGGCTTGACCGACTATAGCACTTTCTTACTTGTTTAGAACTAAGAACAAGGCGAGTAGGTGGTTAAATAAACATACTAATTACAAGTTGATGCAAAAATTTAATAAAATTAAAGAAAAAATGTTTAGAACATTAGGTTTAGTAAATTTCTTTAAGAATATAATTCATTTCCGTCTTTTTTTTTCTGCCTAACAGAAAAAACGGTAGATTTGCAACATTTCAATAATCACAATGATTATCACCAGCAGCCAACAACAAAAAAAAAACAACAGTATATTCATCATCAACTGTATTATCATCATAATCATCATTATCATTCACTGATGCATCACACTGTAATGAATTTGTGTACATATTGTTGTTTTTGCTACTGCTGTCATTATTATTGTTTGTATATTTCTCTATATATACAACTGCATGTTTGTGTGTATCAAAAAAATATACATATATGTATATATATATGTTTATAAACATGAAGGTGGAAAAAAATAGCCAACATAGAGGAAGCAAACAATCTAAGAGAAACAGTCAAAGAGCGAGAGGAAAAGAGAATGACAGAAGAAAAAAAAAAGAAAAACAACATGAGCAGTAATAAAAGACACATACAAAAATGCAATAAGAAAATACAAAACATAAGGGAAAATGTAACAAAATACAAACGAAAAGTAAAAAAATGTAAAGAAAAATGTTGTACAACAAAAAAAAATAACTTATTCAATTTATTTTAAAGAAAATATCTCGTTCATTAGTTTACTAACTTTTTCCTTTAGTTTGTTGTTAATTAATAATCCAAATAATCCTGAGGAAATTGTGTGTTTTATAAAAATCCTCTTCAAAAGGTTTTTGTTTAATAAATTCAGCTTTTTGATGTTTCAAATACTTTTAAGATTTTTGCACTTTTTTTTTGTTTTATTGTATACACGTCTGCTTATTTTTGCAGCTTAAGAAAATTTACACATTTTTACATTTTTTTTCTTCTGTATTTCTCATCATTGTAAAATTTTTTCTTTTTTTAATAAATAAATTGGCAAATATTTTCTTTTATCTTTAATTGTTGTTTTTCATTATTTTAGCACTGTTATCTTTATGTTTATTTAACATTTTTTTTATAAATATCTTTGCGTTTACGTTTGCTAATTGTGTAAAATGCAAAATAAAATACCGCAACGCGTTACCGCTTCAAAGAGTTTTCATTTCTCGACAAACACAACGAACGACGGCGCGTAGATGACTGAAAATTCCAATTGTCTGGCAGTGTACTTCCCAAAAGCAACATCCAAGAATTTGTGGCCCAAAAGAGAATGTCAAAATAGTTAAATGGTAGTGCCAAGTTAGAGAATACAGAGTGCTGCCAAGTTTGGGGTATTTTTATTAACCTTTTGTGATAAGTTAGTCAGATATTGAGACCCATTTTTGTGTAATACTTATAAAAGTAAAGTATGAAACACAATTGGAACGAACGACCAATTTTTCGGAACGAATATTCGTCGTTAGAAATAGAACATATAGGTTAATATGAAAGTGCTCACAATTGATGAGTATGACGAAATTCGTCGTGCCTATCGAATAGTGCGATAGGTTTATTTCTATTTCATACGTATACGAACGACGACTAAACTGGTTAAGAGTGGCTGTATTTCTCTTTCTGATGTAAAATATTAGAAATTATTTGTGTTCTTGTAAAATATGGTCACCTTATAAAATGAAAACAAAAAAAAATTATTTTAAATAAAATGAATTAAATAAAATAATCTTGTGAAATAATAAAAGAATTAAATACAAAAAAAAAATTGCAAATGTTGTGAGTGCGCGATATGTACGAAAGTGAGTAATTTGTGAAAATAAAAAAATCAACAAAAATGGCGTCAACAACGTTTATTCGTCCCAACTGTGTTCAATGGACGAATGTACAAGACGAATTTTTAAAGCCGAATTCGTCGAGCTGAATGAAATTAGTCATTCGTCCCAATTGTGTTTCTACCTTAACATTAAATTACACAGGTCTACAAAATGAACATTTTTATCAGCTGCATGAGAATTTATTGAATTGTATATTTCAAAATGCGCTGATTTCAGGAATGATGGCCATTTTTCTCTACCACATCAGGGTTTTTTGCAAACTTAAATACAAAAATTGATAAAAAATACATGTCTTTTCAAAATTATAATTTGAAATTAAATTTGTCTACAACTTATAAATATTATAGATAATATAACTGTACTACCTCTTAGCATTTTTATCTATAAAAACCTATGTAATAGAATGCTTTAAATATTTTTTTCTGTTTTATTACTAAAAATTTACATCTTCTTAAGAATCTTCGATTTCAAATTTCATATATAATTTATAACTTTTAAAATTTGTTGAACAAAATTAAAAAAAAAATAAAAAATTATTTTTGAAACCGACATGAAAAGTAGGTATAACTTTTTTATATGAAAAAACTAAGCAAATTCTATTATCAAAACATACTACAAAAATAGTGATTCTGCAACAGCCACATATCGTGCTTTAAGAGGAGATTATGGTTTATATAATCGTTCAACTACGCAAGCAATTGGCAAAATTGTGAAATTTGAAGAGACTGGAGCGGGTACAAATATTGTTAGGCCTGTGCATTATCGTTTCACTAGTTCCGCTGAAAATATTGCTGCTGTTAGTGAAATTGTTGCCGAATACCCGAATATGTCGATTCCTCAGGATTCAAGACTGTCTTACGGCACATTAGGACTGTCTTACGGCACATTATTGAAGAATACGACTTGGAGAATATGTGGTTTCAACAAGACGGTACCACATTTCCTGGCCTCGTAATTTCTCTTCGTGAAGATATCAACTGGCCATTAAGATCAATCGATTTGATACCATTAGACTTTTTGTGGGGCTACGCGAATGACCGTGTTTATGCAGTAGTTAAATTAAAGTAAGTAAATTTTTTCGCCAAAACATGAATTTTTATGGAATATTGCAATAACTCCAAAACTGCTTCTTTTTTATTTCATTTAGTTTTTTAAATAATTAAATTCTTTGGACCAACACTAATGGATGGAACTGTGAAAAAAGGTTGTATGAAGGAGGATAGAGGGAGTAGTGTTAATGAATATTTAATTTGAACCTTTGGATATCGTAGTTGGAAGGAAAGACTGATGCAAGAAGTTTATTCCACATTCGTGCTGTGCTGCTAAAAAACGAGTTTTCTCTATAGTGCGTCGTACGATCCACTAGAAAATTGACTACAAAGGGATAAGCTTTTGTTTAATTTCTTGTGCTACGAAGAAATGTACGGGTTTCAGAAACAAGACCCCTAATTTCGTTTGAGCACATACCATTATAGCAGCGATAGAACAGTGAAACACTAGAGTTGGCCACCCTACAGTCACCGATCGAGAAACTCTAAAATATACTTTGAAACACCGGTTCATACATGAAAGTTGTATTCCATTTTCGGTCGGATGTAGGTGGTATAAATAGTAAGGAGATCAGTTGAAGTAAAACATGTCTTACACCGCTTTAGAAAGCCGAGACACTTGATTGCTTCTTTCGACACTTGGAAAACGTGTTTAGTCCAACGAACATCTCACTGAATTTTCATGCACAGAACATCAAGAATTTCTAATTTCCCAATATTTATAACACCCACAACAACAGATGAAGCAACATGGTCCGAAACGCGTTTGTCCCTTAACAGACAGCATTGGGTCTTGCGAACATTAAAATCGATCGTTTGAACGTCCCCATTTGGAGATTGTAGTTAGGTGGGAATTTAGCGTATCATTCATGATTTAACTTTTGGTTTAAATCTCCAACGCACTTGGCCTTTCTTTCTGAGTTTTTGGAATTGGTCCATTTTGACAATGCAAGACCTACCATAAAAATACTTTAAAATATGAAAAAGCTCAAAAATCTAAATACATCAATTTTTTGTTTTAAGCTAAATGTTATATGAAATGGAAATCGATACGCTATATTTAGGTTCACATTTAACTTTAGCTGGACATATCTATAAGAAAAAAACAAATAAGCATAAAAGTCGTCAAGTCCTACCATATGATATCCTACACAACTGAGGTCAATTGCGGTCAAATAGCCAACAAAGTAAAAAGTTTATTTTAATAGCATAGGGACATAATTTAAATTTTCATATATACGAGTATATTTAAGCCATTTCCGTCATTGGGTTATACAAAAATTATGTGATTTTTATCATACGTATTTAAGTGACTTTAGGCAATTAGTCTTCTGACGGGGCTATGGTTAAATATGCACCGATTCCTACGAAATTTGGTACACTAATTTTTGTTTGCATAAGCAATATTTCTTTTAAAACTGAAAAAAATATATATAAGTTTGAGGCAAAATTCCCAATACCGGGAAACTACATAGAACGAATTCAGGCAACTCAAAAATGTCAAATATATATAAATATAACCAAAATATTTTATTGATATTCCACATATAGATGATACCACCCTTTGGAAAAGCTTAAAAATTTTTTTTTTTAAATAATTTGAAAATAAAAGTATTTCTTAATTTGAGAACGTTATTCTCAAATCAGTACCAAACTTTTGATCTTTGAAAAAACATTTATTTTCAAAACATGATCAAATTGAAAACAAACCTAATTTCTTACTGGGTATATAAAACTTTAAAAGTATGTTTTAAGGCGAATTGAATTGAGGTTTCCTTTCATGAAATTAGATAGTTCTTGTTTTACTAATTACACTGCTCTGTAGCCAAATCCTCCTTTTAATAAAACTATGTGAACTACATGGATTTTTATAAAAAATACCGTTGTATTTTAGCTTCATTACCTAATTGTAATAACTCGCTATTACAATAAAACACAACAGTAATCTTTATCTTTAAGAATCTTCCCAAAATTACTTTTATTAGAACAATTTATTTTTTTAATATCAACTTGACAGCAACCTCTCGGCACTCGGACTTTTTTAAATAATTCTAACTACTGAAATACCGCATTGCCAGATCTTCAAAATAGTATGACTAACAACCATCGTTGCTAGGTCTCCACATCCCTCCAATATTTTTAAGCTTCAGTGTCAACCTTGGGTTAGGAATCTCAGATTCGGAATGTGTCTCCAACAACTCTGCACTAGAATTATTATTAGATTCCGATGTTGCTGGGAGTTTCTTTAAATGACTGATATTGCGCCTGAAGATTTTTCCATCATTCCTTACAGTAACATCATTGCCTTTCCGCTCAACTACTTCATATTCTTTGGAGCCAAAAGTCGATGTTAACTTATTTGGGAAAACCACATTCTGAAGTAAAACTTTATCTCCGACTTCTATGTCGCTATCTCTTACTTTGCGATCTTTGTCTGCTAACTTTCTCCCTTTTTCTTTGTTAAGCATGTCTAAGTCTCTTGCCTCAGCATCTAATATATTTTCACCAACGTCGTAAACTGATGGCAACTTGTCACGGATTACCCGATTAAAAAGTAATTCTGTTGGGGCTTTCCCAGTCGTTCCATGGGGAGTGACATTGTACATCAACAGAAATTTTTGAATTTCTTTCTTGTAATCTGTTCCGTTACTATGTGCTATTCGTAGACGTTTAACGAGAGATCTATTCATATTTTCTACCTCACCATTAGCCTGCGGCCAGTATGGCGGGGACGTCAAAATTTCAATATTTTTGTCTGCACAGAAGTTTTTAAATTCGTCACTGACAAACTGCCGACCGTTATCAGTGGTAATGGATTTCGGAAAACCCAATCTTGAAAAGATTTCATCCAAGAAATCAATAATAGCAGTTGATGTTATTCTCTTTAAGAACTTAACCTCTTGGTATCTTGAGTAATAATCGATTACCACAAATATAAAATCATGATTTGGTAACGGTCCCAGCAGATCCATTGCTAAACACTGCCATGGCTCTGTTGGGAAAACTCGTCGATTCATTGGTGCAGGATGTGCAGGTCTTGACACCAACAAACAGTCACGACAGTTTTTCACGTATTTCTCGACATGTCGGTCAATCAGCGGCCACCATATTTTAGATCGAACCCGGCGTTTCATTACAGTCTCGCCCGGATGACCTTCATGTGCTAAAGCTAAAACTCTAGTTCTTAAAGAAATTGGTATAACAATTTTCGTTCCCCGCAGTAAAATATTACCCATTGTACATAACTCCAACCGAAATGGGAAAAACCTGTTAGAAGTATTTGATTGCCAAGAGTCATTTTTCAAACAGTCTACCGCTTCCATCAGCTCTGGATCCAGCTTATTGTTCTCGACAATTTCCAGAATTGAGAGTGCTCGTGGTAGAGTTTCTTTTATCATAGCACATACGTTGATTTCGGCTTTTTGATCGAAAGACGCGCAATTTTCAATTTTGCATAATCTAGACAGGGAATCCGCAATGTTATATTTGCCAGGCTGATATATTATTTTGAATTTAAAAGACTGAAGACGAAGAACCCATCGTTCTATACGGGCCGGGGGCTTAGACGTCGGCTTAAAAATGGCCTCTAACGGCTTATGATCCGTAACAAGCTCGAACTCTATTCCCATTAAATAGTAGTAAAATCGCTCTACCGCCCATACTAATGCCAGACTTTCCTTCTCTGTTTGAGAATATCTTCGTTCAGTTTGAGATAAGCTCTTACTGGCAAACGTTATCACCTTAGGAACGTTATTTTCAAATTGAAGAAGAACCGCTCCTAAAGCTACTGGACTGGCGTCAGCTATTAACCGAGTACGACGATTCGGGTTAAAATATGACAGTGTAGGCATTTTGGTCAACTGTCCTTTTAGATTTTTGAAAGCTTCATCTTGGCGTTGGCCCCAAATAAACTTCGCATCTTTCTTGGTTAAAGCTCTGAGGGATTCTGTCAAATCCGCCAGGTCTGGAATAAATTTTCCAACATATGTAACCATACCTAAGAAACTTCTTAGTTCTTCCTTATTGCTAGGTGGTCGAAAATTCATAATGGTGTCTATTTTCTCTGGATCTGGGTTTATTCCCTGACTAGATAAGATGTGC
Organism: Stomorhina lunata; assembly: GCA_933228675.1. Taxonomy (NCBI): domain Eukaryota; kingdom Metazoa; phylum Arthropoda; class Insecta; order Diptera; family Rhiniidae; genus Stomorhina; species Stomorhina lunata. Next base: position 129,961,662 of record OW121740.1, read on the forward strand.
CCCAAGAAAGCTAGTTTCTCAATTTTAAAAATACATTTTTCATCATTCAGCAAAACATTATATTCCTTTAAAGTGGCCAGAACCTTTTCTAAATTCTTATCATGTTCCAATTCAGAACTTCCAAAAACAATAATATCATCTAAATAGTTTAAGACACAGTTACAAGGTGCCAGTATACTTTCCATAGTTTTTTGAAAAATTTCTGGAGCTGAATTTACGCCAAATAATAACCTCTTATACCGATATAGACCTTTGGACGTAATGAATGTAGTTATTTCACGACTCTCTTCATCGAGCTCTAATTGATGATACGCATTCTTTAGGTCAAGTCTGGAAAAATATTTCGCTCCTTTAAGTTTCGGTACAAACGAATCGAAAGTTGGAAGCGGGTAGTTTTCTCTCAAAATTGCTTTATTAGCACGTCTCATATCGATACATAACCTAATATCTCCATTGCCTTTAAAAACAATAACCACTGGAGATATCCATGGACTGGGACCTTCTACGGGCTCTATGATATCTTGATCAACAGCTTCTTTTAATTTCTGTTCCACCCTTTCCTCTAAAGCCGAAGGCACTCTACGTAATGGTTGTTGAATAGGCTTAACGGACTTATCAATCGATAGAGAAATCTTTATTCCTTTAATTTTTGAGAATATTTGACAATTTTCAATTTTATTAACTTCTCGTCCTAATTTCAAAACATTTAATTTAATGGCAGTATCTCGACCCAGCAGAGATTGCCCTCCATTCTCAATAACATAGAAAGTGGAAATTAGGTTCGAAACCATATCCAGACTTATAACTGCCTCAAAAACCGCCTTTATCTTGAGTAAATCGTTTCCAGCATAAGCACGAAACTGATTCTCTGATTCAGTTCTAATATTCCACACTGTGGCTTGATTCTTGATGAGATGTTCCCAATCTGTTACACTTAACAAGTTATGTTGTGATCCAGAATCAATCAACATTGAAATTCTCTTACCACCAATAAAACACTCAATTATTTCACTCATATGACTATTAAGTTGGTCTGTTACTTGGAAGCAATTATATTCATTATCCTTATTGTGTGTATTGATGGCCTCCATACTATTATCTGAAACAAACTGAATATTAGAATAAGTCTCTTTTCTCCTTTTTGCGTCCGTATTTCCAAAGCCATAAAATTTGCGCTCAACTTCTTTAGTTTTACATTTGCGGGAAAAATGACCTATAAAACCACATTTGTTGCATTTAGCAGATTTCGCGGGACAACCAGCACTGTTTCCTAAATGTCCTCGTTGACCACATCTGCCGCATTCAGTGACTTGATTTTTAGCTTCCACTCTGTTTATATCTAATGACACATTTGGTAATTTCATAGTCTCTGACTGATTATTTATTTGTTCATGTACATGACACATTTCGATGGCTTCCGACAAAGAGTACTCTTTCTCTAATAATCGCTTTCTTAGGTCATTTGGAGCCCAAACATCAATAAGTTTGTCTTTAAGATTAATGGCTATTATTTCGTCCTTTGTCTCTCCGAAATGACATTTGGCAGCTTGATTTCGTAATCTCACCAGAAATTTATTTAAGCTTTCTCCCTCTTCAGGTTTTAACGTACGAAACAAATGTCTCTCAAAGGTCGAATTCCTTTCTGGAGAAAAATGTTTATTAAGCTTTCCAACAAGAATTTCGTAAACATCTAGACCATCAACAGGCTCAACAAGAGCACCAGGGATAGTATAAACAACATCTTGAAGTTGTGTGCCACCTAAATAAAGTAATTTATTTTTCTTCTTCTTTGGATCGTTAATTTCTTCGGCATCAAGATATATGGAAAACGCACGAAGCCATTTTTCCCACTCTGATCGAAGGAGCGATTTATCTATAACGTCGCATAGAAAAGGTGTTATACTTGAAGTACTCATTCTGTCTTTTACCAATTTGATATCGACTTGACAATTTAATGCTAGTCAATTCAATGACTTCCCACTTCCAATTCAGTACAATTTAATGTATTTCGTACAATTCAATGTATTTCATACAATCTAATGTATTTTACACAATTTAATGTATTTCGTACAATTCAATGTATTTGACACAATCTAATGTATTTCATACAATTTAATGTATTTCTTTTTGTGGCTATTCTATCTTTTTAACCTTCGTCGCCAATGTAATAACTCGCTATTACAATAAAACACAACAGTAATCTTTATCTTTAAGAATCTTCCCAAAATTACTTTTATTAGAACAATTTATTTTTTTAATATCAACTTGACAGCAACCTCTCGGCACTCGGACTTTTTTAAATAATTCTAACTACTGAAATACCGCATTGCCAGATCTTCAAAATAGTATGACTAACAACCATCGTTGCTAGGTCTCCACACTAATGAAATCTTATGGTCTACGATAAGAGATACAGAAAAATTATATTAGACTAAAATTTTGTTATGCATCTTTTGAAAATCGGATGAGTCGTTCTCGAGTTAGGACGAAATAGGTCTCCGTACCTGACTAATTTAAGGGGAAAAATTTGCCACGCCCATAAAAAAATCCAGATCTGATGGGAAAAAACCGACAACGGATCTGAGTTTAGCGCATCAAGATTCATATAGTCCGCATAGTTATATTAAAAGGGAAGACAAAAAATTAATTTTTGCAGAGCAGTGTTAGTTGATAATTAGTAAAGACACAAACCAAATACCATTTGCCTATAGTTTTAAGGCGAATTTAATTAAAGTTTCGAAATGTATTTAACCTAAAAAGACGTACACAAGTATGTATGTATGTATTTAACTCGTTAAGCTTTTCAAGATACATTTGCAACAACAACGGGAGCTCCGCTTAAACGATACTATAATATTTTTCATCTACTGAGATCATTCTATTATTTTAATTACAACCTACATTTATTTCGTTTAATTTTAGAATTATCACTTTTTCAATTAAAATAACACAACTTAACCCGGAGACGTTATCAAATTAAGATGCGCACTTGTTAGAGAGATAAAGCCAACTAATGCAATTTATTCGCCGTAATATTTACACCGACGGAAGCTGCAAAAACAAAATATTAGCTTTTGATACTAATACTTTATCAAACATCCGTTTTAAAGAGAATTGGTTAATTCGCCTACGCTTTGATGTTGTAAAAAAGGCGCACAAGGCGAAAGATTAGTTTTAAATAATCAATGAATTAATTCACTATAACAAATTTTGATATCGAAAATTTTCTTTTAATAAATTTTGATATCGAAACATTTGCTATTAAAACTTTTCAAAAAATGTTTAATAAAAATTTTCTATAAAAAATTTTGATAACAAAAAATTTTCTATAAAAAATGTTGATATCGAAAAATTTTCTATAAAAAATTTTAATATTAAAAAATCTTCTATAAAAATTTTTCACATTGAATAATTTCTATAAAATTTATATCGAAAAATTTTCTATAAAAAATTTTCTATAAGAAATGTTAATATCGAAAAATTTGTATATCCAAAATTTTCTATACAAAATTTTAATATCAAAGTTTTTACAAAAAAAGAAAATCAAAAATTCTATAAAATTTTTTGATATTATATAATTTTCTATGAAATTTTCGATATCAAAAAATTTCTTTAAAATTTGTAGACTAACATTTACAAATGCCAATTTATAAAAAAAAAACTACAAAACTAAAAATTACAATTCTTTTATATAACATTATTTAACACTTTTTTATTGCTTTTAACTAAATCTACTTCTTTTTAATATATTTCATATATTTCTTAGCATTGAAATTATCTTCAACTTCTTCAACAATCTTAACCTTCTTGCGAGGTTTACGAGCTTCGAGGCGGGCTTTGCGTTCGGCTTCAGTTAAAGTGCTCAAGTCCAAGGGTAACTGGAAAAATACAAATAAAAGAAATTAAATTAATTTGAAATGTTTTTTTTGTTTGGTTTTCTAAAAATCTATTTTTTAAAATAATTTTATAAAGTTATTTTAAATTTGTTACACAAAATAGAAATCGAAATTTGGTTTTATTAAAAATTGTATGTTTAAAAATTTCTATTTATGTGAAGGTCAAAGGCCGAGTATATTTTAAAAATCTGTGCGCTTCGATCTTGTGCGCATTTGGATTTTCCTCTACTTAGTTTTTCCATTGAAGTTTCGGACGTCCTCTTTAAACATTTAGGGGGGCCGTTTTTATTCTAAATTTAGCTTTTTCATTGTACATGTTTTTTTTTAGAAGTGGGTTACTAGCCCGACGTCCTAACCCATATTTTTTAACGTTCTTATGGGAGAACTAGCGGCACATGTTAGCTAAATACATTAACGGATGTTAACGTAGTTACTTGGGTGATACTACGAAGAGGTCAGTTTCCACAGTTGAGGTGAAGGATAACTGTTGTAACAGCTCTAAAATTAACAATTTTATAATTTTGTTTTTATGGGGGATCTGTTTTGAGATCAAGGCCAAGAAATTGTGCTACTTCTACTGGATGAGTCCACAAATCCTCAGGACTGCGTAAAGTAGGGTTGGAGGTACAGTTGAAAATGTGGGGGTATCATAAGAACCCTGACCACAAGTTGGGCAAATGTGGGACGGCACGGGGGGTTACCGCGTAACTCGTTTCGAAATAAATTATTGTCGAAACAGAATGCTTTAAGTACACAAATTTGAAAAGTATGCGGGACCAAAAGATATTTAATCAGTTGCTCCATCCCGATCACAGTTGAGCCAGAACGACTCTTGTTTTCCGCGGAAGGTTCTTTTATGTTTCTGCTATGCTATATGTGTTGTGATAACAAGCTCAAATGTTCACATATAGCCAGCAGCCAGAATACCCAATCGGGCGGAAATAGTTAAATCGGAAGACAGACATCAGCACAAACCCAATATATGGTATACATATTCCACTCATGTTGGTATAGAAACCACTGAATGACTAGAGCTTATCAAAATAAAATCTACCTTAATAATTTTCCTGGGCTCTCCATAGCGAATATTAATTGTTGATCCATCTGGCAGAACCACAACTGTTGGATACTGACGGGCATAAATGGAACGATGTAATCTAGTAACGGCCGCTGAAGCAGAAGATATCTGTCTGAATTGCTGTTGAACAACTGGTTTTATGTATTTTAATAACATGTTTAATTTATAAAATACAAAATTAATAGTAAATTTTGCAATAAAATTAAAAAATGTGTAAAAAATCACACAATTCTTATGAAATGAACTGAACAGATGAAAGCGAAAAGAAAAATGTCAAATAGAATGAAAAACAAAACAGCTGATTTAATGTAACGAATATAAACAATAAAAAGTGATGCCAAGTTTGTGATAACACACAAGAGAAAAGTTGTTAAAATCATAAAATTTTTAAATTTAATATAATTTTTAATGAAATGTTTATATAAAAAATTTGTGTTTAGTATTTAAATAAACGCAAAATATCGTTTTAATAAAAGGCAATTGTATTAAGCAATTCTACAAATACAACTCTGCTATCAGCAGTTATTCGTTACTTTTTTCTTTGCTTATTTTCTACTCGTTGTTGTTTGACAGTAAATAAATTGTCATTTGTAGGTCTCTGACAAGTTGTGAGTGCAATTTTTTCTTTGGTAATATAATTTTGTTTTTTTTACAAATTTAATAAAAAAATAATTCACAAAAAGTATTTGTTAAGATCTTTGAAATTTTAAATAAAAGCTTGCGAAATATAGAAAATTGTTTTAAACGATTTTAAAATCGAAAGAAATATCTTGCCGGAAAAAATTAGTGTTTCGTAGAGCCTTGTGCAAATTACATAATTGGCAATTTTTGGAAAACTTTTGAAGCCAGCAAAAGATTTTTTTAATTATTTGGACTTAGTTACAATAATAATAACTTATTTCCTTTGTATAAATTTATAATAGTCAAAATTAGGTTTAATCTAAAATATAAAATGATTTTTTTTCTTTTTGGTTACATAACCTCAATAATAATCAATATTTTTTATTTTAGTTCTTATAAATTCCATAAAAAATGGCAGCACGTCGCGTTGCACAAACCTCCATTAACTGGTCTGCTTTGGCCGAACGTGTACCACCCAACCAAAAGGCTAACTTCGCCGCCTTCAAATCCAGATCGGATGTTTACATGCGCGCTGTCTTGGCCAATCCTGAGACCGCTCCCAAAATCGATTGGGCTCACTACAAGAAATTGGTACCCATTCCCGGTTTGGTCGACTCTTTCCAAAAGCAATATGAAGCCTTAAAGGTGCCATACCCAGCAGACAGTATCACACCCCAAGTTGAGGCTCAAGCTAAGGAAACCAAAGCTGAAATCGACAGCTTCAAGAAGAGCTCTGAGGCTCGCATTTCTCAATTGCAAAAGGAAATCGATCATTTGAAATCATTGTTGCCATTCGAGCAAATGACCATGGAAGACTACCGTGATTCATTCCCCGATTTGGCTTTGGACTCGGTCAACAAACCTACCATGTGGCCCCATACTCCTGAAGAACAAGTCGGCTATGTATCCAAGGAAATGGAAGCTGCCCGTGCTGCTCACGATCATTAAAGTGCTGAATTTTGAAACATCATGTGGAAGATTTGGCGTAGATTTAAGTTATAAAGTTTTGTCTTACAAAAGTTTTTTCAACTCTAAATTTTCTAAAAATTTGGAGTGCAATTGAGAAGTAACCATTGTATGTGAATCAATCAATAAACTCTAATAAAAAACTTACGAAAAATCTATCTGAAAACTTTAATTTTTGCAAATTTGAAAAGGAAGTATAACGGAATGAGATGGAACGATCGATTTCCATCACATATAGGATAAACCTAAAATTATCCGGCTGTAAACTGAGGTCAAATGTGGACCGATTGTCAAAAATTGTTTAATGTTAAGATGAATATTTGTTTAACAATTTGTTGCCAAATGAACAATTTCTCTAGTTTTATGTACATATATTTAATAGCTCATTCACATTAAGCTGGAAAACTCATTTAAGTAGTTTTCGTCTTAAAACAATATTGAAAACTTTTCACATAGAAAATAAAAACTCCCTTATGTTCTTTTCAGCTGTGGGTTTAATATGGGAACGAATGATTCATCTTAATTATATGTACCTTTCACCACCATAGGTGGAAAGGGTATATTGGGTTTGTGCTGATGTTTGTAACGCATAGAAATATTGGCCTGAGACCCACTTTTTAGCATGCCAATCGACTTAGAATAACTCCCTGAGTTGTTTTAACGATATCCGCCCGGCTGGTTGGCTGCCTGACCGGTAATCCAGGTAAGCTTGTTATATAGATAATATGTTGAATTTTAGCACAGACTCATGTTTGTCCAAGGACGATCCCTATTCTTTTTGGGCGAAATTGGATTACTATTTCGGGTACCTCTCATTGGGATGCCTTCCCGGAATAGAGGTTTTGGTCCTTTACAGCCACAAATTTAGTTGTATTTTAATAATATTCAGCACAAATATTGCATATCATAACCTTAATTAGTGTTCCTAATTTTGTAAAATATGTACTTGATCCTTTAGATCATATCTGGTACAACATGGCAGCATTAAACAACATTCATAAAGACGCCACCAACTCCGCGATTTCAGGTTATCGCATGAATGTTGTATTAGTAGGTCGACCACCGGCCATAGCCGAATAAGAAAAGAGCCTGCCGCAGAAAACAAGAGTCGTTCTAGCTCAACTGAGATCGGGATGGAGCAATAGATTAAATATCTTTTGGTCCCGCATAGACCGTGCCGTCCCCAACATATGCCCAGCTTGTGGTCAGGGTCCTCATGATACCCCCACATTTTCTACTGTACCGCCAACCCTACTTTACTTAGTTGTGAGGATTTGTGGACTCATCCAGTATAAGTAGCACGATTTCTTGTCCTTGATCTCCAAACAGATCCCCCATAAATACAAAATTATAAAATTGTAAATGTTAGAGCTCTTCCAACAACAACCTAACACATACGGTCGGTAACTTTGGCCTAGAAATATGAATGAGCTAATTAGAAAACTGATTTTTGTAATTGTTTAAATTTTTTGCATGAAATGAAGAATTTTATAAATTTGTAATGAAGTAGAAAAATTTTTTAAATTATCGGATGAATCTATACATCAGGGCATTATGAAATATGGAACTGTTGTACCAACTATGAAACTGCAATATCATACGAATACTTATCAAATATAACAGTCAGCTTTCGTATATATCAAAAAATATGTAAACAACGAGTTAAAACATATCATTTTTGTTAAAATGTTTCAGGGGTATCCTTGTTTTAAATTATAATGATAACAGTATTTTAACGGTAGATATCCTTGAGCAAGTTATTTTTTATTTCGATTACCCTAAAGTAGTTTTTGCATTAAAGTACTCAACACCCAAAGAAGTATTCATTAGTTATACAACTCTAACCAGCTGACTCCCACAGGGAAGCCCTTTTTATTTGTATTCTTTATCGAGTTTTATTTTTAATTTTTATAATTTTATTTTAGTATTTTTATTATTAAATAACTTTACAACGCGAAAAACAATACTTAAAAATTGTTTTATAAAATACATTTTAGTTAAATAACAAGTAAATTTCTACAATATAAATGAATTTAGTAATCACCCATGAGTAAGCATTTTGTAAGAGTTGGGAAATATTTTCTATTTCACTGACACAGCTCCAGTTGAGGGCAGATAAATTTAACACTGCGACTTCCTTATTTGGATGTTGCATGAACTACTTAACCATTTTGCTGTGCAATCGAAAACCACCAACGATGCTCTCACGCCGGAGCAAAGATAAACAAACAGCACACAAAGAGGGCGTTGTGGGGAAATATGTTAAAAAGGAGACACCTCCAGAAATACCTGTTATAAATGTTTGGTCTTTTGATGATCAAAGAACGAAACAAAAATCGAAGACTCTACAAAGGTGTGCTTCAGCCTCTCCCAGCTGTGATGGTGTTGGTGGTGTGGGATCAGGAGGACGTGGTCGTTCGGGTAGTGTTAGTCGTAATACTTACACCGACACACAGCCAGATTACTACCATGCTCGAAGAGCTAAATCTCAGTTACCGCCATCAACAAACACAATGCGTTCAACTTTGCCACAGCCACCCCAGTCGACACAACCAACGAGACGCATGCAACAGTATCAACAGCACCATCCACCACCCATAACCTCACATTCATTTTATTCGACAAATAATTTGGAAATATCTCCAGGTCATGGACATCATAACAATTTAAGCAGTAATAGCAGCAATTATGTGAATATTGAACAGATTGACCGTATGCGTCGACAGCAATCATCGCCGTTACAGCATTCTCAATCAAGCTATTTTCAACGCAGCTATTCTTCAAATCAAAAGCATGCCAATTCCTTTGATGGCCATACAAACATGATGAGAGAACGTTTGGATTCTATGAAATCAAATATGTTGCAATTGCCAAGAGGAGCAACACCGAGGCCGCAAACACCTCCACATCACTATCAACAACAGCAGCAACAACAACACCAGCATCAACTTCAACAGCATCATCATCATCAACACGCCCCTTTAACACAAACCTACTCATCCGAGTCTTGTCCAATTTACGAAAATCCCTATCGTGTTTCAAATACACTTCTACCGCCTTCCTTAACAATGGCCGAATCACAAATGTCTCTTTCAACTCATGGCAATCGTTCGGAATCGCCTATTTATAGTAATACGACTTCAATGGCCAGTAACATAAATCACACACATCATCAACAATACCAACATTATCAACCTCAACATCAGCAGCTAATTCATCAGTCTCATCATAATTACAGCAACAACACCACCACCAATTCAAACCAAATGATGTCTTCTTATGATCTCAGTGCACGAGCAACACCACAATCTCACAATCAAGCCAACTCTTCCTCATCCATGCAGTCGTTATATCAGAATACAAATAACAATAGCGGCGTTGTCAACAATGCCAACAACAATCATACTGCCTCCTCAACTTCCACGAATACCACCAATACTACACAATTACGTAAACATCCTTCACAACAATCGCTAGAAGAAGAATTACCTTTACCACCCGGTTGGGCGACACACTATACTTTACATGGTCGTAAATATTATGTTGATCATAATGCTCACACCACACATTGGTCTCATCCTTTGGAACGTGAAGGTCTACCAGTCGGCTGGCGAACAGTTGTCTCCAAAGTACATGGCACATACTATGAAAATCAATATACAGGACAGTGTCAACGTCAACATCCTTGCCTGACATCATACTATGTTTATACCACCTCGGCTGAGCCACCTAAGGCAATACGTCCAGAGACTTATTCACCACCTACTCATACTCACAATGCCCTGGTACCTGCTAATCCATATTTGTTAGAGGAGATTCCCAAATGGTTAGCTGTTTATTCGGAGGCAGATTCTTCAAAGGATCATATGTTACAGTTTAATATGTTTAGCTTGCAGGAGCTGGAGTGTTTTGACGGCATGTTGGTGCGTTTATTTAAGCAGGAATTAGGCACGATTGTAGGATTTTATGAGCGTTATAGGTAAGTGTGATTGTTTAATATTGAGAATCCTCACATCATGTTTGTTCCAGTACTTTAACGAAACAACCCAAACTTACCCAAATGTGTTTCCGTACAAAATTTTTAACCAAAAAATTGTTATTTTTTGAGTAATCTCTGACAACTTCGGACTGTTTTGGGTAATTTCAAATGTGTTTCCGTACAAAATTTTTAGCAAACAAATTGTTATTTTTTGATTAATCTCTGACAACGTTCCATTGACATCTTAAGTGTCTCAGCTATCTTAATCAGCTTCGCTTTAAGCTAAAATTATTATTTTTAGTTTGGACTTTTTTATACCCTTCACCACCATAGGTGGAAAGGTATGCAACGCATAGAAATATTTGTCATAGACCCACCTTTTAGTATACCAATAGGCTTTTAATTACTTTCTAGGTCGATTTAGCGATGTTAGTCAGTCAGTCCGTCTGGTTGGACGGCTGGCTGGCTGGATCCCCATGTAAACGATGTAATCAAAGTACAGGTCACAATTCTAGAGACAATTTGATGAAATTATTTACAGATCATTTTCTTGATAGTTTTTATATCGGTGTTCACGGCTCTGTAAGGGCTACATTTCTCCCTTTGATAGTTTTTTACCACTATGTCAATTTCTACACCATTTTCAATTGTAATTGAGAAATTTTCAAATTGAATTGAGAAATTTTCAATTGAAATTGAGAATTTTCAATTGAAATTGAGAAATATTCAATTGGAATTGAGAATTTTCAATTGAAATTGAGAAATTTTCAATTGAAATTGAGACTTTTCAATTGAAATTGAGAAATATTCAATTGAAATTGAGAATTTTCAGTTGAAAATGAGAAATTTTCAATTTAAATTGAGAAATTTTCAATTGAATTTGAGAATTTTTCAATTGAAAATGAGAATTTGTAAATTGAAATTGAGAAAATCCCAATTGGAAATGAGAAATTTTCAATTGAAATTGAGAATTTGTGAATTTAAATTGAGAATTTTTCAATTAAAATTGAGAAAAGCCCAATTGAAAATGAGGTTGGTTTTTTTTAATTGAAATTGAGAAATTTTCAATTGGAATTGAGAAATTTTCAAATGAAAATGAGAAATTTTCAATTGAAAATGAGAAATTTTCAATTTAAAATGAGAAATTTTCAATTGAAATTGAGAATTTTAGAATTGAAATTGAGAAAACCTAAATTGAAAATGAGGTTGAAATTTCACTTGAAAAATTTCAATTGAAAAATTCTCAATTTAAATTTAAAATTTCTCAATTTCAATTGAAAATTTCTCAATTTCAATTGAAAATTTCTCATTTTCAATTGAAAAATTCTATGATCGGACTTAAAATGACGACAAAGTGAACAAAATACTAAAAGGGCGGTATTTGTAGGCGTGGTAAAAAAATAAAAAAATTTTTAAGATTGTTTTAACATTATCTTTAATCTTAGGGGGGACTGACACAACTTTTTTTCTTGTATGGAAGGCGAACCGCTCTAATGTTCATACATATTTATCTGCCAATGTTATTGATGTCTTGTTATTTATTATTATAAAATAATTTTATATTTTTACACCTTTTAGGAGAGCTCTTATTTTGGAAAAGAACCGTCGTGCTGAGCAAGAACGTTACCTACAGGAATTACATGCTGCCGCAGTTGCCAATGGCAATAATAATCTAAACCCTAATGCTGGAGTTGTTAATCATATAAATCAACAGCAACTTTAAATGTTAACTAAATTCTGTCTTTAAAAAGGCAAAAAGAAAAAAACATGTACACAATAGAAAGAAACCCATTAAGAAACAACATAACACATCCTCGCTCATTTGCAGACTTTGTTTTTAATTTAATTTTTATTATTATATTATTTTACATTATTTATTATTTATAATTATAGTTTATTGAGTTATTTTTATGAAAATATCAACTACTTTTATTATTATCCATAAAAGCCTTAAGCCTGGTGCCTTAAAAAAATCTTTTTAAATTGTTAAAAAAAAATTTATTTAAATTTTATTTTTTTTTTATTAAAAAAATATTTTATTTTACTTTTTATTTAATTTATTTCTATAGCCCAACATCATTTGTTCATTATCATTGATTGTATATTTCTTATTGTATACAAAACAAAAATAAAGTTGTGTTTTTTAAAAAATTTTTGCTGATGCAATTTATACTATAAATAAAAATGTCTTTTCTCTGAATTATAGGTTTTCTCAATATTGAGTTGGTATCTAAAGAAATGATAATGTTTCAAAAAGAGACATAGTTATCTTCACGAGTAATCAATTATTTGTAATAACATTAAAAATCAATTATTTTCATATTTTCCGGCATGTTCAAAAGTAGCTCAGTAAACTTTTAGTTAAAATTAAACACTTAATTATAATACAGGGTAATTAGATTTTCATTTTAATTTCGAATACAAACTTTGAAACCTTTAAAAGCACAGATTTACTTTTTCCAATAAACTAGTTAAGTGTGTCTTTTCTTTTTTTTACGAATTTCCCATTCAAAAGAAAGTCTCAGAAAGAAATATTATACGCGTTTGTTTGCTTGTAGTCTGTCTGTCTGCTCAACATACCTTTTGTCCAATTACGGTCATTAAAAAGAAGAAAGAAAGAAAAATATTGCAAATTCTTTATCGTTTTGTTTGTAGTTTTCTTATTGCAGTTGTCTTGTATTTAATTAGTTTTTTTTAATGTCCGAAAACAAAATTTTGTTGCTGATATATCATTTTTGGAAGTACTTGACATAATTATTGGGAAGCTTCAATAATAACCAATACAATGCAATATATTAAGGTATGTATTAGGGTGATCGGTCTAGTTTCATGCGATCGGTTTAAACTGTTTTGTTTCTTATTATGAGGAAGGGGAATGTTTATGCTTATGTTTATAAAGTCTATAAATTATACAAATCGATTTAGAAAAGTTCCATAGTTGATTTAAGAAGTCATTGAAATTTGGTGAATGGTTATACCAGGAATGAACACTAGATTAACTATAACTATTTAAATCCTAATAATTGCCAAGTCTAAGTCATTTGGAAATCAATGAGATCTATTGTGATCCTTACGTATAAAGAAAGAGAGAAAAAAAATAGAAATAAGGTGGACATATTGAGACGGGTTTTTTTTATCCAAATGGGAACGGAAATACAACACACGTTCAGTTTGCACCACTGGATCTCTTAGAGTCTAAACTTTAAGTTGTAGCAGAATCGGAGGTCTTCTACTTGAGAGTTTCGGAGCATAGGAAAATGACAGAGTTTGTGTTCTACTGTTCTATGTACTCGACATGAATAAACCACAAAGACCTGCTGCAATATAGAGATACTGGAAAAAATATTTTTCAAATATATTCCTAATATATTTGAAAAATATATTTTATGTGATTACTAATATTTCATACTAAAAATCGATTTAGTTCGATTTTTTTTGTATGATTTTAGTAAAATTGATTTTTTTTATAGAAAATAGCGATACGCGTATCAGCCCAATATATAAATACGGCGGTATAGGATAACTTACTATTAGAATTATCGTATTTTGATTATATGTTATTTTAGTTTTGAGATAAGAATTTTTAATTACTTATTGCAGTTTATTACAAATTCTTTAAGCGTTACTAAACAAGTAAGAAAGTGCTATAGTTGGTCAAACCCGACCATAGGATACCCTTCACCACTAAGGTCAGGTGTTCTTTTTCGTGCATAAAGACAAATATTTCTTAATCATACAACATTTTCTCAAGACTTATATACTTAAGCTACATATTTTCGTCATTTTGACTTACATGAGAGCAAGGGTCAAATGTTGACCGATTATCCCGAAATTTAGAAAATTGATTACAGTTTTTACAGAAATTATGTATCTGAAAAAAAAAAATTAAAATTGGTATTATCTTAAGATTTACGAGTCTTTTTGTGATTTTTGTCTCATTTAGTGCATTTTGACAGAAGAGTTTTTATGGGAGCTATGGTTAAATGTGGGCCGATTTCAACGAAATTCTGTACACTGATTTTGGTTTACATAGGCAGTATTTGTTTTAAATTTAATTAAAAAATATTGATATTTGTGGCCAAAATATCAATTCCGGGAAGTGGGACCTATGGGAGGTATCATAAATAATGGACCGATTTTAACGAATAGCCGTGGTCCCACTATAAAAAAAAATTATCTGTACCAAATTATCTTTAAAATTGCTGTTTACGTCATTTTGACTTATATGGGGGTTAGGGTCAAATGTTGACCGATTATCTTGAAATTTAGCGGTTTTTACAAAAATTATGTATGCAAAAAACAAACTCAAAATTATCATTATCTTCAGATTTACGAACGTTTTAGTGATTTTTGTCTCATTTAGTGCGTTTTGAAAGAAAAGTTTGTATGGGAGCTATGGTCAAATGTGGACCGATTTCAAAGAAATTTGGTAAAGAAATTTGGGGTAGCAGTATATGTCTTAAATTTGACATGAAAAATTTTGATATTTGTGGCCAAAATGCCAATTTCGGGAAGTGGGACCTATGGGAGGTACCATAAATAAGGCCAATATTTCTTTGCGTTACATACATCAGCACAAACTTATAATACTCTTTCCACCTATTGTGGTGAAGGGTATACGAAATATTTTTATTGATGATAATTGTCTAGACTCTAGAGTCATAAGACATATGGTCTACCAAGAAACCAAAACAAAATGTACCATGACGTTTCTAAAATGTTCTTTGGCGTTTCTAAAATGTACTTTGGCAGGTCGCCCTCAATCTAGTTATAATCTATGTCTAGAGCCCATATACACCCTTAATAGTTCTAAAGATAAAAGACATTCTTTATATGGTGTGGAAAATTCTATTGCGGATAACGCTTGCTTGACAAATCTGTCTAACATATTAGAAATTGATAACAAAATCGACAAATTTACCCAGTTTGCGCCGTTGTGCCAATATTTATGCTAACATCTTCTAGACATAGCTGAATTTCGTTTAGAGTAAGTTTGATTAAATTATTGAAGTCAGATGTGATCCATTTATTTCTTTGTATTGAGATCACACATAAGCCTTTTAATACCGACTTCTTATATAATTAACATCTAAAGTTATGTTATTAGAAAAGCTATACTACACTTTCATGTTATTTTTCAGTCGAGTTACTGCAATTATAACCTAATTTTGATTGGACATATAACATTATTGATCGGGGTGCTCAACAAATAATCGGCTAAAAGCACGCGAGCACGCTTTCGGGTCGGATATGATGTTATCGGCAAACTTCATGGGGTTCAAAAGAGATCGAACAGTGGACAACAACTTACTTATACCCTCGCCAAGGTTGTAGTTCTTCAGGTGATCAAACTAACGGTTTCGCTTGTTCTCATTTACCAACCTGCTGATATCACGGTTCAGCTGGACGATCCTGGAATCATCAGGGTTAGTTTTGCGGATCGCATCACGTTCATCTGCAAATCCCACTGCTTCTGCTGGGAAGTGCGGCCTCACTACGGGTATTTTACCAGCAGGGATAAAGCGAGTGGCTGCAGCGTTGATGGTTACGTGAAACTTCTTCTCTGCGTCGTGCATGTTCAAAGGTTGCTGTAGATCTCTGAAGTGGCAGTCTGCTTTCTTCCGTACGGCGTTCAGAGACGATAAAATCGTTTGGTCGCTCTAGTCTTACGATTATGGGCAGGTGGTCTGACCAAGACTTGCAATTTTATGTCGAGGGAACTGGCGCAATTACCCATAATCCGAGTGGCGCCATCGTCATTTAAAGTGCAGAAGGTGGACTCGTCAATCTGTTCCGCTAAAGACGCACCTCTTTGATCTTTCCCAAGAAATGAGTGCCAAAGATCATGGTGCGCGTTAAAGTCCCCTAGAACCAGCTGTTTTTCTCCTTCTAAAAGGGTTCTAATGTCGGGACGGTAACCTGTTGGACAGCTGGTTACAGGCGGAATGTAGACATTATAGAGTTCTAACTCCATATCTGACAGCAATACCCTAAGCCTCAAGGTATTGGTCTTTTCGGAGAACGTTGTACCCGTTACAACTTTGCAGAGTTGTTGTTCAGTTTTATTTCCTGAACCGCTGCGACCACGATGTTGTGTTGCTGCATAAATCGCGTTACTCGGACTGATGCTGCCATGGTTGTTGTGATTGCTGGACGGACGGTGGGGGAGTTGCGTATTCCGACGACGAAGATGATGTCGAAGAAGACGCTGAGTTTTGCAGTTGTTGGCAGCATGGCGCAACGAAACTCTCCGACCACTCCCTGTCATTTTGAAGTCCTGAACAGTTCCTGAGGTGACACCAGCCCAAACAAGTATTGCACAATAGCTGGGTTTGCATATGGTACAAGCGGTTCTGCCACACTGTGCCTAAACGAAAGCAGCTAGCTTACTGAAACTTAGTAAAAACATTATCCATTTCTGAGAAAATTTTGATATTGAAATTGGACAAAATCGGTTAACATTTGACCATAGATTCCGTATAACCTCGCCTATTCTAATCGCTTATTTGGTAATAAATTACAAACTATAATAGCTATGATGATAAAATTTGGTGCATAGAAGTTTTGCATAGACCCTAGGCAGCATACAAAATTTCAAAATCGGTTCACATTTAGCTATAGCTCCCATACAAAATATATACGAAAACAGCCTAAATGTCACCTAAAATACACTTAAATGCCAATAAATCTAAAACTATAGCAGATATAGCTCAGCACAAGGAAGTCTTATGTCAATGCCAGCGAGTGTACAAAATTTTGTCAGAATCGGTCACCATTTGACCAAAGCTCCCATATAAAAAACTTACGGAAACACAAAAATACAAAAAGAAAAGGGGGTTTATGTCTGTATGTCCGTCAGATGAAAGCGCGATAGCTCCTCAACTACAAGAGGTAGAGAGACAAAATTTTACAAAAATAATTTTGATATGTTATAGAAGGTATGTACTGAAAATGGGCGTAATCGGTTCACATTTAGTTAGAGCTCCCATATAACCCCGTCTCGGGAAACACATTAATGCTGATGAATTGAGTACAATTGTAATAGCTATGACTACTAAATTTAGAAGTTACTTCAAATATTTTACCAACAATACCAACAAGCGTAACAACTTTTTTTCAATTTGGTCCACTTTTTAAATTTACTGCACCCTCGTTGGTATATGAGATATGTTTCTAAATTTAACACAACTTAATGTTGGGTATATAAGATTCGGCAGAGCCGAATATAACACTCTTCATTTCAGCATTTTCATAGTATTTGTTTTTTTTTTTTTTGAGTAGGTTACTATCCCGACGTCCTAATCCATGTTTTTATCTTTCTTATGGGAGAACGCGCGGCACATGTTAGCTAACTACATAACCGGGTGTTAACGAAGTTACCCGGGTGATACCACGAGAAGGTCAGTGTCCAAAGTTGAGATGAAGGATAACCAAGATAATTCAGGGCTAACTAAGTTAAGACCAATCAAAACATCACCCATCAGTATATTTTTTTCCTTGTTTTCATTTAATCTTTACCTCCTGATGAAGATAATAAATTCTTGTTTGAATTACAGCACATTTTGTCACATTTCTGAAAAATAGGTCTAACTACACTCTGATACAGTGAAAATACACTCGGAACGAAACCAAGCTCAACCAGTAGAACTCGGTTAGAAGATCATTTTACCATTTTAAAAATTTTCGATATACCCTCAAAATCGAAAGTTATCGATAAAAAACGATTTTTTGGACTTAGCGGAGAAAAGAAGGCTTAAATGAGTCATTTTTACATCGATTTAAAATTTTAAAATGTGTTTAGACAGAAAACAAAATAGGCTTTCACTTCGCAAAGAAATTTTTTTAACATGACCAATTTATCATAAAAATATTTTCCGCTGAAGTTAGAATTTTGTTTTTTTTCGATTTTTTCAACTTCGGAAGCTTTTTTTTCGTAAAATTTATCAGAAGACCTAATATATTTTGACTTAAAAAAAAATCATGGTTACCATTTTATAAAACAAGAGCACTTTAATTAAAATCGGAAACATATTAACAGAGATATAACAATTTTAGTAAAAAAGGTGAATTCAGTATTATTTGTATATTAGAAAATATTGTATACAATACTACGTTAGAGTGTTTTTTCAACTTTTTTCGAAAGTAGAGAAATGGTGTTCGGATTATTATGGCATTCGGTGAGAAACTTCAAATAACAAAATTTAAGCCAAATCGGACTACGTTATCACGTGGCGCCCAGGCCATGAAGTTGAAAATTGCGTTTATAAGAAAAAATATGGCCAATTTTTTAGTTCTTGCAAAATTTAACTTTTTTAGTAAACATTTTAACAAAGTGTAAATATTAATTCATAATGTAGACTCAATTAGCTTTCTATCTACGTAAGTAGCGTATTAATCGGCTAAGGATTTTTTGAGTTATCGGAAATTTTCATAGAAATTTTGGGTCCTTGAAGACATCTATTTGATTTTATGATATTTGTTGGTGAAAAGCAAATTGGGTCTAAATTACAAATTAACATTCAGATTTTGTCAAAAAGTTAAGCTTATAGGTCAAAATTTGCAAAAACCGAAAAATTGCACATTTTTCTGGCCGGCACTCCTTGAAATTCGAAAAAAGTGACTTAAGAAGTTAACTAAAAATGCTTCTTTAGTCTTTTACGGCTATATACACTGTCACTCGTTTCACGTTTGAGTGACCAGCAGTAATTTGCTAGCATTTTATTGGGCTTTTCCCCTGGTAGCGTTTTTCAATAGTTAAAATTTCTTGGTGGAATCTTTCACCTTGCTCATCACTGAGTTTTCCAAGATTTTCTGGAAAAAAATCCAAATGGGAGTGCAGGAAATGAGCTTGGAAATGAGCATAAATAGAGCTTGGACATTATGTCGTACTTCTTTGTTTCTATCCTTTTTTAACTTCATTCATAAGTGCGTATAAATATAAGTACTTATACGTATATAGTACGTTAATTAAACTGGCCCTTTTACAAAAAAAAACTTAAATTTTTTTTAATTCGCTGTTAATTTAAATTTAAATAATCTAGGTTCACAGAATATTTAATGCACTTTTCAAGTAAATATAAAAAAGTTTGGCATTCCTAACAAAATACTGCGGAAAACGGCGTCCCAATGTGAAAAAATCGAAAAAAAAAAAAAAAATAAAAATTTAAATTTGTTTGAAAATATTTTTGTGATAATTTGATGAAATAAAAAATCTTTTTTAACAAGAAGAAAGCCTGATGTCTTTTCTATCTCAAACCGTGTTAAAATTTCAAATCGATAAACAAATGACTTAGCTATGCCTATTTTTGTTCGAGAAGACCAAAAAAATCGTTTTTTATCGATAACTTTCGATTTTGAGGGTATATCGAAATTTCTAAAAATGACAAACTGATACACTCAATAAGGCCTATCGTTTGATATAGGTTTCCTTAAAAGTGTATTTCTTTTTCCTCAAAATGTATCAGTGTGCTATTAGACCTATTTTTAAGTAATCCGGTAATCAGGTATTAAATAAAGTTGATCATTTTTAAATTATTATACAAGCGGGAAAAACTTATAGGTTTATAGATATGTCGATATATAAATTTACGATCGATCATTAAACTTTTTCAATTCTTAACATCAAAAGTCTGTTTTCATTAATATGTTTTTTTTTTATTATTGTCGTCGTTATTTAAACAATTAAATGATTTACAAT
This sequence comes from Stomorhina lunata, assembly GCA_933228675.1. Taxonomy (NCBI): domain Eukaryota; kingdom Metazoa; phylum Arthropoda; class Insecta; order Diptera; family Rhiniidae; genus Stomorhina; species Stomorhina lunata. The sequence goes on from OW121740.1 coordinate 129,981,899, forward strand.
AAAAATAAAAGAAAGCTTTAAAAAGAAGATTAAATAATAATAAAAACACTTGTTAATCCAGATCGTATCGATAAATATATAAGAGACCGGCAAAATATGGGAATTATTCTTGTTTTCAAATCAGAAATGCAAATTATGCTCATTTTAAGAGATTAATAAAATATTTAAGTATGTGCTCACAAACATTTTTTCTCGGTTTCATGTGTTCGATTCACATACAAATCAAATGTCGTCAGTCAGTTTTAAATCAGTTCAGTCAGTCAGTCATTTACTCATTCATTCATTTAATTATACTACGACAAGTATCGAAGAAGTTAATAAAGTCGTGTGCAGACGACTGACGACTAAAAATAAAAAGGTTTATTTTGTGTCTAGCCTCCATTTAACACTCAGTCATTTCGAGTATGTCAAACTGTTCGTTTGTCCGTTCAAACTCTCAAGTAATTCGAAAATAACGGAAAAAACATTAATTTTATTTAACTTTATATTTCTGTATTGTTTTGTTTAATATCTTTAAAAATAAAAATTGTTTGTGCTGTTTTATATTTAATAAGTTTTGCAGTAATTAACAAAATTATAAACACACTTTCTTCTAGGTAAAAAAAATAAATATTTTAATAATTTTATTAAAAAGTTTTTAAATAAAATTCTGGGAATTTAAACACGATAATCATTATTACTATATATTTAAAATGGTAATATTATCTCTGATGTTTAAGCAAAACAAAATGCTTATGAATATAAAGAAATATCTTTCCACCTGATTTGATATCGCGCTTTTAATACCAATCGCAAGAAACAAAAAACAAGAAATCAACAAATAATAAATAAATAATTTTATTAAACTGCAATATTTGTTATTAATTTGCTAATGTGTTTAAAATTTCAATCTAGACGATACTCATAAATAATTTATAAATATTGAAATGAAACTGAAGTGAAATTTAATACGAAAAGTGAATTATTTATTTAAAAGAAATTAAAGACATATTTTCGGAAAATGTTAAAACAGAGTCAAATCAAAAATTTTCGAACCCGTTCTAAATATCAACATCTCCGATTTCGATTAAATTTTGTATATACATTCTCGTAGCTCATACAATTATTAGAGTTATTCAAAATTTCTAATATATGAACGCAAATTAAAGAACACTGTAACTGACAAAACATAAAATGTTCACCAGAGGCAAAAAAACTGTATGAAAGTATAATTCATATCTCAAAAACTATGAAACTTAAGAACATGATTTTAAAAACGTAATTTTTATTAGGCTTGCGACAAATAAGACACTGGTATTTTTCAAAACGAAGACGGCGTAAATATTTTTTTTTTTCATCACAGAAATATGGGACCGGGGACAATCGACGGAGTATTTTTTTTTTCTGATAAAAGTTATACAAAAAAAACGTATTTTCGATTTTTTTTTGTCAGTCACAGCGTTCTTTAATTCTTGCGACGATATGTAGCTTTGGTTCAGATTATATGGCGGTCTAAAAATAGTTTTTTGCAAGTTTATTTCAAAACATACCCATTTTACCCAATTTTTATTTTTTGATGCCAACATTATAACCCAAATTTGAAATATACTTAAGTCAAGGACATAATTGGCCTACCTTGTACCGTATTGAAAGTTATAGGCAAATAAAATGGGTAAGTTTTGAACAATAATGTTTAAAGAAACGAATTTTGAATCGCCATAAAATCTGAACCATATCGAAATTTAGAAGAATGTAGATATGTACAAAATTTCATCGAAATCGGAGACGGTGAAGTTTAAAATTCGTTTTTTTTTCGTTCGAAAAATTTTTACTTCACCCTATATTTTCAATATGAACTACATACATATGTTTCGCATATCCGGCCTTAACTTAGACACTACGTAAATCAGAAAATAAAGACAATTTCAAAAAACCATTTTAGCTCAATAGGCTAGGCAGATGGCTAATGACTAACGGTCTTATGCTAAAAAAAATCTTAAATATTGCTTAAAGAACACGTTAGTTACCAAATACTTTAAGGCTAACAAACGATTGTTAAAAAATAGTATCCAAAAACAGTTATTTAACTAATGAATACGTCAAGTCAATTTTACATGTTAATGCTGGCAACATCGTCATTCTCTCTTGTCTCTTTATAGTTAAATATACAATACAACGAATTAATTATTCATTGTTTCCTCCGGGTAGTCGAATTTCTAAATAATGTTTTGTATGTTTTTAATATAGAATAACATTTTTCTTCTTTTCTTACTGTAAAATTATATTTATGTTATATAAAAGCATAAACTAAACGCATTTATAATACAGTAAAATAATAAATAGACAAATTTTTACTAAGGGTTTAAACCGATTATTTAAAAATCGAGTACTTTTAACTCATGTTGAATAAAGAGTGCTCTAAATTAAATTTGTAGTTGGATTTTCTTAAATAAAAATCAAACCTTTTAATATAAAATCTCTACAAAATACGCAAATATAATGACATATTATACAAAATCATTTAGCATTAAAATGTTTACTTAGTACTCGGTTTTTGCAAAATTATCGACTTTTTTCGGAAACCCTCCCTTTAAAAATTTTACAGTTGCTTCTGATACCTTTTTGGAGCATGTGTTCCACCTGCGCTAAAAATCGGACATGTTCTTGGAAATCTTTCCTGTGTTCTTCAATTTTTACCAGAGCCCAATACCTTTCCACAGGCCGAAGTTCTGGACAGTTAGGTGGACTTGCCTCTCGTGGTACAAAAATGACATTATTCTTTGAGTATGACTCAAGTGCGTTTTTTCCATAATGGCATGATGCCAAATCGGGCCAAAAAATGTAGTCACTCTGTGCTCTCTTAAAAAGGGTAACAACCGTTTTTGTAGGCACTCCTTTATATAAATTTCTGTGTTTATTGTGCCAGATGCCACAAATACTTTACTTCTTTTGCCACAACTGCAAATAGCTTGCCACACGAGAAACTTCTTAGGGAATTTTGTTTGTTTTTTTTGTGCGAAACTCTTGCCGAACATTCCCCCTTTTATCAGCAACATAAAAATCTTGACCAGGAAGTTGAGAAAAGTCTACCAATACGTATGTTTCATCATCCATCACACAACAGCTGTATTTTTTTATAAAATCAGACTTCAATTTTTTCGCTCGTTTTTTTGCTTCTAAGTTCTTTATAGCATTGCGATCTGGAACCTTTTGGACTTTGTATGTCTTCAGTCCAGCATAAGCTTTGACTCTATGTGCAAAATTCGTAGAACATTTCACCCTACGAGCTGCTTTTCTTAAAGTAGTGTTAGGCGCTCTTCGAAAGAGTCGCTCGACTTCTTTTGCCTTACCAATATCTTTAGAACCTTTTTTCCTCCCTGATCCAGGTTTTCTTTCAATGCTCAGGTTTTCCTCATACCGTCTGATGGCATTAGAAACCGTTCGAGGGTCAAATTTTTAGCTATTTTTTAAAAGTCCATGACGGATTTTTTTGAAAAGTTTTAATTATATTTTTACGAACTTTTTTTTCGCAGTCCATTTTGATTGAAATAACTATTGAAAAATAATAATTTCTAAAATAATAGTATCTGACATATCTATAGAAACTAACTTGATCAAAAAATAAATTATTTCTTGCACTATGGATAAATTTTGTCTAAAATAGTAAATGCATATTTTTTTTAGAACACTCTTTATATATACATCGCTATAATGTTTTTTGTAAATTTCATTGACCGATGTCTGTTTTTTGTTGAAAACACGAATTTTTTGTTAAAAATTAGAATTTGTATTATCAATTTCTTTGAAAAGTTTGGTTTTAGTATGAAATATGTAAAATAGAGTATGAAATATCATGGAAATTATATTTCATAAATTCCCCACCCCCGAAACCTTTTATATGATAAAAAAAAATAGCAAATTAGAAAAAATATGATAACTAAATTTAGCATAAATATTATTTTTTATTAGATAAGTCTGGAAACTTAAATATTTTCTTTAAAAGTTTTTACAAAATATTATTTGTCAAAACAGTAAAATATTTAACGTAGCTTTAAATTATGTAGACACCTACTTTAAATTATTTGATGTTAACAAAAGATTAACATCGGTTTGTTAAGCTAATAATCGTTTTAGGATAATACTTTAAGAAATTTTGCTTAACTTTAGTTTACCAATCGTTGTTAAATTTTTTAGCATAAGACCGTAAGTTATCGTCACTTAGGTCCTTACAGGTATAGACTAGACAATCAAGATTTCTAAACTAACAAAGATAAAGGCCAGTAACTTCAATAAATCGTCGTGCGGGAGTTTATGTGCTCTATACGCCAAAAATGCATTTTGAGAAAATCGATCTTGAAGTTTTAACTTAATTTTCTAAAAAACTTTAGGATAGAATTTGAGATTTTTACAACATATATTTGGCGTATAGAGCAAAATAGCACGAATCAGTTTTGAAGGATATAGAATAAAACAGACACTATTTATCTCAAAAACTAGACGAGATAGCCGAAAATGGATTGCAGTTTTGAAAAATTCAGGGCAAAAGTGACATCATTCTATTTTGTGAACATTTATGTTCGATAGATCAGATTTATCATGCAGAAAATATGCACCTAAATAGATAAAGATTCCTTAGATTTGCAAGGGCTGGGCAATGAAAAAAGAGGTGACTGCTGTTTCTTCATTATCGATTGACTACTATACTCTGAAGATTAGGTCTTCTGACATGCAAACCAAAAACATAGTGCCCTGTAAGGGTTAAGAACAAGTTACGAAGTCGCTGACGAGATAAAGATACCAAGCATTTTGAATGTTTGTCATTTTAAATAAGCAAGGTTTGCCTTGAAAGTGAACAAGTTTTTTCAGTGGATCAAATGTTCTGGGCTGACCCGTAAAAATATTGCCTTATTAGCGATTTGTAGACAGATAGCGCCAAACTTCTTCCCCATTAACGTGATCATCAGATTCGGCAAGTTTATTTGCGAGTGAGAACAGATGTCGTGAAGACTTTAGATGGCGGGCAGAATGTCGATATAAAAACGTATATCTCCGTGATATATTACGTGGAATCTTAGCTACTTGGCTGGCTTGTATATGCCTGATATCTAAAAGATGTTTATCTATCTATATATCTGTGGCTTGGTGCTAAAAGCCAATGTCAATTTTCGGCTGTTTTGAGTTAATTGTTACATTAGATTTCCTTCTTTACCCTCTTTTATTCTCTAACTTAACTCAGAACATGTTTATAAGTACTTTTCTGTGCAATGTTACTATGAATTTATATGGAAAAAAAATTTTAAATCAAATTTTCTGAAAACAACTTTTCTTGACATTGGCCCTTTTAGCACCAAGCCACAGATATATAAAAATTAAAGTTTTCCTGTCTGTATGTCCTTAATAGAATAGTAAACTATACATTTGATCACGTTCTGATCTTAAGAAAAGTTGTTGCGTATGACCCGACGAATATTACTAATTTAGAAACCCCGACGAGAGTTTCAATTTCCGAAAGTTGGCGCCACCTATTGGAATTGGTACTACTAACTAAGAAACCTTCGCTGGCTCATGCACAACAACATTGCAAAAGATCATAGCATGATGAAATGCACAGTTGTTCTATCGATATTACAATGGTATGCGTTCTAATGAAATCGGGACCTTGTTCCCGAAACCCGAAATTTTGCACGTAGTACTTGTATGTACTCAAGGACTCATGCAATATCCCTTGATTTTGACATAATCTTTTTCAAAAGGAATATGCCACCGATTTCTATGGCGTAAAATTAAGTTGGGGTGTCTCGGCATTTTTCTGTGTCATTTTGATAGTTTCAATTTTACTTACAGTGTTATAAGCATTAAAAACGTATAAAGGAGGACCTCTTTTTGTTTCGGAATGGCGAAATTTGTGCAAGTAAGAATAGAATAGAACAACATCTGTATTAAGTACAATTAAATAAAAAAACAATTAAACAAAAATTAAAGAAAGATTCAAAAATTGTTTGCGGTTTCCGTAAGTCGTATTGAAGTTTATCGAGTCGTTTGTTTGAAACCACAAATCTCTAAAAAAAGTTAACAAAACGTGGAATTTAAATAAATAAATTTAATAACAAAAAACACATTTGGTCATAAGGTGGAAAAATATTAGATTAATACATTTAGATCTGCTATTCAGCTAACTCTAATGTAAGACTTATATCCTATTGTAGGCTTGTGATTTTAGAACATATGAACATGAATAAAAATGTACCTTCTTTCAATTTAAAAAAAATATCTCTATAAAATCGAGAAAGTACTAAGCAAGTAATAAGCAATCAAGCTCGGCAACATGATATTTTACACCACTTAGGAAAAATGAGGACTGTTTTCCAATAGTTTTCATATTTTTAAAAGTCACTACCGGAATTGGTCCAAGAACTGATAGATACAAAATTTTTGTGATGATTTATGTTTACAGAAAAGTTATCTTTTTAGCTGACAAACTTTATTATACCCTACTTTGGCAATACATATGTATTTGGTTTGAGCTATTATTATTATTATTATTATTAATTAATATTGATCTGAAACCTTTAAGTATATCGACACACAAAACGTTAGATTTTGTAGATTAGTGTTAATAAAAACACAGTTTAATTAGTAAATAAACAAGCATTTGTTAAACAAATTCTTAATTCTTCTTAATTTTAATTTACTGGCACTTTGTAATTATCTCTAAATATATTATAAGTCCACACCTGTACCTCGGTTTACGGAATTCGAATTTACGCGGTTTTGAAAATAAAAAATATTGATATTTGAGTCAAAACAAAAATTATTATTGTCAAAACAATAATTTTCGAATTTCCGTATAAAATTTTTTGTAGAAAATTTTCGGTATGTTTGTATAAAATTTTCGGTATACAAATTTTTTTTTATAAAAACTTTCCATATAAACATTTTTTATAGAAAATTTTTGGTAAAATTTTTTTTAGAAAATGTTTTATAGAGAATTTACGGTATAAAACCTTTTTAATAGAAATTTTTCGGTGCAAAAATTTGTTATATAAAATTTTGGGTTCAAAAATTTGTTTATAGGAAATTTTCGGTATAAACATTTTTTATAGAAAATTTTATAAAAATTTTTTATAGGAAATTTTCGGTTTAAAATTTTTCTATACAAAAATTTCGCTATAAACATTTTTCTATAGAAAATTTTGGGTATACAATTTTTCTATAGGAAATTTTCAGTACAAAATTTTTTATGGAAAATTTTCCTTATAAAATTTAAAAAAAAAAATTTTCTTTATAAAAATTGTTTATAGAAATTTCGGTACAGAATTTTTTAAAGAATATATTTTGGGAATAAAAATTGTTTACAGAAAATTTTTAGGTAAAAACATTTTTTGTTTTATCTATGTTTATATTTTTTATTACTTTAAGAAGCTTATTTATAGTTGGATTCGCTTTACGCGGTTTTTCATATAAAAAAGTTTGATTTGATTTACGCGCTTCTGTCAGGAACATATCTACCGCGTGAGCCGAGGTACCGGTGTAATTTCAAGTTTAAATTGATATAATATATGACATTTCTTTAGTGACAATTAATACATATCCCTAATTTGCGTAAACAATAGCATAACTTTATAAAATACATTGTGGTCAAATGGTTAAACGTTTTCAAAGTTAAATTTTTGAAGTCAAATATCTTGGAAATTATACGGAATAAAATATAATCTTTCAATCGAAAGGTTTTCACATAGAACAATCTATAAAATTGGACCAGCACTCAAAGGATGGCTCCTCATGCAATGCTTTGTGTTGGAGCTAGGGATATGGAAGGAAGTAGTTAGTCGTATTTAATATAGTATTAGCATTTTCAAAAGATAAATTCCTCTGCTCTGATCTTACCTTTTTTTAACTCGATAATAATGAAAAATTTTGACTAAGGATTTGTCAAATATAAATGTTTTTCTGGGTTGTCATATTGGACTTTAGGTAATTAGCCAAAACGTTTCGTTACGTATCCTAACGTAAAATTAGTTTAGTTTTACAGAAAATAATTTTGAAGAATTTTCAATAGATAAATTCTTAGATAAGTGATGATGAGTAATCATTGGATCTGAAGTGTCCTATGGCTGGAAGGAAAAATGAATTGCTTTGAGATAATTCCATATAAATACAATCTGAACATTTCATAAAATGCGTTGTGCGATTTATTGAGCAAAAGGATTAGCTCTGGTAACTCTATGGTTGAATGACTACATATGATTTTTAGCTAACCGAACGATACGTGTGAGTAAAGATTTTTAGCCAATATCGTGCTGTGGTTGATTGTTTTCCGACTATAATTTTCAAAAATTTCAGTAGGGTTGGCTTTATCAATCGGATCCATGAATGTTTTGTAATACATAAAAAGAGTTAAAAACGGCAGTATGAAATTTATAATTTTTCGTTTAGTAATCCCACTGTGACCGTTTAAAAATAATGAAAGAATTTGTTACTCAAGTCAACTGTGAAAGAATTATTTTACAATGAAAAATTTCAAAAATTTTTTATCGCCATGTGAAATATTCTTTACTATGAGTAAGTATTTAATTCTTATCGTTTAGGCGTCTAATTAGTACCCTTTATATTATTTTATTACAAACAAAAAAAAAAAAAAAAACAATATTTAAATAATTGCATTTAACTGATAACACAGATTCAAGTTCAAGATGTGAGAAACAGCATGTTTAAGTGAAATAATAAAAATAGAAAAATTTCGTACAAATAGTCTTCGAAAATTTCCTATAAATAGTCAATTTTCGAAAAATTTCCTATAAATAGTCAATTTTCGAAAAATATCCTATAAATAGTCAATTTTCGAAAAATTTCCTATAAATAGTCAATTTTTGAAAAATTTCCTATAAATAGTCAATTTTCGAAAAATTTTCTAAAATAAAAAAATTTCAAATTTCAATTTTCGAAAAATTTTCTATTAATAGTCAATTTTCGAAAAATTTCCTATAAATAGTCAATTTTCGAAAAATTTTCTATAAATAGTCAATTTTCGAAAAATTTCCTATAAATAGTCAATTTTCGAAAAATTTTCTATAAATAGTCAATTTTCGAAAAATTTCCTATAAATAGTCAATTTTCGAAAAATTTCCTATAAATAGTCAATTTTCGAAAAATTTCCTATAAATAGTAAATTTTCGAAAAATTTCCTATAAATAGTCAATTTTCGAAAAATTTTCTAAAATAAAAAAATTTCCTATAAATAGTCAATTTTCGAAAAATTTCCTATAAATAGTCAATTTTCGAAAAATTTCCTATAAATAGTCAATTTTCGAAAAATTTCCTATAAATAGTCAATTTTCCAAAAATTTCCTATAAATAGTCAATTTTCGAAAAATTTCTTATAAATAGTCAATTTTAGAAAAATTTCCTATAAAAAGTAAATTTTGAAAAATTTCCTATAAAAAGTAAATTTTGAAAAATTTCCTATGACTAGTCAATTTTCGAAAAATTTCATATAGGTACATAAATAGTCAATTTTCGAAAAATTTCATATAAATAGTCAATTTTCGAAAAATTTCATATAAATAGTCAATTTTTGAAAAATTTCCTATAAATAGTCAATTTTTGAAAAATTTCCTATAAATAGTCAATTTTTGAAAAATTTCCTATAAATAGTCAATTTTTGAAAAATTTCCTATAAATAGTCAATTTTTGAAAAATTTCCTATAAATAGTCAATTTTCGAAAAATTTCCTATAAATAGTCAATTTTCGAAAAATTTCCTATAAATAGTCAATTTTCGAAAAATTTCCTATAAATAGTCAATTTTCGAAAAATTTTCTCCAAATAGTCAATTTTCGAAAAATTTCCTATAAATAGTCAATTTTCGAAAAATTTTCTATTAATAGTCAATTTTCGAAAAATTTCCTATAAATAGTCAATTTTTGAAAAATTTCCTATAAATAGTCAATTTTTGAAAAATTTCCTATAAATAGTCAATTTTTGAAAAATTTCCTATAAATAGTCAATTTTTGAAAAATTTCCTATAAATAGTCAATTTTTGAAAAATTTCCTATAAATAGTCAATTTTTGAAAAATTTCCTATAAATAGTCAATTTTTGAAAAATTTCCTATAAATAGTAAATTTTTGAAAAATTTCCTATAAATAGTCAATTTTCGAAAAATTTTCTATTAATAGTCAATTTTCGAAAAATTTCCTATAAATAGTCAATTTTCGAAAAATTTCCTATAAATAGTCAATTTTCGAAAAATTTCCTATAAATAGTCAATTTTCGAAAAATTTCCTATAAATAGTCAATTTTCGAAAAATTTCCTATAAATAGTCAATTTTCGAAAAATTTTCTATAAAAAGTCAATTTTTGAAAAATTTCCTATGACTAGTCAATTTTCGAAAAATTTCCTATAAATAGTCAATTTTCGAAAAATTTCCTATAAATAGTCAATTTTCAGTCAATTTTCGAAAAATTTCCTATAAATAGTCAATTTTCGAAAAATTTCCTATAAATAGTCAATTTTCGAAAAATTTCCTATAAATAGTCAATTTTCGAAAAATTTCCTATTAATAGTCAATTTTCGAAAAATTTCCTATAAATAGTCAATTTTCGAAAAATTTCCTATAAATAGTCAATTTTCGAAAAATTTCCTATAAATAGTCAATTTTCGAAAAATTTCCTATAAATAGTCAATTTTCGAAAAATTTCCTATAAATAGTCAATTTTCGAAAAATTTCCTATAAATAGTCAATTTTCGAAAAATTTCCTATAAATAGTCAATTTTCGAAAAATTTCCTATAAATAGTCAATTTTCGAAAAATTTCCTATAAATAGTCAATTTTCGAAAAATTTCCTATAAATAGTCAATTTTCGAAAAATTTCCTATAAATAGTCAATTTTCGAAAAATTTCCTATAAATAGTCAATTTTCGAAAAATTTCCTATAAATAGTCAATTTTCGAAAAATTTCCTATAAATAGTCAATTTTCGAAAAATTTCCTATAAATAGTCAATTTTCGAAAAATTTCCTATAAATAGTCAATTTTCGAAAAATTTCCTATAAATAGTCAATTTTCGAAAAATTTCCTATAAATAGTCAATTTTCGAAAAATTTCCTATAAATAGTCAATTTTCAAAAAATTTCCTATAAATAGTCAATTTTCGAAAAATTTCCTATAAATAGTCAATTTTCGAAAAATTTCCTATAAATAGTCAATTTTCGAAAAATTTCCTATAAATAGTCAATTTTCGAAAAATTTCCTATAAATAGCCAATTTTTGAAAAATTTCCTATAAATAGTCAATTTTCGAAAAATTTTCTACAATAAAAAAATTTCCTATAAATAGTCAATTTTCGAAAAATTTCCTATAAATAGTCAATTTTCGAAAAATTTCCTATAAATAGTCAATTTTCGAAAAATTTCCTATAAATAGTCAATTTTCGAAAAATTTCCTATAAATAGTCAATTTTCCAAAAATTTCCTATAAATAGTCAATTTTCGAAAAATTTCCTATAGTCAATTTTCGAAAAATTTCCTATAAATAGTCAATTTTCGAAAAATTTCCTATAAATAGTCAATTTTCGAAAAATTTCCTTTAAATAGTCAATTTTAGAAAAATTTCCTATAAAAAGTAAATTTTGAAAAATTTCCTATAAAAAGTAAATTTTGAAAAATTTCCTATAAAAAGTAAATTTTGAAAAATTTCCTATGACTAGTCAATTTTCGAAAAATTTCATATAGGTACATAAATAGTCAATTTTCGAAAAATTTCATATAAATAGTCAATTTTTGAAAAATTTCCTATAAATAGTCAATTTTCGAAAAATTTCCTATAAATAGTCAATTTTCGAAAAATTTCCTATAAATAGTCAATTTTCGAAAAATTTTCTCCAAATAGTCAATTTTCGAAAAATTTCCTATAAATAGTCAATTTTCGAAAAATTTCCTATAAATAGTCAATTTTCGAAAAATTTCCTATAAATAGTCAATTTTCGAAAAATTTTCTATAAAAAGTCAATTTTTGAAAAATTTCCTATGACTGGTCAATTTTCGAAAAATTTCCTATAAATAGTCAATTTCCGAAAATTTCCTATAAATAGTCAATTTTCGAAAAATTTCCTATAAATAGTCAATTTTCGAAAAATTTCCTATAAATAGTCAATTTTCGAAAAATTTCCTATAAATAGTCAATTTTCGAAAAATTTTCTATAAAAAGTCAATTTTTGAAAAATTTCCTATGACTGGTCAATTTTCGAAAAATTTCCTATAAATAGTCAATTTCCGAAAATTTCCTATAAATAGTCAATTTCCGAAAATTTCCTATAAATAGTCAATTTTCGAAAAATTTCCTATAAATAGTCAATTTTCGGAAAATTTCCTATAAATAGTCAATATTCGAAAAATTTCCTATAAATAGTCAATTTTCAAAAAACTTCCTATAAATAGTCAATTTTTGAAAAATTTCCTATAAATAGTCAATTTTCCAAAAATTTCCTATAAATAGTCAATTTTCGAAAAATTTCCTATAAATAGTCAATTTTCGAAAAATTTCCTATATATAGTCAATTTTCGAAAAATTTCCTATATATAGTCAATTTTCGAAAAATTTCCTATATATAGTCAATTTTCGAAAAATTTCCTATAAATAGTCAATTTTCGAAAAATTTCCTATAAATAAATAGTTAATTTTCGAAAAATTTTCCTATGAAATTTAACTCGATAATAATGAAAAATTTTGACTAAGGATTTGTCAAATCTAAATGTTTTGATGGGTTGTCATATTCTACTTTAGCTAATTAGCCAAAACGTTTCCTTACGTATCCTATCGTAAGAATAGTTTAGTAAAAAAAAAAAAATTATTTTATAAAAATTCTATAAACGACTTAAATAATTAACCTCACTTGCCTAAAAAAAATATGAAATTTTTCATTAAAAAATAATTGCTGAATTAAATTTGAACATAATTTAACATATAATAATAATAATTAAAACCTTGTTGAAGTCTAACATATGTACAAGTATTTTTTTAAATTTAAAAAAAAACTGTGTTAATAATTTATGCACTGGCAGCGTTATTAACTAAATTCTTATTGAAAATGTTCCAGTTTTAAACTTTTACTGTAACGATTGTAATGTCGTTTTTTTGTCATAATATTTAAAAAAATAATTTAAAGCTGTTATTGACAGTGAATACATATTCATTGTCAGATTCTAAAAGTTTATAAATAATTCTATAGTTATTTGCATTTTTTAAGACCTTGAAAATTTTAAAATGTGTTAATTTTTGGCTTTTAAAATTTAATAATTTTGTAGGAAATTGTCAAAAAATTTCTTAAGTAGTAGGAGATTTTTGACATTTGTCAGTTTTTATTGCTATTTGTAGTTCAAATATTGGTTTAAAAATTTGACTATCATGGAAAGTGTAAATAGATACATTTGGAGAATTATTCAACATCTGGGCAAATAATTTTTTTAGAAACAAGTGAAAACAAAAGTATTCCTAATTTTAATATTTAATGTATTCATATTTTCTTCAACCGATATACTTTATTGTGTTATAAAAACAAACTGCTGTAGTTGCAATATGGTAGGCTTTTTCGAACTCTTCAAATTTTCGCCATGGGCTTCCAAAACATGGCACCTAGTATTCAAAAACTCGCCAAAGGTTATTCTCAAGGCTTAAGTTTTTATGTCAAAAGTCGACAGATTTATCGTATTAATTGCATTACAACAAATCGAATATGCATTCTTTAGCTTGGTTTTTAAATTTCAATTATAAAAATAGATCACGTTTTCATAGGTTCAACAAATTTCGAAATATGTGTGTATTTAGATAACAAAAAGAGGCCAACTTACAATCAAAAGGGGTATTACGCACTATTCGAGTATAATTGCGAAAATTAAAGAAATATCATTTAGATGATCAAATAGCTTATCGTATCAAAACAGTGACGAAATTTTCGATAACACCAGACAACAAAATTCAACTTTGTGATTTTATCAAACAAGTCAAGATCAATTTAGGGCTACAGCGAGGCTCTGTTCATTTTAGTTATCCACGTTTAAATACAATCCAAGTCATTTAATTTTAAATACAAAATACGAAAACAACGGAATGCAAGCTTTAAAGTTAAAGAGCATAGGTCGCACAAAACTGGGTTTTGTTTAAAGTATGCCCATCACAACCCTTTGGTCTACTAGAGGTATTGGATTTTATTTTTATCACCCATATATGGGATGAATTCCTCTATCCACCACCTGTAGTCAAATTTTCTAGAGATTTTTAGAAATTCTGTTTTGGATCTCAGCAACCAAAAGCTTTTGCTGAAATCCAACAACCAACTCAGTTTAAATAATCACCCCCATCGCGAATATCATCTACCATGTGAATCGTGTTCCCAAAACTTTTACATTGTAAAACATATAAGAAAAAAGTTTTGGGAACATAATTCCCATGGCAGATGATATTCGCGATAGGGGTGAATGTTTCTGGCGGAATGTCATTATGATAGCGCAGTGATGACATCATGCGCGGACTCACAACCTTTTTTTAAAAAAACGAAACCAGAATTTGAATACAAATAGCATCATGATTTGTTCTCATCTGCTCTGATCCAAAAGTTGACCGTAATAATACGTTTTGCCTTTGTTAAAAAATAAGTTTTGTGTAAACGTAAATCGACAACATTAGACATTAGCTCCCATATGAGACCAACTGTCTGAATACACTTAAGTGTGCCGAGAAAATGTTCGTGTACTGGCAAAATTAAACATATCCATATTTGACCCTAAAAGTATATGAGCAAAAATCAAACAGTTTTAATTCCTTTGAAACCGACTTTCAACTTGAATAATTTTTGTACTCTTATTAATTCGGAAAATCGAATTACAGATTTTGAACTCCCAAGACTTCAGGTATACTCTAAGCGTAATTGGCATGCAAATTTAAACAAGTAAGAAAGTGCTATAACCGGTCAAGCCCGACCATACGATAACCTTCACCACTAAGGTCAAAGGTCTTCTTTTTCCTGTATAAATACAAATATTTGGTAAATTTTGCCATCTTAGAAAAATTTTCTAAAAACTTATATATTTTAAATGTTTCCATCATTTGGACTTATATGAGAGCTAGGGTCAAATGTGGACCGATTATCTCGAAATTTGGCAAATTGATTACAGTTTTTACAAAAATTATGTATGCAAAAAAAAACTCAAAATTGTCATTATCTTCAGATTTATGAGCGTTTTTAGAGATTTTTGTCTTTTGTTTCACAGAAGAGTTTGTATGGGAGCTATGGTCAAATGTGGACCGATTTCAACAGTCATTTTGGTTTACATGAGCAGTATTTGGTTTAAATTTCATAAAAAAATATTGATATTTGTGGCCAAAATACCAATTCCTGGAAGTGGGACCTATGGGAGGTACCATAAATAATGAACCGATTTTGACGAATTTCAATAGCCATGGTCTACATGGGGGTCCAGCCAGCCAGCTGTCCAGATGGACAGACGGACGGACTGACATCGCTAAATCGACTCAGAAAGTGATTCTAAGCCTATTGGTATACTAAAATATTTATATATGGAAAAAAATCAATTGAAGCATTCACGTTTTTTTTTTTTTTCATATATCGTCTTCTTCTTCATTCGTTTCAACATTTCGACCCAAGTCGTTGTTCTACGAAATATACACCACACACATTTTACACTTCTAATACTACTTAATGGCTGACAAAATTTGAAGCACGTTTTCGCCACTTTTTAATTTTTTTCTCCCGCCTCAAGAAATTCTAGAAAAATGAACAAGGATTGGCAAATCTTTCAGTTTCACAACGTTTGATATATATCTTATATATATATATATATATATATATATATATATATATATATATATATTATATATATCTTATATATATATATATCTTGTGCTTCATATAGGTATAACATACGACGAAAACTTGAACGTAAATTTTTAAATTTTTCAAAATACCGCGTAAACCGAGTTTTTTGGCATTGAACACCTAAAAGCAAAAGCGCACCAAAAAATATTTTTTTGCTAAAATTTTATGAAGTTTTTGAAAATCGTGCAAAAAAGTGCATATGGCTTTTATTTAATGGTTTTAGATAGCAAACTGAGACAAAATCACATAAGGCATGAAAACGATGACATTTATAACTGATTTGCATCAAAACTTTGTCGAACATTTCTTTATTAGCTGAGAATCCGAAGGTTTTATCTAAAAACATTTCACTGAAGCACATCACGAATTTACCACCGTTCCCACGGCAGTCGGTTCTTCGTAACGGAACGACTCGGAATTCTTAGGATTCCGACCAAAGACTGTCACTTCTGCGGTATTACCAAGAATATCGCAGTTACAACAACAACAACGAATTTACCACAAAATTGATCTGGAATGGTCTTAAAACTATTCTTTAATCAAGCTTTACCTTAGATCTGAAGCGCACCAATATATTAAAAGGATTAACGATTTTATGGACCAAATAAGAATATTATGTCTTATAAAGATATGTATCTATTAAAACTTATATTTAAATAAAAAATTCTTTTACATTAAGTTAAGGCAGCAGAATTTTACTAAGACTCACATTTTGTCAAATTTCGCGAAAATCGCGGTTAAAAAAATAAAAAAATATTGTTTTTGTTCACTTGCATAATTGCATAATTTCTTCGTGTTAGGGCATATATTAGTAATTTATATATGCCATGATAATAATAATACCATGAAATGACAGAACACCTGAAAATATATAAGTGTCAAAATCAACATAAAACTAATAAAGATAAAATGGTTTTTAAATTAATTTTACTATTTTTTATTTTAACATTTTACATCCACTGAGACCTTAATAGAACACCAAAAAAATTTAATGTGCGATCGAATATTTTTTTGTTTTTTTTTTTTAACTCCGAAAATTAAAACTATTTGATTTTTGCACATATGCTTTATTATGTTCGAGTTTTACGGTCTATAATACTTTCTTAAGTATTTTTTCCTCTATGCAATATTTTGTAATTGCTTTAGGGATTTCCCAGAATATTTTAATCAATTTTTAAGCGAACCAAAATTCTAAGAAACAACTGCAGTCCTTTTCAAACTAAAAATTCTTTGGCTTTTCCCTCTTTATTAAAACATGCATCCATTTATAAGAATTTCAAAAAGTCGTTATAATTCCCAATAGATTGATGGATGACACATTAAGATCAAATTTCTCAAGTCATGCATTTAAAACCAGTTTGATTTATTTAATTTTTTTTTCTTACATTCAAGATAATTCAATTTATGTTAAACAAAAAATTAAAGCGAAAAATAAAAATTAAATACGTGTTATAATAAGCTTTAATAATTGTTTATAAAGGCGATAAGAAATATAAATTATATGACAAGCTTTATACTTTTTTGATCTCAACTTAATAAATTACACAGATCGACAAATTTGAAAAGAGTTCTATAGGCCGAATAGCAACTTATTAAGCGCTGCCTTAAAACGAGTTCCTATTTTTCAAAAACATTTATATCATCGATTTTATTGAAATTTTTATCAAGAATTAAAATTCTTAATGTACCCAAAACCTAAATTCTTGTAAAACAGTGTTAATAAAGTGTATAAATTACACTTAATCAAAACAATTTGTTTAAAATATTGTTAATATTAATAACAAATAAATGGAGTGAATTAAAGTGAACTGATGAAAATTTTTTTTTAAGAAAAGCCAACTGATTGAAATATCAACTGAAAATTTAAATAAATTGTAAACTAATTGCACTTTGAGACACTGGAGAGTGCGCCAGACAATTTACAATCAATTGAGTTTTGATTTGCAAATACTTCAGTTTGCATTTGCGCATAAGGAAATAACAATTTAGAGAATTTAGCGTTAGAGTTAAATTCGATGTTTTAATACTTTTTTCGAAACATTTATAGTAAATTAAAAAAATTAGATAGATATTGGGTTAAAGATAAGAGTACGAAGTCTATGGCTCGGTAGGGAAACCAAGACTGCAGAACGCTTACTGTCGTAAGTTCGCTAAATTGTTTCTGTGGACCAGTTGGTCTGCGCGGACCTTAATAAAAACTGCTTGATAAGCAATTTACAGGGTGATATATTGGTCAATATCCTCCTGACTGAGGAGAGCACCGAGTTTTGCTAGATTATCCGCAATAGTTTAACTGGTACATTGTAACTATATACAAAAAGTTATTCGAGTTTCTTAATGTAGCAAAACTCATCAGCCAACCTGTTTGGCGCATATGGTTTCATCTCCCGATTCTGCAGGTTAAGATTTATGTAAAGATTATTTTTAGCTGTATGTAATCTCCTACATTTTAGGAGATACATTTACGAAAATTTAGTAAATTCAGAATTTTTATATGTTGACCGATTGCGCATGTGAATTTACTTTTAAACCAATCAGCTTTAACCTTATCAAATTATAAATATTCTCTTATTTTCTAATTTCCCCCACTGTGCGTTGTAGCTCATTATTAGAACCATTACGGTCGACTTTTAATTATAAATAATTTTTTATTGATTAAATTTAACAAAAAGTTAAACAGTCTTTTGAAGTGCAGGTTAAAAATATTTGAATCACGTTTCATGTTTTAGCTCAACGAAACAAGCTATTTTAGTAAACGTGATTGCGTTTAAATGACGTTTTATTTCAAGCGTATTTTTCAGTTGTTATAGCTGCAGTAATTATTCCAATAATAGTATTAAATATATACCAATAATAGTATTAATATTTAAATGTATAGTCAACAAACAATTGTTATTTAAAAAAAAAAACTGAAAGATTGGTGTCAGCAAAAAATAAATAAAATTAAATTGTAACAAGCATGAAGTTACTACAGTTGGCCAAGTACGTTTATATGATACCTTAAAAATGGACTGTTTTTTTTCGCAAATTTAAAAATTTTGTGAATGCTTGGAAAAATATATTTCGAATGTTGAAAATTTTGTCATAAAATTTATATTTAAAAGATATTTTTTTTTACTTTTTGAGTTATTTTCGGTGTTCCGTCCATAGACAACCACATAGACTGCGATCATATGTTCTACTAAGCAACAAAAAAATAGAAAAAATAGTAAAAAAAATGTATGACATTTCTTTTATGAAGATGACGTCTCTTAAATGTAGCTTGACGTCTCTAAAATGTATTTTGACAGTTCGTCCTCAGTCTAGCAAAATCAGACCCTAATTATGAACGTCACATAAAAAATATTTTATAATGTTTTTGAAAAAACAATAATTATTTTCAGATTTACAAGAGTTTTGGATTTTTTGAAAGTTAAATATGGCAGATCGATATGCGAAATATCCGAATTTAAACCAATTTCAGAATGTACGATCATGGTACATAGCAACAGATTAAACGTCTACAATATAAAAAGTTAGAGCCAGACGAACTTTATATCGACTAAAGATGGATGTCAAACCAAATACTTCACCTACAGTGGTGTAGGGTATAAAAGCAAAAGAAGAGGAACCAATCAATTTACATAGTTATTTAGTTTCTTTTACAACTTAGTAGTACTTGTGCCAGCAAGTACTTAGATATATTGACGAGCAGTCGTCTACACATTGGCCGGGGTCAGTAACATGAAATTCAATTAACATTTACTTTGTGAAATAAAAAGAAACTACAAATATTATATTTACATACAAACAGAAATTTAGAAGAGCTCAAGAAACAATATCTGTAATAAGCTGGTAATATGAAATTATTTGAAATTTACTATGATTTAAAAATTTCCAATTATTTGGAATAGTTCCAGATTTAAATCGACTTTACAAGAAACTTTAATTTGTTTGATTATGTTTGTTTTTCCTGGAAATGTAAATTTAATCAAAATTGTGTTAAATAAAACTTAAGTGATTTTGTGGGGAATTACATTTGAATAAAATTGATACTCTATATACTTTAAGGGGTGTTCCGAATAAAAATTGTTGTTATACGGAAATTTTTTGAAATATTATAGGTACAAGTTCATCTGATATTAAAATTTTAACATATCCTTCGGCATTTAAAAACTTATCGACTTATTTCGGAAGTCTTTTTTTTCTTCTGTTATCTATGGCTCTATTGCGAGATGTAAGGCATACGTCATTCCAAGAATAGCTTGCTGCTTGCAGCTCCGCATCAATTGACATTCTCCACATTCAAAGGTAATTAAAAGTACCTACACATCCAATAACCTCGTAATCCACATTGATGTGTGTTGACGGATTTGCACCATAGCTCCAGGCTTAATCTTTGTCTTGGAAATATTGATTTCCAGTCCAGTTGCCCAAGAATCAACAGTGATAGCTTTAGTATTTTCTTGTAGGTATCCTAAGGTTTGGCTTAGAATACATAAGTCATCAGCATATTCCAAGTCCTCGAGTTGTTTAAAGGGTGTCCATTGGATACCGCGTCTACCATTCAGAGCCGTGGTCATTATGTTGTCGATGACGTGGATAAAAAGTATAGGTGACAAGATACATCCTTGCGTTACTCCAGTGGTGACTTCGAACAGATCTGACAATTTATCCATGTATAGGATTCGACATTTAAAATCCCCGTACATTGCCCGAATTAAGTTCAGAATTTTCGTTGGTAAACCGGTGTTCGGAATACTCAGGGGTGTCATAGAAACCAATTTTATTGGTATTGGTTTTGAAAACGACAAAAAAATTAAATTGGTGTCATGAATTCCAATATTAATGTTCAAGCTACATTTTCTATTGGTTTTATGTGTCACAGAAAATAATATTATTGGTTTAGTATTGGAAATAAACCAAGCATCTTACAGTTAACAGATTTCATTTCAAAATTGGTATATCAATTTAAAACAAAGGCGTTACTGGCCAACTGGTTCCTTTTTCGATTTAAAGATCCACTAAGAACAGATTTTTGAAAATTTGGACCTGTGGGGGATAAAAAAGGGAAAATTCAATAACGCTATAATTCCCAAACTAAAAACAATAGAACCAAAATTGAAATCGAGTTTAGATCAGTTACAAAAATAATAAAAAATACAACAATAAATAAATAAATAACAGTAGATGTGGTAAGTACTTTTTGAAAAAAGGGGAGAAAAAGAGAAAAAATATTTTTGGTACTTTTTAGCTTTTACTTTCAAATAAAAAGAGATGGGTGAAAAGTTAACATAGCATTTTTTATCATGTAATAAGATTAAAACAAGTTTTGGTATTTTTTGTCTTTGGAATCAATGAACCATATCGACAAACATAAAAAATATTAAAAATGGGGAAAATTGTAAGGCTAGAATATTCTTTGTGTGGAGGTACTGGCGAAGCAAATGCATATCAACATATTTGTTTGCAATTTAATGAATAATGCCTCGTTTATTAGCAACATATAAATCGTATTCGCGAAGTTTTTTTTGCTGAGTTATCTCGAACTACTAAGTCATCTCGAACTGCTGAATCATCTAGACCGGTTGAGTAATCTCGAACGTCATCTCAAACGACTGAACATCCTAAACTGCTGAGTAATTTTGCTAAGAGGTCTACAGTAATCCATAGCAGATGTTAAATTCAGGAAGATACAATCCAAACCATTAGCCCCTTTACATCGGAATCATATTAAGTAGTTCAGATTATTCTTCAGCTTTAACATTGCAGCGAGTAGCTAATGAATAGAATTGCATTAGTTTTTCATAAAAAGAACCTACTCCAAACATTCGAAAAACATTGTTAAATTTGATATTTACAAATTTCGTACTTTCGATTTCGATTGATAAAATGGAAGGAAATATATTAAATGTGGTATGTATTGTGATTTATTATAAAGCACAAAATACGTACTATCAAATTTTATCAGCATTTTACGTAATTTCAAAGGAAAGTTCGAATAAAAATGATTAAGATTTTAATGGTAACAAACAAAACCTGATTCCCTTAAAATTTTGTAACTTCCAAACTGTAGAAAAATCAAAATGCCAATCATTTAAATATTTATGTATAAACAAATTAAATTATTTATAAACTCAAGCAATAGATTTACAGGTATTGGCAAACATTTCTTATTTCTGTTAACATCTAATTTATAATCAAACAAAAATTTCGTATTTCAGGGGTTAATGACATAATTTATGTAAATAAAAAAAATCACGAAATTAAAATAATTTTAAAGAATTTCACTTTTTTCACACAATGTTTTAATACCCTACACAAGTGCTGTTAACGGCATTATAAGTTTGTGCTGTTGTATGTATCACATCGAATTTTTTATTTTTTTTTTTTTTTTTTGAACTAAATTAACAAAAAAAATCCAATCTATAATATGTTTACCCTAGCTCTGATAAATAAGTCAGCTTCACTTGGGACCTCCATACGGCCTCTTTGTGGTACCTGCAAGTGACAGAGATTATCAATACAAATATATCTATATTTTATTATTTCGCCCCTCCCCATTCTTGTAAACCTCTAGAAGACCATGTTTGGATGTATTTGGATCTCCGGAGCTGTTTACAGGAAAAGTAGGTATGCAAAGGTCAGCTTTTCAGACCATCAGACAAGAACACATTACAAAAGTAAAGATTTTGTGTTTCTTAGCATTATTTCAGTTGTGTAGGGTATCATATGACCGTGATTGATCTACTTAAGTATTTTTTTCTTGTTTTTAAGATAAAAAAACACGAATTATAAACATGTTAAATAAATGTTTATTTTTTTATATTGGCTTTAGATATTACCATAAAACAATCGATTATTCTGATCGGTATTTATTCAATATTTTGCAAGTATTTGTTTATAATTTATAGTAATGACTCGTGTCTTAGAATTATACATCCATTTATTAGGAGATAACGAAAGTATCACGTACTATATAACTAGACCTAATACACCTACTATCTGTATTTGTACAATCAAGATTAGATTTCGATTTATCGAAATAAAAGAGTTTAATGATTTTGCAAATAAGCGTTAAGAGGACTTAATAAAAATCATTTCAAGGCAATATTGACCCGTCATTCAAATTTCTATTGACAATATTTATAATGTCTTTATCAACCATTATTTTGCCTTATTTGGCGCAACTCTTAATATACATATTTGTTTATAAATTTGTTTAATTCAATTATTTTTTCTTTATTGCATTACAGATTTTCGAATTCCTTTTCGTGACCATTTAATATCAAAAAAATAATATTAAACTTAAATGATGACAATATCAAGACTGATAACTCAAACTAAATTGAGTTTTATTTTAGTAACCTTATTAATTATTTGTAAGTGGTTTAAAGGGATAAAAAAGACTTATTTATAATAAATCAAATAATATTTTTAGTTCCCCAAACATGGGCGCAGGCGCCTCAAGGTTTATCATTTTCGACACATGATATTACAGTGGTTATAAATGACACCAAAACAGTGGATGTTTATGTAAGGTAATTTTAATTAAAAATTTCTACTAAATTTCCCAAATATTTTCAATTTTAATCAAAAAATATATTGTTAGCGATCCATTAAAAGAAGATGTCATCGTTTTTCTAAAACCCCAACATGATAACATGATCTTAATAGATCCAACTAGATTTGATTTTAAAGCTGGCGTTGTTCGAAATCAAACTGTTACTATTACTGGATTAAAGCTGGGACATTTAGAAGTTACAGCTGATAGTGAACCGAATGAGGAGTGGATGTAAGTATGTATATAAAAAAAATTTATGCTACATGACGATTATTTTTTTTTTTTTTTTTTGTAGTACTTACCATTCACAATTTTTGACATTTCAGTTGACTGAGGTTATTACAATACTATAATTACAGTTACTATAATTAGTAGAACAGAAAATAATTTAGAAAGTAAACATATTATTTATATCATGGAGAAGCTTCATTTTTAGAGGCTTGATTTTTAATTTTCGGGATTGATTGTTTTTGTTGTAACTGCGATATTATTAGGGAATTATTATTAATATCGCAGAATCTGAAGATTAAGATTTTCAAATCGTTTCAATTGCCAAGGGAACGTTTGGTATTGGTTGTTGTTATTCTAACAGCTCTAACATTTACAATTTTATAATTTTGTTTTTATGGGGGATCTGTTTGGAGACTTCTACTGGATGAGACCTCAAATCCTCAGGACTAAGTGAAGTAGGGTTGGCGGTACAGTAGGCGGTATCATGAGGACCCTGACCAAAAGCTGGGCATATGTTGGGGAAGGCACGGTCTATGCGGGACCAAAAGATATTTAATATATTGCTCCATCCCTATCTCAGTTGAGCCAGAACGACTTTTGTTTTCCGCGGAAGGTTCTTTTCTTCTTCTGCTATGGGCTTCTTCTTCTGCCATTCATGCGATAACCTGAGTTGGTGGCGTCTTTATGAATGTTGTTTAATGCTTCCATGTATGAGGTATGATCTAAAGGATCAAGTACATATCTTCGTATGCTATCCTCATACACACGAAGATCTTTCCTGACATGCTTTGGGGAAGATGCTAACTGTGTGATGTTAAAGTTTGAATGATTTCTTCGATGACATCCCAGAAGGAACTGCTGAGATAGCATAATGTTGTGTTCCTTTACTGGAAGGATCTTTGTTTCCTCGTGAAGATGATGTAGTGAGGTTATTTGTAGGCAGACTGTTATAGTTCTTAGGGCTACATTTTGGCAGCATTGAATATTTCTCCACTTAGTATCACTTAGCGGCGCTGACCATACTGGAGCAGCATAATTTGCCACTGACCGACCAATTGCTTTATAGGTAGACAGCAAGGTTTCTTTGTCCATTCCTCAAGTACTGCCGGCTAGTGCTTTAAGGAAGTTGTTTCTACATCGCAATTTATGTGCGACAGTTGTGGCTTGTGCTGAAGAAGTAAAGAGGCTGTCGAGTGTAACTCCCCGGATATTTAGGTGGTGCACTGTCAGAATTGGTCAATCTCGACGCCAAGTTGTAGGCTTACTTCTTTTGTCTAGTAAATAGGGTCGCTGAGGATTTAGTTGGTTGTATCTTCAGGTTACGTTCAGTGAAGAAATTGTGGATGATACCGAGATAACGATTCACCTTACCTCATAGGTCTTCCATATTATGGCCGGTTGCCATTATCGTGCAGTCGTCCGCATATGATATCACTTCAACGCCGTGCTGTGTAGCTGGGAGATTAGAGAGGTAGAAGTTAAACAGGATTGGCGACAAGACTCCGCCTGAAGAACTCCCTGTTTGACTCTACGGTGTTTTGAGCGCTGGTCATTCCTAGCGATAACATATGTGAACCTACTACTATGAGTCCAAAATTAAACAGTTATCGGCTGTATGGATATTCCAAACAAAGCTCCACAAGTCATTAGTTTTGAAGCTCTTCGAAGCAAGTGGTGGCATTTTCTTCCGAAAACTAGAAATGTTTCAAACTTACCATTGGACCAACGCAGAACAGTCAATTCTAATTGTTTCAGGATGACTTTTTTACTGCAAATTTTATTTAGAACACAACTTATACACAAATATAACTTTTCCCAACTGTTAAATTTTAGCATGTATGTATCTTAAAAAAGCAATTATCGATGATAAATATTCATTTGTTTTCTCTTATATCAAAGCATAAAAAACAATAACAATGTTTGTTCACATTTGTTTGCAGCAAAAATTGAAACACAAATTTAAATAAAAAAGCTTGCACGAAATATAACAACACAAAAAAACAAACACTTGTTGCAAAAACAAAAATAAACAAAACTATTAAAAAAAGTGATGCCAAGTCTATTTTAATGTTAAGCAGATTAAGGTGTTGCCAGATGTTACACATTTAATTTTATTGAAAACGGTAGAATAACGTACAAGCTCCAATAGTCAAAAATTTGCTATGAAAAGCTTCAAATTCAAATTTTTAATACAAAATTGCTATTATAAGACTTTCATAGTGTTGTAATTCCTTAATAAAAAGTTTATTTAGAAAACTGAAGTAAATAGCAAATAAGTATGAAAGTGGTATAGTCTCAACTGTTTGATACCCTTCTCCACTGAGTTGAAGTCTGAAGAAATTGTCAATATAAATCTGAGCAAATTTTTCGACAGCGGATCTGATATGGACTCTAGAAACAAAAATAGAGCGATTATTAAGAAACTTACTTTAATAACAAGCCTAGATAGTCCGTCTAACTGATATCGTTAATAACAATTCTGGTGAAGGGTATAAAAATAAATTATATATCCAATTATAACATATTACGAACAGACTTGTATCTTAAAATTTGAAAATCAATCAATCAATCAAGAAAAAGAATTTATAGAAATAATTTATAAAATTGCACATATGCTATATTGATTAACAAATGCTACCATGCTTAACTATTTGCAACAGATTTTGAACTAGGCTTACAATAATAATAATAATAATATAAATAATACTAATTTATAATATTTATTTTTGAATTCCAGCGTAAAAGACATATTTTTGCGCATAGCAATTGCCAATTCTGAAGTTATCATATATATTTCCCTGGTATTTGGTTGGTTATACTTCGCAGCCTGGTCTTTATCATTCTATCCCCAAATATGGACTAATTTTCAACGAAAATCTGTAGTCGGCTTAAATTTTGATTTTATATTCTTAAATTTATTGGGCTTCACCCTCTATTCGATATTCAATTGTGGTCTATATTGGGTACCCGAAATTCAAGCTGAATATGCTAATCGTTATCCTCGTGGACTTAATCCTGTTTTCTTAAATGATGTTGTATTTTCGTTGCATGCCATGTTTGCTACCCTAATAACGATATATCAATGTTTATCTTATGAAGTGAGATTTATTGAAATATTTTAAGTGTATTATTTTTTAAATAATTATTTTTTTCCTTTTTTTTTCTTACAAGCGTTCTGGACAATCTGTATCTAAAATTGGTGGTGGCCTTATAGGTATATTTATTTTGTTTGTGATAATTTCTGCTGGTTTGGCAGGTGGTAATGTTATACATTGGTTGGACTTTTTGTATTATTGCAGTTATGTTAAATTGGCTATATCAATAATAAAATATGTGCCACAGGTATGTTATGTATATCAGTTGAATTTACAATTTTTTTGGTAATTGGGGAGCAAAAATGGCGTTTAATTAAAAATGTGAAATTTATAAAATTTGCTATAGAAAAAACAAATAAGAAAGTGCTATAGTTGGTCCCGACCATACGATTCCCTTCACCGCTAAGGTCAAAGGTGTTCTTCTTCCTGTATAAAGACAAATATATGATAAATTTTGCCATCATTCAAACATTTTCTCAAAACTTAGATATTTAAGCTGTTTCCGTCATTTGGGCTTATATGAGAGCTAGGGTCAAATGTGGACCGATTACCTCGAAATTTACCAAATTGTTACAAAAATTATGTATGCAAAAAATAAACTTAAAATTCTCATTATCTTCAGATTTACTAAACGCTCGCAATTGTGCTGACGTTTGTAACGCATAAAAATATTGGTCTGAGACCCTTTTAGTATACCAATCGACTTATAATCACTCCCTGAGTTGTATTAATGATGTCCGTCCAGCTGCCTGGCCCTTAGCCGGAAATGACAAAAATCTTGAAATTTTGAAAAAATATACTCATAGTATATGTATGTCTCTAAGACTTAAGGAAAACTTGTTTAATTGTTGGTCCATATTTGACCTTAGCAGTGAAGGGTATGACATAGTCGGGCTTGACCGACTATAGCTTTTCTTACTTGTTTATATTTCTAACGGTTAAAACTGTAATACCAAAAGTAATGCCAAGTTACAAAAAAAAAACGGTTAATGTTGCCATATCGTTGCTATCTAATTTAAAGGGAATTTCAGCTACCAATTTTAGTAATTTAAGAAAATTAGATAATTAATCAAATCCTTTTAATTTCCAATTGTAGGCTTTAATGAATTATCGCCGTAAAAGTACGGTAGGATGGAGTATTGGTAATATTTTGCTAGATTTTACTGGCGGGAGCTTAAGTATGTTACAAATGATACTTAATGCTTATAATTATGGTAAATAAATGAATGATTGTGTGTTCTACATCACCATAAAATTTCAAATAATTTTTAAAATTTTTGCAGATGATTGGATATCAATATTTGGTGATCCTACTAAATTCGGTTTGGGTCTATTTTCGGTATTATTCGATGTATTCTTTATGTTGCAGCATTATGTGTTTTATAGGTATGTATTTTTGAAAATTGTTTTAATGTTTTTATAAATGTTTATCTACTTTACTATGGTGGGCTTGTTGTATTGTTTGAAATCATTGATCAAATATTAGTATTAATATATTAATATCATTTTTATATTTCATTTAGCGATTTTTATTGCAATTGTGGTACTTATAAATTGGGAGCAAAAATTGAGATTTATTAAAATCAAATCACAAATTTTAAAATTTACATGTATAAATTAAATCATTTAAGTAAACATATATTTTTTTTATATATAATCATTATTTTAAAATACTCGTATCATAAAAAAATTCTTTTAACAATTTTCATAACTTTTTAACAACTTCATAAAATTTTCTTATGCTTTAAAATTTCTATCTGTGATTTTTTTCTTTAATTTTTATCTATTTTCATTTAACACTGACTTTTGCTATTTTATTCAAATTTTATTTTACTTTTACACCTATAAAATTTTATTTTAAAAGCCACTTTCACAATGCGAAATTCTAGCCTTTTAAAATTTTAATTTAAATTTTGCTTAGAAATTTCAAAAATTTTAAAACTTTTAATCAAGTTTAAATAAAGCTATTAACCCCTTAAGTGGAAATGGCGATTGTAAAAATTTCCTATAAATACCAAAATTTTCAAATAAATTCCTATAAATAGCAAATTTTTGAAAAATTTCCTATAAATAGCTAATTTTCGAAAAAATTTCTATAAATAGCAAATTTTTGAAAAAATTCCTATAAATAGCAATCGAAAAACTTCCTATAGATGACTAATTTTCGAACCATTTCCTACAAATAGCCAATTTTCGAAAAATTTTCTATAAATAGTAAATTTTTTAAAATTTTCCTCTTAATAGCAAATTTTCAAAAAAATTCCTATAAATAGCAAATTTTCGAAAAAATTTCCTATAAATAGCAAATTTTCAAAAAATTTTCTATAAATAGCAAATTTTCGAAAAATTTCCTATAAATAGCAAATTTTCGAAAAATTTCCTATAAATAGCAAATTTTCGAAAAATTTCCTATAAATAGCAAATTTTCGAAAAATTTCCTATAAATAGCAAATTTTCGAAAAATTTCCTATAAATAACAAATTTTCGAAAAATTTCCTATAAATAGCAAATTTTCGAAAAATTTCCTATAAATAGCAAATTTTCGAAAAATTTCCTATAAATAGCAGTATGGGAACACAATTTGATGAGTTTTGGGTAACTTGGGAATGGTTTAGGTAGTTTCGTTATCGTACGAGAACACAACTATTATTTATTGAAATAATGAAAGAGTTACTGAATTTAAAATGTTTCGGATTCTATAGAACCTACTAAAACCATTTAGATCGGAATTAAACTACGGATTGGTTTCAATTCCGTATGGAATTTGTGGCATGACTGATAGTTTGGGCTAGAGGCGTAGTTTCATTTTCAACGGCTTAAACCTAATTAAAATACTGAAACACATGCCGTTGAATTTGGGTAACTTCCTTACATTTACGTTACGTTTCGAAAAAAAACTATTGTGAACAGAACCAAAATATTAATGGACATTGCTAGCATTGTGAACGAGGCTTAAATTTACTTTTACTATTTGAAATTTTTTATTTAAATTACCTTTTTATTTTTCCAAAAACTAAAATTTTTTTAGAGACTCTAGACAAATTTCAAAATCCAGCGAAACTGTGGAATCTGTAGTAACACCTTCTTCAATACCCTCTACTGTTTCTATTAGAGATACTGATCAAAAAGATAATGTTTAGCTATAAAAAACAGACAAAAAAAAGAATTTAGTTTTTTAGTAATTACGTATTTTGTATGTAAATTTTATAATAATTTTTATGTAAATTAAACTATTTTTTGTATTTCACAAACATGTTTTTATTTATAACTTTTTGTACAATATAAACATTAATTAGAGCCTATTACTCTGACGTAAACAAATAAAATCATTGACATTTGTTAGTGACTGAACTAACGTAAACGTAATGTAATGTTTTTTTTTAGAATATCGTAAAAGTGACAGTTCTGTTACTTACTTTTCCTATTTTGATGCAACTTTAAATTGAAGTAGGTCCAGTATTTCATTATGAAATGACTTTTTCTTCATATTTGGTTTACATTTATATTTGGAATGATGCGCCTTTTCCTATTTCCTGAGACTCTAGTAAAAAAGAAAACTGAAAAAACAAGCTGGTTTTTGTCAAAACACATGCCCATTAACAGTTTCCGATGATATGTTATGTCACCAAAATATTTAGCACTCAATGTCATTCTATCGGAATTGGATCATAAAAGCCATTATCAAATGACAACCTCCGATAGCATAAGTTAATATGCATGCAATAAATTTCCCAACTAACAAGCTAGTGCAAAGACATGTAGCGCTTGCACCAACGATGCAGATGATTTAACACCGGCGTTTTATAGAGAATAATTTTAGTTCTTACAGAGAGGGCTTTATTTCTTATCTGTCCAATTCTAGTAGACTGTCTGTTTGTGATTCTTTGACAACTAGAAACATTTTCATTGATTCCTTCTCGACACTAGAAATTGCGGTAGTGGCCTCACGCAATGTCTTGAACACCTCCGTTCGTATCATTCTGTCAAAAACAGCTTTTCTGTCAACGAACAGATGGTACATATGTGTCTTTTTTTAGGTTTGACGTAATGAAAAGATCTGGTTTGTGGTAGATTTAGCTGGTCTAAAGCCACATTGGTTTGTCCCGATTATTTCGTTTACTTTGAATTTTAGCCTTTCACACAGTATAGTCGCTTTGATCGAAAAGATACATGGTCTTTTGCATTGTCAAAAAGGATAGATCCATTGACCACCCAGCATTATTATAGCATTCAATATAGAAACCTATCGAACGACCCTCTGAGGTAAAACTGATTTTTTATTCGAGTGACAAGGGATGACTAGCATATCATGACTATCGGTATTCGTCATTCCATCTTAATAAAATACAATAATCTAGCAAATATCGAATTAATGGAACAGGACACCAAAAACTGCTAATACTTACCGAGTATTGGTAGTCATCACGATCCAGCACACAAGTACAGGTCTTCGAAGGCTACAAGAGGCCACAGAAACAGGTAGAGCCACATTTATGGTGCAGGACACTTTGGCACGACAAATCTCTCTATGGGCTAGTGTATATTAAACATGAGCTACAATTTGCACCTCAAAGAAATATTGTGCAGAACAAAATATTTAGTTTGATTTAATCAGTCTCGGAGTTTAGC
The DNA here is from genome assembly GCA_933228675.1 of Stomorhina lunata. Classification (NCBI taxonomy): domain Eukaryota; kingdom Metazoa; phylum Arthropoda; class Insecta; order Diptera; family Rhiniidae; genus Stomorhina; species Stomorhina lunata. Next base: position 130,013,267 of record OW121740.1, read on the forward strand.
TATAGACGCATTTGTTTCCAAATAGAAAGACTCTTAGTGGATATGTAAAGCTTTGTCTACATCTCTAATTCCGTATCGTGGAATATTCTTCAGTTATCCATGACTCTCAGTGGAGCATAGGGCCTCAACCATCCTTCTATATCGGACTCTTTTGCGTGATGTAAGGCATACGTCATTCCAAGAATAGCTTGCTGCTTGCAGCTCCACATCAATTGACCTTCTTCACGTTCTAGCAGGTGCACCAACACGACGGCCTCTTCCTTGTAGATTCCAGGGAAGCGCTTGTCGAGCAATGTTGGTATTTGGCCTATCTACCGCCATTTCCGTTGACATACTTCTATAGAAGCAGGGATTTGATTTGTCACGTTAAGTAGATCTTCTTTTCTTATGCGGTTCGGCCACCATATACTAAGGATTTGCCATAAGCATTTGTTTGTAAAGTTTTGCAGGCGATGGCATTTGTAAGTTTCCAAGTTTTGAAGCCGTAATACAGGATGGACTTTCGAGTTGTATATTCGTAACTTAGGTTAGGTTGAAAAGATATTCGTAACTTAGGTTAGGTTGAAAAGATAGCGGGAAGAGAAAGAGAGAGAAGAGTGAAGGGAGAAGTTTATAGAAAGTGTTAGAGATAGAGTCGTAGAGAAGAGAAGTGTTGTAAAAAACGCTACCCTAGGGAAAGAGACCCATCTAACTAAGCCATCTGAGTCCCAGCATAAAACCTACAACGTCAGTCAGTTCGCACTGTTGTATGTCATCTAGTTCCTTATGTAATCTGTTACCTAGAAACTTAAGTCTCTGGTTTTGGAGCATAGGACAGTGACAGAGGATGTGCTCGACCCTTTCGGACGAGTCCGCGTCTAAGCATAGTCTGCAAATGTCCTAAATTGCTCCATACTATTTATTACGTCTGGAATTCAAGGCGCATTGGCCAGTTAGAAAACCTATGCATTTCCTAAGACTGGTTCTGCTAAGAAATAGCAAAAGCTTGGTCTTGTGTATATTTGAGTCGGGCCATAAGGTCCTAGATATTGTGCAAGTGGCCAAATTATGCCAGTTCTTAGCTGTTTTCTCACCGATCCAAGACTTAATGCCCATAAAAAGGTGACATATAGGTGGAGCTATCTCTGTCACCGAAAGCATCAGTTCCTGACTCGAGCCAAGTCTAGATATTTTGTCAGCAGTTTCGTTGCCTTCGATGTCGCAATGACCAGGAACCCAGCAAAGTCTCACCCTATATGTATCAGCCAAGCTGATGATAGCTAATCTACATGACTTGACTAGTTTGGAGGTAAACTACATCATTCCAGGGCTTTTAGAGCAGTGTGACTGTCAACATAGATTGTCACCTCGCTGTCTACAGGAATTTTGTATGAAATAATTTCAGTGGCTTTCAGAATGGCAAAGATTTCTGCCTAAAAAACACTGCACTCATCTCTAAGCCTGTAGGATTTCCTAATGTTCTGATTCTTTAAGAAGACACCAGCACCGGTGCCGATTTCCATTTTAGAACTTATGCAGGCTTCGTAACTTGGTTGTTGTTGATATTTGCCGAGATTTCCAAATAGCTCGAAGACATCTGTTAAGGCAGTTATTGGCTTAAATATATGGAAGAGGAAATATTGACTTCTATTAAAGTATTTTTGATATTAAACACTTTTTTGCCTCTTCTTGACTTTTTTTATTTGGTTCATAGTCGGTATTGAATATAGGCTCTCGTTATATTTTAACAAATGTTTATTATTAGAGTTAGACAGTAGAACTACTTCAATAATAAGTTAATGTATTAGCTTATTCGTTACACATGCGTTTACGTTAGAGTAATTCTAGCTTAATTTATTACTTATGTATGTATTTGGTAAATTTAGGTAATTTGTAAATTATTTAATGTTGCTTTTTTATTTAAAAATATGTATTTTTTTCTTAATTTAGTTTAATATATGTTTGTGTTTTTCTGTAGCACCTAGCGCACCTTCAGCCTATAGCCAGTATCTAAAGAACTGGCTTAAAAAATATGCATATATATCAATTTACTGTAAAGTTTGTATTACACAAATTAGCACTGGCTTTCGGTTTCCACAAATTAAATTTTGTTTTATTTAAATTATTATTATTAACTCAAACAAACTTTGACCTAATTTAGCCTTAGCAGACGTGCCACCTATTCCTGTCACTGCCCCAAATTTTGCAAAATTTTAAAAAAAGCTAATTGTAACTGTGTTAAAATTGGCCAAAACTTAAATAGTAATAATATTAGACTTAAAACATCATCACCCAATAGAGATAAAAATGACAAAAGCCAAGTATCGCATGCTCAAATTGTTTACGAAAAAATTTTATAAATAAAAGTATTTTTTTTTTTTGATATATTAACTAAAAATTGTTTAAATATTTGACTATATCATTTAAGGTAAAGTAGTTTAGAATAAGTAGAAAACAACATTTTTCTCTCTGTGTTTTGTTTTTTTATATTCTTATAAAAAAAAGCCTACTTTTAGGCATTTTATTTAGAATCAATTTGTTTCCGTTTAATTTTCAGCAACCGCCAACCTTATGAATTATTGCCCGGTGATGATAATGCCAATATGAGAAATGTTCAAAATCCAGAAAATGTAAGTCACGTCAATTCGGTTAATCGAAATCCAGTCGCAAATATTTAATTAAACATCCAGTATTTCTATATTTTATTTAATCTTATATAAATGCAAAAAAAAATTGTACTACAAATTTAAAAATAATAATAATAATGATATTAAACGTCTTATTTAATTTCACTGCATTACTAAGGAAATTTAAGCTAATTTCAAATATTTGAGTATAAAACCTTTAAGGTACAATATTCCATGGCACATAGCTACCAGCAGGAGGTTGATCGATCTGTAAAGAAGAAAATGTAAATAATTGTTCTAAAATAAATATTTGTTAGACTTTTTTATTTTTGACTATTATTGTACTAGCGACATTATTAACACTGATTTGTCCTATTACAGGATGGCTACTCAGTTAGTATTGCCAATTAGCACCTGAAATTACATTTTAGTTGAACTATTTTTGTATATGTTATGTTCCCTTTGTTTTAGGGCTATGGACCTAACAATTATATATCGTCTGATATAACTCCTCACTACTTAATAGATCCTTGTTGTAACAAAACTCTTTTAAATATTGATGGAAGGCACTCATTAAGTGTATTTGATGTGCGTACAATTCTGGGAGCCAAAATGGACTCCGATCATTATCTTGTTGCAGCCAAGGTAAGAAAATGCCTGAGTGTGTCGCGAAACATGCAGACTGAAGCGCAAAGAAAATTTAACATCACCAAGCTACAATGCCATCAAATTGCCACCGATTACTCGCAACGAACAACTCAATTACTCGAAACCCTCTTCCTAAAAACTCTTGGTATGACGCGGAGACGCCGAGATGTGACTGCTGCGAAAAATGCAGCCTACAGGTCAAGTAGTTACTCGTCGAACTCTAGAAAGATATCGAAAGAGAAGGAGGGAAGAGAAACGCCTATTCCGAAGAAAAAAATAGAGTAGTGGAGAGACGTGTGTTGGAGGAAATTGAGATATGTAAGAGTCGTAATGAAGTGCGTGGACCGTATAGCAGGTTAGTCATCCTCCTAGCATACCAGAGGTCCCAAGTTCGATCCCCGGCCAGACACACTTGAAACAAAAGATTTCAAAAAAGCGGCGGTTCACCTTATAACTCAGCTAGCCACTGGTTGCGGGTGCCGATGGTTTGCCAGCAGAGCTTTTTAAGACCGGAGTTGATAAAGCGGATGTCCTAACTTATAGAAGCCATATGATCAGAAGAACGCATGCCAGACGATTGGAATCTCAGTGTCCTTTGTACAGTGCACAAAACAAAAGATAAAACTCAATTGCATATAAGATTCTATAGACCAAACTGTGTGAAAGGCTTAAGCCCAAAATTAACGCAATAATTGCGACGTACCAATGTGGCTTTAGACCAGGTAAACAAATTGAAAAACAAATTGATACGTATCATCTTTTTGTTGACTACAAAGTAGCACTTGACAGCCCAATACGGAAAAAGGTCTTTGAAGCAATGTCTGAGTTCGGAATCCCTAAGATGCTACTAAAGTAATGCAGGATGATACTAACTAATACAACATCATCTGATAAGATAGGTAAGAACCTATAAGAGGTTTCATAACTAAACGAGGATTCGGACAAGGTGATAGCCTATCCTGCGATCTCTTCAATATTGTGTTAGAGAAAATCTTGCGAGGTGCACCACTTAATAAAACTGTTATAATTTTCAATAGAAAACATATGCTACTCGCGTTTGCCGATGACATTGATATTCTGGGACGTACTTTGCGCGAGGTAAGTGCCGCATTTTCCAGTATCGAAAAGCAATCAAAGAAAATGGGTCTAGCTTTCAATGAATCAAAGTAGAGAGACCACTAGAATATGTCCCTGAAGAACTGTAGCTTCCAACGATATATGCTTAGAAATCAAATGTAGAATCATACTTGCCAATCGATGCTATTTTGGTCTAAGCAAACAGCTAAGAAATAAAATCCTCTCCGTAAGAACTAAAATTACGGTCTATAAAGCTATCCTTGGAGTGTTTAAGATGAAAATTCTACGAAGAATCTTTGGAGCAGTCTGCGTCAACAATGAGTATCGACATCGAATGAGCCATGAGCTGTAAAAGTTATACGCTGGCATAGACATAGTGAAACGCACTAAGCACAGCGGCTGTTGTGCGAATGGATAAAAATAATCCGGCAAGAAAAGTGTTCGATAATGATCCTGAGGGAAATCGTAGAAGAGGACGTCCAAAACATCGATGGGAAGACCAAGTAGAAAAAAATCTTTCAAAACTTGGCCTACGAAATTGGAGAATATGCGCACAAGATAGAAGCGCATGGAATTCTAAAATATGCTCGGCCTTTGACCTAAACAGGTTGTAACTTCTTAGAATATATGAAGACCCAACAAAATATTATTGGTTTTTAAAACTTCATGGCAACGCCGTCTGATATTACTTCCCACTACAGATCCTTGTAAGAATTAAAATAATTCCTAAACCCTGACCTTAACAGATAGCGTTTAGTTTTAGAAATAAACTCGTCTTTAGCTTACTCCCGAGTGACGGCCCTGTCTGTTTCTCTAAATTGTTTGCATCCATATTTCTTTGATTTCTCTTACCAAATTCGTAAATTCATCCTGACAAGCCATGCGAATGCGAGCCGAAGTAGCTGGCGATTCCAACTTGAAATCCTTGCTCATACCATTTGCGTCACGAGCAGATGTAATCGCTTCCTTAATAGCAAAGAACACCGTACTTCCAATAAATAAAGGAGGTTCACCGACAGCCTTTAAAGAAAACATCGAAATTAGTAAAAACCAAAGTTAGCTTCTATTAAATATTAATTCTTACCTTAGAAGAGTAAACAGCACGAGGATTCGGAGCACCAGTCAAAATTGTTACATTAAATTCTCCTGGTATATCAGCGAAGCCCGGCAGTTTGTACATGCCAGGACCACGAGAGTACAAAACACCCTGAGGTGAGTATATTAATTCTTCCATTGTGTATAAACCATAACCCTGCATAAAAGCACCTTCAATTTGACCAATATCTATGGCCGGATTTAGACTAGAGCCAATATCCATAACAATATCTGTGCTTAATACCTGATGATCTCCGGTCAGACAATCTATTTCCACAACTGAAACACCAACACCGTTGGTAAAGTAGTTATACATTAAGGCACTTGGATTATTGCTGGGATCATAGCCGATATCGGGCATTTTATAAAAACCGGTTGCTGAGAGGCTAACACGCTCAAAGTAGGCTTTATTTATCCATTCTGCCCAAGTGCCATTGGGATTGGCTTCCTTTAACGGAGCCAAACGTTTGTTTAACTTTTCACAAGCATCCAAAACGGCCATGCCATTAAGATCGGATCCAGAACTAGCAGCCGTTGGAGATGTATTGGGTACTTTATCAGTAGCAGTCTCGGAGATGTGTATGTATTCCTGGGGTATTTGTAAGGCACGAGCACAACATTGTATCATTTTTGTATGTAAACCTTGTCCGATTTCCACGCCACCATGTGATAGTAGCACCGATCCATCAGAATAAATATTTATTAAAGCACCTGCTTGATTAAGATGAGGTACCCCAAAGGCTATGCCATATTTTGTGGGTACCAAAGATATGCCACGCTTACGCCAACGATGCTGACGGTTAAATTCTTCAATCTCTTGTTTTTTCCTATAATAATTCGATTGTTTCAAACAATCCTGGAAACATCTATCAATAGGAAAATTGTCTAACTTTTGTTGATAATGAGTTATATCTCCTTCTTTGTAAAAGTTTAATTTCATTATCTCCAGATAATCCTTGCCCAATATACGAGCTATATCACGCACGATATGTTCTCCCGCAAACATGCCTTGAGGTCCACCAAAACCGCGAAAAGCTGTATTAGATGGTAAATTTGTTTTACAAACCCAACCTCCCACTTTGATGTTGGGTATTTTATAGCAATTTTCAAAATGATACATGGCTCTTTGCATTACCGAAAAGGATAGATCCATGGACCAGCCAGCATTATTATAGCATTCAATATAACAGCCCGTCAAACGACCGTCAGAGGTAAAAGCGATTTTGTATTTGAACAAAAAGGGATGACGAGTACCGGTAGTCATCATATCTTCATCACGATCGAGCATACAGCGTATGGGTCTTCGAAGGCGATAACAGGCTAGTGAAACAGGTAGAGCTACATTTATAGAACGGGACTCTTTGCCACCAAAACCGCCACCCAAACGTTTGGCACGACAGACTACACGATGGGCTGGTGTAGATAAAACATGAGCCACAAGTTTTTGCACCTCCGAGGGATGTTGTGTAGAACAAAACAGCTCTATTTCATCAGAGTCTCGGGGTATAGCTAAAGAGGCATTTGTTTCCAAATAGAAATGCTCCTGACCGCCCATGCGACAAGACCCTTCGTAGATATGTTCAGCTTCCTGGAAAGCTTTCTCTACATCACCTATTTCCGTAAAACAAGGATAGCCTGGAAAATATGATTTATGCTCTATAGCCTGTTCAATAGTTATGATTACCGGCTTTATGTCCTCATATTCAATTTTCACTTTACGAGCTGCTCTTTGAGCTAAGGTTTGATTTTCGGCTACTATAGCAGCAACGACTTGACCTTGGCAGTAGACCACTTCTGAAGCAAAAACTGTTTCGTCATGAAATACTGGGCCTACTTCATTTTCATGTTGTGTCAAGTCTTTGCTGGAGAAAAAAGCATGAACACCTGGCATTGCTAGAGCTTCGGAAGCATCAATGCTCACTATTTTGGCATGAGCTCTAGTGCTTAACACCAATGCTAAGTAAAGCTCATCTTCCATGCGTGGTATATCATCACAGTATATGGCTTCACCAGTAACCTGCTTTAGGGCAGATGCATGTAATTTAGGTCGGCCAATTGGATCACAATCGGATTGTTTATTGGAGACCTTTTCGAAAAGTTGGGAACTTTTTAATGCGGGGGTATGAAAGACTTCAGAACCACTTAGTTCTTCCTGGGGTAAAGAATCCTCTGGTAAAATACCAGACTTCATTAATTGTTGTGTAATGTTTAAATAAGCCTTGAAGAACAAGCTTACCACCAAGGATCGACGATAGGCTATCATTCCTCCAGGAGCTGAAGGAGCTAAAGGTAACTCAGCACATAGGTTCTCCACAACACGCTCCATAAGCACTTTATTCCACTGTTGTTTAACCATAATATCCGCAGAACGGGTGGCCATTACTGTGGTAGGAGCCATACCACCAAAAGCCATATACACCTTATCCACTGTTATGGATTTCGGATCAATAAATATATTGATGGCAGCATTTACTACAGCAATATCATCGTCTCTACGTTTGGCTTGTTTAAAAGCTACAACATATTGATGTTCCAATGTTTTGGGAAAATATAGACCAACCAAAATTTCTGTAGGCTCTATAACATTTTTACGATAACCCGTAAAAAAGCCGGAGGCCATACAAACTTCTCTATATTTAATTTCTCCATCAGCAAACTTGGCCACTTTCAATTTAACAGCGCCCGCCATTAATACAGGATTCATATCCGATATTGGACTACCCGTCATAATGTTTCCACCCAATGAAGCCACATTTCGAATTTGTTTACCCGCAAAGTAATGCAACATATTTACGGCACATTGGAAAAATCTTGTTTGATGTTCAGGCAACTTTTCAATTCTTTCTCGCAAAATTCTATCAATCTCCATTAGGCTAACAGAAGCACCAAAATAAATATTTTCCTCAGTTTCTTGGATATCAATCATTTCTTTAACTCTCGTGGGATTCACCAAAACAGGATATAGGAAATGTTTAAATTTTACCTCGACGCCTATTTCAGTATTACCCACTACCAGTTTGGCTTCGGGAAATTGTGATTTTATCTTAAGTAAATCTTCTAAGCTACCTGGTCTATACCAAGTAACATGTTCTCCTTTATAAACTAAAGTTTGCGAAGCCCATTCCTTATTGAGCTGTAGCTCGGGAGGAAATATTGGTTCTTGGCTCGGATCAAAAGGTACCCATTCACTTTTCTCAAACAACTTATCATCAACTAACACACCATTTTCCTTATCCTCTCCACATTTATTGCCATTGACTTTGCAGCATTTCTCACCCATAGCGCAGCCAAACTCTTTGGTAAAGGTTTTATAACCCTCTAAAATCGGTCTATAGCCCGTGCAACGACATAGATTACCCTGGAAAGCAATTTCCAAATCTTTCATTGTGGGTTGAGGTAAACTTCTTAGCAGTGCATACATGGACATGACAATGCCAGGGGTACAGAAGCCACATTGACTACCGTGTGCTTTAGCCAAACGCTCCTGTACCGGATGCAAACGGGTTCGTGTACTGCCAATACCCTCGACGGTTGTCACGGCACATCCATGCATAGCACAAACGGGTGTAAGGCAGGCATTTACAGCTAAATGTTTAATTTGATTCGTTAGCGAATCAATACGTGAAATCATAACAGTACAAGCACCACATCCTCCTTCACCGCAACCCAATTTGGTACCGCAAAGTCTTAGTTTCTCACGCAAGTATGTTAAAAGAGTGCATTCTGGATCGGGATTAGTGTCAATGACCTGGGGGAATAAGCCAAAAAGAACAATTTAAAATTAAAATTCTTAACAAGAAAAAAAATCTTAATAAAAAAAGTTATATAAATACCCTTCACTTCTGAGGTCAAATATGGACCAATAACTTTAGAAGTTTTTCTTAAATCTAAGGGACATATACAGTATTAACTTTTTTTTAATTTCGAGATTTATGTCATTTAAGGCAGAGGGTCTGATATTAGAGCTAGGGTCAATTGTGGATAGATTGTTCCAAAATTTTGGCAATCGGTTCATATTTTCAAAATACCTATAGAGGTAAGTTATTTTGTGTATAGAGTTAACGCTAAAGTATATATATATATATATATATATATATATATATATATATATATATATATACATATATATATATATATATATATATATATATATATATATATATATATATATATATATATATATATATATATATATATATATATATATATATATGTGTATAGTTCCCACACAACATTCCAATTGGAACAAGGGGTATTTCTCTCAGACAATGAGCTACATCCGATTCTATTTTTAGACTTATTGAAAGGGACCTACTTTTTAACTCCGGCTCCGAACGGCAAATGCATTAGTTAGAGAAGTTTCACATAGTCTAATACTCAAAAAACAGTGGCTGGCTAAGTTATGAGGTGAACCGCCAATTTCTTAAAAAAAAATTGGGTCTGACCGGGCATCGCACTTGCGACCTCTGGTATGCTAGGCGGATGACTAACCTGCTATACCACAACGGTTGATGAATGCACCCACCTTTTAGTATACCAATAGACTTAGAATCACTTTCTGAGTCGATTTAGCGATGTCAGTCCGTACATCTGGCTGGCCGGCTGGCTGGACCGCCATGTGAACCACGTAATCAAAGTACAGGTCGCATTTCTAAAGATAATTTGATGACATTTGGCACAGATAATTCTTTTTGATAGTGGGACTATGGCTATTCGTCAAAATCGGTCCATTATTTATAGTACCTCCCATAGGTCCCACTTCCCGGAACTGAATTTTTTTGGCCACAAATATCAATATTTTTTCATGAAATTTAAAACAAATACTGCTTATCTAAACCAAAATCACTGTTCCAAATTTCGTTGAAATTGGTCCACATTTGACCATAGCTCCCATACAAACTCTTGTATTAAAACGTACTAAATGAGACAAATATCACTAAAGCGCTCTAGTAAATTTGAAGATAATGACAATTTTAAGTTAATTTTTTGCACACATAATTTTTGTAAAACCTGTAATCAATTTTCTAAATTTCGGTTCAGATTTGACCCTGACTCTCATATAAGTTTAAATTACGTAAACAGCTTAAATATATAGGTCTTGAGAAAGTGTTTGTATGATGACAAAATTTAGCAAATATTTGTCTTTATACAAGAAAAATAACAGCTTTGACCTTAGTGGAGAAGGGTATCGTATGGTCGGGGTTGACCGACTATAAAACTTTCTTAATTGTTCAAATTTTAATTTTAAAAAAGAATAATAATAACAAGGGTGTTGTGTTAAATTTAGAAACATATCTCATATATCTTACCGGGTATGGTTTTTTCATTAATGAGTTGTTAAATACTTTTTGTTTAGATTAATATTTAGTTAGAAGATGTTGATAGTAATACGACAGGTCCATATATTTTGTTGGAAGTTCCTAATGCATCTACCGTATATAAAGACGGAATATTGGTACAATCTTAATATGCTGAGAATTATAGCCAAATGTTGACCGATTGTAACAAAATTGTAAATACTGGCTGGTATTTATATAAAGCTTATTCTTGCAAAATTTAGTGGCTGTCATAGTTTCTAATTTAATAGCTTTTAACTGGCCTTTGCTACATTTTTTTGGTTTCCGGGAGTGTTTTTTATATGAAAGCTATAGTCAAATATGGACCGATTCCTATAAAATTTGATATACTGACCAATAGTTGCATAAAACTTCTCTATTCGAAATTTACTCGTCATAGCTATTACAATTCTATTCAATTTATCAGCATTAATGTGTTTACCGTGGCGGGGTTATATGGGAGCTTTAACTAAATGTAAACCGATTTCGCCCATTTTCAATACTCAACTTCTATAACATATTAAAAATACTTTTGTAAAATTTTATCTCTCTAGCTCTTATAGTTAAGGAGCTATCGCGCTTTTATCTGACGGACAGACAGACATAAACCCCCTTTTCTGTTTGTATTTTTGTGTTTCCGTAAGTTTTTTATATGGGAGCTATGGTCAAATGGTGACCGATTATACACAAGACTTCCTTGTGCTAAATTTAGTGGTAATATCCGTTATAGTTTTACATTTATTGGCATTTAAGTGTATTTTAGGTGAAACTTAGGCTGTTTTCATAAATGTTTTGTATGGGAGCTATGGCTAAATGTGAACTGATTTTAATGAAATTTTATATGCTGCCTAGGACTTATGTAAAACTTCACCAAATTTTATCATCATAGCTATTATAGTTTATTTATTAGCAAATAAGTGATTAGAAAAGGTGATATCAATACGAAAATTGTCTCATAAATAATGTTTTTACTAAGTTTCAGTTAGCTAGCTGCTTTCGTTTAGGAGTTATCGTGATTTCAACGGAAAGACAGACGGACGGACATCGCTCGTCTTAGAATTTCATGAAGACTCAGAATATATATCGCTTTTGGTTCTTGAGCCAATATTAAGGAAATTACAAACGGAATAACAATCTCAATATACCCCCATTCTTTATGATGGTGGGTATAACTACCTAGCGCTTTGTCAAAATCCGATTATCCAACCGCTAAGAGTTGCCGCTGCGTCGTTTTGGTTTGCTTCATACAAATTGCATGTGCATGAGACATTTTGGCATTAAAACAACGCCCAACGCCCTTATTTAGGTTCGTCTGTAAGAGGTCTAACTGCAATACATCTATGCGTTACATCAGCACACACCCATTGTAAACTTTCCACCTATGGTGGTGAAGGGTATAAATAGTTGAACAAAACTGACAAAGTGTGTTAATTCAAAAATTTGCCTTGTTCTAAATATTCTGGTAATATGTACGTCATATAAAAAGGGGGTCTATAAGCTGATAAGATATTTGTTTATTTTTAACGATTTTTTCTTTGACTATTATTTTGAGGTTACAAAAAAAGGTTATAGTTTTCAATTGGTTTTTTCAAATTTAATCTGAAATTTATGAATGCAATTATTAATTTGCAAAACATAAATTATTGATAAGTCAAGTAAGTAATGAATGAAATATATACAAGTATTATGAAATAATTGCTAAGGGAAATCAATTGGTTGATGCATAAAAAGACAACAAGTCATTTTCCACTATATATAACGTAACAGACATACTATAGGGCAATTTTAGGGTTAGGGAGTAAATTGGCTGTCAAATGATAAAATGTCAAGAATATTTTTTGACATTTATTTAGTAAAAGTTAGAAACGTTACATTGACGATATAAACGAAGCTTTGTTGCAAAATGTAGCTAAAGTTTTGTGAAAATAGAAAAAGCCTACCTCCGTGGTAAAGCAGGTTAGTCATCCGCCTAGCATACCAGAGGTCCCAAGTTCGATCCCCGGCCAGACCCACTTGAAAAAAATAAATTTTCTAAAAAAATCGGTTCACTTTATAACTCAGTCAGCCCCTGGTTATTGAGTATTAGGCTATGTAAAACTTCTCATAACTAATGCATTTGCCGTTAGGAGCAGCAGTTAAAACGTATTTCCCTTTTAAAGAGTCTAAAAACAGAATTGGATGCAGTTCATTGTCTGAGAGAAAAGTAACCCTTTTGTATGCATGTGAGATAATAGAGATAGCCATTTGCCCGAAGTCATTTTCCATTATAAATTCTCATATTTCTACTTTATATTTTTTATCAATAAAGCAAAAATTATTTTTTTTTTCCTAACTTCAGATTTGTCCACCCTTTATATCTACCCAAGTCAAAGTTTTAGGAAACCCAAATGTTAATGATTTTCTAGGAAAATATTCAGCTCATCGGTTTATTGTAATCGCAAAAAATTCACGGTAATTTATTCCAAATAAATTCAACTCAAATGCAAAATATTGAAAACAAAACACGTTGAGTTTAAATTCTGACCATAATAACAATCATTACACCGAGATAAGGATTATCTAATCAAAATGTAACTCATACAGGGGCTACATTTAGAGAAGACATTTGAATTAAAACAGTAAACAAGTAAGAGTGTTATATTCGGCTGTGCCGAATTTTATATTTATACCCACCATCAAAATGTGTTAAATTTAGAAACATATCTTACATATCTACGAGGGTGCAGCTAATTCAAAGTGTGGATCAAATTCGAAAAAATTTGTTACAATATTTGGACTAAATTCGGATGCAGTAGCTTTGTAATTTAACATTGGAAAGTATCTAAGTGGTTTCCTTAGTATTTACTTGGCACAAAATGTAGTCTTATTACCGGGAATAGTTTTACATTAATAAGCTGTTAAATACTTGGTATTGTTGGTAAAATATTTGGAATAACTTTGGTTGTGGTAGCTTTATAGTTAATTTGAACAAAATTCGTTATCGTAACCGGGTATGGTTTTACATTAATAAGATGTTAAATACTCGTTTAGCTTAATATTTAGTAAGAATAAAAATGTTGATAGTAATACGACAGATCCATATATTTTGTTAAGAGTTCCTATATATAAAAAGGGGATGTTATATTTAGATAAGAACTACAGCTGTTGACCGATTGTGACAAAATTTTACACACTGGCTGGTATTTATATATAGCTTATTCTTGCAAAATTTCTAATTCAATAGCTTTTAACTGGCCTTTGCTACATTTTTTTTTTTTTTGGATTTCGGGAGTGTTTTTTATATGAAAGCTATAGCCAAATGTGGACCGATTCCTATAAAATTAGATATACTGACCAACAGTTGCATAAAACTTCTCTATTCTAAATTTAGTCGTCATAACTATTGCAATTGTATTCAATTTATCAGCATTAATGTGTTTCCCGGATCGGGGTTATATGCGAGCTCCAACTAAATGTGAACCGATTTAGTCCATTTTCAATACACAACTTTTTCAAGATATAGAAAATACTTACGTAAAATTTTGTCGCTTTAGCCCTTTTCGTTAAGGCGCTATCGCGTTTTTATCTGACGGATAAAAGGACATAAACCCCTTTTCTTTTTGTATTTTTGTGTTTCCGTAAGTTTTCTATATGGGTGCTATGCTCAAATGGTGACCGATTGCGACAAAAATTTGCACACTGGCTGGTATTGACATAAGACTTCCTTTTGCTACATTTAGTGGTTATATCTGTTATATTTTTAGATTTATTGGCATTTAAGTGTATTTTAGGTGAAGTTTAGGCTGTTTTCATTAATGTTTTGTATGGTAGCTATGGCTAAATGTGAACCGATTTCGATGAAATTTTATATGCTGCCTAGGGATTATGTAAAACTTCTATATACGATTTTTTTTTTATTACAGCTATTATAGTTTGTTATTCATTAGCAAATAAGCGATTAGCTTAGGCGAGGTTAAACGGGAGCTTTGGTCAAATGTTAACCGATTTTGCCCAATTTCAATACCAAAATTTTCTCCGAAATGAAGAATATTTTTGCTAATGAAGAATATTGTGCTATACCACCGCCGTGGTATAGCAGGTTAGTCATCCGCCTAGCATACCAGAGGCCCAAGTTCGATCCCTGGCCAGACTCACTTGAAAAAAAATAAATTTTCAAAAAAGCGGCGGTTCACCTCATAACTCAGTTAATCACTGGTTATTGAGTATTAGGCTATGTAAAACTTCTCTAACTAATGCATTTGCCGTTCGGAGCCGGCGTTAAAACGTAGATCCCTTTCAATGAGTCTAAAAATAGAATCGGATGCAGCTCATTGTCTGAGAGAAGTACCCCTTGTTCCAATTGGAATGTTAACGGGGAATTATATACATATTTAGTTAGCCTGCTGCTTTCGTTTAGGCGTTATCGCGATTTCAACAGACAGACGGACATCGCTCAATCGTCTTAGAATTTCATAAGGATTCAAAATATATGTCGCTTTTGGTTTTAGAGCCAATATTAAGGAAATTAGAAATGGAATGACAATCTCAAAATACCCCCATTCTTTTTGATGGTAGGTATAAAAAGGGTAAGTTATATATGTAAGAGCTATAGTCAAATGGTGACCGATTGTCAAAAAATGTATTTAATTTATCAGCATTGTTGTGATTCCCGGGCGGGGTTATATGGAAGCTATAACTAAATGTTAACCGATTTCGCCCATTTTTAATACATGAACTGTTCTACATATCGAAAATACTTTGGCAAATTTTTAGCTTTAATAATTACAAACGGAATGACAATCTCAATATTCCCCCCATTATTTTTAATGGTGGGATAATACTCAAATCAAATTTTGTTAAATGAGGACTTGGTGTTAATGCTGGATACATATGTACATGTGTACGTATGTATAAGACATATAATACAACTTATTTTGATGAGAAGTGGGGATCAATATTTCCACATACAAAACAACAATGGGGGCCTAACCAGATACGACATTTAAATAAACAATTTTTGTTGTCAATAAATAAACAACAACTAATTTTATTTATCAATTTATAAAAAAAGACGAATGTGTTTCTATTAAAATTTATTTGTTGTCATCTTAAGTTGAAAATATCAAATTTTCTAATTAAGAAATTTTTTCAATTGACTTCTTTAAATATTATTAAACAATTAAAAATAAATAAATACAAGTTAATTACCTTTTTGCCGTTAACAAAAAATATCAATGTTGAAAATGTTGGATTCAAATCTAAAATTGCATTATCTTTTTCCGTCATATTCAAAATTATTTAATCTATTTAAAATGAAAACACTTGTTTTTTGATATATTTTTTGTAAATTTCTTTATATTTTCACTTTAATTCAAATAATGCGTTTGTTTGTCTGCTTGTTTGTGTTTTTTTTTTTTTTTTTTGGTTTTTTAAATTCAGTTTCAATCAAGAAAACCACTTCAAATTTTAGAGGATCACTTTTCAAGATACGTCTTCACTCACTGATCACACGTTGCAAACTAGAGAATTGAGAGCCGTAGACAAATTATTTATTTGAACATATAAAATTTATTTATACTGGGCATTAATAACTTTATAACCGGCTAAAAATGAGAAAGAGTCTTCTAAAATAAAATCAAATATATTGTGGTATTTTGAACAAGAGTGTTCGATATTTGAGGTCTGAGTACTATTTTGAGCAAACCAAAATTTTCTAATTTTCATTAAGTTTTTTTCATAAAATTTTTTCATTAGAACAATTTTCAATACTAATTTTTACAAATTAAAAAATTGTTCTTCAAAAAATATTTTTAAGACAAAATTTAAAATTTTTTGTTAAAAAAAATTTCTATAGAATTTCGTTAAAAAATTTTCTTTAGAAAATTTTTCGTTAAAAAAATTTTTCTTTAGAATTTTTTTCGTCAAAAAAATTTCTTTAGGAATTTTATATTTAAAAAAACTTTATTTAGAAAATTTTTGTTAAAAAAAATTTTTCTTTAGAAAATTTTTCGTTAAAAAAAATTCTTTAGAAGATTTTTCGTCAAAAAAAATTTTTTTGGGAATTTTATCGTTAAAAAAACTTTATTTAGAAAATTTTTGTTAAAAAAACTTTATTTAGAAAATTTTTGTTAAAAAAATTTTCTTTAAAAGATTTTTCGTTAAAAAAAAATTTTCTTTAGAAAATTTTGGTTAAAAAAAAACTTTATTTAGAAAATTTTTGTTAAAAAAAATTTTCTATATAAAATTTTTCGTTAAAAAAAATTTTCGAAAAAAAATTCTTTACAAATTTTTCGTTAAAAAAATGCGATATGGGAGGTAATCGTTTGTAAATGACTTCTACATAGATAACAAACTTTTCACGAACAGCGGAAAAGGGCAAACAGGTAGACGGACGGCAATCTTCAAATCAATTATTATAGCTTGGTAAGTATGTCTATACGTAACAAACATTATCTCAAATTTATAATACTTATATCCCAGTAAGAAAAAAGGTTTATTCTCAAATTGAAGATGATTTGAAAATAAATATTTTTTCAAAGGTCAAACGTTTGATACTGATTTGAAAATAATAGCGTTCTCAACAAAAAGGGGACTGTATTCTCAAATTGAGAAATGCCTTTATTCTTAAATCATTAACCTCATTCTGAAAGGTTTTTCAAATGTGGATATCATCTACATGTGGAACATAAATAAAATGGCTTTGTATTTTTGAATTTGTTTATTTTGTTTTTGAAAACGGTGCATCATATTTGAATTATTTTGCTTAAAATATAATTTTTTTTATTGTTAGGTAAAACAATTTTAAGAAACAAAAAAAATGTACTTATGCATATGCATACTTATGCATATCATTTTTAAGCAAGGTGTGGATGAATGGATGAATTTTAAAAAAATCCGAAAGAAATAACGAATTTCTTTGAAATGCAATGCCATTCCATTAAAATATCTTAAACATTAATTTTTTTAACATAAATTATTTTTTTTAATGTTTGAAAAAAATTTGAAATAAGGTTTTATATCAGTTATATAACACCATTTTTCAAATTATTCTCAAATCATCTTAGGGTTTGATAATGACTTGAGAATAACCTTTATTCTCAATTTGAGAAACTATCATTTATCAAACGTTTATTCTTAAATGAACCCTCATTTGAAAATGAATGTGAATCTCAAACATCTGTTCAGGTTTGAAAAAAGTTTGAAAAAAAACGTTTGATATCAAATGTAAAAGTTATCATTATCATACGTTTGACACTTTTCTTACTGGGATAACGTATGGTAACTAATACTACAATTTCTATATATTTTAAAAGATTTCTGGTGAAATGGAACATTTTCGACACGATAGTCATAACTGACCACTTTTAAAGCTCTCTTGAAATTACGATTTATGACAATACAACAAGATAAGAGACCTTGTCAATACCCTATATGTGTATCCACAAGGACTTCTATTTATTAAGTTGATAAATATTAAAATGACATAGTACACTCATATTCCAAAGATTTACATGAGCAATTTACACGTTCAACAGAAATCTTAGGTCTTAAAGTTTAAAAGTAAATTTAAAACAAAATAATTTTATTGTAATCTAATGAAAACACTTTTTCGCCATTTAAAATATACAAACGTTTCATGATTTAAAAATATAAGGAATAACAATACCAAAAGCTATTATTAACTATTTTATAAAATAAATACTACGCAGATTTAAGATCTAGTTCTTTTTCAATATCTGTTCCTTCATACATGGCCTGTTTGCGCATGGCCTGTTCCAACTGGGCATATTCAAATCGGTGCAAGGACCATTGATACCTAAAAATGCACAATTCAGTGATTAAATATTATTATACAATCACATAGAATAAATCACCTGCACCAACTCCAATACGCTATTGTTCCACAAAAGAACGTGCCAAATCCTACGTGTGTGGACAATCTTGTGCGTGATGTACACAGAAATGTCATCAAGCCAGTGCCAATACCGCCGCTGATGCCGTATAAGAAACTGCTACGAAAACAGGGTATTTCTGAAACATCACGTCCGAATAAACTTAGACCCTGTAGATAAATTAAGTTAAATATTAATGTTTTTCTTAAGTATAACAGCTTTAAACCTTTTTTGGTTCTTCCTCCATGGTTACGTTAAAAAAAAAGTTGAATGAAAGAAATTATGTCTTCAGCTGTTTGAATGTTTGTTGTTTTTGTTAACCCAGCTGTTAAATATTATGACATTTAAAAAGTAAACATCAACCTCAGTGCTGCCAAGTCTTTAGTTTTCTTTGATTTGTTTTCTTTTTTTTATAACGGTACCAGTAAGTATGCGTGCGTTTGTGTGAACCGATAAAATTGTTTATCTTGAAAATATTTGATTATAATTTTTGTGAAATTAATTTAACTTTGTTATTGATGCTTGTGAAATAGTATATAAATTTTTGTATATACATTTTATACTTGAGATAAGGTAATAATGCAATATTGTGAATATTTTAGAAAGAACATCCAAGATCTGGAAAAAAAAGTTATTAAACATTTTACTATTTTTTTTTTAAATATCAAAAAATATTTTTATGAAATTAATAAAATAAAGTATGTATGTATGAATTTGTAAATGATCATGTATAGATATGCACAAACCAGGAATTACAAAGGGCTCCTTCGTAGAGTGTCACGTTTTCATATTAAAAACAAGTATGAAAGTGCTATAGTCGGTCAAGTCAAAGTGTAAATACAAGTATTTATTATATCGTCGCCCCGGAGTTATCTTCACGTAAGTGCAAAAAATTTTTTTTTGGGAAATTGAACTTAAAGATTTGACATTAGTTGCAGAAGAATTTACTCGAAAAATGTGTTCCAATATTTTTATCAGTTGTAGTCCATGAAGTTCTTAATCAAATCGGTTAAAAATATTCAAGGCCATGGAAGAATATTTCCGAGTTATTGGCATTTTTGTCTCTAAAGAAATTTTCACAATTTGCCGTAAAGGACACATTTTATTAAACATTTATTAATATATTTCATATACGTGAAAATGTTAGTACAAACAATTTTTTTTTTAAGTTATCTTCACGTATGTACCCACATAATATTATGATTTTTTAAGAAAAAAAATCTAAAATCTATTATACTAAATATCAATTCATAGTTTTTCTGAGTGGAAATATACTTAAAATTTCTCCTGTTATACAAAAACTTTGCAGTGAGATTTAAATATATAAAAAAATACTATGACTGCTCTATCCATATAAATCGAATTTTCACACGAAATACGTACCTTATCATTTCAATAATGATTGGATAAATGCTAAGATAAAGAAGTAAGAGTTTTAAAATTATGCAGAATTAATAATATAAATTAAAAACTCTTAAATTACGTACCTAGTTCTAAGTACTTACATCAGAAATTTTACTCTTAGGATACCTTTTAGCCTTCTAGCCTGGACTAAACTGTAATTAAACTTAAGAAGTAGTCTCCATTTTATTGTGATTTTTTGGCCTACTTAAAATTTCTAAAAAATTGTGATACGCAATTGCGTCTTTTATGTGATTATATGTAAGTATATGTATATATAGTGTGTAGAAAAAAAAAATAAATAAATCAAATTTAGCTAATTTTCTACCAAGAATTAATTTTTTCGTATGATAAATATTTCTGTAAAAATATATTTTAAAATAGTATTTTTTAAGTTAATTTTAATTTCTTTTGTAATAAAGTGAATTCCTAAAAAAAGTCATTAATTTCTATCTAATTATATAAACAATAGAAACCCATTTCCAGAACAGTCATAAATGAAATAAATTCAAAATTATATATTTTACAAATCTACTTTTCAATATATATTTTGCTTGCGAATACGTGAAGATAACTCAAGATTTCTAAATTGCATTTGTTCATATATTTTGTGTTGTATCGCCTTCAAATACCAATAATTATTGTACTTACGTGAAGATAACGCAAAAATGTTGTACTTGTCAAATTTCATATGTTTTTTATTGTATATCCACAAAAATGTTACATACGTTAAGATAACGCAATAACTTTTTACGAAAGGTGGATATACAACAAAGTGCATTCATAATATCTCCGTAACTATAAAAGGTAGGCACATGGCGATCAAGTAGATCGATAGATCTAAATAAAAGATACAAGAAAATGGTCTTATCTCAATTTTTTCGATTTTGTGATATACGTGAAGATAACTTCGGGGCGACGATATATTTAAGCTGTTTCCGTCATTTGGACTTTCATATATGAGTGTTAGGGTCAAATGTGGACTCGAAATTTGGAAATTGATTGCAACTTTTGCAAAAAATAAGCTTTTTAGTGATTTTTGTCTCATTTAATGCGTTTTGACAGAAGTGTTGTATGGGAGCTGTGGTCAAATGTGGACCGATTTCAACGAAATTTGGTACAGTGATTTTGGTTTACATACGCAGTATTTGTTTTAAGTTTTATGTAAAAATATTAATATTTGTGGCCAAAATATCAATTCCGGGAAGTGGGACCTATGGGAGGTTCCATAAATAATCGATCGCTTTTGAAGAGTTTCAATAGCCATGGTCCCAATATCAAGAAAATAATCTGATCAAATTATCTTTAGAATTACGACCTGTACTTTGATTACATGGTTTACATGGGGGTCCAGCCAGATGGACGGATGGACTGATATCGCTAAATCGACTCAGAAAGTGATTCTAAGCCTCCTATTGGTATACTAAAAGGTGCGTCTAAGACAAATATTTCTGTGAGTTGCATACATCAGCACAAACTTTGGTGAAGGGTATAATAAAGTTACAAAAAAATTGAATATATGAAAATACCAAAACCAATCTACAGTCATTTTCGGTATCTTCAAAAAGTTTTTTTCTTTGCTCTTAATAACAATTAAAATTTTGTATTAGATGTGTCAAATAGATGTAAATATACAGCCAGGTCACAGAATTCAATTCCGTTCGGAAGTGGAATGAATAAAGTTCCTGTTCGGAAATGCATCACTGCACTGCATCACGACTTTTAGCGCTTGATAATAAGCTAACTGTATTATTTTACTCCAAATTTTTTACGCAAGTAGAAAGCAGTGCTGCCCAAAAATATGTACGCCTAAACAGGGCATCATAGTATTTCATGCTGCAAAGTTTGCAATAGTGATACAGTGCAGTGATGCATTTCCGAACAGGCCCAAAACTAAACATTTTTCGGAGTGAAACCACTTTCTGTTTTTAAAGTGGAATTGAACTTGTATGTTTTTCTTTGTTTTTTCAATATTTCAGTTTCTTCAATTATGCAGTGTTATTTGTTAAAACCTAAAACCATTTCGATTGGAGTTGTTTTGAACGAAATAACAATTAAAATATATCTCGTTTCTCTATTTATTTCTTTTTCCTGAAACATTAAATGTACGTTTTATTTGGAACACTTTTTACCTTTTACACTTGGTTTTTAGCAAAAAGAAAAAATACCAAATGCATTTTTAAATTTTAAGAATTTATTTCTATATTTATTTCTACATAAATAATTATTAGGTTAAAACTAAATTAACTTAAATATTGACTAATTAATAAAGTTTCTTAATTTATCACATTTTTAAAATTATATAAATCAGACTTTTCAAATTAACTTAACCAAACATAAATGAATACTACATATCAATATAATTTTGAAACTTAATCTACTTCTTCAACAGTAGGTCCACCATAACTTCTACTTCCAAAGCCACCAGCTTGTTGGCCACAACTGGCACCGGCGGATTGTGAACCAGAACCACCATTAGCCTGTTGATGTAGTTTTGTCATAATGGGCTGACATAGTTTGGTCAACTCTTCCATTTTATAATCGTATTCTTCTTTCTCGGCTGTAGTGTTGTTGTCTAACCATTTGATTGTTTCTTCACATTTCTCCATCACCCGATCTTTATCGGCCTTGGGTATTTTATCTCCAGCCTCTTCAGTTGATTGTTTTACATTAAATACATAGGACTCCAATTGATTACGAGCTGCTATACGTTGGCGATGTTTTTCATCCTCCTCTGCATATTGATCGGCTTCACTGACCATTCGATCAATTTCGGCTTGTGATAGACGTCCCTTATCATTTTTAATCACAATATTCTTGGCATTGCCAGTACTCATTTCCTTGGCCGTTACGTTCAAAATACCATTTGCATCTAAATCAAATGTTACATCAATTTTGGGAACGCCACGAGGTGCTGGTGGAATACCAGTTAAATTAAAGGTGCCCAAAAGATTGTTGTCTTTTGTCAAGGCTCTTTCTCCTTCAAACACCTGGATCGTGACAGCAGGTTGATTGTCGGTATATGTGGTAAACGTCTTTGATTGTTTGCAAGGAATGCGGCTATTGCGTTCAATCAATTTCGTCATTACTCCACCGGCTGTTTCGATACCCAGCGAAAGAGGTGCCACATCTACTAGCAACACATCTTGAATGGCACTGCTCTTGTCACCGCTAAGAATAGCTGCCTGAATGGCAGCACCATAGGCCACGGCTTCATCGGGATTTATGGACAAATTAAGAGATTTACCACAGAAGAACTGTTGAAGCAAGTTCTGTACTTTGGGAATACGCGTTGAACCACCTACTAAAACAATGTCATGAATTTGATTTTTATCCATTTTGGCATCATTAAGAGCTTTCTCCACTGGCTGCAATGTGTTGCGGAATAAATCGGCACACAATTCTTCAAAACGAGCACGACTTATCTTGGTATAGAAATCTACACCTTCGAACAAGGCATCGATCTCTATTGTGGCCTCAGTACTGGATGATAAAGTGCGTTTTGCTCGTTCAGCTGCAGTTCTTAAACGGCGTAAAGCCCTTGGATTTGATCTTAAGTCCTTTTTGTATTTACGTTTAAACTCTTCTGCAAAATGATTAACCAGACGATTGTCAAAATCTTCACCACCCAAGTGAGTATCGCCAGCTGTAGCCCGCACTTCAAACAATGAGCCTTCATCGATAGTGAGAATGGAAACATCAAAAGTACCACCACCCAAATCAAATATCAGAACATTGCGTTCGCCTTTTAAGTTTTTGTCTAAGCCATAAGCTAAAGCGGCAGCTGTAGGTTCATTAATAATTCTTAAAACATTGAGACCTGCAATGGCTCCTGCATCTTTAGTGGCTTGTCTTTGTGAGTCATTGAAGTATGCTGGAACTGTAATAACTGCATCACGGACTGTTGTACCCAGGAATGCTTCTGCTGTCTCTTTCATTTTTATCAACACCATTGAACTGATCTCCTCTGGAGCAAATTTCTTTTGTTCACCCTTAAATTCTACTGAAATCTTTGGTTTTCCACAGTCATTTACCACTTTGAATGGCCAGTGTTTCATGTCATCTTGAATCTTTTGGTCTTCGTATTTACGGCCAATCAAACGTTTTGCATCGAACACTGTATTCTGGGGATTCATAGCAACTTGATTTTTGGCAGCATCTCCAATAAGACGCTCCGAATCTGTGAAGGCAACATAACTGGGTGTTGTACGATTACCTTGATCGTTGGCTATGATTTCCACTTTGCCATGTTGGAACACACCAACACAGGAGTATGTAGTGCCCAAATCAATACCAATTGCTACCATTTTAATATTTTTTTCTCAGTTGTCTTTTATTTAATTTAATATTTTTCCACTTGCCAATTTTTAGATTTTTATTTTAATATTATTCACTTTAGTTTGCTTTTATATACTTTAGACTTTTCTCTTTGGTTTCTTGTTTTGAAATGTATGAAAATTGTTGATGTGCCGGCCTTTTATACTCGTTGGCTCTTTTTTAATCAATACTCAAGAAACTACGAGAAAATTTGTTAGAAATTTCATGAAGTTTCACGAAATTTGTAGATGTTTGGGAAATAAATATTAAGAGAAGATACAAAATTGAGTTTATTGTAAATATGAGTGTGCGTGCGCATGAGAGTGTAAAATTTATCTGCGCATTTTTTTATTCTCTTAGTAAGTCTCTTGAATATTAAAAGAGAAACAATATTATAAATTGTCACTCTTCAAAGATTTACATACATACAACATTCATATGGATGTGTGCATGCATTATTATTCTCTCTACAAAATTTCCGACCTACCTTACAAAATTTAAAGTTCTATTGTATCTTTTTGATTCAACTTGGACAATGTTCTTTCATCCGCTGCAGAAAATTTTCTGGGAACATTCTAGAAAATTCCTTCAGGTAATAGGATTTTGATTAACGCTCATTTAGGCACATTTTAGAAACATTGCAAAAAGATATTAACACAATCGAAATTAAGTACATTTGAACAAACAAATGAACAAACTGTAAGATTAATGATAATGTATATCGTCACATGAAATGCAAGAGGGCGTAACTACACTTCTAGTTTTTTACAGATGAAGCAAAAAACGTTAAAACTTTAAAACTATAAGGAACATTAAATCCAAATTTTGGAAATAGGTCAACAAGCTATCACAAAAAAAACTCTAAAAACTAAAATGGTAAAAAACATTTAGTTTTTTAGTTTTTTGGCTTAACTATAATACAAATTTTGAGCAAAAGTTTAGACCTTTAAAAATGCACAAAGTTTTTTGTCAATAATATATATAATATAGAGACGGGTCTTAAAAATAGTAAGGGTTTGTTTTCGAAACATAATATAATATAATGTAAAAAAATAAGTTTTAAATAATTTAAAATATGAAACACAGAAGTTTTTTTTTAAGAGTTTTTTTTAGAAATAACCCCGTAACTTTAAAACTGTTAAAGATACTTAAATGAAATTTTATATAGTTAGAACAGAGGAGCTTTAGAATTGATCTGTACACAAACAAGTCAATGTAAATTTTAAAAATCTTAGTCTCGGATAATAATTTTTTATATGATAAGCAAAAAACATCATAACTTTTAAACTAAATGAAATATTAATTCCAAGTTTTGAAATTTGGTCAACAATGCAACAGCAAAGACAAAAACTAAGTAGTTTTTTAAGTAATTGCGAAAAAACAAATAGGCTTAAGTACAATCTGAAACCAAAAGGGCTTAACTACAATACAAATTTTGATCAACAATTGGTTTTTAGTGAATAAAATGGCTGTTTTTGACCGTACACCAAAAAAAATTTGCAGCTAGATGTATTTTGGGTTGCTGTGTCATAATCAATCCAAAAATCAATTTTAATTTTTATTAATTACGCCCTTTTGCATTTCAGGTGACGATATACATATGTATTTAAGAAAAAATTGATTGTAATTAAAAAAAAAATACACAATATTATTTACTAAACTTACATAGGTATTTCCAATATTAAACCCAGAGACCAAAAATAATGAAATTTTAAACAAATTAATCATATGCAAGTATACATACAAGAATTTATTAATCGTCAGCTGAAAATGTACTTGGAACATTCTAGAACAGTGGAGGGCAGTAACACATATTTAAATTTGCGATTTGCGATTGTATTAGTAGGAACAAAGAAAATCAAAAACAGTGGTGTCAATTATGATTGTGTAGGTGAGATTACTCTTGACTCTTACATTCCTAGCGGGACAAATGTGCGGTTACGAGGCCTTGAGATTTGTATGTATTTCTATGATTTCAAATGTTTTTCTACGGAATATTGTGACACTAGGTCTAAATGTTTAGATTTGAAAATTTTACCCAAATCGGACAACGTTCTATGGGCGCGCTTAGGGTCCAAAGTTTAAGAGCCCATTTGTATGGGGAAAAATGGATTATTTTTTTTTGTTTTTGCGAAATTTATATTAAGTAATAAGTAGCGAATTTAAAAAAATCATGAAAATAATTGTTTTTGGCAAGATTATGTTTTTTTATTATAAAAAAATATGATCATTGATTTGATAGGTTTGTATTCGAAAAATGCTACTCTATATTCTCTACAACAAAATTTTAATTTGTAAATTATGAATGCAAAACTAACAAATCAATGTTCGTATTTACTTTTTTTAATAAAAAAAACACTTAATCTTGCCAAAAATAAGTTTTTAATTTTAAATTTTAAAAATAAGTTTTTTAATTTTAAAATAAAACCTATTCACTTGAGTTTATAATCTAAATGAAATATACAAAAATAATAATATTTTCCTTCCCCAAACCTTGTTATACCCTTCATTATAAGTTTGTGCTGATGTATGTAACGCGTAGAAATATTTGTCTTAGACCCACCTTTTAGTATACCAATCGGCTTATAATCACTTTTTGAGTCGATTTAGCGATGTCCTTCCGTCCGTCTGGCTGGCTAGACGGGTGGCTGGCTGGACCCCCATGTAAACCTTGTAATCAAACTCTAGGTCGCAATTCTAAAGATAATTTAATGAAATTTGTCACAGATCATTTTTTTGATAATGGGACCATGGCTATTGAAATTCGTCAAAATCGATCCATTATTTATGGTACTTCCCATATGTCCCACTTCCCGGAATAGATATATTGTCCACAAATATATGTAAATATTTTTTCATTAAATTTAAAACAAATATTCACTGTACCGAATTTCGTTGAAATCGGTTACATTTGATCATAGCTCCCATACAAACTCTTCTTTAAAAACGCACTAAATGAGACAAAAATCACTAAAACAAACGCTCGTAAATCTAAAGATAAAGAGAATTTCAAAATTACTTTTACATAATTTTTGTAACAACTGTAATCAATTTGCCAAATTTAGAGATAATCGGTCCACATTTTACCCTAGCTCTCATATAAGTAAAAATGACGGAAACATCTTAAATATATGTTTTGAGAAAATATTTGCATTATGGCAAAATTTTGCAAAAATTTGTCTTTAAACAGGAAAAAGAACACCTTTGACCTTAGTGGTGAAGGGTATTGTATGGTCGGTCTTGACCGACAAAAGCACTTTCTTACTTGTTATAATTTTAAAATAAAACATATTCACTTAAGTTTATAAACTAAATGAAATTACATAAAAAAATAATAATATTTTCCTTTCCTAAACCTATTTTTTAGTTATGTTACAATGTAATCCGCAAAAAAAAATATTTTGTTTTAATTGTTATTAATTTTTTGGTTCATATCAAACTAAAGCTGTTAAATGCACCACTTTTTGTAAACAAAATACATACATACATATATAATATATAAACATTAATATGTTGGTAGACGCTCTCTTAAATGTATAAATTCTCTTGATTTGACATTCATTCATTTATTGTTTTTCTAGAAAATTCAACAATATTCTCACAAAAGTATCTAGAAAATACGAATGAATGTGAGATTTTTGTATAAATACCGCAATACAACTTCTCTTCGGCATTAGTAAAACAAAATCAAGCAAAGTGAATACATCGCAAAGAAATAATAAAAAGCGAATAAAACCAAAAACCAACAAAAGTATTTTTTTAAAACAAGTGAAAATATAAACAAATCTTACTAAAAAGAAAACTTCATACAACAAACAAAAATCTTTTAAGCAAATATTAATATTAAAAGAAGAAAAACAAAGTAACAATGGTAGCAATTGGTATTGATTTGGGCACAACATACTCCTGTGTTGGTGTTTTCCAACATGGTAAAGTAGAAATAATAGCCAATGACCAGGGCAATCGCACAACACCCAGTTATGTTGCGTTTACCGACACAGAGCGACTCATTGGTGATGCAGCAAAGAACCAGGTTGCCATGAATCCAAAGAACACAGTATTTGACGCTAAACGTTTAATTGGTCGCAAATACGATGATCCTAAAATAATGGAGGATATGAAACACTGGCCATTCAAAGTGGTCAGTGATAGTGGAAAACCAAAAATATGTGTCGAATTTAAAGGTGAACAAAAGAAATTCGCTCCAGAGGAAATTAGTTCGATGGTGCTGACAAAAATGAAAGAGACTGCCGAGGCATATTTGGGTCAATCAGTGACAGATGCAGTAATCACAGTTCCCGCTTACTTTAATGATTCCCAACGTCAAGCAACAAAGGATGCTGGTCGCATTGCAGGTTTAAATGTATTGAGAATTATCAATGAACCCACGGCGGCAGCTCTTGCTTATGGTCTTGATAAAAACTTGAAAGGTGAACGTAATGTACTCATCTTTGACTTGGGTGGTGGCACCTTTGATGTCTCCATCTTGACCATTGATGAAGGTTCCTTGTTCGAAGTTAGAGCAACAGCTGGAGATACCCACTTGGGTGGTGAAGATTTCGACAACAGATTGGTATCGCACTTGGCTGAAGAATTCAAACGCAAGTACAAGAAGGATTTACGTTCGAATCCCAGAGCTTTGAGACGTTTAAGAACTGCAGCTGAACGTGCCAAACGAACATTGTCATCTAGCTCAGAGGCCTCCATTGAAATTGATGCTTTGTTTGAAGGCCAAGACTTTTACACCAAAGTTAGCCGTGCTCGATTTGAAGAATTGTGTGCTGATCTATTCCGTCAGACATTACAACCAGTTGAAAAAGCTCTAAATGATGCCAAAATGGACAAAAACCAAATCAACGACATTGTTCTAGTAGGTGGTTCCACACGCATCCCTAAAGTACAAAATCTTCTACAACAATTCTTCTGTGGCAAGAGTCTAAATTTGTCGATTAATCCAGATGAAGCTGTAGCTTATGGTGCAGCTGTCCAGGCAGCCATTCTTAGTGGAGATAAGAGCAGTGCCATTCAAGATGTCTTGTTAGTGGATGTAGCTCCACTCTCACTTGGTATTGAAACAGCTGGCGGTGTATTGGCGAAAATAATCGAGCGCAACACACGCATTCCCTGCAAACAAACACAAACATTCTCCACCTATTCGGATAATCAGCCCGGTGTAACCATACAAGTGTTTGAAGGTGAACGTGTCATGACAAAAGACAACAACAAATTGGGTACATTTGATCTTTCTGGTATTCCTCCAGCTCCGCGTGGTGTGCCACAAATTGAAGTAACATTCGATCTGGATGCCAATGGTATTCTAAATGTGTCTGCTAAGGAAATGAGTTCCGGTAACGCCAAGAACATCACAATTAAAAACGACAAGGGTCGTTTGTCACAAGCCGACATCGATCGCATGGTTAGTGAAGCGGAGAAATTTGCTGAAGAAGATGAGAAGCAAAAGAATAAAATCAGCGCTCGTAACAATCTTGAAAGTTATGTATTTGGTGTAAAACAAGCATTAGACCAAGCAGGAGATAAGATTACTGCACAAGAAAAGGGCGAGGCAATTGGTGCTTGCGATGAAATAATCAGGTGGTTGGACGCCAATACATTAGCAGACAAAGAAGAATACGAAGATAAGATGAAATCGTTAACGAAAATATGCACTCCAATAATGACAAAATTACACAGCGGTGGTGCTTCAGGACCTTCATGTGGCCAACAAGCAGGTGGATTTGGTGCAGGTAGAAGCGGTCCTACTGTGGAAGAAGTTGATTAAATTAATGAAAAATTAGAGTATCATTCCTAGAAAAAATGCATTAAAATAATCATAGAAGTCAACAATCATTTCATTTATGATAACTAAATTATTATTAGTATTACACATTTGTAGATATATTTTTTAGTAAGATCTCAAATAAAGATTATTTATCGTTTTATGTTAAAACAACAAAAAAAATGTCTTTAATTGTCTATAAATCAGAAAAAAAAAATAGAAAGAAGTTTTTTTTTTTGGATCACTTATATTTTTGACCAAAATTCGATTTTTACTCAAAATTAGGTGTAATCAGGTATGAAGCTTGTTTTCTCAATTGGAGGCTTAATATTCTAGCAGCAAAAATTTTAAAGTTAAATTAAAATATTTTTAGTTAAGCATTTTATTTTAAAAATAAATAGAATATAACATAAAAAATTTATTTTTTTTCTTAAAATTGGATGCGAATTATTTGATTATAATTTTTATGAAATTAATTGAAAACTGTACTAACTTTGTTATTGATGCTTGTGAAATATACCCAGAAAAACTTTTCATTACCAAATAATGAGTTAAACAGCCAAACTATTGAACACGAACTACTTGCTCATTCACTGTTTAAGTCATTACATTAACATGGGGATGTCATTGGAGGCAAGTACTTACCAATTGCAGAAAAGTAATGACTTGGGTAAGCAATAGGAAAACAACAACAAAAACTTTTATGTTAAAATTTTTTTATGACCCCATTGGAGGCTCGAACCCAGCCCTCCGACTGCTAGGCGGAGACTCTTCCACTAAGCTAATATAAACAATTTTTTTTTTAGATCCAAAATCATGTGTTTTGTTTTTGCTTTGTTGTTATTTTTGGAAAAATATTTTTATACAATTTTTTGTAAATGTTTAATGCATTTAATAAACAATACAGAAGTTTTTTTAATAATATTAAAACTTAAACAATTTAAATCTTCCTTTTTGTATAAGTTTCTACATAAGAATAACTCTTACTTACTTAAATGGCCTATAGTTACAACATCTTAAGGTCAAAGTCCGAGCATATTTTAGAAATCCATGCACTTCGATCTTGTGCGAATATTCCTTAATTTTATAGGCCAAGCTTTGAAAAATGTTCCTCTACTTGGTCTTTCTATCGAAGTTTCGGACGTCCTACTCTAACGTTAGGTGGTGGGAGATTTTAATTCTAATTTTATCCTCTTCATATTAATTGTTTTTTTCCAAGAGAGGGTTACTAGCCCGTCGTCCTAACCCATTTGTATCGATCTTATGGGACAACTCTCGGTACATGTTAGCTCACTACATTAAAGGGTGTTTAACTAGTTCCCCGGGTAATACCCCTAGGAGGTCAGTGTCCACAGTTAAGATGAAAGATGACCCAGATAAGTTGGGCTTACCAAGTTAAGACCCATCAGAATCGTGTTTGGTATCCAACATCCCCTACATAATCCAAATTGACTCATGATGGTATTTTTTTATTACCGTGAGTAAGTTTTCCAAGAACTTTTATACAGAAGGTAATATGTAAGTTATTAAAATTCAAAAATAATTTAAAAAACTCTTAGAACCACTTTTTGAGATCAAAATTAAATTTATTCTCTAATTAACTAATCTAAAAGTGCTTATTATTTGCATTTGATTTTTTTGGGTGGTGGTTTAAACTTCATGGTGTTGCTATATCGATCAACAAGAAATGGCAACCCTTTTTTGCAAATGTCAAATGTGTTGTCAAAATGACATAACTTTTTTTGTAGAAGAAGAACACATTGCGCGAATTTCATAGTTATTATACAAATTAAAATGATTTGGCCGTGTTCTAATAGTTCTGAACTTTCTTATAATTGTTTTATTAAAATTTTCATAAATTTGTTGGTCTTGGTGGGATTTGAACCTGGGCCATTCAGTTTAAATTACCATCTTAATTACAAATAAGTACTTCTGTAATAACTTATTAGTTATTCGGAGGGTATGTTGTAGTCATTACAATGTGACCAGTTACCAGAGTACTTGCCGTTACCAAAGTTTTGCTGGGATAATAGTGCAAACAAAATATATGTATATAAATTTTATACTTGAGATGTGGTGAATATTTTAGAAAGAACATCCAAGATCTGGATAAAAAAGTTATTATACCCTTCACCAATAGGTGAAAGGGTATTATATGTTTGTGATTTCGTTTGTATTTTTTTTTAGTGATCGTAGACCCTATAAAAATTATACCGATCGACTCAGAATCGGGAGGAGAATCGATTAAGCGATGTCCGTCTGTCTGTCTGTTGAAATCAAGTTTCTGAAGCCCCTAGAGGATGGACCTACATGAATTATATATCAGATTTTAGGAAATTCTCCCGCAATGAAAATATCGAAAAAATGCCAAAAATTAGAAGAAAATTTTTGATTGAAACACACTTTTAAATAACAAGAGAAAAGAGATACTCCTGGTGTACATGTGATAATATATTATATATCAGATTGTAGGAAATCGGTCCATAAACCACTGAGATATCGCCAAAACACTATTGCAAATTGCCAAACGTACGCATTAGAGAATGTTTGTTGAAGAAAAGAAATGCAGAAATAGGAAAAACCATCCTCCTTTTGCACGGACATACATAAATTTTATATCAGATTTTAGGAAGTTCTCCCGCCAAGCACGTTATTAAATTTTATCAAAAGCGGTCCATAAACAACTGAGATATCGCCAAAACACTATGGTGATGTGCAGCAAATTCCCCAAAGTACGTGTCTAATAAATTTTGTTGACATTTTGTAAGTATTGTTTCAGCGATATCTCAGGTGTTTATGGACCGATTGTGATGAAATTTGACATCTGATGTATAAACTCTACAAATCTGATAATGAATATCATTCAACTTTTTCCGATCGACTCAGAATCGGCAGGAGAATCGATTTCGCGACGTCTGTCCGTATGTCTGCTTGTCTGTCCGTCCGTCTGTTTGTCTGTCCGTCCGTCTGTCCGTCCGTCTACCTGTCTGTTCTTTTTTCTGTTGTAGTCAAGTTTTTGGAGCTCCTGTTTTGTCGATATCTCAGATGTTTATTTTGATGAAATTTAATAGCGTACTTCGCAGGGGATTACCTAAACTCTGATGCATTCGGCAGTTTGTGGTAAATATAATTTAGTGTTTAAGCGATATTTCAGGCGTTTTGATCGACAATGATGAAATTTAGGGTGAGACGATATCGTAAAATTTTGTGTAAAATGCATATGTTTATACCTTCCAGGAGCTCCACAAATCTGATTTTAGCAGACAGACACACTGCATTTATCTTAATTTTGTGTCTGATTTTGAACATTATGATAACATTTGAGAATGTATTATATATCAAATTATAGGTAATCTTCCTAGGAAGTACAAAAATGCAACTGAGTACATGATATCCGTTCAAAACCTACATATGTTTGTATGTATCTCACATATCAACGAAAATTTAATTTTTTTAATTGCAATTGGGAGAAATCCGTTCACATTTGACAATTGCTTCCGTATAACTTCGCCTGAGGCAATCTCTTAGTAGCTAATAAATGACAAATTATAATAGATACGGTGATGATATTTAGTATAAAGACATTGTACAATATCGTTATTCAGGGCGATAGCGCCTAAAATAAACTTTCTAGAGGGACAACATTTGACAAAAGCATTTTTGATCTCTTGAAAAGTTCGGTATTGAAAATGGTCGAGCTTGGTTCACATTTAGTGAAATCTCCCATATAACCCCGAACGGGAATCACTTTAATTCTGATAAATTAAATCACATTATAATTGCACAAAGAACTACAGCAAAACTTTCCACACATCCATCGGACAGATCGAAAGAACAATACATTATTATTGATGAAGTATTCATCTTAATTCCATTTAAAAGCTATATATTTCACGTATGTATCTAAAACTAAGAGTTTATACCCCATAATTTTAAGGCTTGTTTACATTGACAATCATTGTTAAAGCTTTGACCTAAATCAGTCCGCTAACTTCAAAGTTTTACATAACTAATCAAGAATTTTTACTAGTTGGATAATTCGTACGAATTAAAGTAAACAACCCTTACTGGGCACTGTGTTTTTGGGTTGCATGCCAGAAGACTTAATCTTCATCAAATCGATGTGCTTTTGCAAATCTAAGGGCATCTACATTTTGAAGCATCTTTTATTAAGTGTTCGTTCGTTTTTCTTGGTCTAGGTGCCCGTTAACCCTTTTTAATTGTTCCGTGTGCTTTTATATGGATCAAAGCATTATATACCATCTTTCTGGAGCAATTTAAAATACTTGCTATTTCATTTACAGGGCATCCTCTCGAATTTATTTCACAAATCACCTGTCGTTGCGTATCTGTGCACCATTTATTTTTGGCCATGTCTAATAAATATTTTATTTCTGAAAAACCTTCGACTGTACACAATATGATGAAAAACTTACCAAAAATTAATTTACAATTCAAAAAATAACATAAATGTAAAATGTTTAATATTTGTGCTAAATTGTGGCCAGCTCCAATTATGTGTTACCAACAAATAAATTATATATGAAGCAATTGAAGAAAGGGAATAACAAAAAGAGTAACGGGACTTGTCGATCACACCATAAGCTACACATCGTGGCAAAAAAAAGAAAATTATTACTCCAACAGAAAAATATACGGTTTTGAAAAAAACGCATAACTAGTGTGCTAAATATGTGACCACCACTGTATACATAAAAATAATAGCCAAATGTTGACCGATTGTAACAAAATTTTATACACTGGCTGGTTATATTATATAGAGCTTATTCTTGCAAAATTTAGTGGCCATAGCTGCCATAGTTCCTAATTTATTAGCTTTTAACTGGCCTTTGCTACATTTTTTTGGTTTCCGGGAGTGTTTTTTATATATAAGTTATAGTCAAATATGGACCGATTCCTATAAGATTTGATATACTGACCAATAGTTATCAGCAATCATGTGTTTCCCGGATCGGGGTTATATAGGAGCTCTAACTAAATGTGAACCGATTTCGTCCATTTTCAACACACAACTTTTTCAAGATATCGAAAATACTTTTGTAAAATTTTGTTCCTCTAGCTCTTTTCGTTAAGTCGCTATCGCGCTTTTATCTGACGGACGGACAGAAACCCCTTTTTCTTTTTTTATTTTTGTGTTTCCGTAAGTTTTTTATGTGGGAGCTGTGGTCAAATGGTGACCAATTGTGACAAAATTTTGCACACTAGTTTTCACTGAGATAAGACTTACTTGTGCTAAATTTAGTGGCCAAAGCTGTTACAGTTTATCATTTATTGGCATTTTAGTGTATTTAGGTGGAATTTAGGCTGTTTCCGTAAGTTTTTTGTATTGGAGCTATGGTTAAATGTGATGAAATTGTATATGCTGTCTAGTACTTATGTAAAACTTCTATATACCAAATTTTATCATCATAGCTATTATAATTTGTCATTTATTAGCAAATAAGTAATTGGCCTAGACGAGGTTATACTGGAGCTATGGTCAAATGTGAACCGATTTTGTCTGTTTTCAATACCAAAATTTTACAAAAAATGAAGAATATTTAGGCCAGTGTCCTGGGGGGTATTTCTTTTTTGATGGTGGGTATAAAAAGGCATCCAAATAATTGGGGCTTGCTATACATTGGCAATGTTTTTCACCCTCCACGGCATATTGTTCGGCTTTATTGATGATGCGATCGATTTCTGCTTCCGTTTAACGGCCCTTGTCACTATAAATCACGATATTCTTGGCATTACCAGTGCTTACTTCCTTGGCCGTAACATTAAAAATTCCATTGACATAAAAATCGAATGTTACATCAATGCTCCACTGGGAGTCAAGGATAACAGAAGAAGACATCAATTAGAGAAACACCACGAGGTGCTGGTGGTATATCAAATAAATTGAAGGTGCCCAAAAGATTGTTGTCTTTGGTCATCGCTCTTTATCCTTAAAACATTCGAATGGTGGCCGCATGTTGATTGTCAGTGTATGTGGTAAATGTTTATATTATTTACTGTTCCATTTAAATCTTTTTCCCCGAAATAGTAAATCCACGTTTTGTTTGGAACTCTTCTTACCGTGAAATACAAATTCGTTTTTTGGTTTTTAGCAAAAAGAAAAAAATACCAAATACATTTTTAAAATTTAAGAATTTATTTCTACATAAATAATTATTAGGTTAAAACTAAATTAACTTAAATATTGACTAATAAAGTTTCTTAATTTATCACATTTTTAAAATTATATAAATCAGACTTTTCAAATTAACTTAACCAAAAATAAATGAATACTACATATCAATATAATTTTGAAACTTAATCTACTTCTTCAACAGTAGGTCCACCATAACTTCTACTTCCAAAGCTACCAGCTTGTTGGCCACAACTGGCACCGGCTGATTGTGAACCAGAACCACCATTAGCCTGTTGATGTAGTTTTGTCATAATGGGCTGACATAGTTTGGTCAACTCTTCCATTTTATAATCGTATTCTTCTTTCTCGGCTGTAGTGTTGTTGTCTAACCATTTGATTGTCTCTTCACATTTCTCCATCACCCGATCTTTATCGGCCTTGGGTATTTTATCTCCAGCCTCTTCAGTTGATTGTTTTACATTAAATACATAGGACTCCAATTGATTACGAGCTGCTATGCGTTGGCGATGTTTTTCATCCTCCTCTGCATATTGATCGGCTTCATTGACCATTCGATCTATTTCGGCTTGTGATAGACGTCCCTTATCATTTTTAATCACAATGTTCTTGGCATTGCCAGTACTCATTTCCTTGGCCGTTACGTTCAAAATACCATTTGCATCTAAATCAAATGTTACATCAATTTTGGGAACGCCACGAGGTGCTGGTGGAATACCAGTTAAATTAAAGGTGCCCAAAAGATTGTTGTCTTTTGTCAAGGCTCTTTCTCCTTCAAACACCTGGATCGTGACAGCAGGTTGATTGTCGGTATATGTGGTAAACGTCTTTGATTGTTTGCAAGGAATGCGGCTATTGCGTTCAATCAATTTCGTCATTACTCCACCGGCTGTTTCGATACCCAGCGAAAGAGGTGCCACATCTACTAGCAACACATCTTGAATGGCACTGCTCTTGTCACCGCTAAGAATAGCTGCCTGAATGGCAGCACCATAGGCCACGGCTTCATCGGGATTTATGGACAAATTAAGAGATTTACCACAGAAGAACTGTTGAAGCAATTCTGTACTTTGGGAATACGCGTTGAACCACCTACTAAAACAATGTCATGAATTTGATTTTTATCCATTTTGGCATCATTAAGAGCTTTCTCCACTGGCTGCAATGTGTTGCGGAATAAATCGGCACACAATTCTTCAAAACGAGCACGACTTATCTTGGTATAGAAATCTACACCTTCGAACAAGGCATCGATCTCTATTGTGGCCTCAGTACTGGATGATAAAGTGCGTTTTGCTCGTTCAGCTGCAGTTCTTAAACGGCGTAAAGCCCTTGGATTTGATCTTAAGTCCTTTTTGTATTTACGTTTAAACTCTTCTGCAAAATGATTAACCAGACGATTGTCAAAATCTTCACCACCCAAGTGAGTATCGCCAGCTGTAGCCCGCACTTCAAACAATGAGCCTTCATCGATAGTGAGAATGGAAACATCAAAAGTACCACCACCCAAATCAAATATCAGAACATTGCGTTCGCCTTTTAAGTTTTTGTCTAAGCCATAAGCTAAAGCGGCAGCTGTAGGTTCATTAATAATTCTTAAAACATTGAGACCTGCAATGGCTCCTGCATCTTTAGTGGCTTGTCTTTGTGAGTCATTGAAGTATGCTGGAACTGTAATAACTGCATCACGGACTGTTGTACCCAGGAATGCTTCTGCTGTCTCTTTCATTTTTATCAACACCATTGAACTGATCTCCTCTGGAGCAAATTTCTTTTGTTCACCCTTAAATTCTACTGAAATCTTTGGTTTTCCACAGTCATTTACCACTTTGAATGGCCAGTGTTTCATGTCATCTTGAATCTTTTGGTCTTCGTATTTACGGCCAATCAAACGTTTTGCATCGAACACTGTATTCTGGGGATTCATAGCAACTTGATTTTTGGCAGCATCTCCAATAAGACGCTCCGAATCTGTGAAGGCAACATAACTGGGTGTTGTACGATTACCTTGATCGTTGGCTATGATTTCCACTTTGCCATGTTGGAACACACCAACACAGGAGTATGTAGTGCCCAAATCAATACCAATTGCTACCATTTTAATATTTTTTTCTCAGTTGTCTTTTATTTAATTTAATATTTTTCCACTTGCTAATTTTTAGATTTTTATTTTAATATTATTCACTTTAGTTTGCTTTTATATACTTTAGACCAAGGTTGGCAACCGAAATGAATTTCGGTATCGGTAACGGTATCGGTATTAAAAATTTTTTAATTTCGGTATCGGTATCGGTAACGGTATTTCAATCATATCGGTATCGGTATACCGGTATCAAACATTTTATATCGGTATATATCGGTATTATATGAGAAAGAAGAAGTCAATAAAGATAAAAATTAATAAAAATATGAATTAAAATTATATATTCGTTTTTATTTCAACAAAAACTAAACATTAGGAACACAAAGGAATTACAAATATTCAATATTTGCACTAAGTGATTTGAAAAGTAATTAATGTAAACGAAAATAAATCAGGTAAATAAAGTAATGCATTCAATAAAAAGTCTTAAAGTTCTTCAAGGCACTTGACTAAAATATGACGATAAAATATTTAAATCCAATAATTTTCTCTTAAAACATTTCCATATTGGACCGAATAACTATAACTGCATTCAAGCTATCTTCGTCTAACCTGTTACGGTTAGGGTTCATAATGTATTTCACTCCTGAAAATAATCGCTCAACACTGACCTGTGTGGCTGGCACAGCTAATATAACTTTTGCGATGGCATACAGTTGGGGTTTGGATTTACTTTGTTCTTTCCACCAAGTAAGGATATTAACATGTCGTTGAACTCGTTTTTCGTTTCTAAATGCAATAAGCAATTCTCGTATATTTATATTGTTGTTATTTGGGGTTAAAGACAAATTTTCTTTTTCCATTCTTTTAAGGGTTGCTTCTATACAGTCTGAAGATGAACCAGAACTGCTGTTTAAAGCGTTCTCATCAAGAGCTATTGAACAACTTTGGTTAACTGTATCCATCTTCACACTTACTCGTACTATTTGATCAATTGCACGTTCTACGGAAGTGCCCTTAAGTACAACATTCCACCGTGGGTCCATAAACAATGCACCTAGGAAGGATTCATTTTCAAAAAGAATTTCTTCTTTCTTTTTTATTTCCTCAAGTAAACTGTAAGAAAAACTGTTTTTAACTTTTTGCAGTTCAATTTTACATGTAAACCAGGCATCATAAGCATCCCCAAAAGTCAACTGCTCTTTCTGAAGAATTTTTGTGGCAATGTTTGCTGGTTTTAAAGCTTCTACAGCAGCTTTTATGTTTTCCCACATTTCATTGCTTATATAGAAATCATTATTAGCCTGTGATATGTTTTCACAAAATTCTTTCATTTTGTCATCTGCTAGAGATGACAGCATATCAAAAGTGGACGACCATCGAGTGGCACAATCAATTATAGGCTTAGTGAGATTATTATTTTTTAACAAAATATTTATATTAGGAGTTCTTAGTTTTTTAACTACAGCTCTTGCTTTTTCGGTAACTTTAGTCATTTCACGGTTCTTCAATACAGCGTTTATAGCCAATTGTAGCGTGTGAGCTGCACACCGTACACCTATATATAATAAATTTATTAATTATATAGCTTTGTTCAAAAGGAAACGACTTACCAAAACATTTAGTGTCTAAAGAAAAATCTTCTAGGGTTTGGTCAAATTCTGTGTCATTATCTTCAATACTTTCAGTAACGTCTTCACATTCGTTTATTAGAGAGATACATTTTAACATATTTCGCCCATTATCAGTTGTGCATGTATAAATCTGATCTGTAGAAATATTGTATTTTTGTAGTATGTTAACTATTGTGTCCTTTAGATATTGTCCTGTGTGGCGTTCAAATAGTTCTGCTACAGCCAATGTTCTTAAAACAATTTTATCATCTTCGATAAACTGGGCATTAACACCTTAAATTAATGTGTAAATATAAACATAAAATGTATAATAAATTTTCATTTATGGAATAGCTTACCCAAAAAGGCTCGATTTAAATGTGTAAGACCATCTATTTTTAAGGAAATCAATTTACCATGCATTTCGGTCGAAATTTTTGAAATAATTTCGTTGTACTTTTTTAGAACTTCGTCTTTGACAATTTTTCTATTGATTGTAACATTACCAAGCCCGTTTGAAATAGGGTCAATGATTTTTCGGAAACCTGAATATTCAACAAGAGAGAACGGTCTTCCATTTACTGTGCTAAGTTCGACACAGGATTTGAGCAGTACTTCTTTAGACATAGTAATATTAACTTTTAGCATATTTAGCATGGTTTTTTTGTTTAGAGCCGGTGGTTTAGATTTTTTTATGCTTATATTTGCAATATTTTTCGAAATTTGATCCCAAATTAGTTTATGATGTGTTCTGATGTGACAAGCCAAATTAGTTCCATGGTCGCTCTACATACATATATGTACATAAATGAAGGCATTTTTTAGTTAAAGCTTCACAAGAAAAGTAAACAAATTTATGCACTTACATTCACAAGTTTTCCACAAATTTTTTCTCCTTCAATTACAATACATTTGTTAATTTTCTTTTCAAAATCAAGCTCAAAATATTTTCTGCATAAATTTTTCTTTGGACGAGGCATTTTTCCCTTTAATAAAATTACTTTTTTCCTTTAACAAAATTACTTCGACCACTAAGTAGTGCACGTCATTTTTGATTCAAAAATCGTTTTGTCTGTTTTTGTTGTAGTACGTAAAACAATAATTATAGTAACAATACAAGATCAAATCAACGAGGTGTTTCTTACTGTCAAACTCCACATAGTGAGTAATGATGAATTCACACTAAGGGATTTTTTGT
Organism: Stomorhina lunata; assembly: GCA_933228675.1. Lineage (NCBI taxonomy): Eukaryota > Metazoa > Arthropoda > Insecta > Diptera > Rhiniidae > Stomorhina > Stomorhina lunata. The sequence continues at coordinate 130,054,442 of OW121740.1, forward strand.
CCTTTGTCCCCTCAAATTGCATTTGTTAACCCACGTCTAGACGGGCAATATCCATTGCCGCAATATAGGCCTTGTACGTGGGTGTGAACGAGGCAAACATAGTACGTGTGTCTCGCTCAAACTCATACAAAAGGCCTACATTGCGGCAATATTATTGCCGTCGTGAAGACGGGGGGTTAGATGTACAACACAACAAAACAACAAACACATACAATTTGAAAAGACAAAAAACCCCTTAGTGTGAATTCATCATTACTCGCTATGCATAGTTAACATACACGGTGGAATCGTAAGCCCAGCTGATTATTTTTTGCTCATTTTTTTATATGAAGTTTTTGTGAGTGGTGCTGTCAAGTCCATATAAAAAAAATTGTGAGTGCAGCTGTTAAACTTCTAATGCGATCACCTTGTACTTCCGCCATGCTCGCTATGTGGAGTTTGACAGCATAAACCCACGTCTAGACGAGCAATATCCATTGCCGCAATATAGGCCTTTTACATGGGCGTGAATGAGGCAAACATACTACGTGTGCCTCGCTCACGCTCATGTAAAAGGCCTACATTGCGGCAATATTATTGCCATCGTGAAGACGGGGGTTAACAAAACAGCGTTTCCATAAAATCAAGAAAATAAACATGCAATAAGTGTTGACAATTCACAAACATGAAAACTTTAACTTTTTTGTTATTTGCGAAATTTACAATGTTTTAATACCGAAACTATAAATCGGTATTATACCGGTATACTACTATTTATTACGGTATAATACCGGTATAGAGAGAAACGGTATACGGATACCGGTATTTAACAAAAAAAATAATTTCGGTATCGGTATCAATACCGGTATTCCATTTTAAACGGTATTTAAACGGTATCGGTATTAATAACGGTATCGGTTGCCAACCTTGCTTTAGACTTTTCTCTTTGGTTTCTTGTTTTGAAATGTATGAAAATTGTTGATGTGCCGGCCTTTTATACTCGTTGGCTCTTTTTTAATCAATACTCAAGAAACTACGAGAAAATTTGTTAGAAATTTCATGAAGTTTCACGAAATTTGTAGATGTTTGGGAAATAAATATTAAGAGAAGATACAAAATTGAGTTTATTGTAAATATGAGTGTGCGTGCGCATGAGAGTGTAAAATTTATCTGCGCATTTTTTTATTCTCTTAGTAAGTCTCTTGAATATTAAAAGAGAAACAATATTATAAATTGTCACTCTTCAAAGATTTACATACATACAACATTCATATGGATGTGTGCATGCATTATTATTCTCTCTACAAAATTTCCGACCTACCTTACAAAATTTAATGTTCTATTGTATCTTTTTGATTCAACTTCTTTCATCCGCTGCAGAAAATTTTCTGGGAACATTCTAGAAAATTCCTTCAGGTAATAGGATTTTGATTAACGCTCATTTAGGCACATTTTAGAAACATTGCAAAAAGATATTAACACAATCGAAATTAAGTACATTTGAACAAACAAATAAACAAACTGTAAGATTAATGATAATGTATATCGTCACATGAAATGCAAGAGGGCGTAACTACACTTCTAGTTTCTTACAGATGAAGCAAAAAACGTTATAACTTTAAAATTATAAGGAACATTAAATCCAAATTTTGGAATAGGTCAACAAGCTATAACAAAAAAAACTCTAAAAACTAAAATGGTAAAAAACATTTAGTTTTTTAGTTTTTTGGCTTAACTACAATACAAATTTTGAGCAAAAGTTTAGACCTTTAAAAATGCACAAAGTTTTTTGTCAATAATATATATAATATAGAGACGGGTCTTAAAAATAGTAAGGGTTTGTTTTCGAAACATAATATAATGTAAAAAAATAAGTTTTAAATAATTTAAAATATGAAATACAGAAGTTTTTTTAAGAGTTTTTTTTAGAAATAACCCCGTAACTTTAAAACTGTTAAAGATACTTAAATGAAATTTTATATAGTTAGAACAGAGGAGCTTTAGAATTGATCTGTACACACACAAGTCAATGTAAATTTTAAAAATCTTAGTCTCGGATAATAATTTTTTATATGATAAGCAAAAAACATCATAAGTTTTAAACTAAATGAAATATTAATTCCAAGTTTTGAAATTTGGTCAACAATGCAACAGCAAAGACAAAAAATAAGTAGTTTTTTAAGTAATTGCGAAAAACAAATAGGCTTAACTACAATCTGAAACCAGAAGGGCTTAACTACAATACAAATTTTGATCAATAATTGGTTTTTAGTGAATAAAATGGCTGTTTTTGACCGTACACAAAAAAATATTTTGGGTTGCTGTGTCATAATCAATCCAAAAATCAATTTTAATTTTTATTAATTACGCCCTTTTGTATTTCAGGTGACGATATACATATGTATTTAAGAAAAATTGATTGTAATTTTCAAAAAAAAAAAAATACACAATATTATTTACTAAACTTACATAGGTATTTCCAATATTAAACCCAGAGACCAAAAATAATGATTATTCTTAAATTTTAAACAAATTAATCATATGCAAGTATACATACAAGAATTTATTAATCGTCAGCTGAAAATGCATTTGGAACATTCTAGAACAGTGGAGGGCAGTAACACATATTCAAATTTGCGATTGTATTAGTAGAAACAAAGAAAATTAAAAACAAACTCCGTATTGTGTTCTCGCTTCACCATTTGTGTTTCATAGCGATTGATTGCATTTTTTGCTGAGAGTTTGTAATAACCTAGAGCGTTATAGTATTCTTACGCTCTTTACAATTGTTGTGTGTTGTTATAGGCAGAATTTATTTGCCTATAACTGTTATATCAAATAAATTTCTCACCCATAGCAGTTCTAGAACATTCCTTCATGTAAAAGGATTTTGATTAATATAAATTTTTTTGATTAATATAAAAATTAGGCACATTTTGGAAATATAAAAAAACATACATTTCAACAAACGAATGAACACACTGTATCATTAATGATTATACATACATACATACTAACAGCCAAATTCATAATCAAAAATTATGTAATGACTATCTACAGTTTTATTCAATATACATTTTTAGTCTATGGTTATCTTATATTTATACACTGCATAAACAGTGCCTAATCCTGCTAATACAACCGTGAAACAGCTGTTTATTTATTTATTACCAGTTGAGACAGCACATTCTAAAAATGAATAATTTATGTAAATTTTATTAAAATACATAAAGTAACACAGCAATTTTTACCTTTTCTTCTTGATCCGAGTTTAAAGCACGTTTAGAAATCTTTTTGTCCAATTTCCACTTATTTTTTATAAACAATGTCAGAGTTGATTTTTTAAGTACTTTTTTTTTTGTAAAAACAACGCTGCAGGTTTTTCTTAGACACTATTTAAAAAAAGTACATGTATTTTGAATTAACTTAAACATAACTAGTGCATAAGCTTAAACGACATTCTACTTATCCACTGCATAAATTCACTACATAGACACTGCACAACTTTTGATTATGATTATGTAATTTGCAAAAAAAATATATACATACATACATAATATTATTTACCACGCATATCTCCAATATTATAACCCGCGACAAAAAATATGCAAGTATATAAAACAATTTATTAATCCTCAGCTGAAAATGCTCTTGGAACATTCTAGATCATTCCTTTGTCTAATTAGATTATAACTTTGCGTGATGTATGTAATACAGCGACACTAAAATTCTCCTACTACATATGTATGTACATTAGGGTGACATGAAAATTTTTTTCTTTGATTTCAAATGTTTTTCTACGGAATATTGTGACACTAGGTCTAAATGTTTAGATCTGAAAATTTGACCCAAATCGGACAACGTTCTATGGGCGCGCTTAGGGTCCAAAGTTTAAGAGCCCATTTGTATGGGGAAAAATGGATTATTTTTTTTTTTGTTTTTTGCGAAATTTATATTAAATAATAAGTAGCGAATTTAAAAAAATCATGAAAATAATCGTTTTTGGCAAGATTATGTGTTTTTTTTATTATAAAAAAAATATGATCATTGATTTGATAGGTTTGTATTCTCTACAACAAAATTTTAATTTGTAGATTATGAATGCAAAACTAACAAATCAATGTTCGTATTTACTTTTTTTAATAAAAAAAAAAAACACTTTTAATCTTGCCAAAAAAAGTTTTTAATTTTAAATTTTAAAAATAAGTTTTTTAATTTTAAAATAAAACCTATTCACTTGAGTTTATAATAATAACAAAAATAATAATATTTTCCTTCCCCAAACCCTTCATTATAAGTTTGTGCTGATGTATGTAACGCGTAGAAATATTTGTCTTAGACCCACCTTTTAGTATACCAATAGGCTTAGAATCACTTTTTGAGTCGATTTAGCGATGTCCTTCCGTCCGTCTGGCTGGCTAGACGGGTGGCTGGCTGAACCCCCATGTAAACCTTGTAATCAAACTCTAGGTCGCAATTCTAAAGATAATTTAATGAAATTTGTCACAGATCATTTTTTTGATAATGGGACCATGGCTATTGAAATTCGTCAAAATCGATCCATTATTTATGGTACTTCCCATATGTCCCACTTCCCGGAATAGATATATTGTCCACAAATATATGTAAATATTTTTTCATTAAATTTAAAACAAATAATCACTGTACCGAATTTCGTTGAAATCGGTTACATTTGACCATAGCTCCCATACAAAAATCACTAAAACAAACGCTCGTAAATCTAAAGATAAAGAGAATTTCAAAATTACTTTTACATAATTTTTGTAACAACTGTAATCAATTTGCCAAATTTAGAGATAATCGGTCCACATTTTACCCTAGCTCTCATATAAGTAAAAATGACGGAAACATCTTAAATATATGTTTTGAGAAAATATTTGCATTATGGCAAAAATTTTGCAAAAATTTGTCTTTAAACAGGAAAAAGAACACCTTTGACCTTAGTGGTGAAGGGTATTGTATGGTCGGTCTTGACCGACAAAAGCACTTTCTTACTTGTTATAATTTTAAAATAAAACATATTCACTTAAGTTTATAAACTAAATGAAATTACATAAAAAAATAATAATATTTTCCTTTCCTAAACCTATTTTTTAGTTATGTTACAATGTAATCCGCAAAAAAAAATATTTTGTTTTAATTGTTATTAATTTTTTGGTTCATATCAAACTAAAGCTGTTAAATGCACCACTTTTTGTAAACAAAATACATACATCCATACATACATACATATATAATATATAAACATTAATATGTTGGTAGACGCTCTCTTAAATGTATAAATTCTCTTGATTTGACATTCATTCATTTATTGTTTTTCTAGAAAATTCAACAATATTCTCACAAAAGTATCTAGAAAATACGAATGAATGTGAGATTTTTGTATAAATACCGCAATACAACTTCTCTTCGGCATTAGTAAAACAAAATCAAGCAAAGTGAATACATCGCAAAGAAATAATAAAAAACGAATAAAACCAACAAAAGTATTTTTTTAAAACAAGTGAAAATATAAACAAATCTTACTAAAAAGAAAACTTCATACAACAAACAAAAATCTTTTAAGCAAATATTAATATTAAAAGAAGAAAAACAAAGTAACAATGGTAGCAATTGGTATTGATTTGGGCACAACATACTCCTGTGTTGGTGTTTTCCAACATGGTAAAGTAGAAATAATAGCCAATGACCAGGGCAATCGCACAACACCCAGTTATGTTGCGTTTACCGACACAGAGCGACTCATTGGTGATGCAGCAAAGAACCAGGTTGCCATGAATCCAAAGAACACAGTATTTGACGCTAAACGTTTAATTGGTCGGAAATACGATGATCCTAAAATAATGGAGGATATGAAACACTGGCCATTCAAAGTGGTCAGTGATAGTGGTAAACCAAAAATATGTGTCGAATTTAAAGGTGAACAAAAGAAATTCGCTCCAGAGGAAATTAGTTCGATGGTGCTGACAAAAATGAAAGAGACTGCCGAGGCATATTTGGGTCAATCAGTGACAGATGCAGTAATCACAGTTCCCGCTTACTTTAATGATTCCCAACGTCAAGCAACAAAGGATGCTGGTCGCATTGCAGGTTTAAATGTATTAAGAATTATCAACGAACCCACGGCGGCAGCTCTTGCTTATGGTCTTGATAAAAACTTGAAAGGTGAACGTAATGTACTCATCTTTGACTTGGGTGGTGGCACCTTTGATGTCTCCATCTTGACCATTGATGAAGGTTCCTTGTTCGAAGTTAGAGCAACAGCTGGAGATACCCACTTGGGTGGTGAAGATTTCGACAACAGATTGGTATCGCACTTGGCTGAAGAATTCAAACGCAAGTACAAGAAGGATTTACGTTCGAATCCCAGAGCTTTGAGACGTTTAAGAACTGCAGCTGAACGTGCCAAACGAACATTGTCATCTAGCTCAGAGGCCTCCATTGAAATTGATGCTTTGTTTGAAGGCCAAGACTTTTACACCAAAGTTAGCCGTGCTCGATTTGAAGAATTGTGTGCTGATCTATTCCGTCAGACATTACAACCAGTTGAAAAAGCTCTAAATGATGCCAAAATGGACAAAAACCAAATCAACGACATTGTTCTAGTAGGTGGTTCCACACGCATCCCTAAAGTACAAAATCTTCTGCAACAATTCTTCTGTGGCAAGAGTCTAAATTTGTCGATTAATCCAGATGAAGCTGTAGCTTATGGTGCAGCTGTCCAGGCAGCCATTCTTAGTGGAGATAAGAGCAGTGCCATTCAAGATGTCTTGTTAGTGGATGTAGCTCCACTCTCACTTGGTATTGAAACAGCTGGCGGTGTATTGGCGAAAATAATCGAGCGCAACACACGCATTCCCTGCAAACAAACACAAACATTCTCCACCTATTCGGATAATCAGCCCGGTGTAACCATACAAGTGTTTGAAGGTGAACGTGTCATGACAAAAGACAACAACAAATTGGGTACATTTGATCTTTCTGGTATTCCTCCAGCTCCGCGTGGTGTGCCACAAATTGAAGTAACATTCGATCTGGATGCCAATGGTATTCTAAATGTGTCTGCTAAGGAAATGAGTTCCGGTAACGCCAAGAACATCACAATTAAAAACGACAAGGGTCGTTTGTCACAAGCCGACATCGATCGCATGGTTAGTGAAGCGGAGAAATTTGCTGAAGAAGATGAGAAGCAAAAGAATAAAATCAGCGCTCGTAACAATCTTGAAAGTTATGTATTTGGTGTAAAACAAGCATTAGACCAAGCAGGAGATAAGATTACTGCACAAGAAAAGGGCGAGGCAATTGGTGCTTGCGATGAAACAATCAAGTGGTTGGACGCCAATACATTAGCAGACAAAGAAGAATACGAAGATAAGATGAAATCGTTAACGAAAATATGCACTCCAATAATGACAAAATTACACAGCGGTGGTGCTTCAGGACCTTCATGTGGCCAACAAGCAGGTGGATTTGGTGCAGGCAGAAGCGGTCCTACTGTAGAAGAAGTTGATTAAATTAATGAAAAATTAGAGTATCATTCCTAGAAAAAAATCCATTATCAAATAATCATAGAAGTCAACAATCATTTCATTTATGATAACTAAATTATTATTAGTATTAAACATTTGTAGATATATTTTATAGTAAGATCTCAAATAAAGATTATTTATCGTTTTATGTTAAAACAACAAATGAAAATGTCTTTAATTGTCTATAAATCTGAAAAAAATGGCAAATTTTTTTTTATTTGATCACTTATATTTTTGACTAAAATTCGGTTTTTTTAATTTGGGAATTTTTATGTCAGGATGCTTTATCGCAATTAAATTTTTCCAAGGACCGTAAATAACAGTTATTTTAGAAAATGTGACCCTAAAAGTGTCATATACCAATATATTCGTATTGGCGAGCTCATGAAAAATATTAAGTGAAATCGATCCCAATTCTGCTGTTAACGGAAAAATGTTGGTATGAAACTGTTAAAAGTGAGATTTAAATTCCCGTTAAAAAATAAAAATCTTACGAGTTTTTTTTTTCGTCTGAAAATAAAAATCATTTGAGGAGTTTTATTTGTTTTTTATCAGAAATAAAACTCATTGAAGGAGTTTTTTTTTCATTAGAAAATAAAAAAATATTTTTTTTAATAATATTTTGTTTTTTTTTTTATTTATTTATTTATTTATTTATTTACAAAATTTATATACATACAGCCTGTTTTTGAAACTACTATTTTTTCAAATTGTACGTCAACTGGCGAAAAAATTTTACTTTTGGTTTTTGAAATATTTTTTTGAGTGAAACGAGAAAAAGCTTTTAAAATTTTGATTCGTATATGAAATGTGTAGACGAAAGTAAATGTCAACTTAGGCAATTGAATTATTCTAATCGTCTGGGAAACAAAAATACGTTTATTTAGTTTTTTGTTTAGGACCAGCACTCAGTTGATGACCCTACTTATGCAATGCATTTTGTTGGAGCTAGGAAAAGGTTGTGGGAGGGGGAATAGGTGGAAAAGTGTTCATGGACATTTGATTTGAACTTCCCTATATTGCAACTGACTGGCAAAACTTATACGGGAAGCAATTTCTACATACGAACTGTACGGCTAAATAACGAATTTTTGTTGTTCTGTCTACTGACCAATCGAATACGAAGGGATGCGCTCAAACATATGTTTTGTTTAAGAATTTCGAGTATCGGAAACGAGTTCCCTGATTTTGTCCAAAATAGTAACTATAGAGCAATAGTGTTGGATAACCTACTGTTTGCTCTCACCTGCACTCGCTCGAGAACTCCAAAATAGACTTTGCAGCACCGGCCCATACATGAGATTTGTATTCCATTTTCGGTCGGATATATGTAGGTGGTGTAAATAGAACGGAAATCAGATGAAGTAAAGTATGTCTTACTTGAAAATGTGATTTGTCCAACAGGCATCACATTAAATTTCCATGTCGAGAACATCGTTTTATCATTTCCGCCGAAGTTTCCCTGTCAAGGGCTGTCAACTCAGCAACAACATATTTACAACAGCCACACATTTAATTTTGAAAAAAAATTTAAATCTTATTATTTTTTGTTTTTATTTATTTTTGATTTTATTCAATTTTAGGGTTAACATCATTTTACAAAATCTTAAGTTTTACAAGAAAAGCTTTCAGAAAAGTAATAAAATATATAATGGCAATACTATTATTTGATATTTCATTTCTTTTATTTCTAAACGAAAAAAGAAAATGAACTCAATTTAAAGCTTAATCGTCTGGCTAGTGTTCGATTGCCTTCTAACGTATGAAAGTTTTGTGAACAGGCTGATAATAAATTATGAATACAAATTAAAGTGATAAAGGTACTAACTACAGAGGTTTTCGACCTGAATTTTAAGAATTATTGGGTTTATATTAAATTATATAATTTACAATATTTTAAGAAGTTGCAGACTTTTTTAATATTACTAGGATTTATACATTTCAAAAGTTCTGGTAGACAAATTACATTGAAAAGGAACAATTGAGCTGTTTTAATAAATTGACAATTGAAAACTAAATGGTTTATATTTAAAAGCGAATTAGATTGGCAAAGGTGGCAAGTATTTTGTGCTGTATTTGTAAAGATATATTTATGAGTTGTTACGCGCGCTTTGTAAATGCACAAAAACAAAAATTGAAGATCAATGGCATGTACGAGGTATTTTCGGCTAGCTCTGCCGTCAGCGGCGCGGTTCTCGACCCAATTGTTTAGACGCGTAATCATAGAAAAAATCATGCCATTGTAAATTGCCACAAAAAAAAAAATTTAAAATATAGAGCTTCTAATAAAATAAGTTGAAAAAAAATTGAAAGGAACGAAATTAATCTGAATTATACCAACTTTGACGGGACTCCGTAGTCACGTCACGGGGTCATCACTGTTTACTCATACCTACCAATTCGTTACCTTCGTTTTGTAAAAGAAATGAATTTATTTCATTATGAAATTCATTATTTTATTTTATAAAAATAATTATAATAATAATAATAAAAATAAATATTAAATATTACCATAAAAAATATAATAATACAAAATAATTTTAATTTGTAATAATAATAATTATATATAAAAAAATATTACTACAACTAACTTACTTAAATTACTGCTGTTGTTGTTGAGATTGTAGGTGGTGTTGTAAATAGATGATGTTGTTGTTGTGGCTGTGGATGATATTGCTGTGGACGATGCTGATGCTGTGCAGGAGTCTGTTGCTGTAGATGATGATGAAGATAATGCTGATACTGAAGACGTAGCTGTTTCGGTGACTGATGCTGTAGATGATGTTGTAGATGATGTTGTAGATGATGCTGAAGATAATACTGGGACTGAGGACTGTTTTGGTGACTGATGCTGTAGATGATGTTGTAGATGATGCTGAAGATAATGCTGGGACTGGAGACTGTTTTGGTGACTGATGCTGTAGATGGTGTTGTAGATGATGCTGTTGATGATGTTGTAGATGATGCTGTTGATTTTCTTTTAATAATGTTATGGAATTGTTATGTAATTTTCCTTTTTTTTTTGAAGAGGCAGTAGTAGTATGGATATTTGGCGTCTTTTGGTTAAATGTCAAAATTCAAAACTTATGTTGAATACAATTCACTTTTTCTGTTTGTTCTTTTCGTTGTAGTTGATGTTGAATTTGATGATTTTCGCATAATTTGCCCAAATGTAAACCAGCATTGAAATCAAATATTTATTTCAAAAAAAATTTCGAGACTGTGTCTTGTTGTTGTTGTTGCTAAATTTATGTTCTTAAATGTGGTATTTTTGTTGTACAAACAATTATTTAAAAACACACGTTTTGCTTGTTGCACAAACATTTTATATTATTAAATTAATACAAATTAATATTCCACGAGATTGATTAAAAAAAAAAAAATAAATCAAGAAAAACTAAAATATTTGCAACTATCACAAAAAACGATCCACACACTAAACGAGTCTCTTAATCACTCACAACTGACTGACTAAAAACGACTTACCACTCCTACTCAATGACTGTCAACTTTTTTTTTCTTTTCTTCGTAAAAAACCACGCCATTCTTGCGTTTTCCTTGTTCTTCTTTTTCGTTCTACTCTTTTTTTGCCTAAATCCCGTTACAAAATCATGGTATATTACAATCTGCCAATCAGAATTTGGCATCTGTAAAACAGGTTTTTTTGCAATGTTGCATGAATTCATCTATACAGAGTTGCAATTTTCTGTAGATCATCATTTACATGCACTGAGAGAAATAAACAGGATTATATAATTTACGTGTAAACAATTTCGTGTAAATGAAATTGTCAACAAGTAAATTAAATTCAAAAAAAATTGGCAATAAAAAAAAATAAAAAAAAATTACAAAGTCTAAATCCCTAACAAAACTGCTTCGTTATGAAAATGTCAATTGAATAAAGAACAGGAAAAGGATTTAGAGCGCGCGTGAAGAACAACGTGTGGCACGACCCACGATAAGCCGGGTAAAACGACAATAAAATTTTAAGGTCTTAAATCTGTTGCATGATATCTTCCAATCAAATTTCCCTGAAGATCCTCCACGTCATATAGTACGTTACCTATTTTCTCCCGGATACGACACTTAATATATTTCGGTAAAAATTTTGCATTAATAGCATTTTGAAAATTACTAAGGCTATGATTCTTACGAAAAACTTCTTGTCCGACTCGATAACTAACATGTTTTGTACGTGTGTTATAAGTTTTTGTAGCCTTTTCGTGAGCCTTTTCAATGCTCTGGGAAATTTTCTCTCTGATTTTTGCCTGCTTATCCACATGTTTAACTATGGTGTCATCTTGCATCATATTAAGTTTTTCTAATAAGGTGTATGACGACCCATGCGTACACATATTTTGCCCGAACAGTGCATAATATGGTGAACAATTAATTGACGTGTGGTAGTCGCTTCTTAAAATTGACAAAATATTAGAAATACAGGTATCCCAATTCAAATGGTTAGACTCATTTAGAAGATAAAAACGAATTTTAGATATAATTTCCCGATTGGCTCGCTCGGAGGCATTCGCTTGAGGCGAGTATAACCCAGTTTTTATGTGAGTTATGCCAAACAAGGAGAAAAAATCTTGCATTTCTTTAGAAATAAATTGTTTCGCATTATCGCTATGTATAAATTGTGGGCTACCAAAAGTGTTAAAAATATGATTTTGAAAAAAGTTAATTACATTGAGAGACGTAGCAGATCTAAGAGGCTGAAGAAATAAAAATTTCGTAAAGTGATCGATAACTACAAAAACGTGAGTATTCTTAGTCTTGGAAGCGGGGTATGGTCCTAGAAAATCGCAGTACAATCGCTGAAATGGTCGTTTGGTTTCAAATGGATCTCCCATTGGTGGTCTAAGGGTTTGAGTCGGCGCTTTTATAACCTTACAGTCGTCACATTCTTTTACAAATTGTTTAATATCAGAACTCATCGATGGCCAGTAATATTTATGTCTAACTCTAGTTAGTGTTTTAAAGTAGCCACCGTGACAGCTAGATTCGTGACCTAATTGGATAGCTTTGTTAGTTAATGGGTTTGGAAGCCATAATCTCCACAGACTCTCTTCTTCATTTTCAATACCTTGACGAAAACTAACTCTTTTGTATACTCTGTCATCAATTACACATAAATCAGGCAACTTATCTTGGTTTTCAGTAGTGCGATTCACTAACTTTTAAAACTTTCAAAAGGTTCTACCATTAACAACACATTTTGATGTTTGCACTAACCACTATGTGATTCACTAACTTAGTTTAAGCCACGGTAAAGTTATGTGGCAACTTTGTCAAAATAAGAGAAAAACACAAAGAGGAATAGAAAAAAAACAAGCCAAAAACTATTTTTGTTGTAAATTTTAAGAACAACTTGAGTAAAATATTAAAAATAATTATTATTTTAAATACGTTTTTATTTATTTTGATGATATATGAATACAACTGAATGAATACATACTACTATCAAAAGAAGCCGGTCGTCTGCTGAGCAGCCAAGTCATATAGTTGAAGTATATTTGTTGTTGTATTCTTATATTATATTTTCTTTAATTATAATTTTCGATTTATATAAAGAAACAATTTTTTAATACACTTTTCTAAATCACTTTTCTTAACCACTTTTCTTTAATATTAAACAGCATCAAAAATGTTGGCGTTAATAAACAACAATTTATTTGTTTATTAATAACAGCTGATTGAAACAGCTGACTTTAAACGTCAACAGAAATCGTTAAAGTGTTAGTGAATAGCAGTGTGGTTAATTTAGTTGTTTAATAATTTTGAAGTAACAATTGTGGTTAAAAAAGCGTAGTGAATCGCACTACAGAAATGGTTTTAATCAATTGCTTATATTCAGGAGACTCAAAATAATTTGAACTAAAATCTACTTCGGGAAAACTTCGCTTAATTTCTATAGAATCAACATCAAAACGAGACAATGTGTCTGGAACTACATTTAAGGATCCTTTTCTATGCTCCATCTTAAAATCAAACCCTTGCAACATTAAACTCCACCGTGCTAATCTACCGCTTAAATCTTTTTGGCCCATAAGCCATTTAAGACTAGAGTGATCGGTGATAATTCGAAAAGGTGATCCTTCAACATAAGGTCTAAAACGTTTAACACAGATTACCGCAGCTAAACACTCCAGCTCGGTGACTGTATAATTTCGCTGGGCCCCGTTAAGTTTTTGAGAAACAAACGAAATTGGTCTTTCCCTATTTTCTTGATCTAGTTGGTATAAGACGCCACCTACCCCAATACGTGATGCATCGCATTGTATAATAAATTCTTTTGTAAAGTCGGGTTGGGCAAGGACGGGAGCGCTAGATAATGCAAGCTTGAGTTTCTCAAAACTATTAACGGCTTCTGGGGTCAAAGAAAATTTACCTTCATGTTTACGCAAGCAATCTGTGAGAGGTCCTGATAAATTAGCAAAATTGTTTATAAAAGATCGATACCAGTTTGCCATACCAATGAATCGGCGGATCTGACGAGGGGTTTTAGGAATTGGAAAATCTACTATTGCTGAAACCTTGTCAGGGTCTACTTTTAAACATCCCCTACCAATACGATAGCCTAAATATTTTATTTCACTTTGACAAAATTTGCTTTTTGAGACGTTGATGGTGAGTCCCGCATCTTTAAGACATTTTGCAACCTGTTGGAGTATAGTAATGTGTTCTTCAAAAAGGGCTGTACAGACCAAAAGGTCGTCTAAATACACGAACACATTTTCTCTTAGACGAGACGGAATGGCTTTGTCCATTAGACGAGACATCGCTTGAGGACCATTGCAAAGCCCAAAGGGCATAACACGATATTGGTAAAGAGGTCTACCAGGGACTGCAAATGCTGTCTTCTCCTTTGAAACTTCCGTAAGCCTTATTTGAAAAAATGCATCCTTTAAATCTATTCCACTTATGTAATGGGTGTCCTTTAATCTACTAAGCAAGCCGTTGATGTGTGGGAGCGGATATGAATCTTTCTTCGTAATAGTATTCAATTTCCTTGAGTCTAGGCACAAACGAACTTTTCCCGGTTTTCTCACATTTACAATAGGAAAGCACCAAGGTGAGTTAGACTCTTCTATTACGCCCATTTTCAACAACCGGTCTAGTTCTTGGTAAACTTCAGCCTGTCTAGGAGGAGAAAGTGGGTAATGCTTGCATTTTATCGGCTCTGCATCCCCAGTGTCGATGTGATGCTCCAAAAGACTCGTACAACCAAGACCTGACTTCTCAAAAGAGGGAAAATCGGACATAACACTTTCAAGTTGGAATTTTTGCTCTGAATTTAAATTATGAAAACATAAGTGGCTTTTATCTGCTGTCTCAAGATCAAAGGACTCAACAATGGGAACAATATCAGGGGCAATTGCAAAACTACGCCAGAAGTCTAAACCTAAGTAGGCTTCTTGCTTTAAAGAAGGTACAACGTAAAAATCTATATCTCTTGTAATACTTTTATACACAACAGGTAGCTTACAATGACCCATTACTGAGTTTTTAGATCCATCAGCTGTGGATATATATGATCGAAAAGGTCTTAAAGTGATATTATTTCTTTCAATAAAAGTTAAACTATTCTTTCCCAATACCGAAACACTAGCACCCGAATCTAGTAGTCCATAAATGTGCTCATTAAAAATTTGAATTTTTGCAAAAGGTCTCTCGTCGTTCTCATGGCATAATAATGAAGATTCTATTAATTTACGAAATGATTTTCTTTTCTTGAAGCGAAGTCTACAATTAAAAGTTTTAGCTGAAGGTTTATAAAGTGCAGAGTTATTATTATAGGAAATGTTTGTTTTTGAGGATAATTTATTTGAATTGTTTGGAGAATTTTCCGCCGAGATTGTAGATCTCGATTCATCCTCCTGTGGAAGATTCCTCGATTGATCTAATAGCAACTCGGGGAGAAAGCTTTGGAACGAGAGTCCCCGGTGGCCATCTCGCTCCGCTTCCTGTTTCCCATGTGCATATTTTTGCACTTAGGAGTAACTACCCCTTGTTCGCCACATTTAAAACAAAAAACATTTCTAGTTTCCTCTGGGCAATAAATATAGGAATGACCGAAGGATAAACAATTCCAGCACTTTATTTTTGAATAGTCAGGTTTATAGTTACGTTTAGAGAATTGCAGGGCTTCTATTTGAGGGTCAGACTCACAGTCAGATTCATTCTCTACTACACTTTCAGCTTCGACTTCACTAACTTGTCGATAGGGTTTATTTTCAAAAAGAGAAGTTTTACTTTCGTAAATTACCTTTTCGGCATTTCGTGCTAGGTCTCTAAGACTGTACAAAGATTTAGGATTAGCATTAAAAAGCATAACTTTAAAGTTAGAATGGATATTTTTCATTATAATTCTAATTAATTTTGTTTCACCAAGGGGTTCCTTCATACGAGAATTCATGCTAACTATGGCTGAATGAAAACTGTCATAAGGTTCTTTCTGAAGCTGTTTACGCTTGTACATATTTAATAATATGTCATCATCTGATTCCAAAGTACCGAATTCACGAGATATTGAATATTCTAAAAATTGATATGTGGGATTTGGATTCAGTTTTATGAATTCCCAATACCACTCGTTTGCGTTGCCGCGTAAAAATATTTGAAAGTTCTCGAGTAAATACTCATCAGAACACCGAGTTCGTTTAGCTAAGGTCTCAATTTTGAAAAGAAAATTTGATACATTACCTGTACCATCAAAAGAGATGTTCCATTTCTCCAGTTTTACTTTATCAAATAATCCCGGGTTGAAATTGGCCTCCTGAGATACAGTTGGGTTATTCGCATTTAAGTTTGCGTCACAAGTCAAGTTAGTAATAGTAGCTTTCAACGAATTAAGTTCCCTCCTAAATTCATCTTGAGAAGAACGTATGGCCTCTTGTACAGCTGATAATAAATTGTCATTATTATTAACTGTAGACGGTTCAGCAATGAATTCACTTTGAATATCAATTTCTTTCGAAGCCATGTCTAAGTCAATTGTATCCTGAGGTTCTAAATGACGTGGAATATCTCCGAGAGAAACTTGATCGGACTGACAGGTATCAAAAGAAACTTTTGGTTCTAACGGTTTGAGAATGCTCTGGATGTTTTCTTTAGGTGGGGGTGAATGAACCACACGTGGTCTTGAAGTGGGTGTACTTGGTAATTCTTCTAATGATTGCGTATTATTCCAAACAGTTTTGCCTCTACCTCTACTTGCACTTAAATTACTGTTTGATCCCTTTCCTGAACTACGAGTGTTCATAATAAATGAACAGATCGACAGACGGACAAAATAAAAAAATTAAAAATACTATGTTTCGAAAACAAATGCGAATAATGCAGTAAGGCGTTGCAGTGTGTGATTATATCGGTTTAGTGAGAAAAAAAAATCATGTGAAAAAAATTGCAAAATAATAATAAAATTGATTTAGGTTTAATACAATATTAATACAATAACTCCAGTAAACGAATTGGTGGATGAGTAAACAGTGAATAATATTTTTTTTCTTTTTTTCCAAAACATGTCTTGTAATTATCTGATTTTGTTACATCAGAATTTACCGCTACTGTTTTGAATTGATACTTCATTGATCATATGTTTCATTAAGGATGAAACAAAGTCTAATGTTTACAAGTAATAAGAAAAAGTTAAAAAAAAATAGTTTAATTTGGAAATACAAGGTTTTCTTTAAATTTGATGCATTTGATAAATTTCAATTAGATACCATAAAATTTAAAGTCTCTCAAATTTTCAGAAAACCTCCACTCAAAAAAAATTACAAAATCATAACGCAAAAATGTTAGAGAATTGGATCTCATGACATTTGACTTTTATTATTCGGAACAAATTTTAAAGAGATTGATGAGAAAAAAAATTAAACTATTAGTGAGTTGGTATAATTTCAAATTTGATCAAGCAGACCTCGTATAACTTTTTCCTGACTTTAATCAAATGTATTGGGGTTTTTATATTTTATATTCAAAATTTTAAGTGCAGCTGGTTCAAGCCACTGTTATTTTACACCCAAACATATTTAAAAAAAATCGTCTATTTAAATTTAAATGACAAAATTCGTTATACGAAATTTACTTCTTTACATTGTGCTACCCTATCGGCAGCTTTTCGTTGGGCGCCATCTATGTTACGCGCGCTTTGTAAATGCACAAAAACAAAAATTGAAGATCAATGGCATGTACGAGGTATTTTCGGCTAGCTCTGCCGTCAGCGGCGCGGTTCTCGACCCAATTGTTTAGACGCGTAATCATAGAAAAAATCATGCCATTGTAAATTGCCACAAAAAAAAAAATTTAAAATATAGAGCTTCTAATAAAATAAGTTGAAAAAAAATTGAAAGGAACGAAATTAATCTGAATTATACCAACTTTGACGGGACTCCGTAGTCACGTCACGGGGTCATCACTGTTTACTCATACCTACCAATTCGTTACCTTCGTTTTGTAAAAGAAATGAATTTATTTCATTATGAAATTCATTATTTTATTTTATAAAAATAATTATAATAATAATAATAAAAATAAATATTAAATATTACCATAAAAAATATAATAATACAAAATAATTTTAATTTGTAATAATAATAATTATATATAAAAAAATATTACTACAACTAACTTACTTAAATTACTGCTGTTGTTGTTGAGATTGTAGGTGGTGTTGTAAATAGATGATGTTGTTGTTGTGGCTGTGGATGATATTGCTGTGGACGATGCTGATGCTGTGCAGGAGTCTGTTGCTGTAGATGATGATGAAGATAATGCTGATACTGAAGACGTAGCTGTTTCGGTGACTGATGCTGTAGATGATGTTGTAGATGATGTTGTAGATGATGCTGAAGATAATACTGGGACTGAGGACTGTTTTGGTGACTGATGCTGTAGATGATGTTGTAGATGATGCTGAAGATAATGCTGGGACTGGAGACTGTTTTGGTGACTGATGCTGTAGATGGTGTTGTAGATGATGCTGTTGATGATGTTGTAGATGATGCTGTTGATTTTCTTTTAATAATGTTATGGAATTGTTATGTAATTTTCCTTTTTTTTTTTGAAGAGGCAGTAGTAGTATGGATATTTGGCGTCTTTTGGTTAAATGTCAAAATTCAAAACTTATGTTGAATACAATTCACTTTTTCTGTTTGTTCTTTTCGTTGTAGTTGATGTTGAATTTGATGATTTTCGCATAATTTGCCCAAATGTAAACCAGCATTGAAATCAAATATTTATTTCAAAAAAAAATTTCGAGACTGTGTCTTGTTGTTGTTGTTGCTAAATTTATGTTCTTAAATGTGGTATTTTTGTTGTACAAACAATTATTTAAAAACACACGTTTTGCTTGTTGCACAAACATTTTATATTATTAAATTAATACAAATTAATATTCCACGAGATTGATTAAAAAAAAAAAAATAAATCAAGAAAAACTAAAATATTTGCAACTATCACAAAAAACGATCCACACACTAAACGAGTCTCTTAATCACTCACAACTGACTGACTAAAAACGACTTACCACTCCTACTCAATGACTGTCAACTTTTTTTTTCTTTTCTTCGTAAAAAACCACGCCATTCTTGCGTTTTCCTTGTTCTTCTTTTTCGTTCTACTCTTTTTTTGCCTAAATCCCGTTACAAAATCATGGTATATTACAATCTGCCAATCAGAATTTGGCATCTGTAAAACAGGTTTTTTTGCAATGTTGCATGAATTCATCTATACAGAGTTGCAATTTTCTGTAGATCATCATTTACATGCACTGAGAGAAATAAACAGGATTATATAATTTACGTGTAAACAATTTCGTGTAAATGAAATTGTCAACAAGTAAATTAAATTCAAAAAAAATTGGCAATAAAAAAAAATAAAAAAAAATTACAAAGTCTAAATCCCTAACAGAGTTAAGAGTGTGACCTAGTCTCAACCTTGTATATTTCTGTATATCGAGTCGCGATGATTCGTACGGGTATAGAGCACATGTTCCAAGTGGATTAAAAGTTTTGTAATGGTGTTGATAGGATGACCAGTCTGTAGCATTTTTTATTCGGATACTTGATTTTATTATTCTCTTAATATCATCTTCATTTAAGGATTGATATGTAAATATAGGAGCATTAGCAGCGAATTTGGTAGCCTTATCTGCTAGTGAATTTCCTTCTATACCGACATGACTAGGCACCCACATTAATTTGAATTTAGAATTGAAGTTGATTAATATGTCTCTTATTTTTGAGACAATTTGGGTCTTATTACTTGTATTTTTAATGGCTGTTATTGCGGATTTAGAATCTGAACAGATGATGAATTTACCAGGGATACTTTTATATTTAGTGAGCGTATATAGAATGGCTGTTGATTCAGCTGTAAAAATAGAACACCTTTCATCTAGTATTCCCAAGAAATCTATATTTAAGTTGTCATTTATAACCGCAAAAGAGGTTGCATTTGCTGTTTTCGATCCATCCGTATATAGTATTTTCCAGTTTGAGCTATTGTAGGAAGTTGTAATACTTCTGAAAAGAGTCAAATAATTGACATGATGGGTAGATTCTTTTGGTAGTGACATGAGATCAGTAATGAAACATGAATTTTTTAATTTCCAGTGAGGTGTAGTTGGGGTGTAGGCTTTTTGAGGGATCAAAATAATTTTTTTAATTATAATAAAAGATATAAAAAGATAATTTTTTATGTGTTAAGTTTGACGAACATAATATTTAAAATTTTTTGTAAAAAAATTCTTTCATATGCAATTTTTTGAATAGAAAAATTTTCCATCGTTTAAGTATAGCAAAAAGTTAAGTTTTATAACGTTTTTTCCCTCTCCTGTAAACTTTTGAAAACTTTACATAGGTTATTTTGTCCTTTAGGTGACGATATCCAATTTTTTGCATAGAAAAATTTTGTACATAATTTTTTTTTTTGTATAGAAAAATTTTCCATTTTTTTCATAGAGAAATTATCAATATACATTTTTGTACAGAAAATTCTCAAAAAATGTATAATATAAAATTGTTTGTATAGAAAAATTTACAATATAAAATTTTTTGTATAGAGAAATTTTTAACATGATTTATATTTTTAGAAAAATTTTCAATATAAAATTCGCTCTATAGAAAAATTTTTAATGCACATTTTTTTAATATTCGGCTATATTTATGATGTATTTTTGACAATTCCAAAATTTTTGCCGATTTCTGAAATTTTACTGCCGATTTTTTGAAGAAATATGCCGATTTTTCACAAAAATTTTCTGGCAGCCCTGCGGGAATCACATAATTTAGTCTCCAGAAACTCTTTTGATTAATTCTTTTTGTTTGGAACACCAAAGAAAATTGCTTGATTAAATTGTAATGATACAACCGGCTACAAGCTGTAATTTACATAAAACTAGTTTTATTTTCTGACGGAAAAAATAAAACTCCTCAAATGAGTTTTACTTTTTAAACAGTTTCATGCGAACTTTTATTTTAAGGTTAAAAAATAACTGTTTAGGATGGATTTTTTTTTATTTAAGCCACAAAATAACTGTTATTAAAGAACTTATAACCGTTACGGTCCTTGAATTTTTCAGTTACAAATTAAGTCAAGTAAAATCTTTTATTACACGGTAGGTATGTTCCTAAGAAAACCGTGTAAAAACAATATTTTTTTTGATATGGCATCCGATTTAAAAAATTTTGTTTCGTTATTAGAGTTTTTTCCAGAGACCGTAAGTGTTATGAGTTTTAAAATAAAAATCAACTTTTAATAATTACACTCATTTCCACTTGAATAGGTGCACTTATTTAGTAATAAATTTAAGCTTGCTGCTCTTAAGATACATCATGAATAGAATAGTAATATACTTTTTGTGAAAGGCTGAACAGTTAAGAATAAAAGTGTAAGCAAAGAAAGCTCGAAAAAGATTTGATAGTTTAAATATGGGCCTCTTTTCGAAATTGGTGCAGAAAAATATGCGTTTTTTTGCGTCACTTGAATAGGTGCACCACATTAATTTCAATTTTGTAGACATTTGCAGAAGTTTTGACCACAAAATAGTTTAGCATTTACTAAAATAGAACCCTAGAAGAATTTTCCATCGGTTTTTATTAAATTTGGTCCAAGGTTATTCATAGGATTTGGAAGAGAAGTCAAACATTGATGCCAGCGGAGATTAAGGCCTCTACTTGCGTGAAATTTCTACAAAAAATTAAAAAAGTGATTGCGTTTTAATAATTCACTCAAGGAATAACAAAATTTGAGGAAAAAAATTCTATGCGAAGGCAAACTTTGGCCCCAAGTGTCACCAAACGGCAAAAATATAGTGATTTTCTTGTATAAGTATTAGAAAAAATTGGCGTAGGTGGTAGTATTTTTATAGATAGAAACTAATGAATGGACCTAAACCCCTAATGCCACCTAAACTTTGGAAAAAAATCATTATTAGTCCAAAAAATACGGATTTACGGTCGAATTTTTGCAAAAGAACATGTGGTAAAAAAATGGTTAGGAGCAAAGCTATCATTTCATGTGAAAAAGGAAAAAGGATTTTTATGAACCCGTTAGTTTTAAGTTTAAAGAGCAGAATTAAAAAATAGTATCCCCATCTCAAATCATAAAAATGGTAGTTCAAACCATCGCATCCTTAAAAATCTTTTTTTTTTTCATTGCTACACTACCTTGCTCCTAAACATTTTTTACCGAAATGTTTTTTGCAAAAATTCAACCGTAAATCCTTGTCTTTTTGGACTAATTATGATTTTTTCCGAAGTTTAAGTGGTATTAGGTGTTAGGGTCCATTTATTAGTTTCTATCTGCAGAAATACTACAACGGAAACCAATTTTTACTAAGATTTTTCCACGAAAATCACTATCATTTTGCCGTTTGATGACTCTTGGGGCCAAAGTTTGCCTTCGCTTAGAATTTTTTCCTCATTTTTTGTTACTTCTTGAGCGAATCATTACAACGCAATCACTTTTTTAATTTTGTGTAGAAATTTCACGGAAGTAGAGGCCTTAATCTCCGCTGGCATTAATGTTTGATTTCTCTTCCAAATCCTATGAATTACCTTGGACCAAATTTAATAAAAACCGATCGAAAATTTTTCTAGGGTTCTACTTTAGTAAATGCTAAACTATTTTGTGGTCAAAACTTCAGCAAATGGCTACAAAACTGAAATTAATGTGGTGCACCTATTCAAGTGACGCAAAAAAAACGCATATTTTTCTGCACCAATTTCGAAAAGAGGCCCATATTTAAACTATCAAATCTTTTTCGAGCTTTCTTTGCTTACACTTTTATTCTTAACTGTTCAGCCTTTCACAAAAAGTATACCACTATTCTATTCATGAAGTATCTAAAGAGCAGCAAGCATAAATTTATTACTAAATAAGTGCACCTACTCAAGTGGAAATGAGTGTATTTCTGATTTTTATAACATTTCTCAGAAAATAACAATTAAAATTAATTTTTATTTTTGAAATCAGAAATAAAAATTTTATTTTGATTATTTAAATTAAAATTAATTTTATAAAATGTTTGCTCCCGTACTCTAACGAAACTACCCAAAACAGTCCGAAGTTGTCAGAAATTACTTAAAAAACAACAATTTGTATTGAAAATTTTATAAAGGAACTTATTTGGGTAAGTTTTGGTTGTTTCGTTATAGTACGGTAACAAAGTTAAAAATTACTAATGAGTTTTTTTCAAACCAAACCAAAAATATGAATCAAAAAATGATTTTTATTTTTCTAAACAAAAAGAAAAATCAGTTTAGAATTTTTTGTTTTTTTTTAAGTAAATAAAAATCATTTGAGACTCAATTTGACCTTTTTTGGACATTAGTTAGCTCATTTGGCCTACACCTGTCAATTATAACGGAATATTTTGTACTCATAAGTATATAGAACTGATTTTCGACTGCACTATCCATATTCTGAGATTTTTTGCTAAGTGAAATCAATTTAAACGAAAAGGTATTTTTTTCATGATCTGTATGATTTAAAATATTTAAATAACAAAATTTTCGTCATGATTAATAAGAATTAAACGAAATACAATTCCATGTCTCAATTACCGACTTTTGAAATTTTGCGTTATTTGCAGAATATTAAGGTTCTGACGAAGTTTTAATATTTCGTTGATAAAGTATGCAAAATAAAGTATGGATTCAATTACCATTTAAAAACTAAAACAGAATATAATTTAGAAATTGAAATTGAAATTTGACTTTACCATCCACATGATTTTTTGGTCAAAAGTTAATATTAGTAGTAAAAAAAAAAATATGCATTTACTATTTTAGACAAAATGTATCCATAGTGCAAGAAATAATTTATTTTTTGATCAAGTTAGTTTCTATAGATATGTCAGATACTATTATTTTAGAAATTATTAATTTTCAATAGTTATTTCAATCAAAATGGACTGCGAAAAAAAAGTTCGTGAAAATATAATTAAAACTTTTCAAAAAAAATCCGTCATGGACTTTTAAAAAAATAGCTAAAAATTTGAAAGTTGACCCTCGAACGGTTTCTAATGCCATCAGACGGTATAAGGA
This sequence comes from Stomorhina lunata, assembly GCA_933228675.1. Taxonomy (NCBI): domain Eukaryota; kingdom Metazoa; phylum Arthropoda; class Insecta; order Diptera; family Rhiniidae; genus Stomorhina; species Stomorhina lunata. The sequence goes on from OW121740.1 coordinate 130,078,527, forward strand.
AAACCTGAGCATTGAAAGAAAACCTGGATCAGGGAGGAAAAAAGGTCCTACAGATATTGGTAAGGCAAAAGAAGTCGAGCGACTCTTTCGAAGAGCGCTTAACACTTCTTTAAGAAAAGCAGCTCGTACGGTGAAATGTTCTGCGAATTTTGCACATAGAGTCAAAGCTTATGATGGACTGAAGACATACAAAGTCCAAAAGGTTCCAGATCGCAATGCTATAAAGAACTTAGAAGCAAAAAAACGAGCGAAAAAATTGAAGTCTGATTTTATAAAACAATACACCTGTTGTGTGATGGATGATGAAACATACGTGCTGGCAGACTTTTCTCAACTTCCTGGTCAAGATTTTTATGTTGCTGATAAACGGGGCAATGTTCGGCAAGAGTTTCGCACAAAAAAAAACAAACAAAATTCCCTAAGAAGTTTCTCGTGTGGCAAGCTATTTGCAGTTGTGGCAAAAGAAGTAAAGTATTTGTGGCATCTGGCACAATAAACACTGAAATTTATATAAAGGAGTGCCTACAAAAACGGTTGTTACCTTTTTTAAGAGAGCACAGAGTGACTACATTTGTTTTGCCCGATTTGGCATCATGCCATTATGGCACTTGAGTGGTACTCAAAGAATAATGTCATTTTTGTACCACGAGAGGCAAATACACCTAACTGTCCAGAACTTCGGTGGAAAGGTATTGGGCTCTGGTAAAAAAGGAATTGAAGAACACAGGAAAGATTTCCAAGGTGGAACACATGCTCCAAAAAGGTATCAGAAGCAACTGTAAAATCTTTAATGGGAGGGTTTCCGAAAAAAGTCGATAATTTTGCAAAACCCGAGTACTAAGTTAACATTTTAATGCTAAATGATTTTGTATAATATGTCATTATATTTGCGTATTTTGTAGAGTTTTTATATTAAAAGGTTTGATTTTTATTTAAGAAAATCCAACTACAAATTTTATTTAGAGCACTCTTTACATGCTAGCTAAACTAAAGACAGAAATTATAAAGAATGTCCGAAATATCTCATTATACGAAGACAAGTAAATATACATAATACTAACGGAAAAATAGTAAACAAATTCTTATCTGATTTAGGAATAGACTAAACTGAAGGAAAAACTTTTTCAGAAGCTATTGCAAAGGAATATCCTCTAAACAAACGCCAACAATGTTCCTCATCCCAAAATTGTATTTCTTAAAACTTTCTATACATTTTTATCATGAATAATGAATGCTATTTTACTGTGGATAACTAGAGACGAGAAATATGTTTTCAGCTTTATAGCATTAGATCACCATATAATAAACCTTATGTTCACAAAATCAGACTAATCTGTAATGATAATAGCACACTCTTAATCCACTACGACATTATCTGTTACCCCAGTTTACGGACTTAGTAATATCAAATATTCTGGCACCAATGGGTCAAACTAATTTAATGTGTTTTGTAGAGCAAATCGAACAGATTATGAATATATACACTATTTATACCCTTCACCACCATAGGTGGAAAGGGTATTATAAGTTTGTGCTGATGTATGTAACGCATGGAAATATTTGTCTTAGACCCATCTTTTAGTATACCAATAAGCTTAGAATCACTTTCTGAGTCGATTTAGCGATGTCCGTCCATCCGTCCGTCTGGCTGGCTGGCTGGACCCCCATGTAAACCTTGTAATCAAACTACAGGTCTACCTCCCATAGGTCCCAATTCCCGGAATTGATATATTGGCCACAAATATAAATATTTTTTCACGAAAATCAAAATCAAAAATCAAATACTGCCTATGTAAACCTAAATCACTGTACCAAATTTCGTTAAAATCGGTCCACATTTGACCATAGCTCCCATACAAACTTTTCTTAAAAAACGCACTAAATGAGACAAAAATCACTAAAATGCTCGTAAATCTGAAGAATTTGCCAAATTTCGAGATAATCAATCCACATTTGACCCTAGCTCTCATATAAGTCCAAATGTCGGAAGCAGCTTAAATATATAAGTTTTAAGAAAATGTTTGTATGATGGCAAAATTTAGCAAATATTTGTCTTTATACAGGAAAAATAACACTTTTGACTTTAGTGGTGAAGGGTATCGTATGGTCGGGCTTGACCGACTATAGCACTTTCTTACTTGTTTTTTATTAATAAAGTATAAAGGTGTAATATTCAAAAGAATTTTTGTTCTAAAAAATCTTATATTGGTTTTTATTTTCAAAATTAAAAATCACTGAGTAATTTTTATTTCTAAATTTCAAATTAAAAATCACTTAACAATTTTTATTTAAGAAAATCAGAAATAACAATTATTTTTGAGAAATATAAAAAAAATCAAAAATAATTCTTACTTTTAATTTATATTACAAAAATCGGAAAATAAAAATTTATTACACCGTTGGCTTGGTAATCTTGATTCAAACACTTTGGAGTACTCAGTAAATTTCTAGATACATTCCTTTATAGTGATTTTTGGCTAAATTTTTTATGAATAAAAATTATTTTCGGTCTCTGGTTTTTTCAAAGAATCTAACCTCAAAATCGTAAAAATGGTGTCAGAGAACACAAAAATATTTGTGTTCATACATAATTGGAATGAATTATAGCTTTATTAAGTCCATCTTCCTGTTGGCGTAAAAATTAAAATTTCAAAAAAATTGGAAGAGTTTGCAATTAACAGTAGTTAACGACTATGCTGAGCGTGCAATTGACTTTCTGAAAACCGCCAACAACACACTAGTGACGAAAAACTGAGCAAAATGATTGGTTCATGTTATCGAGAATTTTCACAATACGAATCCAAACTCCAACAAAAGTACAATTCTAGTAATTTTACATAATATAAACATTTTGTATCATTCAATCTTTATGTAAGAAAAGTAAGCAAGAATTAAAAAAACAATCGATGTTCGTATTTGAAAATTTGAGTTTGTAATGCTATAAGCGAAAAACCATCGAACAAAATGGCACTGTTGCTTTAAAAAACATATAGGAAATTCAATAAGCTTTTTAATGAATGTAAATAGGTTAAAGTCTGTTTAGAACTGCTTCAGTAAGAGGCAAATAACTAAAGCAAGATTTTTTTATATTTTCGAAAAAAAAAACATTTTTCCCCAAGAAAACAAAAATGAGATTTAAAAGACCACTTCCAGTCCATCTATATTTAAGTGTAATATATTAAAATTCTTGGTTTTTAACCCATACCATCCTACTGTTTATACCCTTCACCACCATAGGTGGAAAGGGTATATTGGGTTTGAGCTGATGTTTGTAACGCATAGAAATATTGGTCTGAGACCTACCTTTTAGTATACCAATCGACTTAGAATCACTTCCTGAGTTGTTTTAACGATGTCCGTCCGACTGGCTGGCTGGCCGGTTATCCATGTAAGCTTGTTATCACTCTACAGGTCGTAACTTTAAAGATAATTTGATGAAATTTGGCACAGGTTCATATTTTGGCCCAAGGACGATCCCTATACTTTTTGGGTACCTCCCATAGGGATGCCTTCCCGGAATAGAGTTGTTGGTCCTTTACAGCCACAAATTTAGTTGTATTTTATAAAATTTTGCTTATCATAACCTTAATCAGTGTTCCTAATTTTGTAGAAATCTGCCCATATTTGACCATACCTCAAATACAAGTCACATTCTCAAAAGACATTTATATACACATAAAAGCACAAAAACGTTAATAATTTTAAAGATAAATGCATTTGATTACTTTAACTTTGCACAGATAAATATTTTGGAAATATAAACCAATAATCAGAATTTGGTAACAATCGGTCCACAATTGACCCTAGCTCCCATATCAGGTCCTTAGCCGGAAATGATATAAATCTCGAAATTTTGGAAAAATAGCACATAGTATATGTATGTATGTCTCTAAGACTTAAGGAAAACTTGTTTAATTGTTGGTCCATATTTGACCTTAGTAGTGAAGGGTATTATATAGTCGGGCTTGACCGACTACAGCTTTTCTTAGTAAGAAAAGATATAGTCGGTCAAGTAAGAAATTCTTACTTGTTTTATTTGTATTTTTGTTAAGGAAAGTGCAATCGTAGTTATTTTTGTACTCTGGTAATACTGAAGCTGTCAGCTATCAAATAAAAGTTCCGTTATTCCTTGTTAAGTGCTTCATTTATGTTTTGTTGAATATTATTTGATGAATATTTTATAAAACGTAACAACGTAAGTTGTTTTGTTAAAAGTTTGCATATAAACTAACTAAATTAGTAATGAAAAATGTAATACTTTTGATTTTTTTTTTATCATTTTGAATAAATGTTAGTTTATAAAAACCATTGTTTTCACTTTTTGTGATATTTTTGTATTAACAGTGGAAAATTATCCTACTGTTCAATTTTTGGAACGTTACTAAAACTTAAGAATGGGAGGCTGATTTTTGTTTTTCGATATATACATTTGATCAGGATGGTCTTTTTTCTTCTGAGGGGATCTACTTTGACGACCAATAATTCACCCTGTGTAAACACAGGATAAACATAAATCAAAAATTTAGAAAGTTTGGGTCCTCCTTACTATTCTCGAATACACAGCCTTACCGTTTAGAAGATACACAGATTTTTTACCACTTCTTTTTTTTCAAACCACTGTGCGCTGGTACGCAACTTCATCGCAAATGTACAATTACTCCTAATTTTGAGTAGAAACAAGCTTTATATCTGACTGCACCTAATTTTGAGTAGAAATCGAATTTTGGCCAAAAATATAAGTGATCCAATAAAAAAAAAACTTCTTTCTTAATTTCCCATTTTTTTTCTGCTTTATAGACAATTAAAAACATTTTCTTTGGTTGTTTTAACATAAAACGATAAATAACCTTTATTTAATATCTTACTAGTAAATATATCTACAAATGTGTAATACTAATAATAATTTAGTTATAATAAATTAAATGATTGTTGACTTCTATGATTATATATAATAGATTTTTTTCTAGGAATGATACTCTAATTTTTCATTAATTTAATCAACTTCTTCTACAGTAGGACCGCTTCTGCCTGCACCAAATCCACCTGCTTGTTGGCCACATGAAGGTCCTGAAGCACCACCGCTATGTAATTTTGTCATTATTGGAGTGCATATTTTCGTTAACGATTTCATCTTATCTTCGTATTCTTCTTTGTCTGCTAATGTATTGGCGTCCAACCACTTGATTGTTTCATCGCAAGCACCAATTGCCTCGCCCTTTTCTTGTGCAGTAATCTTATCTCCTGCTTGGTCTAATGCTTGTTTTACACCAAATACATAACTTTCAAGATTGTTACGAGCGCTGATTTTATTCTTTTGCTTCTCATCTTCTTCAGCAAATTTCTCCGCATCACTAACCATGCGATCGATGTCGGCTTGTGACAAACGACCCTTGTCGTTTTTAATTGTGATGTTCTTGGCGTTACCGGAACTCATTTCCTTAGCAGACACATTTAGAATACCATTGGCATCCAGATCGAATGTTACTTCAATTTGTGGCACACCACGCGGAGCTGGAGGAATACCAGAAAGATCAAATGTACCCAATCTGTTGTTGTCTTTTGTCATGACACGTTCACCTTCAAACACTTGTATGGTTACACCGGGCTGATTATCCGAATAGGTGGAGAATGTTTGTGTTTGTTTGCAGGGAATGCGTGTGTTGCGCTCGATTATTTTCGCCAATACACCGCCAGCTGTTTCAATACCAAGTGAGAGTGGAGCTACATCCACTAACAAGACATCTTGAATGGCACTGCTCTTATCTCCACTAAGAATGGCTGCCTGAACAGCTGCACCATAAGCTACAGCTTCATCTGGATTAATCGACAAATTTAGACTCTTGCCACAGAAGAATTGTTGTAGAAGATTTTGTACTTTAGGGATGCGTGTGGAACCACCTACTAGAACAATGTCGTTGATTTGGTTTTTGTCCATTTTGGCATCATTTAGGGCTTTTTCAACTGGTTGTAATGTCTGACGGAACAGATCAGCACACAATTCTTCAAAACGAGCACGGCTAACTTTGGTGTAAAAGTCTTGGCCTTCAAACAAAGCATCAATTTCAATGGAGGCCTCTGAGCTAGATGACAATGTTCGTTTGGCACGTTCAGCTGCAGTCCTTAAACGTCTCAAAGCTCTGGGATTCGAGCGTAAATCCTTCTTGTACTTGCGTTTGAATTCTTCAGCCAAGTGCGATACCAATCTGTTGTCGAAATCTTCACCACCCAAGTGAGTATCTCCAGCTGTTGCTCTAACTTCGAACAAAGAACCTTCGTCAATGGTCAAGATGGAGACATCAAAGGTGCCACCACCCAAGTCAAAGATGAGCACATTACGTTCACCTTTCAAGTTTTTATCAAGACCATAAGCAAGAGCGGCCGCCGTGGGTTCATTGATAATTCTCAATACATTTAAACCTGCAATGCGACCAGCATCCTTTGTTGCTTGACGTTGAGAATCATTAAAGTAAGCGGGAACTGTGATTACTGCATCTGTCACTGATTGACCCAAATATGCCTCGGCAGTCTCTTTCATTTTTGTCAGCACCATCGAACTAATTTCCTCTGGAGCGAATTTCTTTTGTTCACCTTTAAATTCGACACATATTTTTGGTTTACCACTATCACTGACCACTTTGAATGGCCAGTGTTTCATATCCTCCATTATTTTAGGATCATCGTATTTGCGACCAATTAAACGTTTAGCGTCAAATACTGTGTTCTTTGGATTCATGGCAACCTGGTTCTTTGCTGCATCACCAATGAGTCGCTCTGTGTCGGTAAACGCAACATAACTGGGTGTTGTGCGATTGCCCTGGTCATTGGCTATTATTTCTACTTTACCATGTTGGAAAACACCAACACAGGAGTATGTTGTGCCCAAATCAATACCAATTGCTACCATTGTAACTTTGTTTTTCTTCTTTTAATATTTGCTTAAAGATTTTTGTTTGTTGTATGAAGTTTTCTTTTTAGTAAGATTTGTTTATATTTTCACTTGTTTTAAAAAAATACTTTTGTTGGTTTTTGGTTTTATTCGCTTTTTATTATTTCTTTGCGATGTATTCACTTTGCTTGATTTTGTTTTACTAATGCCGAAGAGAAGTTGTATTGCGGTATTTATGCAAAAATCTCACATTCATTCGTATTTTCTAGATACTTTTGTGAGAATATTGTTGAATTTTCTAGAAAAACAATAAATGAATGAATGAATGTCAAATCAAGAGAATTTATACATTTAAGAGAGTGTCTGCCAACATATTAATGTTTATATATTATATATGTATGTATGTATGTATTTTGTTTACAAAAAGTGGTGCATTTAACAGCTATAGTTTGATATGTACCAAAAAATTAATAACAATTATACCAAAATATTTTATTTTTTTGGCCTAACGGATTACATTGTAACATAACTAAAAACAAGGTTTGGGGAAGGAAAATATAAACTCAAGTGAATAGGTTTTATTTTAAAATTAAAAAACTTTTATTTAATAAACATACAGAGTTGTGAATACAGTAACTTCTGTTACTGTGGTTTAAAAACGTCGTTTCCCATATTAAATCTTATAACTAAAATACTTATGCGACAGATTAGCAAAATTTTTCACCTTCAATAACATTTTAAAGAAAATTAACTAAAAACAAGTAAGAAAGTGTTATAGTCACCACTAAGGTCAAAGGTGTTATTTTTCCTGTATAAAGACAAATATTTGCTAAATTTTGATATTTTCTCAAAACTTATAGGTATATTTAAGCTGTTTCCGTCATCTGGATTTAGATGAGAGCTAGGGTCAAATGTGGACCGATTATCTCGAAACTTGGCCATTTGATTACAGTTGTTACACAAATTATGTGTGCAAATAAACTTGAAATTCTCATTATCTTTAGATTTACGAGCGTTTTCGTAATTTTTGTCTCATTTAGTGCGTTTTTAAAGAAGATTTTGTATGGGAGCTATGGTCAAATGCGAACAGATTTCAACGAAATTTAGTACAGTTATTTAAGTTTACATAAGCAGTTTTTGTTTTAAATTTCATGAAAATATATTGATTTTTGTGGCCAAAATATCAATTCTGGAAAGTGGGACCTCCCATAGGTACCATAAATAATGGACCGATTTTGGCGAATTTCAATAGCCATGTTTCCATTATCAAAAAAATTATCTGTGCCAAATTTCATCAAATTACCTTTAGAATTGCGACCTGTAGTTTGATTACAAGGTTTACATGGGGGTCCAGCCAGCTAGGACGGACATCGCTTGGTATACTAAAAGGTGAGTCTATATGATACCCTTCACCACTGCGATCAATGTCTTTTCATTTCTTTATAAAAAAAAATTACTAAATTTAGTCGTCTTTAGGGCTACGTTCAAAATTGTGGAAGACATTCCAATTGAAACAAGGGGATTCTATTTTTTATACTCATTAAAAGGGACCTACGTTTTAATTCCGACTTCGAGCGGCAAATGCATTAGTTAGAGGAGTTTTACATAGCCTAATACTCAATAACCAGTGGCTAGCTGAGTTATGAGGTGAACCGCCACTTTTTTTTAATTTATTTATTTTTTTTTTTTTTTTTTCAAATGAGTTTGGCCGGGGATCGAACTAGGGACCTCTGTTTTGTTAGGCGGATGACTAACCTGCTATACCACGGCGTGGAAGTTTAGCAGTTGAATAACAGTTTTTACAAACATAAAATTGCTATTTAGATTTACAATCGCTTTTATGATTTTTGTCGCATTAGTAACTTTTGGCAGAAGAATTTGTATGGGAGCTATGATCAAATACAGAATGATTTGAACGAAATGGTACAGTGGTTTCTGTTTATATAAGCAGTACTTGTTTTAAGTTTATTCGCACGTATCCGAAATGGTCCAACTGCAAAAAAAACAGTGTGTACCAAATTTCATCAATGAGTTTTATTTCATGGCTATTTCTTGTTCATGATTTGAAATTTTTTAAAAGGGAGTATAACAACTTCTACCACAAATACATATGTACATACATATGTAGTAGGAGAACTGTAGCACAAACTACCTAATTTGTGAACTGTAGTGTCGCTGTAGTACATACATCACGCAAAGTTATAATCTAATTAGACAAAGGAATGATCTAGAATGTTCCAAGAGCATTTTCAGCTGAGGATTAATAAATTGTCTTATATACTTGCATATTTTTAGTCTCTGGTTATAATATTGGAAATATTTTTGGTAAATAATATTACATACAGTTTGTCAAGTAATTGTTTGCATATAAAAAAAATATTGAAAATGCAATTTAAATTTCGAAAATGAAACATCAAATCGTTTAAATTTGTTTCTTTTGTTTAACACATACCGTTAATGTAATACATGCATTGCAACAACAACAATAAAAAAAGCATGAAGTGATTTTCAATATTTTATGTTGAAAAAAGTAGATTTTTCCTAGCCACTGTAGATGAATACCTCGGTTTAACCAGTATATTTCGGGTTGCTCCTTGGGATACACTTAGCCCATGACCATTTTTCACTTCGTACTTAAGTCCCCGCTTTTCCTAGAAAGTTTTAATAATTTTACTTTAAATTTGTATTGTTTTATATTTTGGACTGCATTGCACTATTTTTCCTCATAAGCTCCACCATAAAATAACTTGGATATCGCCGAACGGTGTCACCAAGAACCAAATTGATCACATTTTGATCAACTCAAAGTGGCGATCATCTTTACTTGATGTACGCTCGAGGCGCGGAGCAGAAAACTGGACTCAAAACGACATCGAAATGCCTTTATTACAGCTATAAGGAATCGGCTTCCAGATGTTGTAAACAACAACAACGCTAGTGTAAACGAAATTGCAAGGTGTGTCACTCAGACGTACAATGAGGTTGGTCAGCAAACGTTAGGTTTTAAAGACCATAAAAGGAATGTCTGGCTCACCCAAGCAACATGGGACCTGGTTGAACATCGTAAAATCATAAAAAATACAATTTTAAATTCAAATGTGGATGTTGAGGAGCTTAGTACAATGTACCGTGACCTATCCAACAGAATAAAAAGGTCTGCATGGAGGGACAAAAGAATGTGGGTAGATGAACAAGCGAGCCAAGCTGAGTCAGCTGCAAGTAAAGGCGACATGAGGACCTTATATAATATATCAAGGGCGTTGTGCGGCAAACCTACCTACACCAACAGTCCCATCCTGAGTAGTAGCGGTACACTTCTCTCAACGCCGGATGAACAATTAATACGATGGATGGAACACTTCCAGTCAATATTAAACAATCCCATTGGATTAGAAGCACTGACGGAAGTGCAAAACGAAACCAACCATGACTGTTTATTCAATGGAATTTCAGACAGCCCACCAACATTACATGAAGTGAAGAATGCAATTAAAAGCCTTAAGCGCAACAAGGCCTCGGGCAATGACAATATCTCAGCGGAGATGCTTTTATGTGACGTTGAACTATCGGCGAGACTGTGGCACCCATTTGTGCGTAAAATATGGGAAGATGAAGCTCTGCCAACCTCCTGGAATGAAGGTATACTAGTGAAAATACCAAAAAAGGGTGACTCCAAAGACTGCAATAACTACAGGGGAATAACACTTCTTCCAATACCGAGCAAAATACTAAGTCGAGTGATTTTGAATAGAACGTCTGATGCAGTTCCTAAAACACTACGCGAAAATCAGTTTGGGTTCCGAGAGAATAGATCTTGTGTTGATCTAATCAACACAGTAAGAATAGTACTGGAGCAATGTAATGAATTCCGCACACCCATTTACCTAGCGTTTATCGACTTTATGAAGGCCTTCGACAGTGTCAACAGGAGCTATCTATGGAGAATTTTAGAAAACCGTAACATGCCAACGAAAATGTCACAAATGTCATCGATAAGCGCCTACAAACCTTTGCAAACAAATGCTTGCGGCAAATCCCTAATATATGGTGGCCAAATCGCATAAGAAATGAAGATCTACTAAACGCTACAAACCAAATCCCTTCTTCTATAGAGGTATGTCGACGGAAATGGCGGTGGATAGGCCACACACGACGAAGGCCAAATACCAACATTGCTCGACAAGCACTTCGTTGGAATCCACAAGGAAGCGGTCGTCGTGTTGGTGCACCAGCTAGAACGTGGAGAAGTCAATTGATGCGGAGTTACAAGCAGCAAGCTATTCATGGAATGATGTATGCCTAACATCTCGCAATAGAATTCGATATAAAAGGATGGTAGAGGCCCTATGCTCCACTGGGAGTCAAGGATAACAGAAGAAGAAGAAGTTACAATTTTAATTCCAATATTCCTTCACTTTTAGCACGGTATATGATGTTCTAACCATACGGGAGAACATTTTAGGGATTTCCCTGGCAGATTTGCCCTTATAGTGATGGAAATACGCTAATTCTATAACGCCTTTCGAAATAAATTTTGCAGGTAATTTTTTTAAATAAAGGACAACTAATGCACACATTTTTTTACAATACTTTTTATAACTTTAATTTTATTGGATTCTTATCCATAAAACTTCATACAAATAAAAAAATATAACTACAATAACGGTATGTGTTAAACAAAATAAATAAATTTAAACGATTTGATGTTTAATTTTCGAATTTTAAATTGCATTTTCACTATTTTTGTTTAATGCAAACAATTACTTGACAAACTGTACATACATACAATCAATTTTTCTAAAATACATATGTATTATTATCATTAATGATACAGTTTGTGCATTTGTTTTTTGAAATGTATGTATGTATGTTTTTTTTCAATGTTTCCAAAATGTGCCTAAATGGTCACACACATTTTTATTAATCAAAATCCTTTTACATGAAGGAATGTTCTAGAACTGACATTGGCGCGAAATTTATTTCCTATAACTAGTTATAGGCAAATAAATTCTGCTGACACACATACACAACACACAACAATTGTAAAGAGCGTAAGAATACTATTACGCTCTAGGTTATTACAAACTCTCAGCAAAAAATGAAATCAATCGCTATGAAACACAAATGATGAAGCGAGAACACAATACAGAGTTTTCTTAATTTTCTTTGATGCTACTAATACAATCGCAAATTTGAATATATGTTACTGCCCTCCACTTTTCTAGAATTTTCCAAGAGCATTTTCAGCTGACGATGAATAAATTGTCTTCTATGTATACTTGCATATGGTTATTTTGTTTCAAATTTAAGAATAATCATTATTTTTGGTCTCTGGGTTTAATATTGGAAATATCGACGCTTTATATTCAAATAGTGCTATCTGCATTTCCGACCAAAATGGTTTTTAATAGAAACGTGTTCCTTGGCTTATCTGTCGCATAAGTCATATTAATTTTAAAAAAGAGAAATAGTTCTAAAACATTTTTTTTATAAATTGTGTTTGTGCTATCTACAGATGCTGTCTTCATAATCTACATACAGACATGAAAATAATAAAAATTGTTATAAAATATTCATTGTAATTTGTGATAAACCAACAAAATAAACCACAACGTTTTGTAATCGATCATGGGTCATCCAAGATTAGGAAATTTAATAAGTGAAAACATTTGCAGGAGCTAAAGAACTATTCTTGTTCTTTAGAGCCTGCAAATTCTTCCACATGCTTCTTATGGAATGGGCGATGTAGGGGATGTTGGATACCAAGGAACGGTTCTAATTGGTCTTAACTTAATAAGCCCACAATTATCTTGGTTATCCTTCATCTCAACTGTGGACACTGAACTCCTCGTTATATCACAGAGGGAACTACGTTAACACCCGTTAATGTAGTGAGCTAACATGTGACGCGAGTTCTCCCATAAGAACGATAAAAAATATGCAACAAGATCGAAACGCATGTATTTCTAAGAACATTTTTGTGTTCTCTGACACCATTTTAACAATTTTTAAGTTAGATTCTTTGAAAAAAACACTAATAACGAAACAGATTTTGCTGGTCCCTTGGATTATTTAAAAACGCATGACATTACAAAAGAATATCTTTTTTTACACAGTTTTCTTAGGAACCTACCTACCGTGTAAAAAAAACTGAAAAATTTAGGGACCGTAACGGTTATAAGCATTTCCATATAAGTTTTTTAAAAACGTCATAAACAGTTATTTTTGAACCTAAAAATTAAAGTTCGCATGAAACTGTTAAAAAAAGGAGTTTTATTTTTTCGTCAAAAAATAAAACCCATTTGAGGAGTTTAATTTTTTCGTCAGAAAATAAAACTCATTTTATGTAAATTACAGATTGTAGCCGGTTATATCATTACAATTTAATCAAGTAATTTTGTTTGGTGTTCCAAACAAAAAGAATTAATCAAAAGAGTTTCTGGAGACTGAATTAGGTGGTTCCCGCAGTCCTGACTGCGTATCGGCATATTTCTTCAAAAAATCGGCAGTAAAATTTCAGATATTAGAAAATTGGAATTGTCAAAAATACATTAAAATATAGCCGAATATTCAAAAAATGTTCATTGGAAATTTTTCTATAAAGCGAATTTTGTATTGAAAATTTTTATAAAAATTTCTCTATACAAAAAAATTTTATATTGCAAATTTTTCTATACAAAAATCTATACTGAGAATTTTTCTGTACAAAAATGTATATTTATAATTTCTCTATGCAAAAAATGGAAAATTTTTCTATACAAAAAAAATTATGTACAAAATTTGTCTATGCAAAAAATTGCATATTGTTACCTTAAAGACAAAATAACCTATCTACAGTTTTCAAAAGTTTACAGGAGAGGGAAAAAACGTTTTAAAATTGGAACTATTTGCAATATTTAAACGAAAATTATGTATTTAGAATAAAATGAAACCAGAAATATATATATCGGTTGAAAAAATTTTGTTTTTCTAAGCACAGCTTATGTTATGTCACTTAGGTTATTTGGAATTGCAAATATCTGAAACCAAATAACCTATCTGCAGTACTAATTAGTATAAATAAATCAAAATTGTTTATGCATATAAATATTATATAAATTAAATAATAACCGTTGTAGTTTCTTTTACTGGTTTAAGCAAATGAACGTACTTAATGATTGTTTAAATTACACTATGCAACAAAATTAAACTTTTAAATCGATTTTTGATGATTTAGTTTTATCTTTTTTAAGTGCGTAACGGTCCTCTAGGAACAAAAACTGTTATAATTTGGTCATTTGTGATATTAGATGTTCATTTTGTACAGATATACGTTATGATATAGGAAATAATAATCCATAAAAAACTAAATTTTTGCATATAGGTTATTTGGTCTTTAAGATGACGATATAGAAAATTTTTCTATTAAAAAATTGCATATGAAACATTTTTTTTACAAAAAAATTTTAAATATTTTGTTAGTCAAACTTAGCACATAAAAAATTATTTTTTTATATTTTTTATTATAATTAAAAAAAAAAAAAAAAACAAAATATTATTGAAAAAAATATTTTTTTATTTTCTAATGAAAAAAAAACTCCTTCAATGAGTTTTATTTCTGACGAAAAAAAATAAAACTCCTCAAATGATTTTAATTTTCGGACGAAAAAAAAACTCGTATGAGTTTTATTTTTTAACGGGAAAATAAATCTCACTTTTAACAGTTTCATACCAACTTTTTTTCCGATAACAGCAGAATTGGGATCGTTTTCACTTAATATTTTTCATGAGCTCGTCAATACGAATATATTGGTATATGACACTTTAGGTGTTCTATCGCCCATGTTCTGACAAACGCCAAACGCTTAACTTTTGCGATTACGATTTGAAATCGCTTGATAGGTGTTCTGCAAAACGCAAACGCCAGAGTTTTAGCGGCTTCAAGCCGCATGCATATACTAAGGCGATTTGATGTTTTTCTCTAAAACTGAACACTATATTGGATATAAACTGAAATACAACTTAAGTTAAATATGCTTTCTTTTTATTTTAGTAGGAATTACTAAAAGTTTAACACATTTCTATTTAAAAAATACAATTAAAAAATTTGCTTTAATTTTATACACTTTCTCTGCCAATGGTTTACAAAAAGACTGAAATCCATCTGGTTGAATGAACTTCGAAAGGCTAGTGTTGTATAATTTATTTTATATTTAAGAATTTGTTACTTCCTTTTTATTTAATAGGAATTACATATATTTTACACATTTTCCATTTAAAATATGCAATTAAAAAATTTTCTTTCTTTTATTTTCCGTCAATTGTTTACAAAAAGATCGCGCGGTTTTCAGAACATCAAAGAAATACATTTGGCGTTTTTCAAATCGTTTGCGTTTTGAAATCGTAGCGTTTGTCAGAACATGGCCGTATGTCTCTAACATGGAGATTTTTTAGGGTCACATTTTCAAAAATAACTGTTATTTACGGTCCTTGAAAAAATTTAACTGCGAAAAAGAATCCTGATATAAAAATTCCCATATTAAAAAAAAAACGAATTTTAGTCAAAAATATAAGTGATCCAAAAAATTGCCAATTTTTTTCTGATTTATAGACAATTAAAGACATTTTCATTTGTTGTTTTAACATAAAACGATACATAATCTTTATTTAAGATCTTACTATAAAATATATCTACAAATGTTTAATACTAATAATAATTTAGTTATCATAAATGAAATGATTGTTGACTTCTGTGATTATTTTATAATGGATTTTTTTCTAGGAATGATACTCTAATTTTTCATTAATTTAATCAACTTCTTCTACAGTAGGACCGCTTCTGCCTGCACCAAATCCACCTGCTTGTTGGCCACATGAAGGTCCTGAAGCACCACCGCTGTGTAATTTTGTCATTATTGGAGTGCATATTTTCGTTAACGATTTCATCTTATCTTCGTATTCTTCTTTGTCTGCTAATGTATTGGCGTCCAACCACTTGATTGTTTCATCGCAAGCACCAATTGCCTCGCCCTTTTCTTGTGCAGTAATCTTATCTCCTGCTTGGTCTAATGCTTGTTTTACACCAAATACATAACTTTCAAGATTGTTACGAGCGCTGATTTTATTCTTTTGCTTCTCATCTTCTTCAGCAAATTTCTCCGCTTCACTAACCATGCGATCGATGTCGGCTTGTGACAAACGACCCTTGTCGTTTTTAATTGTGATGTTCTTGGCGTTACCGGAACTCATTTCCTTAGCAGACACATTTAGAATACCATTGGCATCCAGATCGAATGTTACTTCAATTTGTGGCACACCACGCGGAGCTGGAGGAATACCAGAAAGATCAAATGTACCCAATTTGTTGTTGTCTTTTGTCATGACACGTTCACCTTCAAACACTTGTATGGTTACACCGGGCTGATTATCCGAATAGGTGGAGAATGTTTGTGTTTGTTTGCAGGGAATGCGTGTGTTGCGCTCGATTATTTTCGCCAATACACCGCCAGCTGTTTCAATACCAAGTGAGAGTGGAGCTACATCCACTAACAAGACATCTTGAATGGCACTGCTCTTATCTCCACTAAGAATGGCTGCCTGGACAGCTGCACCATAAGCTACAGCTTCATCTGGATTAATCGACAAATTTAGACTCTTGCCACAGAAGAATTGTTGTAGAAGATTTTGTACTTTAGGGATGCGTGTGGAACCACCTACTAGAACAATGTCGTTGATTTGGTTTTTGTCCATTTTGGCATCATTTAGAGCTTTTTCAACTGGTTGTAATGTCTGACGGAATAGATCAGCACACAATTCTTCAAATCGAGCACGGCTAACTTTGGTGTAAAAGTCTTGGCCTTCAAACAAAGCATCAATTTCAATGGAGGCCTCTGAGCTAGATGACAATGTTCGTTTGGCACGTTCAGCTGCAGTTCTTAAACGTCTCAAAGCTCTGGGATTCGAACGTAAATCCTTCTTGTACTTGCGTTTGAATTCTTCAGCCAAGTGCGATACCAATCTGTTGTCGAAATCTTCACCACCCAAGTGGGTATCTCCAGCTGTTGCTCTAACTTCGAATAAGGAACCTTCGTCAATGGTCAAGATGGAGACATCAAAGGTGCCACCACCCAAGTCAAAGATGAGTACATTACGTTCACCTTTCAAGTTTTTATCAAGACCATAAGCAAGAGCTGCCGCCGTGGGTTCGTTGATAATTCTTAATACATTTAAACCTGCAATGCGACCAGCATCCTTTGTTGCTTGACGTTGGGAATCATTAAAGTAAGCGGGAACTGTGATTACTGCATCTGTCACTGATTGACCCAAATATGCCTCGGCAGTCTCTTTCATTTTTGTCAGCACCATCGAACTAACTTCCTCTGGAGCGAATTTCTTTTGTTCACCTTTAAATTCGACACATATTTTTGGTTTACCACTATCACTGACCACTTTGAATGGCCAGTGTTTCATATCCTCCATTATTTTAGGATCATCGTATTTGCGACCAATTAAACGTTTAGCGTCAAATACTGTGTTCTTTGGATTCATGGCAACCTGGTTCTTTGCTGCATCACCAATGAGTCGCTCTGTGTCGGTAAACGCAACATAACTGGGTGTTGTGCGATTGCCCTGGTCATTGGCTATTATTTCTACTTTACCATGTTGAAAAACACCAACACAGGAGTATGTTGTGCCCAAATCAATACCAATTGCTACCATTGTAACTTTGTTTCTCTTCTTTTAATATTAATATTTGGTTAAAAGATTTTTGTTTGTTGTATGAAGTTTTGTTTTTAGTAAGATTTGTTTATATTTTCACTTGTTTTAAAAAATACTTTTGTTGGTTTTTGGTTTTATTCGCTTTTTATTATTTCTTTGCGATGTATTCACTTTGCTTGATTTTGTTTTACTAATGCCGAAGAGAAGTTGTATTGCGGTATTTATACAAAAATCTCACATTCATTCGTATTTTCTAGATACTTTTGTGAGAATATTGTTGAATTTTCTAGAAAAACAATAAATGAATGAATGTCAAATCAAGAGAATTTATACATTTAAGAGAGCGTCTACCAACATATTAATGTTTACATGAAATAATAATAACAAGGAAGTTTCATTCTCTCTCTTCAAAATTATTTTGAAGTATATTGGGTTTTTGAAGTTTGATATTTGAAAACAAATTCAAGAAAAACGTTGCCACACTAAGAAAAGGGGTACGTAATACATTGGGATTAATTATCAAAAATGTGTAAATTTGAAGTAAATCATATAAGGAAGACATTCAATATTAAAGAAATATAGTTAAAACAAATTGTATGATTATTTATCAAACTTTTAAGCAAATATTCATAAGTTTTTTATGCATCAAGACATATATGCTTACATAAATTTTGTCATCATACCATTTCAGAAAAGTGGGATTGTCGACAAAAATATGGTAGCACAAACTTTCACTATCCTAACAAACGTCAGAAAGTTATCATGGCGACAAAAAGAGAGAATGGAACAACCATAAACTAACAACATAGACTGAGGACGCAACTGTCAAGTACATTTAAGAGACGTCATGGTACATTTTAGAGGCGCCATATTGTAATAAGTATTACTGTATTGGTAAAATTATGTTTAAGTGGTATTAGTGCATACTAAAATATCCACCACATACTAAAGCAGAGTTGCTTGGTATTGTTGATTTTTAAATTTTTATTTTTGAATTTGCACTAGAAATGCAACACTGGTTTGAATGATTTTTAATTCCCCACAAGAAAAAGAAACTCAACAATAAAATGTCAATAAATTATTTGTTTATAAAATAAACCAGGGACCGAAAATACTAATTATTCTTGAATTTTCAAAGAAAAAAAGCAATCATATGAAAATATCGCAGAACTAATTTGAAAACATCATTTTGATTGTTTTCCACTATATTTTCAGAAAATTACATGCTTTTTAAATTTTTGATTTTTAATATTTTTCTCAAAAATTATTTTTATTTTACGATTCTTATTTTTTTTTTCCAAATATATTTGTCAAATTCTGACAAATATTTTTTTTGGCAAAAATATTTGTCAAAAATTGATTTTTATTTTATTTGTCAAAAATATTTGTCAAGGTCTGACAAATATTTTTTTTGGCAAAAATATTTGTCAAGATCTGATTTTTATTTATTTTAAACAGAAATAATTGTTATTCTGATTAAAATTTTTTTTTTGTCAAAAATATTTGTCAAATAAAAAACGCAAAAATGAAAAAATCAATACAGAATTTAAATATTTCCCATAATAATGGTACATTTTAAAAATATTCAATAAAAATGAAAATTTTGAAAATTTCCCATAAAAACGTAGTATTTGAAATTTTCCCATCAAAATGGGAAATTTTAAAAATTTCTTGTAAAGAGGAGAAATTTTGAATATTCCTTTTTAAAATGTGAAATTTTGAAAATTTCCTATATAAATGGGAAATTATAAAAATTTTCTGTAAAAATGGGAAATTTTGAAAATTTCCCATAAAAAAGGGAAATTTTGAAAATTTCCCATAAAAAAGGGAAATTTTGAAAATTTCACATAAAAAAGGGAAATTTTGAAAATTTCCCATAAAAAAGGGAAATTTTGAAAATTTCCCATAAAAAAGGGAAATTTTGAAAATTTCCCATAAAAAAGGGAAATTTTGAAAATTTCCCATAAAAAAGGGAAATTTTGAAAATTTCCCATAAAAAAGGGAAATTTTGAAAATTTCCCATAAAAAAGGGAAATTTTGAAAATTTCCCATAAAAAAGGGAAATTTTGAAAATTTCCCATAAAAAAGGGAAATTTTGAAAATTTCCCATAAAAAAGGGAAATTTTGAAAATTTCCCATAAAAAAGGGAAATTTTGAAAATTTCCCATAAAAAAGGGAAATTTTGAAAATTTCCCATAAAAAAGGGAAATTTTGAAAATTTCCCATAAAAAAGGGAAATTTTGAAAATTTCCCATAAAAAAGGGAAATTTTGAAAATTTCCCATAAAAAAGGGAAATTTTGAAAATTTCCCATAAAAAAGGGAAATTTTGAAAATTTCCCATAAAAAAGGGAAATTTTGAAAATTTCCCATAAAAAAGGGAAATTTTGAAAATTTTCCATAAAAACAAGAAATTTTCCATAAAAAAGGGAAATTTTGAAAATTTCCCATAAAAAAGGGAAATTTTGAAAATTTCCCGTTATTAGGTGAAATTTTCAAAATTTTCCATTTTTATGGGAAATTTTCAAAATTTCCCTCTTTTATGGAAAATTATCAAAATTTCCCTTTTTTATGGGAAATTTTCAAAATTTCACTTTTTTATGGGAAATTTTCAAAATTTCCCTTTTTTAGGTGAAATTTTCAAAATTTCCCATTTTTACAGAAAATTTTTATAATTTCCCATTTATATAGGAAATTTTCAAAATTTCACATTTTAAAAAGGAAATTTGGGGGAAATAACCAAAAATTAGCTAAAAAATATGTCTGAAATCGATCGATTTGAAAACGAAAAATGTCCATCACATACCTGAATATATTTATTTAATATTATTAAAAAAACAAACAAAATTTCTTTACTTACCCTTTTCAATTACAAATAATTTTTGTTTGTTTACATTTTCATTTGACAGTTGTCAAAATGACTATGTTGAATTCACAGTACCTGTATGTGAGTTCACCACCTTAGTTAATTTATTCACCACATTTTTTTGGTGCCTTAGTAGAACATATGTTCTCAATCTATGTGTTTTATCTATGGGAACAACCTTCAGTTTTATTAAATGAATGTTTATATATTATATATGTATGTATGTATTTTGTTTACAAAAAGTGGTGCATTTAACAGCTTTAGTTTGATATGAACCAAAAAATTAATAACAATTAAAACAAAATATTTTTTTTTTGCGGATTACATTGTAACATAACTAAAAAATAGGTTTAGGAAAGGAAAATATTATTATTTTTTTATGTAATTTCATTTAGTTTATAAACTTAAGTGAATATGTTTTATTTTAAAATTATAACAAGTAAGAAAGTGCTTTTGTCGGTCAAGACCGACCATACAATACCCTTCACCACTAAGGTCAAAGGTGTTCTTTTTCCTGTTTAAAGACAAATTTTTGCAAAATTTTGCCATAATGCAAATATTTTCTCAAAACATATATTTAAGATGTTTCCGTCATTTTTACTTATATGAGAGCTAGGGTAAAATGTGGACCGATTATCTCTAAATTTGGCAAATTGATTACAGTTGTTACAAAAATTATGTAAAAGTAATTTTGAAATTCTCTTTATCTTTAGATTTACGAGCGTTTGTTTTAGTGATTTTTGTCTCATTTAGAGCTATGGTCAAATGTAACCGATTTCAACGAAATTCGGTACAGTGATTATTTGTTTTAAATTTAATGAAAAAATATATACATATATTTGTGGACAATATATCTATTCCGGGAAGTGGGACATATGGGAAGTACCATAAATAATGGATCGATTTTGACGAATTTCAATAGCCATGGTCCCATTATCAAAAAAAATGATCTGTGACAAATTTCATTAAATTATCTTTAGAATTGCGACCTAGAGTTTGATTACAAGGTTTAAATGGGGGTCCAGCCAGCCACCCGTCTAGCCAGCCAGACGGACGGAAGGACATCGCTAAATCGACTCAAAAAGTGATTCTAAGCCTATTGGTATACTAAAAGGTGGGTCTAAGACAAATATTTCTACGCGTTACATACATCAGCACAAACTTATAATGAAGGGTTTGGGGAAGGAAAATATTATTATTTTTGTTATTATTATAAACTCAAGTAAATAGGTTTTATTTTAAAATTAAAAAACTTATTTTTAAAATTTAAAATTAAAAACTTTTTTTTGGCAAGATTAAGTGTTTTTTTTTTATTAAAAAAAGTAAATACGAACATTGATTTGTTAGTTTTGCATTCATAATCTACAAATTAAAATTTTGTTGTAGAGAATACAAACCTATCAAATCAATGATCATATTTTTTTTATAATAAAAAAAAAACACATAATCTTGCCAAAAAACAATTATTTTCATGATTTTTTTAAATTCGCTACTTATTATTTAATATAAATTTCGCAAAAAACAAAAAAAAATAATCCATTTTTCCCCATACAAATGGGCTCTTAAACTTTGGACCCTAAGCGCGCCCATAGAACGTTGTCCGATTTGGGTCAAATTTTCAGATCTAAACATTTAGACCTAGTGTCACAATATTCCGTAGAAAAACATTTGAAATCAAAGAAAAACATTTTCATGTCACCCTAATATACATACATATGTAGTAGGAGAATTTTAGTGTCGCTGTATTACATACATCACGCAAAGTTATAATCTAATTAGACAAAGGAATGATCTAGAATGTTCCAAGAGCATTTTCAGCTGAGGATTAATAAATTGTTTTATATACTTGCATATTTTTAGTCGCGGGTTATAATATTGGAGATATGCGTGGTAAATAATATTATATATGTATGTATTTTTTTGCAAATTACATAATCATAATCAAAAGTTGTGCAGTGTCTATGTAGTGAATTTATGCAGTGGATAAGTAGAATGTCGATTAAGCTTATGCACTAGTTATGTTTAAGTTAATTCAAAATACTTTTTTTAAATAGTGTCTAAGAAAAACCTGCAGCGTTGTTTTTACAAAAAAAAAACTACTTAAAAAATCAACTCTGACATTGCTTATAAAAAATAAGTGGAAATTGGACAAAAAGATTTCTAAACGTGCTTTAAACTCGGATCAAGAAGAAAAGGTAAAAATTGCTGTGTTACTTTATGTATTTTAATAAAATTTACATAAATTATTCATTTTTAGAATGTGCTGTCTCAACTGGTAATAAATAAATAAACAGCTGTTTCACGGTTGTATTAGCAGGATTAGGCACTGTTTATGCAGTGTATAAATATAAGATAACCATAGACTAAAAATGTATATTGAATAAAACTGTAGATAGACATTACATAATTTTTGATTATGAATTTGGCTGTTAGTATGTATGTATGTATAATCATTAATGATACAGTGTGTTCATTCGTTTGTTGAAATGTATGTTTTTTTATATTTCCAAAATGTGCCTAATTTTTATATTAATCAAAAAAATTTATATTAATCAAAATCCTTTTACATGAAGGAATGTTCTAGAACTGCTATGGGTGAGAAATTTATTTGATATAACAGTTATAGTCAAATCAATTCTGCTGACACACATACACAACACACAACAACTGTAAAGAGCGTAAGAATACTATAACGCTCCACAAACTCTCAGCAAAAAATTCAATCAATCGCTATGAAACACAAATGGTGAAGGGAGAACACAATACGGAGTTTGTTTTTAATTTTCTTTGTTGCTACTAATACAATCGCAAATTTGAATATGTGTTACTGCCCTCCACTGTTCTAGAATGTTCCAAGTGCATTTTCAGCTGACGATTAATAAATTCTTGTATGTATACTTGCATATGATTCATTTGTTTAAAATTTAATAATCATTATTTTTGGTCTCTGGGTTTAATATTGGAAATACCTATGTATGTAAGTTTAGTAAATAATATTGTGTATTTTTTTTTTAATTACAATCAATTTTTTCTTAAATACATATGTATGTATATCGTCACCTGAAATCCAAAAGGGCGTAATTAATAAAAATTAAAATTGATCTAGATACATCTAGCTGCAAATTTTTTTTGGTGTACGGTCAAAAACAGCCATTTTATTCACTAAAAACCAATTGTTGATCAAAATTTGTATTGTAGTTAAACCCTTTTGGTTTCAGATTGTAGTTAAGCCTATTTGCTTTTTCGCAATTACTTAAAAAACTACTTATTTTTTGTCTTTGCTGTTGCATTGTTGACCAAATTTCAAAACTTGGAATTAATGTTTTTTGCTTATCATATAAAAAATTATTATCCGAGACTAAGATTTTTAAAATTTACATTGACTTGTTTGTGTACAGATCAATTCTAGAGCTCCTCTGTTCTAACTATATAAAATTTCATTTAAGTATCTTTAACAGTTTTAAAGTTACGGGGTTATTTCTAAAAAAACTCTTAAAAAAAACTTCTGTGTTTCATATTTTAAATTATTTAAAACTTATTTTTTTACATTATATTATGTTTCGAAAACAAACCCTTACTATTTTTAAGACCCGTCTCTATATTATATATATTATTGACAAAAAACTTTGTGCATTTTTAAAGGTCTAAACTTTTGCCCAAAATTTGTATTGTAGTTAAGCCAAAAAACTAAATGTTTCCAAAATTTGGATTGAATGTTCCTTATAGTTTTAAAGTTATAACGTTTTTTGCTTCATCTGTAAAAAACTAGAAGTGTAGTTACGCCCTCTTGCATTTCATGTGACGATATACATTATCATTAATCTTACAGTTTGTTCATTTGTTTGTTCAAATGTACTTAATTTCGATTGTGTTAATATCTTTTTGCAATGTTTCTAAAATGTGTCTAAATGAGCGTTAATCAAAATCCTATTACCTGAAGGAATTTTCTAGAATGTTCCCAGAAAATTTCTGCAGCGGATGAAAGAACATTGTCCAAGTTGAATCAAAAAGATACAATAGAACTTTAAATTTTGTAAGGTAGGTCGGAAATTTTGTAGAGAGAATAATATCATGCATGCACACATACATATGAATGTTGTATGTATGTAAATCTTTGAAGAGTGACAATTTATAATATTGTTTCTCTTTTAATATTCAAGAGACTTACTAAGAGAATAAAAAAATGCGCAGATAAATTTTACACTCTCATGCGCACGCACACTCATATTTACAATAAACTCAATTTTGTATCTTCTCTTAATATTTATTCCCCAAACATCTACAAATTTCGTGAAACTTCATGAAATTTCTAACAAATTTTCTCGTAGTTTCTTGAGGATTGATTAAAAAAGAGCCAACTAGTATAAAAGGCCGGCACATCAACAATTTTCATACATTTCAAAACAAGAAACCAAAGAGAAAAGTCTAAAGTGAATAATATTAAAGTAAAAATCTAAAAATTAGCAAGTGGTAAATATTAACGTAAAAATCAACAAGTGGAAAAATATTAACATATTAAATAAAAGACAACTGAGAAAAAAATAATAAAATGGTAGCAATTGGTATTGATTTGGGCACTACATACTCCTGTGTTGGTGTGTTCCAACATGGCAAAGTGGAAATCATAGCCAACGATCAAGGTAATCGTACAACACCCAGTTATGTTGCCTTCACAGATTCGGAGCGTCTTATTGGAGATGCTGCCAAAAATCAAGTTGCTATGAATCCCCAGAATACAGTGTTCGATGCAAAACGTTTGATTGGCCGTAAATATGAAGACCAAAAGATTCAAGATGACATGAAACACTGGCCATTCAAAGTGGTAAATGACTGTGGAAAACCAAAGATTTCAGTAGAATTTAAGGGTGAACAAAAGAAATTTGCTCCAGAGGAGATCAGTTCAATGGTGTTGATAAAAATGAAAGAGACAGCAGAAGCATTCCTGGGTACAACAGTCCGTGATGCAGTTATTACAGTTCCAGCATACTTCAATGACTCACAAAGACAAGCCACTAAAGATGCAGGAGCCATTGCAGGTCTCAATGTTTTAAGAATTATTAATGAACCTACAGCTGCCGCTTTAGCTTATGGCTTAGACAAAAACTTAAAAGGCGAACGCAATGTTCTGATATTTGATTTGGGTGGTGGTACTTTTGATGTTTCCATTCTCACTATCGATGAAGGCTCATTGTTTGAAGTGCGGGCTACAGCTGGCGATACTCACTTGGGTGGTGAAGATTTTGACAATCGTCTGGTTAATCATTTTGCAGAAGAGTTTAAACGTAAATACAAAAAGGACTTAAGATCAAATCCAAGGGCTTTACGCCGTTTAAGAACTGCAGCTGAACGAGCAAAACGCACTTTATCATCCAGTACTGAGGCCACAATAGAGATCGATGCCTTGTTCGAAGGTGTAGATTTCTATACCAAGATAAGTCGTGCTCGTTTTGAAGAATTGTGTGCCGATTTATTCCGCAACACATTGCAGCCAGTGGAGAAAGCTCTTAATGATGCCAAAATGGATAAAAATCAAATTCATGACATTGTTTTAGTAGGTGGTTCAACGCGTATTCCCAAAGTACAGAACTTGCTTCAACAGTTCTTCTGTGGTAAATCTCTTAATTTGTCCATAAATCCCGATGAAGCCGTGGCCTATGGTGCTGCCATTCAGGCAGCTATTCTTAGCGGTGACAAGAGCAGTGCCATTCAAGATGTGTTGCTAGTAGATGTGGCACCTCTTTCGCTGGGTATCGAAACAGCCGGTGGAGTAATGACGAAATTGATTGAACGCAACAGCCGCATTCCTTGCAAACAATCAAAGACGTTTACCACATATACCGACAATCAACCTGCTGTCACGATCCAGGTGTTTGAAGGAGAAAGAGCCTTGACAAAAGACAACAATCTTCTGGGCACCTTTAATTTAACTGGTATTCCACCAGCACCTCGTGGCGTTCCCAAAATTGATGTAACATTTGATTTAGATGCAAATGGTATTTTGAACGTAACGGCCAAGGAAATGAGTACTGGAAATGCCAAGAACATTGTGATTAAAAATGATAAGGGACGTCTATCACAAGCCGAAATTGATCGAATGGTCAGTGAAGCCGATCAATACGCAGAGGAGGATGAAAAACATCGCCAACGTATAGCAGCTCGTAATCAATTGGAGTCCTATGTATTTAATGTAAAACAATCAACTGAAGAGGCTGGAGATAAAATACCCAAGGCCGATAAAGATCGGGTCATGGAGAAATGTGAAGAAACAATCAAATGGTTAGACAATAACTCTACAGCCGAGAAAGAAGAATACGATTATAAAATGGAAGAGTTGACCAAACTATGTCAGCCCATTATGACAAAACTACATCAACAGGCTAATGGTGGTTCTGCTTCACAAACAGCCGGTGCCAGTTGTGGCCAACAAGCTGGCTTTGGAAATAGAAGTTATGGTGGACCTACTGTTGAAGAAGTAGATTAAGTAGATTTTGGTTCCAAACTATGTTAATAATAAGTATTTATATAAATTTAAGCAAATTAAAAAAGTGTGATTTATTTAATTTAAACATTTTTATAAATTTAAAAACGTTATGTAGATACTAATAATGTAAGTCTTTTTATTTATTTATTTATTGTGTAATAAGTTTATTTGAATTCTGAAAATAAATTTAAGTTTATTTGAAAATGAATCATGTCTTTTTAATTATGATGAACCCCCATTATTTTTTTTACCTTTCATTAAAATTTCGCACTTAACAAAAACATAAAATTTAAAATATTTATTAATTGTTGCAAAAAATTTTCACAAAAAAAAAAATTAATTGGATTTTTTTAAGATTTGACATTTTAAGTTATTTTGTATTTTGCTTAATCAAAAAGAATCAAAGAGACTTTGCCCGACATTGTTCTATGGATTCCGAGAAATTGTAAATGCTCTTTAACAGCAAATAACTC
The DNA here is from genome assembly GCA_933228675.1 of Stomorhina lunata. NCBI lineage: Eukaryota > Metazoa > Arthropoda > Insecta > Diptera > Rhiniidae > Stomorhina > Stomorhina lunata. The sequence goes on from OW121740.1 coordinate 130,105,929, forward strand.
TAATTAACTGAAAAAAATTTCAACATTCCACTTCCGAATGTAATTAAGCTCTGTGACATGGCTGATTATTTATTTACCAAAACCTTCCCTCTCAGCCCACCCGTTTAGTATTAGTTAAGGATCTTTTCATTAATGCACAATATTTTTCAATTGGCGAAGCTCTGTTAGGGGGGTTACAGTCTTTAGGAACATAATTTATATTATTTGCAGTATACCATTCTACGGTATTTTTTGGAATAGTGGCTGGTGGCTAGATCTTGCCAAAAAAGTACAGGCATGTTGTGCTGTTAACGGCCCTTCCAAACATTTTTTCAATATAAGTGTTTGGATTTATAGTGCCTTTAACGACAATTTCTTTGCTTCTGCGACCGTATGTACAAATGGCCTGCCAAACCATGTTTTGCTTGGGAAATTTACTATATTTGTTTTGAGTATATGTAGCACTGACACCCTCTTTATTGAATGCTGTACAAAATTCCTTACCGGGCATCTGATTAAAGTCTGCTTTGCAGTAAGTCTCATCATCCATTACGACACATTGAAATTTTGTTAAATATCGCAAGTAAAGTTTTCTTGCTCTTCGTCTGGCCACTTTTTCTTTAAATTCGGATCGATCAGGCACTTTTTGGACTTAGTAAGACTTCATGTTATAAAATTTTTTAACTCTTTCTTTTATTTTGAGGCACCAGTATTTCTGGCCATATCTCTAATGGAAGTGGTAGGGTTTCGAACAAAATTAAGTTGTATGGTTTTTGCCAATTTTTTATTTCGTGGACCAGATTTTCCACCACTTCCAGGCTTTCTCTGGATTCCCAACCCTTTCTTGTATCGACCTATTACCCTTTTGACCGTGGCTTTTGACGTTCCTACTTCTTGTGCTATTTTGCTATACATTGCTGAAGGATTGTTTAGAGTTGTGTACAGATTTTTTTCTCTAACAATTTCTTCTTTAGTGGTAATTTTTTTTACTTGAAAATTTTTCGTTTAAATATTTCTCAATAGACAAAGAAATTTAATTTCTTTAAAATTGGTCCAAGTCTGAACTAAGTAATTATTTCTCTATTAAAAAAAATGTCCAAGTCGAAAGATTTAAACGGAATAAAACAAATTTTTTTTTAACTATTTTCAATTTAAGTTACGAATATTGTATTAATACATAAAGGACATTTTAATAAGAAGTTTGAAAAACATCTACTCTAACTACAATCGTAAAACTGGTAAAAAAAAAGTTTGAACTTTTGAAACCAGAAAGCAATCGAACTGTTGTTGTTGTACCAGCTTTAACATTTAGAATTTTATTAATATGGGTTTTAAGGTGGATCTGTTTTTAGATCTAGATCATGAAATTGAGCTACTTCCACTGGACGAGTTCACAAGTCCGCAGATGTTATTGAAGTAGGGTTGATGGTACAGTTGAAAATGTGGCTGGGTATAAGTTGGTTAGACATTAAAGTTTGGATTATCTCTCCGATGACATCCCAAAGGAACTGCTGATCGTAATTTTGTACTCCTTCACTAAAAGAACCCTTGTTTCTCATGAAGATTACTTGGTGAGTTAATTTGTATAAAGTCTGTTATTAGCAATCGAATTTGTGAATGTCTGATAATATCGCAGTTGTGGATGCAAAACATTAGTCCATTGTGATTTTGATACTTCTAATATCTTTAATAAAGATTCTCAATGGATTCTACGACATTGATCAACGCAAACTAAATAATTATACGAGTGGTGAAACTTTTAAACATTTGGGACCAGTCTGTTGTGTAAAGAAAGAACTTGTAAACGTCGATCCACAATGTCTGATAATATTGCTGTTGTAGCCCATAGTATTGATGAAACTCCGGACATGTTTAGTTTACGTGACGTGTAGATAAGGATAGTTTAAACGTGATACATTAAGAATTAAGGCAGCAGATTCTTAAGAACACCATGATATTCGGCAGAGCAAACTTAATGATTTCGAGTGTTTTATTATAGGAATCTTTTGTGTTCAAATTTTATTATTTTTTATATTAACTTTCTCCAAGTGAATGTTTCTTTGTTTCACTACCTTAAAAACAGTTTATTTTTTTGATTTTAGAAATAAAAGATGCTGAAACTTTTTATTGAAACATCCTATATTTCTATTTAAACATACAACATATTTTTACTATCTATTATTTGACTAGACCTTCCTTATCGGCCCACTCTGTCCATGAACCCAAATAGTTTTTCGTATTTTTGTAGCCCAAAGTTCTGGCTAATTCTGCCGCATTTTGTGATCTCCTACCAATCTTACAATGGAATATTATTTCAGTATCCTTATCCGGTTTATCGCGACCATACTTTGCCTTAAATGCACCCTTGTCTAAACTATCCGACAATTCCTCCGTTACTTTCCCCAGAGGTATATTAATGCTTGTAGGTATTTGTCCGGTTTCTTGGAGTTCATTGGGTTCTCTAACATCTATTAAGAGCTTCTTAGGATGTTTTGCTATTTGTTTTACTTCCTCATAGGTAACTATTGGTATATTATTGATGGCCGAAGACGAGTATTGTTTAACAAAACTATCACATTTGTCCGTCTGTGGGACTGCTAGTAGTCCAGCTGCCTTCTTCAGACCCACTGATGCTGCAAATCCATTATATTTTAAAAAATTAATGGAGGCAATTCTTGTTATTTGATTTATAAGATACATTGAAGACATTATTTGTTTACTTATTTTTAATGAATATTTTAGTTATTTTCCAATTATTGCATAATATAAGACAAGCACTAGCGGCTTTTGACTACTAATAACAAATAAGGTCAGTGTAGCCAGAAGTATTAAAGTAAAGCCTGGGTAGCCAGATGTTGATTTACAACATTATTTTCGAAAAGATTAATGTTAAAAATTAGAATTTGTATTATCAATTTCTTTGAAAAGTTTGGTTTTAGTATAAAATATGTAAAAAGAGTATGAAATATCATGGAAATTATATTTCATAAATTCCCCACCCCCGAAACCTTTTATGTGATAAAAAATAGCAAATTAGAAAAAATATGATAACTAAATTTAGCAAAAATATTATTATACCCTTCACCACCATAGGTGGAAAGGGTATTATAAGTTTGTGCTGATGTTTGTAACGCATAGAAATATTTGTCTTAGACCCACCTTTTAGTATACCAATAGGCTTAGAATCACTTTCTGAGTCGATTTAGCGATGTCCGTCCGTCCGTCTGGCTGGCTGGCTGGACGGCTGGCTGGACCCCCATGTAAACCTTGTAATCAAACTACAGGTCGCAATTCTAAAGATAATTTGATGAAATTTGGCACAGATCATTTTTTGATAATGGGACCATGGCTATTGAAATTGGTCAAAATCGGTCCATTATTTATGGTACCTCCCATAGGTCCCACTTCCCGGAATAGCAATATTGGCCACGAATATCAATATTTTTTCATGAAATTTAAAACAAATACTGCTTATGTCAACTAAAACCACTGTACCAAATTTTGTTGAAATCGGTCCACATTTGACCATAGCTCCCATACAAACTCTTCTTTAAAAACGCACTAAATGAGACAAAAAGTCACTAAAACGGTCGTAAATCTAAAGATAATGGAAATTTTGAGTCTATTTTCTGCATACATAATTTTTGTAACAACTGTAATCAATCTGCCAAATTTCGAGATAATCGGTCCACATTTGACCCTAGCTCTCATATAAGTCCAAATGACGGAAACAGGTTGAATATATAAGTTTTGAGAAAATGTTTGTATGATGGCAAAATTTAGCAAATATTTGTCTTTACACAGGAAAAATAACACCTTTGACCTTAGTGGTGAAGGGTATCGTATGGTCGGCTTGACCGACTATAGCGCTTTCTTACTTGTTTTTTATTAGATATGTCTGAAAACTTAAATATTTTCTTTAAAAGTTTTCACAAAATATTATTTGTCAAAACAGTAAAATATTTAACGTAGCTTTAAATTATGTAGACAGCTACTTTAAATTATTTGATGTTAACAAAAGATTAACATCGGTTTAGATAATACTTTAAGGAATTTTGCTAAACTTTAGTTTACCAATCGTTGTTAAATTTTTTTGCATAAGACCGTAAAAGTTAAGGGATTTGAGTATATTATAAAATTTAGAGATTTTTCGAGCTCTTTAATGGGTTAGAATCTTATGGTTTGGGAGATAAATGATCGATGAAGTAGGAATTAACGTTATTAAATAGCGGTTAGAAATAAAAAAACAACTTTACGATGTTCATATTTTGATCCTTTATTATATTTGTGAAAAAGAAATAGGCCACTTCTATCAAAACTTATTGGTTTTGGTGTCGGTAATAACTTTTCTCGATTTATATGGAGCTTCCTTAAAGATTATGGGCATTAAGTCTTGGATCGGTGAGGAAACAGCTAAGAACTGGCATAACTTGGACACTTGCACAATATCTGGGACCTTATGGCCCGACTTAAATATACGCAAGACCAAGCTCTTGCTAGGTCTTAGCAGAACCAGTCTTAGGAAATGCATAGGTTTTCTAACCAGAGACTTAAATTTCTTGGTAACAGATTCCATGAGGAACTGGGCGACATACAGCAGTGCGAACTGACTGACGTTGTAACACTTTCTAGAAACTTCTACCTCCACTCTTCTCTCTCTTTCTCTTCCCGTTATCGTTATTTACTTTCAGACCTGAAGGTCTCCGAGTGAAGACGCCGCTTTCCTTACATTACCTTTTCAACCTAACCTAACATAACCTCCTCAAAGATCGCACTATACGAGTCGTTATAGATGGAATCTCATCAAACAAATTCAAGATTAGTTCACGGGTACCGCAAGGCTCTGTTCTTTCTCCTACACTATTTCTTATCTGTATAAATTACCTTCTACGTCAAACTTCTAATCCTATCTGCTCTTTTGCAGATGATAGTAACATTTGCCATTCTTATTTATTCAATCATAGACCAAGCCTTTTTAAACGCACGGCATATAATATTACTTCATCTGTATTAATAGGCGGTATAAATATTAAGGAATCAGATGCTCTTGATGTTCTGGGCATGAGAATTCAATGTGGGTGTCCGTTAGGCAAATCACATTTTTCAAGTGTCGCAAGAAGCATTCAAGTGCCTCGGTTTTTTAAAACGGTGTAAGAGATACTTCACTTCATCTGATCTCCTTACTATTTACATCACCTATATCCGACCGAAAATAGAATACAACTCTCATGGATGGGCCGGTGCTTTAAAATCTGGAGCACAGTCACAATATGGGTTAAGTCACACTGTTCCATCGTTACTACTTTGGAATGTGCTCTAACGAAATCAGGGAGCTCGTTCCCGATACTCGCAAAAAAACAAACAAAACAAAATTTGATCAAAAATTTAATTTTGCGACATTATTTTTGTTATAAAAATATATTTAATGAAAAAAGTAATTTTTTTAATCGAATATTAAAAAACCGTTATAATTTATTAAACTAAAAATTCAAAATATATGGGCAAAAATCAAACAGTTTTTATTCCTTTGAAAACGATTTTCAACTTGAATAATTTTTGTACCTTAGGAGTTCGGAAAATCTAATTACAGATTTTGAACCCGCAAAGCTTCAGGTATACTGAACATAATATCTAAGTAGCGCAAATTTGCGCTTCTAAGCGTAATTGGCATGCAAATTAAAAAAAAAAAAAGTTAAAAAATCGATTGAAGCATTCAAGTTTTTCTTCATATTTCGTCTTCTTCTACATTTGTTCTAACATTTGCACCCAAGTCGTTATTCTACGAAATAGACACCACACTTAGGGGATGAATCCACTTTCCTCTAAATTTTAATTTCGTCACTTCTAATACTACTTAATGGCTGCCAAAATTTGAAGCACGTTTTAGAAATTTCCTCAGGGAATTTCAAAAAAAGTTTCAAAGAATTTCAAAAAAATACATAAGGATTTGTATATCTTTCAGTTTCGCATCTTATATTGCTTTTAATGGTTTTAGATTGCAAACTGAGACAAAATCACATAAGGCATGAAAGCGACGTCATTTATAACCGATTTGCATCAATATTTTGTCAAATATCTCTTTATTAGCTGAGAACGCAAAGGTTTTATCTAAAAACATTTCAATGAAGCACATCGCGAATTTTGCTCAAAATCGATCAGGAATGGTCTTAAAACTATTCTTTAATACAGCTTTACCTTAGATCTGAAGCGCACCAAAATATTATAAGGATTAACGATTTGATGGACCAAATAAGAATTTTATCAAAAAAAAATTTTGAATTTTGTTAATTTAATGGACCGGTTTCTTGTTATAAAATACAAACCTGAGACCAAACATTGGTGGTGTATAAATGTAAGCTTTATTTAACAAAAAACATAATATTTTTATTACATATAAACATATACGTAATTATATAAAGTTTGATTTACTCAAATTTTGGTTATTCCATAATAAAGTTATTTTCCTTTGTTTTATCTTTATTCCTTAGGTAAACCTTCATGTTCGGCCCAATCTAGCCACGACCCCTTGTAGTTTTTAACATTAGTATATCCCAATTGTACAGCAATTTCTGCAGCCTGTTGTGCTCTCTTGCCCGATCTACACGAGAAGATAATTTGTGAATCACTTAATGGTTTATCACGACCATATTTTTGCTTAAAATCTTCTGCTTTCACATTCGACGATAATTCTTGTTGTACCACAGCCAAAGGTATATTGATGCTTGTGGGTATTTTACCCGTTTCTTGAAGTTCCTCGGGTCTACGTACGTCGATTAAAAGTTTTTCGGGGTGATTTGGTAGATCTTTAATTTCTTCATAGTAGGCAATCTGTATTTTATTTTCGGCATTCGCCATTGTTTCCGTATGAGTCGTCTGAAGTATGACAAACAATGGCAAAACGAAAGTTGCGAATCGAAATTTTGTAGTTGTTGGTTTCATTTTACGCAATAGACTGTTTTGGTTGGACCGAGAATCATCTAATAAATCAAAACAAGCTTATGGTCGGTCACTCATATCATGAACACAGTCTTGGCTATATACTCGTATGTGTTCATGACATTCAAATTTTATTGCTTTAAGTTAAGCTTCCTTTAGCTTTTTTCAAGAGCTTTGTTTTCTATGAAGAGATAATGTGGAGTTAAACCACTGTTGTATTTTAAGATTGTAACAGAAAACATTTCGTGTATATACCCATGCAGAATTTTAAGTTCGAACGGCAAATGCATTAGTAAGAGAACCGTAACCGTTGTGTTTTTTGCAACCGTTGACGGCAGTCTACCTCGCGTTTTTATGAGAAAATGAAAAAGCAAATTTTGTCTGGTTATTAAGCATTATATTTATACCCTTCAACACCATAGGTGGAAAGGGTATTATAAGTTTGTGCTGATGCATGTAAAGCATAGAAATATTTGTCTTAGACCCACCTTTTAGTATACCAATAGGCTTAGAATCACTTTCTGAGTCGATTTAGCGATGTCAGTCCTTCCGTCCGTCTGGCTGGCTGGACCCCCATGAAAACCATGTAATCAAAGTACAGTAATTTGATGAAATTTGGCGCGGATAATTTTTTTGATAGTGGGACCATGGTTATTGAAATATTTATGGTACCTCCCATAGGTCCCACTTCCCGAAATCGATATATTGACCACAATATTTTTTCATGAAATTTAAAGCGAATCCTGCTCATGTAAAATAAAATCACTGTACCAAATTTCGTTGAAATCGGTCCACATTTGACCATAGCTCCCATACAACCTCTTCTATCAAAACGCACTAAATGAGACAAAATCACTAAAACGCTCGTAAATCTGATGATAATGAGAATTTTAACTTTATTTTTTGCATACATAATTTTTGTAATAACTGTAATCAAGGTGCCAAATTTCGAGATAATCGGTCCACATTTTACCATAGCTCTCATATAAGTCCAAATGACGGAAACAGCTTAAATATATATATGTTTTGAGAAAATGTTTGTATGATGGCAAAATTTAGAAAATATTTGTCTTTGTACAGGAAAAAGAACACCTTTGACCTTAGTGATGAAGGGTATCGTATGGTCGGGCTTGATCGACTATAGCATTTTCTTACTTGTTGTATTATATAAATTTGAACAAGCTGTACCGTTAATAGTGCGCTACCATCAAGCAAGCTTGATAAATGTTATGGATACTCTGCCACATTCTATTTCATTGTAAAAAAGGAGAAGCTATATGCATCTGACATGGCTCAGTCGTATTAATTTTGACTGATAACTTAGTTAAGAGAAAGCTTTCTGCAAGATGGCTGCCTCATTTGCTCATAATCAAGTACAAACGAATTTCATAAAAATTTTGGCGTTGTTCAAAAGTAATACAAGTTTTAGCACCGCTGACGTGGATCAACAACAAAACACTCGAGACGAAACAGTGCATTTGTCGGAATGAATCGGTGGTAAGACCGCATTTGGACAAGAAATAAGTCATTTTTCAAAAGTAATTTTTCAAAAAGCTACTACAAATTTTCCAAATTTTCGTAAACTCTTGATAGTACGGTCAGGTTTGCTCAATTTTAATTCTGTCAGTTTTTTCTCATACAAATTCAAGACTTGAAATCGGTCCACATTTGACCATAGCTCCCATACAAACTCTTCTATCAAAACGCACTAAATGAGACAAAATCACTAAAACGCTCGTAAATCTGATGATAATGAGAATTTTTACTTTATTTTTTGCATACATAATTTTTGTAATAACTGTAATCAAGGTGCCAAATTTCGAGATAATCGGTCCACATTTTACCCTAGCTCTCATATAAGTCCAAATGAAGGAAACAGCTTAAATATATATATGTTTTGAGAAAATGTTTGTATGATGGTAAAATTTAGCAAATATTTGTCTTTATACAGGAAAAAGAACACCTTTGACCTTAGTGATGAAGGGTATCGTATGGTCGGGCTTGATCGACTATAGCATTTTCTTACTTGTTTTATTATATAAATTTGAACAAGCTGTACCGTTAATAATGCGCTACCATCAAGCAAGCTTGATAAATGTTATGGATACTCTGCCACATTCTATTTCATTGTAAAAAAAGAGAAGCTATATACATCTGACATGGCTCAGTCGTATTAATTTTGACTGATAACTTAGTTAAGAGAAAGCTTTCTGCAAGATGGCTGCCTCATTTGCTCATAATCAAGTACAAACGAATTTCATAAAAATTTTGGCGTTGTTCAAAAGTAATACAAGTTTTAGCAACGCTGACGTGGATCAACAACAAAACACTCGAGACGAAACAGTGCATTTGTCGGGATGAATCGGTGGTAAGACCGCATTTGGACAAGAAAAAAGTCATTTTTCAAAAGTAATTTTTCAAAAAGCTACTACAAATTTTCCAAATTTTCGTAAACTCTTGATAGTACGGTCAGGTTTGCTCAATTTTAATTCTGTCAGTTTTTTCTCATACAAATTCAAGACTTGATAAGCCAAACCTGACTATGTAAAAGTAGACAAAATATTATTTTGACAATGTATGCCGCAACCAACGGTTAAGGGTATTATATAATCGGGCTTGACTGATACTAATACTTTCTCATTTATTTAATTATGAGATTATCAATCCGACTGTTATCAAAAGTTTACTTTTCCCCATTGTTTTTTACAGATTATTAATCCGGTTCTTATCAAAAGTTCATTTCTCCCATTGTATTTTCCTGTTGTATTCAACAGATCACACAAAATTCTTTAAAAACTCCATGTCCAGTTTTTAAAGATAAAAATATAAACATCAGAATATAAATAAATAACTTATTTTTAACATATTTCTATTATCGAATATAAATTGAAATGACGAAAAAAAAATTGAACAAATTTAATTTATATTAAATTTTTGCACTTCAGCTAACGATATATGTACATTTACCACCAAGTTTTATACTAAGCTAAGATTAATAATAAATTGTCAATGAATATTTCACACATTTTACATTCTAATCTTATTTCACTACGTCATAAATGGGTTTGAATTTGTATTTCGGACATGGCGTGAGGTTTTTTCCAAATAAAGTCCGGGTTCATTTTGAAATTTTCTCAAAGAAATAATGTTATTGTTTTTTTTAACGACAAAAATGATCCGACTAGTATTATTATTATTATTAATTGAGATCAAATAATATAACCCAATCTAAGAGTGTGACTTATGTCTGGGTGGTCATACCCTACTGAATTTCATTCGATTTAGGTTTACTTCCTGAGTCGGTTTAACGATATATGTATATCTGAATTTTCCTTTTATATTTGCAATTTTCGAATAATAATTTTCAAGTTTCAAATGCATTTCAGAATTTTCGTTCCCGGATTTTTCTCTTTTTTACGATTTTCGAATCACCATGTTTAAGTTTTAAATGCATTTGAGAATTTTCCATTCGTTTTTCAATGAATTCTATTAGTATTTAAGAAATTCCTGGACCTCTATTTTCTTCTCGACTTAACTCAATTTCATTACTTTCTTATCTCTTCCATTTTCTCTATTTTGGAAGAATCGCGATAGACCCACCGATATTTCAGAAATTTGTAAATGAATTTAAAAAAGCAAAACAAAATTATAACTATTTTAAATTGTTTTTATTTAAATCGCGGTTTCATATGTAAATAAAATGATTTTAGTCCAATTTTCCCGATAATATATCGATGGCACGCTTCTCGGCTTCTGCTAAACGTTTTTTGTCTTTAGCTATTTTTTCATCACGTATTTTTTTGATCTTAGCCTCCTCTTCTCGGGCTATTGCTTCCTTCTTTGCCAAACGTTTTTGATTAAATGCACCATAGAAAATACCTAGGCCTAACATGGACCAACGTCCAAGTTTTATTAAACCTGAGACACGATGCGGCGGCTGGCTCATGATGCTTTTCTTAAGAGAGCTATTTCAAAATTTGATGTTTTGATTAGTGAAGATAAAATTCCGATAAACCATTACAAGATTTATTAAAGATGATAACTAATGCAGAGCACAGTGGGATGACATTTTTTTTATCTTAGGGACATAAAATTTCATTTCGCGGGTGACTCAGTTTTATTAGCTGAGTCCAACTATGAACATCGATCAGTTTGAATTGTTAGATATTAGTTTCTGGTTTCTCTTGGAAACTGCTACCTAGAAATTTAAGCATCTGATTCTCGAGCGGATGGTAGTGGCAGGGAATAAGTTTACCTATTTGGGAGTGTTTTTATCTGATCATAGTCTACATATATTCGAAAACCCTCTACCCCCCTACCCAACTGAATCAACATATTTCCAATGCAAAATTGGACAAGCCTTAATCGATTTTTAGGAGCGGCTAAGAAACATTTTTTAAAAACATAAAATAGCCTGACAATTAATAAAACAAACAAGTAAGAATATGCTATAGTCGGTCAAGCCCGACCATATGATACCCTTCACCACTTAGGTCAAATGTGTTCTTTTTCCTGATTAAAGACAAATATTTGCTAAATTTTACCATCATACAAACATTTTCTCAAAACTTATATTTAAGCAGTTTCCGTCATTTGGACTTATATGAGAGCTAGGGTCAAAAGTGGACCAATTATCTCGAAATTTAGCAAGTTGATTACAGTTTTTACAAAAAATAAGTATTCAAAAACTAAACTTAAAATTGTCATTATCTTTAGATTTACGAGCGTTTTGGTGATTTTTGTCTCAGTGCGTTTTGACAGAAGAGTTTATATGGGAGCTATGGTCAAATGTGGACCGATTTCAACGAAATTTGGCACAATGATTTTGGTTTACATAAGCAGTATTTGTTTTAAATTTCATGAAAAAATATTGATATTTGCGGCCAAAATATCAATTCCGGCTAGTTTGACCTATGGGAGGTACCATAAATAATGGACCGATTTTGACGAATTTCAAAAGCCATGGTCCTACTATCAACATAATTATCTGTGCCAAATTTCATCAAATTATCTTTAGAATTGCGACCTGTACATGGTTTACATGGGGGTCCAACCAGCCGTCCAGCAAGACGGACGGACTGACATCGCTAGATTGACTCAGAAAGTGATTCTAAGTCTATTGGTATACTAAAAAATGGGTCTAAGACAAACATTTCTATGCGTTACATACATCAGCACAAACTTATAATACTTATAATAGTGCGTTTTGACAGAAGAGTGTGTATGGGAGCTATGGTCCAATGTGAACCGATTTTAACGAAATTTGGTACAGTGATTTTAGTTTAAGCAGTATTTGTTTGAAATTTCATGAAAAAATATTGATATTTGTGGCCAAAATATCAATTCCGGGAAGTGGACCTATGGGAGGTACCATAAATAATGAACCGATTTTGACGAATTTCAATAGCCATGGTCCCACTACCAAAATAATTATCTGTGCCAAATTCATCAATTAAATTATCTTTAGAATTGCGACGTGTACATTGATTACATGGTTTACATGGGGGTCCAGCCAGACGGACGGACGGACTGACATCGCTAGATTGACTCAGAAAGTGATTCTAAACCTATTGGTATACTAAAAGGTGGGTCTAAGACAAATATTTTTATGCGTTACATACATCAGTACGAACTTCAATACCCTTTCCACATATGGTGTTGAAGGGTATAAAGAAAGAATATACATATGTACATCGAGCAGATGTACGAAATTATTGTTAAGTTCACTAAAACAATTAATTGTTTTTCGGTTTTTATCAATTAATTAATTGTAAAAGAGGTGCAACAAATTAAAAAAAAATTGTATAAGATTAATTTTTTTTTTTGTTCTAAATATCAAAAACATATCCATTATTCTGAACTGGACTGCTAAGATTCTACAGGCATTGATTCTACCAGTGTACAGTAGGAAAATACCTGTGGACCACCTCTTTCAAAAATGTTACAGAAGCTATTATAAAATCTTAACCCTCTAATTCATAAACGAAAAATACAGCTATGACAAGCTTATAATTCAAATGTTCCATACAAAATTCCTAATATAAGACTTTGATAACTTTATAATTCGTTTATAAATTAGAAGCTAAATTTATAAATAATAAAAATTATGTGAACAGTTTTGAAAAGTTTTTATATGATCCTATTTAGGTATATGCTCGCAACTATTTTTAAAATTTTTTTGTAAACAAGTTTTATTTATAAATATAAAAATACAAGTTTCATTCTTTATTCTTTTTTTAAAGAGATAAACATAAATAGAAATTAATAAAGGTAGTTTGTGTTAATAAATTTTAACTTTAAATTAATATAATAATAATATAGCAGTTTCTTAACTCTTAAAAATAAAAATATAAAAATATGTAATACAATTTTTTTTTTTTGCTTTTAATATTAATATTATTTAATAATAAAGGGAAATAAAAATACTTGAAAATCAACTAATTTATAAATTTTCATTATTTGAATAATTTATGAAAATATAAACTGAAAATATTAAAAAATTTAAATTATAAAAAACTAAATGTTGTTTAAAGTGATATTTCTAAATTTTTTAGATATTTAATTAGGGTATCTATCTATGAGGTATATTTCGATATTTCAAAAATATAGAAAAAAACAATCTTAACTTTAAGATTATTTTTAACATTATAACATGATCTATTGAAAGAATAAATCAAACAAATCTCATATTATTTTGTAGGAAAAATATATGTTTCCAAAGTAGTCTGAAACAATGTTAAATTAACATTAACTTTCAGTAGTACCATTACTGCTTTTTAAGGAAAGTATGTAATCAAATTTAAATTAGTATTGCCAACAACTAAATTTGAAGCTTTTTAATTTTCATTTTATTCAAGATTACCTAATGCCTCACCTACTTTAACCTTCTGGCCAGCCTCTATGCTAAAACGAAAATTAGTGGGAGCCTCAAAAAGCAGCACTATAGTACTGCCCATATTAAACTGACCCACTAAGTCACCCTTCTTTAACACTGGCTTATTGTCCATCAAAAGTTCATCATAGTCTCGATAAGTTTTTAAATAATTCCAGCGATTGGTTTTCAATTTTTCATCCATAACAATTTCCATGGAACCGACATTTGTGGCACCGACAGCAGTGTAACTGAAGAAACCGTGTTTCCATTGACCCACATATAAAGCACGTTCGTTGAGAACAAATAATCCTGGTAGCCAGTTGGCAATTTTTGGATTAACCGACAATAATTCACCAATAAAATGTCTTCTTAATGTTGGCTGCCATTCGGCGGGAGAATGAAAACGATGATAGTCTCCGGGAGCTAAGTAAATAACACATTGGTATAGTGTAGTCGAACCATCTTGTTTATGCATAATGTTATCAGCATACTCCTCGACATTCTTGTTGTTATTCTCCAGCCATGTAGCGGGTCCCAGAAAATCTTCTATACTATAGTTGACACCTTTAACTTGCTCGATAAGGGATTTAGAGGCTGTTCCAAAATGTAATATTTTACCATCGGCTGGTGATACCAAACAAGCCTTCATATCAATAGGTCTGACACCATCACGTAGAGGTCTGGTGAAAAATTGAGAAATACTGTGGTAATATTTGAAATCTGGATGTAAAGCCTCTTCAATATTAACGCCAAACGTTCTGGAATACCAACCGTAAACCAAGGGTCTTAAATTTTCGGGTATATAACATGCAGCTAACCAACCCCAAGTTCTACTGATCAATCTCAAGGGCAATGAACAGTAAAAAAGGCTCTGAAATTGTGAAGCTCTCTGTGGCTGATTTTCGCGTTTACACTTCCGCTTATGTAACTGCCATTCCAAAGCAGCGAACACACAAATACTCACAGGAGCTAATTTCATTAGTAATACAGTCCATTTATACCAAATGTTTAAAGGTGCTTTTCGTAAATTTCCAGAGTTTTTATTTGAATTTATATTTTTAATTAGATTATTAACTTTATACTCTGTCGTTTCATTATTATGATTTCTTCCAGCTGTTTTTGTACAAAAGTTTTGACGAAAATACTTTATTGAGGTCCATTTGCCCGTTTGAACTTGGCCAGCTTGTTGATGGCGCTGGTAAGTCTGCCGTAAATTTGCTCCTTTGATAAGAAAACGACCGCGAGGTAAAAAGTAGGAAACCATAATTATTTCTTAATAACAACTAACGATAAAATAATTTAAATGTCTCTCATATGATTACGTATTATATTTTTTTGTTCCGAGATTTTATAAGCGCTATCAATCAAAAACGTTCTGTAATTATTCTTAGATTGTTCTGCCGAAACAAGAATCACGTCTACTTCGAGCGACTTTATAAAATTCAATGAATATTCTTCTGCTGCCGTTTGTCCAAAAATTGGGTTAGTTTTCTTTCATTCGTTTGATTATTATGGTATGATTTTTTCCGCTTTTTTCAATAAAAGTTTTTGTTGTAATTTTAAGTAGTGGTAATCATCTTATCACCAAATTTTTATAATTTATTTCATTTTTGTTTTGGTTCCCCTCTTCTTTACTTTTATAAATGTTAGTCAAGGTTGCCGTTCTTATGCAATATTATAAAACATTTTTTATAGTTAAGAGTTGCCATTTGTCAGAGCTGTAAATAAATTATTAAATAAATATGTTACCCTCAATTAAAATTTTCCTTTTTTGCAATTCTTTCTATTTGGAGCTTTATTAATATTTTTATGAAATTCTCTCTAAAGCAAATATGTACACACAAAAATAAAATAAACAAAAAAAGTTCACATATGTATAAAAGAGTAACAGCAGGGTTGTAAGAAAGTGGTATTTTTAGCATGTGCTCGTCGAGTGAGTATAGAAAATATAACATATTCCCATGTTTTTGATGCAACATGTTATGAAAAGAATAAATGTTAAAAAGGATGCACGTTTTTTTTAAAGAACAAAGATTTTTACAATGTTACATGGGTGTAACGTTTTTGTTAGAAAAGAAATTACCATTAGTTAACTGAAATGACGTAGATGATGTAGCCCTCAGTGCAACATATAGTGACCTATTCAAAATAATAAAGAAGTCTGCAAGAAGGGACAAGATAATGTGGAAAGACGAGCAAGCGAGCCAATCTGAATCAGCTGCAAGCAAAGGCGATATGAAGACCCTGTATAACATATCAAGGGCGTTGTGTGCCAAACCTACTTACATTAACAAGTCCATCTTGAGTAGTAGTGACACACTCCTTTCAACTACGGATGAACAACTAATACGCTGGATGGAGCACTTTAAGTCAACACTTAACAACCCAATTGGTTTAACACCACTGGCTGAAGTGCATGATGAAAAAAATCATGACAGTATATTCAGAGGAATTTCTGACAGTCCGCCATCAATACAAGAAGTGAAGAACTCTATTAAAATCCTTAAAGCAACAAGGCCCCGGGCAATGACAATATTTCAGCGGAGATGCTTTTATGTGATATTGACGGATCGTCGAGATTGTGGCACCCATTTGTGCGTAAAATATGGGAAGAAGAAACTCTGCCAACCTCTTGGAATGAAGGTATACTAGTCAAAATACCAAAAAAGGGTGACCTCAAAGACTGCAATAACACTTCTCCCAATACCGAACAAAATACTAAGTCGTGTTATTTTGAACAGAATATCCGACGCAGTTTCCTCTACACTCCGCGAAAATCAGTTTGGGTTTAGAGAAAACCGTTCTTGTGTTGATCTAATCTACACAGTAAGAATAGTATTAGAGCAATGTAATGAATTTCGCACTCCCATTTACCTAGCGTTTATCGACTTTATGAAGACCTTCGACAGTGTCAATAGAAGCTATCTATGTAGAATTTTAGAAAATCGTAGCATGCCGACGAAAATTATCAACTTAATCCAGGCAATGTACGTTGATTTTTAATGTCGAGTCCTACACAAGGGTAAACTATCAGATCCGTTAGATGTTACTACTGGAGTAAGGCAAGCATGTATATTACCACCTATACTTTTTATCATCGTCATCGACAGCATAATGCGCATAGCTCTAAATGGTAGACACGGTATCCAATGGACACCCTTTAAACAACTTGATTACTTGGCGCAAACTCGTTGACACACATCAATGTGGATAACAAGGTTATTGGACGTGTAGAAGTTTAGTAACTACAAAAGGTGGCGCAGATGGGGATATTAAAAAAATCTGTATTCGGCATTCTTCGAGCTATTGGAAATCTCGGCAAATATCAACAACAACTAAGTTACGAATATACAACTCGAATGTCAAGTCCATCCTGTATTACGGCTACGAAACATGGAAAAGCACAAATGCCATCGATAAACGACTGCAAACCTTTACAAACAAATGCTTAAGGCAAATTCTTAATATATGGTGGCCGAGTCGCATAAGAAATTAAGATCTACTTTATGCGACAAACCAAATCCCTGCTTCCACAAAGGTATGTCAACGGAAATGGCGGTGGATAGGCCACACACTTCGAAGGCCAAATACCAACATTGCTCGGCAAGCGCTTCTTTGGAATCCACAAGGAAGCGGCCGTCGTGTTGGTGCACCTGCTAGAACGTGGAGAAGGTCAATTGATGCGAAGTTACAAGCAGCAAACTATTAATGGAATGATGTATGCCTAACATCTCGCACTAGAGTCCGATATAAAAGGATGATTGAGGCCCTATGCTTCACTGGGAGTTGTTATCCTTGAAGAAGAACTGAAATAAAAGGAAAATTTTTAAATTCAATCCGAAATCTCGAGCAAAATCTCGTTCTAGATTTTGAGGTAATGTAAATTCCTTATTAAATTTCAGTAGCTTAATTAAAAAGTATCAAACCTTCACTCGGAGACCCGATTAAAATATCGCTGGCTTAACATGCAAAAGCAATGAGTCCACTTGTTTAAAAATCGAGATTTTAATCCAGTAATAAAAATACATCGATTACAATGAAAAAAAAAACTAATTTGTCTCGTTTTTTGTTTCTGTCTAATTTTTCACAAGAAAAAATTGTAACTCCATATTAAAAGTACAGTTTAATAATGTACTTAAAGAATAGAGTAACTGTTTTATAATAATTATTGTAGCTGAAATATTTTTCAATATCAACATGTCAGTAATGTAACGATGGTACAACTTAATAATGTTAATGTTTAAGTCCAATTTAATAAATTACATTTATTTGTTTCGTTAGGTGTATTTACTCCTTAGGGCTTAAATGTACTACCCTCTTTTATCACCTTTGGGTGTTTTGATGGGAAGACTTAAGTTCTAACGAGTAATCTAACGGTTTTTTATTAGTTATAGTTGTCTTCAACTATTTTTTAATTACTTGTTGAGTGACCGCCATTACCGCCACATCTCGCAGCCAAAATATAAAAACCTTTATATTTAACATTTATATCAAAGGTAAATAAAATTGAAGATTTTTATATCTGTTTAAAAACAATCTTTTTAATTGTGTTTTATTTTTGTATTTCCACGCAAACAGTTAATTTTCATAGTTATTAACATTTTTTAATATTTGCTTTATTTTCTACTTGTAAGTAAAATTATACTTTGAAATATTGTTTTTTTCTTTTAACTACAACTTTGGAACTCAATTCGTCGATAGCGATTAAGAAATTAAGCCAGACAACGCGTGGGAATCATAATTCGTAGAGAAAAAGATATATAGTAAAAAATAATTGATCATTTTAAGGTCGAAAAGTTTAATTTCGTTGACTATTGTTATATAGCAACAGATTAATCTAGAGTAACACATTAAACATCTTTTTGTCGCGCAAAAACTCTACTTTACTTAGTCCTGAGGATTTCTGGACTCATCCAGTGAAAGTAAAACAAATTCCCAAATCTATCCTCTATAAAAGCTCCATTACATTGACTACTTAAAGTTCGGGTATCCGAATATAATTTAAAAATCATCACTAATTTAATGACAATATTTGTTAAACATCAGCTGAGTGATAATAGAAAACATCAAAAGAAAACACAAAACAATTGTAAACTACGGAATTTTATTTTGGAATTTTATGAAACATATAATAAACACAACGAAATGAGTGCGGCAGAAGTTGAAAAGGTTCCAGTTTCCTTTGCCTGTCAAAGATGTCTACAGCCCATAGTCTTAGATGAAAATCTTGACCATATAAGTGTCCATGCAATGGCCGAATTATCGTGTAAGTTTCTTCATGAAAAAAATCAATGATTCACAACAATGGAAAATATTTATTTTATTGTAATTTTTACTAGTACCCATATATGCCAGTAATGTGAATACAATTGATACCCAAGATTCGAGTGGATTTGATCATTTTGTACCTCCATATCGTCTAACTGACTCTATTAATGGTACAGGCTTTATGTTGGTCTCCGATGGTCGCGATAATAAGAAATGGAGTGCTGATTTTAAATTAAAAGCTGAGTTATTTGATTGTTTATCTTCGAATTCGGAAATCGATCATCCCTTGTGTACAGAGTGTGCCGATTCTATGCTAGAGATAATGGATCGTGAATTAAAAATTGCTGAGGATGAGTGGTGTGATTATAAAAATTATTTGAAACAATTGGAGCAACAAAAAGAATGTCCAAATGTTTCCGAATTAGAAAAGGAATTGTCCGAATTGAAAGAGAGTGAAGAGAAACTTTTGGGTGAACTGGGTAAGCTGAAAGATGAGGAACAATCTCTTAATAAAGCCATAGAAAATGAAGAATTAGAAAAACAAAAATTGCAAGAACAGGAAGCCAGTTACTGGCGTGAATATACAAAGCATCGCAGGGAACTTATGCTGACTGAAGATGACAAACGTAGCCTAGAGTGTCAAATTGCCTATGCCGAACAGCAATTGGAAAAACTTAAAGATGCCAATATCTTTAATATCACATTTCACATCTGGCATGCTGGACATTTCGGCACAATTAATAATTTTCGCCTAGGTCGCTTGCCTTTAGTTTCAGTGGATTGGTCGGAAATTAATGCTGCTTGGGGGCAAACTGTGTTATTACTTTGTGCTTTGGCGCGAAAAATAGGTCTTTCCTTTGAAAGATATAAAATTGTGCCATTTGGTAATCACTCATATGTAGAAGTATTGGGTGAAAATCGTGAACTGCCTCTGTATGGCACAGGGGGTTTTAAATTCTTTTGGGATACCAAGTTTGATGCTGCGATGGTTGCATTTCTGGATTGCCTAACACAATTCCAACAAGAAGTGGAAAAACGTGATCCAGAATTTTTGCTACCCTATAAAATGGAAAAGGGGAAAATTATAGATCCCTCTACAGGACATTCCTATTCAATAAAGTAAGTTTTCAACGTAAACATTTAAATGTTGTCATATAACCCATATTTCATTGCAGAATTCAATTTAACTCCGAGGAACAATGGACCAAGGCTTTGAAGTTCATGCTTACAAATTTGAAATGGGGACTAGCTTGGGTATCATCACAATTTGCAAATAATCAATAATAACTTTATTTTGATAGAACGTACAATTTTTGTATATTTTATTTGTTAGTTGCAAACTTAGTAAATAGATAAGATAGAATTTAAGCTTCTAATTGTCTTCTCATTTCTTGTTTACTGGAGTTAGAACTGCAAGCCGAATCTATGGAATCTTTATTTTTATCAGATAATTTAGGGGTGTGTGAATCTTCGGAATCATTGTCTTCACTTTTTTTAATTGAACTTTCTGAAGAATTAGTGTCCTCATCGGAGTCACTATCATCACCCGAAGAAATATCTTCATCTAACCACAAAGCTGGTTTCTTCTTTTTAGTTTGAATACTTTTTTGAGAACTAACAGCTACCTGCTTACGTTTTAAATCATTTGTACTTGAAGTGCCAGCTTTTTTGAAGCCTTCCTCTACAGCATCACATACTTTCTCCGTAAGTTTCGATCTGGCTTCTTCATACTCCTCGTCTTTGAATTCGTGCTTGGGTACGGCTAGCAACTTTTCAATTTTACGTTTCTTTCTTTCCTCTGCCTCGCGTTCACGTTCACCTTGCTTTTCTAGCCAGGCCTTTAAACGCTTCTCTTCATTAATATCTCTTAAACGTCGGCCACTTAAGTCTCTACAGGCTTCACGATTAGTAGTTTTTTCTATTTGTGCTCCAATAGCCCTAAGCATAGATCCAAAACCACCTTTACCTCCTAAAAGGCACAAACGAACGTAAATAGGAGACTCCTGTGCCAAGACTTCATTTAAACGTTTTCCATTCTGCTCTAGATAAAAATCCTTTGCCGTCAAATTCTGTAAACAAAAAAAAAACAAGTGTACGGAACTTTATTTTATAAATGTATCTCTTTATATTTCAATATTACCGTTGTTTCTGCAACATATTGTGTTATTTCCTCAATATTTTGAATTGAAATTTCTTCGTGGTTTGTTTTATTTAGGAAAATTTTTACCATTTTGATGAAATTGTATTTTTTTTGCGTATTTTACAATTCCTCTTTGTTTTCCATTTTGATATCACCAGTAATATCAATTCACCGATTTTTTTTTAATCAGGCGATTTTTAAATTTTAGCGAGAACATGTACATTGCATTGCTGCCACATTAAGTTTTCCTTTCATGATTTTTACACACATATCTTGTTGAAATGTGTTATAATTGACAGCTGTGACGTAGGGTGCACGCAAATTATAAGCAATTTTAAAAAACTCTGACAAAACTGAAATTCAAACAATTTTTGTTTGATATATAAGAAAAATGGAATGAAAACTGAAAAGAAAATGTTCGTGTGTGAACGTTCAGAAGAAGTTTGAGGAAAATCAAGTAAACCCGACCTGTGTGAAACGGCACTCAGGCAACACTGCCAATACTAATGTCAAATGTTTTTTTTTATATAAACAAAAAACGTAAACAAAACACGTGAATTTCTTCAAAATACATTAATTCCTAAATATCCATAAAAATGAGCTCTTCCGATGAATCCCATAGCTCCTCGGAGGAAGAAGAAATTCCAGATGTACAGAGAGTAAGTTTTAAATGATACTTTAACTAAATCTTTCCAAAAGTAAAATACATAAATGTACAAACTTATTTTACCAGAATGAAATTCGTGACGATTTAAAATCCATGACATTTGAGGAAATTATGAAACTAAAAGAAGAACTTGGAGCTAAGGTCTACAAGGAAGCCGTCTTGGGTGTAAATACGACAACTAAAACGAAAAAAAGTAGCAAAGATTTTAAACGCTTAAATAAAAACCGGCCACGCGAACAGAGCTCTAAAAGACAAGTTCCCTTCTTAGGAGTAGAAATGCGCAGCAAACGTAAAAAAGAAGAAAATAACATACGGGATCCTAGATTTGATGAACGTGCTGGAGAATATGATTCAAAAAAATTTAAGGAAAATTATAAATTTGTCAGTGATATAAGAGAAAAAGAAGTCCATCACTTAAAGAGACAACTAAATCGGGTAGCTGATGAAGAAGAAAAGTTGGAACTGAAGAAAACTATGCAAAGATTGATTAACAAAAATGTGGAAGAAAAGAAATGGCACAAAAAGCAAGAGCTTATTAAAGAAGAACAAAGTGAAATTCAGAAAGCTGTAGCGGAAGGCAAGCAGCCTCATTACATGACCAAAAGTTAGTTTTAATTAAAAAAAAAATATATATAAAAAGTTTATTATATTTCATTCATATTTCTTAATATTTCAGAGGAAAGAAGAACCAAGGAATTAGTTGCTCAATTTGAGGATCTAAAGCAAACTGGAAAACTCAATAAACATTTAGAGAAACGTCGTAAAAAGAATGTGGCCAAGGATCGCAAAAGAATTGGTTTCGATTAGATTGTATTCAATTCATTTTTGTAATAAATTGTATATTTTAAACATTAACTTAACATTATTAACAATTAATTTCAAGCTTAACCAGTACGCAACATCTTGGCTTCACGTTTTTCTTGTAGTTCACGCCTTTGGGCTTCAACAATAGCTCGCCTCTCTTCTAGAAAGACTGCATATTCCTCAGCTTTTAATTCTCGTACAATCTGTATGCCACAAGTGCGAGCAATGCCCACTAACATTTCACACATTTGCTAGAGAAATTGAAATATAAATTTAAACAAATATTCAGAATTTATGTACATTTATGCAAGAAAAAAATATTTAATATTAATATTTGTTTCATGCATTTATGTATTTATATTAAAACTGATTACTTACTTGCATTGTTAGTAAAGCATTTGGGGGGTCCTGCATTTTTATTGCCGCAATTTCATATAAATGTTTCAATGTAATTTTGCCCGCTATTTCTTTACCGGGATTCATAGCTCCTCTTTGTAGGCCAGCAGCCTGTTTAAGTAGAAATGTTGCTGGTGGTGAGTGTATGGACAAATTGTAGCTGCGATCACTGTTAACTGTTATGCGACAGGGTAAAGGTATTCCCTCCTTCATTTCGGCAGTTCTTGTATTAAAATCTTTGCAAAACGCAGCAATATTAATGGCACGCTGAAAAATACATTGTTATCCACTTAATAATTATGTATTACATGAAAACTACAGTATATTAGTATACCTGACCCAACATGGGACCCAAAGGAGGACCGGCCGCTGCCATGCCAGCGGGTATATTTGTTTTAAGTTTTGTTGTATGAGTGACTTTTTCCATGGTCTTCTTCATGGTTTTCAATTTCCCTGCTGCTTTAGACATGTTTATTGTCACAATTTTTATTTAAAATCACAAAAAAATGTTAAATTAAGTATGGTTATGCAAAAAATATATTAAGATTGATTCTTTGTGAGTGTTGGTGTCAAAATTAAAACAGCTGTTGAAAAGAGTATAGAGATGCCACCTCTAATACTCAAGTTTTGTCGAATATATTATGTTAAGTGTTGTCTACAACAACATTAACATTTATTCTAGTGTTACAGTGATTGTGCCGTTTCACACGAATCAAGTTTACTTAATCAGTTTTTCTTTAAATTTCTTTTGAACCTGAATTCATGTTCACACACAAACATTTTCTTCATCAGTTTTCACTTTATCTTCCTTAAATTTCATAGAAATTTTCAAAATTTTCGTACGGTCAGTTTCGCTCAATTTTAATTCTGTCAGTTTTTTCTTATAGAAATTCAAGACTTGAAAAGCCAAACCTGACTTATGCAAAAGTAGACTTTTTGTGCTTATGGATATGGTTAACCCTGAAGCCACACGATCAAGTTTTCCTTTCAAGATTTTCAGACACACTGATTGTTTAAATTTATAAAAATTGACAGTTGTGACGTAGGCTGTGCGCAACTTGAAAGCAATTTTGTTTTCAAGATGCAATTCTTCAATGGCGGCAAAGTATTTGTAGAAATAAAACAAAAAGTAGTTTGAAAGTATTGTAATCAGCTGTTTTCTTAAACGTAAATTGAAACACTTTCTTAAAAGAAAAATTGAAAACAAGTCCGTTTCAATTTTAAAAAGTATGAGTGTGTTGGTAAAATGTGGGAATGTATTAAAAATTTAAAGGCAAAACTTGATCGTGTAACTCCCAGTTACATACATACTTCAATATCACGTTATGTCAGCTTTTAATGTTTATTGTTCTTGTAGGTTTAAGAATTAGTACTGAAATTTCCATTTTACAATTATGTAATACATAAAGTACTAAAATATGTTTTTTTATTTATTTATTTATTTATTTATTTATTTATTTATTTATTTATAATTCACAATAATATATAAAAGCCACATAGGTCAATTAACATATATTACAAAGATTTAATCCTGACTAAAACTAATACTTTTAAAAATAAATCATATTCTCATTCTATATCAAAATACATATCTTAATAAATGTATTCATAGGCTCCCCAGCCACAAAAAAAAGATTTAAAAAAAAAAAAATTTAGTATATATAAATAATCCCATAAGTAGTAGAGAATATATTAGCAAAATAAGCTCTATAGAATAACCAATGCAAAATTTAGAAGAACAGGTAAGATCAATGAGTATATATAGAGAAGAAAATCATCAGTGAAGGGACAAATATCTCAAAAGTTTTAGGCGAAACACATTGTTGGAATGGGAAAATAAACGAAGTTCACGGGGTAAAGTATTCCAAGAGCGCGCTACTCTAATAAGAAAAGAACGCCCGAAAATTGAACATCTTATTCTCGGAATTAAAATCTGCGAATTTCTTCTAGAACGAGAAAAGATAAACTCAGAGCGTAAATGAGTAGGCATACCCATTTTAATAACCTTAAAAAACATAATCAAGTTTCGTGAATCAATAAAGTTCTTAAAATAAGTACCTAAGAAATCCTCAACATATGGTGAAATATGCGCTCGTCCACGAACTTTAAATACATAACGAACAATAATATGAACAATACGTCTAAGTTTAGAGATGTTGTATTCCAAAGTGCCACTAAATACCTCCAAGCCATACATAATATGAGACATCAAGAGCGAAAATGCAATAATATATCGATTACGTCTAGGTAAATAAACACCAATAGAATAAAGTCTACGAAGGATGCCAATAATTCTGGAGCTAAGTCTATCAATATGATAATCAAACGTAAGTTTTCTATCAAGGATTAGTCCCAAACACTCAATTTTATCATCAAAATCAACCCTAGTGCCAGAAACACAAATCCTTAAGTTAGGTAGGTTAGCATTACCAAACAACATCGCTTTGGTTTTAGATGAATTTACCGACAGACAATTATCAGAGGACCATTGAAGAAATCGTCCTATTGAAAAATCAATATTCGACTGCAAAACATCAACATTATCAATATTAGTTCGGAACAATAACAAAACATCATCTGCAAATAAAAAGGTTTTACAAACTGTGGTACCAATACAATCAGGAAGATCATTAATATACAAAATGAAAAGTAGAGGTCCTAGGACTGAGCCCTGAGGAACGCCAGACGAAAGGGGAAGCAACGCCGAATGTGTACCTCCAATATCAACAAACTGCAACCTCTCACATAAGTAGGAAAAAATGAGTTTGCAAGCCGAACTAGAAAAATCAAATAACCTTTTAAGCTTCCTTACAAGTACACAAAAATTCACTGAGTTAAAAGCCTTTGCCAAATCCATTGATACCAAAGCCGCAAAATTACCATTATTTAAACTCTCACGTACACCATCAGTCAAATTAAGCAACAGTGATGTTGTGCTATGGCCACGACGGAATGCATACTGAGACGAAGAAATCCGATTACTAACATAGAGAAGAATCTGATCTTTCATTATATGCTCAACAACCTTAGATAGAGATGGAAGAATAGAAATAGGACGTAAATCATTCATACTTTGTTTAAAGTGCAAACACAAAAGGCGCTGCAAAGTCAAACTTACACATAATTTTATTCTTGTCTTTTGAAAACAGATTTTTTAACATCTGATGTTGTTAATGACAATGTTATCAATTTCATATAATTTGGTTTGTTGGGTTAACAGAGAAAAAAAGCGTCAAAGCGATTTTTAATCAAAACAAAATTGTGTAGCACCCCTGGAGCCATTGAACATTTGACAAACTTCATTTTTAGGGGATGAAAAACGACTGACAGTAAATGAAAAGAAAAAAGTGCAGTGTGAAGTTTTTTCGGTGAAAGATTTAACAAAAATGTAAAATATTTAACAAAAATCATAATTGTAAAAGAAATAGTTGTATAAAAAACGGTCCTAGCAATATAATATATATGTAAAATACGCAATATTGCAATTTTAATGCGGTTTATAGTGATAAATAAAGAAGTAATATAAAACTAAATAAATGGAAGAAGGGGGTGAATAGATTTTTTTCGTGTCTCCAAACAAGTAATTTTTGTGCTGAAATTTTGAAAGTATAAGGGGGTTTCGAATTGTAAACTACCCCTGAAAAATAATTTTTAAAGTTTCCCCCCTTGAGGTAATCCGATGGTGCGTAACAAAACCCAATCATCTTCATCTTCTTCATCATCGGGCAATGCCAGTAATAGTAGCAGCACTAAATCACCCATACGTCAAAATACTCATCGCAAATCGTCCAGTACTTGTAGTGTAGCTTTAATAGATGATGTCAAACCCTCCACATCCTCTGCCCGTCGTTCGCCCAACTCCTCACCAGACGATGACACTGATGACTACGATACAACACCCGTAACCCAAAGATCAGCATTTGGTTCAGTACACAAACAAAATCTTTACGTTGTTTCATTTCCCATCATATTCCTGTTTAATGTACTACGTACGCTAATCTATCAGCTGTTTTGTATATTTCGTTATTTGTACGGTGCCAGCACCAAAGTCATTTATCGTCCACACAAGCGTGAATGTAATATAGAAATTGTTGTTGGCTCTTCCTCATCGTCAGGAACAGCTCAAACCTCCGCATTAACAACTCTAACATCGAAAGATAGACATCAACTGCTCGAGCAGGCGCACAACGTAAATACTTCCACTGCAATTGCTCCATATCCACTTATTGGCTCTCAACGCATACGTCCACAACAGCAATTGGAAATGTTTAATAGAAATAATGCTATTGCTTCAGGGCCAGGACCTGGTGATCCACTGTTGGCCAAACAGAAACATCATCATCGTCGAGCTTTCGAATATATTTCAAAAGCATTAAAAATTGACGAAGAAAATGAAGGTAAGTTGTTTACTTCTTTATTTTTAATTCTTTCGATTTTTTCACTATACTCGTACAATTGATAATCTACAAATTAAATGAGTCATAAAAATGTTTGTATGATTTTTATGGCGGATGAGGGGGACAAAACAAAATCAATAAAATTGGCTATGATTTTGCTTTTGTTTATAATTAAACATATAAACAACATTTAAAATTGATTTAAAAATATTATTAGAGTTCATTTATCCTTTTTTACAACTCTCTAACACTGCACGGCTATAGACAACTATGATGTCATAGGTATCTAAAAAATTATACTATTATAACTACTTCAGATGTTCAGAATAAGTGTTTTTTTTAAATGGTCTTTAAAAATTACACTAAGTTGAAATGATAGGTTAGGTTTGAATGGCTTTGCCAATATTTAATGATTAATTGGAGACCCTTGATGTCCATGGCGATCCTTCCTTGATAGAAAAACAAGTAGTGAGGAGAGAGCAGCGTCGAAACTAGAATAATTAAGCAAGGAAAAAATTAGAGATAATCAGCTAGTATTACGATAGATTTGAAAAGAGTTATCTAAGCCCTCTAAGTACAACTAGAGGGTTTAGATAACTTGGTAAATGCACCTGGCCAAGCTAAT
Organism: Stomorhina lunata; assembly: GCA_933228675.1. Taxonomy (NCBI): domain Eukaryota; kingdom Metazoa; phylum Arthropoda; class Insecta; order Diptera; family Rhiniidae; genus Stomorhina; species Stomorhina lunata. Next base: position 130,134,015 of record OW121740.1, read on the forward strand.
CAAGCTACAAGTCCTACTATAAATGCTGGGGAAAGGAGAGCTATCCCGAATAGAACCTCAATCAGCAAAAAATCAGCCAACATTGGCAAGAACACTCTGTTCATGAGACCGAGTACTTACAAAGCTGCTTTGGCCACACTCCCTGTTTCGGGTTCAAGTACCCTTCCTACACTCTGGTTCAAGTACCCTCCCTGCCCATAGGAGTCCTAGAGCGGGGAGTGAAATTCCCTCTCAAAAGACTCCTATTCAGTACAGCAAGGAGACCCCAAACCTGGTTTCGGGCCCACCTAATGCGTTACTAGGAAGCAATCTACCCCGCCCAGAAGGGCCTGAAGACTCCCTTATTCCTGAGGAGAAAGCATTAAAAGAATGGGCTACTAAGACGTTGGTTGACTCTCAGGCCAAGACTAGTCCTCGGACGCGCCTAAACGGCAACGCTCCAAGAAGGAGATACTTCGCAGACCTAGTCCTCTGCCAAGGAGATACTGGAGCACCTTCAGATAAGTAATTCGAGCTTATCTGTCCATGAATGGAAGGTAGCTAAGATCTCTGAACCTGAAGAAGCTCTCCTTACGCAGGAAAGTCTAGCTCTGCTCCGAGAGATGTGAGGGAAGATTTTCTACGTTTTCAAAGAAATCTCCCTGCAAGTCTACCGGGGTGATTATAAGCACATCGGTCAGTTCATCGGATCCCCCGGTAGGAATGATGACGTTTCCGGCCCATCGCTTCTTATGCAATCTGGATATTCTACAGGCTACCATATTACACCAAATCCTTGCGGTTTTTCCTTTTTCTTTAACAGATAATGTCTTATGCACAATAAGACATATTATTATACCCTATATCTCCATAGTAAGGAATGATTAAAAGGGTGTGTGCTGATATATGGTACACATTGTACCGATAGACTTAAAATCGCTCGCTAAGTGTAGTTCGGATAACTGGCAGGTTTGGCGCCATGTAATATTGTAATCAAAATACAGGTCGCAGTTTTTAAGATCAAAAAATGAAACTTGTCACAAACATTTTTTTCGGTTTTGAAATGGGTTGTCATGAAATTTAGCTTAGCGGTTTTAGTTTAAAAAACTTGTATCACCTTAAGATTGCGGTGCTGACTGTATAGGTAAGCTTGTTATCGCAAATTTACCGAGAAATTAATAATATTTAAGCCTGGTCTAAGCATCTAAGCATAAATTATATTTTCTTATATTTCTTATTTCATACTAAATAAAAAAAAAACACAAAACTATTTTATATTTTTATTAAACTATTTAAAATATTTTTAATTCAGGTCATAAAGAACTAGCAATCGAATTGTATCGCAAAGGTATTAAGGAATTGGAAGATGGTATTGCTGTTGACTGCTGGAGTGGTCGCGGTGAAGTTTGGGAACGAGCTCAACGTTTGCACGATAAAATGCAAACAAATCTATCAATGGCAAGGGATCGTTTACATTTTCTAGGTAATGACAAAAAGCATTTACAAAATTTATTAAATTATTTAAACTTTTACATTATTCTAAAGTAGTGAAATTTATAATATGTAGCATGTATTTTACAACTTTTTATAATTTAAATTTTCGTTATTTTTAAGTTTTTATTTTATTTTTCTGTTGTTTTTTATTTTTATTTTTTATGTCATAAACATCATTTTGTTGTTGTGTTACGTTTTGTGGTATAAAATAACAAACTCAAAATTGTTCGAAAACAAATATATAGAGTTGCGTGATGAACAATTACGATTGGAACAACTAAACCTCAAGGAAGTGCATAAAGAACAAAAGGCTAGTGGAAATGAATCAAATTTAAAACATAGAAAAATTACAAAACCTTCGTCTTCTTCGTCTTCGGCAAAGCCATCTTATGTACAAATCGTGCAGCCCATGCATTTTGAATCGAATAGTAGTCCAACTACAATACCCACGGTTCGTACAAATAATACCACTAAGTTACGCAGCATAGCTGCACATAATATAAGAAATAATAATTCAAATACAACCAATACCTCCTCCTCCTCAAGTTCTAGTTCGAGATTGCCTTTAACCGGTAAGTTTTTATATTTTATTCAAATATTGTAATATGTACAAAACTGACATGGATCAAACAAACAATGAAATAATTGCACAATATAATATTTGTTTTTCTCAAATTCGTATAATGTTAGAGCAATGCTTATTTTAAAAATTCCATCTCATCATCATCACACATTAAGCACGTTAAACAAAATGATTTCTTATTTTATTTTTTAATTTTCTTATTGCTTTTTATAAAGAAATTAATTTTTTAATCATTTAATGTAACTAAAATCTTTATTATAAAATTATTGTCATTTCAGCTTCGGGACGTAAACTTACTGTTAGCTCTAAGCGACCTGGCAATTTGGCTGTTGCAAATAAATCCCAGACTTTACCACGAAATTTGGGTTCCAAAAATGCAATAGCTGGTATACCACGTCAACCGATTAAAACTGCAGCAACGCCTCCAGCCGTTCGAAGACAATTTGTAAGTAAATTTTGTCTTCTACCAATTACAGATTAATGATTTTTAATTCATTCATTTATTAAGTCGTCTGGACGTAATACACCTCCTCAACGATCTCGTACTCCTATTAGCGGTATTGGTAGTGGACAATCAAATAGTGGGTCTAATACTCCCAGTGTTAGTGTTAAAGGAGTTGAACAGAAACTAGTTCAAATAATACTCGATGAAATCGTCGAAGGTGGTGCGAAAGTAGAATGGAGTGATATAGCTGGCCAGGAAGTTGCCAAACAGGCATTACAGGAAATGGTTATACTACCAGCTGTCAGACCAGAACTATTTACTGGTAAGAGAATTGTATATAAATTTATTTGTACAACATTTTAATTAATTATTTCCTGTCTACTCAGGTTTGCGCGCTCCTGCTAAAGGTCTTTTACTTTTCGGTCCACCGGGCAATGGCAAAACTTTACTTGCACGTGCAGTAGCTACAGAATGTAGTGCAACATTCCTAAATATTTCAGCAGCTTCGCTAACGAGCAAATACGTAGGTGATGGTGAAAAATTAGTAAGAGCCCTTTTTGCAGTCGCTCGGGAAATGCAACCTTCTATAATATTCATTGATGAAGTTGATTCTTTACTCTCTGAACGTAGCAGCAATGAACATGAAGCTTCTAGACGTCTAAAAACGGAATTTCTTGTTGAATTTGATGGCCTACCGGGAAATCCTGATGGTGATCGTATTGTAGTCTTAGCCGCCACTAATCGCCCGCAGGAATTGGATGAGGCCGCTTTAAGGCGTTTTACAAAACGTGTCTACGTGGCTTTGCCCGATGTAGAAACTCGAGAACTATTATTAAGGCGCTTGCTACAAAAGCAAGGTAGTCCTCTAGACACAGATGCTCTCAAACGTCTTGCCAAGCTTACAGAAGGTTATTCCGGGTCAGATCTTACTGCTCTAGCAAAAGATGCAGCTCTAGAGCCTATACGTGAATTAGATGTTGAGCAGGTTAAATGTTTGGACATAAGTGCCATGCGTCCTATAACAGAAAATGATTTTCATAATTCTCTTAAACGAATACGTCGTTCAGTGGCTCCACAGAGTTTAACATCTTATGAAAAATGGTCTCAAGAATATGGTGATATTACCATATAAAAAAAGTAATATTTATAACATCGACATACATTTACATACAATACACATACATAAACATACAAACAACGTGAAGAACTCCACCACTATAAACTAAACCTTTTTAGGATAATTTAAATGCATATATTCTATAACTACATACTATATATGATTTTTTCCTTACATTTATTTAATCTATCACCACTACAGCAATAACAAATATGTAACCACCTTCACCGTACTACTCCTTCCTACCCCCTAAAATGCATAATTTCCTCCTGCACATATTTAATTTGAACAAGCACAGAGAGCGAGTGATATTGTATGGCAGTTGCATTCTAAGGAGTTTACACTATAATTCTATGTGAGTGTATCCCTTTACTTATTTTTATATTATACTAGTTTTTTAATAATTTAGTTTTAGTCTCTTGTCATCAATACATTTCCATAGTGTTATTTGTTTTCATATAACAATTTTTATTGTTAAAAAATAGCTTAAACTATTTTTTTTTTTTAATTTCATGCATAGAAAAGTGCCCTTTAAATAATTTTAAATTAATTTAATTTCTTGTTGCTACATTATATCTCATTGTATTGTCATATTTTTTTAACTATTAAATTAAGTTTTTCACCATTTTTGAGATTTGTTTTAAAATTTCATTTATTAGTAATTTTTAGTAAAAAAAACTTAAACTATGTGTTACAGGCTCCTACGGTAGAGGCATTAAATCTAACAGATAATAAATTATATGTGAAATTAATTTCGAAATAATTGAAATGTTTTTGATAGAGAAGAAATTTTTGATACAAACATTAAATAAAAATAAATATAACGGAGAAACGGTTTACCTTATTCAATTTCTGTATGTGTTCCAAACACTATTTTTTAAACGCATCAATTTTATTTATAAGATAACAGGTGGTCTGAAAAGTTCGCAGTCTCACATAGATTTTTTTTTTTGTTTATACAATTTGATTTTATTGATGACTTCGAATGCGATACAGTTTTATAGCACGAGTTATCTTTAGCTTCAAAATAGATCTTACTTTCGGCAATTACCTTTTTACGCCACAAATTTCCATATAATTTTGCCATCGTTTTTATAATTTATGACACGGTATATTGTCTAGATAAAATTTACTTTTTTGTTTTTTAATTGTCTTATCCTTCAAACGCTTAAATAATGATTTTCAAGATATTCGGTAAATATTATTTCAAATGTATTACAAAATACTGATGCGTCTTTTCACGTTTAGTCCTCTCGACAGAATGTGCGAATTAATGGAGCCATGTTTTATTCTTTGTCAAATGTTGACATTAAAATTCGGGTTTATAACGTAGAACATCTCCAAAAACAGTTCTAAACCATAATTTCGTTGTTGGTTTTGTTTTTTTTTGTAACCTTGTGCGACAGTCTCTCAAAACGAAGCTTTCGCATACTTAAACTTTCTTTCAAGATAAGTCCTTTTAAATGCTTTTGTCGTTAACAGCTTTTTTAAGGCATCCACTGTGTGAATCGTTCTCGATGCTTATTTCGCCTCAAGCCACTTCTTTACAATTAACACCTCCAGGTAATGTTTACTATCAGTTAATTTTTCGCCTAAAAGCTAATTTTTATTAACAATTACCTTGTATCCAATTGTTTCCAAGTTCTAAAAGTCTCTTCATTAAAAATGTCATATCTCTCGAATTAATAGTCCGACAGGTGTCTTTTAAAAGTAAAGGCTTTGTATGAATCATATTTGTATATTAAATACATGTACATACATATTTATCAAAATACAAATTTTTCAGTCCACATGTTACTATAATTTCAAAAATATCGAACCGAGTTTTGTCTTTCAATATATTTTTTATAGCGACCATCGGACTCATTGATGGTTTGTAATTTTTGTATATTTGTAATTTTCATAATATTGGCTTAAACCCGAAAAAGGACATATATCCTGAATCCCTATGAAATTTTAAGTCGTTTGTGCGATGACTGTCTGTAGTCTGTACGTCCGACTATTAAAAAAGATTGGTATTATAATTGGTAGAAATCCGTTAAAGTTTAACCATATAGCTTGTATATAAATTACTTACGGAAACAGCTTAAATACCAAAAAGAATAGTATTGTTTAAAAGCCCAAAATAGCGAACAAAGTTGTTATTTTAAAAATATTTATAAATTTAATAAAAATTGATATTGGGTATATGATATTTGGCAAAGCCGAATATATTCTCTAACTAGTTTTCCATATCATATTCATAACACCTACACCTACACATACATATGTATGTAAGTTAATTTTTGCCTTTACATTCCATTAAGTTTTTCTTTCAAAACCTTGATATCCTTCCTCTTACTTAATTTTTGTATGATATTAAAGACATAAAATAGTATACATATATAAGTTATTTAACAATTTTAAAGAAATATTTTAACATGTTTAGCTGATATCTGAAGAATAATGGAAATATGTAATCAAAAATGGCAACTTTTATTTTAACCCATCGCAAATCAATTTCATTATGCTTCGGTTTTGAAAAATTCATAAATTAATTCATTAATTATATATTTTAGTTATAATTAATATAAATCAAGTTAAGTTATATTAGTGAAACATGCTTAATTTCCCAGTGCTATTCGCTAATTTTTCTCCTAATAATATTAAATAGTTCCTTAGAATTTACTTTTGGTGTTATATATTTTTTTGTAATAAAAAACACTAAGAAGTTTCTTTAATTGTTATTAGTTTTATTTAATGTAGAATAAGCTTAGAACATTTTAAAAAGTGCTAATTTCGAAAGCACGATTTAGAGTTATATAATACTTCTGTATGGGTTCAAAATTCTAGTTCCAACAATGCTATTAGAGTCATTCTGGCTACTATACATTATTTTAAAAACTTATGATTTTGGACAAAGTTTTACCAAAGACTTTATAATATAAAGATGTTGCACTTCCATACATTGATTTGCCGTATGGTCGTTTTAAAAAATCCCATAAAAAGAGAGTATACTGCCAATGAGAGGAAGCTAAGGCACACACACATGCTCATGAAATGTATGTTTGTAAGTAAATGTGTTTTTCATTGTTCTTTATCCAATTGTATTTCACATTTGACAGAAAAAAATGTATGGAGTACAATATCTTTATATTATATTGTCTTTGGTTTTACATTTCTTTTGAGATATTAAGTTCTTGCAACAACATCATTCCTATTGCAAAAAAATAATAATTTTAGTCCTCTGATTTCAGTTGTACTATTAATTTTTCGAATTTAACTATGAAAAAATTACCGGACTTAAAAAAATGTCGCTCCAATCCAATATCTACAAAATCAGTTCCTTGAATTACTTATTCTACTAAATTAACAAGAAAATTTAGAGAACAACTTTATATTTAACCAGTTAAACAGTGTTAAATGTTTAAAATGATCAAACGTGTTTTTCAAACCTTATTCAAATAAAGGCCGATGTTTGAAATTTTTTTTATGTATTTTCAAAATTTATTAACCTTTGAAAAATTATCATTTTTCAAATTTATAATAAAGGTTATTATTTTAAAACCTGGAAAAGAAAATTCTGTAGCTGAATTTCGATCGAAATGGTTTTAGGTTCTATAGATTCCAAAACATTTTCAGTGCTCAAAAACATTTCAAAACAAGATTTCTTTCAGTTGAAATCAGTAACACTTTCTTTGTTTCAACAAATAACAATAATTAATTGAAGAAATTGTTCAAATGATTAATAAACAAAGAAAAACATACAAATTCTATTCCACTTTGAAAATAGAAAGTAGTTTCATTCCAAAAAAATAATCGTTTTGCTTTTTCTATAGAAGCAAAATACGGAATTAATTCCACTTCCGAACGGAATTGAATTCTGTGAAATGGCTAAATATATCGTCGTGAGGGTGTTTATGCGCTCTATACGCCAAAAATGCACTTTGAGAAAATTGTTCTAGAAGTTTTAACTTAATTTTTAAAAAAAAAAAACTTTACAATAGAATTTCGAGATTTTTACACCATATATTTGGCGTATAGACCAAAATAGTACAAAATATCTGTTTTCAAGCATATAGAACAAAACGGATATAGAACAAAACGGAAAAATGTGCGATTTAAAAATCTTTTCTTTAGAAAAATTTTTGATATTTTATAAAATTATCGATATTGTCTAAATATCGAAAATAAGTGAAAACATTGATAAAGATTACTATTTATATGTCAACGAATATTCGGGCCTAAAAAAATTAATCAAAAACGTCATTGATCAAATTTTTGAGGTTAGACGATACAAACGAGAACAGACACAAAAAGTTTATCATTTTAATACAGAAAATTTTTTATATTTAAAAAATAAACTATTAAATACATTCCAAAAACTCTTAATAATTGTTTTATATTGGTTTAATTAAATTTATAATTAGTTTAGTTATAGTATGTATCTATGTAGACCTTATTTCCCTCTACAAAAAATAATTATACAATTTTTTAGTTATTAAATGTTTAAATAAAATATGTAACACAAAACTTCCACTAATCCAACATAAAATATAAAATGAAAATTCATACCCAAATGTATTTTGAATTATTCAATAATCGAAATACACATCTTTGTAGGCATATGTAATCTATATTTTTGCTAATTAATTATAGAAACCATAAACGAAACTCAAATCAAAAACCATAAACTATCATTGTAAATTGTATTTTAATTTATATTAAAAATTATTAATAAAAATCAAACACAAATATACAATTTTTAAACCTGTAGAAATTGGGAAAGTTATTTGTAATTGTCATTTAGTTATCACATACGATTAAATTGTTGTATGATCATATGAATTGGTTTTACATGAAACAGACAAATAATTTTAAATTTTAAAGGTAATACAAGATTTGTTTTCACCTTTTTCATTCGTTTGCATTTCTTCTTACACTATTAAGTAGTTTTTTATATATAAATCACAAATAGTTTTAAAACATACAAACAATTTTATGTGTTTACCATTTTTTATATTTCAAACTTTCTTTATTTTTAATTTAGTGTAAAAAATAAATTTACAAACAATAAAGATAAAAAAGGATATTTATTACTTGTAAATGTAGCATTAAAGATTTTGCATAATATTTATTATATTTTATGATTAGTATACATCCAAACATAATTAATTATTAATTAAGTGGAGCAACGTATTTTAGAACGTTTAAAATAATAAAGATTTAAAAAAATATTCATACAAAAAACAAAATATATATACATACGTATATCGTGTATTATTTAAAAATGGCATTTACTATCAGAATAAAACTTATTATTTTTACTGATTCTATTAAATTTACATTTAACATAGGAAATATCAATATTCTTTATAGTGGTCATACAATTTCTCGATGTTATTTTTATATAACGATTTGTTTTTGACTTCAAAATAGGCCTCTGATTCGACAATTACGTCATCATCGATGCATTATTTCTAGGTCTGAAAACAGAAAAATATCGCGGGGTCCAGATCATAAGAGTCAAATCAAAAATTTTCTAACACGTACTGAACCACACCATCTCCTATTTCGACGAAATTATGTATATCGTCACCTAAATGACGAAATAACCTATCTAGCAAATTTCAATATTCTTTATAGTGGTCATGTTATTATACGGCAAAATCGGTTCACATTTGACCATAGCTCCCTTATAACCTCGTCTAGGCTATTTGCTTATTTGCTAATAAATGACAACTTATAATAGCTATGATGATAAAATTTGGTATATAGAAGTACTAGGCAGTATATAAAATTTAATTAAAATCGGTTCACATTTAACCATAGCTCACATGCAAAAAACTTACGGAAACAGCCTAATTTCCACCTAAAATTCACTTAAATGCCAATAAATGATAAACTGTAATATCCACTAAATTAAGCACAAGGAAGTCTTATGTCAATGCCAGCCAGTGTGCAAAATTTTGTCACAATTTGACCATAGCTCCCATATAAAATACCTTCGGAAACACAAAAATACATCTGTCTGTCAGATAAAAGCGCGATACCTCCTGTACTACAAGAGATACATTTATACATTTATGCTGATAAATTAAATTTTGTCAGTATGTAAAATTTTATAGGAATCGGTCGATTTTTGACCATAACTTTCATATAAAAACCGCTACCGGAAACCACTTAAATGCCAAAAATGTCAGTTAAAAGCTATTAAATTATAAACTGTAACAACCATGGCCACTAATTTTGCACAGTATATAAAATTTTATGACAATCGGTCAACATTTGGCTTACTTATTTAAAAATATTTTTGTAAACATTTTTTCTATAGAACATTTTTTATAACAAACATTTGTCTTAGAAAATTTTTTTTAACAAACATTTTTCTTAGAATTTTTTTTTTCCAAAAATTTTTCTTAGAGAATTTTTTTATCAAACATTTTTCTACAGAAATTTCTTTTTATCAAAAATTTTTACATAGAAAATTTTTTTATCGAAAATTTTTTATCAAAAATTGTTCTATAGAAGGAGTCTGTGGCGAGGTAGAGATACCAAGCATTTTGAACGTTTATATGCCTGGATATTGAACAAGTGGTTTCAATGGACCAAGTATGCCTAATTATTGATTTGCAGGCGGATAGCGGTAAGCCGTAAATTGGTCGATGTGATCCCAACTCAGGAAACCACCGGATTTAGCAAGTGGGGTTCCTAGTTATGTTCTTGTGCCCGGGAACCAAGAAAAGTTCGATATTGCAATGTCTCGCCATCTGGTTAAGAGATGCCCAGCATTCGCGAGTTAGAACAGATATCGTGTGGACATTAGATAGGGATTTTATGGCAGCCTGACTGTCGATACAGAAACGAATATTCCTGTCCTATATTCTGTGGTATCTAATAGTTATTTTGGGCAATAATATTGGTTTAATTTCACGTTGAAATTGAACTTACTTTCAAAATACTTCTTGTTTGATAAAAGTGAATAAAAATGAAATGTACAAAGTATAATTCAGAACATCAAACATTTAAACTGAAGTGATTTCAAATTAAAAGTGAAATTTAGAACATGCCTGAATAATTTGATTAGTTCATATTTATACCCTTTACCACCATAGGTGGAAAGGGTTTTATAAGTTTGTGCTGATGTATGTAACGCATACAAATATTTGTCTTAGATCAATAGGCTTAGAATCACTTTCTGAGTCGATTTAGCGATGTCACCATGGCTATTCAAAATCGGTCTATTATTTATGATACCTCCCATAGATCCCACTTCCCGGAATTGATATATTGGACGCAAATATCAATATTTCATATATTCAATATATTCATGAAATTTAAAACAAATACTGCTTATGTAAAGTTAAATCACTATACCAAATTTCGTTGAAATCGGTCAACATTTGACTATAGCTCCCATACAAACTCTTCTTTAAAAATGCACTGAGACAAAAATCACTAAAACGTTAGTAAATCTGAAAATAATGAGAATTTTGAGTTGATTTTTTGCATACATAATTTTTGTAAAAACTGTTATCAATTTGCCAAATTTCGAGATAATCGGTGCCCATTTGACCCTAGCTCTCATATGAGTCCAAATGACGGAAAAAGCTTAAATACATAATCACATTGAAATCGGTCCACATTTGACCATAGCTTCCATACAAAGTCTTGTTTAAAAATGCACTAAATGAGACAAAAATCACTAAAACGCTGGTAAATCTGAAAATAATGAGAATTTTGAGTTGATTTTTTGCATACATAATTTTTGTAAAAACTGTAATCAATTTGTCAAATTTCGAGATAATCGGTCCCCATTTGACCCTAGCTCTCATATGAGTCCAAATGACGGAAAAAGCTTAAAACCTACATAAGTTTTGAGAAAATATTTGTATTATGGCAAAATTTTACAAATATTTGTCTTTGTACAGAAAAAAGTACACCTTAATGGTGAAGGGTATCGCATGGTCGGGCTTGACCGACTATAGCACTTTCTTAATTGTTTTTTGTAAAATACTAGGGTAATAGACAAAATTATAATACCCTACAATCTACTGACACCCTATACTCCACTGGGATTCAAGGATAACAGAAGAAGAATCTACTGATAAAGAAAAATAAAAACCCAACTTTTTTTATCTTTTTAAGTTTTATTTATTTTTTTGTTCTTTTTTTACATAAAACGCATTCAGTTTTTTCTTTTTCTTTTTTTACATTGTTTTTAATTTCATTTTATATGTTTCTCTATTAACGCTAAAAATGGCGTCACTTAAATATATATTTTTCTGCATTTTCTTTATAATAATTTAGTAGTTTCTTTTTTATTTTTCGTTCTTCTGCTGCATTTTTACTTCATCCTTATATTGTATTTAGTAAAATAAATTATCATTTCAACAATAAATTTAATATTTTTTCTTTTTTTGGATTTCTTATAGAGATTAAAATCCCAGTCATTATTATAATTTTTGACGTTATTAAACGTTACATTTTTTGTTTTTGTTTTGAGTAGTTACTTAATTTAAATGTTTTTTTTGTAATTTTGTTTTTGTTGTTGGTGTTTTGGTTGCCTCACACGAAATTTTGTTGTAGAGTTTTTAGTTCTTTTTTGTTTTTGTTTTAGATACATAAATTACAATCATTTTGTAGAAAAAATATTTTATGATTTATGACTAATTAATTAATCAGTTTTTTTTGTTTGCTAAGCAAAGAAATGAGGAGAGAGAGAGAGAGATAGAGATGGTAACGACAATATAATAATAAAATGTGAAAAAGGACGAAAAAGTGACAGATTCCTTAGTTTTCACTATCACTTGTTGTTGTTGATTTTGTTTTCTAGTTTCTTATTACTCTTCTTGCAATAAAGTTTCCTTTGCAGTTTATTTTTAAGATTTGTTTTATTTTTATTATAATTATTCTTTTTTATTTTAAATATAATTTAATTAACAACGACCTAACATCTATGTTTTTTTTGTTTGTTTTGTTTTATTTGTTTGGAGATTGTAAGCGAATATTACAAGATATATATAATGGTGGTGATGAATATGAAACTATCAGAAGAAGGCCGAGCCTTTTTCTTGTTGAATTCAAAAGTTTAAAAGAATCTTATGTATCATTGCTTAATTATCATTATCATCGATGTTTAAAAAAACGCAAACTGATATTTTTGCTGTTTGTTTCATTTCAAACCAAAACTTGAAAATTTTTAAAGTATTTTCGTTGTTTTTGTTTAAGCTGTCTAATATGATATTTCACACAATAAATATAAATAGTGTAATAAATAAATGTGGAATGGGAAAAATTTTAATTAAAGCTTCTTTTTTCAAAAGCAATCGATTCATAAAAATAACTCTTTTTTTAAACTTTTTATATAAAGGTATATGGGGGTAGGTATAGAGGTGTGTATATGAAATATCAACGGAAGTAGAAGGTGGTGAAGTAGCCTGTCTATTTTTATAGGAATTATGTAAAATTATATATAAAATAATTGCTATTGTTTTATAAAGCAATCGTTTGAGTTTACAATCGATTTGTCGTCGTATCTGCAGTTATAAGGAGGAACTTTAACTGGACCTGCTGTTTGCTTTTACATTTTGTATTCTAATATTGTGGGGTTTGGTTATGATGGTGTATTACATATATATTGTATTATTCGCAAGCAATCAAGGAATATAGCGAGAGAGATTTGTTTGTTGTGGTTTTCAACTGTTTTTTTTTTTGTTTTCTGTTTTCATATAAATAATTTTTTATGTTTTGTCTCATATTGATAAAAAAAAAATTTATCGATTGTTTCCGGTTCCGGATATCTGATTTCATTCTTATTTTTTGACGCTTACATAAAAAAATGAAGATTAGAAGTCAAATGTTATTCTTTTGACAGTTGACAGTACAGTATTTGAATAAAGATGATGTTTTTAAGCATGTTTGTGTACAAGTTGTAAATTTTTAAATGTTTTCATTAGAGTGTTCACAAACATTTAAAATGTGTTCTTCTCTCACTTTCGTTCGTTCGTTCTTTATAGGTTTTTATATCTTAATAATACAACATCACACTTGTTCATTTGTCCAAATACACATTTGTTCTTGTCCGCTTAATGACAAGTAAAATTATAATAAAAAACACTCGTGAATAACTTTGTTTTGGCTCTAACAAAATTTGTACAAAACACGCTCTAGTTTAGTAGCTTCATTGGGTTTGATATTGTGGCATCGCGGCACTGTACATCATTTGAGGCCCCAGAGAACCGTTTGCTGCTGCTGAAGCTGCTGTAACACCTGGTACTACCGTTCCTGGAACTCCCCAAGCTACATTCGGCTGAACCATTCTATAACCAGCAGCTGCAACAAAATAATTTCATTATTTCATAACTTATTTTATCTTAACTTGACGGAGTAAGAAACTTACGCATTCCTCCAGCTTGTTGCGCACTTGCTGCATATGCGTATGGATAGTAACCTTGTTGCATATATTGTGTTTGCATTTGCGCCGCTTGATAGCCCTTAAATATATGAAAAGACAATGTTAAATTTTACTTTATTTAATCTACGCTTTAGTTAAGTTTATTTATTTTTTTTTTTATTATTATTATTATTATTATTTAGGCTTGAGTTCATTAGCTATTTCTAGATATCAACTAGAAAATTTTGATATAACCCTGCAGTAAATGCCAGCAATAAAACATAACAGCTTTACTTTTGATAATGTCTCTGCGGTTGTACGGGAGGTGGGCGTGGCAGTGGTCCATTGGCCTAGTAACACCTTGTACCAAAATTTATAAGTTAAGATTCTTTTTTTCCAAGATATTTAATAAAATCACCCTAGAATCTTACACTTTGATGAAATTGGGGCCTATGATTTTAATTGTATGTAACCTTAACGCACATAATGAATTCACGCAAACTTATTCAATATTTTTACTATGCTTTTCTGTGAGCAATCGGTATTACCTTTTTTTGAATTAAAGACATAAAACATAATTTTAAACATGACGGATTTTGTAACAAAATTCCACTTTTGTAACAAAAGTCCACTTTTAAAGAGAATTGTGACTTTGATGCCGTTTGGTAAAGATATGTTTCGTCTATTTGAGTGTGTAAAAAGGTTTGATAAGAAAAACTGCTAATGTAATTTTTGGGTTTAAAATATAAGAACTCCCTAATAATTCATAAACGAAAATTAATGCTATGACAAACTTATAAATCAAATTTTCCTACAATAAGCCATTAATAATTTAATAAATTGCTTATGAATTATTGTACAGCCATAAAACCACTTCGATCGGAATTCAACTACGATATGGTTTTAAATCCGAACGGAATTTGTGACATTCCTGATTTTATGTTTTTTCTATCCCCTGTTTTATTTTTAAAACTGAAAAACACGGGATTTTTTTTTTAAGTTTATAAGCTTAAACTATGCGCAATAGATTTGTTTATCTACAAGAACAAAATTGTCAGTTACCTAAAATTGTGAAGAAAATGTAATGTGAATCTATATGATTTTCTACTAAGAAATTTTGGACCCTCTTTTTTAAATTAAATGTGTTTTTCGATTTAAAATTATGCTTGTGTTTTTCGATTTGTCTAGAGTGGTTGTAGAGGAATGGTTGTTACCACCAGTATTTTTTAGTTTTATTAATAAAATATTTTTTATAATTTGTAACAAATTCAAACTCACCGCTGGTGGATACCAATAACCCATTTGCTGATATGCCGTCGCATAAGGATATTGTACTGCTGCAGCAGCAGCGGCAAGCTGTTGTTGTGTCATCATTTGTCCAGGTATCGTGGCACCAGCAGCGGCAGCTGCATTTGCAGCCGCTTGTGCTGCGGCCGCTTGTTGTTGAGTTGTTTGCATACCACCGGGGCCAATTATAGCCCCAGCTGCTGCTGCAGCCGCCGCAGCTGCAGCGGCTCCAGCTGATGCAGCTGCCATATTATTCATCTGATGATCATTGTTCACAGAAGCGTTAATGCCACCATTTTCTTTGCCCCAGAAACACTTGACTGTATTCCCGAGCACTTCCGAGTTGTGTGTATGTTCGATAGCACGAGCTGCCGATTCTTTTGAAACAAACTTGATGAAGGCATAGCCTTTGTCTTTGAAAACACGTATGTCTTGTATATGACCGAATTGCATGAAATGCTTGTGCATAAGTTCTTCGGTAATCACATTTGGCGGAAAGCCACCACAATAGACTGTGGTATTCATGGGACTTGACTGATTGTAGACCTCTTCGAATGTTTGTCGAGAATTGCTTTTAATTCCACCAACTCCGCCGCTCGCATTTGTTTTACTACTCTCACGTGGTGGTGCTAGTTTGCGTGTCGACCAGTTGGTACGTATGGAACGAGAACCAATCCATTGACCATTCATTGATTGTATTGCATTTTCCGCTTCTGCCTTTTTTACGAACGAAACAAAGGCATAACCTTTCGATTTCATTGTCTGCGGATCACGTACAATGCGGCAGTTAGAGATCTCTCCAAATGGAGCAAATGCTTCGCGCAAGCTTTCAGTTTCTATTTCAGGACTTAGATCGCCCACAAAGATATGGTGATGTGAGCTGATGTCTGTTTTCGGCTGATTGCCGGGACTGGTTGCCCAATTAACCTAAAATAAAAGCAAAATATGAGATTTTTCATTAAAAAATGTGCAACATTAAGGAATTGGTTGGTTGATGGTTTACCTTAATTTCTTTATCAAGAAATAAGCGTTTATTCATGGCTGTTAAGGCGGTCGTGGCTGATTGATAGGATGAATATTCGATAAAAGCATAGGGATCGTTGCCGGGTTCGCGAATAATTTTACAATTTTTGACTGAACCCATTTGACTAAATAGAGCAACCAATAAATCCTCTGACACAGATGCATCCAAATTCCCTACATACAACGTTTTCGGCTGTGACTCGTCCATTGTGGTTAGATTTTTTGTTTGAGTTGATTTATGGATGGATGGATGGTTGGATGATGTTGTTATTGTTGTTGTTGATTTGTGGTAAATTTTTAATCTGTTTTGGCTACACTATCTATCTATCTATATTTATTATTGTATTCTAAGTTTTAAACAGAGTTCAGGTTACTTAGCCTATAATAGTTACGATTTATGTTTGTTGGTGCTGGATATATTTCTTATTTCAATTATTTAAAAATTGTTTGATGTGGATACAACTGTTTTTATTCCCCTGAGCTATTCTTTTTGACCCTTGTATGTAACTTATTTGTTTTGCAAGGGACAGCAGCCTTTAATTTTCTTAGCTTTAGGAGCTAATTGAGATAATATGCGTAGTATTTATCTCAGCTTTTTTATCTATGATCCTATTTAGTTATTTATTGCTGTTATAAGATTATTGATTGTTGCGGTTACTGGTTAAAAAGGTTTTAATGTATTTTTCCTCCAAACAGATGTTTTCTCCTCCAATGCAATTTTGAGTCGCTTTGTTGCAACTTCTATAGCTGCTGCTTGTTGCTTTTAGATGATTTTGGATATTTTTGTTACTTTTTCTACTTTTAGCACTGTTGCGATTGTTATCGTAATTAAATGATGATCTACTTCTCTCTGATCTGCTTACAAACACACACATTTAATATTTTAATATATGGAATATATACATGTATATATAAAAATAATTGTTGATATACTGTTTCAGTTCCGTTTCCTTAGGCCCTTAACTCACACAACTAACGCTAAAACGTTTGGTTTGTTTGTTTCCTTTTTATTTTTAAATAAAATGTTTAGTATGATGAATTGTTAGAATTTATTCTAAGTTATTCGCGAGTGAATCTTGCTGAATGATATAAATATTATATAATAACTCGGTTTGCTTTTTCCTGTCGTTTGTTATTAATATTTTTTTTTACAAGAAAAAATATTCGAATACTTTTGATACTATAAATATGTATATATTTTTTAGTAAAACACGTTTGTTTTTTTTTAATTTTTTTGTTTGACCTCTTTGTGGCTGACTTTAGTATAAACTTGTTTGTTTTTGCTTGGCAGGTTAAATTTTGGGTGGTTGGTTTTACAAGGAATCCACTTGGATGTCTTCTTTAATTATCCTTTAATCCGTCTTGCCTAATATGTTTAGTATATAGAGTAGAGTTGTTTATAAATAAGTTATTTTTTTTGGATACAATTTAATTGTTAAAACTAATATACAGCACTAATGGAGTGGCTTAAAGTTTTGCATTTTGTAGAAATTTATACTATATTTATTATAATTCAATATTTAAATAGTAGACATTACTCTAAAAAAATGTCTCTTGGAAAAAAATTGTTCTTTATAAACTTTGTTGAAGTATCACTCGTTGCTGTTGATATTTTGCTTCTTAATATTATTTACTTACAAATAGTTGTTTATTTTAATTTATTCTTTGTATATACGATTTTATATTTGAAATACGTTCGCTATGTAGCTGAGTCAGGCTCTTTTAGACTATTTTAGGGTTTACTAAAATATAAAAAAGAATGATTATTTATTAGTAAGTATAATGATAATGAAACATGTATAGATAGTAGATTTTGAAATATTTTAATTAGGAATTTATATTTTTTATTATTTTAAAAACTTTCACGGCTTCTAAAAGCCATTTGTTTTGCTGAATTTTAGTTTAAAATTTGTTTATAGTCAGTGAATACCTCCGATTGAAGTCAAATAGACACATACGAAGATTTCCAAGAAACCTGGGTCTCAGACAAATATTTCACCATTGAAATGTCAGTAAAACTAACGAATCCTATGGGATTTGCAAAAATATGACATTGGATATATTAAATCGACTTCGTATTTACTAATAAAATTTGCCGATAATATAGATAGTGAAAAAACTATCGATATTTTAGAAGAATGTATGTGAACATATCGAGACAACCACAAAAAAAGCTTAAATGTAATATTACAAACTTTACAAAGAAAGGGTTTTTAAATTATTAAATTAAGTTTTCAGTATTTGCAATAATGGCCCTACGGTAGGATAAATTTGACCACCAAGTGTATGAAGAAACTCTAGGTCCATGTAGCTTTTGCATAAACATACATATCGACGCTTTAGATTAAAAAGTGCGATCTACATTTTCGACCAAAATGGTTTTTAATGGAAACGTGTTCCTTGGCTTATTTGTCATATGTCATATAAATTTTAAGGAAGAAAAATAATTTTAAAACATTTTTTTATAAATTGTGTTTGTGCTATCTACACATAATCAAAAAATAGTGCTATCTACATTAAAAATATTTGTGGAATTAATTACAATTGTTATAAAATATACAATGTAATTTGTGATAAACCAACAAAATGGACCACAATTCCATACAACGTACTGTAATCATGGATTTCTAAAATATACTCGGCCTTTGACCATAACAGATTATAAATAAACATTTATAATAAATCTTGTTTTATTCAAAAAACTTATTATTTTATTTAAAATTCGTGATATTTTGATAAAAGCCTCAATTTTCGTTATATTTTATTTTTTTCCTTGTTAAAATAATGCTATCTAATTGCTTTAGTATTTGAAACGATAAAATTTTAACTCGTAAAAAGTGCTATCTACTATTAAAGCGAAAATAAAAGGAGTTGATAAAAAAACATACTTTGTACAAGATCCTAGCCCCAATTTGTATGGTATTGTAAAACAAAGTTTATTTACTTCTCTTATAGTTAATGACAAAAACAGTTTTTTCGCTCTCCTCTCTGTGAATTTGTAGATAGCACTTTTTGAATATAAACCCTCGATATATTACCATCAAACAAAATGATACATTTTTAAAATGTTACACAGAAAGCAAAATGTCTATATTTTTTAAAATTTTGAAATATGTATTTATATACAGTGAAAATAAAAGTGATATTCGGAAGATAAGCGTTTAGGTTTATTAAAACCCTGAATTAAAATAAGTAATTAAAAAAACTTAACATTTCATATTATAATGATGAACAATAAGAAAAACGGAATGATACATTTTTGAAGACTAACGATTTTCCATTTTCAACTCAGTTTTTAAAGCATCTTTAACTAGTTGAGTTTTTGTAGACCCTACGAGCTAATTTGTAACACAGACATTGAAAATTAAGAAAAAGCTTGCAAACTTGAATCATTATGATTTAAACATTATCCTGATAAAAAGCAAAGTTGTCTTTTATCCCTAATGTTGAGATATACAAATCCCGAATGTTGAGATATACAAATCTATTCAACTAAATACAAATCTCCCCAAACCATCGCAGAACCTATCTATAAACTATTCCATAGTTTTTATCATATTCAAAAAATCTTGAGTTTTTAGTAAATATTTTTAAGCAAAGTTTACTTTTATAAACTTTTTTCTAAAAACTCTTCATAATAATCTTGTCTTCTTAATACACTTCTAAATGTTTCATAGCGTACCGATTTTCTTTTGTTGGTCTTCTTATATTTTTGTAACTCGACGGCTGATTTTAGCGGATTTTTCTTTAATTTGAATAATATGCGCCTCTCAACATTCTCGCTTAAGATATTCCTATCTTTACTTTTGTCCGATTTTTCGTTTAAGTCACTGTATGAATTTGGATATTATTTATTACAAGTTTGAGATTTTTTTTTTTCAAAAATGTTTATATTTTAAATATTATTTAAAGAACCAATATGCACTTAAGCTTAAATTATTTTTGATATAAGAACGTTACGGTATTTTGTAAGCCGGTAAAAATTTAGGACTGGATGTAAGTAAATACGCCCGAGCTTTGATATAAGATGCTAATTCGAAAATCATAAAATTAAATAAAATTGAAGATTTATATCTTTATAAAATTGAAGATTTATATCTTTATAAAAAACATATTTCTAATCATGGCAAAAAAATTGTAAGGTATAACCGTTCTCTCTTACAAAAAAAATTTTTGAAGTAAATGCGAAATATTTGAAATATGTTTTTTGTAAACAATTATTAAAGTCGTTGCCACATGTGAGAAATGGGAATATTATTATCAGGAAATTTTTAACGTATAATGTGTAATGTGTTGTAAACATTTCGTTAAAACTTATTTTATAAAGTTTAGCGGATCCTGCACAAGGAAAAGAAGACTTGAGACAATTCAATTTTGTCATAATATATTTAAAGTATTTTTGTGTAACATATTTTTTTATAATTTATGTTACAGTTTCTTCATTTTCTTTTTGGGATTGAAAATTGTATTTTCACCAAAATTTTATTTTAAAAACGTATCTTCAAATATGTTCTTATAGATAGATTTTGGTGTGATCTTTTATAGTATGAGAATTATGGGCTTTTTAATTTTCAAAAATTATACGGCATAACTTTAGAAGTTTATATCCGATATAAACCGGTATATCAAACAAAAGCTACTGAAAGTATCATTCAAATGATATACATTCTTCCGATTTATAAAGATTAAGAGCTCATATACTCAAAACTTATTTTTACAACCGACTTTGGTTATAAAAATTAGCATATCTTAAAATAATATATACATAAGTATGGTCTTTTATATAATGAATTTTATACAGGATATACTGGACTTTTATATAACATAAACTACTTAGCTCTAGCATATGTAGCGTGTTAGTTATGACAGCGTAAAATTTTACTTTTATTGAGTTAGAGTTATATAAATGTACACATTTATATTATATATAAAATGTATATATATTTTTTGTCTACGTCTACAACGGTAGTCGGTAGTCGAGTGGCTATGTCGACGCTTAAAAAAATTATCTCTATTTGAATGAATCTATTCTAATTTTAACAGGTTGTAGCCCGTAGCCTGCAGTCGTGATTGTGTTTAGAGTTTAACAGCAAACAGAAACTGGGATTTTCAAAAGTAGTATGGTAGCATAATTTGAGAAAAGAAAATAATAATTCGATCAAACGTCAGAAAGTTAATATGGCTGACAAAAGAGAGAACGGTTATACCTTACTAATTTCTTTTATCATGTTTCTAATTGTGTTTTTATTTTTGATTAATTTATATTTCCACGCAAACAATTTCTCTTCGGAACATTCCTCAGTCGACCGAGAAGAAAATAAAAAGAGCTTTCATTCATTTTTTGATGGAGCATGGCCTTTAAATGTTTCTGACTGAACTTTAAAAGTGGTATGACATTTAAATATTTCTGTCTGCACTTTAAAAATCGTTTCACATTGCATTCTAATCCCCAAAAAAAAAAAAAAAAAAAACAAAGCCACAATGACATTTACAGCATCCGTAAATATTTATGAAGCAGTTTCCACTGCAGTCGGAAATTTTAAGACTCTGACCAAGGGTTGCCTTCTTCGACATTTTTAAAAACATAGCAGTTACAGTCAGTCGTTCATTAACATTTATCATTATGTCTTACATTGTGTCTGCTGTATTTTTAAAATCAATTTTTTACGTATAGAAACCAAAGATCTGCTTTTCATTATGATATAATTATCAAAACTCACAGCGTGATGATTATATCATGACGAAAAGCGATACTTTACTTATAAATTATAGATAATTTTATGTTTTAAAATTAAAGTAATTTTTTAAAAAGAAAAATTTCATGATGAAAATGTTCGAGTTTAGATGAACTAGACTTGTTCCTAAAAATTCTGGTGAAATTATACCTACTAGGCATTATGATAAAAATCATCAGTTGAAGACATTATGTTAAGGCCATTAAAAATAGCAATGTTCACAACGACCCCTTCTGGTATGATTGATATTTATCCTCGTAGAGCTAAAAGCAACAGGCTTTGAAATCTTTCTAAGGTAATTGGTTGGAGAACTGATTACTTTAAAACAAGTACAACTATCTTCTTGTGTTATTTTATCTTTAATTGAAGTTGTACATACTACACAATTCAACGGTATTTCTAAGCAACCCCCTCTAATGTTTTTAATGAAAACGTTAAGGTCAAAAACTTGATTTTTTTACTAAAGCCAATCAAATGAAAATTAAACTTAACTTAAGCTATACCGTATACTAGTGGAAACAAAACCTACTAGATCTTAACATTATATTTAACCAATTTACGTGAGTTTCAAAATTGTGATTGAAAATATTTGGAATGTTATTTAAAGTAACTTTTTCACCGCCTTAAATTGTTCTTTTTTAGTTGGCGCTTTGAAGTGTACATCTAATACAATACACACTCCATGTTACAAACACAAAAACACATACAATCATTTAACGCGCCTCATAGAAAAAAAAGAAAAGAAAAAAGGAGACTTCCTTCATCGTTTCATCAAATGTTAATATAATGTTTATTTGAGTAGTTTACGTACATGTGTTTATGATTTAGTTTTCACAAATACCTTAACTTGACTTTTTAACTATTTTATGCACCAAATAAATATTCCCCAGCAAATAATTAATTAAAAAAATACTAAAAAGTTTAACACACTAGAACAAAATCAACTACAGAAGAAATGGCTCTTCGTTTGACAAGAATTAAAAAGACGACGATGATGATTGAAAGAAAGAGTTGCAAAAATATTAAATACCGGTATTATATAGTTCTTCTCTTCTAACGCACATAAAAATAATGCAAACAATTGCAAACAATGAAAATGAACAAAGCAAAGTAAAAACGAAAATTAAAAAAAAAAATGCAAAAAAAACCGGCCATGTAGGGTTGCATTTACATGCAGATTGTGTGCTGTACATTAAGTGCTTTTTCATAACAGATATTTAACATCAATGAATGCAAGTAAACGTAATAATTTTGGTTTTATAAAAAAAAACTATTACAATAATAAATAATTGTAGTAAATTGGAATCTTAGTGCAATACACTACAGTAAAACTTTTTAAGAAAAAGTGATTGTTTTATCTTAATTGGGGATTTCCAAAAACATACAAATATTGGACGAATCCAGCTTATGGTTCGAGTTTTTGGTATTTTATTACAGCAAATTATCTCAAATTTTTGACTGAGCTACTAGAAAAAAAATTGCCTGTAAAAAAATTTATTTCATGTGAAATCACATTATTTTCGACTTAGGATGATTGTGATATAAGTATAAATATACAAGAATGTAACACATTCCGATCAGAATTGTTTTAATTACCTTTTCAGATTTCGAAAAATTTATAAACAATCTTTTTATTTTATTCCCTGATATAGAGGTTTCAAGTTGTTTTCATTTAAAAACATAATGCTCGATAATGCTCAACTTTTTATACCTAAATTAAAAAATAGCAAAAACTCTTTTTCTCAATATGAATAACATTGCTTTTATGAAGATGTTTCTGATCATATATGTATGAATTGAAAGCATGAAGGTAGGTTTCGCGACCAAATTAATTAAAGCAATTTTAAGGGGGTAAAATAAAAAAATAAAATGTTTTTATTTACTTGATCTAGACTTTTCCAACTGTTCTCCAATATGTGTTACCATTTCTGACCGCATCTCATAAAAAAAGAAAATAATGCTTTTTTTCTTATTTTCATATTAGCAACATTGTAGTCGATTTCACTTGGATTATATGGAAATATCAGAAAATTTGTATATAGTATTCAAATAATAACTGAATATTAAAAACAAAATGATTTTATTAAAAAATAAAATAGCATTTAATACTTTTCTGTCTAAATATGAACCAGTAGAACCCTGCGAAATACCATAAAGGTCTATTTTAAAAACTTTTTTTTCCGTTTTACGACTTTTACACTTTTCTTTTTCAATGCAAATCAATTTTCACAATTATTAAAAAATGTTTGAAAAAGTCCCTTGAATGCCTTCCAATGACCAGAAGCAACAAACAACCACCACTATTATTTTATTTGACACTAACGCCGCCGTTCATTGTTCTTGAAAATAAAAAAAAACTTACGACACGTCTCTGGTGTGTGTGTATGTGAGGAACAATGGTTTGAAAAAAAACTTATTAAAAAAATGTAAAATTGAGTTTAGCTGCCGTTCCTCCTAAAGTGCATCCACAATGACGTGGCTTAAATCACTTCATTTAATGGCATTTCACAATGAAATCAATCGATTTCTTTAATAATTAGATTTAATAATAATTAACACATAGTTTTCTGAAATTTTATTTAATATTTTCCAACTTATAATTGTTAAAAAACGCGTCGATAATTTATATTTTACCTTGCGCTAGAAGCGAACTTATAAAACTAACATGGCTGCAAGCACAAAAAAGTAGTAGTTTTTCCTTTCTTTGCAAAAAGGACATTTTTAATATTCACAAACATTTAAAACATACATTTTTAAATACTTACAAGTAAAATTACTATTTTTTATTAAATTTTATTTATAATATCGCGAATCACAGTATATTCTATTATTTTGTCTTTAATATTTATTAAACTAAATTAATATTTATATCCACGAAATACTACTAAAATTTACATTACTTTTTTAATTAATAAGAGAAAAATGTATGAAAATGGATTTTCTATTTCTTTTACTCTAATGCAAAAACCACTTCAATACATATGGCCGCCAGCTGCATGCAGAGATGGAAGTTGCATCAAAAGTTTCATTTAATAAAACTAGATGTCGTTGTGTTCTTTTAAATGTTTGATGTTCGGAAAGCAGTGTTGCCAGCTTAAAGTAAATATTATTTATCATAAAAAAATATGGAATTTGTGACTAATGAAATTTAAATTACTCGGTTAATCAGAAACCTGTGCAAAAAACCGATTAAATCTCAAATATTTGGCAACCAAATAATGGACCTGTAGTAATGTAGGAGATTTTGGATACCAAGCAACGGTTCTGATTATTTGGTAAGCTCAGACCTATCTTGGTTATACTTTATCTTAACACAGAATCCTCGTATTATTACCCGAGGAACTACGTCAACATCCGTTAATATAGTGAGCTAACATGTGCCGCGAGTTCTCCCATAAATACTATAAAAATATGAGTTAGGACGTCGGGCTGGTAGCCCACTCCTGGAAAAAACAATTACTATAAAAAAGCTTAAATTATAATAATTGTAAGAAGAGGACTCCCGAAACGCCCACACACGAATATTTTCTTCAGTTTCATTTTCTTTTCCTTAAACTTTATGTATATCGTTTAAATGTTTTTCATAAGCAACAACGTAGTCCACATTATTAAAAATAGAGCAAACAGTACTGATCATGGAGGGATTTGTTTTTTGTTCACTATTTTACCACTATTTTTGAAAGAAAAAAGCAATTTTTAATTAAATGTTTTCATTTTATAATGTTTTTTTTTTGCTTTTCCTGTAAAATTATAATAATGTGGGTTACGTCTTTGTCCATTTAAGGTGTCGATATTGAAGAGAGTGTGCCAAAATTGTATCAAGACTATAAACTAAAGGTTGGACCCAGCGCCCCACCGTCTCAAATAACTAGTGCATATATTTGTCTTAGTTGCAATTTCACATAAAATCCGAAAGCTCTCAAAACATCTTCGGATATATTAGGTAGTGTTTCCAATATAATGTAATCGCCGCGCTAAGTGTTCTTATAATTATTTTTTGATGCTGATAAAAAATTGCCTATACGTTATGAATACCGAAAAAAACATTAGATATCATGATCTAAAACAGTAGAGGAAGGCGTTTCATTAGAGTAGTTCAATGGCAACGATTTACAATCATGATTTGTTGTCAAATACACATTTATATTCATTGTATTGGCAGCATTGTTTGTATTTTTAAAATCGCATGATTTTCCATAAAAACGCAGAGTTGTCATTGTTTATAGTAGTGGCCGCTTATTTTTCACCTGTTAAGAAAATAGCAAACGATTATTGAATTTTTTGGTAAATAGGTGACATTTTCCTGCATTTCCCTTATGGCTGGTAATTTTTGGCAAAGTTCCCACTCCCAGCAATGGATATTAGATCGTCAAGATCTAATACGCGAACGCCAGTATGACCTGCAATTGCTTTCCGAAGAGGAGTATCAAAAAGTATTCATATTCTTTGCAAATGTCATACAAGTTTTGGGTGAACAATTAAAGCTACGGCAGCAGGTAATTGCCACCGCAACAGTTTATTTCAAACGTTTCTATGCTCGGAATTCATTGAAGAATATTGATCCTCTACTACTGGCACCGACCTGTATACTGTTGGCATCTAAAGTTGAGGAATTTGGTGTGATCTCAAATTCAAGATTAATATCTATTTGCCAATCTGTTATAAAGAGCAAGTTCAACTATGCTTACACACAAGACTTTCCCTATCGTACAAATCATATTTTAGAATGTGAATTTTATTTGTTGGAAAATTTAGATTGCTGCCTAATCGTGTATCAGCCTTATAGGCCATTGTTGCAGTTGGTTCAGGATATGGGACAAGAGGATCAATTACTGACACTAAGTTGGCGTATAGTTAATGATTCGTTGAGAACTGATGTTTGCTTGTTGTATCCACCATATCAGGTAAGTTTTTTGCATGTTTCTTCGTATATGTACATATGAGAGGTCGTGTCGAAAATATAACTAGCTCTTTTCGTTCCGGCTCTATCGTGCCGACAACATACAGACAGACGGACCTCGCTCAATCGTCTTCGAATTTCATACGGATTGAGAATATACAGGTATGTGATGGATGTTTTTCGTTTTCAAATCGATCGATTTCAGGCATATTTTTTTAGCTAATTTTCGGTTATTTCCCCCAAAAATGAAATTTTAAAAATTTTAGCTTTAATCCTTTTGACTGATATTTTATCTTTCATATTGGTTTGAATTTTTTGGGAAAATAACCGAAAATTATCTCAAAAATATATCTAAAATCGATCGATTTGAAAACGATCGTTTTCCATCACATACCTGATACATTCATTTTGGTTTTGGAGCCAATATCCTTGATATTACAAACGAAATACAAAACTCCCAATTGATCATTTTATTTTTATTTTATTTTTATTTATTTCATTTTTGTAATATTCAAAGCCACATTTGGCCAATTATACTAATATCAAGGCATATATATTGAAGGTAATTTCACTTGCTTTCATTAAATTTTAATAAGGGTTTTTGAAGTTTGTCTTTCTACGTCATATGAAATATAACGTTACCACATTTTAAAAAAGTATTTTCTTTTTTTTGGAATTTTTTTTATAAAATGTGTAATGTGTACAATATAAATTATACATGATCAAAAGCTACTAAAATAAAAACAGTGTATTTTCTCCCGAAGAATCTCATTCTCGAAATTGCTCGATTTATCCAATAAAGTACTAAAGTACAACTGAAATACGCAAACAGAAATAAAAATACATCGGATACAAACTGAATCAAGTGGAAAACCGAAGCCAAGCAGACTCATAGGAGAAATACTTTCCGCTGCGCGGGAAGTGTATTTGCATTTATAACAAAACATACATTATTTTATTGTCTCCAGTTAATTGACATTAAAATTTAAGACCCAATTACAGATTATTTAAATGAATTATATAATTTAGTTTATAATAGAATGATAAATTAGCGATATTTAATTCAATCACTTTCACTTGACAAAGTTTGGATTTTTCTTTAAAATAAAGCATTCCATAATTGGTGTTAATGCTATATGTTCTTCTGAAGCCAATTCGGCATGTTCTCACATAGCCAAAAGTACGGGTGTTGTATGTGTTTGGAAACCGGTAATAGTCATGGATTTTCCAGCTTGTCCCACAATATCAATGACTGTACCAACGCGCACCGGCACTTGCAATAGCGCAACAGATTTGCCAAACGAACGGTAAGCAATCTAAGCACCAATAGGCACAGATATCTGCCAATAAAAATAATAATGGCAAGATTCGAGCCGGCATATGGAGCAGTATACTTAACTGCTAAGGCGAACGTATTCTTTCTGGCACTTTAAACCGGTACACTTATTTAACTGTTTATAAATAGGCCAACTGGTTTGCGCCCATTTGATATATGGCATAGACCGATAGATGTGGCCCAATTTTTCCAGCTTTAAACCTCTATATTGGCACAAATCCCACTAATTTGTATTTTACCATCTTATAGAAAAGAACTTTCATCAGCAGCAGAACTATTACAACAACCTTTCTGTAAAAATATAAAATATTATTTATATTTTTTCTATTTTAATAATTTTTTACCTTTATATTTATCAAATTATATTTATATTTTCAAAATTTCAAAATTAATTTGTAAAACTTCAAATGGTCCCTGCGACTACAATATCAGCTATTTGTTTTTTTCCTAAATACCTAGAACATCAACGTAGCTAATCAAAATTTTATTTAATGTGTATAGTAATTATATACTATCCCGCTTAGTTCTCTATTAACTAGTAAAATATAGTTTTAACTATTAGATATGAAGATACACATGCAATAAAATGTTTTTACATTTTTACACATAACTCATATTGTCGGCGCAGCGACAGAAAATAATGGAAAACTTAAAATAATATGGTAGCTTTATTTCTATGGAAATGTCAGAACCCTTATAATTGTCAGAAAGTGAAATTAAATTTAGTAACCTGAAGTGAAATTACCTTCATTATAATCTACCTTGACTAATATTATACAATTAATACCAAGGTAGATTATAATGAAGGTAATTTCACTTCAGGTTACTAAATTTAATTTCACTTTCTGACAATTATAAGGGTTCTGACATTTCCATAGAAATAAAGCTACCATATTATTTTAAGTTTTCCATTATTTTCTGTCGCTGCGCCGACAATATGAGTTATGTGTAAAAATGTAAAAACATTTTATTGCATGTGTATCTTCATATCTAATAGTTAAACTATATTTTACTAGTTAATAGAGAACTAAGCGGGATAGTATATAATTATTATACACATTAAATAAAATTTTGATTAGCTACGTTGATGTTCTAGGTATTTAGGAAAAAAACAAATAGCTGATATTGTAGTCGCAGGGACCATTTGAAGTTTTATAAATTAATTTTGAAATTTTGAAAATATAAATATAATTTGATAAATATAAAGGTAAAAAATTATTAAAATAGAAAAAATATAAATAATATTTTATATTTTTACAGAAAGGTTGTTGTAATAGTTCTGCTGCTGATGAAAGTTCTTTTCTATAAGATGGTAAAATACAAATTAGTGGGATTTGTGCCAATATAGAGGTTTAAAGCTGGAAAAATTGGGCCACATCTATCGGTCTATGCCATATATCAAATGGGCGCAAACCAGTTGGCCTATTTATAAACAGTTAAATAAGTGTACCGGTTTAAAGTGCCAGAAAGAATACGTTCGCCTTAGCAGTTAAGTATACTGCTCCATATGCCGGCTCGAATCTTGCCATTATTATTTTTATTGGCAGATATCTGTGCCTATTGGTGCTTAGATTGCTTACCGTTCGTTTGGAAAATCTGTTGCGCTATTGCAAGTGCCGGTGCGCGTTGGTACAGTCATTGATATTGTGGGACAAGCTGGAAAATCCATGACTATTACCGGTTTCCAAACACATACAACACCCGTACTTTTGGCTATGTGAGAACATGCCGAATTGGCTTCAGAAGAACACATAGCATTAACACCAATTATGGAATGCTTTATTTTAAAGAAAAATCCAAACTTTGTCAAGTGAAAGTGATTGAATTAAATATCGCTAATTTATCATTCTATTATAAACTAAATTATATAATTCATTTAAATAATCTGTAATTGGGTCTTAAATTGTAATGTCAATTAACTGGAGACAATAAAATAATGTATGTTTTGTTATAAATGCAAATACCCTTCCCGCGCAGCGGAAAGGATTTCTCCTATGAGTCTGCTTGGCTTCGGTTTTCCACTTGATTCAGTTTGTATCCGATGTATTTTTATTTCTGTTTGCGTATTTCAGTTGTACTTTAGTACTTTATTGGATAAATCGAGCAATTTCGAGAATGAGATTCTTCGGGAGAAAATACGCTGTTTTTATTTTAGTAGCTTTTGATCATGTATAATTTATATTGTACACATTACACATTTTATAAAAAAAAATTCCAAAAAAAAGAAAATACTTTTTTAAAATGTGGTAACGTTATATTTCATATGACGTAGAAAGACAAACTTCAAAAACCCTTATTAAAATTTAATGAAAGCAAGTGAAATTACCTTCAATATATATGCCTTGATTAATACCATGACTTAATAATTCTGAAGGTTGTTCCATTCTCTCTTTTTGTCGCCATGATAACTTTCTGACGTTTGTTAGGATAGTAAAAGTTTATGCTACCATATTTTTGCCGACAATCCCACTTTTCTAATATTTTATGATGACAAAATTTATGTAAATTTATGCATAAAAAACTTACGAATATTTACGAAAAAGCTTCAATAAATAATCATACAATTTGTTCCAACTATATTTCTTTGATATTGAAGTCTTTATTATATGCTTAACTTCAAAATTACACATTTTTGATAACTAATCCCAATGTATTACGTACACCTTTTCTTAATATGGCAACATTTTTCTTTTAATTGTTTTCAAATATCAAACTTCAAAAACCCAATATACTTCAAAATAATTTTGAACAGAGAGAATGAAACTTCCTTGTTATTATTATTTCATGATTAATACCATGGCAAAAAAATTGTAAGGTATAACCGTTCTCTCTTACAAAAAAAATTTTTGAAGTAAATGCGAAATATTTGAAATATGTTTTTTGTAAACAATTATTAAAGTCGTTGCCACATGTGAGAAATGGGAATATTATTATCAGGAAATTTTTAACGTATAATGTGTAATGTGTTGTAAACATTTCGTTAAAACTTATTTTATAAAGTTTAGCGGATCCTGCACAAGGAAAAGAAGACTTGAGACAATTCAATTTTGTCATAATATATTTAAAGTATTTTTGTGTAACATATTTTTTTATAATTTATGTTACAGTTTCTTCATTTTCTTTTTGGGATTGAAAATTGTATTTTCACCAAAATTTTATTTTAAAAACGTATCTTCAAATATGTTCTTATAGATAGATTTTGGTGTGATCTTTTATAGTATGAGAATTATGGGCTTTTTAATTTTCAAAAATTATACGGCATAACTTTAGAAGTTTATATCCGATATAAACCGGTATATCAAACAAAAGCTACTGAAAGTATCATTCAAATGATATACATTCTTCCGATTTATAAAGATTAAGAGCTCATATACTCAAAACTTATTTTTACAACCGACTTTGGTTATAAAAATTAGCATATCTTAAAATAATATATACATAAGTATGGTCTTTTATATAATGAATTTTATACAGGATATACTGGACTTTTATATAACATAAACTACTTAGCTCTAGCATATGTAGCGTGTTAGTTATGACAGCGTAAAATTTTACTTTTATTGAGTTAGAGTTATATAAATGTACACATTTATATTATATATAAAATGTATATATATTTTTTGTCTACGTCTACAACGGTAGTCGGTAGTCGAGTGGCTATGTCGACGCTTAAAAAAATTATCTCTATTTGAATGAATCTATTCTAATTTTAACAGGTTGTAGCCCGTAGCCTGCAGTCGTGATTGTGTTTAGAGTTTAACAGCAAACAGAAACTGGGATTTTCAAAAGTAGTATGGTAGCATAATTTGAGAAAAGAAAATAATAATTCGATCAAACGTCAGAAAGTTAATATGGCTGACAAAAGAGAGAACGGTTATACCTTACTAATTTCTTTTATCATGATTAATACTGAATATTACAGAGATTACAAATTCATATGCCATAAAATATGTTTATACATTAATTCATAAATATTATTAATTAAATATTGAAAAACAATCTAGAAACTATGGTCCCCCAACCAAAAAGTAATAAAATATTACTGCAATGTAGTATAATACAATTTTTTAAAAATAAGTCCATGTAAGCTTTTTTTTTTAGGAACATTAGAGTTATTATCAGATTATTATTGTTTAAGAATCATGCCAGAATTACTTAATCTGGTTCTGATCTGGTCCTATCTGTCAGGGCTTTAAGTTACCTGATTATTTAGCTATCAAAAAAGTCAACAGCAGACATTAAGGGGTTCAATTTGATACTTTTTAATATTTGTAGCTGTAATTATTTAACACACAAGTTTTTGTTTTAAAATTGTATCCATTACGAAATTAAAATTCAGTCCCGCAAAGCGAAATGGCGTTTTAATGTATGTATGTATATATTATTATGTTCATAATGGGAGGAATAGGAAAAGAGAGAAACTTCTTGAAATTAATATTTACGTTTGAGATAACTATTAATATTATTTTCATTACAGATTGCTATTGCCTGTTTACAAATTGCCTGCGTTATATTGCAAAAAGATTCCATGAAGCAATGGTTCGCCGAACTTAATGTCGACCTAGATAAAGTTCAAGAAATAGTGCGTGCAATCGTAAATCTATTCGAATTATGGAAGGATTGGAAGGAAAAAGATGAAATACAAATGTTATTGTCTAAAATTCCTAAACCAAAGCCAGCCCCGCAACGTTAAATTCATTTATATTATATTCTACAGCATTTAATTTTATACAAAATATCGAACATTTTATTTATCATCCTAATAATAATTTAAGTTAAAAACTCACAAATACACATTCTTAAAACTCATTTTAATAAAAATGTTATTGTAGGCACAATTAAAGATACTTTGAATGGCCAGTAGAAAATTTTGTGTTTAAAATTTTTGCCTTATCAACAATTTGTTTAGTTTGATTGCGATCGATTTTATTCAATTTCAAGTCTACATCCCTAGTAAACGGTCGTCTTTCAGGTTTGGCACCACTTTCTCTTAGTTCTCTGGCCTTTTTCTTTTCCTCTTTCCGCAATTTCTTTTGATGTATTTCCACCAAAGATTCTTCGCGTTTATGTTTCTTTTTGTGTTTCTTAGCAATAGCCTCCTGCTCTGTATCGCGTTGCTTTTCATACAAGATTTGAGCTTGCTGTTCCAAGTCTTCTTTGGAGTGTTGTGAAGTTGATGGTTTTTGATTATCGGCCCCTGATTGTGGCGTTTTTGTCCAAGAAGATCTGTAATTATTAAGGTAATTCATATATATGTATGTATATACTTTTAAAAGTATTTATTTACCTGTCACTAAAATCTGGCTTTTCTTTGCCTTGATGGAAGCCTCGTTTCAAATTGTTTAACGCTGCTAAACCACTTTTTAGCCCCACCTCAGGTAATTCCAACATCCATTCTTCGCGTACATTTTGTTCCGTTGTTTTGACGTTGATACCATCAATAGCAGCCATTTTCAATTCTAGAGCTCGTTGTTCCAACTCAATTTGTGCCGCTGTCATTTCACTTTCATTGGTGACCGGCAAAGGACCATAAGAACCTTGTAGATTTTCTTCTTCACTTTCGGATTTACTAGAATTTAGTAAATTACTTGGTGGTGCTATTTTTGTTGAATCGTGGGTCTCGAATAGCTGTAAATTTCCAAGAAGCTCTTTAGGAATTAACGGACCTATTACAACAGCTTGCTCTGTGTTTTTCTTTAACAAATGTGGCGGCAAAGCAGGACCAAATGAGTCAGTTTCATTATTAGTATTTATATCTTCTTTATTTTTCATTTTCTGAGCTTGAAGTGTTTGACAGGCCACGTTATCTTCTTCACTAGAGTTTACAGTAGTTTCTCTACGTGAACGCTTCTTTTCCTTGTGACTCGTTTTACTTTTTTGCTTCTTATGTTTTTTTGATTTTTTCTCAGACTTCTTAAGTTTTTTATGTAGTTTACGTTTTCTTTCCCGTTCGCACGAAAGGCTTAATGATGAACTACTAGTATCCGTCCCACTGGTCATTATTACTTTGTATTTTTTTTATTTTTCTTCAAAAAATTTGTGAAAAAATTATGAGATGATATCGTGTATGCTGAGTGTGGTGATTGGACTAAAAAGAAAAACTGCATAAGTAATAGGTTTCATAGATTACATTTTATTTTTATTAAAATAATAGGGAGCTATTACAAAATTTACAACATAATTTACATAATTTTTGGCTTTTTTTAAGAGTACTTAACTCTTAAAAAAGGAAGAAGGATTTTTAAGAATTTGTAGCTTCTAACTTAAGTTTTTAAGGGTTCTAATATTAATATAAGTAACATATGGTACATATTTTATTTCTTTCTATAATTCATTAAATGCATTCTATTTGCAAAACTAAAATTTACACAATATTTGAATATTATATTTAAAGCTTATAAGATATAATTTCTTGTCTATTGGAAACTACTTATTGTTAAATATTACACAAATGCTTTATTTTGTCATTTACCATTTGGTTATTTTACTAAAGTCGATATTTTATCTAGTTTTATTTTTCAATTTCTTATATATTCGATATTAATCCTGAGTTCCTAAACTCGATTTGAATCGGAATTTATGATGTTTTGTTGAAAACTGAGGAATATTCCCTTTTTGAGGTTCAAAATTTATATTTTTATTAGATGCTACTAAATATCGGTTATTGAGTCGTTTTAAATCGACTACAAAATGCTGCCTCAAAATTTAAGGTTTAATATGTTAAGAAAAAAAAAGGAAAACAAGAAATTCTTAGATTGTCTTACAAATATGTAGTTAATAATATTAAAAAGTAAAGCATTTTAAGATTAAGAGAAATTCTATTTGATATTGGACTTTTTTGCTCCAGCATTAACAAAAATATGGGTCAGTTTGTACGTATTTTAAATACAAAATTTTAAAATCGTTTTTGTGTATTGTTTTTAATCTTAACGTAATTACTGCGAAAATGTTTTCAAAGCTTTACGATAACCATATATTAAGGATTTAAGCAAACCCGCGCTTGGTATATTTTTCACAGACTGTTTTATACTACTACGCCAAACAATATCATTCACCGAAATTTGCACAATTTTGTGAATATTTTTTAAAGCCGCTAAATTTTGTATTATATCAATATAACTGCCAGTGAAGACAGCATTACGTATGATATGACGTCGTAATTCAGCTGGTGCTTGGCGCAAATGATATTCCAGGGCTTTTTCCGATTTATCTTGTTCGAACTGTGTAACAATACGATCGGAACCCTTTTCCTTGGCCTTAAAGTCAACGGCCACATAATGCGCCAAATCTTTCATTACTGGGGCATACAATTCAAAAAAATCTTTTTCCTGAGCCTTGACTATATTGGCAACTTTATTTTTATTTTCACCAAAGATCATGCGAAAATCTCCCTTATAACTAAGACTCGATATTGTGTGGAACAATTCAAAGCTGCTAAATCTTTCGGGCAGTAAAAGTAAAGCAACATGAAAGGCATTGCGTAAATTTATGGCTAAAGCTTTCTTAAGTTCCTTATCGTCATCGGCAGGTACAATGTCCTGTACTGGTTTATGCAAGCGACCTGCTACATAAAGGTGCCTCCACTCCAATAGATCCTGCAGCATTTGTTCTTTTGATATGACACCGTATTTGATTTGTACTCCCAAATCGCTTAAGGGAACTAATGTATTAAAGTATACACCAGCACCAAAATTTTCTTGATATTTCATGATGCATTTAGGTCCAAAGTGTCTAAAAGCCGAGTAGTGGCTTTCATGGCGACTTATATTTTCAGCATGCCAACCTAATGGATCCCGAACACAAAATATTAAATCGATGATACTGTCTTTCTGTTGGCCAACTTGCTCATAACCCACTTGCTGTTTAACACCAGATCCATAGGCAAATACGTAAGAAAGACCGCCCCGGGGAAATCTTGCCAATATGTCTTTGAATAAAGTCATTTTTATAAACTCACTTAATTTAGTCGATTTAGTTATTTTAATTATTTAAATAATTACTTGTATGTTTGTCTTCTTTACTACTTTTATTGATAAAAAAATGTAAATTGTGTCCTTGGCAAAAATACAATTTTATATATAAGTTTTTAATTTATGTCGAGGAGTATGTTCAATATATTAATAATTTTCATCATATGTTTTTTACTCCCTTTTCTTGCAACTATGTAACATGTGTTATCGCATTTTCTGTTTTCCTCTTAAAAAACACAATAACAAAATGCGAATGTCAATTGATGAACATCTCTTTATACCAGGAATGTTAATATGTGATTCAAAAACAAGTCAATAATTTATACCTTATACACATAATTCCTCATTGCAAACTTGTATATTAGTTATTATAATTACGAAAAGTTTTAAATAAACTCATTCATCTTTTAGAAAAAAAAATATATATTCTTTCGGTCTCATACACCACTAAACGAAACATTTGTTTGAGTTTTGTCTTTAGTTAGATAATTGTCATTTCCCATCTCTGGTTTAGGGTTCACCACGCTGTTTACGTTTTGTAAACATTAATTCCTTATAACTTTTCCATTCAGTCACATATTTTCATCTTTAATATAATGGAAAATAATGAAAATCCATCAAGTAGCTTAAATGATAAAAGAAAGCAAAAAACTACTACCATAGGAGGGTTCCAAAGTATCGAGGAGTTTACCAAAGTAAGTGTAATTTATATTGGAAAAAGTAATATCATTCAATGTTTTTTCTATCCGACAGAAAGGTTTAACTGAAATAATAGAAGCCACAAAATGTGCCAACGCCTTTCCACAGGGATCATCCAGAGATCTCTATTGTGCTTATCCTACCTTTGGCCGTATAATAGATGAACAGTCTCATAGAATATTAGGTGTAATATCGCACGTGCTCAAGTGGCAAAATGTTAAGGGCAACATACAGCGGCGTCAGCCGGATGA
This sequence comes from Stomorhina lunata, assembly GCA_933228675.1. Lineage (NCBI taxonomy): Eukaryota > Metazoa > Arthropoda > Insecta > Diptera > Rhiniidae > Stomorhina > Stomorhina lunata. The sequence continues at coordinate 130,171,209 of OW121740.1, forward strand.
GCAGTTTGAAATGCTATTGGAATGTAATGATGTTATGTTCGAGAGACTTCAGTCAAATTTAGATGAATTAGCGGGCATTAAAAAAAATCCTCAAACTATAGTGGTGGAATCACGCCTTAATTCCTTAACACCATCGGCCTTAACACCCGGCAAGGGTGCCGGAAGTTGGAATTTGAAGAAGAATGAAAGTAGTCCTACAGTAGCAGCCAGACTAATAACTGCCAAAAATATAGCGAGACCTCAAGTTAAATTTCAAATTCCTGTGGACAATAGTGCTGAAACACCCTTTATTCCCAAAATCAAAGACAAACCAAATTCATTAAAACCTTTGGCAGTATTACCAGAATACGATGAGACGGGCAATATTATAAGTTATTTACATCCCTATGAATATGAACTAATGAAATTTGAAGTTCCCAATACTTTGTTAAAATCCCGGCAACCAAAAAAACCTAAAGATAATGCCAAAACAGAACTAGTATATGTAGATACAGATGCCAAATTAAAACTCGCTTTGGCAGAGCTAAGAAATGCTACTGTGCTAGCTGTAGACGTTGAACATCATTCTTATCGTACATTTTTGGGCTTTACGTGCTTAGTTCAAATATCTAGTTCTTCTAAAGACTATATTTTTGATGCTTTACAATTGAGAGAAGAAATGCAGCTGCTTAATGAAGTTTTTACGAATCCAAAAATCGTAAAAATTTTTCATGGTGCCGATTCTGATGTTGAATGGTTACAGCGTGATCTTTCGCTGTACATCGTAAATATGTTTGATACCCATCAGGCGGCGAAGGCTTTAAATTTTGCCCGACTTTCTTTGGCTTATCTAATGAAACATTATTGTGACATTGAAATTGATAAAACTTTTCAATTGGCCGATTGGCGTATTCGCCCATTACCCGAGGAATTAGTGGCATATGCCAGACAAGATACCCACTATCTTATTTATATTTACGAATGTATAGTTAATGACTTATTAGAAGCTTCAAATCAGCAGCCACAGTTATTGCGTTCGATTTTCCAGCGTTCCAATGAGATTTGTAAAAAGCGCTATAGTAAGCCTCAAATAGCAGCCGACTCCCATTTGGACCTTTATCGTAAATCAAAGAGAATCTTTGACAATCGTCAGCTGTTTGCTTTTGGTGAAATATTTAAGTGGCGCGATTCTATCGCTCGGTTGGAAGATGAAAGCTACGGTTATGTTTTGCCCAACCACATGATGTTGCAAATATCAGAAAGTTTACCCCGTGAGATGCAGGGCATTTTAGCCTGCTGTAATCCTATACCGCCCTTGGTACGCCAACACTTACACACTATCCATCAGATTATTTTAAAGGCACGCGAACAACCTTTGGTTAAACCTATTTTAGAGGCAGAAGCTATACATCGAGTGGCTTATGCTAATGTCAAAGACTACAATAGCAAATTACATTGTCCACATGATTTGTCATATCATGAAGAATTCAGAGACGATTTACCAACATTAATAAGTTTTGGCAAGGAGAAGGAGCCTAAGATTAATAATGAAATAGAATCATTAGTAAATGCTAAGCTGAAGAGAGCAGTATTTAGTGTTTTCGATACACCTGAAAACTCTGAAGAGGTAAGTTAAAATACATATGGTTATGTTTTAGTCTAAAACAATTTCCATTTTTAATCGCAGGATGAAAGAACAATACGCAATAAACTCTCTGAAAAACAAAAAATTTTACTACCTTATCAACGTTATATGGCTGTTTTACCCATGGTGGAAAAAGAAAAACGTGAGGAGGCGGCTCGTATAGAAGCTGAAAATAAAAAACGACAATTATGTCCGCAGGCTCCCACACTTATGCCTGTAGACAAGGATCTGGTTGATACCAAAAATATTAAAAAGGAACCAGATAATATGTATAACATGCCCATTAAAGAAATGCTTAAGCGTAAATATGAAGAATCAGTTGCTGTGAAAGCCGCAAATGCTGCAGCAGCCAAACGAATTAAAACTGAAAATGAAACGTTAACAAATACAACACCTACGGATGATAAATTAAAGTTTGTCAATTTACCACCAACCAAAAAGGAACATAAGCAACAAAATCAGCATAAAAGACCAGCACCTCAGGACAGTTCGAATATAACAATTTCCGATGATGATAATGACAATAGTAGTGATGAACCACCTGAAGAGAAACCTACCTCTTCAAGACCAATTGGGGAGCATAATGTTCAGCTGGCTGGCTCGAAAAAGAAATTTAAAAATAAAAAGGGAAAATTCAACAATTCCGGAAAAGTTCACCAATCTTCAGACAAGCCCATACAAACTAATTTCGATTATCAAAAGGTAGATTTTAAGAAGTTCCAAGGTGGCTCTCAAAAAGCTAAGGGCACAGAATTAAAACCACAATTTCACGGAAAGGTAATTATTATCTTACTATCGTATAGTTAAAAGAAAAAATCTTAATTTTTACAATATTTTAATTTTTTTTTTATTTTTTAGGGTAACGCAAGCAAGGCTCAAAATAAAAAGTTTAACAAACTATTTACATTTTCTAATGTAAAGGCAAATAAAAAATAGAGTTTAAATTATTTTATATTTTTCTAACTAAACAACATAATAAATTGGACTAAAATTAGTTTTTATTTTCTTTTTTTTGATAAAAAACATGTTTTATCTATGTTTAGCTTAAAAATACTGAAGAATATATTTTAATAAAAAATTAATAAAAATTCTGAGCGTAATTTAAAATTTTTGGTGAAAAGTGGAAATTTCGAAATTTCTAATATATGTACAACAATTTTAGATTTTTTTATTTTTTTTAGCAAAAATTTGTTTTTTAGATATTTTCTCGATACAAACATTTTTTATAGAAAAAATGTTGACAAAAATGTTTCTCTTTGAAAAATTTTCCGATAGAAATATTTTTCTGTGATATTAAAAAAAATCAATTTTTATATCGAAAAATTTTATATAGAAAAATTTTCGAAAAAAAATTTTTCTAAAAAAAAATTTTCGATAAAAATATTTTTCTTTAAAAAAAATTTCGATGGACCATTTTTTATAGAAAAATTTGCTACAAAATTTTTGATATACAAATTTGCAAACAATAAAAAAATTTTCGCGATGTAAATATTTTATATATATAATTCCCCGACAACATTCCAATTAGAACAAGGGTACTTCTCTCTATTTTTAGACTCATTGAAAGAGACATACGTTTTAACTCCGGCTTCAAATGGCAAATGCATTAGTTAGAAAAGTTTTACATAGTCTAATACTCAATAACCAGTGGCTAGCTAAGTTATGAGATGAACCCACCGCTTTGTTGAAAATTTATCTTTTTTCGAGTCTGGTCGGGGATCGAACTTGGGACCTCTGGTATGCTAGGTTCAAATTTTGACATTGCTTTGGTTGACAAAGTCTTCTTTCTTTGCTTTGAGGATTTCAGTCTACGGCAGTGTTCTCAATGTCTTCTTGCGAAAAAAGGGCTAATATTGTCAAGCGTTTGTAGTACATAGTTCGATTTTTGAAACAAAATTTCTTTTTGATATAGAGGATTTATTTTTCGGCAGTAGTTTCTAGTATTTATCCAAATTAATATAAAATTAAAAAAATTAAATATTCAAATTATCCGAATTTTGTTTTGCTACCTTAAGGATTAAATATTTAATAAATCTATTTACATAATTGACTACTTAAAATATTACAAAGTCTAGAATACATAAAATAAATACATATTTTTTACAAACTAATAGATAAAATATTTTAACAATAATTGTCTTTTTTCTTCTTACATCTAAATGATATGTAACACTTATAAATTCATATAAATATAAATAAATAAAGAAAGCGGCAAGGAGTTTTATTTTTGTAATTTTATAAATTTTTAAACATTTTTTCACCTTCGCGATCCATACAGTATTCAACTACAGCATAAACGACTAACAGGCGTCGTTCTACTCCCCTTTTATGTTTATCGGTTATTAATGGATACAAAGCATCAGGTTTTGACAAACGATCGATGAGTTCGGTAAGAACACCCCCGGAGAATACCTGTAAACGTTCCCAGGTGGAAGCACGCAATCTTAAAAAAATAATATAAAATTAATGTAAAAATAAAATTGGATATACATCCATGTCACAGAACTCAATTCCGTTCGGAAATGGAATGAATTTCGTATTTTGCTTCTATAGAAAAATTAAAACGAAATTTTTTTTTTGAATAAAACCACTTTCTAAAATATTTTTCAAGTGGAATTACATTTTTATTTTTTTCTAGTTTATTCAATATTTGAAAAATGTCTTTACCCAACAAACCAAAAAACGATACCGTATTATTAATGATATAATATTTTTAAAATTTGTAGAGTCATAAATGATTTGACTAAATGATATTGTTATAATAAAATATTTTTTTCAAAATATTATAAAATCTCGGTTATAAAATTTTGAACTTAGAATTAAACAAGGTATATTATAATGAAGGTAATTTCACTTTACGTTACTAAATTTAATTTTACTTTCTGACAATTCTAAGGGTTCTGACATTTCAATAGAAATAAAGCTACCATATTATGTTAAGTCTTCCCTTTTTTTTGTTCCTGCGCCGACAATATGAGTTAAGTGTTAAAATTTGAACACTCTTTTATTACAGAATTTAAAACTTTTTTTGCTTATGCATCTGTAAACGTAACCGTTTACCTATATTTTACTTGTTCTAGGAGAAAAGAGCTGGATAGCTTTAAACATATAATAGAATTTTATTGATTTTTTAAATTTCCTGAATACTTAGAAAAAAACACATAACTAAAATTGTTGTCTCAGCGGCGATTTGAAGTAATAGAAATTAATTTATTTTTCAAAATAGAATTGTTATTTCAAATCAAAAAATTTTTTAAATTATAAAAATACTAAAATAAAACGTTATGTTTTTGTTAGTTGATTCCGGTACGAAAAGATCATTATCATATCATTCTCGTTGTCAGCGAAGGAGAGTTTGACGTTTCGGTAGAAGAAGAGAATCACGTAATTCTTTTTATTCATAATCAGGAAGAATTTATTTTAATACAAAGTCTGTTCTTATTATAGTTTCAGAAGTCTCAATGGCTAATTTAACTAACGGCTAATATATTTGTTAATTAGTTTGTCACTGTAAGTTCCTTTTCTTCGCTGATGGATGTTGCATGATCCTCTTATGAGAGGAAATGCTCCTATTGTTGATGCTGTATTGCTGTCACCGTAGACTTTGGTTAATGTTGCTGATAATATTTATTAAGTTGATAAATTTACAAGTTTTTATCTGTATTTTTCTATTTTGTTGTAGCCATGAAATGGATAGGGTCACTTCCTCCTCCGACGAAGTATTTTCTCATTTCTGTATGAGGCAAATTCTTGTAAATAATCCAAGACTACTATGGGTACTATTGGAATCTGATCCGCTACCATTGGTTTGGGAATCGGCAAATATGAAACACATACCAAGAGGCGTAAATTTCCACATCATTTGAATTCTTTGATGTTAACCTATATAAAATCATATAAACTCTATCCATATTGTAGATGTTGAAAAATATTATATATTCCATTTTATATTCCAGTTTTCTGGAACATATTAATGAAAGCTTCAACGGGTGCGCTTAAAAATCGTAACTAATATATGTATTGAGGTTTTCAGTGGGTTTCAGTACTGTAGTACTGAAAACTACAGTACATGCTATTTACATTGCTCATAAAGAAAAGGTACTTTAAAAACCTAAACCTGAAATAAAAGAGCATAATATGCCAAAGTGGATGTACGCAAGGCTAAATATTTTTGCATTAATTCTTCAGTATTAAGGAATTCACGCCAGGAGTATCTATATTACATGATCGTATATTTCCAAAATCCTATCGTATGAAAAATAAAGCAGCATGCAAATTTTAATCGTTTGAAATTTTTATTTTAGTTTTTACAATAAGAAAACAATTTTTTTCGGTTTTTTACGTGTTTATACCGCCTTTACCAAGCTGGATGTTAATTTGGCTTTTATATATAAAATATATATTACCCATAATATTTAAGAATTTCCAAATTGTACTAAATAATGTGGCAACGCTATACTTCATATGCCATAAAAATAAACTTCAAAAACCCTTATTAAAATTTAGTAAAAGCCAGTGAAACTACCTTCATTATATCTTCCTTGGAAGGTAGTTTCACTGGCTTTTACTAAATTTTAATAAGGGTTTTTGAAGTTTATTTTTATGGCATATGAAGTATAGCGTTGCCACATTATTTAGTACAATTTGGAAATTCTTAAATATTATGGGTAATATATATTTTATATATAAAAGCCAAATTAACATCCAGCTTGGTAAAGGCGGTATAAACACGTAAAAAACCGAAAAAAAATTGTTTTCTTATTGTAAAAACTAAAATAAAAATTTCAAACGATTAAAATTTGCATGCTGCTTTATTTTTCATACGATAGGATTTTGGAAATATACGATCATGTAATATAGATACTCCTGGCGTGAATTCCTTAATACTGAAGAATTAATGCAAAAATATTTAGCCTTGCGTACATCCACTTTGGCATATTATGCTCTTTTATTTCAGGTTTAGGTTTTTAAAGTACCTTTTCTTTATGAGCAATGTAAATAGCATGTACTGTAGTTTTCAGTACTACAGTACTGAAACCCACTGAAATCCTCAATACATATATTAGTTACGATTTTTAAGCGCACCCGTTGAAGCTTTCATTAATATGTTCCAGAAAACTGGAATATAAAATGGAATATATAATATTTTTCAACATCTACAATATGGATAGAGTTTATATGATTTTATATAGGTTAACATCAAAGAATTCAAATGATGTGGAAATTTACGCCTCTTGGTATGTGTTTCATATTTGCCGATTCCCAAACCAATGGTAGCGGATCAGATTCCAATAGTACCCATAGTAGTCTTGGATTATTTACAAGAATTTGCCTCATACAGAAATGAGAAAATACTTCGTCGGAGGAGGAAGTGACCCTATCCATTTCATGGCTACAACAAAATAGAAAAATACAGATAAAAACTTGTAAATTTATCAACTTAATAAATATTATCAGCAACATTAACCAAAGTCTACGGTGACAGCAATACAGCATCAACAATAGGAGCATTTCCTCTCATAAGAGGATCATGCAACATCCATCAGCGAAGAAAAGGAACTTACAGTGACAAACTAATTAACAAATATATTAGCCGTTAGTTAAATTAGCCATTGAGACTTCTGAAACTATAATAAGAACAGACTTTGTATTAAAATAAATTCTTCCTGATTATGAATAAAAAGAATTACGTGATTCTCTTCTTCTACCGAAACGTCAAACTCTCCTTCGCTGACAACGAGAATGATATGATAATGATCTTTTCGTACCGGAATCAACTAACAAAAACATAACGTTTTATTTTAGTATTTTTATAATTTAAAAAATTTTTTGATTTGAAATAACAATTCTATTTTGAAAAATAAATTAATTTCTATTACTTCAAATCGCCGCTGAGACAACAATTTTAGTTATGTGTTTTTTTCTAAGTATTCAGGAAATTTAAAAAATCAATAAAATTCTATTATATGTTTAAAGCTATCCAGCTCTTTTCTCCTAGAACAAGTAAAATATAGGTAAACGGTTACGTTTACAGATGCATAAGCAAAAAAAGTTTTAAATTCTGTAATAAAAGAGTTTTCAAATTTTAACACTTAACTTATATTGTCGGCGCAGGAACAAAAAAAAGGGAAGACTTAACATAATATGGTAGCTTTATTTCTATTGAAATGTCAGAACCCTTAGAATTGTCAGAAAGTGAAATTAAATTTAGTAACGTAAAGTGAAATTACCTTCATTATAATATACCTTGCTACCTTCATTATATCTTCCTTGGAATTAAAAATCAAAAAATTTTCAATTATATAAAAAATTAAAGAAAACGATTGCAATATGTATTCATTAAATATAATATAATTATAACTAATGAGCATTATTTGTTCAAGCAAACATAAGTAGTTATGTTACTGATTTCAATTGAAAAAAATCGTCGGGCATGTTCTGCAAATCACTTCCACATGATTTTGAAATCACATGAAATTCAAAAAGGCTGTAATTTCTATAATTGTTGAAATTTTCAGAGCATTTATCAATAACCTTCTAGACCTTCTTCATCTTAAGTGCACTGAGTTATAAAAGTGTCAAAATAATTTATGAACAATGAATAATTCGACTTAGAAAATTATGTGATTTCAAAATCATGTGGAAGTGATTTGCAGAACATGCCCGCGTGTTTTGTAATGTTTAAGAGCATCTACAGAACCTAAAACCATTTCGATCTGAATTCAACTACGAAATGGTTTCAATTCCGGACGGAAATTATGACATGACTAACATTTGTTGTTAATTTGTTAATTAAAACTTACAAGCAACATTGATACAAAGGTGCCAAAATATCCAAATGATCTTTATTGGGATTTCCGAAAGCCTTCCCATTATCTATCAGTACTACTCTTTCCTCGCGTGTTTCATAGTGATGGCGATCTCCATTTTGTATTAAATAATCAAATATGGCAACATCTATTAAATCTAAAAGTCTTTCAGTTTCCATCTTGCCTTTCAGGCCCCTGTAAAAAGAAACTTTTATATAAGTATTTAAAAAAAAATCTGCATTTTAAATACTTACTTGCAATAATTCATATCATCCTCCCAGACAGCTCTTTTATCCTCCTTATATGTCCTCTGCCAGGGCGAACGTCTCTTTGCCAATTGACCCGGTATTATGTAAATTAAAACTCCCTCAATATTATTTCTTTCATCGGCACACACGGTTTCCTCCTCATTGCAGTAGTGACATTTACCAAATAGACAATACTCTTTGGTTCCGTTTTCATCCTCTGTTATGGTCATGGTATTTTGTAGTTCCGTATCACCTTTTTCATAAATTTCAGTTTTCAAATTCACTATTCTTCCCACCACAATGGGAGTCCATCGAAAGTCCAAAACTGCGCCTAAATAAAAAGCATAAACTTCAGCTACATGACGATCCTTCCCGCCATAGACCGGGCCATCGATAACTATGTCACGTGGATACCATTGCGGTTTGAAAATGACTTTCTGTTGATTTGACAAACGAACTAGCAGTTTGAGTTGTGTCCCTCTCCCTAAATTATTCACTTTTGTTATTGGCTCTAAACGCAAGGTCTGCAATAACTGTCCCATAGATGAATCATATTGGGGATATATTTCATTTTCGTGGGGCCACTGGAAGAGAAAAGCAGAAGAAAAATAATAATATATAATAATTGAAAATTTTCGATAAAAATTTCTTTAAATAAAAGTTTTGAATTTTTTTGTATAGACACATTTTACTGGTCAACAGCCAAAATTACATTTAATTTAAACTATTTTTTATGTCTTATGATCCCATAAGTACTTAAACACCCGAATTTCTAAATTTTTTTTCGCATTTGTGATTTTTTAAAACGATTTATCCAATTTGAAAAATACAAAAATGGCTTAAGAACAAATTTACTTTTAAATTGTTTCAACACAAGTTGTATGTGTAATTAAAGGATTTCGAGTTATTGACATCGCAAAATAATATAAGCCTTGTGTTATAAAAATCCACTAATTAGTAGTGATTTTATTAAGAACTAGCTTTTGTTTGTATCGCTGTTACTTTCAGAGATATAAGGTCATTATTCCCATTTTCTCCTTAGGGGCGGAATTCTCAAAAAAGTACCAAACACTTGTCCTTTAATTTGTACTGCTGATATAATACCGATTTCGTTTTTGTTTCTATTACTTTCGGTATCGAACCCCTTAAAACACGTGTTTTATATATGGAATGGGGTGGAATTCTCAAAAAAGTACCAAACACGTGTCCTTTAATTTGTACTGCTGATCTAATACCAATTTCGTTTTTCTTTCTATTGCTTTCGGTTTCAAAGATATGCTACCGTTTTTTTTTCCTTTTTTACCCCTAAATAGAAAAAAAAAGTACCAAACAAGTGTATTATATTTCTCCAACGTCAATCGAACCTTGTTATAAATTAAGTCCTAATGATTATTGTTTCCAAAGATATGGGCTACAAATATACAAACCAAATGGGACTATTTCGCAAAAAGGACCAAACACGTGTGCCAATTTTAAATTTGTTTGTATCGCTGTTAGCTCCAAAAATGTAAGGCTACTAATTTTTCCCATTTCTACCCCTCAAGGAATGAAATTCGTAAAATGAATGATACGTGTCCTTTACTTTTGGGTTAAAAATATACCAAAAAATAGTTTTTACCCATTTTCACGCCAAATGGGACTATTTCGCAAAAAGGACCGAACGTATCCCCTTATTTTCGTAGCAGATACAAATCCAATTTTAAATTTGTTTGTATCGCTGTTAGTTTCAAAAATATAAGGATACTAATTTTTCCCTTTTCTACCCCCTAAGAAATGAGATTCGTAAAAATGACCGGATACGTGTCTTTTAATTTTTACTGCTGATTTAAGTTATATCGTTTTTATTTCTATCACTTTCGATTTCGAAGATATAATGTTACCGATTTTCTCCTTTTTTACACTCTTAACTGGAAAAAGTACCAAATACGTGTTTGTTATTTTGTGCCTGACTTTCCTATGAATTTTATTTTTCGCTTTATTGGTTCAAGCGATATACAAAGATAAGAAACAAAGAACATACCCTTAAACTTGATTTTCCGCTTTTATCCCTTTCTTCTTATATGTAGCTGTTCCAAACGCAATTTCAATTTTGTATTTTGTATTGTTTCTATGTTTATTGGTTCAAAAGATACACATGGGTCCAAAAAAGTACCGAAAATTTGTTTTTATTTTTTTACCCCCTATTTGTCCCAATAACTGAACATCTCGTAAAGTAATATGAATAGAAACAAAATGTTAACTGCGTTTAAATAAAGTGTGCCGAATTGAATTGAATGCCAAAAAGAAGTACCAAATATGCAAATGCAACTTTTTTTAAATTAGGGAATAAAAGGAAAAAATAACCTTTAAAGTAATAGGTATGGAAAAATTTCAAATTGCTTTTAAATCAGCTGAAAAAATAAGAAGACGAATAATTGGTACTTTTTGGAAAAAACGCCGAGCAGAAACAATAATGTGTAAAAAATATTTTTAGTACTATTTGAACTTGTAAACAAATTAACCTTGAAACAAAAAGTGTATCGCAATCAATTAAGAAAATGATTATATATTTATATAGAGAAAGAGTGTCATCTATTAGAATAAACAGAAATCAACTGAAATATAATTTTGAAAAGTTTTGATTTTGGTAAAATTTGGTGGGTACCTTTTTTGATTTATAGACCGAGTAAGAAAGGACTTTTTAGGCATAGAAACAAAATTTTAATTATATTTTGAACAGCTGTTAAAATAAGCGGTACTTGTTTGAAACTATGCCACATTGGGGGTATAAAAGGGTAAACGTTTCTTTTGGTACTTTTTTTTACCCACTCTTATTTTTTGAAGCAATGAATGTATAAAGTAATATGAATAGAAACAAAATGTTAACTGCGTTTAAAAAACTGTGCCGAATTGAATTGGTACCAAAGACGTACCAAATATGCATATGACACTTTTTTTAATTAGGGGATAAAAGGGGAAAAAATGGTAACATTATAACCTTTAAAGTAATAGGTATAAAAACAAAATTTAAATTGCGTTTTAATCAGCTGAGAAAATAAGAAGACGAGAAATTAGTACTTTTTGGAAAAAAGGCCGTAATATTTTTGGTACTTTTTTATTTTTAAACAAATCAACTTGGAAACAAAAAAGTGTATCGCAATCGATTAAGAAAATGTTTATATATTTATTTAGAGGGAGAGTGTCATCTATTAGGATAAATAGAAATCATCTGAAATATAATTTTGAAAATTTTAAAATTTGCCTCATAAAACTTCGAGCTACATAAGTTCGGTCAATCAGGTACTAATAAAATTAATATATCAGCCTTTCAAAATTCAACTTAAAGGAAATTAAATTTCGACCGTTTTTATAATCAGAAGACCGTAATAAATAAAGTGGTTATCGAAAAAGTTGAATTTTGTGAACTAGTGTAGTTAATACTCACCCAATTAGCGATATCCCATAAAACAGAAGCATTATCGTACGCTACCGGCTTATAGTTCTTTAGCAGCTTATTGCGGTACATAAAGAAACGCGGATTACGATTCAAATAGGCAGGCTTGAGGTGACGTATCTTTGAACGTATAACATTCTCTAAGGCACGTGTACTAGCGAGTGGTGATTCGGTATTATTTAAATAATACATAAAATAGAAATTACCACCAATGCCTAAACAAAGGACGCTCACCAGAGCTATAATAATGACAGTGCGTTTATTCATAGTCAGCTTATTTCGATGGAGTTTTTAAGGGACGAGTTGTTGCTGCTGTTTGTAGATGATACAGAAAGACTTAGAGCCTTAGATAATGAAGATGTTATAATAATACAATTTAAATTAACGGCTAAAGTTGTATTAATATTTCTATGAATTTCTCGAGAATTATGTTGATAACAATTATAAGGATGCTGCTGCTGTGGCTGTAATGGTTTATGTTCAAAATTAAGAAAATTAGAATGATGTTGCAAGAATAGCCACCACAATAATTTAATTATTTTTGACAATTTATTGTTAGTTGTATTGTTGCTGTTGTTGTTGTATTTGTTAAGATTGCTTGCGATTTTAATTTGGTAATTGTAGTAAAATTTAAATTGTATTTTATTTATCGTATATTTTGTAAATGTTGCTACTGCTGAGGAAGAGAGCCTATTCGTCATTTGAAATATTGTTGATGAAAACATATGCAATAGCGGCAACAACAAATTGCAATTGGCAGCTTATAAATATGTACATACATTATTAATAATATGAATATTGTTGTCTTATTTTTTGTATTATTTTTTTTTTTTGAGCAGTTTTAATTGTCACAAGTTGGTTGGCTGTGTTCGCTTATTCCTTGGTTTAGTTTGTTGGTAGGTTGATTATTGCAGGTATATATGTATGTATTTCTTTTTTTTAATTATTTAATTTAAATAGACAATCAACAGCTGTTTGGCCATTGTTTTAAACCAACAGATATCAACATATTTGTGCATTCTATGTACATACGCATTTCAAATATTTTATTAAAAAATACCTTTTTCTTATGCTTTAATAATGCTTAATCATCGATATCGTTTTGTGGCAAACATATACATATATGAACAACGCCACCTGAAAAATAAAAGGTCGTATTATTACTTTATTTTTTATCTAAAGTTGTTTGTCTAACTTTATATAAAAACTATTTTGATTTTCAAAACTTTTGTTCACTTTATATAAGCTTTCCATAATGCATAGTTATCCATTTTGCGGTTTAAAAGTGAACGTAAATAAAACACATATCGTCATAATATTATGGACTATTATTCCATATATCATAACGTATATCTATGCAAAATTTTGAACATCTAATATTACAAATGACCAAATTATTACAGTTTTTGTACCTAGAGGATCGTTACGCACTTAAAAAAGTTACAACTAAATCTTCAAAAATCGCGTTAAAAGTTTAATTTTGCTGCATAGTGTAATTTAAACAATCATTAAGTACTTTCGTTTGCTTAAACCAGTAAAAGAAACTAAAATTGTTATATTTCATTTATATAATATTTATATGTATAAAAAATTTGATTTATTCATGCTATTTAGTATTGCAGATAGGTTATTTGGTTTCAGATTTTTGCAATTCCAAATAACCTAAGTGACATAACATAAGCTGTATTTTCTTCCGATATATACATATTTTTGGTTTAATTTTAATCTAAATACATAATTTTAAATATTGCAAATGGTTCGAATTTTTTGAAAACTGTAGATAGGTTATTTCGTCTTTTAGGTGACGATATAAAATTCATGATAATTCTTTTTTATTATAAAGTTTGAACATTATGTGTGAAAAACTACATCATTTAATGACCACCATGCGAAATGTTTCAAGCATTAATTCTTTTGAGGAAATTTTCGACCACTTTTTGACACATGTTGGGCGGTATTTTAGCTATAACTTGACGAATGTTGGTTCTTAAGTGCTAAAGACTTAAAGGTTTATCTGCATAAACACGGTTTTTCGCGTAGCCCCACAAAAAAGTCGAAAGGCGCCACGACAAGAAATTACGCTGCCAGGAAATGTCTCTTGCAGTAAAGCCATATTCGCTCCAATTGTGTGGCATGTGGCACCGTTTTGTTAAAACCACCAGTCGTATTCTTCAATAATGTGCCGTAAGACAGTCCTAATTCCTGAGAACGACGAGGAATCGACGACGAGGCAACACTTTCACTTACAGCAGAGGTATTTTCAGCCGAACGAGCGAAACGATGATGCACAGGCCTTACAATATTTATAACCGCTGCTGTCTCTTCAAATTTCTTTACAATTTTGCCAATTGCTTGCGTAGTTCACCATTTTTGTAGATTGTTTTTATAATTTGAATGCGTTGTGTGATACTTAAGCGATCCATTTTCGTCAATATCAGACTTTCAACTGAAAATAAAAAAATTGGTTTAACAACTTAGTTTGACAGATGTCGAAAAGTCCTATACTTTTGAAACCACGAAATCGATAACCCGATAGTTGGAAAGAGTATATTACGATCGACTTAAAACAACTTCCTGAGTCTATTTTGGATATTCACTTGCCAGTCCTCGCAAAAAGGCAAAAGTTAATTTTGAGAAATTTTGAAAAGCAAGTACACAGCACGATAAACTACAAAAATACTGTTAAAGACTTGTCGTCATTTCAGTTGTTTCCGAGAGCATATGTGTACGGGAGGTATGCGATCAAAATAACGCATGTACTTTGATCAAAATAATGCATGAAAAGGTAGACAGACGGGCATAGGGACACAAACGGATCCTAAAATCCGTAATTTTTTTATGTTTACTATTTAACTCAATAAACATGTAAAATAATTTTGCCAAGTTTTCAACCATAATACTCCTGTGTGAGTTGTTCTTTCGGATTATAACTTGTTTCGAAGAAATTTAAAAATGGTTAGATTCGAGGATCGCGTCAAAAGATGATCAGTCGTATAGTAGACAGTTACATATTTTACTATACAATATCTATGTATAAAAGCTAGTGATTTACAGTGAGCGCCATCCATTGATACCACCACTTTCGAAAGTTCCCCAATGACATAACTGTCCTACTTTTTTCTTATATTAGCTATTATATTATTAGCTACATTTGCTAATCGTATTTATTAAAAGTTAAGCAAGTACATATCTCTAAGCATTTTAAAGAACTTATTTATTGTTATGTCTTTAAAATTTGTTAGGTAGCCAATTTTATTTCTTTTGCATCGACGGCGTGTTACTGCTGAAGGGCTTATCGCCGATGAAGAAGAGGCAGTCCTTGGTCGGAATATTCCGAGTCGTTCCGGAACGAAGAACCGACATACGTGGCAACGTTATAAAATCGTCGTTACGCACAATTAAATTTCAGATGACGATATATGAATATGTACATTCCTTCTTTGTAATAGTGATTAATTGCAAAAAAGTTTAAACAATTTGATTAACTTAATTCTTTGGTTAATTTAAATTAACAGTTCTGGTTAGCTTTCTTGATTAATAGCACAGGTAGACAAAAATGTGAATTTTTGGCTACTTAAAATTGTTTATGTTTTGTCAGGAAATACAGTTTTTCAAGCATTTTATATATATAACAGTTGATCTGAAAAATAACGAAATTCGTTATTTTTCAGATATTTGTTAAACGAATATATATTTAATATATAATATAATATATTATGATAAACTTTACCATTTTTCCCAAAACTTACGAAGCAATATTATCTTACTCTATACAAAAGAAATAGGCCAAAAATGTCACTTTTCGAACAAATTATAGGCTGATGCATAAGTTTATTCCATTTATTACACTTTTTCGAAATGTATACTGAGATCTATATGCAGAAGTGTCTTAAGTAGACCTTGTCTGTATAAAAAACTTAACATTAGATTTGACTTAGATGGTTAAAATGTATACATAGGTTATTTTATATTTATTTTTGTTATATATTATATCAAGGTCAAATCTTGACTCGAACATACTCTTCAACTTAATTATTTTTGGCGAAAAAATCTTTTTAAGCACATTTTTTTAAAAAATTTTAAATATACACATTTTTACATACATATGTATCTGAAATAATCTTTTAATTAATTCTATTTTGCTATCATTTATTATTTTCGAAATTTGTTTTATAGGTGCATTTTTAGTTTTCAACAAAAAATGCGCTTAAGTGTTTTGTGCATTTATCATAATCTAAATTTTCTATAAATCACAGATTCACATTAATTAATTTCAAAATCATGAACACAAACATGAAAAAAATAATAATAAATTCAAATATTTCCGTTATAATTTTAACAATTTTAAAATGCGACCGCACGCTGCAACTTTTGCCGAGACACTGAGACTAGAGCATAGACGACAATATACAGACGGACTCCCTTCGTTAGGCAACTAACCGTAAATGCTCAAGATCACAAAAAAAAAAAAATGTTTGCGAAATTATTTTCGTTTTTTATGTTTTAGCCCTTTTAATTACAAAAAATTGTGCATGTTCGTAAGATTGTTTATAAATAAATTGCCAAAACGATAAAATCGGCGGTGTACATACATATGGACCGAAAATAAACAAGTTCTTATTAATTATGACACCGACATGAAAAAGGAACAAATGTTCTATTGTAATGCTGCTTCTAAGTTTGGCAGCAATGCGTTTAGAAACGCATTTCTGTTTCCCACCTTTACCAAATACACTTTACTACGAGTCTTATCAACAAATAGTTTAAATAAATTGTTGGCGAAATTAGTGATGAGATTTAAAATTGTTAGACTATACAATAAAGGTATTCATAATCCAGATTTCTTTGGCAGTAAAAGAGTAAAGTAGTAATGTAGCACTCTACAGAAACAAAATACATTAAATTAGCTTTTTTACTCTTTTACTTTTCTGAAAAAAAGTACACCTTGATTTTGGTTTAAAAGTATTTAAAAATCATATAAATTATTTATTATTTTAATTTCAAAACAAAATTAATATTCTTTGAATAAAATATGAATAAACAAGGATAAAAAATAGGATAAAACCAACAAAATACAATCAGGATATAAATGGCCAATAAGCAAAATCCCCCGTTTCAGGTAAGACTAATTTTAAAACGTGTGTTTCACTATTTCGTCATTGCTCTTTAGCTGTAATACTCTTTTACTCTTGTACTAGGGTAAGTGCTCTACATTATACCTTTAATATTATAAAGAATAGTGTAAATATTTAAAAACGTTTCCAATTATAATCAACATTCGATAAGATCGTTAAAAAAATTGACCAAAAACTATTTACTCTTTTCCTATAGTTAAAACTAGTTTTATTAAACAAAATATGTTCCGATTTGATCTATGATCGAGCTATATGGTGGCTGCATTAAAACTTCCTAAGCAAGCCATAGAACTTTACTCCCCGAATTCAGATTTTGGCACCTTACAGGCAAAAATTATCTGATTAAAAAAAAACATGACTTCATACAAACATTTTCTCAAAACTTATATATTTAAGCTGTTTCCGTCATTTGGACTTATATGAGAGCTAGGGTCAAATGTGGACCGATTATCTCGAAATTTGGCAGATTAATTACAGTTTCTACAAAATTCAAAATTCTCATTATCTTCAGATTTACGAGCGTTTTACTGACTTTTGTCTCATTTAGTGCGTTTTGACAGAAGAGTTTGTATGGGAGCTATGTGCACCGATTTCAACAAAATTTGGTACATCGATTTTGGCTTACATAAGCAGTATATGTTTTAAATTTCAAGAGAAAATATGGATTTATGTCACCGAAATATCAATTCCGGGAAGTGGGTCCTATGGGAGGTACCATAAATAATAGACTGATTTTGACGAGTTTCAATAGTCATGGTCCCACTATCAAAAATTTGATTGTGGGACCATGGCTATTTGATAGTTTGATTACATGGTTTACATGGGGGTCTAGCCAGCCAGACGGACGGACGGACTGCTATCGCTAAAACGACTCAGAAAGTGATTCTAAGTCTATTGGTATACTTAAAGGTAGATCTAAGACAAATATTTCTTTGCGTTACATACATCAACACAAACTTATAATACCCTTTCCACCTATTGTGGTGAAGGGTATTAAAAGATACTCTTCGACAAGTTAAGATCATTTTTAGAAAATAGTTTTTAACTTTACATAAATTTCTATTGAGTTTATCTTATCATAGCAACAATTTCTCGAGATTTAAGTATACTTTTGTTGTTGTTGTAATATTATTGTAAGCATCGCAGATGTAGCAGTCCTTGGTCGGAATCTAAAGATTCCCGAGTCGTTCCGGTACGAAGAACCAACTGCCGTAGAAACGTATATTTTTTTATCATTTTCGACAACGGATCCAATATCGCATCCGTTAAAGTTGAAGGCTGCGAATTTTCACTTATCAACTTATGTTTATTCAGTTTTACAGTGCAAGTTTAAGAATTATTGGAGTCATGTTTAGGAAGTGATTTGGGTCGATCGGTATACTAGAAAGCGTTTTAAACACCACACATTCCGATTGGAATTGTTTTAACTTCTACATGTTCCGAAAATTTTTGACGACTCAAAAACATAAAACGCCAACATTTAAATTTAATCGCCGTTTCTTACTTACTTAAATGGCCTATACTTACAACCTGTAAAGGTCAAAGGACTAGCATGTTTCAAATTTCTATGGGCTTTGACCTTCTGCGTTATTCTCCAATTTCGTAGGATAAGCTTTGAAAGATTTTCTTCAGCTTGGTGTTTCCATCGAAGTTTCGGACATCCTCTTCCTACATTAAGATGTCCGTTTTTTATTCTAATTTTAGCTTTTTCATAGTAAATGTTTTTTCGAGAAGTGTGTTACTAGCCCGACTTCCTCATCCATATTTTTATAGTTCTCATGGGAGAACTCGCGGCACTTGTGAGCTCACTACTTTAACTGGTGTTAAAGCAGCTAACAAGGTGATACCAAGATGAGGTCAGTATCCACAATTAAAATGACCATTTTGACCGTACACCAAATTCCTCGAAAACAAATTTGCTATTAGACCCCATTTAGTGACCATTGCATGTTCAAATCGTTAGTTTTTCAAATTTGCTCGAGGGCTACTATAACTTGGAACTGGCGGGTTTTTATCTTGGTACAAATGTTTGTATGTATGTGAAGACACAAATTTAACAAATAACTTTGGGCATGGATCTCATAGCTGTGAATGTAGACCTTACAAATTGATGACGTATTTGAGCCAATATGTGCTTTACATATTTCTTTTTGTGTGCATTTCTCAACGAATTTCTTATTTATGTATATTATACAATATATGTATGCATTTAATTATTGTTTTTATAAATACCTTTTAACTTTATGATTAACCTTGTCTAGGGGCATCATCTACTTTGTGCTATTGCCATCAACCAACCGACCATTCATTGAACAAATACTCTTGTAAACATTTTCTTTACTCACAATCACGTTATACATACATTTTAATCTTGTAGTGTTGTTTTTTAATAAATTATTCTATTTTAATACTTTCACATATTAGTTTTTAAACATAAATGCACTAAAAACAAAATAAATTGAATAGAAAATTAAATTCATGTGCCGGGACTAGAAAAAATGAAAACAATAATCAGCTGTTGTTGTTTACGTGTGGTGAAGTTGTTTTCTTTTATTTATTTCAGAGATGTGTATTTAGCGATAATCGTCTTCGGAGAGTAACAAGTGTGGTGGATTTTATATTCATAAGAAATAAAAGAAAAACATGTTAATAATTGTTGTGATTTTAATAAAAGGCGTTTTATATAATATTGTGCGTTTGATACAAAAAATCTTTCAACAACAAGTTGATTAGTTCTTTTGCTTGCCACAAATTATGGCCTAAAACTATGCTATATCTTTTTAACTTCCTATTAATTAGGATCGTCCAACAGAAACTCACCAAATGTAAACAAAATCAGCTGATTAAGAAATTCCGGTAGCGTCAGTTGAATTTATTTTCTATTTGATTTGTAAGTGTTTTTTCCAGTTAAATTTAAATAAAATAATGTGAAAAGATATATAAAATGTGAAAGAATATAAAAATAAACAAGAAAAGAAAAACAACAAGAAAAAAGAAAATAATTGCTTTAAAGTGTAAGTAATTGTTTTTGAAAAAAATGTTCACAGCATGCTTGCCAAAATAATGTTTGGTACGGAGTTATATTATTCTTCCAATATTCCCACAAAAATCGAATCTACTGTCCAAATCGAGTGTTCTTTGGTCAAGGTTTTTTCAACATAGCGAATGTTGTGTCCACCATAAGTTCCAGGATAGAATTTTCGCCTAAATTAGAAATAAGGTTAGGATTTCAAAGTATATGAAAGTCCGGCTTTCAAGGTCTTTAAAATCTTTGGACCAGTCTGCGCCAGCAATGAGTATCGACATCGAATGAACCATGAGCTGTGTGAGTTATACGCTTACATTGACATAATAAAAGGCACTATGAAACAGCGGCTGCGTTCGTTAGGACATGTTTTGCTAATGGATGAAAATACTCCAGCAAGAAAAGTGTCCGATAATAATCCTGACCGATAAAAGACCAAATAGATGAAAATCTTTCAAAACTTGGCCTACGAAATTGGAGAATATGCGCACAAGAAAGAGGCGCATGGAATTATAAAACATGCTCATCCTTTGACCTTAACAGGTTGTAACTATAGGCTATTTAAGTAAGTCTTTAAAGGTAATTTCATCTTCTTTTTAGTATTTTTAATGGTTTTGAGAAGTTACCAAAATAGATTACAACCTAACCAATCTTTAAATATACCGATAGACTTAGAATTACGGCCGGTGTTACTAAAGTTCTATGGGAACTAGGAAAATAGGTTATGGCAGGTAGGGAAGAGATGGACTAGTATTGGCTTCCACTATACGAATAAGTTTTTCGGTCTACTGGTCAATTAAACACCAAGGGATTTTCTCTAACTGAGGACTTGTATTGCGAAAGAAAGTTCAAGTTTCGGGTATTAAAGAAACTACAGACCATTCTGATTTTTAATCTAAAAAATAATTACACTATTATGTAACAGTCTTTGTATAAAATTGTCCGCTGAATCTGAATTTGAGGTAAGAATGGTTAAAAGTAGAGCAGCTTTCAGGATATAATTAAAAACTCACTTAATTGTAAATATCTTTCAAATATAATCAAGAACTGTTAGTAAGGGTACTTCAAAAAATGAAAGAGTTACAGTTGAAAAATGTTCAAAATTCATTGAACCCTACATCACTTAGTCCAGATGATTTGTGGACTCATCCATTGGAGGTAGAAGAATTTCTCGACCTTGATTTCTAAACAGATTCTGCGTAAACCTCAAATTGATAAAATTTAAAGTGTTAGAAACAAGACCTAGATTGATTCAAACATAAGAAAACTACAGAAGATTTAGAAGATTTTAATCATTGGGTTAAATGTGGACCGATTTTCTCGAAATTTAGCAATTTAATTACTGTTTATACCAAAAATATGTATGCAACAAATTTAGTAATACTAGCACCATGTGTCTTTATGTCAAAACTTTGCGTAACATCAATTTAAATGTCCCCAATTTTAGTTCAGTTCTGAAATCGTGAATATATAGAGACTACTATTCTAGTATATATCTAGTGACATTTGTCAACGAATGTGTCAACATATATGTATCTCAATATTCCACAATTTGATCCGAATGTCTTTATTTAAACCAAAAGAACTACTAAGTCAATAGTAAGTAAATAGTGGTAAAGTCTACTGGTAGATTTCGTAGGAACTTATAAAGTTAAATGTCAATAGTTAAAGCTTATCACAAAATTTCATCAAATTATTTTAAAGTTTGTGGACAAAATCTTAATACCGGGATATATGACCTACGGCTGGTACTCGAAATAATATCTCAATAATATTTCAATTTCAATAGCAGTGGTCCCACTGACATGTTTGTGTCAAAATTCATTATGATAAAAGCAAATTTGTAGCTTTGATGAACGTAAAACAATATTTGGGAGGTACTCCAACATTTTTTAAGATTTTGTTTTTTAAAGCAGAATTTGTTCTTGTGGCAAGAAAATATTTTATGCCAAGTCTCATTTTTCGATTAAGCAATAATTTTTTTTAATTACGATATAAATAACTCCAAATCCGTTGATCATACAAAAAACTTGAGTTAGCACTACCTTTCGTTTCGTTCTTTATCCATTAGTGCGTTTTCAATAAAAATGGAACAAATTTTGTAAATTTTTTATTTTATCGTGTGCTTTTGTACTTATGGGACCATACCCAAAGACTCTATAATATAAAGATGTTGCACTTCCTTACATTGATTTGCATTGATATGGTCTTTTCGGTAAGTCCCATATGGTCTTTTCGATAAGTACCGCTTATACTCTAATTCGGAAATAACTTATGGAAACGATTATCCAATGGGAGAAAGTTAAAGCGTACACACGTGCTCATGAAATGTATGTTTGTGCGTTTATGTGTTTTTTATTGGTTCTTATCCACTTAAATTTTACTTTCTACAGAAAACAAATGTATAGAGTGCAATATTTGTATATTATAGAGTTTTCAGATAAAAATATAGTTTAATTTATATGTATTTTTTTTTAACAAAGTTAAAGTTAAATTTATCATAATTGCAGATTAAGCATATAAAAATAAACATAAGCGCAAATCCTTTTCCTCTAACACTATTGCACAATCCAACTAAAACACTTAAATCCCTTAATAACCGGTTTCACATGCAATTGAATGAATTTAATCAGTGTTAAACTAAAATTGACCACAAAAAATGATTCCTGTATCGTTTTTCTATTTTAAAACCAATTTCCGTTTATTAAAATTTCAATACAAACAAATCAACAATCACAATACACCTGCGTTTCTTTCTAACTTTTACAAATACCAAATAGCGAATTGTGTGAGTACCACCCATCCAATACAAAATCAATTGGCAACATGCAACTACGCTTTCAAGCACACAACAACAGTAATAAAAAAAATTAAATCAATACAAATACACAATAAAGCATTAAACCGATTGACCATCTAATATCAAGGAACCCCTTCAAAAAAAAAAGTAAAACACAAGGAGTATCAAAAATGGTCAAAACAATTACTATTGTCGTTCAAAATTGACCACAAAATTCATTTTAAAAGGGGTTTTCTTTGTTTTCATTCGTTGGGAAAGCAAAAAATTAATGTGGCGACTAAGTACGATCTGTTGAGACCCTACATTTTATATAAAAATGGGAAATTTTGAAAATTTCCCATAAAAATGGGAGATTTTGAAAATTTCACATAAAAATGTACTATTTTTAAAATTTTTAAAATTTTCCATAAAAAAGGTTAATTTTGAAAATTTCCCATAAAAATGGGAAATTTTGACAATTTCCCATAAAAATGGGAAATTTTGAAAAAATTCCGTAAAAAAAATTGGAAATTTTGAAAATTTCCTATAAAAATGGGAAATTTTGAAAATTTCCTATAAAAATGGGAAATTTTGAAAATTTCCTATAAAAATGGGAAATTTTGAAAATTTCCTATAAAAATGAGAAATTTTGAAAATTTCCTATAAAAATGGTAAATTTTGAAAATTTACTATAAAAATGGAAAATTTTGAAAATTTTCTATAAAGATGGGAAATTTTGAAAATTTCCTATAAAAATGGGAAATTTTGAAAATTTTCTATAAAAACGGGAAATTTTGAAAATTTCGCATAAAAATGAGAAATTTTGAAAAATTTCCTTAAAAATGGGAAATTTTGAAAATTTCCTATAAAAATGGGAAATTTTGAAAATTTTCTATAAAAATGGTTAATTTCGAAAATTTCCCATAAAAATGGAAAATTTTGAAAAACTTCCGTAAAAATGGTTAATTTCGAAAATTTCCCATAAAAATGGAAAATTTTGAAAAACTTCCGTAAAAATGGGAAATTTTGAAAATTTCCTATAAAAATGGAAAATTTTGAAAATTTCCTATAAAAATGGGAAATTTTGAAAATTTCCTATAAAAATGGGAAATTTTGAAAATTTCCTATAAAAATGGGAAATTTTGAAAATTTCCTATAAAAATGGGAAATTTTGAAAATTTCCTTTAAAAATGGGAAATTTTGAAAATTTCCTTTAAAAATGGGAAATTTTGAAAATTTCCTTTAAAAATGGGAAATTTTGAAAATTTTCCATAAAAATGAGAAATTTAAAATTAATATACGAATGAACTAGATTAATAAAAACTGATGCTAAAGGAAGTGCTGGTAATGTGTTATACCTATTTGTTTTTAGATTTTTGTACTTACAATATCAGAGATACATATTTAAGAAAGTATTTTAAATCCCATTAAAGACGATTAAAAAAAATGTGAAGGTAATGTGGTACACCATGTTTTACAAGTGTAGCAAATTATTTTTGTTAAATTTTTAAGGATTAATATAAAAATGCCATTGGCATTTTTAAAAATCCCCTTTTTAGATGTAAAAAAGGGTACAAACCCTGTTTTTATCATCAATGTACGAAATCTCTTATTAACTCTACACTAAGGTAGAGTAGGGTGCATAAAGTCATCATTCCCGTGTATTATGGTGCAGACTTAATACCCTTGCATACATTTCTGGCACGTTTGTATTGTTGTCCGCGGGGGACAAAAATGGAAAGTTTATTTTTGTATATACATATTTTCATTTCTAAGCTGTAGCAGCAGAAATAATATTTAAGAGTATTATTATTTTATTTGAAGGGGCGAATGGCTGGTGGACGGAAACTTGTCTTTATTAAAATGAGTTTAAATTAAAAAAATGGGTTCAATTTTAATTCTCCAAAATTTTATATATAAAATCGGTTTTTTTTCATATTGGATAAACAAATACATATAATGTATAATGTCAATTTGGACAACATATGGCATGTAACTTCCTCACATGGTTTGTGTCCATAATAACAAATATGGTATTTTAGAGGGTAAACATATGTAATTATAAATGAATAATCGATAGTTGCTAAATTGTAAAATGTAAATCTAGTTTAGTTTTTGCCCCATTAAAATATGATTTAGTCCTCCACATTATACATTTGTTGTGTTTCCACGGATTTATTTAAGATAAATATTAAACCCACAGTTTAAGAGATATTTAAGAATTTATGTGAAATCCCATTAAAAGCGATTAAAAACAAAGTGCAGGTAATGTGGTACACGTTATGTTGGTAATGTGTTACAGTGCAACTCCTGCTTATGCAAGTAATAACGGTAACCAGACCCTCGCTCGGCTGAAGCCATCGAGCTTCGGCTGAAGCTGTGACGGAACCACTGATATTTATCCCGGCTTCATCCATGTTCTAGATATGTGTAGTTCAGGTTAGGTTAGGTTTGAAAGGCTGTGTCAAAAACGAAACCTTCACACGGAGACCCCTGGGGTCCATTGTGATCCTTCAAAGATGAAGAAAAAGGAGGCTAAGAGTTTAGGAAGAGATTAAGTTAAAAGAGTAGATAGTAAAATAAAAGAGTAGTAGAATAGTAGGAAGAGGCTTATCTAAGTCACCTGAGTGCAATTAACAACCCTACAAGACCAATAAATTTGCACTGCTGAGGGGTTACTCCGCATTTCGATTCGAAAGAAAATATTTTCGAAATACAATGCTTTAAGCATACAAATTTGAACAAATTTATTTTCGAATCTATATACGGAGTAACCCCCCTGCAGATCCTGAAGTTCATCATGGAATTTATTAACTAGATGATTTTGGAGCATTGGACAGCGACAGAGAATGTGTTCCACCGATTCGTAAAAGTCCTCATCTAGACATTGTCCGGAATGCTACCATCTCATCTATTGAGACTAGAGTTTAAGGCAAAATTCCTATACAACGTCATAAACTTGACCTACTCAGACCTATCAGAGTTTTGGTTCTACTAATGTCTGTTATAGGCCATAAGGTCTTAGATGTTCTACAGGTAACATTTTCTCTAATGTCCTTGAGGTTTCCTTGCTGATCCAAGACTTGGATCTCTATTATAACTAACTCTAACTCTTCATGGGTAAGTGTTTCAGTTGCCATACTACGTACTAAGAGGTTCTTTGTGGATTTTACTACTGCTTCCCATAAACCTCCGAAATGTGGCGCTCTTGGTGGAATAAAAAAAATTGTATAACCTAAGAGCTGGAAGCAGAGATGATTACCTCTTGTGCATTGTCTGAATATATGTTTTCAGGTAATTCCGCTAAACTATTTTCTGCTACGACGAATTTGGTGGCATTAATACAGTATATATTCTGACAGTGTGCCCGTCGAGCAATAAATCGTTTAAGAGCTCAAGACTCAAGTCTTGGCTCGAGCCCCGTCTAGCGGCTTCGTCAGTAACTTCGTTAGCAACGATGTCACATTGACCCGGAACCCAGCACAATCTAATCCTATAACTGAGTGACAAATTTTCTAGGGCCAATCTACATTTTTTGAAATATTTTGATGTAATACTGTATCCTTGTAATGCTTTAAGGGCAGCCTGCCTGCGACATAAACTCTCGCCTCACTGTTTTCAGTTATGGTACTGGGAATAATCTCTACGGCCTTCCAAACAGCAAATATCTCTGCCTGGAAGACACTACACTCTTCCCCAAGTCTATAAGATTTCTTGATGTTTTGTTCCAACAGAAAAACACCTGCTCTAGTACCGTAATCCATTTTAGAGCCATCTGTAAAGATAGAATTCCCTTGAATTAGCGATATACGACCCTCCAATACGGTTCTATCAGGGATAACGACCTCTGGAGGTGTGCTGAATGGAAGCTCATTGACTAAATAGTCAGACTGTGGTAAGCCTTTTTCTAAGCCAAGTAGTGTGGTGTGACCCACCCACCTATATCTATATACCCGACTCACGCAGTCTTACTAGACTTCTAGTTGTCATACCCTTAATAAAGATGTCAAGAGGATGCAGTGACAACATGATGTCCAGAGCAGCTTGAGGAGTGCTTTTTTGCACCTGTTAAACCAATACTTGCACAACATCGTACCTTAGGAGAGGCCAAGAATGAAACTTTATCAACGGATTCCCACCAAACTGCACACCCGTATGTTAGAACAGGCCTTACAATGGTTGTGTAAATTCAATACACAACGATTGCTCTGAAGCCCATTTTTTGTCTACGGAGTTCCTGCAGAAGTAGTACTTTTTGATATAAGCCAATGAGTTCCTCGTGCCGCTCTTTGCCTTGTTAAATTTAGTTCGACAAGTTTTTAGCTTTTTCTCGGGTGGTGCAGCCACGAACTAACGGGGAGATGGAAGTCAGGAGTCAGGCCAATCTGACTCTTCCTCACCACCGAGGCCAGAGATCTCAGAGGGGATCCCGCTTTAACTTGACTCGGAGTCGAGATCGCATCGATCGCGCTCTCCAAGCCAGTGTTCAGCGTGCTAGCCGCTTAGGTCTGAGTGGCGTCGGTGATGAAGGTGGAGTTGGGCTGATCTGATCTAGAGGCTGCCGGAATCCGGTCGATCTGGCTCACCTTCCTCCATTAATTATGAACCGATAAAACTTAAAATCTTAAATGTACACCTTTGAAGCAATTACACACCAAAACGATTTTTTTAACTGACTCCCAGAAACCATCGACTTCGCACGATCTAGACGGCCAATTCTGGTCTCCAAAACGCGAAATAACACGACCGGGAAATGACTGATGTAGCAATTGAATTGTTTCTCTTGCTGTACGACATGTGGCGCCTTCTTGTTGAAACCACATGCCCTCCACATTTATTTCTTCAATTATTGGCATGAAAAAACTGGTTATCATTTCACGATACCGAACACTATTGAAGAAAACGACTGTTGAAAGTTATCGATTGTTACGGTCAACATATATCAATTTAAAAGTGATGATTTCAATACAGAAACAGATGAAGAATTGGAAACAATTCTCGTCGAAGATTGTTGTCAAACGCATAAAGAACTTTTGATTCCTTTAAAGAAAAACGAGCAGCCTATTCGATCAGAAACGAGGTCATAAGAACACTCAAAAGCGGAGCTGTTCTTTTGGATCAACCTAAGTTTGAACATAAAGGAATATGTTTGCTGGGTTACTTGTAATGTTTTATGAAAAGTGTGTTTATTTGTGCTGTTGAAAGGGACACAATGGAAATGTTATAAAATATTTAAGACTCTTGTGACAATTAAGTTTCAACAAAAATTCTAATTTGCACGTACTCATATTAACTGCAGTCTAAATATCTTTAATGTACTCGTATATGAAATTAAATACAAATTATTTCATTGGTCGACACAGGATGTGTTAATTTGTATGTATTTTATGGCAGGTGAATGAGATGTCTATAATATTGGTCACTTCGTTTGTGATCCCGAAATTACATTATTTAGTAAAACATCAGATTATGTTTCACTTATTCAATAAAAAACTGAAGCCAATCGGGTAAAATTTTTGATATTCGAAATTTTTTAGTTTTCAAAATCCTGAAAATTTGAAAAAAAAAATTTTAAATCGGATTTGAATTAAGATGATAAACAAGATTCACTCATGACTAGTTACAAATAAATAGGATAATTTATGTTTTGAACGGCATCATTCAAAATCCATTGTGCCATCGCTTTCATGGTTACATAATATCCCGTTGCACAGTGTTCCTCCCCTTTGCTATTTTGTATTTTAACTAATGAGTAATGCTATAAACATAACGACCATTTATTTGAGCTCTGTCCTGTTTAATGATAAAAGTCAAATAAAAAAAGCAGAATATAAAAATAAAAACGGATGTCATTTGAAAGGCAACCATGAATAAAATCTACTAAAAATATTAAGTTTTAATTGACTTCTAACAACTAAATTTCGAGCATACATTTGTAGTTTTATACTCTTTATTTTTAACAGGAAAAAATGGGGTTTTATTGGGGAACATCTAATGAAATTGTTGAAAAGTGCACTTAAGCTAAAATAACATTTATGGTCAAGTTAGATAATTTTTTGAGATCTTTTATTTTTATAGGAAATTTTTCAAAAATTGACTATTTTTTTAAAGGACATTTTTTAAAAATTTACTATTTTTTATAGAAAATTTTTAAAAAATTTACTATTTTTTTATAGGAAATTTTTCAAAAATTTACTATTTTTTTATAGGAAATTTTTCAAAAACTTACTATTTTTTTATAAGAAATTTTTCAAAAATTTACTATTTTTTATAGGAATTTTTTCAAAAATTTACTATTTTTTTATAGGAAATTTTTCAAAAATTTACTATTTTTTTATAGGAAATTTTTCAAAAATTTACTATTTTTTTATAGGAAATTTTTCAAAAATTTACTATTTTTTTATAGGAAATTTTTCAAAAATTTACTATTTTTTTATAGGAAATTTTTCAAAAATTTACTATTTTTTATAGGAAATTTTTCAAAAATTTACTATTTTTTTATAGGAAATTTTTCAAAAATTTACTATTTTTTTATAGGAAATTTTTCAAAAATTTACTATTTTTTTATAGGAAATTTTTCAAAAATTTTCTAATTTTTTATAGGAAATTTTTCAAAAATTTACGATTTTTTTATAGGAAATTTTTCAAAAATTTACTATTTTTTTATAGGAAATTTTTCAAAAATTGACTATTTTTTTATAGGAAATTTTTCAAAAATTTACTATTTTTTTATAGGAAATTTTTCAAAAATTTACTATTTTTTTATAGGAAATTTTTCAAAAATTTACTATTTTTTATAGGAAATTTTTCAAAAATTTACTATTTTTTTATAGGAAATTTTTCAAAACTTTACTATCTTTTTAGAAAATTTTTCAAAAATTTACTATTTTTATAGAAAATTTTTCAACAATTTACTATTTGTATAGGCAATTCTTCAAAAATTTACTATTTTTATAGGAAATTTTTCAAAAATTTACTATTTTTTTATAGGAAATTTTTCAAAAATTTACTATTTTTTTATAGGAAATTTTTCAAAAATTTACTATTTTTTATAGGAAATTTTTCAAAAATTTACTATTTTTTTATAGGAAATTTTTCAAAACTTTACTATCTTTTTAGAAAATTTTTCAAAAATTTACTATTTTTATAGAAAATTTTTCAACAATTTACTATTTGTATAGGCAATTCTTCAAAAATTTACTATTTTTATAGGAAATTTTTCAAAAATTTACTATTTTTTTATAGGAAATTTTTCAAAAATTTACTATTTTTTTATAGGAAATTTTTCAAAAATTTACTATTTTTTATAGGAAATTTTTCAAAAATTTACTATTTTTTTATAGGAAATTTTTCAAAACTTTACTATCTTTTTAGAAAATTTTTCAAAAATTTACTATTTTTATAGAAAATTTTTCAACAATTTACTATTTGTATAGGCAATTCTTCAAAAATTTACTATTTTTATAGGAAATTTTTCAAAAATTTACTATTTTTTTATAGGAAATTTTTCAAAAATTTACTATTTTTTTATAGGAAATTTTTCAAAAATTTACTATTTTTTATAGGAAATTTTTCAAAAATTTACTATTTTTTTATAGGAAATTTTTCAAAAATTTACTATTTTTTTATAGGAAATTTTTCAAAAATTTACTATTTTTTTATAGGAAATTTTTCAAAAATTTACTATTTTTTTATAGGAAATTTTTCAAAAATTTACTATTTTTTTATAGGAAATTTTTCAAAAATTTACTATTTTTTTATAGGAAATTTTTCAAAAATTTACTATTTTTTTATAGGAAATTTTTCAAAAATTTTCTAATTTTTTATAGGAAATTTTTCAAAAATTTACGATTTTTTTATAGGAAATTTTTCAAAAATTTACTATTTTTTTATAGGAAATTTTTCAAAAATTTACTATTTTTTTATAGGAAATTTTTCAAAAATTTACTATTTTTTTATAGGAAATTTTTAAAAAATTTACTATTTTTTTATAGGAAATTTTTCAAAAATTTACTATTTTTTATAGGAAATTTTTCAAAAATTTACTATTTTTTTATAGGAAATTTTTCAAAACTTTACTATCTTTTTAGAAAATTTTTCAAAAATTTACTATTTTTATAGAAAATTTTTCAACAATTTACTATTTGTATAGGCAATTCTTCAAAAATTTACTATTTTTATAGGAAATTCTTGAAAAATTTACTATTTTATAGGAAATTTTTCAAAAATTTACTAATTTTATAGGAAATTTTTCAAAAATTTACTAATTTTATAGGAAAATTTTTTAAAATTTTACTATTTTTATAGGAAATTTTTCAAAAATTTACTAATTTTATAGGAAAATTTTTCAAAAATTTACTATTTTTATAGAAAATTTTTCAAAAATTTACTATTTTTATAGGAAATTTTTCAAAAATTTACTATTTTTATATGAAAATTTTCAAAAATTTACTATTTTTATAGGAAAATTTTCAAAAATTTACTATTTTTATAGGAAGTTTTTAAAAAATTTACTATTTTTATAGGAAATTTTTCAAAAAATTATTATACTTATATAAAACACATTTCAGTTTTTTCCCTCGTGAAAAAATTTAAGAACTTAAAGCTCATTTTTGATCATTGATATTCGCTTTTTCGACCATTCATTTGATTAAATTTTTCCCACCCCTCGCCTTCCTTAATTGTCAAAAACTTTTTTTAGCATTTTCATTTAATAAACTTCATTCTTCATTTCCCCTAATTGAAAAGTCATTATTAGCATTAATTAATCTCACATTTATAAATCATTCCCCCAAATCTTAGTTTTCAACACTGAAATATTCAATGTTCAACGAATATTTTGCGATAATGTGTTTTGTACATATTTTTAACCTTTTCCTTATATAACTTTTGTTTTTTTTGTAACATAATTATACTGTAGGGATTTAAAAATTAGCTTCAAAATTTCTCAGAAATTAACAACACGAATAAACATAATGATAATATGAATTTGAATTAAATAGAATGGGAGTGGAATTGTAAGAATATTTGCGCCGCTCCAGAAAAAAATAACAATTTGGGGTTGTGTGTAATCTGATAGGGGGGCCGGACGTAGTATTATATTTTGATACCAACAAATCATTTGTTAATTTAACATTTTTCGTTTAATTTTTTTTTTTTGTATCATAAACAAGAAATAACAAGTTGGGAGTTTTGTTTTCGTTAAGAAATAAAATTGATTTCATTGAATTAGATAGACATTTCATTAGTACTCGTATTAAATAACTTTATATTTCAAGAATTATAAAAGGAATTGAATTAATGAACTTGGAAAGATGATAAGAAACTATTTTTTGTATTACATTGATAAGATGATATTAAATTCCAAGCAGCTTTAACGATTTCTGTGTATTTTTTTCAAAAATGTACTATTTTTGTGGGAAATTTTTCAAAATTTTACTATTTTTATAGGAAATTTTTAAAAATTTTACTATTTTTATAAAACATTTTTCAAAAAATGACTATTTTTATAGAAAATTTTTCAAAAATGTTCTATTTGTTTAGGAAATTTTTCAAAAATTTTCTATATTTATAGGAACTTTTTAAAAATTTTCTATTTTTATAAGAAATTTTTCAAAAATTTTCTATGTTTTTGAAAAATTTCCTATTTTTATAGGAAATTTTTCAAAAATTTACTATTTTTATAGGAAATTTTTTAAAAATTTTCTATTTTTTTAAGAAATTTTTGAAAAATTTCTTATTTTTATAGGAAATTTGTCAAAATTGTCCTGTTTTTATAAAAATTTCCTATTTTTATAGGAAATTTTTAAAGAATTTATTATCTTTT
Organism: Stomorhina lunata; assembly: GCA_933228675.1. NCBI lineage: Eukaryota > Metazoa > Arthropoda > Insecta > Diptera > Rhiniidae > Stomorhina > Stomorhina lunata. Next base: position 130,204,088 of record OW121740.1, read on the forward strand.
TGGGAAACTTTTTAAGAATTTCCTATTTTTAGAGGAAAATTTTCAATAATTTCCTATTTTATAAGAAATTTTTCAAAAATTTTCTATTTTTATAGGAAAATTTTCAAAAATTTCTTATTTTTATAGGAAATTTTTCAAAAATTTCCTATTTTTATAGGAAATTTTTCAAAAATTTCCTATTTTTATAGGAAATTTTTCAAAAATTTCCTATTTTTATAGGAAATTTTTCAAAAATTTCCTATTTTTATAGGAAATTTTTCAAAAATTTCCTATTTTTATAGGAAATTTTTCAAAAATTTCCTATTTTTATAGGAAATTTTTCAAAAATTTCCTATTTTTATAGGAAATTTTTCAAAAATTTCCTATTTTTATAGGAAATTTTTCAAAAATTTCCTATTTTTATAGGAAATTTTTCAAAAATTTCCTATTTTTATAGGAAATTTTTCAAAAATTTCCTATTTTTATAGGAAATTTTTCAAAAATTTCCTATTTTTATAGGAAATTTTTCAAAAATTTCCTATTTTTATAGGAAATTTTTCAAAAATTTCCTATTTTTATAGGAAATTTTTCAAAAATTTCCTATTTTTATAGGAAATTTTTCAAAAATTTCCTATTTTTATAGGAAATTTTTCAAAAATTTCCTATTTTTATAGGAAAATTTTCAAAAATTTCCTATTTTTATAGGAAATTTTTTAAAAATTTCCTATTTTTATAGGAAATTTTTCAAAAATTTCCTTTTTTCCTATAAAAATAGGAAATTTTTGAAAAATTTCCTATTTTTATAGGAAATTTTTCAAAAATTTCCTATTTTTATAGGAAATTTTTCAAAAATTTCCTATTTTTATAGGAAATTTTTCAAAAATTTCCTATTTTTATAGGAAATTTTTCAAAAATTTCCTATTTTTATAGGAAAATTTTCAAAAATTTCCTATTTTTATAGGAAATTTTTCAAATATTTCCTATTTTTATAGGAAATTTTTCAAAAATTTCCTATTTTTATAGGAAATTTTTCAAAAATTTCCTATTTTTATAGGAAATTTTTCAAAAATTTCCTATTTTTATAGGAAATTTTTCAAAAATTTCCTATTTTTATAGGAAATTTTTCAAAAATTTCCTATTTTTATAGGAAATTTTTCAAAAATTTCCTATTTTTATAGGAAATTTTTCAAAAATTTCCTATTTTTATAGGAAATTTTTCAAAAATTTCCTATTTTTATAGGAAATTTTTCAAAAATTTCCTATTTTTATAGGAAATTTTTCAAAAATTTCCTATTTTTATAGGAAATTTTTCAAAAATTTCCTATTTTTATAGGAAATTTTTCAAAAATTTCCTATTTTTATAGGAAATTTTTCAAAAATTTCCTATTTTTATAGGAAATTTTTCAAAAATTTCCTATTTTTATAGGAAATTTTTCAAAAATTTCCTATTTTTATAGGAAATTTTTCAAAAATTTCCTATTTTTATAGGAAATTTTTCAAAAATTTCGTATTTTTATAGGAAATTTTTCAAAAATTTCCTATTTTTATAGGAAATTTTTCAAAAATTTCCTATTTTTATAGGAAATTTTTCAAAAATTTCCTATTTTTATAGGAAATTTTTCAAAAATTTCCTATTTTTATAGGAAATTTTTCAAAAATTTCCTATTTTTATAGGAAATTTTTCAAAAATTTCCTATTTTTATAGGAAATTTTTCAAAAATTTCCTATTTTTATAGGAAATTTTTCAAAAATTTCCTATTTTTATAGGAAATTTTTCAAAAATTTCCTATTTTTATAGGAAATTTTTCAAAAATTTCCTATTTTTATAGGAAATTTTTCAAAAATTTCCTATTTTTATAGGAAATTTTTCAAAAATTTCCTATTTTTATTTATTTATATTTTTATAGGAAATTTTTCAAAAATTTACTATTTCTATAGGCATTTGTTCATTATTGTAGTTTGCCTTAAATTGAAATTATCAAGTCTTTTTAATCAAATGATTTATGATTTAATAAAATTATAAGATATATTTCTATTCCTCTGATAATAATGACTTGACTATCCTCACAAATTAAATAATTATTATTCATTTTCCTATTTTTATAGCAAATTTTTCAAAAATTTTCTATTTTAATAGCAAATTTTTCAAAATTTTCCTATTTTTATAGTAAATTTTTCAAAAATTTTCTATTTTTATAGGAAATTTTTCAAAAATTTCCTATTTTTATAGGAAAGTTTTCAAAAATTTACTATTTTTATAAGAAACTTTTCAAAATTTTCCTATTTTTATAGGAAATTTTTCAAAAATTTCCTTTTTTATAGGAAATTTTTCAAAAATGTTATATTTTTATAGTAAATTTTGTACAAATTTTCTATTTTTATAGAAAATTTTTCAAAAATTTACTATTTCTATAGGCATTTGTTCATTATTGTAGTTTGCCTTAAATTGAAATTATCAAGACTTTTTAATCAAATGATTTATGATTTAATAAAACTATAAGATATATTTCTATTCCTCTGATAATAATGACTTGACTATCCTCACAAATTAAATAATTATTATTCATTTATTTCCCACGCAAAATACTCATAAAGAATTGTTTAAGTATATAAATACAATTATATTATATAAATTTGTTATTCCTTCCCCTTTTTTGCTGCTTCTAATGTGTTTTTCTTTTTATTGTGTGTCTAATAGAAATATTGTAACAATAGGAAACAGCAAATTAGCACATTCGAAGCCTAAAAGTATGCTCAAGTATTTGCGCATTAAATATTATTATTACACTCGGGGTGTCTTGTTTGACAAAACGTTTTGAAGCTAATCATAAAATATTACTGCAATATTTCAACACAAAAGTTATTTTTTTTTGTAAGACAATCTTATAATTTGTATTTAATGAATCCAAAATTCTTTGACTTATATGGATTATGGAATTAAGGAACTGTTATTGCGAAAATTAGCATATATGTATAATTATTATAGAGTGTCTTAAAATGAAGTTAGATAGATATTAATTTACCTAAAAAGGTATTAAAAAGGTAATTTGATGTCAGCAGCATTTGTGCTCGTGTAATCATAAAGTCTATGTCGTATATGTGTTTATAGCTTGAAGCCTTTGCCCTTCTTCTGATTTCACAGCTTCCTTTCCTTTGAATTATAACAGCTAATAAGTAAAAAGTTTTCATGTTATTATTTAAACTTATAATACGCCAAACAATATCAAAATTACTATAATTATTATGTCTCAACATAACATTTAGCTTTTATCTAAATAAATACTTTTACTTATAATACTTTTGTGTGAGGTGATAAAAATCTTTAGGTTTTTTTACAAATACTTTTCATAAACAAACACTTAGAGCATTTCTGCCTAAATAAACTACAAGTGGCAAAAAAAAAATTACATTAACTTCCTCATTTTTGCTATAAGTAAATGTAAAACATCATAGTAAAAGCTCTATCGTAAAGCTTTTATTCTGAGAACACTAGTATTTAGGAATGATAAAAGAAAGAAAATGAGTAAAAATTGGTTGTAAAAGAAAAATAAAGGAATTTTTTCTCCCACTAAAAGACAAAACCAAAATGAAAAAAGAAAATACGAGAATGTAGTGGTATATTTTATACAAATACAAACATGCGTTAACAGGTGCTTTTTGTGAGCAAATAACTTCTTTATATTAGTTAGGTGCTAAAAGGGCCAATGTCAAAAAATATAGTTTTGAGAAAATTTGATTTAAATATTTTATTTTCTATATAAATTTATAGTAACGTCGCTCAGAAAAGCTCTTATAAATCTGTTCTAAGTTAATTTAGAGGTTAGCTGTCGAAGCCAAATAAAAGGGGGTAAAGAAGGAAATCTAATGCAATGACTAAAAAATTGACATTGGTCCTTTTAGCACCAAGCCACAGAATTAAGAGAAGAGAGTTTTCTAAAAACTCTGTAAAAATATCCTTAATGTTAACTTACATTATATTAGAACTAATGTTAATAACATTGAAAGCAACAGAGTGTAGAGCAACAGTTATTTGGAGCAAATCAAAAAAGAGAAAAAGAACAACCCCACTTTATATTGTTTTTGTTATTATTTCTTCTTTTCGTGTTCAATCTCTTGCCCCCGTTTTGTAATTGTGAAATTTATGGTGATTTTGTTGCTTGTTTATATTAAGGCAACTGAAATAAAGTTATGGCAGGAGAGTAGATACGGGTAAATACTATTGGAAAGGAATAAATATGATAGCAAAGGAGACATTTTTTTATACAGCTGCTTTTTGTTTAGTCTTGGTTGTGAAATGTTTTAATGCGAGGAATGGTTAACTTTCGAAAATTTACTATTTTTATAAAAAAAATTTTCGAAAATTTGCTATTTTTATAGGAAATTTTTCGAAAATTCACAATTTTTTATAAAATTTTTCGAAAATTGACTATTTATAGGAATTTTTTTGAAAATTGGCTATTTATAGGAAATTTTTCGAAAATTGACTATTTATAGGAAATTTTTCGAAAATTGACTATTTATAGGAAATTTTTCGAAAATTGACTATTTATAGGAAATTTTTCGAAAATTTGACTATAAGAAATTTTTCGAAAATTGACTATAAGAAATTTTTCAAAAATTGACTATTTATAGGAAATTTTTCGAAAATTGACTATTTACAGGAAATTTTTCAAAAATTGAATTTTTATAGAAAATTTTTCGAAAATTGAATATTTATAGGAAAATTTTCGAAAATTTTGTGTTTATAGAAATTTTTTTCGAAAATTGACTATTTATAGGAAATTTTTCGAAAATTGACTATTTATAGGAAATTTTTCGAAAATGACTATTTATAGTAAATTTTTCGAAAATTGACTATTTATAGGAAATTTTTCGAAAATTGACTATTTATAGGAAATTTTTCGAAAATTGACTATTTATAGCAATTTTTTCGAATATTGACTGTTTATAGGAAATTTTACTTAAATTGACTATTTATAGGAAATTTTTCGAAAATTGACTATTTACTGGAAGTTTTTCAAAAATTGAATTTTTATAGAAAATATTTCGAAAATTGAATATTTATAGGAAATTTTCGAAAATTGAGTGTTTATAGAAATTTTTTCGAAAATTGACTATTTATAGTAAATTTTTCGAAAATTGACTATTTATAGGAAATTTTTCGAAAATTGACTATTTATAGGAAATTTTTCGAAAATTGACTATTTATAGGAAATTTTTCGAAAATTGACTATTTATAGGAAATTTTTCGAAAATTGAATATTTATAGGAAATTTTTCGAAAATTGACTATTTATAGGAAATTTTTCGAAAATTGACTATTTATAGGAAATTTTTCGAAAATTGACTATTTATAGGAAATTTTTCGAAAATTGACTATTTATAGGAAATTTTTCGAAAATTGACTATTTATAGGAAATTTTTCGAAAATTGACTATTTATAGGAAATTTTTCGAAAATTGACTATTTATAGGAAATTTTTCGAAAATTGACTATTTATAGGAAATTTTTCGAAAATTGACTATTTATAGGAAATTTTCGAAAATTGACTATTTATAGGAAATTTTTCGAAAATTGACTATTTATAGAAAATTTTTCGAAAATTGACTATTTATAGGAAATTTTTCTAAAATTTACTATTTATAGGAAATTTTTCGAAAATTGGCTTTATAAGAAATTTTAGAAAATTTACTATGTAGAAAATTTTAAGTTTTATAGGAAATTTTTTGAAAAATTTACTTTTTATAGGAACATTTTTGTAATAGAAAATATTTTCTTTAGAAAAAAAAGTAAAATTTTCCAGATACCCCTCGTTATGAAGCAACAGTCTATAAATGTACAGTTAATGGTTCGGGTAGAGAAATTGGGTGACTATTCATATATTCACCCACAAACACACACACACATACTACAAAAAGCACAGACGCTCACGCATACATGAAAGAAATTGTGTGAGTATTTCGTTTATAGGACTGTTAAACTCCAGGGAGTTCAATAACAGGAATATTTGAAGTTAAAGGATCCAGGCAAACTGAAAATTGAACTCAACTGAACCAGAACGAACCGAACTGTTAATCTTATTGAAATCCAAATACATTTTATTACTACAGCCAGAGTTTGAGTGCGTCTGATTTTTTTTGTTTCTATTCATTTGAAGGGAATAAATTCAGTGCCTGGATTGTTGTTGTTTAGTTTAGAACGTACTGCTCTGACTATCGCGTGTGTTTTTCTAAAGGAAAATTGTGTTTAACGGGTGAAAATAAGAAGAAAATATTAGAGAAAAAAAAAACAAAAAAAAAAAAGGAAATAAATTTGAAAATTCAAAAAATTTAAAGTAATTAATTTTGTTTCAATTCAAAAAATTGTGAAAAAAAATTACATTTTAATAAAAAACCGGTTTAAGGAAAGTAATAGTTACAAAATTAAAAAAGTGAAATTTAAGAAAAAAACCTAGAATTTTTCTAAGAAGTGTGAAAGAAATATTTACTATTTAAATAATTACTTATAGAGTTGTTGTCAATTTAAAGTGTGTTTAAAAATAAACAGGTATTTTTATTTTTATATAAATTACTTTATTGATCTTTTGGTAAATTTAGTAGTACCTATAAGAATACGAAATTAAATTTTGTTGGAATAGGCCGAAATTTGACCATACCTTCCATACCAACTCTCAGAAATAACAAATACCCTATAATCGGAAAAGTGGTTATAAATCTTAAGTTAATTAAAGCTTTCGCTAAAACTCTGCACAGATAAGTTTTCTGTAAATATAAATTGATAAGCTCTATACTCGGTCCATATTTGACCGTAGCCTCCATATCAGACCTGCCTTTGGAAATGACATAAATAAGCATAAGTCTTAAGGAATGAATTGCTGTTGTGATAAAAAAAATTTAGCTTAAGAAAAATTTTTCGAAAATTTTTAAAAAATTTACTGCTTATAGGAAAACTAATAACTAATATTTAAAGTAAATTTTTCGAAAATTTACTATTTTTAGGAAATTTTGAAAAACTTACTATTTTTAGGAAATTATCAATAATTGACTATTAAAACTATTTTTTTTTTTTGAAAATTATGTATTTTTACGAAATTTTTGAAAAGTGTCTATTTTTAGGATATTTTGAGAAAATTTTTGCAAATTTTCGAAAATTCACTAGTTTTAGGAAACTTTCAAAAATTGACAATTTATAGGAAATTTTAAAAAAATTTACTACTTAAAGGAAATTTTTAAAAAAATTTACTATTTATAGGAAATTTTTCAAAAATTTACTATTTATAGAAAATTTTCGAAAATTGATTAATTATACGAAATTTTCAAAATTGACTATAGGGAATTTTTGAATGTGATTATTTATAGGAAATTTTTCAAAAATTGACTATTTATAGGAAATTTTTCAAAAATTTACTTTTTATAGGAAATTTTTCTAAAATTGACGACTTTTAGGAAATTTTTTCGAAATTTTCCAAAATTAAAGATTTAATAAAAAAATTTCAAAAATTTGCAATTTATTGGAAATTTCGAAATTTTACTATTTATAGGAATTTTTGAAAACTTACTATTTATAGGAAATTTTTGAAAATTTACTATTTATAGGAAATTTTTGAAAATTGAACATTTTTAGGAAATTTTTTGAAAATTGTCTATTAAAAGGAAATTATTAATACATTTAAAAAATTTATAGGAAATTCTCCAAAAATTGTCTATTTATAGGAAATTTTTCAAAAATTTACTATTTAGAGAAAATTTTTCAAAAATTTACTATTAATAGCAAATTTTTCGAAAATTGACTATTTATAGGAAATTTTTCAAAAATTTACTATTTATTGGAAATTTTTTAAAAATTTACTATTTATACAAAATTTTTCAAAAATTTACTATTTATACGAAATTTTTCAAAAATTTACTATTTATACGAAATTTTTCCAAAATTTACTACTTATAGGAAATTTTGCACAAATTGACTATTTATAGGATAGTTTTCTAAAAATTGACTATTTATAGGAAATTTTTCAAAAATTTACTATTTATAGGAAATTTTTCAAAAATTTACTATTTATAGGAAATTTTTCAAAAATTTACTATTTATAGGAAATTTTTCAAAAATTTACTATTTATAGGAAATTTTTCAAAAATTTACTATTTATAGGAAATTTTTCAAAAATTAACTATTTATAGGAAATTTTTCAAAAATTTACTATTTGTAGGAAATTTAAAAATTGTATATTTAAAGGAAATTTTTAATAAATTTAAAAATTTATAGGAAATTCTCCAAAAATTGTCTATTTATAGGAAATTTTTCAAAAATTTACTATTTAGAGAAAATTTTTCAAAAATTTACTATTAATAGGAAATTTTTCGAAAATTGACTATAGGAAATTTTTCAAAAATTTACTTTTTATAGAAAATTTTTCAAAAATTTACTATTTATAGGAGAATTTTCAAAAACTTACTATTTATTGGAAATTTTTAAAAAATTTACTATTTATACAAAATTTTTCCAAAATTTACTACTTATAGGATATTTTTCAAAAATTGACTATTTATAGGAAATTTTTCAAAAATTTACTATTTATAGGAAATTTTTCAAAAATTTACTATTTATAGGAAATTTTTCAAAAATTTACTATTTATAGGAAATTTTTCAAAAATTTACTATTTATAGGAAATTTTTCAAAAATTTACTATTTATAGGAAATTTTTCAAAAATTTACTATTTATAGGAAATTTTTCAAAAATTTACTATTTATAGGAAATTTTTCAAAAATTTACTATTTATAGGAAATTTTTCAAAAATTTACTATTTATAGGAAATTTTTCAAAAATTTACTATTTATAGGAAATTTTTCAAAAATTTACTATTTATAGGAAATTTTTCAAAAATTTACTATTTATAGGAAATTTTTCAAAAATTTACTATTTATAGGAAATTTTTCAAAAATTTACTATTTATAGGAAATTTTTCAAAAATTTACTATTTATAGGAAATTTTTCAAAAATTTACTATTTATAGGAAATTTTTCAAAAATTTACTATTTATAGGAAATTTTTCAAAAATTTACTATTTATAGGAAATTTTTCAAAAATTTACTATTTATAGGAAATTTTTCAAAAATTTACTATTTATAGGAAATTTTTCAAAAATTTACTATTTATAGGAAATTTTTCAAAAATTTACTATTTGTAGGAAAATTTTCAAAAATTTACTATTTATAGGAAATTTTTCAAAAATTTACTATTTATAGGAAATTTTTTAAAAATTTACTATTTATAGGAAATTTTTCAAAAATTTACTATTTATTGGAAATTTTTCAAAAATTTACTATTTATAGGAAATTTTTAAAAAATTTACTATTTATAGGAAATTTTTCAAAAATTTACTATTGATAGGAAATTTTTCAAAAATTTACTATTTATAGGAAATTTTTCAAAAATTTACTATTTATAGGAAATTTTTCAAAAATTTACTATTTATAGGAAATTTTTCAAAAATTTACTATTTATTGCAAATTTTTCAAAAACTTACTATTTATAGGAAATTTTTCAAAAATTTACTATTTATACGAAATTTTTCCAAAATTTACTACTTATAGGAAATTTTGCACAAATTGACTATTTATAGGATAGTTTTCTAAAAATTGACTATTTATAGGAAATTTTTCAAAAATTTACTATTTATAGGAAATTTTTCAAAAATTTACTATTTATGGGAAATTTTTCAAAAATTTACTATTTATAGGAAATTTTTCAAAAATTTACTATTTATAGGAAATTTTTCAAAAATTAACTATTTATAGGAAATTTTTCAAAAATTTACTATTTGTAGGAAATTTAAAAATTGTATATTTAAAGGAAATTTTTAATAAATTTAAAAATTGTATATTTAAAGGAAATTTTTAATAAATTTAAAAATTTATAGGAAATTCTCCAAAAATTGTCTATTTATAGGAAATTTTTCAAAAATTTACTATTTAGAGAAAATTTTTCAAAAATTTACTATTAATAGGAAATTTTTCGAAAATTGACTATAGGAAATTTTTCAAAAATTTACTTTTTATAGAAAATTTTTCAAAAATTTACTATTTATAGGAGAATTTTCAAAAACTTACTATTTATTGGAAATTTTTAAAAAATTTACTATTTATACAAAATTTTTCCAAAATTTACTACTTATAGGAAATTTTTCAAAAATTGACTATTTATAGGAAATTTTTGAAAAATTTACTATTTATAGGAAATTTTTCAAAAATTTACTATTTGTAGGAAATTTTTCAAAAATTTACTATTTGTAGGAAATTTTTCAAAAATTTACTATTTATAGGAAATTTTTCAAAAATTTACTATTTATAGGAAATTTTTCAAAAATTTACTATTTATAGGAAATTTTTCAAAAAATTACTATTTATAGGAAATTTTTCAAAAATTTACTATTTATAGGAAATTTTTCAAAAATTTACTATTTATAGGAAATTTTTCAAAAATTTACTATTTATAGGAAATTTTTCAAAAATTTACTATTTATAGGAAATTTTTCAAAAATTTACTATTTATAGGAAATTTTTCAAAAATTTACTATTTATAGGAAATTTTTCAAAAATTTACTATTTATAGGAAATTTTTCAAAAATTTACTATTTATAGGAAATTTTTCAAAAATTTACTATTTATAGGAAATTTTTCAAAAATTTACTATTTATAGGAAATTTTTCAAAAATTTACTATTTATAGGAAATTTTTCAAAAATTTACTATTTATAGGAAATTTTTCAAAAATTTACTATTTATTGCAAATTTTTCAAAAACTTACTATTTATAGGAAATTTTTCAAAAATTTACTATTTATTGAAAATTTTTCAAAAATTCGAAAATTGAATATTTATTGGAAATTTTAAGGAATTGATTATTCATAAGAAATTTGCAAAAATTAACTATTTTTAGGAAATTTTTAAAAAAATGCCTTTTATATAAAATTATCGAAAATTTACTGTTTATAGAAAATTGACGATTTTTAGAAAATTTTTCGAAAAATGTCTTTTTAAAGGGTAAAACAGATCTGTATCAATTATCGCCTAAAAACGGTACTCAATCCATTGTGTGCCTTAGCGTATTAGTAATATTGATTAGATTGAACTATTCCCCATTACTCATCCGTCCATATGACAAAGTTAGAATTTTAAAAGCAAATATGTATATGTATATATCCTAAGCCAAAAGCCTAAACCATAGTATGCTAGAATGAAGAAATACTTACCTAAGTCCTTAATAATTACATTTTAATTTATGTATAAGAAAAAATTTCTCATCACTCTCTAGAAAATACAATTTCATTATTTATTTCTAAGAATATATGACCAATACATAAATAGAAGCGACAGTTCATCTTTATATCTTTATTATTTTCCTATAATTCACCTTGATGCTCTATATCCATCTTTTGAGTTTTGCTTAAAACAAATTTAATGTGAAAATAAAACAAAAACTTGAAAAAATATATAATAATAATATGAAAAGAAAGAACAAGACTGGACTTGGCACAGAAAATATCAAAAAATCAGCAGGAGTTCTTTACTTAACTCGTATGTAGTGAAATAAAGCTCATGAATTATTTAATGGCCGCAATACAACACTTATTGGTTGGCAGTAAAAGCAAGCAACAGGAAAAAGAAATGAAAACAGACGTTCACATACATATACTCATACATTTATAAGCATGAATTGTTTTATTATCAAAGTAATATAATGAAAAGAAAATAGTGTGTACAAATGTAAGTACATGTGGGTACAGAGCGAGTTCAATGTAATCAACACCATAGAAAAATGATGCACATGTGTATGTGTAAAAGTGTATAAGTTTATACAAATAAATAAATTTATTCGTATTTAGAATCCTAGAGTTTAAAACCAAAATTCCAGTATAATAAAAAACAAACACGTTTATGGTTATGTGTTTGCTTAAGTGTGTAACTTGTGTACAAATAAATATATATATGTATACATTTAATTGTCTTACATGTGTATAAGTATATATAAGACTCAGTATACTTAACCACTTTTACATATCCCAGCAGTTCCAAATTAAAGGAAAATCATTGAAGTTAGTAAAATAGAGCCCTTTATAACATGGAGTTACCTTCAATAAACAGTACTTTCAATGGTTTTGGATGCCATTTCTTATATCGGAACTGTCGGAATTCCCCACATTTCGAGAATTTAAAAAATTGTTATATTAAAGTTGTTTTGTAGAGACTGTGCTTGATGTGTTTTTTGAAATGGCGCTAAATATAAAAAAAGAACTGTTCCTAATATATTTCCTTTTTTTTGTTGCCTCTTGTTGCCTTTATCTTTTCTCATCTTCATTTACTTCTTTTGTATGCTTTTGATACTTGTTGTTATTGTATGAGTCCCAGCTTAAAAGTCTGTCTGACTGTGAGCATTTCCCACCCTCTGCACGTTTTTTTTTTGTATGTAAACATCCTTATCTTGGTATTTTTCTTTCGCTTGTTTCTGCTGGGCTCAATGCAAAAACAATGTTGATTGTTAGTTGTTTTGTTGTTGACTCTGTTTCCATTTTGTGTTCTTTTGTTATCTCGCTTTAGGCGGATTTAGCTGTTCTGCTGTTGTTGTTGCTATTAGCTTTTGTTTTTTAAGAATACCCTACACCATGGTGACAATGCACAGTGGTATGCTGATGGAATAAAGCATAGACTAAGGTATATACTAAGACAAAGGCTTACCATAGACTAAGACATAGACTTAGACATAGACTAAGACATAGACTAAGACATAGGCTAAGACAAAGACTAAGACATAGACTAAGACATAGACTAAGACATAGACTAAAACATAGACTTAGACATAGACTAAGACATAGACTAAGACATAGACTAAGACATAGACTAAGACATAGACTAAGACATAGACTAAGACAAAGACTAAGACATAGACTAAGATATAGACTAAGACATAGACTAAGACATAGACTAAGATATAGACTAAGACATAGACTAAGACATAGACTAAGACATAGACTATGACATAGACTAATACATAGCCTAAGACATAGACTTAGACACTAAGACATTTCAAACATTTTCTATTTATAGGAATTTTTTTAAAAAGTGACTTTATAGGAAATTTTTAAAAAAATTACTATTTATAGGAAATTTTTAAAAAATTGGCTGTTTATAGTAAATTTTTCAAAAAAACTATAAATAGGAAATTTTTTAAAATTGATTATTTATAGAAAATTTTTCAAAAATTGACTATTTATAGGAAATATTTTCAAAAACTGACTATTTATAGGAAATTTTTCAAAAATTTACTATTTATAGGAAATTTTTTGAAAATTTACTATTTATAGGAAATTTTTCAAAAATTTTCTATTTATAGGAAATTTATAAAAATTTTACTATTTATAAGAAATTTTTAAAAAATTTACTATTTATAGGAAATTTTTCGAAAATTTACTATTTATAAGAAATTTAAAAAAAATTTACTATTTATAGAAAATTTTTCAAAAATTGACTATTTATAGGAAATTTTTCAAAAATTGACTATTTATAGGAAATTTTTCAAAAATTTACTATTTATAGGAAATTTTTCAAAAATTTACTGTTTATAGGAAATTTTACAAAAATTTACTATTTATAGGAAATTTTTCAATAATTTACTATTTATAGGAAATTTTTAAAAAATTTACTCTTTATAGGAAATTTTTCGAAAATTTACTATTTATAAGAAATTTTAAAAAAATTTACTATTTATAGGAAATTTTTCAAAAATTTACTATTTATAGGTAATTTTTCAAAAATTTACTGTTTATAGGAAATTTTACAAAAATTTACTATTTATAGGAAATTTTTCAATAATTTACTATTTATAGGAAATTTTTCGAAAATTTACTATTTATAAGAAATTTTAAAAAAATTTACTATTTATAGGAAATTTTTCAAAAATTGACTATTTATAGGAAATTTTTCAAAAATTGACTATAGGAAATTTTTCAAAAATTGACTATTTATAGGAAATTTTTCAAAAATTGACTATTTATAGGAAATTTTTCAAAAATTGACTATTTATAGGAAATTTTTCAAAAATTGACTATTTATAGGAAATTTTTCAAAAATTGACTATTTATAGGAAATTTTTCAAAAATTGACTATTTATAGGAAATTTTTCAAAAATTTACTATTTATAGGAAATTTTTCAAAAATTTACTATTTATAGGAAATTTTTCAAAAATTTACTATTTATAGGAAATTTTTCAAAAATTTACTATTTATATGAAATTTTTCAAAAATTTACTATTTATAGGAAAATTTTCAAAAATTTTTTATGTAAAGGAAATTTTTCAAAATTTTGCTATTTATAGGAAATTTTTCAAAAATTTACTATTTTAGGAAATTTTTCAAAAATTGGTTATTTATAGGAAATTTTACAAAAATTTACTATTAATAAGAAATTTTTAAAAATTTACTTTTTATAGGAAATTTTTTAAAAATTTACTAATTATAGGAAATTTTTCAAAAATTGATTATTTATAGAAAATTTTTCAAAAATTTACTATTTTTAGGAAATTTTTCAAAAATTTACTATTTATAGGAAATTTTTTAAAAATTGACTATTTATAGGAAATTTTTCAAAAATTGACTATTTATAGGAAATTTTTCAAAAATTGACTATTTATAGGAAATTTTCCAAAAATTGTCTATTTATAGGAAATTTTTCAAAAATTGACAATTTATTGGAAATTTTTCAAAAATTTACTGTTTATAGGAAATTTTTATTTTATTTTTTGACATAGACAATGAAATATTTTCAGTATTTACAATTTCTTCTGTGAGTCACTGGCATTCGGTGCAAAAGGTGAATAGTCTACTGCAACATCGACTCTGAATTCTTTATATATAAACTTTGTTTAAATGAACTTTATTCATAATAAATATTTCTTTCCATCTACTCCCCCAAATCCATTATAATTTTTTTTGTTAATATTCTGGGCACACAATATGTGAGCGACTGAATGTTAAAGTCCTTTTCCTAAACTTGTTTTATTTCCGTTTAATTTTGCATAACCCTTTTCAAAAGTTTTGTTAATTTTAACCTTCCATCTCACGTTTGAGATTTTGGTAAAAATCTCCCCAAGGATTTTAGGCATCTAATACATAGAAACATGCTTGTATGTGTGCTCAAGTATGATTGAATTGGCAAGCATTTGTGGAAGTCTCTAAATGGTTAGACCCGGTGTCGTCTGCAAGAAAAAAAAAACACAAGAAAATTGTTACGCTTTAATTTTACTTTATGATTAAATTGTTACACACATACATTTTCTTGCCTCTCAATTGAGAGTAAGAGAACTAAATAAGAGTTGCAAATACTGCTAACATAACTGTTGCTTGTATTCTAAGTGTGTGTGTGTGTGTGTAGACAAATACATACATTTTTGTACATAGGCAAATATACAGATACATTTGCTAACAAAATAATAACAATATATTTTTCGACTTTTGTAAAAATTTTCTCCGAAATGAATTTTTTTTTTGACTAATAAGATTAAGAAAAAATCAAGTTGAGTAAGTGAAGCAAAACAAAACAAATCAATTTGTTAACACAGACAGAAGAAATAAATCTATCAACGTGTGACAAATGGAAACTAATCAAAGACAAGGATAAAACATTTTTCTATTTTCAACAACACTAAATTGTCAACTGTCTTTCCAATTATGTTAATGACCGTTTTTGGGCATCTAATAAAAATTTCGCATCACTTAAAGTAAATTTATATCTTAATACTAGAGAAGAAAATAAATTTTGATATAAATCTTCAAGATATATATTAAGTTATGAGATCTATTAGCAAAAGACCATACATATACTAAGACATAGACTAAGACATAGACTAAGACATAGACTAAGACATAGACTAAGACATAGACTAAGACATAGACTAAGACATAGACTAAGACATAGACTATGGCATAGACTAAGACATAGACTAAGACATAGACTAAGACATAGACTAAGATATAGACTAAGACATAGACTAAGACATAGACTAAGATATAGACTAAGACATAGACTAAGACATAGACTAAGACATAGACTAAGACATAGACTAAGACATAGACTAAGACATAGACTAAGACATAGACTAAGACATAGACTAAGACATAGACTAAGACATAGACTAAGACATAGACTAAGACATAGACTAAGACATAGACTAAGACATAGACTAAGACATAGACTAAGACATAGACTAAGACATAGACTAAGACATAGACTAAGACATAGACTAAGACATAGACTAAGACATAGACTAAGACATAGACTAAGACATAGACTAAGACATAGACTAAGACATAGACTAAGACATAGACTAAGACATAGACTAAGACATAAACTAAGACATAGACTAAGACATAGACTAAGACATAGACTAAGACATAGACTAAGACATAGACTAAGACATAGACTAAGACATAGACTAAGACATAGACTAAGACATAGACTAAGACATAGACTAAGACATAGACTAAGACAAAGACTAAGACATAGACTAAGACATAGACTAAGACATAGACTAAGACATAGACTAACACTTTAATTGTTTACTATTTTAATAGGAAATTTTTCAAAAATATACTTTTTTTATAGGAAATTTTTCAAAAATTTACTATTTTTATAGGAAATTTTTTAAAAAATTCACTATTTTTATAGGAAATTTTTTAAAAATTTACTATTTTTATAGGAAATTTTTCAAAAATTTACTATTTTTATTGGAAATTTAAAAAAAAAAATTCACTATTTTTATAGGAAATTTTTCAAAAATATACTTTTAGGAAATTTAAAAAAAAAATTCACTATTTTTATAGGAAATTTTTTAAAAATTTACTATTTTTATAGGAAATTTTTAAAAAAATTTTCTATTTTTATAGGAAATTTTTTAAAAATTTAATATTTTTATAGGAAATTTTTTTAAAAATTTACTATTTTTATGGGATATTTTTTAAAAATTTTAAAAAATGTACTATTTTTATAGGAAATTTTTCAAAAATTTACTTTTTTTATAGGAAATTTTTCAAAAATTTCCTATTTTTATGGGAAATTTTTCAAAAATTTCCTATTTTTATAGGAAATTTTTCAAAAATTTCCTATTTTTATAGGAAATTTTTCAAAAATTTTCTATTTTATAGGAAATTTTTCAAAAATTTCCTATTTTATAGGAAATTTTTCAAAAATTTCCTATTTTTATAGGAAATTTTTCAAAAATTTCCTATTTTTATAGGAAATTTTTCAAAAATTTCCTATTTTTATAGGAAATTTTTCAAAAATTTCCTATTTTTATAGGAAATTTTTCAAAAATTTCCTATTTTTATAGGAGATTTTTCAAAAATTTCCTATTTTTATAGGAAATTTTTCAAAAATTTTATAGGAAATTTTTAAAAAATTTGCTATTTTTATAGGAAATTTTTAAAAAATTTCCTAAATTTACTGTTTTTATAGGAAATTAAAAAAAAAATTACTATTTTTATAGGAAATTTTTTAAAAAATTGACTATTTTTATAGGAAATTTTTAAAAAAATTTACTATTTTTATAGGAATTTTTTTTTTTAAATTTACTATTTTTATAGGAAATTTTTTAAAAATTTACTATTTTGATAGGAATTTTTTTAAAAATTTACTATTTTTATAGGAAATTTTTTTTAAAAATTTACTATTTTTATAGGAAATTTTTTAAAAATTTACTTGTTGTATAGGAAATTTTTCAAAAATTTACTTGTTTTATGGGAAATTTTTCAAAAATTTACTTGTTTTATAGGAAATTTTTAAAAAATTTACTTGTTTTATAGGAAATTTTTCAAAAATTTACTTGTTTTATGGGAATTTTTTCAAAAATTTACTTGTTTTATAGGAAATTTTTCAAAAATTTACTGGTTTTATAGGAAATTTTTCAAAAATTTACTTTTTTTATAGGAAATTTTTCAAAAATTTACTTGTTTTATATGAAAAATTTCAAAGTAATAGACTAACGCGTAAAAAGAAAGTCTGGTACTGAGGCGATTTTTTAAAAATTTCTTAATAATTCAGTTTGATTTATAAACTTCTGATTTTTAAAGTATTTTTTTTTTATACCTGTGTTGTAGTTAATTTTTTTATCGTTTTATTTTTCTGTTGTAAAAATAAATTTTTACATTTTCTTATCGCTTCCGTGTTTATTGACATTAAGAATCTAAAAATCTTAGATCATAAATTTAAATGTCAGTTTATTTAGTTGTTTTTTAATTAAAAATCTAGAAGGAAAACAGAACACTTTATCAAAAATGACCACAATATATTAGAGAAATGTTAATAAATCATAAATCAAAAACAGTTATTAAAACTTAATATCGATTTGACAACACTTATTGATTTATTATCATCTGCTGGTATTCCTGACCTAATTTATCATATTCCTGGCTTTGCTTCTTTTATCATTTCTACAATATTTTTGTATTTTAGTGCTTTTATTTAGATTCTCTCTCTCTCTCCTCTCTCTCTCTCTCTGGCTCTCAGAAATCCTTGGCAACCTGTTAACGCCATAGCTTACAATTTTATTTGTTTTTGTTTAAGACTTTGTTTAAGCAACAAGGGACATATTTAACATATAGTGGTCCTTTTTGGAATTTAAAAGATATGTGAAGAGAGAGAGAGAGAATAACTGTCTATAGAGAGAGAATAACATTTTAATAAAATATTATGTGCTTTTGTTCTCTGCTGTTAACATTTGGGAGAGTGATTTTGGGAATATTTTTAATAAAGAAATAAAGTAACGTATAAGAAATTCATATAAATTTACTTGCTAGTGAAAAGATAGTAGTTTTTTCAGGGCAGCATTTGTTGCATTCTTATTAGGATGTCCCCGAAAAAGAGTGCTTTGTAAAAAAAAAAAATTCACACTATCTTCTGCAAGAAAATACAAAATCTTGTTACGATGGGAAAAAAATAACCCGTTGCTTTAAATGGGCTTGGAATTTGGGCTTGTTTATTCTTTTTTTAGTTTTGGATACAATAAATTTAGATACTTAAATAGCTGACCATAAATAACAAATTTCGCGAGTTCAGCCTGCCTTAACTATTCTCTTTAGGGGTGACTGGTTTATTTGACTTAGTCTTTCTTACGCAGATAAGGACGATCTTTACACCAAGGACTGCATTATACACTCGATTCTTACTAAATGGCCTTGCCAACATCTTTAAAATCTCGCATATGAATTGTTTGAATGTGGATTATATTACAAATACATTTAGAACTTCTTCATACATACACAATTCCCACGAGATTCCAATTGGAACAAGGGGTACTTCTCTCAGATAATGAGCTGCATCCGATTCTACTTTTAGACACATTTAATTATATTTTTATACGTTTTAACTCCTGCTCCGAACGGCCAATGCATTAGTTAGAGAAGTTTTACATAGCCTAATGCTCAATAATTAGTGGTTAGATAAGTTATGAGGTGAAATGCTTTTTTTTGAAATTTTATTTTTATCAAGTGGGTCTGTCCATGGATCGAACTTGGGACCTCTGGTATGCTAGGCGGATGACTAACCTGCTATACGACTACGGCTCACAAAAGATATATATAATATAATTCCCCGATAACATTCCAATTGGAACAATTGGTACTTCTCCCAGACAATGAGCTGCATCCGGTTCAATTTTTAGACTCATTGAAAGGGACCTACGTTTTAACGCCGGCTCCGAACGGCAAATGCATTAATTAGAGAAGTTTTTACATAGCCTAATACTCAATAACCAGTGGCTAGCTGAGTTATGAGGTGAACCGCCGCTTTTTGGAAAATTTATTTTTTCAAGTGAATCTGGCCAGGGGTCGAACTTGGGCCTCTGGTATGCTAGGCGGATGACTAACCTGCTATACCACGGATGATGTCCTGCATAGTTTTCTTCTCCTTCGTAGATTCATTATTTCATTATTAAAAATGTAATAAAAATCAGAATCGTATGTGATGCACAGAATATCTGGTTACAAATTATGAAAAAAATGTCTGTGAATCATATATGATTCACAATTGTTTTTTTTTTAATTTCAGTTTCACATTACCTTAATTACATATTATATATCGTTTTAAATAAAAAGACATTTTTTTACTTACGAAATACAATTTTATTGTATGGGGACTTAGAAAGGGTAAAAGCATTTGCATACATGAAAACATACATGAAAACATACATGAAAACAAACAAAACCAAAACTGTCTTTGCAGTGAACAAAATAGAAACAGAAACAAAATACAAATAATAATAAATTTGCCAAAGTGATTTATTTTTTATTTGTACTCGAACGAAATACGAACGTTATTTAAACTTACTCAGTTAGAAAGCAAAGCCAAAAAACTCAGAACAAAAACGTTTGCTGAGTGATTTGATCTTAATTAATTAACAGCGTCCAGTGATTTTAATACTCATTTTCACGAGTTTCTTTAACAATAGTAATATATAAAAAATTACAAAAAGTCTTCGGCTCTTGGCAGTATGGACTGCCTTTCATAGCTTAAGCCAGAACAAACTATTCGCAAACGTTTCTGAGGCTGTTTTGTACGATTGGTAAACTGAAGTAAGGAAGATGAGCGAAAAGAATATTGTTTGTTTTTTCTCTTTGACTTTTCAAATGAATTTGTTTTGATTAGTTCATGGAACAAAACGATTGAAGATTACTTTCTACAAACGTTTGCTAAAGGTTTCGTTTCTTTTCACACTCTGTTTGTATAACACCTTAATTTAAGTAAATCGTTATGTAGAACAGTTTAATTTAAATAACACATTGAATAGAACAGATAATTTTTTTTTATAAAAAAACTGTATAACAGTTTATTTTCTTGAAAATATTTTGTATAACACTGGAAAATGTTTAAAAACTTGACTTTCTTTAGTAATTTTTGCCGGTTTTTTTTTCTTAATACCCAGTTTGCTATCACTGTGGCAACCCTGTTAGTTAACATTTCTATGTTTAAATGTTAAACAAACATTTATATAAATGCTGTTATTATGTATGAGAGTGTTAGTTTCAACATAATATTTCTTGTTCTTGTGTTTTCAAATCTCCCTTGACACATTGAGCCAATAAACTTGAATATTATAGAATGAGTAAAAAAGTAACATTGAATAACAGGGAAAAGGACCAAAACCAAAAACAAGAACAACCATAACTAGAACAATAGAAATAGCAAAAGCAGCAACAGAACAAAAATGAGCAACAGTTGCTTTAATAAAACCAAACACTAGCAACATGTTTCGCATAAACGTTTTATCCTTTGGCCAAAGCAGCCACGCAGAAGTTGTTCTAAAACAAGTTGCGCGCTTACGTTTATAAAATAAAAAAGAGTTTGAAATCAAAAATGTAATAATAGTAAAATAATTTAAAAAAATTTTAAATTTATTTAACAAAAATTTAAGCAAAAAAGTTATTACTTAACATTTGAAAAAATTGTCTCCTGAATTTGTGGCTATTAAAAACTTAATTGAATTTTTTTTTTGTTGAACTTTAAAATATCTGGTGTTAAACAAATTAAACCATAAAACTAGTGTTTACAAGAATCTCAAATAGCCATAAACATCGTGATTGTGTCTGTTTAACAATTACGAGTCCTTATCACGTTCTTGGGCAAAATAAAGAAGTTAAAACAAAAGAAAAACCTTACAGGAAAACATTGCATTATTATATATGTATATGTGTATAAAAAAAATATTATCTTGTTGTACATTTCCTTTAGTTTCCCAGGAACAATTTTTTTCCAAAACAACTGTTTTGTGTGTGTGAAATTATGTGTAATCACTTCTCTCCCTTCCTTCTGCGGGTTTCGTTTGTAGTAACAGAAAAAAACTTCAACTGCAGCTGGTGTTTGTTTTAAAAATGTTCACATAAAATAAAAGAAAAAAAAAAAAAAAAATGAAAAAAAGTTAAATGAAAATTAAATAGAAAACAAACAAAAGCAGGAAAAAATTTAACTGCAAACAAAACAATTTTTTAAACCGCCATTAATTATTAGAATTATCTACTTGTGCAAATGTAATAAACCGAACAAAGACAAAAGGATATACAGACTAACTAATTTATGGCCAAGGACCTTGTGCTAACAGAAAAAATTAAAAAAGTCAAAGAAAATGTAAGTTTTTAAGAAGCAAAGTTTTTTATTTAAAAAATATTTTAATAAATCACTGCTCAGTTTTAAATAATTCCTTGAATCCTAAAATCAGTTGGTTATATTGAATTCCAATAGGAATTGTTAACTTTAAAATTATTTCTCTAGAAACAGTTCAGTTTTCGAAAATATAAAATCAGAAATTTTCCAATTTCATAGGAATTTTTTTAAATATTCACTATAAAAATTGGAAATTTATTGAAACTTTTCTAAAACATGTAATAGTTGTTCCTCATAAATCTGATAAGTCCACAATCAAATTGTTTTAAATTTATTAATATTTTTAATAGGACAATTTTGCTCCATATACATTAGAGCGGTTCGCCTTCCATACAAAAAAAAAAAGTTATGTCAGTCACCCCCTAGGATTAAAGATAATGTTAAAACAATTCCAAAAAATATTTTTTTATTTTTTTACCACGCCTACAAATACCGCCCTTTTACTATTTTGTTCACTGTGTCGTCATTTTAAGTCCGATCATAACATTTTATATATCGCTGTTCGCAGCTCTGCAAGGGCTACATTTCTCTCTTTGATAGTTTTTTACTATCACGTCAATTTATATTCATAACTTTTAAAAACTAGATTTTTACTTGATTTGATTAGGGTGGGTACGACTCGAATTTTAAAAAGTTATGACTATAAATTGACGAGGTTGTAAAAAACTATCAAAGAGAGAAATGTAGCCTTGACAGAGCTCTGAAAATCGATGTATAATATGTTATGATTGGACTAAAGATGGCGACACAGTTAACAAAATACAAAAAGGGCGGTATTTGTAGGCGTGGTAAAAAAATAAAATAAATTTTTTTGGAATTATTTTTACATTATCTTTAATCCTAGGGGGTGACTGACTCAACTTTTTTTTTCGAACCACTCTAATATACATTCGGCGAAGAATTAAATAAGATAACATTTGAAACACATACTAAGTAACTTCTTTGTACAAAATTTGGCTTCCTTAAGTATTTAAAAGTTTTTTTGGTTGAGAAAATTTTATATAGAATGTGGTCCGGTTGCCACCAAATATTTACCTTTTCTATAGGAAAGAAGTAAAATGTGACAAAAATTCTGCTTTATATTGAAAAGTTACGCCTAAACGACTGCAACACTTTTTGCTTAAATTATACATAACAATTTACATGACTTTTTTCAGAAAATTTTAAACTTTGTTCTACGATCTTTAAATTTTGGCGAATTTTGTTCGCTTAATCTAAAGAAAAGACTTTCGCCTTTCACGTGATTATGTGGGAGCACTGGGCAAAACCGAGCCAACTTAGCTTTTGTCCAAAGAAAAACGAAAACACTGAATTTTGTAGAGCTTTTTTGATTTCCCGATATCTTCTGAACTATATACGAGATTAAGTTATTTTCTTTTGCAAACTAGAACCAAGGTTCTGTATCTTAATTAAATCGATATTAAAATTAAAGCTGTGAAACTATATTCGATGCATGAGCTACTGAGTTTGATGAAAAATTTCATCATTTTTCGTCTTAGAACATAAATACCTTTTGGATAACACATAATAAAGCTTTTTCTTAAAAACTATTATTGATCCTTAATATCTAGACTCTTTTCTATAGAAATGCATCATTAGATTTTTTAAAAGCGGTGGTCAAAAAAATGAATTTTTTGCCGAAATTTTTTTTTTTTATTTGGACAAATGCTTGAAAAATTGTATTTGTTTTGAATTTTAAACATGAATATTTTTGCTCAGTATATACTTAGTTGTTTTTTTTTTAACATTGGATAATTTTAACCCTTTCTTCCCGGGTAAAATGTCAACATTTTTATTTTTAATTTTCCATTCTAAAATCATGGTATTAAAAACAAGTAAGAGTGCTATGTTCAGCTATGCCGAACCTTAAATACCCTTTTTCTTATTTTCTATAAACACCAGGAATATCGCCAAAATTCAAAATTCGATGAGAATTAAAAATTTTTTTAATAACTGTTTTTTTCAAAATAACTATGTTTTTTCAAAAAAACTATGTTTAAAAAAAAAATTTTTTTTGAACTGTATATCAAATTTTAAGAAATCATTCAATGCAACACACTATTGAATTCCATCAAAATCGGTAGATTAGTAACTGAGATATCGCCAAAGCAAAATATGTCAATGTACACAAATTTGGCATATTTTAGAAAAAAAAAATTTAAAAAAACAAAATTTAAAAAAAAAATCGACTTAGATATCAGATCTTAGGAACTACTCAATTGCAGCATGCTATAAAATTTCATCAAAATCGGTCTATAAACACCGGAATTCAAAACTCGATGAGAATTTGAAAAAATTTTGTTTAAAAAACTTTATTTTTCATAAAAAAAAAATTAATTTTGTCAAAAAAATTGTGTTTTTTTTTAATTGAATTGTATATCAAATTTTAGGAAATCATTCAACACTATTAAATTTCATCAAAATCGGTGGATCAGTAAGCGAGATATCGCCAAAGCAAAAGATATCGATGTACGCAAATTGACATATTTTACATTTTTTTTAAACAGTATTAAAAGAAAAAAATTTGAAATACATATCAGATTTTAGAAAATACTCCAAAGCAACATATTATTAAATTTTATCAAAATCGGTCTATAAGCACCAGAGATATCGTCAAAATTCAAAATTCGATGAGAATTTAAATTTTGTTTTTAACTGTATTTTTCAAAAATAAAATTTAATTTCGTCAAAAAATTGTGTTTTTTTAAAAAAGATTTTTGAACTGTATATCAAATTTTGAATTTCTATTGAATTTCATCAAAATCGCTAGATTAATAACTGAGATATCGCCAAAGCAAAAGTTCTCGATGTACGCAAATTGACAAATTTTAAACATTGTTTTAAAAAAACAGTATTAAAAAAAATTGAATTAGATATAAGATTTTAGAAAATACTCCAACGCAACATGCTATTCAATTTTATCAAAATCTGTCTATAAACATCAGAGATATCGCCAAAATTCAAAATTCGATGAGAACTTAAACAATTTTTTTTAAAACCTGTGTTTTTAAAAAAAAAGTTTTGAATTTCGTCAAAAAACTGTGTTTTTTAAAAAAAGTTTTTTTTGAACTATATATCAAATTTTAGGAAATCATTCTACGCAGCACACTATTGAATTTCATCAAAATCGGTAGATCAATAACCGAGATATCGCCAAAGCAAAAGTTATCAATGTACGCAAATTGACAAATTTATTTTTTTTTTTTAAAACAGTATTTTAAAATGAATTATATATCAGATTTTAGAAAATACTCCAGTGCAACATGCTATTAAATTTTATCAAAATCGGTCCATAAACACCAGAGATATCTCCAAAATTCAAAATTTGATGAGAATTAAACAAAATTTTTTTTTAACAATTTTTTAAAATTCGTCATCAAAGTTTAGTATTTTAGCGATATCTCGGGTATTTATGGACCGATTTTAATGAAATTAAATAGCGTGCTGCGTAGGGAAATTTCCTAAAATCTGGTGTATAACTCGTCTGGGTACACCCAGACAATTATCAAACAATCATTAAAAATCTTCAAACAGTCATCAGTCAATCAATCATCAAACAACTGTCAAACAATCGTCAAACAACCATCAAATAATCATGTCATTTTTAATATATGAGTTATATGGGAGTGGTCACGCCCACTTGATATTTCAAAAAAAAACTTAGCCTATCTTAACCACCGGTCACACCATACCACACTGTCAAAATTTCAGATTTTATCCATAGATTGGGCAATAATATGTGGACAGTTTTCTTCAATTTATAACCAAATAATAACATTAGATTTCAATTTAAACGCATAATAACAAAGTTACAGGCGTTTAAAGTTTTTTTTTTTTGCAAAAAGTTCAATTTTATATGAAAAATTTTGCAATCCCAAAATTTTGTTAGATTTCCATTTAAACGCACAATAACAATTTTAAATGAAAAATGTTGGTTTTATATCAACAATTTTAGTGGTCACAAAATTTCGTCCGTTCTTCATAACAAAGTTACATCCGTTTAAAGTTTTTTTTTTGTGAAAAAATTAAATCTTATATGAAAAATTTTAGTAATCTCGAAATTTTGTAGATTTTCATTTAAACACACAAAAACAAAGTTAAGGTACGGTCAGACTCATTAAACATTTAAATCAAATATTTTGAGTAAAGTATTGTCAAAGCAATATAATAAAAAATTTGTGGTCACACTTGCACATTTATTTGATAAAATATAGAAAAAATACGTCCAAAGTATAAATAAAAAACAAGTAAGAAAGCGCTATAGTCGGTCAAGCCGACCATACGATACCCTTCACCACTAAGGTCAAAGGTGTTATTTTTCCTGTGTAAAGACAAATATTTGCTAAATTTTGCCATCATACAAACAATTTCTCAAAACTTATATATTCAACCTGTTTCCGTCATTTGGACTTATATGAGAGCTAGGGTCAAATGTGGACCGATTATCTCGAAATTTGGCAGATTGATTACAGTTGTTACAAAAATTATGCATGCAAAAAATAGACTCAAAATTTCCATTATCTTTAGATTTACGAGCGTTTTAGTGATTTTTTGTCTCATTTAGTGCGTTTTTAAAGAAGAATTTGTATGGGAGCTATGGTCAAATGTGGACCGATTTCAACGAAATTTGGTACAGTGATTTTAGTTGACATAAGCAGTATTTGTTTTAAATTTCATGAAAAAATATTGATATTTGTGGCCAATATAGCAATTCCGGGAAGTGGGACCTATGGGAGGTACCATAAATAATGGACCGATTTTGACCAATTTCAATAGCCATGGTCCCATTATCAAAAAAATGATCTGTGCCAAATTTCATCAAAATATATTTAGAATTGCGACCTGTAGTTTGATTACAAGGTTTACATGGGGGTCCAGCCAGCCAGCCAGCCGTCCAGCCAGGACGGACGGACATCGCTAAATCGACTCAGAAAGTGATTCTAAGCCTATTGGTATACTAAAAGGTGGGTCTAAGACAAATATTTCTATGCGTTACAAACATCAGCACAAACTTATAATACCCTTTCCACCTATGGTGGTGAAGGGTATAACAAGTTTTATTAATGGTCACACTGACGATTAAATATTTTCCCAAAAAATATTTGATCTAATTTTTTCAAAACAAAATTGAGTATCTAGCAATTTGTTTCTCATATTTGATGTTGTTGTTTCTCAAATTTGATGTTGTTGTTTCTCAAATTTGATGTTGTTGTTTCTCATATTTGATGTTGTTCTTTCTGTTTGAATAGTAAACAATACACATGCTCCGCTGTTATTTGCCCTTGTTTGATGTTACAAAAATTTTGTAAGATTAAATAACACAGCACAACAAAATAAAAAAAATTTCATGTGCTCTTAAAACCACTATACAATTTTGATGTATCATGACTACCTTTGTACAAAAATGGTAATTCTATGGCAAGATTTAAAAATTTTTTTTTTTTTTAAATTGCAATTTTTTTAGACCTTTCTTCAAATAATTAATGATAACTCTAAAACTACTAGTCCGATATTATTAAAATAAAATCAGAAAAATTAAGATTTACATAGCCTTTAATTCGTCTATATATCGCGTTTCAATCGGATCAATAGTATCGGAGTTATAATAAAAAACTTAAGAAAAAAATATATTTTTTACGTAAAAATGGCAAAAATTTTCGTTTTAAAAAAATCATGAAAAATCGAAAACGGCAAAAAACTTCCAGATTTATTATTTTATCGCATAGCGACATATAATAGCAACAAAATGAGATATCGACCATAAAAATCGATTGATTTTTTCGAATTTATTCACAATTTAGTAAATTCGCTCATTTTCACAAAATTTTAGTTTTTTGCTTGATATACGCATTATAGCGGGTTTTAAAATGTATGAAAAAAATAAATTTTCCAATTTCAAGGGGTGCATGTCGTATTATTGTGAGATTTGGTGAGAAACTTCCACCCACACAATTTTTGTCGAATTGGACAACGTTAACACGTAGCGCATAGGCCTCAAATCTGAAAAATAGCGTTTAAATCGAAACAAAAGTGGATCCTGGTCCTTAGGGCAAACACAATGAGATTTCCAATAAGCTACATATCTTTAAAATCGGTTAAACATTTTTCGAGTTACTACAATTTGCACTGGCCATTACATGTCCTTGAGGACTTGCCGAAGGCAATTGACCAAAAAATGTGACTAAGTCTAATCGATGGAATAGATCGAAAATGTATTTCATTGTTTTATTCATGTATTTTATTTTATATTTTATTTTTTTAATTTATTGCAACATATAAAATAAGGAAATAAATAAATAAATATTATTAACTACAAACTTTGGAATTTTCTTTTATGACATTTTCTATTATTGAATAACGAAGTGCTGCTCTGAATACTCTGGCAAAAATCTGCCATCATGTGTGCATCCCAGCGACCCTGGTATTTTTCCCCCATTGTCCTAATATCTTGGTGAAATCGTTCATTAATTATTTGAAGAAACGTCTAAAAAAAATTGCAATATTAAAAAAAATTTTTTTTTTTTAAAATCTTGCCATAGAATTTAAAAATTTTACCATTTTTGTACTAAGGTAGCCATGATACATCAAATGTATTAGTGGTTACTCGAGCACATTTTTGCTGTTGACTTGTGTAATTATTTGATCAAAATTTAAAAAAATATTTGCTTTTGAGTGGTCACATTAGGAAATTTTTATTTGCTGGCAAATGATTTTATTTTCTTCAAATCAACATGTTTCTTGTTTGAACCTCAAAAATATTTTGTGGTCAGGCTACGAGGATCAAATATTTGATAATTTCGATTAAATGTTTAATCAGTGTGACCGTGCCTTTACAGTTGTTTATAGTTTTTATGTGAAAAAATTCAATTTTCTATGAAAAATTTTGATTTTATATGACCAAATTTAATGATCACACAATTTCGTCCGTTTTCCATTTAAACGCTTAATGACGAAGTTACAGCCGTGTAAAGCTTTTTTGGCGGCATGGTCCTAGGTCCATCAATTTCTTTTACAGTAGTTTTGACATCACTTGAAAAAAATAGAGGGTATTCGTTCCACTCAATATATTAGGATAAACGAAATATTAATCTGTTCTTAGATAAAAAGTCTAAAATGGTTTATTAAAATTTTCTTATTTTCTTTCTGTTTATTCTCCTACTCTTTCTTATGATATACTTAAAAAAAATTTTAATTACCTTAATTCCAGGAAAGAAATATTGAAATTTAATTTCTAACTTGTTCAAACGTTTTCTGTTTTTTGAAATCCCTTTTCAAATTGTTCAAATATTTACGTTTTTTTTTTGGGAAAATTCTGTTGTAACTTGTATTTTTTTTTACTTTTTATGATGACCTTGTTAAGTTCTAGAAAACTTTAATGGATTATTTTATGGAAATTAAAATTCCTTTGTAAATTTTATTTGAAATCCTTTTCAAAGAAATCCTTCTATTCAAAATTTTATAATTGTTTCTGTTTTCTTTTTGAAGAGGATGTCCATTTAAGCTTAAAATCGTTCATTTTCTGGAATACCGTTTCTTTTATCTTCAATTCCTTTTAAACAAGAGCCTAAAATATTATTTCAAAGTTCTGGATAGTTGGATGAATTTTCCACACGTGCTGGAAAAATAACATTTGAATACATCTAAAGTTTCTTTTCTTCCTTTCAGGGACATGAAACTAACTCAGGCCAGAAACGATGAAAGTCGTTTCTGAGCCTGAAATAAGAATTGATCATTTTATTCGGAAGACTCCTTATGTAGTTATTCTTAATAATTAATTAAACATTTTTCTTTATATTTTGCCTTGAATGAAAATAAATATCTCAATAAACTCTAGTGCGTGTGATTAATTATTTAATCATTTATTAATCATACGTACTCGTGTTTTTAATTCGCTGTTTACAGGCTCTCATTCAGAGATGGCACAATTGTACTTTTTGGTTCCTTTTTAAACCTGATTGGTACCTAGTACTTGCAAGAATAACAAGAATAAATTAAATTAATAGGAACATACGTATATGGGTAAATCATGCGTGACGGACGATACATTTGTACGGATTTTGTTGTACTTAAATGTATCCCATTGCCGTTCTACACTAGATATCTTTGCACAGATTTAAGAGAATATTAGGCCATAGATTGTGCTATCGAATTCTTCTTCTTCTTCTGTTATCCTTGACTCCCAGTGGAGCATAGCGCCTCAACCATCCTTTTATATCGAACTCTATTGCGAGATATTAGGCATACATCATTCCATGAATAGTTTGCTGCTTGTAACTCCTCATCAATTGACCTTCTCCACGTTCTAGCAGGTGCACCAACACGACGGCCGCTTCCTTGTGAATTCCAACGAAGCGCTTGTCGAGCAATGTTGGTATTTGCCTTCGAAGTGTGTGGCCTATCCATCGCCATTTCCGTTGACATACCTCTATAGAAGAAGGGATTTGGTTTGTAGCGTTTAGTAGATCTTCATTTCTTATTCGATTTGGCCACCATATATTAAGGATTTGCCGCAAGCATTTGTTTGCAAAGGTTTGCAGGCGCTTATCGATGGCATTTGTGCGTTTCCAAGTTTCGCAGCCGTAATACAAGATGGACTTGACATTCGAGTTATATATTCGTAACTTAGTTGTTGTTGATATTTGCCGAGATTTCCATATAGTTCGGAGAATACCGAATGCAGATTTTGCCTTATTAATACGCGATTCAATATCCTCATCGGCGCCACCTTTTGTAGATACCAAACTACCAAGATAATTAAAGGTACCTACACAACCAATACCCTCGTTATCCACATTGATGTGTGGCGACGGGTTTGCGCCATAGCCTCCAGGCATAATCTTTGTCTTGGAGATATTGATTTCCAGCCCAGCTGCCCGAGATTCAACAGTAATAGCGCTAGTGTTTTCTTGAAGGTGAACTGGTCTTTGGCTTAGAAGACATACGTCATCGGCGTATTCCAAGTCCTCGAGTTGCTTAAATGGTGTCCATTGGATACCACGTCTACCATTCAGTGCCGTGCGCATTATATTGTCGATGACAAGGATAAAAAGTATAGGTGATAATATACATCCTTGTCTTACTCCAGTAGTAACTTCGAACGGATTAGACAATTTACCTTTATGTAGAACCCGGCATTTAAAGTCCACGTACATTGCCCGAATTAAGTTCAGAATTTTCGTTGGCATGTTACGGTTTTCTAAAATTCTCCATAGATAGCACCTGTTGACACTGTCGAAGGCCTTCATAAAGTCGATAAACGCTAGATAAATGGGGGTGCGGAATTCATTACATTGCTCCAATACTATTCTTACTGTGTTAATTATATCAACACAAGATCTATTCTCTCGGAACCCAAACTGATTTTCGCGGAGTGTTTCAGAAACTGCGTCAGACATTCTATTCAAAATTACTCGACTTAGTATTTTGCTCGGTATTGGAAGAAGTGTTATTCCCCTGTAGTTATTGCAGTCTTTGGAGTCACCCTTTTTTGGTATTTTGACTAGTATACCTTCATTCCGGGAGGTTGGTAGAGCTTCTTCTTCCATTATTTTACGCACAAATGGGTGCACAGTCTCGCCGATCCTTCAACGTCACATAAAAGCATCTCCGCTGATATATTGTCATTGCCCGGGGCCTTGTTACGCTTAAGGCTTTTAATGGCATTCTTCACTTCTTGTAATGTAGAAATTCCACTGAATAAACAGTCATGGTTGGTTTCATTTTGCACTTCCGTCAGCGGTTCTAATCCAATGGGATTGTTTAATGTTGACTGGAAGTGTTCCATCCATCGTATTAATTGTTCATCCGGGGTTGAGAGAAGTGTACCGCTACTACTCAGAATGGGACTATTGGTGTAGGTAGGTTTGCCACACAACGCCCTTGATATATTGTATAAGGTCCTCATGTCGCCTTTATTTGCAGCTGACTCAGCTTGGCTTGCTTGTTCATCTACCCATATTCTCTTGTCCCTCCTTGCAGACCTTTTTATTCTGCTATCGAATGGCATTTGTTAATTTACATAGTTCTTTTGGAGGAAAAAGATATTCGCTTTTAAAGTGCTGTGACGGACGCTACAAAAAATGGAAGTGACTTTTTTTTCAACACGTGTTTCTGTAATTTTCATAAAATCGGTCATAGTAATAAAAAAATTGTTAATACATTAAAGATAGGGGAAAATCAGAGGATTACAAAACAGCTTTTATAAAATATTTTAAAGTTTCCAGTTTCACCGAAAATCCATAAATGAACTGTTGCGGACGCTACGTGACGGACGATACAGTTTTTACTTGAATGTTTTTTATTAGAAAAAAAAAAATCCGTATTTCATATTTTTTTAAGAATTCGTTAATCAGTGACAATAATGGTTTTATTTGTTCCCGAGTTTCATCTGCTTCCTTTTCATGTTCACGGTAAAAAAGCGATTTTTGGGCACAATTTAATATTTCACAAAACTGCTACTTACATATATTTATTTAAAGTTTTTCACTTTTTACATCTTATTTTTCGTCGAAAGAATGCTGTTATTGCTTTATGAATCAGACAGATATGTAAATATTGTAAATAATAAATATCATTTTGTAACAAATATATACTGTGACGGACGCTACACACTTTCCTATGCATATTATTCTGTAAAATGCTATATTAACATCTATATATTTTTAGTCTTATGTAAAGCATTTTAAAAGTTCTCTTTACGAACTAAGTTCAATTGAAGAAAAAAGAAAAATTCCACTAGTCAAAGTATCAAAATCTTTATTTCTGTGACGGACGCTGCACACTGGGAGCCCTTTTTACTTGACGTTATTTATATCATTCCAATTACTTTTGATGGGTTCTTTTACATCTAATTGTATAAAATTAAGCAGCTCATACTGAAACTTTATACCTAAATGGATGTTTTTGTGATTTTTATGAACTTTTAAAAAACCTATTATTTTAAAAAATGTATAAAAATTCGAGATGGGTGATAAAGACCTGCCATTTACGAAGAGAGCAATCAAAAATTGTATCTATTATATATTCTAAAGGATCAATATATGGTAAATTTCTTCATAAACACAAATACGTTATTTTGACAGTTTTAAAATTTTGTCCTTGTTTTAATGTTTTTCGGATTTGCCCATATATTTAGATTTGTTTATGATAAAATTCTTATGAATATTATCATTTGGACTGTTCTAATGGCTTAAAAGTGTTTAAATTATTGTCCAGATCACTGTCTTTCTTTCCAATAACTCAAAATTAAAAATATATAATTCAAATATCGATTTGACTTATAAAAATTTTGTAGGAAATCTAATTGTATATTTTTAAAAAAACTAAATATGGTACCGTTAACGTTTAAGAAGTACTTTTCTTCTTATCGTTGGTACAAAATTAAGACAGTTATTTTCCATCCCTGCTCACATTTGCTATTAACATACATACATGTATTACAGGAAAAGAGACATAAAAACGACAGAGAGAGAGAGAGAGAAAGTAACATCATCTGGATGAATAGTTGTAATTAATTACACGATAAAAGTAATTATTTCGTTTTTGTGTTCAATTATTATATGAATATTTTAACTAAAAAAACATGCGACTGTTGTGTATTTAATTATTTACGTGTTTACACATTTACATAGTTATATTTCTCGACATGTGCCTTCATTTTAAAAACTTTTGAAAAAATATCCTATAAAAATAGAAAATTTTTGAAAAACTTTGGTAATATATTCTCTAAAAATAGTTTGTTTTTTAATTTTAAAAAAGACCTTTAGCCAACCAAACATCTTTACACAAAACCAACACAGGTCAACAATATAAAACACCCTAAAATAGAAAATTTTTTAGGGTGATTTTGAAAAATTTCCTATAAAAATAGTAAATTTTTGAAAAATTTCCTATAAAAATAGGAAATTTTAGAAAAATTTCTTATAAGAATAGGACATTTTTGAAAAGTTTCCTATAAAAATACTAAATTTTTGAAAAGTTTCCTATAAAAATAAATTTTTGAAAAATTTCCTATAAAAATAGTAAATTTTTGAAAAATTTCCTATAAAAATAGGAAATTTTTAAAAAATTTCCTATAAAAATAGGAAATTTTCGAAAAAATTCTTATAAAACTAAAAAAATTTTGAAAAATTTCCTATAAAAATAGGAAATTTTTGAAAAATTTCCTATAAAAATAGGAAATTTTTGAAAAATTTCCTATAAAAATAGGAAATTTTTGAAAAATTTCTTATAAAAATAGGAAATTTTTGAAAAATTTCTTATAAGAATAGGACATTTTTGAAAAGTTTCCTATAAAAATACTAAATTTTTGAAAAGTTTCCTATAAAAATAGTAAATTTTTTAAAAATTTCCTATAAAAATAGTAAATTTTTGAAAAATTTCCTATAAAAATAGTAAATTTTTGAAAAATTTCCTATAAAAATAGTAAATTTTTGAAAAATTTCCTATAAAAATAGGAAATTTTTGAAAAATTTCCTATAAAAATAGGAAATTTTTGAAAAATTTCCTATAAAAATAGTAAATTTTTGAAAAATTTCCTATAAAAATAGTAAATTTTTGAAAAATTTCCTATAAAAATAGTAAATTTTTGAAAAATTTCCTATAAAAATAGTAAATTTTTAAAACATTTCCTATAAATATAGTAAATTTTTGAAAAATTTTCTATAAAAATAGTAAATTTTTGAAAAAATTCCTATAAAAATAGAAAATTTTTCAAAAATTTCCTATAAAAATAGTAAATTTTTGAAAAATTTCATAAAAAAAATTAAAAAAATTACCAAATAAATAAAAAGATTTTGACAAATTTTCTATAAAAATGGGAAATTTTGAAATTTTTTTTTATTAAAATAGAAAATTTTGTAAAAAATTCCTATAAAAACAAAAAATATTAGTAAAATTTCCTATAAAAATATACAATTTTTGTAAAATCCTATAAAAATATTTTTTTTTTAAATTTCTAATTTTTATGGGAAATTTTTCAAAAACTTCCTATTTATATAGGAACTTTTTAAAAATTTCTTATTTTTATAGGAAATTTTTCAGAAATTTTTTATTTTTATAGCAAATTTTTGAAGAATATCCGATTTTTATAGGAAATTAAAAAA
Organism: Stomorhina lunata; assembly: GCA_933228675.1. Taxonomy (NCBI): domain Eukaryota; kingdom Metazoa; phylum Arthropoda; class Insecta; order Diptera; family Rhiniidae; genus Stomorhina; species Stomorhina lunata. The sequence continues at coordinate 130,239,369 of OW121740.1, forward strand.
AAATTTCCTGTTTTTATAGGAACCTTTTAAAAATTTCCTATTTTTATAGAAAATTTTTCAAAAATTTTCTTATTTTGAAACTTTTAAAAACTTGCGATTTTTATAGCAAATTTTTATATTAAATGTTTTAAAAATGTTCTATTTTTATAGGAAATTTTTCAAAAATTTACTTTTTTTATAGCAAATTTTTCAAAAATTTTCTATTTTTATAGTAAATTTTTAAAATTTCCTATAAAATATATAGGAAATTTTTCAAAAATTTCCTATTTTTATAGAAAATTTTTCAAAAATTTCTTATTTTTATAGGAAATTTTTCAAAAATTTCTTATTTTTATAGGAAATTTTTCAAAAATTTCCTATTTTTAAAGGTAATTTTTCAAAAATTTCCTATTTTTATAGGAAATTTTTCAAAAATTTTTATAGGAAATTTTTCAAAAATTTTCTATTTTTAAAGGTAATTTTTCAAAAATTTCCTATTTTAATAGGAAATTTTTCAAAAATTTGTATAGGAAATTTTTCAAAAATTTTTATAGGAAATTTTTCAAAAATTTCCTATTTTTATAGGAAATTTTTCAAAAAATTCCTATTTTTATAGGAAATTTTTCAAAAAAATCCTATTTTTATAGGAAAATTTTCAAAAATTTCCTATTTTTATAGTAAATTTTTCAAAAATTTACTATTTTGATAGGAAATTTTTCAAAATTTTACTATTTTTATAGGAAATTTTTCAAAAACTTACTATTTTTATAGGAAATTTTTCAAAAATTTACTATTTTTATTGGAAATTTTTCGAAAATTTCCTATTTTTGTAAGAAACTTTTCAAAAATTTCTTTTTTTTATAGGAAATTTTTCAAACATTTCCTATTTTTATAGGAAGCTTATGAATTTTTTTTTATAAAAATATAAAATTTTATAAAGTCGCATTTTCTTTAAAAATATGCGATTAAAATTAAAATATTGTCATAAAAAATTACGTCATTTTAAAAAATATGTTCTAAGCAATTTAAATTCTTGAATCTCATGCATTATTTCATGTGACAATTATACGAATGTTATTTGACATAAATAAGCCTTAACCAACTTGTTTCCTCTTTTTGCTTTAAAGCGTATGACATGTTTTAAAAATCTTTTCAATTTTTTTCGTTCAAGACAAGAAAACTAAAAAATCTGAAACAAATCAAATGTGTCATATTTTATTATTTTAATCTTTAAAGGTTTTTAGTAAAAAAGAAACATTATTTAGGATTTCCTATTTTTCTATAGGTAACTTTTCGAAAGTTAAAAAATTGTTCAATAATTTATTAAAATGAAAAAATGTATACCAAAAAAGTATTGTTAGATAAAATGTTAAATTTATTTTTCTATTGAATTTTGATAAAACACTTGACATTTTGAACTAAAATATTTTTTATTTTCTTCTTTTTCAGATAATATAACCAACTAAATGTGAACAAATTTAAAATATTCAAAATAATTTATTTAAAGGATATTCGTGTGATTGAAGGCGTTCCTTAATAAAAACCAATAAACAACAACAACTAATCAAAGTTCTTAAATAGAAATAAATTTCTAATTTACTGTAAAATTACAGAGTTTTACGACAATTTAATGGACATTTAAGCTGCAAAACATTGGAAACCATAAAATATCAAATAGAAAAACATAAAATTTTAGTCATAAAAATTTAAATGAAAAAAATACTTAATAAATTTAATGTTAACGAGAAAGAAACAAGCATCCGATATTAAACTTATAAAGCAATAATTAAAAAATTTCAAAAATACAAAACTTATATTTTTAATTAAAGGCCAACAAGAAAGAAAAAGAGTGATTTAAAATATAAAACAAAGCAAAAACCATAGAATTTCAAACAAAAAATTTTCTAATGAATTGTTGGGGGAAAAAATCAAAATCAGTGATATTGAAAGTGATAAAATATTAACCAAAAAAAAAAAAAAAAAAGTATAAAGTGAACATTTTTATCAAATATATTTTTGTTGTGAAAAAATATTGTGAAAAATATAATAGATTTCATAGAAACCAACTGTCTAAACTTGTGCAGGAAAACAAGCGGAAACGGAAATCTAAAAAATCAACAAACTGCAGCAATACACAAACACAGACACACATACACACTCACTTGCACGAGCACAATTGAAATATTGTCAAATACAAAGACAAAAAAACTCACTAACAAAAGTGGTCGTTGTTTTTGTTGTTGTGTTTTAAATTAAAATTTATTTGAAAATTTAAAAATAAAAACGAAAAATTTTATTTAATTGGCAAAAGAAGAACTTCCAAACAAAAAATATTTTAACCTGAAAAACTCAATTCAATACAAAATTGTCAGAACTAATTGCCATCATTCAACAGCTGGTGGTAGTACTTTTTGTCGAAGTCATCATTTCATATTTAAAAGGTAAGTCTCATACAAAATTCTATTAGAATTCAAATAAATAAATAAAATAATTAAATATCCAGCTAGAAGATAGAAAAATTGCTTTATCGTAATAATAAATCCTAATAAACTTTACCATGGACTAAGACATTGACTAAAAATGGAACAAGACATAGACTAAGAAATTGAATAGACTAAGACATAGACTAAGACATAGACTAAGACATAGAGTAAGACATAGACTAAGACATAGACTAAGACATATACTGAGACATAGATTAAGACATAGACTAAGACATAGACTAAGACATAGACTAAGACATAGACTAAGACATAGACTAAGACATAGATTAAGACATAGGCTAAGACATAGACTAAGACATAGACTAAGACATAGACTAAGACATAGACTAAGACATAGACTAAGACATAGACTAAGACATAGACTAAGACATAGACTAAGACATAGACTAAGACATAGACTAAGACATAGACTAAGACATAGACTAAGACATAGACTAAGACATAGACTAAGACATAGACTAAGACATAGACTAAGACATAGACTAAGACATAGAATAAGACTAAGACATAGACTAAGACATATACTAAGTCATATACTAAGACATATACTAAGACATAGACTAAGACATAGACTAAGACATAGACTAAGACATAGACTAAGACATAGACTAAGACATAGACTAAGACATAGACTAAGACATAGACTAAGACATAGACTAAGACATAGACTAAGACATAGACTAAGACATAGACTAAGACATAGACTAAGACGTAGACTAAGACATAGACTAAGACATAGACTAAGACATAGACGAAGACATAGACTAAGACATAGACTAAGACATAGACTAAGACATAGACTAAGACATAGACTAAGACATAGACTAAGACATAGAATAAGACATAGACTAAGACATAGACTAAGACATAGACTAAGACATAGACTAAGACATAGACTAAGACATAGACTAAGACATAGACTAAGACGTAGACTAAGACATAGACTAAGACATAGACTAAGACATAGACTAAGACATAGACTAAGACATAGACTAAGACATAGACTAAGACATAGACTAAGACATAGACTAAGACATAGACTAAGACATAGACTAAGACATAGACTAAGACATAGACTAAGACATAGACTAAGACATAGACTAAGACATAGACTAAGACATAGACTAAGACATAGAATAAGACTTAGACTAAGACATAGACTTAGCCCTGTAGATATGTATGTAATGTGAGAATTTAAAAAAAAAAACATCGAAAAATATTAAACAACAAAATCTACTAAATGGTCACTTTTGAGTGACTTTTTCGGTTTTGATTACATTTTTAATTTGTTCGATGAGTGAAAAATCAGAAGGGGGTGGTAAATTGAAAAATGGCAGTAAAATACATGTAAAGAAAAATAAGAAGAAATAAATTAAATCAACTTAAAAATCTTGAACATTACAGTCAATTCTTGTTAAAATCAAGTAAATCGAGAATGAGGTTATTAAGTATATAATAAATTTCATACTTATTTAAAAGGAAATTTAGTTAGGGTATTCACAAGTTGTCCAGCCATATTGACATAAGTCTTAACTTTAAAACAGCTTTAACATTTTTCTTTCAAATTTTACACAAAAGAAAAATCATAAATAATTACAATTGTTTCTTCTATATAAAGAGTGTTCTAAAAAAAATATGCATTTACTATTTTAGACAAAATTTATCCATAGTGCAAGAAATAATTTATTTTTTGATCAAGTTAGTTTCTATAGATATGTCAGATACTATTATTTTAGAAATTATTAACTTTCAATAGTTATTTCAATCAAAATGGACTGCGAAAAAAAAGTTCGTGAAAATATAATTAAAACTTTTCAAAAAAATCCGTCATGGACTTTTAAAAAAATAGCTTAAAATTTGAAAGTTGACCCTCGAACGGTTTCTAATGCCATCAGACGGTATAAGGAAAACCTGAGCATTGAAAGAAAACCTGGATCAGGGAGGAAAAAAGGTCCTACAGATATTGGTAAGACAAAAGAAGTCGAGCGACTCTTTCGAAGAGCGCCTAACACTTTTTTAAGAAAAGCAGCTCGTACGGTGAAATGTTCTACGAATTTTGCACATAGAGTCAAAGCTTATGCTGGACTGAAGACATACAAAGTCCAAAAGGTTCCAGATCGCAATGCTATAAAGAACTTAGAAGTAAAAAAACGAGCGAAAAAATTGAAGTCTGATTTTATAAAAAAATACACCTGTTGTGTGATGGATGATGAAACATACGTACTGGCAGACTTTTCTCAACTTCCTGGTCAAGATTTTTATGTTGCTGATAAACTGGGCAATGTTCGGCAAGAGTTTCGCACAAAAAAACAAACAAAATTCCCTAAGAAGTTTCTCGTGTGGCAAGCTATTTGCAGTTGTGGCAAAAGAAGTAAAGTATTTGTGGCATCTGGCACAATAAACACAGAAATTTATATAAAGGAGTGCCTACAAAAACGGTTGTTACCCTTTTTAAGAGAGCACAGAGTGACTACATTTTTTTGGCCCGATTTGGCATCATGCCATTATGGAAAAAAGGCACTTGAGTGGTACTCAAAGAATAATATCATTTTTGTACCACGAGAGGCAAATCCACCTAACTGTCCAGAACTTCGGCCTGTGGAAAGGTATTGGGCTCTGGTAAAAAAGGAATTGAAGAATACAGGAAAGATTTCCAAGAACATGTCCAATTTTAAGCGCAGGTGGAACACATGCTCCAAAAAGGTATCAGAAGCAACTGTAAAATCTTTAATGGGAGGGTTTCCGAAAAAAGTCGATAATTTTGCAAAACCCGAGTACTAAGTAAACATTTTAATGCTAAATGATTTTGTATAATATGTCATTATATTTGCGTATTTTGTAGAGTTTTTATATTAAAAGGTTTGATTTTTATTTAAGAAAATCCAACTACAAATTTTATTTAGAGCACTTTTTATTTGATATTAATATAAATAATTTTGGTTTAAAATTTAAAATAAAACACTTTTAAGCCACTTTTTGAAATTAGGATTTACGACTAGATAAAAGATCTTGTGAATACTCTAAATATTTTGTAAGATATACAACTTTCATTTATCATTTATTAGGATTTAATGTTTAAAATTGTAGCAAGATAATTCAAGGGATTTGTTTGATTCTAAGAAGTGTTTTTAGTTGTATTAAGTTTAAGAAAAGATTCTTAAAATTTTAAGAAATTTTATTGAAATATTGTACAAATTCATCTGTTATTAAAGTTTCGGAAGTCACTTAATTAAAGATTTTATAGTTGCTTATGGTAGTTTTTAAGGGATGTGGTTCTTTATTTGTCTTTTTTTTGTTTTTTTCAAAGAGCCCAATACCTTTCGTTTTTGTTGTCTCAACTACAAAATGCTTGACACAGAAGAAATTTATCGGAATTTTTGACTTTTTAATCGGTATTCTTCCTCGTTGGTAAGCCTGGAAGTCTACCGGTACCTACTTTTTTTCATCCTTCACATACCAGTTGTACTTTTTTAATTTTTTCACTTGTTTTTTTGCTTTATCGAATTACGATCAGGATATTTCTGAACTTTATTAATATCTAGTGAATACTTAACCTGCTCAAAACTTCAAAATTATTACATTTAATGTTGTCTTTCTCATAAAGAATCTTTTGATTATCGGTATAAAAAATATTTCTTAAAAGTATCTTAGTAGCAAAAAGTGAAACCAAAAAGTTAACTGAAAGAGCCATTCACGCATATCTTCTCTTACAAACTTAAAAAATCCTTCAGATAGAAATAAATTACGGTCAGTAAACTTTTTTTATTTGTATTGAAAATGAAATGAAATCTATGAGAAGACGAAGTAGGTAAAAAACCTTTTAATACATAAAGGTAAATCATGCTCTTAATTTGGATGACTGAACAACAAAAAAAAAAAAAAAGAAATCTTTAACTAAAATATGAACTTCTCTTCTGTATTAAATAGCTTTTTTCATTTTCTTCAACATTTTATGCTATAAATATTTATTTGATATTTTTTGCTATTGTTTGGTAGGAAAAACAAAATCAATTTCTTTTTACTTTAACAAAAATTCAAAGGCCATTTTCAAGGATCATAAATTATAAAATGATGAATATAAATATTCTATCGCTATTTGTTTCATGATGAATTATACAACAATTTGTAATCGACATGCATAAATGATAAAGTAAATTTAATTTTACATATTAAATATTTTCATTTAAAGAGTTGGATAAATTTTCTTTAAATATTAAAATAACTTCTTCAAAAGTCCTTTTTGTAAATTTTCTACAGAAAATTTTTCACATTGAAAAATTTTATATAGACATTTTTTCATTGCGAAAAAAAATTTTCACAATGAAAAATTTTCTAAAGAAATTTTTTCACAATGAAAAATTTTCTAAAGAAATTTTTTCACAATGAAAAATTTTCTAAAGAAATTTTTTCACAATGAAAAATTTTCTAAAGAAATTTTTTCACAATGAAAAATTTTCTAAAGAAATTTTTTCACAATGAAAAATTTTCTAAAGAAATTTTTTCACAATGAAAAATTTTCTAAAGAAATTTTTTCACAATGAAAAATTTTCTAAAGAAATTTTTTCACAATGAAAAATTTTCTAAAGAAATTTTTTCACAATGAAAAATTTTCTAAAGAAATTTTTTCACAATGAAAAATTTTCTAAAGAAATTTTTTCACAATGAAAAATTTTCTAAAGAAATTTTTTCACAATGAAAAATTTTCTAAAGAAATTTTTTCACAATGAAAAATTTTCTAAAGAAATTTTTTCACAATGAAAAATTTTCTAAAGAAATTTTTTCACAATGAAAAATTTTCTAAAGAAATTTTTTTACAATGAAAAATTTTCTAAAGAAATTTTTTCACAATGAAAAATTTTCTAAAGAAATTTTTTCACAATGAAACATTTTCTAAAGAAATTTTTTCACAATGAAAAATTTTCTAAAGAAATTTTTTCACAATGAAAAATTTTCTAAAGAAATTTTTTTACAATGAAAAATTTTCCAAAGAAATTTTTTTCATAATGAAAAATTTTCTAAAGAAATTTTTTCACAATGAAAAATTTTCTAAAGATTTTTTTTCACAATGAAAAATTTTCTAAAGAAATTTTTTCACAATGAAAAATTTTCTAAAGAAATTTTTTCACAATGAAAAATTGTCTAAAGAAATTTTTTCACAATGAAAAATTTTCTAAAGAAATTTTTTCACAATGAAAAATTTTCTAAAGAAATTTTTTCACAATGAAAAATTTTCTAAAGAAATTTTTTCACAATGAAAAATTTTCTAAAGAAATTTTTTCACAATGAAAAATTTTCTAAAGAAATTTTTTCATAATGAAAAATTTTCTGAAGAAATTCTTTTGATATTGAAAAATTTTTTAAAAAAATTTATGGTTTTTATATTAAAAATTTTTCTATAGAAATTGTTTCATATTGAAAAATTTTCTATAGAAATTTTTTCATATTGAAAAATTTTTTATATTGAAAAATTTTCTATAGAAATTTTTTCATAATGAAAAATTTTCTATAGAAATTTTTAAGTTTCTTCTTTTGATCAAAAATATTATTTTGTATTTCTCAAAAGGTAAGACTCAAAACATATTGGAATAAGTATACTCGTACATTAAATTTAATGATTTTTTTTTAAGAAATAATGGGTGTTTAAGCACCCTATATCCCTTTCTTAAATTTTAAACAAAAATCTTAGAATAAAGAAAATTCTATTAAATTTCTTAACAGTTTGAAACTTCTTTTTAAAATTTATTTTTCTCAATCAAATCATTTCTTTCTGGTAATTGAAAATGAATTGATATACTTAAACATTTGGTTGGTCGATTTTTAAGTGTTTTTCAGGTTCTTTTCTTATATTTTTTATATTTCTATTTATTTTTCGTTTGAGACGTTTGAGTAGAGACACGTTTTTAATTAAAATAAGTGTTTGCAATTTTAAGAAACCAAAATATTTTAAGATACATGAACTTCTTAACCGTAACCCAACAAAATATCAGCATTAAAAAGTTTCATTTAAAGAAATTGTTAAATTGTTTAAAAACCAACAATCACAACAATGACAAAAACATTTAGGATATTAAAAAGAGTGAAACGTTTTGAAATACAAAAGTAATTCAAATTCATTACGGTCATGTTTTGATGAGTTTTGGTTTTAATATCAAATGAAAACAATTACTTCAGAAAATTTTAATATGAAAAAAATTTCTATAGAAAATTTTTCACTATAATAAAATTGGTTAGAAAATTTGTCAATATGAAAAAATTTCTTTAGAAAATTTTACAATATGAAAATATTTCTTTAGAAAATTTTTCAATATGAAAAAATCTTTCGAAAATTTTTCAATATGAAAAAATTTTTCAAAATGAACAAATTTCTATAGAAAATTTTTCAAAATGAAAAAATTTCCATAGAAAATTTTTCAATATGAAAAAATTTCTATAGAAAATTTTTCAATATGAAAAAATTTCTATAGAAAATTTTTCAATATAAAAAAAGTTCTATAGAAAATTTTTCAATATGAAAAAAGTTCTATAGAAAATTTTTCAATATGAAAAAATGTCTATAGAAAATTTTTCAATATGAAAAAATTTCTATAGAAAATTTTTCAATATGAAAAAATTTCTATAGAAAATTTTTCAATATGAAAAAATTTCTATAGAAAATTTTTCAATATGAAAAAATTTCTATAGAAAATTTTTCAATATGAAAAAATTTCTATAGAAAATTTTTCAATATGAAAAAATTTCTATAGAAAATTTTTCAATATGAAAAAATTTCTATAGAAAATTTTTCAATATGAAAAAAGATCTATAGAAAATTTTTCAATATGAAAAAATTTTTCGAAATTAAAAAGTTTCTATAGGAAATTTTTTAAAATGAAAAAATTTCTATAGAAAATTTTTCAATATGAAAAAATTTCTATAGAAAATTTTTCAATATGAAAACATTTCTATAGAAAATTTTTCAATATGAAAAAATTTCTATAGAAAATTTTTCAATATGAAAAAATTTCTATAGAAAATTTTTCAATATGAAAAAATTTCTATAGAAAATTTTTCAATATGAAAAAATTTCTATAGAAAATTTTTCAATATGAAAAAATTTCTATAGAAAATTTTTCAATATGAAAAAATTTCTATAGACAATTTTTCAATATGAAAAAATTTCTATAGAAAATTTTTCAATATGAAAAAATTTCTATAGAAAATTTTTCAATATGAAAAAATTTCTATAGAAAATTTTTCAATATGAAAAAATTTCTATAGAAAATTTTTCAATATGAAAAAATTTCTATAGAAAATTTTTCAATATGAAAAAATTTCTATAGAAAATTTTTCAATATGAAAAAATTTCTATAGAAAATTTTTCAATATGAAAAAATTTCTATAGAAAATTTTTCAATATGAAAAAATTTCTATAGAAAATTTTTCAATATGAAAAAATTTCTATAGAAAATTTTTCAATATGAAAAAATTTCTATAGAAAATTTTTCAATATGAAAAAATTTCTATAGAAAATTTTTCAATATGAAAAAATTTCTATAGAAAATTTTTCAATATGAAAATATTTCTATAGAAAATTTTTCAATATGAAAAAATTTCTATAGAAAATTTTTCAATATGAAAAAATTTCTATAGAAAATTTTTCAATATGAAAAAATTTCTATAGAAAATTTTTCAATATGAAAAAATTTCTATAGAAAATTTTTCAATATGAAAAAATTTCTATAGAAAATTTTTCAATATGAAAAAATTTCTATAGAAAATTTTTCAATATGAAAAAATTTCTATAGAAAATTTTTCAATATGAAAAAATTTCTATAGAAAATTTTTCAATATGAAAAAATTTCTATAGAAAATTTTTCAATATGAAAAAATTTCTATAGAAAATTTTTCAATATGAAAAAATTTCTATAGAAAATTTTTCAATATGAAAAAATTTCTATAGAAAATTTTTCAATATGAAAAAATTTCTATAGAAAATTTTTCAATATGAAAAAATTTCTATAGAAAATTTTTCAATATGAAAAAATTTCTATAGAAAATTTTTCAATATGAAAAAATTTCTATAGAAAATTTTTCAATATGAAAAAATTTCTATAGAAAATTTTTCAATATGAAAAAATTTCTATAGAAAATTTTTCAATATGAAAATATTTCTATAGAAAATTTTTCAATATGAAAAAATTTCTATAGAAAATTTTTCAATATGAAAAAATTTCTATAGAAAATTTTTCAATATGAAAAAATTTCTATAGAAAATTTTTCAATATGAAAAAATTTCTATAGACATTTTTTAATATGAAAAAATTTCTATAGAATTTTTTCAATATAAAAAAATATCTATAGAAAATTTTTCAATATGAAAAAATTTCTATAGAAAATTTTTCAATATGAGAAAATTTCTATAGTATTTTTCAATATGAAAAAATTTCTATAGAAAATTTTTCAATATGAAAAAATTTCTATAGAAAATTTTTCAATATGAAAAATTTTTTCGAAATTAAAAAATTTCTATAGGAAATTTTTTAAAATGAAAAAATTTCTATAGAAAATTTTTTAAAATAAAAAAATTTCTATAGAAAATTTTTCAAAATTTTTTTGCAATATGAAAAAATTTCTAAAGAAAATTTTTCAATGTGAAAAAATTTCTATATAAAGTTTTTCAATATGAAAAAATTTCTATATAAAGTTTTTCAATATGAAAAAATTTCTTAAAAATTGTTTTTTTTTTTTAAATTTTGGAACGTCAAACATTTTGTTAAAAAGTTTTATTGTAGTGTATTGGACTAAGATCCCAATTTATTACAAATATTTATTATAATTTTTCAATATGAAAAATTTTCTATAGAACATTTTTCAATATGAAAATTTTTTTTTAGGAAATTTTTGTATGTGAAAAAATTACTAGAGAAAATTTTTCAATATGAAAAAAATTTCTATGGTAAGTTTTTCGATATGAAAAAATTTTTATAGAAATTCTTTTAATATAAAAGAATTTCTATAGAATATTTTTCAATGTAAAAAAATTTTCGATAGAAAAAAAAAAAATCTTAACAAAATTTTTATAAATGAAAAAATTTCTTTAGAAAAATTTTACAACTTCTTATACTTAAGATTTTTCAATATAAAAAATTTGTATTGAAAATTTTTCAATATGAAAATTTTTTAATATGAAAAAATGTCTATAGAAAATTGTTCACTATGAAAAAATTTCCATAGAAAATTTTTCAATATGATAAAATTTTAATAGAAAAATTTTCAATATGAAAATTACTTTTAAACAAATTTAAGGATTAGTAATCAGTTTACTTTTCTTAAAAGTTTAAAAAAAATCCATTTTATTCTTTTCTCTGAAACCTCCTAATATCCATGTACCCAAATATATATCTTTATACATATGTAGATTTTTAATAGTGTTTCGTATTACCATAAAGAAAAATCACAGTTAGGATTTTGGTTTTTTATTGTCATTTTGATAACTGTTAAAATGTATTTTATATTCACGCTTTAAATGTTTATTTCCTTTTGTTTAGTTTCCTTCCTTTTAAAATAATTTATATACAAAAGAACAGCCTAGAATTTAAATACTCACACACGAATATCTTCATACACAAGCTCATGTGTTAAAACTTTTACACACACTATGAACAAAATATACAGGATTTAAGCTTGAAAGCCAACATGAAAATAATATAACATTTTACTTATCTCTCGCTTTCTTGTTTTTGTTTTTGTTTTTTTTTTGAAAGGAAAACAAATAAAATTAGCTCTAGATGAAAATATGTTTGTACGTCATATGAATAATAGCGGCGGAGTCACACAATGACTGGATTCAATGAAACTTAACGCTCGAAAAGCCATTTATCATTCAAAAACAGAGATCCATTATACAAACATCGTAAATTCTTTTGGTTATGTGAGAAAATACAATAAAATTCATAAATAAATTTAAAAACCAAAGTATTTTTTTCTTTAAAAATTCTCTAGATATTTCAAAGGGCTGTTATGTAGGTTATAAACTTTACATTTTTATGCTAAACGAGGAAAAATCCCTCAATTTGGCTTTGGGGTATATGTGTCATATTAAAACCAAAATCTAATACTCAAAATATAATTTATATTTAGTCACTTTTAGCTGATTTACAATGTTTTATATGAGAAACAAAAGCTTTAAATTATTTTATTTTATTAAGAAGGAAAAGTTTCAAAAACGAAAACATACACGCAAATATAAAAACATAATATAATTTTGGTATACGACAAAAGAAAATTTTTTAATATGAAAAAATTTTTATAGCAAATTTGTCAATATGAAAAAATTTCTAAAGAAAACTTTCAATATGAAAAAATTTCTAATGAAAATTTTTCAATATGAAAACTTCTTAAGAAAATGTTTTAATATGAAAAAATTTCTGTAGAAAATTTTTGAATTTGAAAAAATTTCTATAAAAATTTTTGAATTTGAAAAAATTTTTCAATATGATATATTTTGTATAGAAAATTTTTTAATATGAAAAAATTTCTATAGAAAATTTTTCCAAATGAAAGAATTTCTGTGGAAATTTTTTCCAAATGAACAAATTTTTATAGAAACTTTTTCCAAATGAAAAAATTTCTTAAAAGGTTTATCAAAATTTTGGGACATCAAATATTTAATTAAAAAATTTTACTGTAGTGTATTGCACTAAGATCCCAATTCATTACAATTATTTATTATTGTAATAAATATTTTTTTGATAAAACCAAAAAATTTTGGTGCGGAAACCTTTCCTCGACTCGTTTCGATGGTTGGTCAGGAGGATTACCACTAAATCTCAACATAAAGCGGAGATTATCATCTGAACCGAAACACACAAACATTTTTCAGTTTTATTTTTCATTATGAAAAAATTTATATAGAAAATTTTTCATTATGAAAAAATTTCTATAGAAAATTTTTCATTATGAAAAAATTTCTATAGAAAATTTTTCATTATGAAAAAATTTCTATAGAAAATTTTTCATTATGAAAAAATTTCTATAGAAAATTTTTCATTATGAAAAAATTTCTATAGAAAATTTTTCATTATGAAAAAATTTCTATAGAAAATTTTTCATTATGAAAAAATTTCTATAGAAAATTTTTCATTATGAAAAAATTTCTATAGAAAATTTTTCATTATGAAAAAATTTCTATAGAAAATTTTTCATTATGAAAAAATTTCTATAGAAAATTTTTCATTATGAAAAAATTTCTATAGAAAATTTTTCATTATGAAAAAATTTCTATAGAAAATTTTTCATTATAAAAAAATATCTATAGAAAATTTTTCATTATAAAAAATATCTATAGAAAATTTTTCATTATGAAAAAATTTCTATAGAAAATTTTTCATTATGAAACAATTTCTATAGAAAATTTTTCATTATGAAAAAATTTCTATAGAAAATTATTCATTATGAAAAAATTTCTATAGAAAATTTTTCATTATGAAAAAATTTCTATAGAAAATGAAAAAATTTCTATAGAAAATTTTTCATTATGAAAAAATTTCTATAGAAAATTTTTCATTATGAAAAAATTTCTATAGAAAATTTTTCATTATGAAAAAATTTCTATAGAAAATTTTTCATTATGAAAAAATTTCTATAGAAATTTTCTATTAAAAATTTTCTATAGAAATTTTTTCATAATGAAAAATTTTTCATTATGAAAAAATTTCTATAGAAAATTTTTCATTATGAAAAAATTTCTATAGAAAATTTTTCATTATGAAAAAATTTCTATAGAAAATTTTTCATTATGAAAAAATTTCTATAGAAAATTTTTCATTATGAAAAAATTTCTATAGAAAATTTTTCATTATGAAAAAATTTCTATAGAAAATTTTTCATTATGAAAAAATTTCTATAGAAAATTTTTCATTATGAAAAAATTTCTATAGAAAATTTTTCATTATGAAAAAATTTCTATAGAAAATTTTTCATTATGAAAAAATTTCTATAGAAAATTTTTCATTATGAAAAAATTTCTATAGAAAATTTTTCATTATGAAAAAATTTCTATAGAAAATTTTTCATTATGAAAAAATTTCTATAGAAAATTTTTCATTATGAAAAAATTTCTATAGAAAATTTTTCATTATGAAAAAATTTCTATAGAAAATTTTTCATTATGAAAAAATTTCTATAGAAATTTTCTATTAAAAATTTTCTATAGAAATTTTTTCATAATGAAAAATTTTTCATTATGAAAAAATTTCTATAGAAAATTTTTCATTATGAAAAAATTTCTATAGAAAATTTTTCATTATGAAAAAATTTCTATAGAAAATTTTTCATTATGAAAAAATTTCTATAGAAAATTTTTCATTATGAAAACATTTCTATAGAAAATTTTTCATTATGAAAAAATTTCTATAGAAAATTTTTCATTATGAAAAAATTTCTATAGAAAATTTTTCATTATGAAAAAATTTCTATAGAAAATTTTTCATTATGAAAAAATTTCTATAGAAAATTTTTCATTATGAAAAAATTTCTATAGAAAATTTTTCATTATGAAAAAATTTCTATAGAAAATTTTTCATTATGAAAAAATTTCTATAGAAAATTTTTCATTATGAAAAAATTTCTATAGAAAATTTTTCATTATGAAAAAATTTCTATAGAAAATTTTTCATTATGAAAAAATTTCTATAGAAAATTTTTCATTATGAAAAAATTTCTATAGAAAATTTTTCATTATGAAAAAATTTCTATAGAAAATTTTTCATTATGAAAAAATTTCTATAGAAAATTTTTCATTATTAAAATTTTCTATAGAAAATTTTTCATTATGAAAAAATTTCTATAGAAAATTTTTCATTATGAAAAAATTGTTGGAAGTTTTCTTTCCTTGTTAAAGTTTATTCCAGAACAGAAATTGATAACACACAAATATATTTTCTATATTTTATAAAAAGCTTCTTTATTCAAACAATAAATTTTCGAGAGTGACAAATATTATTTTTCTTGTCAACATAAAAGTAAATCTAACTAGATTACAATATTAATTTACAAATCTATAATTACAAAGTATTTGTATTGCAAAGTACAAAACTACAAATTCAACACAACCCCTCAATACAAACTACTTTTAAAATATTTTATATAAACCCATTAGATTTGTAAATTTACAATGTTTTACTTTTCCTAAATTTTTCGTTAAAACGTCGGCTATCATATCATTAGTTGGTACATATTTTAACATTATATCATTATTTTTATAAATATCGCGGACAAAATGATACCTTATGTCGATATGTTTACTTCTTGCATGATATACCGAGTTCTTTATTAGTTGTTGTGCGCTAAGATTGTCACCGTTGATAACAATTGACTCTTGCACACCATTTACTCCAAGCTCCGAACATAATTTCTTCAAATAAACTGCTTCTTTTGCTGCTGCACTAAATGCTATGTACTCTGCTTCGGTACTACTGAGAGCGACAGTATTCTGTTTCTTCGACTCCCACGAAAATATACAGCCAGCATAGAAAAATATATATCCTGTGTAGGACTTTCGTTCTATGGGGTCACCTCCCCAATCAGCATCAACAAAACCTTCTATCGGCTTACCAGTTTTATGGTAATGGAGCTTGAAATCTTGCGTTCTTGATAAATAGCGTAGAATGTGTTTTGCTGCTACTGCATGTTCGGTATGCGGATCCTTATTTCTTTGCGAAAGTTTACATACTGAATGTAATATATCCGCTCTAGTTGTTAGGGCTAGGTACATCAGTGTACCTATTAACGATTGATACTCGGTCTCATCTACCTTTTCACAATTTTCACCAGGACACTTCAACTGAAAACCTTCATTTAAAGGTGTAGACATTGGTTTGCATTCAACCATTCCATATTCATTTAAGAGTTCCTTGATGTAATTTTTCTGACATATGGTAATCGAACCAGTTTCTCCATCCCTTTCGATTTCCATCCCTAAAAAATGACTTAAAGGACCTTTATCAACAATTTTTAAACGACTTGAAATTTGCTTTTTAATTTCATCTAATTCCTTTTTATCTGAACTTGCTACTATAATGTCATCAACGTATACTGCAATATAGTTGAATTTCGAATTACGATTTCTCGTATACAGACAAGGTTCACTTTGACATGCCACAAATCCAATATTTTTCAAAACTTCATCTAGTTTGAAATTCCACTCTCGTCCGGACTGTTTAAGTCCATAGATTGACTTCTTCAATTTAAGAACTGTCTTAGGAGAGTTTTTGTTTTCGAAACATTGAGGCATTTTCATAAAAACTTCATCGTGTAAATCACCATTTAGATAGGCTGTTGTAACATCCATCTGATGTACGTAAAGTTCTTTCTCTACTGCTATAGCAAACAACAATCTCAAATTTGCGTATCGGATTACCGGTGAGAACGTCTGTTCATAATTGATGCCGTACTTTTGGCTGCATCCCTTGGCTACAAGCCTTGCTTTAAATCTTTCTACCTGACCATTTTTGTCTTTCTTCAAAGAAAAAATCCACTTGCATCCTATAGCTTTTTGCTTTTCTGGCAATTGCACTTCAGCCCACGTATTATTCTCAACTAATGAATTATATTCATTTTCCATGGCTTCTATCCACCTATCAGCATATGGTCCATTTACTGCCTCTTCCACACTTGTGGGAACATCTATTTAATTTGCTATCATCGCGTTTAGCGAATTGTATTGCTTCTTCGGTCTTCCCGGTTTACCTGTTTTTATTAATCTTGGCCTACCTCTACCATTTCTTATATCTTCAGCTCTATCGAATTCTTCATCTTCAGAATCTTCACAAATTTCAGCTGTATTTCTTTCTATTTCCTGATCACGAGCTTCTCTCGTTTCATTAAGATTTGTTGAACTACTATTTGATTTTATTTCTATTAAAACATTTTCTGTTTCTTCTCTTTCTTGCTTTCTAGTAAACTCATTTTCAATGAAAATCACGTCTCTTTTGATTACAACTTCTTTAGTTTCAACATCATATAATCTATAGGCTTTTGATTCATTGGAATATCCTACCATAACATATTCCTTGCCCTTTGGACGAAACTTTTTCTTGACTTTTTTGTCTAAGGCTATTGCTGTTGAACCGAATACTTTGAAGTGAGCTACTGTCGGTTTTCTTCCCGACCATATTTCCTGAGGAGTTTTATCCTGATGTATTTTTGTTAACGATCTGTTCCGAATGTAAGCTGCTGTGGAAATTGCTTCCGCCCAAAAATACTCTTCTAAATTAGCATTCACTATCATACTTCTGGCCATTTCTACCAAAGTTCTGTTAGCTCTCTCAGCAACACCATTTTGCTGTGGAGTGTGAGGTACGGTCAACTGCCTTTTTATACCATTTTCTTTTAAGAAATTATCGAATTCTTTACTAATATATTCACCGCCATTATCGGTGCGCAAGATCTTTATCTTTCTATTGGTTTCGTTTTCTACCAAAGCTTTAAAATTTTTGAATGTTTGAAATACTTGACTTTTCTCTTTCAAAAAATATACGAATATCTGCCTCGACTTATCGTCAATGAACGTAATAAAATATCTCGACCCTCCAATCGACTTTACATTCATCGGACCACATACATCGCTATATATTATATCTAAAAGATTTTCTGATCTAGTTTCCGAATGAGGAAAACACTGACTAGATATTTTGCTTTTCGCACACGTCTTGCAGACCATGTCTCTTGGAATTGAATCCACATTAAGACCATAAACTATTTTCTTTGCAGACAAATCTTTTAACGTTTGAAAGTTAACATGGCCATATCTTTGATGCCATCTCTCTACAGATTCTTTTTCAGAATTTGAATAAAAATTAGAACTTTCATCTACTTTTACAATAAATAAGTTTTCTTCTTTTCTGCCTTTCAAAATTATTGTTCCATTTTCTTTTCTAAAAACTACCGTTTTGGTATCAAATTCAACTCGTACACCATTTTGTACAGCTGATACAACAGAAATAAAATTTCCTTGCATATTTGGAACATACATACAGTTTTTTAAGGTTTATAGCATATTTACCACTTGTAAAATGTATCTCACCTCTGCCTTTTGAAATAATTGTATTATCACCAACTAACCTGATTACTTCGTCACATTCTTCAAATGACGTAAACAAATTTCTATCGCAACACATATGCGACGTTGCACCACTATCCACGCACCAAGTTTGCTTGTTCAACGGACTTGACCCAAACGCATAACTTGCTAAAGCGTTGTAATTTGGTTTTGCACTGGAGTTTTTCACTCGATCACGACATTCTGCTGAATAATGTCCTTGACGACCACAATTGAAACATTTACCTGTCTTCTTCTTAGCGCCTTGAGAATTTTTCTTCTTGAATGCTGAAAATGCTTGCTGATTCGAATCTTTACCTTCTGATACACGTCTTTCGCCTTCTTCCAGGAGCTTGACTTTTAACATACTTAATGTTGGTAACACATCACGGGTTTCTACAGCTACCACAAACGACTCGAACGACTTAGGAAGGCTGGACAAAAGTATTATTACTACTAACTCTTCAACAATTGTTACATTTATTTCAGCTAATTTTTCAACAACACCAAAAAACTTATCCAAAAACTGAGGCATATTGTCAACGTCTTCCATCTTTAATTGCATTAGCTGCTTGAAAAGCGTGACTTTCCTTGCAGGACCACTTGGAATAAAAATTTCCTTTAACTTACACCACGCTTGATATGATGTCTTGCAATACTTGATGTGATTGATTTGCGTTGCCTTGATACACAGCATTATCGTTGCCAAAGCTTTTTCGTCTTTTGCTAACCATTGTTGCGCCACACTAGCATCTTGAGGTTTTTCCTCTTCGCCACTTGCAATTCTCCATAATTCCGCATGAATTAATACGCTCTTCATTTGAAGACACCAGGACTCATAGTTGTTTGAATCCAACTTCTCGATTTGGAATCCAGAACTCATTTCGGATTTCTTGCTTTTTAATCCTTTGTACCAATATCCTATTCTTATAAACTCATAGGCCCATAACCTGTTGGAAGTTTTCTTTCCTTGTTAAAGTTTATTCCAGAACAGAAATTGATAACACACAAATATATTTTCTATATTTTATAAAAAGCTTCTTTATTCAAACAATAAATTTTCGAGAGTGACAAATATTATTTTTCTTGTCAACATAAAAGTAAAACTAACTAGATTACAATATTAATTTACAAATCTATAATTACAAAGTATTTGTATTGCAAAGTACAAAACTACAAATTCAACAAAAATTTCTATAGAAAATTTTTCATTATGAAAAAATTTCTATAGAAAATTTTTCATTATGAAAAAATTTCTGTAGAAAATTTTTCATTATGAAAAAATTTCTATAGAAAATTTTTCATTATGAAAAAATTTCTATAGAAAATTTTTCATTATGAAAAAATTTCTATAGAAAATTTTTCATTATGAAAAAATTTCTATAGAAAATTTTTCATTATGAAAAAAATTCTATAGAAAATTTTTCATTATGAAAAAATTTCTATAGAAAATTTTTCATTATAAAAAAATTCTATAGACAATTTTTTAATATAAAAGAATTTCTATAGAAAATGTTTCTTTATGAAAACATTTCTATAGAAATTTTTTCATTATGAAAAAATTTCTATAGAAAATTTTTCATTATGAAAAAAATTCTATAGAAAATTTTTCATTATGAAAAAATTTCTATAGAAAATTTTTCATTATAAAAAAATTCTATAGAAAATTTTTTAATATAAAAGAATTTCTATAGAAAATGTTTCTTTATGAAAACATTTCTATAGAAAATTTTTCATTATGAAACAATTTCTATAGAAATTTTTTTGTTATGAACAAATTTCTATTCTATACAACATTTCTTGTTATATAAAAATGTCTATAGCATAGTAAACATTGTTTTTAGTAAATCCTAAAATGTATCTGTGTTTTGTTTTCCGAATTTGTTTGCCAATTTAAATTCATTGTTTCTGGAATATTATCCATAAATAACAAATTAAAACTTAATAAAAACAAATATCAACTTTCAGGTATTTAAATTACAATTGTAAAAAATTATGTTTACCAAGATGAATCTACATGTAAATGTTTGAATATTAAAATAAAAACTTTATCTGTAAAAGAATCACTCACATGTAAAACAATACCTGGACAAAAAAACAACAATGTTTTTGGTTATTACAATTTAAAAAATAAAAAATTACAATTTTGTTTATTCTATTTTTCATGTATTCTTGTTTCAAGATTGCATCTGTATGTGTATTTACACTCATATGCAAATGTAAAATTCAAATAGAATCCAAATGTAAATAAATAACAAAAAATACCCCAAACGAAGTCTAACCGAATGTTTTTTTCCCTTTAAATCGAGCAAAAGAACAAAGCGAAACTTAAGAGTTTTTAATTTGTTACGTGTTTCCAACTCAAATGTATTTTGGCCCCAACTGGCGGATTTTATGCAAAATTTTCGTATTTGAATATTTCCGGGAAAATTGTATATATTTACTTTAATATTTTTCTGCTTTCATACGCGTGAGTTCATAACAATTTTGCCTGTTTTTTTATATAATAAAATATATTCTATTTTACTTTTTTCCTTTTCGGTATAAATATGTGATAAAAGGAATATAAAAACAAAAATTATGTTTATTTTATTTTGTGGTAACATTATGAATATTAATATACACATACATACAAAGTTTTTTACATTGCAATTTTTCATATCAACAATTTTTTTATATAAATTTTTTCATATTCAAAAATTGTCTACAGAAATATATTTATAATGGAAAGTTTTCTACAGAAATTTATTCATAATGAAAAATTTTCTACAGAAAATTTTCTATAGAAATTTTTTCATAATGAAAAATTTGCTATAATAAAATTTTTTTTCGTAATGAAAAATTTTCTATAGAAATTTTTTCGTGGTAAAAAATTTTCTATAGAAATTTTTTCATTATGAAAAATTTTCTATAATGAAATTTTTTTTTCACAATGAAAAATTTTCTATAGAAATTTTTTCATAGTAAAAAATTTTCTATAGAAATTTTTTCATAATGAAAAATTTTCTATAGAAATTTTTTCATCATGAAAAATTTTCTATAATGAAAATTTTTTTTCATACTGAAAAATTTTCTATAGAAATTTTTTCATAATGAAAAATTTTCTATAATGAAATTTTTTTTTTCATAATGAAAAATTTTCTATAGAAATTTTTTCATAGTAAAAAATTTTCTATAGAAATTTTTTCATAATGAAAAATTTTCTATAATGAAATTTTTTTTTTCATTATGAAAAATTTTCTATAGGAATTTTTTCATAATGAAAAATTTTCTATAGAAATTTTTTCATAATGAAAAATTTTCTATAGAAATTTTTTCATAATGAAAAATTTTCTATAGAAATTTTTTCATAATGAAAAATTTTCTATAGAAATTTTTTCATAATGAAAAATTTTCTATAGAAATTTTTTCATAATGAAAAATTTTCTATAGAAATTTTTTCATAATGAAAAATTTTCTATAGAAATTTTTTCATAATGAAAAATTTTCTATAGAAATTTTTTCATAATGAAAAATTTTCTATAGAAATTTTTTCATAATGAAAAATTTTCTATAGAAATTTTTTCATAATGAAAAATTTTCTATAGAAATTTTTTCATAATGAAAAATTTTCTATAGAAATTTTTTCATAATGAAAAATTTTCTATAGAAATTTTTTCATAATGAAAAATTTTCTATAGAAATTTTTTCATAATGAAAAATTTTCTATAGAAATTTTTTCATAATGAAAAATTTTCTATAGAAATTTTTTCATAATGAAAAATTTTCTATAGAAATTTTTTCATAATGAAAAATTTTCTATAGAAATTTTTTCATAATGAAAAATTTTCTATAGAAATTTTTTCATAATGAAAAATTTTCTATAAAATTTTTTTCATAATGAAAAATTTTCTATATAAATTTTTTCTTAATGAAAAATTTTCTATAGAAATTTTTTCATAATGAAAAATTTTCTATAGAAATTTTTTCATAATGAAAAATTTTCTATAGAAATTTTTTCATAATGAAAAATTTTCTATAGAAATTTTTTCTTAATGAAAAATTTTCTATAGGAATTTTTTCATAATGAAAAATTTTCTATAGAAATTTTTTCATAATGAAAAATTTTCTATAGAAATTTTTTCATAACGAAAAATTTTCTATAGAAATTTTTTCATAATGAAAAATTTTCTATAGAAATTTTTTCATAATGAAAAATTTTCTATCGAAATTTTTTCATAAAGAAAAATTTTCTATAGAAATTTTTTCATAATGAAAAATTTTCTATAGAAATTTTTTCATATTGAAAAATTTTCTATAGGAATTTTTTCATAATGAAAAATATTCTATAGAAATTTTTTCATAATGAAAAATTTTCTATAGAAATTTTTTCATAATGAAAAATTTTTTATAGACATTTTTTCTAATATGACAAAATTTTCTATAGAAATTTTTTCATAATGAAAAATTTTCTATAGAAATTTTTTCATAATGAAAAATTGTCTATAGAAATTTTTTCATAATGAAAAATTTTCTATAGAAATTTTTTCATAATGAAAACTTTTCTATAGAAATTTTTTCATAATGAAAAATTTTCTATAGAAATTTTTTCATAATGAAAAATTTTCTATAGAAATTTTTTCATAATGAAAAATTTTCTATAGAAATTTTTTCATAATGAAAAATTTTCTATAGAAATTTTTTCATAATGAAAAATTTTCTATAGAAATTTTTTCATAATGAAAAATTTTCTATAGAAATTTTTTCATAATGAAAAATTTTCTATAGAAATTTTTTCATAATGAAAAATTTTCTATAGAAATTTTTTCATAATGAAAAATTTTCTATAGAAATTTTTTCATAATGAAAAATTTTCTATAGAAATTTTTTCATAGTAAAAAATTTTCTATAGAAATTTTTTCATAATGAAAAATTTTCTATAGAAATTTTTTCATAATGAAAAATTTTCTATAGAAATTTTTTCATAATGAAAAATTTTCTATAGAAATTTTTTCATAATGAAAAATTTTCTATAGAAATTTTTTCATAGTAAAAAATTTTCTATAGAAATTTTTTCATAATGAAAAATTTTCTATAATGAAATTTTTTTTTCATAATGAAAAATTTTCTATAGAAATTTTTTCATAATGAAAAATTTTCTATAGACATTTTTTCATAAGGAAAAATTTTCTATAGAAATTTTTTCATAATGAAAAATTTTCTATAGAAATTTTTTCATAATGAAAAATTTTCTATAGAAATTTTTTCATAATGAAAAATTTTCTATAGAAATTTTTTCATAATGAAAAATTTTCTATAGAAATTTTTTCATAATGAAAAATTTTCTATAGAATTTTTTTCATAATAAAAAATTTTCTATAGAAATTTTTTCATAATAAAAAATTTTCTATAGAAATTTTTTCATAATGAAAAATTTTCTATAGACATTTTTTCATAATGAAAAATTTTCTATAGAAATTTTTTATAATGAAAAATTTTCTATAGAAATTTTTTCATAATGAAAAATTTTCTATAGAACTTTTTTCATAATGAAAAATTTTCTATAGAATTTTTTTCATAATGAAAAATTTTCTATAGAAATTTTTTCATAATGAAAAATTTTCTATAGAAATTTTTTCATAATGAAAAATTTTCTATAGAAATTTTTTCATAATGAAAAATTTTCTATAGAAATTTTTTCATAATGAAAAATTTTCTATAGAAATTTTTTCATAATGAAAAATTTTCTATAGAAATTTTTTCATAATGAAAAATTTTCTATAGAAATTTTTTCATATTGTAAAATTTTCTATAGAAATTTTTTCATATTGAAAAATTTTCTATAGAAATTGCTAAAAGTTTTGCTGGGTTATTGAAAAGTCGACTTTTTGTTTTATTTTATTCAACTTCTAAAACTATAAATTGAACATTTTAAATTATTCAAGAGTCGAAAAATTTTTATATTTTACATACAAAATAAATTGAATAAATAAAACACTTGTAAATATTTACACCAACAAATTACAACTTTTGTGTAAATTTCTAAGTCAATAATAAATAAATATTACTTATACGTATACGTATACATTACCCAGCAGCAACAGCTGCTGCTCACACTTCCTACACGTATTTAGTTAAAAGTGTTAGATTATTTGATGTTTGACGTATTTACAGAAATGGTTATGGGATAGACGTGTTTGAGCAGGTGTTGGAGGGATTAGAGTCAAACTCATATATGAGTATGCATGTGTATTGTTTGTATATATTCTTATATAAGTTTTTATGTACGTATTAGTTTCTCTACATACACATATGTATACATATATGTGTAAAGTTTCGTAGATTTTACTTAAAAGTTATTTCATCTAATGTTCAGTGACATTTAAATGATTGATGCTATTCCTTTCAAAATCGTTTAAGTAATCTGTTAAGTAATAAGAAATCATTTACATCTACACATATACAAGATATTTACCTACTAATATTCATTTACATGTATTTACATATAACTTTACGTATGTTTTTAAGCTCCATATCTAACAAATACAGGTAAATGGTGAATGACGTTGGGAAATTTTGATGAAAACTATTTCCTAATGTAATGACATTGTTGATTATGTGATACATATTTTAGACTCATAACAACATGTTTACTATTTACTGTAATACTGCACAGTGGGACAAGAAATTTTTAAAAATTTCCTACACTAAATGAAAAATTTTAAAAAATTTCCTTTAAACATAAGAAATTTTTGAAAAATTTCCTATAAAAATGATAATTTTTGAAAAATTTCCTATAAAAATAGGAAATTTTTGAAAAATTTCCTATAAAAATAGGAAATTTTTGAAAAATTTCCTATAAAAATAGGAAATTTTTGAAAAATTTCCTATAAAAATAGGAAATTTTTGAAAAATTTCCTATAAAAATAGGAAATTTTTGAAAAATTTCCTATAAAAATAGGAAATTTTTGAAAAATTTCCTATAAAAATAGGAAATTTTTTAAAAATTTCCTATAAAAATAGGAAATTTTTGAAAAATTTCCTATAACAATAGGAAATTTTTGAAAAATTTCCTATAAAAATAGGAAATTTTTGAAAAATTTCCTATAAAAATAGGAAATTTTTGAAAAATTTCCTATAAAAATAGGAAATTTTTGAAAAATTTCCTATAAAATTAGGAAATTTTTGAAAAATTTCCTATAAAATTAGGAAATTTTTGAAAAATTTCCTATAAAAATAGGAAATTTTTGAAAAATTTCCTATAAAAATAGGAAATTTTTGAAAAATTTCCTATAAAAATAGGAAATTTTTGAAAAATTTCCTATAAAAATAGGAAATTTTTGAAAAATTTCCTATAAAAATAGGAAATTTTTGAAAAATTTCCAATAAAAATAGGAAATTTTTGAAAAATTTCCTATAAAAATGATAATTTTTGAAAAATTTCCTATAAAAATAGGAAATTTTTGAAAAATTTCCTATAAAAATAGGAAATTTTTGAAAAATTTCCTATAAAAATAGGAAATTTTTGAAAAATTTCCTATAAAAATAGGAAATTTTTGAAAAATTTCCTATAAAAATAGGAAATTTTTGAAAAATTTCCTATAAAAATAGGAAATTTTTGAAAAATTTCCTATAAAAATAGGAAATTTTTGAAAAATTTCCTATAAAAATAGGAAATTTTTGAAAAATTTCCTATAAAAATGATAATTTTTGAAAAATTTCCTATAAAAATAGGAAATTTTTGAAAAATTTCCTATAAAAATAGGAAATTTTTGAAAAATTTCCTATAAAAATAGGAAATTTTTGAAAAATTTCCTATAAAAATAGGAAATTTTTGAAAAATTTCCTATAAAAATAGGAAATTTTTGAAAAATTTCCTATAAAAATAGGATATTTTTGAAAAATTTCCTATAAAAATAGGAAATTTTTGAAAAATTTCCTATAAAAATAGGAAATTTTTGAAAAATTTCCTATAAAAATAGGAAATTTTTGAAAAATTTCCTATAAAAATAGGAAATTTTTGAAAAATTTCCTATAAAAATAGGAAATTTTTGAAAAATTTCCTATAAAAATAGGAAATTTTTGAAAAATTTCCTATAAAAATAGGAAATTTTTGAAAAATTTCCTATAAAAATAGGAAATTTTTGAAAAATTTCCTATAAAAATAGGAAATTTTTGAAAAATTTCCTATAAAAATAGGAAATTTTTGAAAAATTTCCTATAAAAATAGGAAATTTTTGAAAAATTTCCTATAAAAATAGGAAATTTTTGAAAAATTTCCTATAAAAATAGGAAATTTTTGAAAAATTTCCTATAAAAATAGGAAATTTTTGAAAAATTTCCTATAAAAATAGGAAATTTTTGAAAAATTTCCTGTAACAATAGGAAATTTTTGAAAAATTTCCTATAAAAATAGGAAATTTTTGAAAAATTTCCTATAAAAATAGGAAAATTTGAAAAATTTCCTATAAAAATAGGAAATTTTTGAAAAATTTCCTATTTTTATAGGAAATTTTTCAAAAATTTCCTATTTTTATAGGAAATTTTTCAAAAATTTCCTATTGTTACAGGAAATTTTTCAAAAATTTCCTATTTTTATAGGAAATTTTTCAAAAATTTCCTATTTTTATAGGAAATTTTTCAAAAATTTCCTATTTTTATAGGAAATTTTTCAAAAATTTCCTATTTTTATAGGAAATTTTTCAAAAATTTCCTATTTTTATAGGAAATTTTTCAAAAATTTCCTATTTTTATAGGAAATTTTTCAAAAATTTCCTATTTTTATAGGAAATTTTTCAAAAATTTCCTATTTTTATAGGAAATTTTTCAAAAATTTCCTATTTTTATAGGAAATTTTTCAAAAATTTCCTATTTTTATAGGAAATTTTTCAAAAATTTCCTATTTTTATAGGAAATTTTTCAAAAATTTCCTATTTTTATAGGAAATTTTTCAAAAATTTCCTATTTTTATAGGAAATTTTTCAAAAATTTCCTATTTTTATAGGAAATTTTTCAAAAATTTCCTATTTTTATAGGAAATTTTTCAAAAATTTCCTATTTTTATAGGAAATTTTTCAAAAATTTCCTATTTTTATAGGAAATTTTTCAAAAATATCCTATTTTTATAGGAAATTTTTCAAAAATTTCCTATTTTTATAGGAAATTTTTCAAAAATTTCCTATTTTTATAGGAAATTTTTCAAAAATTTCCTATTTTTATAGGAAATTTTTCAAAAATTTCCTATTTTTATAGGAAATTTTTCAAAAATTTCCTATTTTTATAGGAAATTTTTCAAAAATTATCATTTTTATAGGAAATTTTTCAAAAATTTCCTATTTTTATAGGAAATTTTTCAAAAATTTCCTATTTTTATAGGAAATTTTTCAAAAATTTCCTATTTTTATAGGAAATTTTTCAAAAATTTTTGAAAAATTTCCTATAAAAATAGGAAATTTTTGAAAAATTTCCTATAAAAATAGGAAATTTTTGAAAAATTTCCTATAAAAATAGGAAATTTTTGAAAAATTTCCTATAAAAATAGGAAATTTTTGAAAAATTTCCTATAAAAATAGGAAATTTTTGAAAAATTTCCTATAAAAATAGGAAATTTTTGAAAAATTTCCTATAAAAATAGGAAATTTTTGAAAAATTTCCTATAAAAATAGGAAATTTTTGAAAAATTTCCTATAAAAATAGGAAATTTTTGAAAAATTTCCTATAAAAATAGGAAATTTTTGAAAAATTTCCTATAAAAATAGGAAATTTTTGAAAAATTTCCTATAAAAATAGGAAATTTTTGAAAAATTTCCTGTAACAATAGGAAATTTTTGAAAAATTTCCTATAAAAATAGGAAATTTTTGAAAAATTTCCTATAAAAATAGGAAAATTTGAAAAATTTCCTATAAAAATAGGAAATTTTTGAAAAATTTCCTATAAAAATAGGAAATTTTTGAAAAATTTCCTATAAAAATAGGAAATTTTTGAAAAATTTCCTATAAAAATAGGAAATTTTTGAAAAATTTCCTATAAAAATAGGAAATTTTTGAAAAATATCCTATAAAAATAGGAAATTTTTGAAAAATTTCCTATAAAAATAGGAAATTTTTGAAAAATTTCCTATAAAAATAGGAAATTTTTGAAAAATTTCCAATAAAAATAGGAAATTTTTGAAAAATTTCCTATAAAAATGATAATTTTTGAAAAATTTCCTATAAAAATAGGAAATTTTTGAAAAATTTCCTATAAAAATAGGAAATTTTTGAAAAATTTCCTATAAAAATAGGAAATTTTTGAAAAATTTCCTATAAAAATAGGAAATTTTTGAAAAATTTCCTATAAAAATAGGAAATTTTTGAAAAATTTCCTATAAAAATAGGAAATTTTTGAAAAATATCCTATAAAAATAGGAAATTTTTGAAAAATTTCCAATAAAAATAGGAAATTTTTGAAAAATTTCCTATAAAAATGATAATTTTTGAAAAATTTCCTATAAAAATAGGAAATTTTTGAAAAATTTCCTATAAAAATAGGAAATTTTTGAAAAATTTCCTATAAAAATAGGAAATTTTTGAAAAATTTCCTATAAAAATAGGAAATTTTTGAAAAATTTCCTATAAAAATAGGAAATTTTTGAAAAATTTCCTATAAAAATAGGAAATTTTTGAAAAATTTCCTATAAAAATAGGAAATTTTTGAAAAATTTCCTATAAAAATAGGAAATTTTTGAAAAATTTCCTATAAAAATAGGAAATTTTTGAAAAATTTCCTATAAAAATAGGAAATTTTTGAAAAATTTCCTATAAAAATAGGAAATTTTTGAAAAATTTCCTATAAAAATAGGAAATTTTTGAAAAATTTCCTATAAAAATAGGAAATTTTTGAAAAATTTCCTATAAAAATAGGAAATTTTTGAAAAATTTCCTATAAAAATAGGAAATTTTTGAAAAATTTCCTATAAAAATAGGAAATTTTTGAAAAATTTCCTATAAAAATAGGAAATTTTTTGAAAAATTTCCTATAAAAATAGGAAATTTTTGAAAAATTTCCTATAAAAATAGGAAATTTTTGAAAAATTTCCTGTTAAAATAGGAAATTTTTGAAAAATTTCCTATAAAAATAGGAAATTTTTGAAAAATTTCCTATAAAAATAGGAAATTTTTGAAAAATTTCCTATAAAAATAGGAAATTTTTGAAAAATTTCCTATAAAAATAGGAAATTTTTGAAAAATTTCCTATAAAAATAGGAAATTTTTGAAAAATTTCCTATAAAAATAGGAAATTTTTGAAAAATTTCCTATAAAAATAGGAAATTTTTGAAAAATTTCCTATAAAAATAGGAAATTTTTGAAAAATTTCCTATAAAAATAGGAAATTTTTGAAAAATTTC
Source organism: Stomorhina lunata (assembly GCA_933228675.1). Lineage (NCBI taxonomy): Eukaryota > Metazoa > Arthropoda > Insecta > Diptera > Rhiniidae > Stomorhina > Stomorhina lunata. The sequence goes on from OW121740.1 coordinate 130,269,296, forward strand.
CTATAAAAATAGGAAATTTTTGAAAAATTTCCTATAAAAATAGGAAATTTTTGAAAAATTTCCTATAAAACTAGGAAATTTTTGAAAAATTTCCTATAAAAATAGGAAATTTTTGAAAAATTTCCTATAAAAATAGGAAATTTTTGAAAAATTTCCTATAAAAATAGGAAATTTTTGAAAAACTTCCTATAAAAATAGGAAATTTTTTAAAAAATTCCTATAAAAATAGGAAATTTTTGAAAAATTTCCTATAAAAATAGGAAATTTTTGAAAAATTTCCTATAAAAATAGGAAATTTTTGAAAAATTTCCTATAAAAATAGGAAATTTTTGAAAAATTTCCTTGTAAAAATAGTAAATTTTAGGAAAATTTCCTATTAAAAAATAGGAAAATTTAGAAAAATTTCCTATTAATAAATAGTAAATTTTAGCAAAATTTCCTATTAAAAAAAGTAAAATTTTTTCACTGTAATTTGAATTTAAATACAAGAAAATGTTTTACATGAAAAGCCTAGTTTTTCTTTCTTTTTCCTTCAAGTTATTACATTTTTATTTGTTTGCTTTTACATATACATATATACAAATACATACATACAATTTCTTTCCATGTCCCATTTTTACATTTACATACATAAAATATAAATAGTAACATAAGTATATTCAAGGTTGCAGCTGACATTGAAAAGCGGAAAATTTATCCCTTTTTTTCCAAGAAAGAAAAAACTTTTACATTTTAACTTGTTCATTATATGTTGCTCATGTTATTTGTTGTAGTTGTTGATGCTGTTTCTGTTTTGTATCTGTTTAATCGTTTGAAATGACATTGGAACAAAATTGTCTAGGTATATTTTATTGTCTTGCTTTTTATTTAATACTTTTTAAATTAAATAGTAAAAGAATGTAGAGGATTTTTTTGATAAAAGCATTTAATTTATTGCATTACGTTGGGAATATAAATGCGACTTCATGTAGCCTATAATTACTTGTATTATTATACTAATTTATCTATCGGATTCTTGGCTTTCTCTAAAACCCTTTAACTTACAGAAAAAAAGTACTTTAATTAATTGGTTCACGACAGCTTTGGTATTTCAGTGGAAATTTAAGGGAATTTTTCTTATAAACTGAGTAAATAAAACATTTGTTCATTTCACAAATTGTTGTATGAGTTGTATGCCATATTTTGTTAGAAACATGTTTATATAGAAATCAGCAAATACAAAAAATAGTAATAAATCTGAAAGTCTGATTGGATTAGCATGTATAAAAGAATTGTTATGGAAAACGCAGGCTTTCCAAATTTTATGGTAACCCTGTGTTTACACAGGGTGAATCATTGGGCGTCAAAGTTGACCCCTTTAAAAGTAAAAAAAGCTTTTGAATTTCTAAAAAACTGTTTTATTGTATTTTATTGTTTATGTAAAACAATTAAAAAATTGTAAAAAAAGGAAACCCAATTGACTTTTTTTTTGCAATTAAAATTACGGTGTATAGAAATTTTCCATTTTTTATAAAATTCTATTTTCTGGATTCGTTTATGAATTCGCGCTAATTGTTATTTCTGAAATCTAAAGAGAATATATTTGACTATATAACAGCATTTCAAAAAGTTGCAAAATTGGCTTGACTTTTTTGTAATATGTTCGAAAACACAGAAATTTTCTTAAAAATTAGACAAACTTTGTTCAAAGCTGTGCGTAAAGGGAATATTGCGCTGACTTTAATTTTGGTTTAAAATCATCCTAGAAGCCCATTCTCTACGAATATATAATAAAACATTAACTTGTAATAAAAAGCTTCTTCGTAAAAAGTAAAAAATTGATATCATCTTTTTGAGAAAAAATAGGCACTTTTTTCGATCAGCGAAAAAACTATTTGACTTTGGAAAGTTCTCATTATGAAGCGGTTTAAGATATTAAAAATCAGTTTCCACTGTTTTTTTCCAGAACTGTAGGCTGTATGTCAGTGTTTTTTTTTAATTATGGGTTTAATATTGAAAGCACAATGGGTCAAAAAATAAAACAAGTGGAAGAGAAAAATGTTTTTTTTTTTAAATGAAATAACTTGAAACCACGGGTCGGCGCAAAGAGAAGTTTTCTACTCTGTTTTTTTTTTTAATTTTTTTTTTATCAAAAATTTTTCTATAGAATTTTTTTAACCAAAAATTTTTCTATAGAAAATTTTTTCATCAACAATTTTTGTATAAAATTTTTTTTACCAAGAATTTTTTTATTGAAAATTTTTTTATCAAAAATTTTTCTATTGAAAATTTTGTATCAAAAATTTTTTTATAAAAATTTTTCTATAGAAATTTTTTTATCCAAAATTTTTCTATGAAAATTTTTTTTATGAAAAATTTTTCTATAGAAATTTTTTTATCCAAAATTTTTCTATAAAATTTTTTTTTATCCAAATATTTTCTATAGAAAATTTTTTGGATTGAAAATGTTTGTTTTGAAAAATATTCCCAATATTTACAAAAATATTCCCAATGTTTACAAAAATAATTGTGTAGTGGCAACAATGTTCGAGATAATATTTCGTTGTTATCTCGAACCAATACATTTTTCTATGGAAATTCTTTTATCAAAAATTTTTCTATTAAAAATTTTTTAAAAAGTTTTCTATAGAATTTTTTTTTTAACCAAAAATTTTTCTATAGAAAATTTTTTCATCAAACATATTTCTGTAGAAAATTTTTTTATCGACAATTTTTCTATAGAAAACTTTTATCAAAAATTTTTCTATAGAAAACTTTTTTATCAAAAAATTTTTCTATAGAAATTTTTTTTAACCAAAAATTTTTCTATAGAAAATTTTTTCATCAAACATATTTCTATAGAATATTTTTTTTACCAACAATTTTTCTATAAATTTTTTTTTACCAAAAATTTTTCTATTGATAATTTTTGTATCAAAAATTTTTCTATAGAAAATTTTTTATCAAAAATTTTTTTCATTGAAAATTTTTTTATCAAAAATTTTTCTATAGAAATTTTTTTTATCAAAAATTTTTCTATAATAATTTTTTTATCAAAAATTTTTCTATAGAAATTTTTTTTATCAAAATTTTTTCTATAGAAATTTTTTTGGATCGAAAATATCCAGGGATATAAAAGTCAAAAAATAACTTTTATTTTCTGACTTTTACGATAAAAGTTATAACAGTTACTATAACTTTTATCGTAAAAGTCAGAAAATAAAAGTTATTTTTTGACTTTTATTTTTTTCGAGCAGAAATAAAAGTTATTTTTTGACTTTTATTTTTTCGATAAAAAATAACAGTTATTTTTGACTTTTATTTTTTCAAGCAAAAATAAAAGTTATTTTTTAACTTTTATTTTTTCGAGCAAAAATAACAGTTATTTTTGACTTTTATTATTTCGAGCATGAATAAAAGTTATTTTTTGACTTTATTTTTTTCGAGCAGAAATAAAAGTTATTTTTTGACTTTTATTTTTTCGAGCAGAAATAAAAGTTTCTTTTGTTTAAATTCATGATAAATTTATTGAAATTTATTGAGTTTCGCAATCATAATTAGGGTTGAAAAAACAAAAATAACTTTTATTTCTGCTCGAAAAAATAAAAGTCAAAAAATAACTTTTATTTCTGCTCGAAAAAATAAAAGTCAAAAAATAACTTTTATTTTTGCTTGAAAAAATAAAAGTCAAAAATAACTTTTATCCATGATCGAAATAATAAAAGTGAAAATTAACTGTTATTTTTGCTTGAAAAAATAAAAGTTAAAAAATAACTTTTATTTTTGCCCAAAAAAATAAAAATCAAAAAATAACTGTTATTTTTTTTCTAAAAAATAAAAATCAGATTTTTAAAAATCATCGCATTTTATGAAAATTTTGTCCAAGACTATCAAAGTGGTATAATTGGTTTTATTCTCCGACATTTCCTTGCAGTTGCTTATTTTAATCAAAAATTCAAAAATAACAGTTATTTTCGGTCCCTGAAAATATCTAAAAAAATATAAAAATCTAAAATTAGAATTTATTTTTGTTTTGAAAAATATTCCCAATATTTACAAAAATATTCCCAATATTTACAAAAATATTCCCAATATTTACAAAAATATTCCCAATTTTTACAAAAATATCTGTGTCGTGGCAACAATGTTCGAGATTATATTTTTTTATTCTCTCGAACCATGTATTTTGTTGCTTTAAATTCGATTTTGATTTGTTTCTTGCCTATTTTGTTTGTGTCTTTTCTTTAAGTCTACTTTTACACGAATCGAGTCTAGCACTTCAGGTTTTGCTCAATTTTCTTTTAAACTTGCATTCGCTTTTACACACAAATTCTATACTTGAAGTCCATTTTTTCAAGTTTCTGGATTTTTGACATTTCATTTTGATTGTAATTTTTTTCGGCAAAGTGTGCGTATTTTGTTATATTTAAAAATTGATGCAACATAAAAAAATTAAATAAAAAATTAAATTTTATATGCAAAAGTAATGTATTTTTATTTCTTGCTTATTCTCATCACTACGCGGAGAAAAAATAATGAAAAGAAATGTCAAAATATTACATTTTAGCCATGCATTTGTATAATAGCGAAAAAGGTTTAAAGCAAAACTGAAGAAAACGTTCAGGTTTGTACCCCGTTCTATTCCCTTTACCTCTCTCTCCTAAAAACTCAAGACTTGCACTTGCCTTGAGACTTGATTCGTGTAAAAGTAGACTAACAAAGCGGCACCAACCAACTCTGTTAACATTCAAATTCCAACTGAAAGATTTTAATATTCATTTTAACGAGATAATTTAATGATCGTGGTATTTACGAAATTAAAAAAATTAATCGGCTGCTGGTGGTATGCGCTGCCTGCTCCTGCTTAAAACCCATTTGTGTTATATTTTAATTTTTTTATTTTTATTAATGGATTTTTTTAAAGTAACAATAATTGATAATTAGTTACACTTATTATTTTTATGTTGACCGTAGTTCGTTTAAGGACGATCTATTATCTTAATTTCCTTAAGTCATAAATAATCTTTTTTTCCCATGATGCTTTTTCTATTTTCAGCAGTTTTCTTTCTACTGCTGGATATTATTCTTCTCATATTATCTGTCATCATGTTTTGTTTTTTCAACTAAATTCAACTAGTTAGAAATTATGATTCAGCATTTATTTATTTATTTACACCATCAATAAGCGATACTTATCGAAAATCGCATTAATTCCAAAAGAATGAGCACAGAACCACAAAAGGTTTAGGATAAAACAAAAAATAAATATTTAGAGTCATTCATCATCATCACCATCGCTTGTTTCACACAATAAATATAATATTTGTGGTTACAGTTAAGTATGTTTAGCTTGTAATTCCTTTTAACTATTGGGGTAGGTTTCGGTTATAAGTTAAATAGAAACAAGGGATTTGAGAATTTCATATAATAGTTTAAACTAGCACAAAAATAGCTACTTCCTTTAGTTACAAGTTATATTGGCATTCTACTATAATTATCTTATAAATCCCATTAGTGTTTTTCGTTTTTATACCCACCATTAAAAAGAATGGGGGGTATATTGAGATTGTCATTCCGTTTGTAATTTCCTTAATATTGGCTCAAAAACCAAAAACGATATATTTTCTGAATCCTTGTGAAATTCTAAGACGATTGAGCGATGTAAGTCTGTCTGTCCGTCTGTCTGTCCGTCTGTCTGTCTGTCTGTCTGTCTGTCTGTCTGTCTGTCTGTCTGTCCGGCTGTCTGTCCGTCTGTCTGTTGAAATCACGATAACGCCTAAACGAAAGGAGCTAGCTCAATGAAACTTAGTAAAAACATTCTTCATCACTGAGAAAATTTTGGTATTGAAATTGGGCAAAATCGGTTAACATTTGACCGTATAACCTCGCCTACGCTAATCGCTTATTTGCTAATAAATGACAAACTATAATAGCTATGATAAAATTTGGTATATAGAAGTTTTGCGTAAGCCCTAGGCAGCATGTAAAATTTCATCAAAATCGGTTGACATTTAGACATAGCTCCCATACAAAAAAATTACGGAAACAGCCAAAATTTCACCTAAAATACACTTAAATGTCAATAAATCTGAAACTATAACAGATAAAACCACTAAATTAAGCACGAGGAGGTCTTATGCAAAATTTTGTCACAATCGGTCACCATTTGACCATACCTCCCATATAAAAAACTTACGGAAACACAAAAATACAAAAAGAAAAGGGGGTTTATGTCCGTCTGTCCGTCGGATAAAAGCTCGATAGCGCCTTAACGAAAAGGGCTACAGTAACAAAATTTTATATGAATATGAGTGCAAAATTTTGTTACAATCGGCTACTATTTGACCATAGCTCCCATGTAAAAAACTTACAGAAACACAAAAATACAATAAGAAAACACGGTCTATGTCCGTCTTTCCGTCAGAGAAAAGCGCGATAGCTCCTTAACTACAAGAGCTAGAGAGACAAAATTTAACAATAATATTTTCGATATATTATAAAAACTTTGTGCTAAAAATGGGTAAAATCGGGTCACATTTAGTTAGAGCTCCCATATAACCCTGCCCCGGGAATCACATTTATGCTAACAAATTGAATAAAATTCTAAAATCTATGACTTCTACATTTAGAACAGAGAAGTTTTATGCAATTCAGTATGTCAGTATGTCAAATTTTATAGGAATCGGTCCATTTTTGACCATAGCTTTCATATAAAAACCGCTCCCGGTAACCACTAAAATGCCAAAAAAACGCCACTTAAAAGCTATTAAATTATAAACTATGTCAGGTATGGTCACTAAATTTTGCACAAACAAACTTTATAATTAATACCAGCCAGTATGTAAAATTTTGTAACAATCGGTCAACATTTGGCTATAGTTCTTATATATATAACATCCCCTTTTTATATTTACAATCAAAGAGATTTCAGTATATTAAATTAGAAATTAGATAGCTATAAATCAATGTTAGGTCCAGACTTTATACACGGTAGATGCATTAGGAACTCCTTACAAAATATATGAACCTGCCGTGTTGCTATCAACATGTTTATGGCACAATGAAACAACTTATTAATGTAAAACTATATTCGGTTATGGAACAGCATTTTGTCCAAGGTAAATACTAGGGAAACCACTTAAATACTTTTTAATGTTGAACTATAGTAACTATACCACTGCAACCGAATTTAGTCCAAATATATTACCAACAATACCACATTTGGTCAACATTTTGAATTAGCTGCACTCTCGTACAACTTGATGGTGGGTATACAAGATTCGGCACAGCCGAATATAACACTGTTACTTGTTCATTATCCCTTTTGTCGACTTTAAGTATATATTAGGCAAAATTTATGTAATAATATATATATTAAGTATATATTAAGCAAAATTTATGTAATTATTAAAACTGTTAACAATCTTATAATAATGTATAGATGGCTTCAATGTATGGCGATGATGTTGATGACGACTTAATCATCCTGTTGTTTAGATCTTTTAAACCTAAACTAATAAATACATATATGTGGCTGCTCAATAAACCGATTAAAATCAACTGAAACATTGTTGTTTTTCTTTAGAGACTGATAACTTACGCGATGCCATCGCGATGGCGTGATAATGAAGATATCACATAATTATGTAATAGTTTATAGCTAAGATAGTATAATGGGGAAAAAGACACAGATATTCACATGTGTTAAGTGTAATATTAGATAACACAAGTCAACAAGATTTTGCGGCACGAGATTTGTTGACTAAATTCAGAAATTTAGTCTGCTATACCCGAAAGTGACATTGGTTTTTCCGAGTTGGCTCTAGTTTTCGAGATATATTTTTTTCCGAAAAACTGTTTTTTCCAAATAGCACTAATATAACTCAAAAACGGCTTATTATATTGAGCTAAGAAGCAAACCCAAAATTCGAGAACAGATTTTCCTTTAAGTTCTCCAAACAATTTTCTTAATCCACTTAGTCATTTTTAGAGATATCGTGGAAAAAATGTTTCTTAGTTTCATTAGTTTCTACTTAAATTATGTCCAACATTTTTTCGCGAAATTTGATGATTTAAAATCAAACGTACGGCAAAACCATATAATTTATTAACCTAAACTTTTCTGAATTTTATTATTCCATTCGTTCATTTTAACATGCCGATGCAAAACTTTAAGATTTTTAATATTTGTTTAACATAATTTTAAAAAACACAAAAAGTGAGTTTTGAAACCGACCTTAACCGACTAATTGTATTTTAACAAAATTGAACTATTAAGTACTGACAAGTCTAAAAATGGTAAATTATGTCTTAATTTGTGATTTCTTTATTCCAAAGTAAATTTTCTTGTTGCATATCTTTAGGCATATTGAAAAAGACACTAATTTTCATGGCAAAATTGCAATAACTTTAAAACTATTGCATTGATTTTTGTATTTTATGACTCTAAGGAAAGCCGTTTTAGTTAACTCTTTGCTGTTTCTACTTTAAATTAAAAAAATATGCAAAAAAAAACTAAATTTGTCACATAACAATAAAAGTATAATTCTAGTGGTAACAGGTCACGTTTTTGGGCTCAAAAGCTGTTGTAACTCTGTTTGGCATAAACTAACAACAATTATGTGTATGATACTAACTTTGGACAACATAAGCTTTCTTTCAAGAAATTAATCGTGTTTCTATTACTTACCGTTCTGGAGTTATGGCTCCATATGTTAGCTTTTTGGCTAAAAATTTTGATTTTTTCAAACTTTAATCGATCTCAAATTTTATCTATCTCAATATCTGGAAAGGAGAATCGTTTTGTGAGGTGCTGGCGAACAAGATTGCGAAAATTGTTTCCCTCATATAAGATTTATAGCCTGTTCCACGATCTCGAAAGAATGCTTTCTTTCTTATCCCATACGAAAGAAATTTGTTTTTCGTTTCACTAACTTTATTTTATGCGAAAGATAAGTCGAAAAACAAGTCGAAAGAAAACGTAAGTATTTTCATACAAATTTCTGTTTCACTGTTTCGAACAAGTTACCAGCAAAACGAAAGCAAATGTCAAAATGAATCACTTGATATTTTCGAATAGAAACAAACGAAAGGCTATTAGTCACCCTAATACAATACACTGAGGTTTGATACAAAAGAATGGAAATAAACCTGTATCTTCTTAACTATAGGCCTGATTGCATCAGAATGTATGAGACAATTGTTAAGCAGGACCAAAGCTTTCTGAATTTTGAATTTATGGTTACCCTGTGTTTCCACAGGGTTAATCATTGGGCGTCAAAGTAGACCAACTCAGAAGTAAACATGTTTTTGGACCGTGTGTTGCTCTTTCCAAAAAAAACATATTTCTCTTCGACTTTTTTTTAGTTTTTGACCCATTGTGTATTCGACATTAAACCCATAATTTTTTAATATTACAATATTAGTAACGAAAATTTTTCTAAAAATATTTCTAACGAAAATTTTTCTAAAGAAAAATATTTCTAACGAAAATTTTTCTATAGAAAAATATTTCTAACGAAAATTTTTCGAAAGAAAAATATTCCTAACGAAAATTGTTCTAAAGAAAAATATTTCTACCGAAAATTTTTCTATAGAAAAATATTTCTAACGAAAATTTTTTTATAGAAAAATATTTCTAACGAAAATTTTTCTATAGAAAAATATTTCTAACGAAAATTTTTCTATAGAAAAATATTTCTAACGAAAATTTTTCTATAGAAAAATATTTCTAACGAAAATTTTTCTATAGAAAAATATTTCTAACGAAAATTTTTCTATAGAAAAATATTTCTAACGAAAATTTTTCTATAGAAAAATATTTCTAACGAAAATTTTTCTATAGAAAAATATTTCTAACGAAAATTTTTCTATAGAAAAATATTTCTAACGAAAATTTTTCTGTAGAAAAATATTTCTAACGAAAATTTTTCTATAGAAAAATATTTCTAACGAAAATTTTTCTATAGAAAAATATTTCTAACGAAAATTTTTCTATAGAAAAATATTTCTAACGAAAATTTTTCTATAGAAAAATATTTCTAACGAAAATTTTTCTATAGAAAAATATTTCTAACGAAAATTTTTCTATAGAAAAATATTTCTAACGAAAATTTTTCTATAGAAAAATATTTCTAACGAAAATTTTTCTATAGAAAAATATTTCTAACGAAAATTTTTCTATAGAAAAATATTTCTAACGAAAATTTTTCTATAGAAAAATATTTCTAACGAAAATTTTTCTATAGAAAAATATTTCTAACGAAAATTTTTCTATAGAAAAATATTTCTAACGAAAATTTTTCTATAGAAAAATATTTCTAACGAAAATTTTTCTATAGAAAAATATTTCTAACGAAAATTTTTCTATAGAAAAATATTTCTAACGAAAATTTTTCTATAGAAAAATATTTCTAACGAAAATTTTTCTATAGAAAAATATTTCTAACGAAAATTTTTCTATAGAAAAATATTTCTAACGAAAATTTTTCTATAGAAAAATATTTCTAACGAAAATTTTTCTATAGAAAAATATTTCTAACGAAAATTTTTCTATAGAAAAATATTTCTAACGAAAATTTTTCTATAGAAAAATATTTCTAACGAAAATTTTTCTATAGAAAAATATTTCTAACGAAAGTTTTTCTATAGAAAAATATTTCTAACGAAAATTTTTCTATAGAAAAATATTTCTAACGAAAATTTTTCTATAGAAAAATATTTCTAACGAAAATTTTTCTATAGAAAAATATTTCTAACGAAAATTTTTCTATCGAAAAATATTTCCAACGGAAATTTTTCTATAGAAAAATATTTCTAACGAAAATTTTTCTATAGAAAAATATTTCTAATATTTTGGAAAAATATTTCTAACGAAAATTTTTCTTTGGAAAAATATTTCTAACGAAAATTTTTCTATAGAAAAATATTTCTAACGAAAATTTTTTATAGAAAAATATTTCTAACGAAAATTTTTTTATAGAAAAATATTTCTAACGAAAATTTTTCTATAGAAAAATATTTCTAACGAAAGTTTTTCTAAAGAAAAATATTTCTAACGAAAATTTTTCTATAGAAAAATATTTCTAACGAAAATTTTTCGAAAGAAAAATATTCCTAACGAAAATTGTTCTAAAGAAAAATATTTCTAACGAAAATTTTTCTATAGAAAAATATTTCTAACGAAAATTTTTTACTAACGAAAATTTTTCTATAGAAAAATATTTCTAACGAAAAACACAAAAATTGTCCAAACATTGACTTTCTTGTTTTAGGTCTTTTTTACGCCACAAACAAAAATATGAGTTTTTTTTTTAAATTTGACTTGAAATTTGACAAAATCCAAATTTCAATATAAAAAGTTACCGCAAATTGTTTTTACTAAAAAAATTCGTTCATTTTCACTATATTTCTTCATCATTCCATGTTCGTGTCAATATATTGAAGTGTTTTTTTTTAATGTTTGATTTCTGTAAATTTGATGGACCATCGTGCTATTTCCTAAATAAACATTTAATTAATTTCCCAGGAAAACAGAAATTTTCATTTATGATTATCTTCAAGATAATTGCAATTTCCCACTAAATGAATTGTGGCATTATTTTCGAATTAATAAAAATTATTTTATCTAATGATAATGATGATTACCAATAAAATTCGAATGACCGGAGGGAAAAATAATTTCCATATTTACACACAGACATACATACATAGAAACATACATACGAAGTAGATATAACGTAAGTATGTACTAATAATGTACTCTATTTATTAGTACATACTTACGAGTACAAATTTATAAAAACAGCAAACTATAGACTTTACTTGTTTAAGTCTAATGGTCCATTGTCTGCCTGCCTGTCTGTCCATCGTCTATTTCCCATTTATCCATTTTCAACTCAACACAACTCCACTCCACACATTTCATTTCCGTTTTGCCTTATCTAATTTATTTCATTTCATTTTCATTGCTCCTCTGCATTTAACAAAATATTTGCTAAGTACTCGACATTATTATGATGACGTCTGTTATGTTGCTATAAAATTTACATAATTATAGCGGAAACAATATGGATCTCTATTCTCTTAATATTTAGTTAAATATTTCCGTTTAAATTTTATGAATGAGAAAAACCGGATGGTCTTTTAACGTGAACTGCTTTATCATAATTTCTTGGTATTGAAGCTAATATTTGTATACAAAGAACTATATCCTTGATGTCCTTTGTCATTTTTTTTGTTTTGCCCATTTTTTAGTATTTTATTGTAGTTGCGTAACAAAAAAGTGGTTTTAAGTGTCTATTTTAAATTAGCTTTAAAAATAGCGAACAAAGTCCTTTCCTAGAAATTTTTCTTAACTTTTTCTTTGCCTTTAAAAATATCCATTAAATCATTAAAATTCGATATAGAAATTTTTATATCCAAGAAATTTATATTGATAACTTTTACAAAAAAAAAAAAAAGAATTTTAATTTGAACAATTTTCTATGAAATATTTTAATATCGAATTTTCTAAAAATTTTCTATAGAAATTTTTTTAACTAAAAATTTTCTATAGAAAAATCTTTTTAACGAAAAATTTTGTATAGAAAAATTTTTTTTAATGAAAAATTTTCTATAGATAAATTTTGTTATCGAAAAATTTTTATTGAAAAACTTTCTGTAGAAACATTTTTTTAACGAAAAATTTTCTATAGAAAAATTTTTGTAACGAAAAATGTTCTACAGAAAAATTTTTTTAACGAAAAATTCTATAGTAAAATTTTTATAATGAAACATTTTCTATAGAACAATTTTTGTAACGAAGAATTTTCTATAGAAAAATTTTTTTAACTAAAAATTTTCTATAGAAAAATCTTTTTAACGAAAAATTTTCTATAGAACTTTTTTTAACGAAAAATTTTCTATAGAAAAATTTTTTAACGAAAAATTTTCGATGCAAAAACTTTTACAACAAAAAATTTTCTAAAGAAAAATTTCTATAACAAAAAATTTTTTATAGAAACATTTTTATTTAAAAAAATTTTAAGAACGAAGAATTTTCTATAGAAACATTTTTTTTTTAACGAAAAACTTTCTATAGAAACAATTTTTTTAACGAAAATTTTCTATAGACAAATTTTTTTAACGAAAAATTTTCTATAGAAAATTAGAACATTTTTTTAACGAAAACTTTCCTATCGAAATATTTTGTTAACGAAATGTTTTCTATAGAAAAATTTTTATTACGAACAATTTTCTGTAGAAAAATTTCTATAACGAATAATTTACTAAAAAAAAATATAATGAAAAATTTTCTTTAGAAAAAATTTTTTAACGAAAAATTTTCTATAAAAAAAAAATTTATAACCAAAAATTTTCTATACCAAAATATTTATAAGGGAAAACTTTAACGAAAAATTGTAAAAAGTTGTTAAAAAAATTTTCTATAGAAAAATTTTTTAACGAAAAATTTTCTTTAAAAAATTTTTTTAACGATAAATTTTCTAAAGAAAATTTTTTTTAACGAAAAATTTTCTGTAGAAAATTTTTTCTGACTAAAAATTTTGTATAGAAAAAATTTTTGTAACCAAAAATTTTCTACAGAAAAATTTTCTAAAGAAATTTGTTTTTAACGAAAAATTTTCTATAGAAAATTTTTTTAACGAAAAATTTTTTTAACTACAAATTTTGTATAGAAAAATTTTTATAACGAAAAATTTTCTACAGAAAAATTTCCTAACGAAATTTGTTTTTAATGAAAAATTTTCTATTGAAAAATTTTTTTAACGAAAAATTTTCTATAGAAAAAAATTTATAACGAACAATTTTTTATAATGAAAAATTTTCGATAAAAAAAACTTTTTATAGAAAAATTTTTTCAACGAAAAATTTTCTATAGAAAAAATTTTTTTTAACGAAAAATAAAAGTGCAATATTAAAGTTAATAAGGAATAGACATAAGTTTATTGTTTGTTTTATTGTCACTCATTTATTAGATCCTGATGATGCTATCCAAAGGATAGCGAAATTTAATAAAATAAAAACAACTAAAAAGACCTCGAGCTTGTAATAAGGGTTTATTTGAGAAAAAGTTTCTATACAAAAATTTTTTTAACGAAAAACTTTCTATAGAAAAATTTTTTAACGAACAATTTTCTATTTCTATTTTTAAAGCAAAACATTTTCTATAGAAAAATTTTTATAACGAAAAAATTTTTGATAGAACAATTTTTATAGCAAAAAATTTTCTATAGTAAAATTTTTATAATGAAAAATTTTCTATAGAAAAATTTTTATAATGAAAAATTTTCTGTAGAAAAATTTTTAGAATGAAAAATTTTCTATCTCTCTAAAATTGAGGATACTCCTCCTGAAGACATGGCCTAACCAACCATCGAAACGCGTCGAGGAATTTTTTTTTCTCCGCAAACAGTTTTTGGCTTTTTATCAATAAATTTATCTGTTACATTAATAAATAAATGTAACAGATTTGGGATCAAATGCGTATACTCTATTTTTTGAAGGAAATTTTATTTACGAAATATTTTTTAGAAAAATTTGTATCACAAAAAATTTTCTATAGAAAAAATTTTTTGTTGAAAAATTTTCTATTAAAATTTTTTCTAGAAAAATTTTTATAACAAACAATTTTCTATAGAATTTTTTTAAATTTTGTTATAGAAAAATTTTTATATCGAAAATTTTGTTATAAAAAATGTTTATATTGAAAATTTTTCTATAACAAATATTTATATCAAAATTTTTTCAAAAATTTTGTAAAATGCCCCATTGTGCATACTTACAAGTGCTATTTACAATTGTGATACTCGTTTGTTTTCAAGTGTAATATTTTTGTATTTGTAAATTTTACATTTCTCTCCTATAACTAGTGACATTCTATACATTTCATTTCCATTTTACACAAGTTACTTGTGTATGTGTAATACATTCATTTTTCCGTTTTGGTTTTCTTTTACAAGGTTATTTCCATTCAACAGTTGTCACTGTTTTTATCCTGAAATTGAAAAATTGAAAAGAACGACTCGTAAAATAATATTTTTCCTCACAGATCACATTTCATTTATAGACTTTTTAGTTGAGGATTTTTTTATTTTTATTTCATAATTGAAATTCTATCTGGTTGGTATGTTTTGTATTTAACTATGAACAAATTTTGTAAAACCATGGGAAATTTTTTTTAAGTAAATTTATTTGATTCCAAAAATTATAGAGAATTTTATGGTATCTCTTGTAATATGGGAATTCTTTCAAGAACGAGTATTTAAATTAAATTTTTAAAGAAACTATAGAAGGCAAATGTTGATGTCTTACTTAAATGATAAATCTAATTTTGAAAAATTTAAATTTAAAAATAGAATCTTTCAATTTAACTGAATATATGATTATTTTTGTTGCATATATTTAGGATACTGTTACCCGTTCATATAAATAAACTATGAATCGTAAATGGATTTATGTTTATCGTTTTATCTTCCTATATATTAAAATTTGTTAAAGTACACCCAATATCCATTCAACTGAGAATAGCTGTAGTTCCATATACCCAAGTGATCAAGTTTTTAAAAATGAGTTGTTGTATAAAGGCTGGCTTTTAATAACTCAGAATTTGACATATGAAGACTTTTGCTAAAAACTTAAGGATATTTATTGACTTCTTACGATTCAATACTATTTTGAATATTTTGCAAACTTTGGCTAACTGGGTTGTGCTTAGTTATTGCCTTTTTAAATGTGTATTAGAAAACTATATTTTTTTCCTTTATATCATATTTTTTTATATAAATTGTACAGAAATACAAGGAAATTATAATGCCTCCGGCATAACGCGTTTGTTTTACTTATTTGCAGTTTAATACAACTACAATTGTTTATTTTTTTAGTTTGTTTCATTTTTTTACTTTTTCAATATATTTTTGGAAAATAATGCAATTTTTTAAAATACAATATTTTTCATAGAGCTTTGGGAATAAAAGGTTATTTTTATTTAATTTCAAAGCGAACTCTTTTATAAAAAAAACATGAGTTTATAAGTGCACAGTGGTTTAGATAAAAACTTTTTTATAGAAAAATTTTTATATAGAAATTTTCTATAGAAAAATTTGTACATATATAGAAATTTTTTTAGCAAAAGTTTCATAAAGAAATTTTCTATAAAAAATTTTTATATAGAAATTTAATATAGAAAAATTTTTATATAGAAATTTAATATAGAAAAATTTTGATGAAGAAATTTTCTATAAAAAAATTTTTAAACAGAAATTTTCTATAGAAAAATTTTATATAGAAATTTTCTTTAGAACAATTTTTTTATATGCTATTTTATAGCAAAATTTTAATGCAAAAATTTTCTACAAAAAATTTTGATATAGAAATTTTCTCTAAAAAAATTTTAATATGGAAATTTTCCATTGAAAAATTTTTCTATAGAAAACTTCTGTATAAAAAATTTTCTATAGAAAATTTCTATATTGAAATTTTTCTGTGGAAATTTTCTATAAAAAAATTTATATATGAAAATCTTCTATTCTATAGTTAATTTCTATATCAAAATTTTTTTTATAGAAAATTCCTATATTAAAATTTTTCTTTATCAAAATTTTTGTATAGAAAATTTCTATATCAAAATTTTTAATAGCAAATTTTTATAGAAAATTTCTTTTCTATAGAAAATTTCTTTACAAAAATTTTTCTATCAAAAATTTCTATATCAACATTTTTCTATAGAAAATTTCTATATCAAAATTTTTTTATAAAAAATTTCTATATAAAAAACTTTTTCTATCAAAATATTTTGTATAGAAAGTTTCTTTACCAAAATTTTTCTTTATAAAATTTCTTTATCCAAATTTTTAATAGCAAATTTTTATAGAAAATTTCTTTTCTATAGAAAATTTCTTTACAAAAATTTTTCTATCAAAAATTTCTATATCAACATTTTTCTATAGAAAATTTCTATATCAAAATTTTTTTATAAAAAATTTCTATTTAAAAAATTTTTTCTATCAAAATATTTTGTATAGAAAGTTTCTTTACCAAAATTTTTCTTTATAAAATTTCTTTATCAAAATTTTTCTATAGAAAATTCTATATCAAAATTTTTCTATAGAAAATTTTTCTATCAAAATTTTTTATAGAAAATGTCTATATCAAATTTTTTCTTTAGATCAAAATATTTCTATATAATTTTTTTTCTATAAAAAAATTCTATATCAGAATTTGTCCATAGAAAATTTCTATATAAAAAAAATTTTTATATCAAAATTTTTTTTTTATAGAAAATTTCTATTTTAAAATTAATTTTTCTATAGAAAATTTATATATCAAAATTTTTCTATAGAAAATTTGTGTATCAATATTTTTGTATAGAAAATTTCAATATCAACATTTTTCTCTTGATAATTTTTATCTCAAGAAACTTTTCTATAGAAAATTTCTATATAATAATTTTGATACAGAAATTTTTATATAAATTTTTTATATCAAAATTTTTCTATAGAAAATTTCAATATCAAAATTTTTCCATAGAAAATTTCAATATCAAAATTTTTCTATAGAAAATTTCTGCATCAAAATTTTTCTATAAAAAATGTCTATAAAAAAATTGTTCTATAGAAAATTTTTCGATAGAAAATTTCTAGATAAAAATTTTTCGATAGAAAATTTATATATAAAAATTTTTCGATAGAAAATTTCTATATAAAATATTTTCTATTTAAAATTTCTATATTAAAATTTTTCAATAGAAAATTTCTATATTAAAATTTTTTAATAGAAAATTTCTATATTAAAATTTTTCTATACAAAATTTCCTTTTTAAAAGTTTTCTATAGAAAATTTTTCTAAAGAAAATTTCTTACAAGAATTTTTCTGCAGAAAATTTCTATATAAAAATTTTTCTATAAAAAAGTTTTTCTACAGAAAATTTCTATATAAAATTTTTTTCGATAGAAAATTTTTATATAAAAATTTTTCAATAGAACATATTGATATTTCTATATAAAATTTTTTCTATAGAAACAATTTTTATAGAAAAATTTTTATATAGAAATTTTTCATAGAAAAATGTTCATGTAGAATTTTTTTATAGAAAAATTTTTAAATAGAAAATTAATATATAAAATTTTGTCATAGAAATTTTCTATCGAAAAATTTTAATATAGAAATTTTTATAGAAAAATCTGTATATAGAAATTTTTTATAGAAAAATGTTTATATAGAAAAATTTTGAAAAATAAATTTTTTATAGAAAAATTTTAATATAAGAAAATTTGTATATAGAAGTTTCTATAGAATTTTTTTTTATAGAACTTTTCTATAGAAAAATTTTATTATAAAAGTTGTCTATCTATGGAAAAGTTTAAATATAGAAATTTTCTATTGAAAAATTTTAATATAGAAATTTTCCATAAAAAAAATTTTATATAGAAATTTTGTATCGAAAAATTTTTATAAAGAAATTTTCTACAGAACAATTTTTTTTATAGAAATATCTTATAGAAAAATTTTAATAGAAATTTTCTATAGAAAAATTTTAATATAGAAATTTTCTATAGAATAATTTTGATATAGAAAATTTTGATATGTAGAAATCGTTAGAAAAATTGTTATACAGAAATATTTTAAAGAAAATTTTGTATAAATATTTTATATTAAAATTCTTATATAGAAATTTTCTACAGAAAAATTTTGATATAGAAAATTTTTTATATAGAAATTTTCTATAGAAAAATTTTTATATAAAAATTTTCTGTAGAATAATTTTGATATAGAAATGTTCAATTGAAAAAATTTGATATTGAAATTATTCTACAGGAAATATTTATATAAAAATTTTCCTTTAGAAAATTTCTATATAAAAAATTTTCTGTATCAAAAGATTTGCTATATAACAATTTTAATATAAAATTTTTATAAAAAATTTTCTATAGAAAAATTTTTCTAAAGAAAATTTCTTACAGATATCTTTATACAGAAAATTTCTATATAAAAATTTTTCTATAGAAAATTTCTATATTAAAATTTTTCTACATAAAATTTATATATAAAAATTTTTTCTACATAAAATTCATATATAAAAATTTTTTCTATAGAAAATTTCTATATCAAAATTTTTTATAGAAAATTTTGGCATTGAAATTTTTCTATAAAAATTTTCTGTAGAAAAATTTTTATATAGAAATTTTCTATAGAAGAATTTTGATATAGAAATTTTCTATAGAAAAATTTTGATTTAGAAATTTTCGATAGAAAAATTTTGATAGAGATTTTTTTTTAATTTTTTATAAAAAAAATTTTGATATAGAAAAATTTTGAAATTTTCTATAAACATTTTTTATTAAACATTTTGATATAGAAATTTTCTATAGTAAAAATTTTTATATAGAAATTTTGTATAAAATATTTTGATATATCAATTTTATATAGAAAAAATGTGTATAGAAATCTTCTATAGAAATATTTTGATATAGAAATTTTCTTATTCTGATATCAATTTTAAACCTTAGAAATTCTTATTTGTCCTTAGTCTACTCGATTACAAATATGTGAAGATGATTTTTATTTAATTTTCTTAGCCAAACTCAAGTCAAGGTATACTTAACCTTTGACTTAAATCAAACACTGTTAAAAAATTTGCTCCATATCATTCATTTCAGTTAAACATACTCGTATGTCAGAGTTTACTTAGAGTCCCATTGGGAGTTCATAGAAATTATTAGCTGATAAATATTGAATGTTATATAAAAAGTAACATTAGATTAAATTCAATTTGTACGAGTATTTGCCAATAACGAACAAGAGTTGCAAATGTTTACCTCCGAGTTTTAAAGTAAATAATATTATAAAATATTTGAAATTTAGTAATAAATAAATTTACATTAAAATCTATAGATTTCCTTTAAAATCGTAAACCCCAAATGGGACTAAAAGAGTTAAAAGCATTTTCCACTTAAGTGTGACATGAAGTATTTACTTAATGTAATGTCAGATATAATGTCTTTGCATGAAGCAGACTAACAAAATTTTAAAGGAGATTTGGTAAATGTTAATCTTATCAAATAACCTTTGAACTTTGAGGGAAAAAAATATGAAATTTAGTCTGCGCAATGTTATTTTCTTGAAAATAATTTGTTAAACACTTTTCTGTAGTCCTTTTTTATGCATCAAGCATCCATTTATTTAACCATCTGTTCAATATTAACATTTCAACAATAAACAAATCTTTGGAACATCTGTCTCATTTCATGATATCAAATCCCAGCAAACCTTTTTGCCTACTGAAATGTTTTTTTTAAGGATATAGAAATGTATTCTGAAATTAATTAATTAACATTCAATTAAACCCAAATCAAATTTTACAATTCCATTTTTTTTTTCAAATCAATGTATGGAAGTGCAACATCTTTACATTATAAAGTCTTTAGCTTCACCCTTTCTTTACGGGGGTCAAAGGTGAAAATTTGTTATATTTATGATGACAAATGTTTTTATGAAATTTTGGAAATATAAACTTCTTAATGTTGTTGACTATTATTCTACATTTTTCGACTATAGTAAAAGGTATCATATGATCAGTCTTGACCGACTATAAATATTAACGAGAGAGAAATAAAACTTATTTTAAGCGCAATAGGATTTGTTTGCTGGGATTTAACGAGTATGTTTTTTTTTGCTTAACATGTTTTTGGCGTGAATTTAACCATTAACGAAGGGGAATTTATTGAATAATATTAAATTTTTAAAGAAAATAAATCAAGCCAAATTGCAGAAAGTTGCTATATTAGAATTTTAGAGAAATTTATATTAATAGTTAACAAAATATAAATTTCAAAGAATAATATTGTTTATAAAATCTAATATTTATTTTTTTTTTCATTTTTTTCAGGTAAAATTTAAAAAAGTTTAATACAATATTTTTCAAGGTAAATAATTAATTTGTATTCCAAATATCATAAAAATGTTTTTATACCCCTCATCAATAGTTGATATGAAACTTTCAGTTTCCAATTTTTCTATTCAGAAAATTCGACTTAACCATGTCCATCTGTCTTTTGAAATTCCTTCGACTTGAATTATTTATCAAAATTTACGAAATCTTCTTAGAGAAAAAGCTTAAAATCGAAAAATTATATTTATTTATTGTTTGCATATCGCTCAACATATTTATTCCATAGTAATATAATGCCAGATCAGACCAGGAATATGTAGTTATTCTGAGCTATCACAGAAACGGCAAAAGCCGTTTCATAGGCAATCCGATGTATAAATTTATGTGTTTATCGCACCAAATGCCACAAACGCTTGGGATATTTTGCTACATCTGCAAGTTGCCTGCCACACAGGAAATTTTTTGGGTTTTTTTTGTCCGGATAGTCTTCCTGAAAATGTTTGGTATAGAAATTTTTAACAGAAAATTTTTTATATCGAAATTTTAAGTAGAAATTTTCTATAGAAAAATTTCTCTACAAAAATTTTTATACAGAAATTTTCTATAGAAAAATTTTTATATAGAAATTTTCTTTAGAAAAATTTTAATATAAAAATTTTCTATAGAAAAATTTTTATATACAAATTTTTAATTGAAATTTTCTCTAGAAAAATTTTTATGTAGAAATTTTCTATAGAAAAATTTTTATATAGAATTTTTCTATCGAAAAGTTTTTATATAGACATTTGCTTACTGAAAAATTTTCATATAGAAATTTTTTAAAGAAAAATTTAGATATAAAAATTTTCTATAGAAAAATTTTGATATAGAAATTTTCTACAGAAAAATTTGTATATAGAAATTTTCTATAGAAAAATTTTGATATAGAAATTTTCTATAGAAAAATTTTTATATAGAAATTTCTATAGAAAAATTTTGATATACAAATTTTTAATAGAAATTTTCTATAGAAAAATTTTTATATACAAATTTTTAATAGAAATTTTCTATAGAAAAATTTTTATATAGAACTTTTCTATAGAAAAATTTTTATATAGAAATTTTCTATAGAAAAATTTTTATGTAGAAATTTTCTATAGAAAAATTTTTATATAGAATTTTTCTATCGAAAAGTTTTTATATAAACATTTGTTTATTGAAAAATTTTCATATAGAAATTTTTTAAAGAAAAATTTAGATATAAAAATTTTCTATAGAAAAATTTTGATATAGAAATTTTCTACAGAAAAATTTGTATATAGAAATTTTCTATAGAAAAATTTTTATATACAAATTTTTAATTGAAATTTTCTATAGAAAAATTTTTATGTAGAAATTTTCTATAGAAAAATTTTTATATAGAATTTTTCTATCGAAAAGTTTTTATATAAACATTTGTTTATTGAAAAATTTTCATATAGAAATTTTTTAAAGAAAAATTTAGATATAAAAATTTTCTATAGAAAAATTTTGATATAGAAATTTTCTACAGAAAAATTTGTATATAGAAATTTTCTATAGAAAAATTTTTATATAGAAATTTTCTATAGAAAAATTTTGATATAGAAATTTTCTATAGAAAAATTTTTATATAGAAATTTCTATAGAAAAATTTTGATATACAAATTTTTAATAGAAATTTTCTATAGAAAAATTTTTATATACAAATTTTTAATAGAAATTTTCTATAGAAAAATTTTTATATAGAACTTTTCTATAGAAAAATTTTGATATAAAAATTTTCTATAGAAAAATTTTTATATAGAAATTTTCTATCGAAAAGTTTTTATATAGACATTTGTTTATTGAAAAATTTTTATATAGAAATTTTTTAAGGAAAAACTTAGATATAGAAATTTTCTATAGAAAAATTTTGATATAGAAATTTTCTATAGAAAAATTTTTATATAGAAATTTTCTATCGAAAAGTTTTTATATAGACATTTGTTTATTGAAAAATTTTCATATAGAAATTTTTTAAGGAAAAACTTAGATACAGAAATTTTCTATAGAAAAATTTTGATATAGAAATTTTCTATAGAAAAATTTTTATATAGAAATTTTTTATCGAAAAGTTTTTATATAGACATTTGTTTATTGAAAAATTTTCATATAGAAATTTTTTAAGGAAAAATTTAGATATAGAAATTTTCTATAGAAAAATTTTGATATAGAAATTTTCTATAGAAAAATTTTTATATAGAAATTTTCTATAGAAAAGTTTTTATATAGACATTTGTTTATTGAAAAATTTCATATAGAAATTTTTTAAGGAAAAATTTAGATATAGAAATTTTCTATAGAAAATTTTGAAAAAGAAATTTTCTATAGAAAAATTTTTATATAGAAATTTTCTATAGAAAAATTTTGATATAGAAATTTTCTATAAAAAAATTTTTATATACAAATTTTTAATAGAAATTTTCTATAGAAAAATTTTTATATACAAATTTTTAATAGAAATTTTCTATAGAAAAATTTTTATATAGAACTTTTCTATAGAAAAATTTTTATATAGAGATTTTCTATAGAAAAATTTTTATATAGAAATTTTCTATCGAAAAGTTTTTATATAGACATTTGTTTATTGAAAAATTTTCATATAGAATTTTTTTTAGGAAAAATTTAGATATAGAAATTTTCTATAGAAAAATTTTGATATAGAAATTTTCTACAGAAAAATTTTCTGTAGAAAAATTTGTATATAGAAATTTTCTATAGAAAAATTTTTATATAGAAATTTTCTATAGAAAAATTTTTATATAGACATTTTTTATTGAAAAATTTTTATATAGAAATTTTTTAAAGAAAAGTTAGATATAGAAATTTTCTTTAGAAAAATTTTGACATAAATAATTTTTATAGAAAAATTTTTATATAGAAGAAATTTTTATATAGAAAAATTTTAAATAGAAATTTTATATAGAAAAATTTTCTATAGAAATTTTCCATAGAAAATTTTTGATATAAAAATTTTCTATAGAAAAATTTTGATATAGAAATTTTCTATAGAAAAATTTTTATATAGAAATTTTCTATCGAAAAGTTTTTATATAGACATTTGTTTATTGAAAAATTTTCATATAGAAATTTTTTAAGGAAAAACTTAGATACAGAAATTTTCTATAGAAAAATTTTGATATAGAAATTTTCTATAGAAAAATTTTTATATAGAAATTTTTTATCGAAAAGTTTTTATATAGACATTTGTTTATTGAAAAATTTTCATATAGAAATTTTTTAAGGAAAAATTTAGATATAGAAATTTTCTATAGAAAAATTTTGATATAGAAATTTTCTATAGAAAAATTTTTATATAGAAATTTTCTATAGAAAAATTTAGATATAGAAATTTTCTATAGAAAAATTTGGGTATAGAAATTTTTTATAGAAAAATTTTGATATAGAAATTTTCTATAGAAAAATTTTGATATAGAAATTTTCTATAGAAAAATTTTTATATAGAAATTTTCTATAGAAAAGTTTTTATATAGACATTTGTTTATTGAAAAATTTCATATAGAAATTTTTTAAGGAAAAATTTAGATATAGAAATTTTCTATAGAAAAATTTGAAGAAGAAATTTTCTATAGAAAAATTTTTATATAGAAATTTTCTATAGAAAAATTTTGATATAGAAATTTTCTATAAAAAAATTTGTATATACAAATTTTTAATAGAAATTTTCTATAGAAAAATTTTTATATACAAATTTTTAATAGAAATTTTCTATAGAAAAATTTTTATATAGAACTTTTCTATAGAAAAATTTTTATATAGAGATTTTCTATAGAAAAATTTTTATATAGAAATTTTCTATCGAAAAGTTTTTATTTAGACATTTGTTTATTGAAAAATTTTCATATAGAATTTTTTTTAGGAAAAATTTAGATATAGAAATTTTCTATAGAAAAATTTTGATATAGAAATTTTCTACAGAAAAATTTTCTGTAGAAAAATTTGTATATAGAAATTTTCTATAGAAAAATTTTTATATAGAAATTTTCTATAGAAAAATTTTTATATAGACATTTTTTATTGAAAAATTTTTATATAGAAATTTTTTAAAGAAATGTTAGATATAGAAATTTTCTTTAGAAAAATTTTGACATAAATAATTTTTATAGAAAAATTTTTATATAGAAGAAATTTTTATATAGAAAAATTTTAAATAGAAATTTTATATAGAAAAATTTTCTATAGAAATTTTCCATGGAAAATTTTTGATACAGAAACTCTAGAAAAATTTTGATATAGAAATTTTCTATAGAAAAATTTTGATAAAGAAATTTTGTATAAAAAAATGTTGATATAGATATTTTCTATAGAAATATTTTTATATCGAAATTTTCTATAGAAAAATTTTGATATAGAATTTTTTTATAGATAAATTTTGATATAGAAATTTTCTATAGAAAATTTTCTATAAAAATTTGTTTAGAAATTTTCTTTAAAAAAATTTTTATTTATAAATTTTCTATAGACAAATTTTTTATATTTTATTTAAATTTTCTATAGAATTATTTTTATATGAAAATTTTCCGTCCGTCTGGATGGACGGACGGACAGACGTAATCAAAGTACGGGTCGCAATTCGAAAGATAATTTGATGAAATTGGCACAGATAATTTTTTTGATAGTGGGACCATGGCTATATTTATGGTACCTCCCATAGGTCACACTTCCCGGAATTAATATTTTACATACACACATTCACAAATGTAAATATTTTTTCATGAAATTTCAAACAAATACTGCTTATGTAAACTTAAATCACTGTTCCAAATTTCGTTGAAATCGGTTCAGATTTGACCATACAACTCTTCTGTCAAAACGCACTAAATGAGAAAAAAAATCACTAAAGCGTAAATTTGAAGATAATGGCAATTTTAAGTTATTTTTTTTGCATATTTTTTTTGTAACAACTGCAATTAATTTGCCAAATTTCGAGATAATCGGTTAACATTTGACCCTAGCTTTCATATAAGTCCAAAAGACAGAAATATAAGTTTTGAGAAAGTGTTTGTATGATGGCAAATATTTGTCTTTGTACAGGAAAAAGAACACCTTTAACCTTAGTGGTGTAGGGTATTGTATGGTCGGGCTTGACCGACTATAGCACTTTCTTACTTGTTTTCATTAAATTTTATAAAAAATAAAAAATATCTTTACTTTTTTTTTGCATCCAAAGATATAAAACATAATTATAAAACACATTTTTTGCATATTTTACATTAGGTATTATTTACATTACACGTGTATATGTATAAACGTATCTCAATAGCAGTTTAATATTTTGATCACTTTATTTCTGTTATTGTTGCATTCCAATATTGCCTTTGGTTATTGTGACAGTAAAAAGGAAAATATTTATATTATAAGTGACTTTTGCGAATATGTATATGTATTTCTCAATGATAAACGTCACACGACTGTCAGCTGATAACAAATATTTGTATTAAATTTACTTTGTTATTCTTTTGTTGGATTTGTATAGAAAGAAAATGTGTCAGTAAAGTGGCAAAAGTTTATGTATATTTTGCTTAAACAAATAGAGAAAAGAGAAATACTTATACTATAAGGATAAATGATAAATATCTTAGAGTTTGAAAGGATTTGCTTTGAGTCATAAAAGGGTAAAGAGTGCTCTAAATAAAATTTGTAGTTGGATTTTCTTAAATAAAAATCAAACCTTTTAATATAAAAACTCTACAAAATACGCAAATATAATGACATATTATACAAAATCATTTAGCATTAAAATGTTTACTTAGTACTCGGGTTTTGCAAAATTATCGACTTTTTTCGGAAACCCTCCCATTAAAGATTTTACAGTTGCTTCTGATACCTTTTTGGAGCATGTGTTCCACCTGCGCTTAAAATCGGACATGTTCTTGGAAATCTTTCCTGTGTTCTTCAATTCCTTTTTTACCAGAGCCCAATACCTTTCCACAGGCCGAAGTTCTGGACAGTTACATGGATTTGCCTCTCGTGGTACAAAAATGACATTATTCTTTGAGTATCACTTAAGTGCCTTTTTTCCATAATGGCATGATGCCAAATCGGGCCAAAAAAATGTAGTCACTCTGTGCTCTCTTAAAAAAGGTAACAACCGTTTTTGTAGGCACTCCTTTATATAAATTTCTGTGTTTATTGTGCCAGATGCCACAAATACTTTACTTCTTTTGCCACAACTGCAAATAGCTTGCCACACGAGAAACTTCTTAGGGAATTTTGTTTGTTTTTTTGTGCGAAACTCTTGCCGAACATTGCCCCGTTTATCAGCAACATAAAAATCTTGACCAGGAAATTGAGAAATGTCTGCCAGTACGTATGTTTCATCATCCATCACACAACAGGTGTATTTTTTTATTAAATCAGACTTCAATTTTTTCGCTCGTTTTTTTACTTCTAAGTTCTTTATAGCATTGCGATCTGGAACCTTTTGGACTTTGTATGTCTTCAGTCCAGCATAAGCTTTGACTCTATGTGCAAAATTCGTAGAAGATTTCACCGTACGAGCTGCTTTTCTTAAAGAAGTGTTAGGCGCTCTTCGAAAGAGTCGCTCGACTTCTTTTGCCTTACCAATATCTGTAGGACCTTTTTTCCTCCCTGATCCAGGTTTTCTTTCAATGCTCAGGTTTTCCTTATACCGTCTGATGGCATTAGAAACCGTTCGAGGGTCAACTTTCAACATTTTAGCTATTTTTTTAAAAGTCCATGACGGATTTTTTTGAAAAGTTTTAATTATATTTTCACGAACTTTTTTTTTCGCAGTCCATTTTGATTGAAATAACTATTGAAAATTAATAATTTCTAAAATAATAGTATCTGACATATCTATAGAAACTAACTTGATCAAAAAATAAATTATTTCTTGCACTATGGATAAATTTTGTCTAAAATAGCAAATGCATATTTTTTTTTAGAACACTCTTTATTTTGAAAAATTACCAAATGTACAGGGAAGGGAAAAATATAACCCTTCTAAATACATTTGCCAATAGTTTTTAGATTAAAAACTTTAACTGTTAAATTTATTTATTAATTAAAGAACGTTTCTCACAACAATCGTAGCACTGTGCAACATTTGAATAAAATACACAAACTACAAACAATATGAAAAAAGTGTCAAAGCTAAACAAACTTTATAATACAACCAATAGAAATATAGCACTTAACGGTATTTACATAACGGAAACACTATTTTGACACTTGTTACATCCGCAGGACTTGGGGTTTCTATGTAAATGCCAACTTCTCCTCCAAAGAAATACAAACAAAAATGTTCAAGTTGAAAGTAATGGTTGGCGTTGCTTTGCCTATAAAAGCAAGTGAATGTTACTACAAAATGTTTGAATGTATCTTTGGATGTGTTTGAAAGAGTTTGCTGTCAAACTTGTTAATATTTATACAAGTTCAAGAGTTTTGTTTATTAACTGATAACAGCATTTTTACAACCTCAACAACGACTACAATACCATACATTTGTATGTATTAAAGTTTATTTTAGTTCTGTAGTAAGTTTCTTGGTCTTTTTACTATGTCATCTTTGGGTCGTATAAAAACGTTGTATCTTTTAGTTTTGATGTTTGATAATTTTGTGACTTTTTAAGACTTTATTTATTGTGTGTGTCACATTTACGCCTTCAGGTTTTGCCTGAAGACTCTTCTGTAAAATTACTTATTTTTTTTGCTAACAAAGATTGTTTTCCTTTTATTGGCAGTTGGGAGTTGAAAACATTGTCTTTTTGTTACCACCTTAGGAAATATTTTGACATTTTTGTTAAATATATCAAATATTTTTCTGTTCTAACAACGAAAAGGACATATTTATTGTGTTAAATATTTTTAGATTTTAAAACAGGACATCAAGGCTAAAAGGTGGTAACAAAATTTCCTGGAATTAAATCTGTTAAGGTTTAGAATTGTGATTGTAGAAGAAAATATTTCATAAAGAGTTGGCGTAACCGAGAATTGTTTTAAGCCACATAAATTGCAAGACATAAACCATTTCGTTTTATATTTTTATGAAAAAATGTTTAAAATATTGTATAACCCCTAATTCATAAACGAATTACCAAATTATAAAAGGCTCAATGCAGGCATTTCTTCTGCAAAATTTAACTTATAAGTTTGTCAAAGCTTTATCTTTCGCTTTTGAATAAAGGGGGGCAATTTTGTATATGATCGGGGGTCAATAGCCGCATTCGGTATCGATTGAAATGTAAGATATTTCAGAAAAAATTGTGTAGCATACTATTAGGATACTCTAAATATGTAATATAAAAAAACATATGAACAGGCGTAAGCATCCCATACCACCAGAAGCCGATAACTTTTTTTAATTTTCGCAAATATCACGATCATTAATGAAACCCGTGAAAATAAGATAAAAATATTTTTCTGTGAAAATTAAAAAAAAAAATATATTTTTCAATCGAAAAATTTTCTCAAAAAAATTTTTAGATACATTTTTTTTCTAAAGCAAAATTTTTGATAAAATTTTTTTCTAAAAAAAATTTTCGATAAAAAAATATTTTTCTGTACAAAAACTTATAAAAAAATTTTCTATAGAAAAATTCTATAAAAAATTTTGCATAGAAAAATTTTTGATAAAAGAATTTTTTATTGGAAAATTTTTGATAAAAAAATTTTTGATAGAAAAATTTTCTAAAAATTAAAAAAAAAAAAAAAATATTGTATAGAAATTTTTTGATGAAAAAATTTTTAATAAAAAATTTTTAATAAAAAATTTTTTGTAGAAATATTTGATAAAAAAAATTTTCACAGAAAAATTTTGATAAAAAAATTTTTATAGAAAAATTTTAGATTAAAAAATGCGAATACTCTTCTTTTTGAATAATATTTACTATTTTGTTATTTTTTGATAAAAAATTTTACTGAAAAATTTTCTATAGAAAAAATTTTGTCAAATTTTCTATAGAAAAATATTCTACAACAAAAAAAAACTTTTTTTTTTTAAATTTCCTATAAAAAGTAAATTTTTGAAAAATTTCCTATAATAAGTAAATTTTTGAAAAATTTCCTATAATAAGTAAATTTTTGAAAAATTTCCTATAAAAAGCAAATTTTTGAAAAATTTCCTATAAAAATAGGAAATTTTTAAAAATTTCCTATAAAAAGTAAATTTTTGAAAAATTCCTTTAAAAGGTAAATTTTTGAAAAATTCCCTATAAAAAGTAAATTTTTGAAAAATTCCCTATAAAAAGTAAATTTTTGAAAAATTTCCTATAAAAATTTAATTTTTGAAAAATTTCCTATAAAAAGTGAATTTTTGAAAAATTTCCTATAAAAAGTAAATTTTTGAAAATTTTCCTATAAAAAGCAAATTTCTGAAAAATTCCCTATAACAAATAAATCTTTGAAAAATTTTCTATAAAAAGTAAATTTTTGAAAAATTTCCTATAAAAAGTAAATTTTTGAAAAATTTCCTGTAAAAAGTAAATTTTTGAAAAATTTCCTATAAAAAGTAAATTTTTGAATAATTTCCTATAAAAATAGTAAATTTTTAAAAAATTTCCTATAAAAAGTAAATTTTTGAAAAATTTCCTATAAAAAGAAAATTTTTGAAAAATTTCCTATAAAAACTAAATTTTTGAAAAATTTCCTATAAAAAGTAAATTTTTGAAAATTTTCCTATAAAAAGTAAATTTTTGAAAAATTTCCTATAAAAAGTAAATTTTTAAAAAATTTCCTATAAAAAGTAAATTTTTGAAAAATTTTCTATAAAAAGTAAATTTTTGAAAAATTTTCTATAAAAAGTAAATTTTTGTAAAATTTCCTATAAAAAGTAAATTTTTGAAAAATTTCTTATAAAAAGTAAATTTTTAAAAAATTTCCTATAAAAAGTAAATTTTTGAAAAATTTTCTATAAAAAGTAATTTTTGAAAAATTTTCTATAAAAAGTAAATTTTTATAAAATTTCCTATAAAAAGTACATTTTTGAAAAATTCCTATAAAAAGTAAATTTCTGAAAAATTCCCTATAACAAGTAAATCTTTGAAAAATTTCCTATAAAAAGTAAAATTTTGAAAAATTTCCGATTAAAAGTAAATTTTTGAAAAATTTCCTATAAAAAGTAAATTTTTGAAAAATTTCCTATAAAAAGTAAATTTTTGAAAAATTTCCTATAAAAAGTAAATTTTTGAAAAATTTCCTATAAAAAGTAAATTTTTGAAAAATTTACTGTAAAAAGTAAATTTTAGAAAAATTTCCTATAAAAATGCATTGGGTTTAATTCACTTTCAAAAAAGAAAATAAATATTTTGTTTGAAGAAACATTTCCTTTTGAAATTAAAAATGTATAGGACTTAATCCACTTTCAAAACAAATAAATTAGAAATTTTTGTTTTATTTGAATAATTTTTTCTTTTAAATCGAAAAATATATGGGACTTAAACCACTTTCAAAATAAAAATTTGTATCAAATCGTTAACTACAAAATGTTTGACTGTCAATATTTTTGTAGGTTTTATAAATTAAAAATTAATTATTTTTCGCATAGTAAGATCCACAATTGCTGAACCTTTCTCCAACATTAACTTAATTTTTTTTGGAATGTGGACTTATTCCACTTTCAAAATAAAGTCTTCTAAAAAAAGTATTGCAAGGCGCATTTCTTTGAAAATTTTGTTCATTTTCGAACATTTGTAACTTTTAATCTAAACAAGAGTCATATGTTAGCTTTCAAAGGCGCTTCATTTTGGTACTATGTGATAAGTCGTTACCGATCTATGGCCACTAATACCATCTATTGGCAAAAAATGGGCAAATACTTTCTTGATTGTCCAATATTCAAGTAAAATTGAAAACACATAACGTTTTGATGTTTTCAACTCAAACTTTTAACCTACAAATTTCTGTTAATGAATTTATAAAAAATTACAAACAATTTATTTTAGAATAAATAAATAACTGAATGATTAAGTATTGTAAATGTTGTAAGTCGTAAGTATTATTAAATGCTATAAAGAATTACAGCTGGAATAATTGAATGATGTCGTTTCTGTCGTTAACTGTCGCTTATTAAATTTAATTGTTCAGTATAAGGCGGCACTTAAATAAATCAACAGGAATATTTATTCACAAAAATTCTTAAGGCAAAAGGAAATATTTCGTTTTAGTAATACAAATAAAACATACAATTCATTTTGATCTCAATTAGTTCTAAGGGTGAATTGTAAGGGGAATTAAAATGAATATATAATTATATCATGTGGTTATATCAATTATGTTATTATTATAAAAATATTGATGTGTATCGAAAACCATATTTGTGTTTTCACAAAAATAATCACATTTTTGTGGTTTCTTCATCATCATCAAGCGTTGGAAAATTTTTAAATTTAAAATTATTTTTTTTTCAAATGTTACAAAAAGTATAAAATTTGATTGCTTAAAAATTTGCAGTTATATGCAGACAGAGTTTATTTTTTTGAATTACATATCTTATGAAGAGTTGCTTTTCATTTGCCTTTGGATCGAAACGGTCTCCTGTCTATACATACATAAATTTAAGTGTGTTCACACATGTATAAAATAACTGCTGCTGTGTTTTTTTTTATTGTTTATTTTGCCAATAATTTCTTTGTTGATTGATTTCATGATGATGCGATGCATGTTGTTTCTTTATTAAATTCAATTTTATTGAATTTTTATGAGTATTCACATGATTTTTTATAATATATAAACAGCTTTTATGCATTTCTTAGAAGATTATAAAATTTTTATATTGAGATGTTTTTCTGAAATTTAATATGACTTAATTTAAGTACAAAATTAGAAATGTTTGAGGGTTGAATTTTATGTTTTGAGATTGTCCATTTCCTTTACTAAGATCTGGCTATTCAAGTTCTAATAATAAAGTTTGATTTAAAGCGTTAGTGGACTAACACTACCTAAAAGGTAACATGAACAACTTAAAAAGTAAGAGTGTTATATACACTCCGGTTCACTTATTTAAAGGCACTAAAAATTCCATATTTAGCAGCTTGCATCTTTTGCAATTTTTAACCGATTGTAGAATTTTAAATTAGAAATGGAAGCTAGACATCTTGAGATATAAAAAAGGTCATGGCAATAGTGGTTTCTTAAGTAAAGAGAAACTTTTTTTATCAATTTATAAAAAAAGTCCAAAATTGTGATATTTTTTTGGTTCATTTGAATAAAGGCACTTTAACTAATTTTAATGAAAAACAGTTTTTCTTGTTTTTTTAATTTATTTTATTTTGTTATTACTTTATTGAAGAACTATAAATAATGGGTACAACCCTCTTTATTTTTAATAACTTCAAATATACGGGTTTTTATTGACAGATAAAGAGAATTTATGTAATCTAACGAAACTTGATTCCAAGCATCCTTAATGGCCTGAATTAGTGACTGCTTGTCATCAAATTGTCTACCTCCTTCATAGACCTTACGAGATAACCAACCCCAGACATTTTCAATAATGTTTAAATCTGGCGAATAGGGTGGCCAGTCAAGCATATTAATATTTTGGCTTGCAATGAACTCCTTTACTAATCTGGCTTTGTGTATAGGGGCATTATCCTATTGCAATATCTAAGATATAGGACCAAATAGTTCACTTAACTTCGGAAAAGCCGATTCCAATAAAGTTTTATAGCTTGCACCAGTCATTTTTGCACTTTGAAATTTAAGATCAATGGTGCCATAGTACGTAATAGCACCCCACACCATAACGCCGCCCTCTCGGCTGTGATGTCGGTTCAAAAATCGCTTTTCTTTGCGCACATCATGGAAATAATAGTTGTAGCCATCAGGCCCATCCAAATTAAACTTCTTCTCATCCGTAAATACAACGGTTCTCCAGTCATTTACATGACTTCTTTGCTGCACATCCCATACAATGTAGTCTTTTGCGAATTGAAGCCGCTTTTCCTTACGAGGAGCATTAAGTGGCGGCTTTTTTTGTAATTTTTGGTATTTAAGATACTCACAGCTCTTAATTACTCTGCGTACTGATGACTTGCTCGCTTGCACTCCAGCTTGAGCTCTTATTTTTGACAAGGATAAGGCAGAATTAGAAGCAATTCTGATGATTTTTCTTTTTTCATACGTAGATAAAGACAATGACACCCTTCCTTTAAAATTTTTGTTGGGCTTCGTCCAATTTTCTTAGCTATTGCGCGGTTAGAATATCCTTCAGAATGATAAACATCGATTTTAGTTTTTTCCGATTGATTTAAAATTTTTTGTTTTGCCATTTTGACTAGTAAAATGATTAAGATGTAATAACTTGTAATAAACAAACGCTCTGTATAAAAAAATCATCGCTTACTTCAAAAACAATAAAAAAATTCTAAAGTGCCTTTATTCAAATGAACCAAAAAAATATCACAATTTTGGACTTTTTTTATAAATTGATAAAAAAAATTTTTTCTTTACTTAAGAAACCACTATTGCCATGACCTTTTTTATATCTCAAGATGTCTAGCTTTCATTTCTAATTTAAAATTCTACAATCGGTTAAAAATTGCAAAAGATGCAAGTTGCTGAATATGGAATTTTTAGTGCCTTTAAATAAGTGAACCGGAGTGTATATATATATATATATATATATATATATATAGAATAGCGCTCTCGAAAACGGCTCTAACGATTTTGATAAAATTTGGACAGTGGGTATCTTTTTTGATGTATAGGTCGAAGAAGAAGGGACTTTTGGAAGCTTTACCTCTAAGAGGGTAAAAACGGGTAAAAAGGGGAAAAATCGAAAACGCTATAAAGTTTAAACAGTTATGAAAATAAGCGGACCGGTGTTTGGTACTTTTTTGAAACTATGTCTGATAGGGGGTAAAAAAGGGTGAAAATTGTTTTTTTTTGTACCTTTTTAACCCACTCTAAACTAAAGAATATAGAAAGAAACTTTGTACTGCAATAAATAAATGTGAAAGAAACATTAAACACGTATTTGGTGCTTTTTGGATTTTGGGGCCAAAATGGGTAAAAAAGGGATAAAATGATAACTTAACATCTCAAAAAGTAATATGAATAGGAACATTATGTTAACTGCGTTTTAATAAAATGTACCGAATTCAATTGGTACCAAAGAAGTACCAAATATGCATATGGAACTTTTTGAAATTGGGGGATAAAAAGGGGAAAAAATTAGTAATGTTATACCTTTTAAACAAATGAATGTTTGTCTGTATGTATGTTCTTTATAGAATAGAAAACTGTGAATTTGATCATATTATGCTCTTTAGCGAAGATGTTGCGGATAAGCCGGCGAAGGTTTTTAAGTTGATGAGACTAATTTCCGACAGATGGCGTCACTGAAAATTTAAAAAATTAATTAAATCGTAAACTGTACATTGGATCATGCTGTGATCTTTAGCAAAGTTGTAGCCCATGAGCTGGCGAAGGCTTTTTAGTTGGTATGAATAATTTCCGACAGGTGGCGCTACTGAAACTAACTCAAAGTCAATTTAATCGTAAGCTGTATATTTAATCATGCTATAATCTTCAGCAAAGTTGTTGCACATAAGCCGACGAAGGGTTCTTAATTGGTATGAAGAAATTTCGACAGGTGGCGCAACTGAAATTTACTCAAAGTCAATTTAATCGTAAGCTGTACGTTTAATCATGCTATAATCTTCAGCAAAGTTGTTGGGAATAAGCCGACGGAGGTTTATGAACTGGAATGAGCAAAGTCTGACAGGTGGCGCCACAGAAAATTACTCAAAGTGAATTAAATCGTAAACTGTGCATTTGATCATGTTATAATATATAAACTATATATGTCTGATAGGGGGTAAAAAGGGTGAAAATTGTTTTTTTTGTACCTTTTTAATCCACCCTTATATTTTAAACTAAAGAATATAGAAAGAAACTTTGTACTGCAATCAATAAATGTGAAAGAAACATTAAACACGTATTTGGTGCTTTTTGGATTTTGGGGCCAAAATGGGTAAAAAAGGGATAAAATGATAACATCTCAAAAAGTAATATGAATAGGAACATTATGTTAACTGCGTTTTAATAAAATGTACCGAATTCAATTGTTACCAAAGAAGTACCAAATATGCATATGAAACTTTTTTGAAATTAGGGGATAAAAAGGGGAAAAAATTAGTAATGTTATACCTTTTAAACAAGTGCCGATGAAGGTTTCTTAGTTGGTATGAAGAAATTTCGACAGGTGGCGCAACTGAAATTTACTCAAAGTCAATTTAATCGTAAGCTGTACATTTAATCATAATCTTTAGCAAAGTTGTTGGGAAGTGGAATGAGCAAAGTCTGACAGGTGGCGCCACAGAAAATTACTCAAAGTGAATTAAATTGTAAACTGTGCATTTGATCATGTTATAATCATAAGCAAAGTTATTACGCATAAGCAGACGAAGGTTTCTTAGTTGGTATGAACAACTTCAGGTGGCGCCACTGAAAACTACTCAGAATGAATTAAATCGTAAACTGTGCATTTGATCAGACTATAATCTTTAGCAAAGTTGTTGCGCCTGAGTCGACGGAGGTTTCGGTTGGTATGACCAATTTCCAAAATTATTAAAATGAGTTAAACTGTAAACTATATTGCAAGTCTTAAGTTTTATTTAACTAAATACAACTTTAGAAATTTATTCGAAACGCTCCTAATCGGAAATCTTAAATTTACATGATATTATTTTATTTAATTATAATAATTATGCAAAAAATATAAATATTTAATTAACATAATTTGTTTAACCATGATTCTGGGTTATCATTGTTTTCAGTTCTTTAGAAATATACTTAATATTTCCTTTTATTTATTTAGCATAAATTAAGAGAATTTAATAACCTCGAAGGCATTCCAATATTCATAAATGTAACATATATTTAGAATTTGGATTGTATATGAAGTGTATATTTAATTAGGTTAAAAATATCATGAGTGCCAAACTTGACATTTATTGAAGCATAGAAATGCGTATGATTAATATTAAAAATTGTACGTTCATTATACATAAATATCCTTGTACAGTAGAGTGGTTCGAAAAAAATGTTGAGTCAGTCACCCCCTGGATTAAAGATAATGTCAAAATAAATCTAAACATATTTTTTTTTTTGTTATTTTACCACGCCTACAAATACAGCCCTTTTTGTATTTTGTTAACTGTGTCGCCATCTTTAGTCCTATCATATCACTTTATATATCGGTGTTCACGACTCTGCAAGGGCCGTTTTTTACTACTACGTCAATTTCTAGTCATAATTTTTGAAAATTCGATTCGTACCCACCCTAATCGAATCGAGCACAAATCTAGTTTTTAAAAGTTATGACTATAAATTGAAGTGGTAGAAAAAAACTATCAAAGAGAGAAATGTAGCCCTTACGCGAATACCGATATATAAAATATTATGATCGGACATAAAATGATCGGACATAGACAAAATACTAAAAGGGCGGTATCTGTAGGCGTGGTAAAAAAAAAATTTAGAATTGTTTTAACATTATCTTTAATCCTAGGGGGTGTATGGAAGGCGAACCGCTCTATTGTACACGTTATTTTATGTGCAAGCACCTCATCAGTAGAAGAGGAGCCAGGCTTTTAAAGCAATGTTTAAGGACGTATCTATCAGCAGCACAGTGGGCTCTACACCATTTTCAATTGAAATTGAGAAATATTCAATTGAAATTGAGAATATTCAATTGAAATTGAGAAATTTTCAATTGAAATTGAGAATTTTCAATTGAAAATGAGAAATTTTCAATTGAAATTGAGAATTTTCATTTGAAATTGAGAAATTTTCAATTGAAATTGAGAATTTTCAATTAAAAATTAGAAATTTTCAATTAAAATTGAGAAAACCCTAATTGAAAATGAGAAACATTCAGTTCAAATTGAGAAATTTTCAATTGAAATTGGGAATTTTTGAATTGAAATTGAGAAAAGCCCAATTGAAAATGAGAAATTTTCAATTGAAAATGAGAATTTGTAAATTGAAATTGAGAAAATCCCAATTGGAAATGAGAAATTTTCAATTGAAATTGAGAATTTTTAAATTGAAATTGAGAATTTTTCAATTGAAATTGAGAAAAGCACAGTTGAAAATGAGGTTGAATTTTTTAATTGAAATTGAGAAGTTTTCAATTGAAAATGAGAATTTTTCAATTGAAAATGAGAAATTTTCAATTGAAATTGAGAAATTTTCAATTGAAAATGAGAAATTTTAAATTTAAATTGAGAATTTTTCAATTGAAATTGAGAACACCCCAAGTGGAATTTCAACCTCATTTTCAATTGAGGTTTTCTCAATTTCAATTCTAAAATTCTCAATTTCAATTGAAAATTTCTCATTTTAAATTGAAAATTTCTCATTTTCAATTGAAAATTTCTCATTTTCAATTGAAAATTTCTCATTTTCATTTGAAAATTTCTCAAATCCAATTGAAAATTTCTCAATTTCAATTAAAAAAACCAAACTCATTTTCAATTGAGCTTTTCTCAATTTCAATTGAAAAATTCTCAATTTAAATTTACAAATTCTCAATTTCAATTGAAAATTTCTCATTTCCAATTGGGATTTTCTCAATTTCAATTTACAAATTCTCATTTTCAATTGAAAAATTCTCAATTTCAATTGAAAATTTCTCAATTTAAATTGAAAATTTCTCATTTTCAACTGAAAATTCTCAATTTCAATTGAAAATTTCTCAATTTCAATTGAAAAGTCTCAATTTCAATTGAAAATTTCTCAATTTCAATTGAAAATTCTCAATTCCAATTGAATATTTCTCAATTTCAATTGAAAATTCTCAATTTCAATTGAAAAATTCTCAATTCAATTTGAAAATTTCTCAATTACAATTGAAAATGGTGTACAGTAGACCAAAGTTGCCACCTCGTGTATGTAAAACATTTCGGTCCGCATAATTTTCGACAATTCGGTCCGATCCGAAAGATATTTACTTTTTTGAAAACTTCTTAAAAAAGTAAAAAAAAACATGCTTAAGAGATATTTGATTTTTTTGCGCTTTTCGGCCTTTTTGGCTTTTAAATCTTTTTTGGTAAGACGGACATTTTTTAAAAAATACTGTATGATTGCTGATAAATTTGTAAATAAACTACACCATTTTCAATTGTAATTGAGAAATTTTCAAATTGAATTGAGAAATTTTCAATTGAAATTGAGAATTTTCAATTGAAATTGAGAAATTTTCAATTGAGAAATATTCAATTGAAATTGAGAATTTTTCAATTGAAAATGAGAATTAGTAAATTGAAATTCAGAAAATCCCAATTGAAAATGAGAAATATTTTATAATTAATATTGAGAATTTTTCAATTGAAATTGAGAAAAGCCCAATTGAAAATGAGGTTGATTTTTTTAATTGAAATTGAGAAATTTTTAATTGAAAATTCGAAATTTTCAATTTGAAATGAGAAATTTTCAATTGAAAATGAGAAATTTTCAATTGAAATTGAGAATTTTAGAATTGAAAATGAGAAAACCTAAATTAAATTTTCATTTGGGGTTTTCTCAATTTCATTTGAAAAATTCTCAATTTAAATTTAAAATTTCTCAATTTCTATTGAAAATTTCTCAATTTCAATTGAAAATTTCTCATTTTCAATTGAAAATTTTTCATTTTCAATTGAAAATTTCCCATTTTCAATTGAAAACTCAATTTCAATTAAAAAATTAAAACTCATTTTCAATTGTGCTTTTCTCAATTTCAATTGGAAAATTCTCAATTTCAATTTAAAAATTCTCAATTTCAATTGAAAATTTCTCATTTTTAATTGAAAATTCTCAATTTGAATTGAAAATTTCTCAATTTCAAATGAAAATTCTCAAGTTCAATTGAAAATTTCTCATTTTCAATTGAAAATTCTCAATTTCAATTGAAAATTCTCAATTTCAATTGAAAATTTCAAATGAAAATTCTCAATTTCAATTGAAAATTTCTCATTTTCAATTGAAAATTCTCAATTTCAATTGAAAATTTCTCAATTTCAAATGAATATTCTCAATTTCAATTGAATATTTCTCAATTTCAATTGAAAATGGTGTAGAAGAAAAAATGTTTATTATGTAAACTTTATAACATTGAAGAATTCTTCAAAGTTTTTTATTTTTTTAACTTTTTCTAGAGATTAGGCTAAACTCTGGGAAGCTAGGCATGTGACTAACCTGCTATACCACGGCAGTTCACTTTTTTAATGTTTAATTTGTTACATTTTCTTTTTAAAAAGTAGCATTTTCGTAACCCTGGAACCTATATTCGATCTTTACGTGGTTTTCTATAGAAAACCTTAATTTAATGCGTTGAGATTTTTTTGGAACATTAAACCCGACGCAAATTAAGGTATTGATGTATAACAAATTGTCACTCTAATAAACACAAAAACACGGTTTATAGGGTTGGTTTCAAAATCTCATCGCCTTTTCATTATTTATTAACTTCTGCCTTTTTTATATCAGATAAATAAACTAAAAAAAAAAACGAAAATAGAAATTGAACAATTGAAAAAGTACTCAAACTTTCGATTGAACATAAAAGTTGTAAATTGGAAAAATGACAATGTTTTACACAAAATTTGAAAACAATTTACAAAGTAACATCATCCACTGCCACAAACATTTAGATGACTTTTACATTTATGTTTCGAAATACTGAATTTCTATTGAATAGCTATTGAAATATTATTCCAATACAAGTAGGAAAATAATTCAAATGCTGTCTACTATAGTAACTATAGTAAAAGTAAAAAAAAAAATCGAGGGCACAGTAGGGTTTCTGATAAAACTTATCTTTTATATAATAATACATAATATTTTCTTCCAATAAAACCCGACTGTGCCTTGTAACAAGGCTCTTGTTATAGGAAAAACAAAAATATATAAAAAACAACATTAAACAAAGCCGTTATTTCTTATAAACATTCAACATTATTCCCTTAAAAAACATTCGATATTGTTCGATTCCGAATGCAACAATGTTTTCTATTTTCCTTTGTTTTAGATATAAATTCAATTTTATTAACATACATTCTTTCCAATATAACCGATGGACAACTAAAAATATCAGCAAGACAATACAAATACTACCTTCGTAGCGTACGATCACAATAGTTCCTGTTTAAGTCGTTATTATCCTGCATTAAAATCTAGTTTTATATAGAATTGTAGCTAAAAGCTTGTGTTATGTTAAAAAAAAAACTTCTTGTTCAAAAACAAAACATTTGCAACCCAAAGAGCAAAATGAATTGTCCTGTGTCTGTCCTGTGTTAATGCTTCATCAGATTTTAACAAAAGGTTCTCGTTAGAAGTGAACAAAAACGAATGGGACCATTCATTCATAGATTCATTTGTGTATTCATTGGTCTAGTATACTCTTATGTCTATTGGTCTAGTGATGAAAACTGAGTGATACATTTTAGCAAATGTCTTTGTCCATTTGAAAACAAAGAATAAAAGATCTAAAAGTCATTCTGTTGCCATTTACACTTGGGATAATGTCATTTCTTCAATATTGTCTAGTTTATAATAAAGTAAATGTGCATTTGATAAACTTATATGTATGTATCTTATATTCTTAAACAAGCAATAATTGTATGTGTGTATATATGTATATATATATATATATATATATATATATATATATATATATATATATATATATATATATATATATATATATATATACTATATCGAAAACGGCTCTAACGATTTTGATAAAATCTGGACAGTGGGTTTTTGATGTATAGATCGAAGAAGAAGGGACTTTTGGAACCTTTGCCTCTAAGAGGGTAAAAACGGGTAAAAAGTGGAAAAAATCGAAAACGCTATATCTCCTTAAGTAATAGGTATAGAAACAAAATAGTTTTTCTGGTACCTTTTTAACCCACTCTTATATTTTAAACTAAGGAATATAGAAAGAAACTTTATACTGCAATCAATAGATGTGAAAGAAATATTGAACACGTATTTGGTACTTTTTTGATTTTGTGACCAAAATGTGTAAAAAAGGGATAAACTGATAACTTAACATCTACAAAAGTAATATGAATAGGAAAATTTCTAATTAAATGTTCCGAATTCAATTGGTACCAAAGTAGTACCAATTATGCATATGGAACTTTTTGAAATTAGGGGATAAAAAGGGGAAAAATTAGTAATGTTATAACTTTAAAACAAATGGATGTTTGTCTGTATGTATGTTCTTTATAGAATAGTAAACTGTGAATTTGATCATGTTATGCTCTTTAGCAAAGATGTTGCGGATAAGCCGGCGAAGGTTTTAAAGTTGATAAGACTAATTTCCGATAGATGGCGTCACTGAAAATTACTAAACATTAATTAAATCGTAAACTGTACATTTGATCATGCTACAATCTTTAGCAAAGTTGTTGCACATGAGCCGACGAAGGTTTCTTAGTTGGTATGAAGAAATTTCGACAGGTGGCGCTACTGAAATTTACTCAAAGTCAATTTAATCGTAAGCTGTACATTTAATCATGCTATAATCTTCAGCAAAGTTGTTGCGGATAAGCCGACGAAGGTTTATGAATTGGAATGAGCAACGTCCGACAGGTGGCGCCACAGAAAATTACTCAAAGTAAATTAAATCGTAAACTGTGCATTTGATCATGTTATAATCATAAGCAAAGTTTTTACGCATAAGCAAACGAAGGTTTCTTAGTTGGTATGAACAACTTCAGGTGACGCCACTGAAAACTACTTAAAATGAAATAAATCATAAACTGTGCATTTGATCAGACTATAATCTTTAGCAAAGTTGTTGCGCATGAGTCGACGGAGGTTTCTGTTGGTATGACCAATTTCCAAAATTATTAAAATGAGTTAAACTGTAATCTATGCAAACTATGTGTTGGTCGGACAAAATAAATAAAATAATTCAAAATTAACTTTATAAAATAAAATATATAAAAACTTTTAAATTTGCCTCAAAATGCTTATCAGAAAGCTCCGAGCAAGGCTCGGTCAACCAGGTACTATTTATATATATATATGGGCAAAAATCAAACAGTTTTTATTCCTTTGAAACCGACTTTCAATTCGAATAATTTTTGTATCCTTAGGAGTTCGGAAAATCTAATTACAGATCTTGAACTCGCAAAAACTTCTGTATACTGAACACAATATCTTAGTTGCGCAAATTTGCGCTTCTAATTGTAATTGGCATGCAACTTTAAAAAAACGTAAAAAAATCGATTGAAGCATTCAAGTTTTTCTTCATATTTCGTCTTCTTCTGCATTTGTTTTAACATTTGGATCCAAGTCGTTGTTCTACAAAATAGACACCACACTTAGGGGATAAATCCACTTCCCTCTAAATTTTAATTTTGTCACTTCTAATATTACTTAATGGCTGCCAAAATTTGAAGCTAGTTTTCGCCACTTTTTAATTTTTATCGTATATTTTTTGGCCGCCTCAAAGAATTTTTAAAAAATTTGTAGATCTTTCAATTTCGCCTCATTTGATATATATCTCGTTAATGTGCTCTATATAGGTATAATATACGACAGGTGTAAATGAGGAGTTTTTAAGCGTAAATTTTTCAAAATACCGGTTTTTCGTGGAGCACACTCGCAAATATGAATGAAAATATCCAAGCTACCGCGAGTTTTTTGCCATTTAGCACCTAAAAGCGCACCAAAAAATCATTGTTTTCTAAAATTTTATGAAGATTTTGAAAATCGTGCAAAAAAATGCATATTGGATTAAATGGTTTTAGAATGCAAACTGAGACAAAATCACATAAGGCATGAAAGCGATGTCATTTATAACCGATTTGCATCGAAAATCAATCAAAAATCTCTTTATTAACTAAGAACGCGAAGGTTTTATCTAAAAACATTTCAATGAAGCACATCGCGAATTTAGCTCAAAATTGATCAGGAATGCTCTTAAAACTATTATTTAATAAAGCTTTATCTTAGATTTGAAGCGCACCAAAATATTATAAGGACTAACGATTTTATGGACCAAATAAGAATTTTATATCTTCGAAAGATATGTTAAAACTTATATTTAAATAAAAAATTCTTTTAAATTAAATTTGTATATAAGTCAAGACAGCAGAATTTCACTAAGACTCACATTTTGTCAAATACATATAGATATACATACAATTATTGCTCGTTTAAGAATATAAGATTTTTCTAAAGCGTTTTGGGTGGGTCTATATAAAAGAATCGATGAGTTGGAATACATAAATTTTTTTAAACATATAACCCCGAAATAACGAAAACTAAATCAAAATTTCGATGAAAAATTCCTGCTATAAGCCTTTGATCATTTTATTATTCGTCTTTGAATTAGGGGCTTAGTTTTATTGTTATTCAGAAAACTTTGGAAAAGCTCACAAAAAACATTGAATTTATATTTTAATGACGAAAAATAATAGAATTTACTGCAATTATATATAAAAAAATATATTAAAAATATATTGAAACAAAAAAAAAACGTTATTCATATGTGACTAGTATGTGTATCAATTACATGAGAAGAATACTTAGTTTTCATAGCTTAATCGAAAATTCATTGACTAAATTCAT
This sequence comes from Stomorhina lunata, assembly GCA_933228675.1. Classification (NCBI taxonomy): domain Eukaryota; kingdom Metazoa; phylum Arthropoda; class Insecta; order Diptera; family Rhiniidae; genus Stomorhina; species Stomorhina lunata. The sequence continues at coordinate 130,313,760 of OW121740.1, forward strand.
TAGGTGGAACCATTAGAGAAAAATGACAACTAAATACAATTTTTTCGTTTTTATTTTATTTTTATCATTTATCAGTCTATTCAGTTTTTTTACTTGATCAATATAATGGGTGTTTTTTTTAGAGATATAGAACTTTGAATTGAAACAAAACACAAGAAAATCGTTTTAATGTCCATCAATTTGGCTTTATTGGAAGGATAATTTTATGCCATTAATGTTTAAATATGATTTCGGGCATGTGGCCGCCGCGGTTGGCTCGAATAAAGCCAATTCTACAGGTCCAATTTTCAACTAATTTTTTCGAGCATATGGGGCCGTATGTTGGCAATAACGCCACGAATGTTGGTTTCCAAGTCCCCTAACGTTTCTGGTTTGTTGGCGTAGACGAGCGACTTCACATATCCCCAAAGAAAATAATCCAGTGGTGTCAAATCGCACGATCTTGGTGGCCAATTGACAGGTCCATTCCGCGAAATTATGCGCTCATCGAATGCTTCCTTCAATAAATCAATTGTGACGTGCGCTGTGTGGCATGTAGCGCCGTCTTGTTGGAAACATAACTCATCCACATTCATGCCATCCAATTGGGGAACAAAATAGTCGGTTATCATGGCTCTATACCGGTCTCCATTTATGGTAACTGACTCTCCAGCATTATTTCGGAAGAAGTATGGCCCAATGACTCCACCAGCCCATAGAACACACCAAACAGTCAGTTTTTGTGGATGTTATGGCGTCTCAAGGGTCTCATGTGGATTCTCTTCACTCCAAATGCGGCAATTTTGCTTGTTGACGTAGCCATTCAATCAAAAATGAGCCTCATCACTGAACAAAATTTTGCGATGAAAATCAGATCAATCTCATTTTCGGCCCATACACCAAAATCACGACGCATTGCATGGTCTCGCGGCTTTAATTCTTGCACAAGCTGGATCTTGTAAGGTCGCAAGCCAAGATCTTTGCGCAAAATCTTCCATAAAGTTGATGGACAAAGCTCCAATTGCTGTGCACGGTGGCGAATCGATTCATTCGGGTCCTCTTCAACACTTTGCTCTACAGCGGCAATTGTTTCTTCGGTGCGCACTGTTCGACGTCGCTGCGGATGCGTATTATCACATAGAGTAAACGTAGTGCGAAAACGATCCATGGTTAACCGAATTAATTGCTCTGATGGACGATTATGTCGACCATAAAATGGACGGAGCTTGCGGTAAACTTCGCGAACTGAACCATTATTTTCGAAATAAATTTGCACGATTTGCAAGCGTTGTTCTTTGGTCAACTTATTCATGATGAAATGGCAAACCAAACTAAATATTAATCACTTGACAGCTGACAAAATGGCCGCCAGTTAAAAAAGTAATGCCAACTTAAAGTTCTATACTTCAAAAAAAATCACCCGATATATTTATAGGAAAAATTCTCACAAACAAAAAAACCAATTCATCATCATATTCTATTGTCCAAATAAATATATTTTGATTTATTATTTTTATTTTATTTATTTTGTCTTTTATTAACGCATATGAGTTAGAGACAAACTGGGAATGAATGAATGAAAAAAATATATCTAAACAAAAATATTTACATTTTACCGAATTAAAGTATAACCACAAAATTCCTTGTTTTAATATGCAAGAAAAAAGGCCTTAAGGGATTTTCTAACAAAAAAAAAAAAATATTATTTACGAAAAAAATACAATAAGTATCAAAGTATAGTCTTTTATATAAAAAAAGTAGAAAAAATATAAATATGAAAACAGCAGCTGTTTTTATGAAATATATTTCATTTCCCCTTCCAGGAATAAGTGAGTTAGTAAGTGAGCGAGTAAGCGAGGGAGTAAGTGGTAAGTGGTGGCTAAAGTAACAGATGTCAATCATTGACATTTTTGTGGTATTTTTAATGATGGACTCTACCGCAAGCCAATAAAAAACAGAGAAAAAACACTTTGGCTTAATTTATAGACTTTTTGCTTAAAGATAAAGTGTCTTAAAGACACTTAATGATTGTACAAATTTAATTTTTTTTTATCCAAAAATGTCATAAATATTTACAAATTTTATGGATATTCAAATTTTATGAAAATGATTATTTAAAACCCCATATTTATTAAAGGTAACAAATTAATTGGATCGAATTTATAATTGAGATTTTAACATAGTCGCCAAAGTACCACAAAAAAATAGAACTAAAAAATGTTTTGTATTTCTGTTCACATGACAATCTTCGCCTTCTGTTTATATTTTTTTAAAACACTATAATTCGTATTTATTCTGTTTTGGAAATAAGACATAATAGGTGGTTTTTAATCTGCCGCCGTGGTATATCAGGTAAGACATCCGCCTACATACCAGAGGCCCAAGTTCAATCCCCGGCCAGATTCACTTGAAAAAAATAAATTTTCAAAAAAGCGGCGGTTCACCTCATAACTCAGTTAGCCACTGGTTATTGAGTATTAGGCTATGAAAAACTTCTCTAACTAATGCATTCGCCGTTCGGAGCCGGCGTTAAAACGTAGGTCCCTTTCAATGAGTTTAAAAATAGAATCGGATGCAGCTCATTGTCTGAGAGAAGTACCCCTTGTTCCAATTGGAATGTTGTCGGGGAATTATATATATATACAGTTAGGGATACTCGTACTTCTTCTTGTGATGATGATGGTTTTACCCACCATTAAAACGCTTTGAGGAATGGTTGTAAAATCAGTTTTTGGTTTGATCAAAAAATCTTAGTTTACAATAATAAATAATTGTTATAAATTAGGATCCTAGTGCAATACACCAATATAAAAGATTTTAATTTCGAGTTGCACAAACAATTTTTATACCCTTTACCACCATAGCACGATGGGCCGAAATGAATATTTAACAGGTTTAAATTCATAACTTTATAAATATCTAGCCGATATTTCTAAAATTTTCACCGTGTTTTATTGCATCTCCGGCGCTTAATGCGGGCTATAAACTTTTCTGATATTTAAAGTGGGAGTAACGCCGCCCATAGAAAAAAAAAATATATTTCATCGATTTCTCTGAAATTTTCAACGTGTTTTGTAGCATCTCCGGCGCTTAATGCTGGAAATGAACTTTTGTGATATTTTTAGTGGGAGTAGCCCCGCCCATATAAAAAAAAATATTTCATGGTGACCTGACCCACTATTTAAACTAGGATAATCAAATTGGCTGTGGGCATCTTAACATTTAAGGTGTATAAGCACGCGAAAAATGTAGGCTATAGAAATAGTAGGCGTGGCACCTTCCATACAAAAAAAATATATTACCAAAATTTATTAATATGGTTTTACTACAAAGAATTATATGTGATTTCACATAAAATTTTATATTTAAGATTTTCCTTAAAAAACATTTTTTCAAGATTTTTTTTCTTATACAAATAATGTTTATTAACCAAATTTGTCAACAGGAGTGATCTATATTTTGTGCGGAAAACAACGATGTATGGCAATGTAAAATTAACTTTCAATAAGTTGTGAAATCCCCGAAAAATTCTAAGACTATGTGTTGACAAAAAAAAAACGAAACGAAAAATTTGTTACCTTTGGCGTTGCCATACTTCTAAGATAACAACCAAAGTTATTAATTTTTTATGACATAATATAGCACAAGTACCGGTGATTATAACTGAGTGATTTTTGTCAATATTAAACGATTTAAGAAAATTAATTTATTCGCCTTAACTTCTTCTAGCCGGCCCATCGTCCATAGTTGGAAAAGGTATTATAAGTTTGTGCTAATGTGTGTAACGCAAAGAAATATTCATAGACCTACCTTTTATTATACCAATAAACTAGAATCACTTTCTGAGTCGATTAAGCGATGTCAGTCCTTCCGTCCGTCCGTCCGCCTGGCTGGACTACAGATCGCAATGCTACAGGTCGCAATTCTAAAGAAAATTTGATGAAATTTGCCACACACAATTTTTTTGATAGTGGGATCATTGCTACTGAAATTCGTCAAAATCGGTCCATTATTTATGGTACCACCTATAGGTCCCACTTCCCGGAATTGATATTTTGGCCGCAAAAATCAATATTTTTCATGAAATTTAAAACATATACTGTATATGTAAACCAAAATTACTGTACCAAATGTCGCTGAAATTGGTCCACATTTGACCATAGCTCCCATACAATATAATAATAATTTTTGTAAACACTGTAATCAATTTGCCAAATTTCGAGATAATCTGTCCACATTTGACCCTAGCTCTCATATAAGTCCGGCATTTGAAACAGCTTAAATATATAAGTTTTGAGAAAATTTTTGTATAGCACTTTCTTACTTGTTTATATCTCAAAAATAATGTTATCATTTTTGTTTGGCTAAAAACGACAAAAAATTAACACATAATTTTTGATCGTCTATAGATTTTCCATCTATTCTTCTCTTGTGTGATTTATACATTTCTTAGAAATAAAATAATGCAATTTTTTTTCGAATTCGAATATCTCATAAACTATATGAGATACGTATAGCAATCTTAGCTAGCAGATTTCGTACATATAAAAATCATCAAAAATGTGGCTTCTGGATAGTTTTTCATTTTTGAAAACCCCGTCCTGCTACAGATTTTGAATTCTAAACTTAAGCTCGAAAGCTCCTCAATAGGCATGTGAAATTTTATATTAATCAAGCTCACCTTTTAAAAGTTCTGAAATTATTTCCCTATTTTTTTTCAACCCACTGTGCATCAGTGGAAGTTGCAAATTGAATGACAATCTTAATATACCCCCCATTTTTTTTTTTTGATGGTGTGTATAAAACAAAACGTTGAATTATGAGTAACCCATATATAATTTAATAAGTTTATAGGTAGTGGCCATATAACTGTGTACGCAAAAAATGTAAATTATTCAAGAACTTGTTATGAATGTTTGTCTGTATGTCCTTTATAGGATAGTAAGCTGTGCATTTGATTTGCACATGAGCCGAAGAAGGTTTCTTAGGTGAAATGAAAAATTCCCGACAGATGGCGCAACTGAAATTTACTCAAAGTGAATTATATCGAAAGCTGTATATTTGATCATGCTATGATTTTAAGCAAAGTTGTTGCGCATGAGACGGCGAAGGTTTCTTAGTATGTACGAACAAGTTCTGACAGGTGGCGCTACTGAAAATTACTCAAAATCAATTAAATCGTAAACAGTGCATTTAATCATGCTATGATCTTTAGCAAAGTTGCTGTTCATAAGCCGGCGAAGATTTCTTATTATGTATGAATAAGCTCAGACAGGTGGCCCCAATAAAAATTAATCAAAATCAATTAAATAGTAAACTGTTTATTTGATTATGCTATGATCTTAAGCAAAGTTGTTGCACATAAGCCAAAGAAGGTTTTTTAGTTGAAATGAATAATTTCCGATAGGTGGCGCAACAGAAATTTACTCAAAGTGAATTAAACCGAAACTGTGAATTTGATCATGCTATGATCTTTAGTAAAGTTGCTGCTTATGAGCCGACGAAGATGACTTAGTATGTATGAACAAGTTCCAACAGGTGGCGCTACTGAAAATTACTCAAAAACAATTAAATCGTAAACAGTGCGTTTAATCATGCTTTGATCTTTAGCAAAGTTATTGCGTATGAGTCGACGGAGATTTCTGGCGCAATTAATTTCCGATAGATGGCGACACTGAAAATTATTAAAAATTAATTGAATCGTAAACTATTAACTTGATCATTGTTGATCATACAAAATTAAAAAAAAAGATTTAAAATAATTTGATATTCGTGTAATGTCTTTCCTTCAAATTTATTTTAGTTGGTGGTACAGCAACGCGCACAGGGTACATCTAGTCTTTTTTATAAAAATAATGGATGTTTCGAGTTTTTCTATAAAATAGTAAATGGATATTTTGTTCAAAATAGTCTTTAACACAAATGTCATTGACTTTAGACAAATTGCCGCCTATGGTTTTAATTATGAATTTTGTTTGAATGAGGTTATATATGAGTATATGTGAAATACTAAGTGTATAAATACCCAGCTAGCAATTTGGTGATTGCTGACGATAATATCAGCAAAATGAGTCTTTTGGGATTCGTATATAATCAGCTTGGTGATCTAAAAAAGATTCAAAAAGGCTCCTTACTACGTTAAGAAAACGACTAGTTTACAAAAGCATAAACAATTCTTGCAGAATGTGTGTCTTGTGTGTGAGTCCTTTGGGATTCGTATATAATCAGCTTGGTGATCTAAAAAAGATTCAAACGCTTAAAAAATGACTAGTTTACAAAAGCATAAACAATTCTTGCAGAATGTGTGTGGTCAAAATCTAATCGTGCAAACGACCCTAATACAACTGTTTTTATGTTATTTTAATCAGTTTGACAATCAAACACAAAGACCACAAAAAGACTCAGAAAATACCTTGAAAGTGACTATTTGAAAGCAAAATGTGTGCAATCAGTTTTGTGATCAAAAAAGTCTACAAGAAGACTCATAGACGCTTAGTAAGCGACTAGGTAAAAATAGCACAAAAAATCTTGTAAAATGTGCTTAATATAACTATTTTTAGGTAATAAAAAAAATGCCACAAAAAGACTCGTATCTCATTATGGGTGATGTGGCTTAGCTGGCTAGCACGTCGACTACTAGACATAACATATCATTTTCAGCAGCCTAGGTTCGACCCTCGGTCTCGGCAACATCAATTTCTGTAATTATTAACGCAACTTCACTGTTCTAAAAATAGATAATGACGTGTTCTAAAAATAGATATACTGTGTTGAGTTTTATTCTTTTTTATTTTTTTTTTACAAATCTAGCAAAATGTGTGCAGTCATATTCTAATCAGAAAAACGAGGGTACCATTTTCTCACACATAAAGATCTTTTTTGACTCATAAGTGATATCATAAATGATTATTTTAATCGTGTAGTGAAGTCAAAAAAGACTCATATTTAATTAAAATTTTCCAAAAATGCTAGCTGGGGAATGTGTGCAATCAGTTTTGTGATCAAAAAAGTATACAAAAAGACTCATAGGCGCTTAACAAGCGACTAGTTAAAAATAGCACAAAAAATCTTGTAAAATGTGCGTAATATAACTATTTTTAGGTAATAAAAAAATGCCACCAAAAAACTCGTATCTCATTATGGGTGATGTGGCTTAATTGGTTAGCACGTCGACTACTAAGCATTCTAGGTTCGATCCTCGGTCTCGGCAACATCAATTTCTTTAATTATTAATGCAATTTCACTGTTCTAAAAATAGATATACTGTGTTGAGTAATAAAAAGCTTTAGTCTTTTTTTAACAAATCTAGCAAAATATGTGCAGTCATATTCTAATCATAATGACTAGTCATTAAAGATTCTTTTTGAAGAGTTGCATGAAGGGTATCATTTTCTCACACAAAAATATCATTTTTGACTCATAAGTGATATCATAAATGATCATTTTAATCGTGCAGTGAAGTCAAAAAAGACTCATATTTTATTAAAATTTTCCAAAAATGCTAGCTGGGTAGCAGACTTGTTACTCATACATATGGACAAAAATCAAATGGTTTTAATTTTCGGAAATAAAAAAATTCAAAAAATTTTTTGATCGCACACTAAATTTTTTTTGCAAGTTCTATTAAGGGAGCTTAGGGAATGTAAAATCCGTTTGCGTTAATGATTTTACGCGATGCGCGCAGGAGTTATGACGGTTAAAACAAAAATTTCTAAAAAAATTAAAAACTATTTTATTTTTATTAGTTTTATGTTGATTTTGACACAATTTATATAATCAGGGGTGTCATAGAAACCAATTTCATTGGTATTGGTTTTGAAAACGACAAAAAAATTAAATTGGTGTCAAGAATTCCAATATTAATGTATGAACTACATTTTCTATTGGTTTTATGTGTCACAGAAAATAATATTATTGGTTTAGTATTGGAAATAAATCAAGCAACTTACAGCTAACAGATTTCATTTCAAAATTGGTATATCTATTAAAAACAAAGGCGTTACTGGCCAGCTGGTGCCTTTTTCGACTTAAAGATCCACTAAGAACGGATTTTAGATAATTCGGCCTTTTGGGGGATAAAAAAGGGTAAATTCTGTAACGATATGATTCCCAAACTAAAAACAATAGAACTACAATTTAAATCGAGTTTAGATGTGTCTTTGGAATCAATGAACCTTATCGACAAATATAAAAAATTTCAAAAATGGGGAAAATTGTAAGGCTAGAATATTCTTTGTGTAAAGGTACTGGCGAAGCAAATGTATATCAATTAAACGGAAATCCCATTTAAGTGACAATCGTCCTTTGATTGGCTGTGGTTTATACGGCATTTACACATGCAAGTGCAAGTGAAAAAAAGCTCAATACATTTATATTTTTTTACTAACACAATCACACTTCTGCAAGTTGTAGGCTCACTTGCAAGTGATTTTGATTGCCAGTGATTTTTTTACTTGCATGTCAGAAGAATACGTATACACAACTTGTAACAAGTCACCTACGTGTGTAAACGTACTGTTATTTCTTGGTGTATATATATATATATATATATAATTCCCCGGTAACATTCCAATTGGAACAAGGGGTACTTCTCTCAGACAATGAGCTGCATCCGATTCTATTTTTAGACTCATTGAAAGGGACCTACGTTTTAACGCCGGCTCCGAACGGCAAATGCATTAGTTAGAGAAGTTTTACATAGCCTAATACTCAAAAACCAGTGGCTATCTGAGTTATGAGGTGAACCGCCGCTTTTTTGAAAATTTATTTTTTCAAGTGAGTCTGGCCAGGGATCGAACTTGGGCCTCTGGTATGCTAGGCGGATGACTAACCTGCTATACCACGGCGGTGTAGGTAGATTAAATTTTTTTCAGTCCGCAATTCAGTCATTCCATTATTTTGGGGTATACAAGCTTCATTTGTCCAAACAGCAGCGTTTTTTTTATACCATACCACAAACATCGCAAAAAACTGAAAATTTTTCTTCAAATTATTTTTTAATAATTTGTATTTTTTATTTGATTTTTAATGTTTCACAAAAAATTCAAATGAAATAATAAACAATTGATTCGAACATTTTGTTTGATTTAAAACCAATAATAACAAAACCGACTTGGTTTCATGACACCAAATATAACCGGTATTGGTTTTCAAAACCGAGAAATTTAAAAACTGACTTATTTTCTATGACACCCCTGATTTTCAGGTATTCTGTCGTTTCATGGTATTATGGTAGTTTATATATGCCTTAATACGAAGAAATGATGAAATTATGAAAGAAACATATTTTTTTAACAATATTTTTTGATTTTTTTAACCGCGATTTTCGCGAAATTTGACAAAATGTGAGTCTTAGTGAAATTCTGCTGACTTGACTTATGGACAAATTTAATTTAAAAGAATTTTTTTTGGTGCGCTTCAAATCTAAGATAAAGCTTTATTAAAGAATAGTTTTAAGAGCATTCCTGATCAATTTTGAGCTAAATTCGCGATGTGCTTCATTGAAATGTTTTTAGATAAAACCTTCGCGTTCTTAGTTAATAAAGAGATTTTTGATTGATTTTCGATGCAAATCGGTTATAAATGACATCGCTTTCATGCCTTATGTGATTTTGTCTCAGTTTGCATTCTAAAACCATTTAAAACAATATGCACTTTTTTGCACGATTTTCAAAATCTTCATAAAATTTTAGCAAACAACGATTTTTTGGTGCGCTTTCGTTTTTAGGTGCTAAATCTCAAAAAACTCGGCTTACGCGGAAGTTTGGAAATTTTCATTCATATTTGCGAGTGTGCTCCACGAAAAACCGGTATTTTGAAAAATTTACGCTCAAAAAGTCCTCATTTACACTTGTCGTATATTATACCTATATAGAGCATATTAACGAGATATATATCAAACGATGCGAAATTGAAAGATCTACAAATCGTTATCTATTTTTTTAAATTCTTTGAGGCGGCCAAAAAATATATGAACAAAATTAAAAAGTGGCGAAAACGAGCTTCAAATTTTGGCAGCCATTAAGTTGTATTATAAGTGACAAAATTAAAGTTTAGAGGGAAGTGGATTTATCCCCTAAGTGTGGTGTCTATTTCGTAAAACAACGACTTGGGTCCAAATGTTAAAACAAATGCGGAAGAAGGCGAAATATAAAGAAAAACTTGAATGCTTCAATCGATTTTTTAACTTTGTTTTTTAATTTGCATCCCAACTACGCATAGAAGCGCAAATTTGCGCATCTAAGATATTGTGTTCAGTATACAGAAGTTTTTGCGAGTTCAAGATCTGTAATTAGATCTTCAGAACTCCTAAGGGTACAAAAATTATTCAAGTTGAAATTCGGTTTCAAAGGAATAAAAACTGTTTGATTTTTGCCCATATGTACAACAAAATTCTCACCAATACAAACTCAAACCATTTAGACCAAAAGGCAGACATTTCAAATTGAAACCCTAAATAAATGTAATATAGAAAATAATATAGTGAACTACTATTAGTAGTAGACGACAACGACGACTAAAGGAACAGCTGTTTATGTAATTAGATAAAAGACAAAAGATAAGAAAGAAAATATACAATAGAAATAGAAAATACGAGTATATATTTATTAATAACGACAGTTTAATCTAAAAAAGCTTAAACTTAATAACTGATATTAAAAGCTGGCGACTGACGGCAATTATAATAATTATTATCTAAGTGTTCAGTATTAGTTATCTAGGGGCCTAATGGAGTGGGTAACTTATATAAAAGGGAATTCATTTTAAAATGAAAACATTTTGTTTAACTATCTTCTGGAAAGTGATTGGTTTTTGGGTTTATTAACTAAATAGTTATTGACTTCCATAAAAAATATATTCTTGAATATTTAGAGGGAATAAAGAGACAATTGTAAGACTGTTTTTTAGTATCTTTGTTAAATTAGGATCAGTATCTTTGTGCTAGTGCCTTAATCTTATGTGTTCTATAAGAATTAATAAATATTTATCTCTAGATATTTTATCAAATTACATGCAAATGAAAGTACAAAAGAACTATAATAACAATTATATATACGTATCTATTGGGTTCATAATTTCATTTTGCAACATTATATTATTAACTTTTGTTGGTTTGTCATTCCTTTGAATTCTGTAATTGATTTAATCATAATTGATTATATATTTATGGTAATTGTTATAGTGTTCGGTATGTGAATGTTGCTGCTGTTTTGTATTTTCAAACAGAAAAGAAGATTATAATTATTACAGTTCAATTTGTGACTTTATTATCGGAAAACAATTTTGTGGTTTAATTTGTGGCAACACAAAATAATGCAATACGTGTCCTTAGCTACAAAAAAATTCTTTCTAATAGGGAGAAATCATTTGTTTTTTAATAATAAAATCACACAAGATACAAATAAATTTGAGCCCTTTTATTTTGATATCGAAAATGTACCACGTTCCGCAAGATATGTTAAAACTAGAAACATTTTTCTATAGAAAAAAAAATTAATAATTAAAGTTTTTCTATAGAAAATATACGAAAATTTTTCTATAGAAAAAATTTTATAATTTTTCCATAAAAAAAAATTGTTTAATAAAAATTTTTTGACAGAAAAAAATTTATAATGAAAATGCTTCTATGGAAAAAACAAATAATAATGAAACTTTTTCTATAGAAAAAATTTTATAATGACAATTTTTCTATAGAAAAAATTTTTTAATTTTTCCATAAAAGAAATTAAAAAAAAAAAAAATTTTTGACAGAAAAAAATTTATAATGAAAATTTTTCTATGGAAAAAAATTTTATAATAAAAATTTTTCAATAGAAAAAATTTTATAATAAAAATTTTTCTATGGAAAAAAATTAATAATGAAAATTTTTCTATAGAAAAAAAAATTAATAATGAAAATTTTTCTATAGAAATATTTTATAATGAAAATGTATTATGAAAATGTATAAAAAATTTAAAAATTAAAATTTTCCTACACACAAAATTTTATAATGATATAGAAAAAAATTTCTATAGAAAAAATTTTATAATAAAAATTTTTATATAGAAAAAATTTTATAGAAAAAAATTTATAATAAATTTCTTCTATAGAAAAAATTTGAAATGAAAATTTTCTATAGAAAAAATTTGATAATTAAAAAAATTTTATAACGAAAATTTTTCAATAGAAAAAATTTTCTAATGAAAATTTGTCTATAGAAAAAAATTTCTAATGAAAATTTTTCTATAGAAAAAATTTTCTAATGAAAATTTGTCTGTAGAAAAAAATTTCTAATGAAAATTTTTCTATAGAAAAAATTTTATAATGAAAATTTTTCTATAGAAAAAATTTTATAATGAAAATTTTTCTATAGAAAAAATTTTATAATGTAAATTTTTCTATAGAAAAAATTTTGCAATGAAAATTTTTCTATAGAAAAAATTTTATAATGAAATTTTTTCTATAGAACAAAATTTTATAATAAAATTTTTCTTAAGAAAAAATTTTTTAATAAAAATTTTTCTATAGAATAAAATTTATAATGAAATTTTTTCTGTAGAAAAATTAAATAATGAAATTTTTTTATAACAAGTTTAATAATGCATTTTTTTTAATAACAACATTTTATAATGAAAATAAATAAAATTTCTATAGAAAACACTTGACAAAGAACAATTTTGTATAGAAAAAATTTTATATTGAAAATTTTTCCATAGAAAAAATTTTATAATGAAAATTTCTCTATAGAAAAAAATTTTTAAAATTAAAATTTTTCTATAGAATTTTTTTAAATGAAAATTTTTCTATAGAAACAAATTTTTAACGAAAATTTTTCTATGGAAAAAATTTTATGATGAAAATTTTTCTATGGAAACAAATTTATAATGAAAATTTTTCTATAGAAAAAATTTTTCTATAGAAACAATTTTATAGAAAAAAATTTATAATAAATTTCTTCTATAGAAAAAATTTATAATGAAAATTTTTCTATAGAAAAAATTTTATAATTAAAAATTTTATGACGAAAATTTTTTTGTAGAAAAAATTTTCTAATGAAAATTTTTCTATAGAAAAAATTTTATAATGAAATTTTTTCTACAGAAAAAAATTTTATAATAAAATTTTATAATAAATTTTATAATGAAAATTCTTATATAGAAAAAATTTTATAATCAAAATTTTTCTATAGAAAAATTGTTGTAATAAAAATTCTGTAGAAAAAATGTTTCTTTAGAAAAATTTTTATAGAAAAAAATTTATAATAAATTTCTTCTATAGAAAAAATTTATAATGACAATTTTCTATAGAAAGAATTTAATAATTGAAAAAATTTTATAACGAAATTTTTTCTATAGAAAAAATTTTCTAATGAAAATTTTTCTATAGAAAAAATTTTCTAACGAAATTTTTTCTATAGAAAAAATTTTCTAATGAAATTTTTTCTATAGAAAAAATTTTCTAATGAAATTTTTTCTATAGAAAAAATTTTCTAATGAAATTTTTTCTATAGAAAAAATTTTATAATGTAAATTTTTCTATAGAAAAAATTTTGCAATGAAAATTTTTCTATAGAAAAAATTTTATAATGTAAATTTTTCTATAGAAAAAATTTTATAATGTAAATTTTTCTATAGAAAAAATTTTGCAATGAAATTTTTTCTATAGAAAAAATTTTATAATGAAAATTTTTCTATAGAAAAAATTTTATAATGAAAATTTTTCTATAGAAAAAATTTTATAATGAAAATTTTTCTATAGAAAAAATTTTATAATGTAAATTTTTCTATAGAAAAAATTTTGCAATGAAAATTTTTCTATAGAAAAAATTTTATAATGAAATTTTTTCTATAGAACAAAATTTTATAATAAAATTTTTCTTAAGAAAAAATTTTTTAATAAAAATTTTTCTATAGAATAAAATTTATAATGAAATTTTTTCTGTAGAAAAATTAAATAATGAAATTTTTTTATAACAAGTTTAATAATGCATTTTTTTTAATAACAACATTTTATAATGAAAATAAATAAAATTTCTATAGAAAACACTTGACAAAGAACAATTTTGTATAGAAAAAATTTTATATTGAAAATTTTTCCATAGAAAAAATTTTATAATGAAAATTTCTCTATAGAAAAAAATTTTTAAAATTAAAATTTTTCTATAGAATTTTTTTAAATGAAAATTTTTCTATAGAAACAAATTTTTAACGAAAATTTTTCTATGGAAAAAATTTTATGATGAAAATTTTTCTATAGAAAAATTGTTGTAATAAAAATTCTGTAGAAAAAATGTTTCTTTAGAAAAATTTTTATAGAAAAAAATTTATAATAAATTTCTTCTATAGAAAAAATTTATAATGACAATTTTCTATAGAAAGAATTTAATAATTGAAAAAATTTTATAACGAAATTTTTTCTATAGAAAAAATTTTCTAATGAAAATTTTTCTATAGAAAAAATTTTCTAACGAAATTTTTTCTATAGAAAAAATTTTCTAATGAAATTTTTTCTATAGAAAAAATTTTCTAATGAAATTTTTTCTATAGAAAAAATTTTCTAATGAAATTTTTTCTATAGAAAAAATTTTCTAATGAAATTTTTTCTATAGAAAAAATTTTCTAATGAAATTTTTTCTATAGAAAAAATTTTCAAATGAAATTTTTTCTATAGAAAAAATTTTCTAATGAAATTTTTTCTATAGAAAAAATTTTCTAATGAAATTTTTTCTATAGAAAAAATTTTCTAATGAAATTTTTTCTATAGAAAAAATTTTCTAATGAAATTTTTTCTATAGAAAAAATTTTCTAATGAAAATTTTTCTATAGAAAACATTTTTTTTAATGATGAAAGTTGAAAGTTTTTCTATAGAAAAAGTTTTTAACGAAAATATTTCTATAGAAACATGTTTTCAATGAAAATTTTTCTATAGAAAAATTTTTTAATGAAAATTTTCCTATAAAAAAAAAAAAATTTATAATGAAAATTTTTCTATAGAAAAAATTTTAATGATTTTAATTTTTTAATGAAAATTTTTCTATAAAAAAAATTTTTTAATACAAAAAAAAAAAAAATACGAAAAATTTTATAATGAATATTTTTCTATAGGAAAAATTTTAATGATTTAAATTTTTTAATGAAAATTTTTCTATAGAAAAAAATTTCTAATGAAAATTTTTCTATAGAAAAAATTTTATAATGAAAATTTTTCTATAGAAAAAATTTTATAACGAAAATTATTCAATAGAAAAAATTTTCTAATGAAAATTTTTCTATAGAAAAAATTTTCTAATGAAAATTTGTCTATAGAAAAAAATTTCTAATGAAAATTTTTCTATAGAAAAAATTTTATAATGAAAATTTCTCTATAGAAAAAAATTTTTAAAATTAAAATTTTTCTATAGAATTTTTTTTAAATGAAAATTTTTCTATGGAAACAAATTTATAATGAAAATTTTTCTATAGAAAAAATTTTTCTATAGAAACAATTTTATAGAAAAAAATTTATAATAGATTTCTTCTATAGAAACAATTTATAATGAAAATTTTTCTATAGAAAAAATTTGATAATTGAAAAAACTTTATAACGAACATTTTTTTTGTAGAAAAAATTTTCTACTGAAAATTTTTCTATAGAAAAAATTTTATAATGAAATTTTTCTACAGAAAAAATTTTATAATAAAATTTTATAATAAATAATAAATTTATAATGAAAATTCTTATATAGAAAAAATTTTATAATCAAAATTTTTCAATAGAAAAAATGTTATAATAAAAATTCTGTAGAAAAAATGTTTCTTTAAAAAAATTTTTATAGAAAAAAAATTTATAATAAATTTCTTCTATAGAAAAAATTTATAATGACAATTTTCTATAGAAAGAATTTGATAATTGAAAAAATTTTATAATGAAATTAACCAAAATTAATGTGGGGTTTATATAACTCAAGCGGCTGACGATTGAGTGAAATTTACATGTATTTTGTTTTTGTTACAATAACAAAACACATGTAAATTTCACTCAATCGTCAGCCGCTTGAGTTATATAAACCCCACATAAGTCCGATTTTTTCTTAATTTTGCCTTATTGGTGTAGGGTATCATGTGGTCGACCGACTAAAAAAATTGTTAATTGTTTTTCTTTTCATTACCAATTTGAATGCAATAGTTAATTTTCATCACTTTTAAATCCATTAAAAATATATATTTATTCATTTAGCATTTAATTAAAAATAACTTTCATTAAAATTGAAATAAATTAAGGCAAATTAAAAACTCGTTATTAAAAACAAACCAAAACAAAAAAAGAGTTAAATACTTAATCCGATTTGTAACTAATTGCTGAAAAATTGTTATTGGTTTTGTTTGGTTTAAGCTCAAATGATTCAACGCCAATGAGTTTTTAATATTGTAATTCTGTGATTTTGTTTAATTTTCTCTTAACTTTTTCAAAAAAATAAATACAAATATTTGAAACATTTTAAAACTACCCAGTAAAACTTTTCATTACCAAATAATGAGTTAAACAGTTAAACTATTGAACACGAACTACTTACTCATTCGCTGTTTAAGTCATTACATTAACATGGGGATGTCATTGGAGGCAAGTACTTACCAATTGCAGAAAAGTAATGACTTGGGTAAGCAATTTGAAAGCAACAACAACAACAGCAACAACTTTTTTGTTGTTGTTTTATAAAAACATATATTTTTAAACGAAATACAAATTTTTTTTTATGATCCCATGAGGGCTCGAACCCAGACCCTCCGACTGCTAGGCAGAGACTCTTCCACTGAGCTACTTCATGTTGAAAACTTAGCAGCTTATAATTAATATAAACAATTTTTATTTTTAGATCCAAAATCATGTGAAAATAACTCTGTTTTTCCCTGCTTTTTTTTTTTGCTTTGTTGTAATTTTTGGAAAAATATTTTTATACGATTTTTTGTGATTATTTTAAAATTTTTTAAAATTATTTTAAAACTTAAACAATTTAAATCTTCTTTTTTGTATAAGTTTTTACATAAGATTGACTCTTACTTACTTAAATGTTACAACCTGTTAAGGTCAAAGTCCGAGCATATTTTAGAATTCCATAGATTTCGATCTTGTGCGAATATTCTCCAATTTTATAGGCCAAGCTTTGAAAAATGTTTCTCTACTTGGTCTTTCTATCGAAGTTTCGGACATCCTCCTGTAACACTAGGTAGTGGGACATTTCAATTCTAATTTTATCCTCTTCATTGTATTTGGTATTCAGCATCCCCTACATAATCAAAATTGACTCATGATGGTATTTTTTCGTTAACGTGAGTTAGTTTTACAAATTTTTTTTACAGAAGATAATATTTAAGTTCTTAAAATTCAAAAATCATTTAAAAAGACTCTTTTAATAAAAAAAAAAACTAAAAAAATTGTTGCCCTTGGTGGGATTTGAACCGGGGCCATTCAGTTTAAATTACCATCTTAATTACAAATAAGTACTTCTGTAATAACTTATTATTTATTCGGATGGTATGTTGTAGTCGTTACAAGGTAACCAGTTATCAGAGTACTTGTCATTACCAAAGTTTTGCTGGGTAGTTTTGTTTATTTATGTGAATTCTATGAAAAACTTTTTGAGTTTTTGTGAAACTAGGGGGTAAAAGGGGAAGAACATTTTGTTGGTACTTATTCGAATTCTTTAACTAATAAATATAAAAACAATAGTTGTAATGTAATTGGTTTAGAATTGTCATATGCAATTCGGTTTGAAATGATAGATCTATGTTTTACTCATTGTCACATATCTTTGCAAATATAGGGGTTTATTACTATTAAAATTCAAAAATCGAACATTTTTATCACATGATCGTAAAGCTGCAAATATTTTAATTAAAATAAGCCAAAATTAGTAAAAATCCATGTCTTAAAGGCTGTTTTATTAAAAATAAAGTAAATAAAGTGAAAATACTCATTTTTGTTTCTAAGAAGTTTCCGTCAAATATAGACCGATTTTCTCGAAATTTTGCAATTTTATACAGTTTATATACAAATTATGTTAACAATAAAGAAACATACAACTTTCAATATCTTCAGATTTAGTAGCGTTTTTGTTAATTTTAGTATTAAGTGGCTTTTGTCAGAAGGTCTTGTATGGGAGCTATGGTATACTATAGGCCGATCTAAACAAAATTATTTTTGTTTATATAAGCAATACTTTTTTTTTTGTCTAAATAAATAAAATTTCTTCTTCAAAATATACCACAATTTGTGGCCAAAATCTCAATTCTCTGTGGGAGGTACCCCAAATAATGGACCGATTTTGGCCGATTTTAACTGACAGAAAATTCGTACAGTAATATATTTAAGCAATATTTCTTCTAAATTTTATAAAAAAATATTATGGTCAAAATATACCCTAAATAATGGACCTACATATATTGGCCCATTTTAATAGCAAAGGTCTTACTTGAGCTTAAGTTTAAAATCTAACGTCCCAAAGTAGGACACCTCGGGTTTTTCGAAAATTAAAAACGATCCAGAAGTCATGTTCTAAATCTGCTAGCTTAGATCTATTTACAAAAAAAGTCCCCACACCTATTGTTTATCTCCTATAGTTTATGAGATATTCGACTTTGCTCGAAGGGCATATAGCTAACCTTCTGATAAGTCTGCAGACTCCCAATTCTAAGCTCGGATACTCCTCCTCAATTTACCATGTGAAACCATTTCATGATAATTGAGTTTACCTTTTAAAAGTTCTTGAATTATTTCCCTAATTTTTTCTTCAACCCACCATGGGATGTAAGAGATATGGGAGGTATCCGAAATAATAGACCGATTTTAACCAATTTCTATATTTCTCTTCCATCTTTATGAAAGATGAACGCAAATTTGTGGATTAGAGGAACATAAAACTCTATTCCGGTAATATAGGATAGTTTTTGGGTTTATTAAAATGGACCGAAAAACGGAGATGATTTAACCTTTTTCTTTAAAATTGCATCAGTTGACAACGCCAGAGTCGATTTCTATATGTTTTTTCTAAATGTTTGTTATAGTCCAAGTTAGTCTTCTGCATAAAGACTAATTGACCACGTCCACCTTTACAATTGATATTGGTTTTCTGGTTATTTGAAAATTTGTTGTAGATTTTTCGATGGTTGTTTGACGATTTCTTAATAGTAGTTTATGATTAATTGACGATTAACTGAAGACTCTTTTATGATTGTGAGTGATTGTTTGATAATTGTTTGACGATTTTCTGGCAATTGTTTGGCTTTTGTTGTTCGACTATTGTTTGATGATTGTATGCTGATTGTTTGACTATTGTTTGCAAATTGTTTGATATTTGATTGACTAACGACTGCCTGATGATTGTTTGACGATTGTTTGATAATTGTATGATGGTTATTTGGCTGTTGTTTAACTGTTTGATTGACGATTCACTAACGATTGTATGATGATTTTTAACGATTGTTTAATAATTGTTTGATGATTGACTGGCTATTGTTTGACAATTGTTCAATAATTGTTTGACTATTGTTTGATAATAGTTGAAAGACTTTTCATGATTTTTCGACTAGTGTTTAGTGATTGTTTAACGATTGTTTGATGATTGTTTGAACATTGTTCTATGATTGTTTGATGATTGTTTAAAGACATTTAAGGATTTTTTGACGACTGTTTAACGATTGTTTGATGGTTGTTTGATAATTGTTTGACGACTGATTACTAAATGTTGACTATTTGTGGATAATTGGTTGGAAATTTTTGATTGTTTAAAGATTGTTGACGACTGTTTAACCGGCGATTTTTTGATGATAGTTTACAATTGTTTGTTGTTTGACGATTGTTTGATTAATATAGATGACTGCTTGATGACTGATTGAATATTGACTGACGATTGCTTGATGATAGTTGACAATTGTTGGATCGTTCTTGACGATTGTTTGTTGTTTAACGATTGTTTGATGATTGTTGATGATGGTTGACGATTTCTTGGTAATTGTTTGACAAATTTTCATCGTCTAAAGATTGTTGGCGACTGTTTGATGATA
This sequence comes from Stomorhina lunata, assembly GCA_933228675.1. Lineage (NCBI taxonomy): Eukaryota > Metazoa > Arthropoda > Insecta > Diptera > Rhiniidae > Stomorhina > Stomorhina lunata. The sequence continues at coordinate 130,333,759 of OW121740.1, forward strand.
GTTTTATCACTGATTGACTATTGACTGACGATTGTTTGATGATGAGTTGACAATTGTTAGAACGTTGTTGACGATTGTTTAATGATTCTTTGATGATTGTGTGTTGATTGTTAAATGATTGTTTTACCGGTATTTGACAATAGTTTGATGATTGCTTGCTGATTGTTTTGTGATTGATTGATGACTGTTTGTTGATTATTTGACGATTGATTTTGAAGATCTATCTACATATAATATTTTTGACTCCTAAACCATCAAACAGAATTTCGTCGAAGGTATCGATGATAAGTTTTTGCCATTTTTGATTTTTTATGAATTTTTATGAAAAAATACAATTTTTTTTTTGATTTTGTACAAAATAGAAAAATTGTTATTTGTATTGCGATATAAATAACTCGAAAACTGTTATTAACACAAAAATTTTGCATTAGCACGTCTTTAGGCAAATATTGTTTTATATTCGTTGATGTTTTTTATAATAAAATTAAACAATTCTTTTTCAAGATATTCAAAATTAATTAACTCTTCAAAAATTCCAAAATTTTAGAAAAAGTAAAAAAATAAGGAAAAAAATTGACAAATTTTTCGCTAAAAATGGGTATTTTCCCGTTATTCTTGATAAAATAGGTACTTTATATGTATAAAATTTCAAAAAATTATAGTTTTTCGATCGTCAAAAATTTTCGATTTTGCACAAAAAAATATTGCAATGTAAATAACTCCAAAGCCGTTGACCGGACAAAAATCTTATATTAGCACGACTAAATGACAATTTTGTTCTTTATCTTTTGATGAATTTTTGATAATATTGAACAAGTGGCTTTCAAGATATGTTAAATTAATTAGGCTAACCTCTGCGAAAATCACAAATTAAAATAAAAAATTTTAAATTTCTGGTATAGGGGAAAAAAATTTGAACTTTAATGTAATTAAAACTTTAATAAGAAATAGCTAACATACCTAATTTTCAGGATATACCTAAAATAAAAAAAAAAATAATTTAAATATTATAAACATTAAAATTAATTTCATTCTTTATTTGCAGATTCCTCTAAATAAATAAAACAAGATCTCCAAAACGGCAAAATGAAGTGAAGGGAAAGGCAAAAGCCTTTTTATGCAAAAATAACAATAAATATAACAAATTTTATTAAAATGGCATAATTCAAATAATACAAAAGGATAATTGAAATTTTACACTTTACTCTACAATTTCTGCTAAGCAAAAAGAACTTAAACATAAAATTTTGCAAAGATAATAGAAAATACATAAATACACAAATAACATTAACTAACTCAAGTGTAAATTTATTTATTTATTATTTACAAAGAATTCCTAAATTTAAACACAAAACGTTTAGAGAGAGAAAGGGAGATTCATTGATACATAGCGTACGAGCGTGACGGAGCGTAAAAACTCGTAAATATCCTTTTTTTCTTCCTTGGTTTTATGATTATGTCAAGTGGACGTAGTGCTCGTCTACCACCCACACCCAATGCCCCCAATAATAAACAATGGGTACCCAACAACTCAACAGCAGCCACGACAACCGCCACATCCGTTGGCATGAACCTGCATGAACCCAATAGCAACAATTTAATGTATCAATACAACAACACAAACACCAGTATACCCTCAAATATGAGTCACCATCATCATCAACAGCAGCAGCAGCAACATCATCTTCATCATCAGATGACTAATATTGGAATGGCTGGCAATAGCGCCGACATTATACAGACAACGGATACCGGCAGCGAAGGTATACCGGGTGAGACAATCGATGCCCTGGGACCGGAATTAGCGGTAGCAACGTCAAAAGTGTTAGAGAGTCTGTCGGAGAATGAAAGGAAAATGATAATTGAGGTATTGAATCGTGATGAGAATGTGCGACAACGTGATGCTACTCGTATAATGTAAGTGAAAATTTTATAATATTTTTTCATTAAGATATTCTTTGTCAATGTAAGATTATACTTAGATACACATACATACATACCATACTTACACACATCTACTTACATAATAATATGTAATAGTGTGCAAATGTATAGGAAGGATTTACTCGGAAATTCAAAGTTACAAAGAAAAGCATTGATGAGTTGAAGGAGATGAGTTCAATTACACTGTTAACCAACTTTTTATACACCTGAAATGCAAAAGTTCCTTACTACACTTTTGCTTTTTTTACAGTAGAAGCAAAAAACATTATAACTTTTAAACTTTAAGAAACATTTAGTCCAAAAAATTTTGCTATTGAAAATTTTTGTATTGAAAAATATTTCTATCGAAAATTTTTCTAAAGAAAAATATTTTTATCGAAAATTTTTCTAAAAAAAAAATATTTCTATCGAAAATTTTTCTAAAGAAAAATATTTCTATCGAAAATTTTTCTATCGAAAATTTTTCTATAGAAAAATATTTCTATCGAAAATTTTTCTATAGAAAAATATTTCGATAGAAATATTTTTCTATAGAAAAATATTTCTATCGAAAATTTTTCTATAGAAAAATATTTCTATCGAAAATTTTTCTATAGAAAAATATTTCTATCGAAAATTTTTCTATAGAAAAATATTTCTATCGAAAATTTTTCTATAGAAAAATATTTCTATCGAAAATTTTTCTATAGAAAAATATTTCTATCGAAAATTTTTCTATAGAAAAATATTTCTATCGAAAATTTTTCTATAGAAAAATATTTCTATCGAAAATTTTTCTATAGAAAAATATTTCTATCGAAAATTTTTCTATAGAAAAATATTTCTATCGAAAATTTTTCTATAGAAAAATATTTCTATCGAAAATTTTTCTATAGAAAAATATTTCTATCGAAAATTTTTCTATAGAAAAATATTTCTATCGAAAATTTTTCTATAGAAAAATATTTCTATCGAAAATTTTTCTATAGAAAAATATTTCTATCGAAAATTTTTCTATAGAAAAATATTTCTATCGAAAATTTTTCTATAGAAAAATATTTCTATCGAAAATTTTTCTATAGAAAAATATTTCTATCGAAAATTTTTCTATAGAAAAATATTTCTATCGAAAATTTTTCTATAGAAAAATATTTCTATCGAAAATTTTTCTATAGAAAAATATTTCTATCGAAAATTTTTCTATAGAAAAATATTTCTATCGAAAATTTTTCTATAGAAAAATATTTCTATCGAAAATTTTTCTATAGAAAAATATTTCTATCGAAAATTTTTCTATAGAAAAATATTTCTATCGAAAATTTTTCTATAGAAAAATATTTCTATCGAAAATTTTTCTATAGAAAAATATTTCTATCGAAAATTTTTCTATAGAAAAATATTTCTATCGAAAATTTTTCTATAGAAAAATATTTCTATCGAAAATTTTTCTATAGAAAAATATTTCTATCGAAAATTTTTCTATAGAAAAATATTTCTATCGAAAATTTTTCTATAGAAAAATATTTCTATCGAAAATTTTTCTATAGAAAAATATTTCTATCGAAAATTTTTCTATAGAAAAATATTTCCATCGAAAATTTTTCTATAGAAAAATATTTCTATCGAAAATTTTTCTATAGAAAAATATTTCTATCGAAAATTTTTCTATAGAAAAATATTTCTATCGAAAATTTTTCTATAGAAAAATATTTCTATCGAAATTGAGGAAACTTTTCGAAAATCTACTATTTTTATAGAAAATATTTCAAAAATCTAATATTTTTATTAAAAATTTTACAAAAATTTACTATTTGTATAGAAAATTTTTTAAAAATTTACTATTTTCATAGCAAATTTTTAAAAAGTTTACTATTTTCATAGGAATTTTTTAAAAAAATTCCTATTTTTATAAGAAATTTTAAAAAAATTTACTATATTTATAGGAAATTTTTGAAAAATTTCCTTTTTTTATAGGAAATATTTGAAAATTTTCCTTTTTTTATAGGAAATTTTTGAAAAATTTCCTTTTTTTGTAGGAAATTTTTCAAAAAATTACTATTTTTATAGGAAATTTTCCAAAAATTTACTATTTTTATAGGAAATTTTCCAAAAATTTACTATTTTTATAGGAAATTTTCCAAAAATTTACTATTTTTATAGGAAATTTTCCAAAAATTTACTATTTTTATAGGAAATTTTTCAAAAATTTACTATTTTTATAGGAAATTTTTCAAACATTTACTATTTTTATAGGAAATTTTTCAAACATTTACTATTTTTATAGGAAATTTTTCTTTTGAAAACTAGTAAGCTTTTAAAAAATTTCCTATAAAAATTGTAAATTTTTGAAAAATTTCCTATAAAAATTGTAAATTTTTGAAAAATTTCCTATAAAAATAGTAAATTTTGAAAAATTTCCTATAAAAATAGTAAATTTTTGAAAAATTTCTTATAAAAATAGTAAATTTTTGAAAAATTTCCTATAAAAATAGTTAATTTTTGAAAAATTTCCTATAAAAATAGTAAATTTTTGAAAAATTTCCTATAAATAGTTAATTTTCGAAAAATTTCCTTTAAAAAGAAAATTTTCGAAAAATTTTCTATAAATAGTAAATTTTCAAAAAATTTCCTAAAATAATAAATATTCAAAAATTTTTCTAAAGTTTAACAATTTTCGAAAAATTTCCTTAAAACATCAATTGCAAGATTTATCGATTTATTTGTCAACGATTCTATTACTCCTTTATCTAAAACAAAATTGAAAAAAAAAAACAATTATCTAATGGTGCAGTTAAAATATCTGACACCATTTACTGAGACAAGCCATAAACTTGGAATTTTCAATTTCACGCGTATCTTGCAACAAATGGCACGTGTTTTAATATCATAGGATATCAAAATGATACTGATAAATAAGTATTTCGATGTAAAAGAAAACTAACGGTTTCTATTAAAATTTCATAATTACAAATACCTAGTAACCCAATTGACCAACATAAGAAAAAGTTTTACTACAGAAATCGATTATCTCCTTAAATCGTACGTGAGTAAATAAAATTCTGAGAATTCGGTCAACTGGGTTTTTTTTCATAGAACATGTGAACATGTATTAAATACTTATTTAGTGTGTCTGTTATATGGATTTTTTCAATATTTTCTTTATTAAGAACCAGTACATGTTTCATATCCTTTCGATGTCATTCCTGTTTTTTTTACTTATTTCTTTTTGTATTACTTTTATTACATTTCTTACCACTTTGAAATATATAACGATACTATTTCTTGGCTTTACCATTATCGTTGAACTTAAACCCACAAGGACTTAATATTAAATTGATATTTGAGGAAATTGCTGGGATATCCTATAACAGTTTCTCGTCGATATTTGTATCTGTGTGTATATGCGTTCGAATATGTGAGTGGGGCAGCGAAAGCTCTTGTATAAGTGCTTTTACGTTGTTCTTGATTTTTCTTCAACTCCAGGCATTTTGTAGCGTATCCTTTCAATTGTTAGCCTACAATTTCGAATTATATTTCCTTTTAAATTACTCACAGAAAGTCTTACCAAAGTCACGGGTAAATATTGAATGAATATTGAGTTTCTCATGAAATTTCATCACTTTAATTTTATTTTACTATTTATGGAAGAAGATTTTTAAACAAAAATTCCTCTGCATACCTGTCAATATGTACCTTTTTTGTAAGACAATATTGATTTGTTGAAGTGTCTGTGTGTAAATCAATGAGTGTTTGTTAAGGTGCCTGTGAATGGTCTCTGTGTAAATGGGTAATTGGATGAGAATTTCTGAATAAAAAAATATTGTTAAAAAATTACTTGGATTTTTCTTTTTATAGATCAGTATTCCAACGAATTTGATATTCAATCGTTATATATTTTCTTAAAACTTTGCAATTTTTTTTTATTTGGAAACTACTTTGTGTAGTAAAAGTGTTAACTTTAATCTGCCAGTAGCCGAAGACTTTTATCATTTAATAAACTCGAAATTTTTTCTATAGCAAAAATTTTCGATAAAAATATTTTTCTATAGCAAACATTTTCAATAGAAATATTTTTCCATAGCAAAAATTTTCGATAGAAATATTTTTCTATAGAAAAATTTTCTAGAGAAATATTTTTCTATAGCAAAAATTTTCGATAGAAATATTTTTCTATAGCAAAAATTTTCGATAGAAATATTTTTCTTTAGCAAAAATTTTCGATAGAAATATTTTTCTATAGCAAAAATTTTCGTTAGAAATATTTTTCTATAGCAAAAATTTTCGTTAGAAATATTTTTCTATAGCAAGAATTTTCGATCGAAATATTTTTCTATAGCAAAAATTTTCGATAGGAATATTTTTCTATAGCAAAAATTTTCGATAGAAATATTTTTCCATAGGAAAAGTTTTCGATAGAAATATTTTTCTATAGCAAAAATTTTCGTTAGAAATATTTTTCTGTAGCAAAAATTTTCGTTAGAAATATTTTTCTATAGCTAAAATTTTGTTAGTTTTTATTGATTAAAAACTTCGTGGAAGCAAACCAATTAAAAGACGTTGCGAATATATTTAAATTAACAAACGGTTTTATTTAAATTCAAAATTAAGTAACTAAAATTATAATTATTATATTTTATGACTTTCACAAAGCAAAGGAAAATTTGGAATGAAAAGAATTTTTTTCGAATGTGAAAAAATAATTACTGTAACTTCAAACATATTTACAAGTTAAGCAAAGTTACATGGATTTGGCTTGGAACAGGTTTAGAAAAAACTACAACAAACTCCCCCTCAAGCCAAATGCATTTACAATATAATGATATTCAAATTTTCAAAATTATTAACAATATATTATCTAATTTAATTTCAAAAGCTTACAACCATTCAAATGCTTGTTTTTACATAAAACTTTAGTTAGAATGTCAGCTGCATTTTCATCAGTAGGAACGTATTCTATGTTTATGACCTTCTCCTCGAACTGCTCCCGAATATAATGATATCGAATGTCGATATGTTTACTCCTCTTGTGAACGGCAGGATTCTTCACCATAAAACTAGCACTTTGATTATCACAAAATATAGTTGTTGCGCTTTTGATATATTCATCAAAACCAAGCTCCTTCAACAAGTTTCGATGAAATACCACTTCCTTCGTACCTTGGCACAGAGCAATGTATTCAGCCTCCATGGTACTCAATGCTACAATGGGCTGCTTACGAGACTCCCAAGCAATAGGACCACCGCTCATAAACAAGACATGACCCGAATATGACTTTCGATCATTTGTGTCACAGCCCCAGTCAGCATCTGTGAATATATTTAATTCTTTAAAATTAGACGAATAAACAATTTTACCAGCAGGATTCATCTTCAGATATCTCAAAACATGTTTAGCTGCTTTGAAATGCGCTTCATGTGGATGACAATTAAATTGAGATAATTTCGACACCACGTGAATTAAGTCTGGTCTCGTAATGATTGCAAGATACATTAATGCACCAATAAGACTTTGATATCCTTTAACATCTAGGTTTTCACAAGCTTCCTTGCACCTCTCCAGTACAGTACCACTAGGCCATGGTGTAGATGCTGGTTTACAATTTGCCATACCATACTTCTCCAAAATATCGTTGGTATATTTGTTTTGATGAATTGTAAAATCACCTCTCAAGCCATTTCTAGAAATTTCTATTCCTAAATAGAATGAAATTGGCCCACGATCAATAGCTTCCACATATTTGTTTAACTCCATCACGATATTTTTCATATCAGTCTCCTTCGAACACGCCAGTAACATATCATCAACATAAATAGCAATAACGCATATATTGGAACCATTTCTTCGAATATATACACATGTGTCAGATTGACATCGCACAAAATCCATGTTCAGTAAAATATCATTGACCTTCTTGTTCCACTCACGTCCTGCTTGCTTTAAACCATATAAAGCTTTAGTAAGTTTGCATACCTTATTAGGATGATTTTGATCTTCAAAAAATGGTGGTTGTATCATATAAACCTCGTCATCAATATCACCGTTTAAATAAGCTGCTACAATATCGACGTGATTCACCAACAATTTATGTCTAGCTGCTAATGCCAATAATAATCTAATTGTTGAGTGACGAACGACCGGAGAAAAAGTTTCTGTATAATCGACATCTTGTTTTTGAGAACAGCCTTGGGCAACAAGCCTTGCCTTAAACTTCTCCACCGATCCATCTGGATTTCGCTTTACTGCAAACACCCACTTACTGCCGATTATATTTTTTCCTTTAGGTTTCTCCACCAGCTGCCAAGTTTTATTTTTGATTAACGAATTAAATTCCACCTGCATAGCATCTTTCCATTTTTCAGAATTTTCAGACTGTAAAGCTTCAGCGACTGTTTCAGGATTTTCAATAATAGAATTGATCATCTGAATGCCATTTTCGGTACAATATACTTTTCTAGGCCTGCCAACACGACCGGTTCTATTTAACTTAGGCCTACCACGCTTTCTTTTGCCTCCATCTTCATCGGACTCCTCATAACCAGAGCTATCTTCATCATCAACATCATTATTTATCGGCTCCTCTTCTCGTTCTTCTTCATGGACAATTTCCGGATAATTTTTCTTGAAAAAATTAATAAAATATTGATCTTCTTCTTTTTCTTGATCTGGAGCACAAATTTTTTCAAATGATTGTTCAAAGAAAATAACATCACGAGAAATAACAATTTGTCTAGTTTTTGAATTGTATAACCGATATCCTTTGGTAGTTAAATCATAACCAACAAATTTAATTTTGTTACCTTTAGGCAAAAATTTACCACCTTTTGGTTTGGGTCCTTTATTCAAAACAACTGCATCACATCCAAAGGTTCTTAAATGAAAAACAGACGGTTTCTTACCAACCCATCTCTCATACGGAGTAACATCATTTAAAACTTTGGTAGGTGCACGATTCCGTAGATATGTGGCAGTATTAACAGCTTCTCCCCACAACATCTGTGGCAACGCAGAAGATTCCAGTAAACATCTTGCCATCTCAACCAACGTCCTATTCGCACGCTCCGAAACGCCATTCTGTTGAGGCGAATAGCTAACTGTTGTTTGATGAACGATACCATTTTTAGCGAAAAATTCTTTAAACTTCGAGTTTACAAACTCTGTACCATTATCGCTTCTAACAATTTTTATTTTGCGGCCTGTCTGCTTCTCCGCGGTCCCAGCAAAATAACAAAATGCTTCAAATGCATCAGATTTGTTTTTTAAGAAAAATGTTGTTGTGTACCTAGAGTAATCATCAATGAATGTGATGAAATAGGATGCACCACTCAAGGTTTTAGTGCCAATTGGTCCGCATAAATCTGTATGCACCAATTCCAGCAAATCACTAGTTTGAACACTACCATAGCTTTTATAAGGACTAGCAGAAATTTTACACACTGCACAAGTGACACATTCAATTGACTTTGGAATTTTTACATTAAGACCATTCACCATATTTTTCTCCATCAATTTATTCAAATCATTCATATTTATATGCCCAAAACGCTCATGCCATTTTACGCCAATATTTTTATTTACTAAACTATAGGCATTTTCCACTTTGTCCACTTTAGCAATAGATTTAATGTTTACAATAAACATTTCATCTTTCAGATATCCTGTCAAAATATTTTCACCTTTTTTGCTTTTCATTTCAGCTTTATTATTATCAAATTTGACACTGTGACCAGCTTTAACTATTTTATTTATAGAAACAAAATTTGAGTGCAATCTTGGGACAAACAGAACATCCTTCAATTCAAGATTACAGAATTCAGTTGTAATTTTAATGCTTCCTATGCCCTCCGCTTCGATGCTTTCACCAGAAGCTAATACGATTTTCTGCTTTGACTCGGATAATGTAGCAAAACATTCCCTAGATCTACACATATGTGATGTCGCACCACTATCAAGGATCCACAACTCTTTCAAGCTACGATCACAATTAGTTAATGTGCAAGCAAAATCGTTGCCACTTTTTTCTTTGCACTGTGAGCGTATATGACCCTTTTTACCACACCGAAAACACTTAATATTATTTACATACCCATCGTTTCTTTTATTACTGTTATTGCTGTTGTTGTTTGGGGTCTTTGAAATATTCTTATTCTTAAAGTTGTTGTTGTTGCTGCTGTTGACATATCCTTTATAATTTTTCTTTGCGCCATTTCTTGCTGCAAATACACCTTCAGTTGTTGACTTGCCACCTTGTCGCAATTCTTCTTCCAGAATCTTTGAAATCAATTTGTCATACTTTGGTAATTCATCCCGGCTTTCAATAGCTACCACGAAACTCTCCATTTTATCAGGAAGGCTACACAATAGTAATATGGACAACAAGTCTTCATTTAAACTGATCCCAATCTCCTTTAAGTCATCAACTATCGAGCAAAATTCATTTATTTGTGCAGAATACTTTTCGTTATTTTGAAATTTAAATTTTACCAGCCTCTTAAACAAATTTACTTTTCTGGATGCCGTATTAGATTTGTACAAACTACTTAATACATACCAGGCACTTTTAGCAGTTGAACAATGCTTGATATGTAACAACTCACTAGGCTTCACACAAAGGGTTATTGTTGCAAGCGCCTTACTATCATTGTTCAGCCAGATACCTCTCTGTGGGTTTTGCTCGGGACAATCTTCCACAACCGTTTTCCAAAAATCCAAGGTGATCATAAGACTCTTCATTTGTATACTCCATGTTGCATAATTCTCACCGCTTAATTTTTCAATACTCGCAATACCGCTAGCCATTTTTTGTTTTTTTTAAATCTCCGGAAAAAACAATCAAAACCAATGGAACTTGCTTATTGTTAAAAACGTTAGCACTTATTTCCTTCTTTGGTTACCAGGGTCCTGGGCCCATAACCTTTGTTAGTTTTTATTGATTAAAAACTTCGTGGAAGCAAACCAATTAAAAGACGTTGCGAATATATTTAAATTAACAAACGGTTTTATTTAAATTCAAAATTAAGTAACTAAAATTATAATTATTATATTTTATGACTTTCACAAAGCAAAGGAAAATTTGGAATGAAAAGAATTTCTTTCGAATGTGAAAAAATAATTACTGTAACTTCAAACATATTTACAAGTTAAGCAAAGTTACATGGATTTGGCTTGGAACAGGTTTAGAAAAAACTACAACAAATTTTCGATAGAAAAATTTTTCTATAGCTAAAATTTTCGATAGAAAAATTTTTCTATAGAAAAATTTTCGATAGAAATATTTTTCTATAGCAAAAATATTTTCCTATAGAAAAATTTTCTAGAGAAATATTTTTCTATAGAAAAATTTTCTAGAGAAATATTTTCCTATAGAAAATTTTTTTAGAGAAATATTTTTCTATAGAAAAATTTTCTAGAGAAATATTTTTCTATAGAAAAATTTTTTAGAGAAATATTTTTCTATAGGAAAATTTTCAAGAGAAATATTTTTCTATAGAAAAATTTTCTAGAGAAATATTTTTCTATAGAAAAATTTTTTAGAGAAATATTTTTCTATAGGAAAATTTTCGATAGAAATATTTTTCTATAGAAAAATTTTCTAGAGAAATATTTTTCTATAGAAAAATTTTCTAGAGAAATATTTTTCTATAGAAAAATTTTCAAGAGAAATATTTTTCTATAGAAAAATTTTCTAGAGAAATATTTTTCTATAGAAAAATTTTTTATAGAAATATTTTTCTATAGAAAAATTTTCTAGAGAAGTATTTTTCTATAGAAAAATTTTCTAGAGAAATATTCTTTTCAAGAAAAATTTTCAAAAGAAATTTTTTTCTATAGAAACATTTTCTAGAGAAATATTTTTTTATAGAAAGATTTTCTAGAAAAATATTTTTCTTTTGAAACATTTTCTAGAAAAATCTTTTTCTATAGAAACATTTTCTAGAGAAATATTTTTCTATAGCAAAAATATTCGATAGAAATATTTTTCTATAGCAAAAATTTTCGATACAAATATTTTTCTATATCAAAAATTTTCGATACAAATATTTTTCTATAGAAAAATTTTGAATAGAAATATTTTTCTATAGAAAATTTTTCGATAAAAATATTTTTCTATAGATAAATTTTCGATAGAAATATTTTTCTATAGACATTTAATGTAACTAAAATTAATATGAATGATATAAAATGTAAACCAAAATCGACCTTAAAGCCATCAACGGCAATTTTGCTTTACATCAATAAAACCACTGTCGCCTCCAACAATAAGGGAATGAATTTTGGCACCCACAAAAACCATAAGACACCACCAACTGCATAGACAAAACACAACCTGTTGAAGTCGTGACTGTCTTCAATGAATAAGAAACTAGAACAAGAACAAGCTACACATAAGCTTCACGTAAAAGGACACAGACACGGATGCTCTTCATCACAGCAGCAGCAGCTACAGCAGCACGTTCAAGGAGTGCAGCATTAAATTACAGAAATGAACTTGAAACCTCAACAACTGAATAATCTCAATGCAAACGAAATTCAAGAAAAAAAGAAGCACGAACAAATGAAATTGTTCAACAAGAAAAAATGTATGAAAATACGTATTGACAGATAACTCAATCGATAGTTGGTGTTACTATTGTCCTTTTGGTATTAAGAGTGAAAAGTATCATTTGCGTGATTCATTTGAAAAGGCAAATTTTTGATTTAATGTCTTTAACAATTGGTTTTTGTCATCAGGTTTTTTTTATTTATATTATAAAAGGGAAATGGACAAATTGTAAAATTCTCTTGAGAAATAAATTTTTATTTAAAGAAATTTGAAAATTTTGAGGAACTTTATAAAATCTCCCTCATTTTATTATAATTTACTGCCTTCTAGGGCGATACAACGATTAAAAGAGTTCACAGTTTTGGCAGGATATAAGTTTGGCATACTCTCTCCAAGAATATTCGGCTCTTGTCCCTGTTGTAAAGAGCATTAACATAGCACCTAAATTCTGTAAAGGCTAAATGATCTCAAACTGCTGACTTATTTTGAACTGCTGAGTCATCTGGAACTGATGAGTTGTATTGCTGGATTGTCTCAAACTGTATATTCATTTGACGTTTCATTTGTTATTTTAAAAAGGATCTATATTCTGAATCCTTATGAAATTCAAAGACGATTAAGATGACCCTCGTTTTGGAGTATTCAAATTTTAAATTTTTTTGAAAAGTATTAATTTTTTTGGTACCATAAATTAAAGAAATTTTAAATTTAAATACAAAATATGTACCTTTAAACTTATGTAAATTTTGTGCTTTTACAAAATTTTTAATAGATATTTTTGAAACTAAAAACATTAAATATTAAAAAAAAACTTTTTATTTTCTTTGTAAAAAACTCAAACTGAGTCATCTTAAGCCGCTGAGTTCTTTCAAACAGCTAAATCATCTCGAACAGCTAAGTCAGCTCAGCAGTTCGAGATGACAACTGCTGAGTCATCTGTAACTGCTGAGTCATCTTAAACTGCTGAGTCATCTCGAAACGACGAGTAATCTCAAACTGTTGGTTTCAAGCTATTTTTATTTAATCCTGGTAAATAACCGCATTTGGATCAAACTTCAAATTTCTTGATCATCTCAAATTGCTGAGAAAGTTCAAACTTTTGAGTCATCTTAAACTTCTGAGTCATCTTAAACAGTTGAGTCATCTAGAACTGTTGAGTCATCTGGAACTCTTGAGACATCTGGAACTGCTCAGATGACTCATCAGTTAGAGTGACTGTTGAGTCATCTCGAAACGACGAGTAATGTCCAACTGTTGGTTTCAAGCTATTTTTGACCGCATTTTGGTCACTGCAATAATAGGACCCGTTGAGTTGAGTTCTATATTTGACACACCCAGCAAAACTTTGGTAATGGCAAGTACTCTGATAACTGGTTACCTTGTAACGACAACAACGTACCATCCGAATAAATAATAAGTTATTACAGAAGTACTTATTTGTAATTAAGATGGTAATTTAAACTGAATGGCCCCGGTTCAAATCCCACCAAGGGTAACAATTTTTTTTAGTTTTTTTTTTATAAAAAGAGTCTTTTTAAATGATTTTTGAATTTTAAGAACTTAAATATTATCTTCTGTAAAAAAAATTTGTGAAATCGAAATCCATGGAATTCTAAAATATGCTCGGACTTTGACCTTAACAGTTTGTAACATTTAAGTAAGTAAGAGTCAATTTTATGTAAAAACTTATACAAAAAAGAAGATTTAAATTGTTTAAGTTTTAAAATAATTTTAAAAAAGTTTTAAAATAATTACAAAAAATCGTATAAAAATATTTTTCCAAAAATTACAACAAAGCAAAAAAAAACAGGGAAAAACAAAGTTATTTTCACATGATTTTGGATCTAAAAATAAAAATTGTTTATATTAATTATAAGCTGCTAAGTTTTCAACATATGAAGTAGCTCAGTGGAAGAGTCTCTGCCTAGCAGTCGGAGGGTCTGGGTTCGAGCCCCCATGGGATTATAAAAAAAATTTTGTATTTCGTTTAAAAATATATGTTTCTAATAATACAACAACAAAAAAGTTGTTGCTGTTGTTGTTGTTGCTTTCAAATTGCTTACCTAAGTCATTACTTTTCTGCAATTGGTAAGTACTTGCCTCCAATGACATCCCCATGTTAATGTAATGACTTAAACAGCGAATGAGTAAGTAGTTCGTGCTCAATAGTTTAACTGTTTAACTCATTATTTGGTAATGAAAAGTTTTACTGGGATATACATACAATTGTTGTTCGTTTAAAGATATAAGATATCAGTATTATCATCCGTATTAGAATCAATATTAGTAGCAGTAAAGTTATATTATAAATATTAGTATTAGTATCAGTAGAAGTAGAAGTATTAGTATCGATAATAATATCAAAGCTTGGCCTATGAATTTGGAGAATCGAAGCGCATGGAATTCTAAATTATGATCGGCCTTTGACCTTAACAGGTTGTAAATATAGTCCATTTAAGTAAGCAAGTAATAGTATGAGTGGGTGATGTAGGGTATGTTGGATACCAAGCAACGGTTACATCGTTTCTTAATTTAACACAATTTGATGGTGGGTATATAAGATTTGGCACTGCCGACTATAACACTATTACTTGTTCTAAATATTTGCATATTCTAATACACAGACAATTATTTCCGCATACAAGCGTGGGACAGTTTATTGTTGAAGCTACTTATCAAATCAATATAAGGAATGGTAGTTAGAACTGAGCACCAGGGGAACTATTTTTAAACACTTTAGCACTTAGACTATTTTTAAAATTTAAAACAATGCTTATAGTATGTTAATAATTTTTTATAGCAATACTAACTTTGAAACAGAGAAAGAAAAAACTTTCTATTAAAAATCTTAAGTTAATTTGCATCTTGCCAGCCATTCGATTCTATAGTCTAATTCACAACAACAACCTTTTAAATAATTTATTTAGATTCATGGTACTTTAAACTTTTGCTTTAATTGTTGTCATGTGTGTCGTGTTTTTTCATGATTCTAGAAATTTTAAAAGTTATTTTAGTACTTCCGAAAAACTAATACTAGTACAGGCCAGGCACCGAAAATAACTGTTATTTTAAAATTTTTGATTAAAAAAATCAACCAGAAGGAGTTATCGTAGAACAAAACCAAAAATACCGTTTGGATGGTCTTGGTCAAAATATTTATAAGCTGAGATACTTTTTATTTTTTAACTTTTATTTTAAAAATCAAAAATAAAAGTTATTTTTTAACTTTTATTTTAAAAATGAAAAATAACAATTATTTTATAACTTTTATTTTAAAAATCAAAAATAAAAGTTATTTTTTAACTTTTATTTTAAAAATCAAAAATAAAAGTTATTTTTTGACTTTTAATTTTAAAATCGGAAATAAAAGTTACTTTTTAACTTTTATTTTAAAAATTAAAAATAAAAGTTATTTTTTAACTTTTATTTTTTGAATCAGAAATAAAAGTTATTTCTTCCCTTTTTTAACGGTAATAAAGTTATTTTTATATATTTTTTTTAATTTTCGAAAAACTATTTGCCTTTTGACTGAAATATTTAAAATTTAAAATAAAAGCATCTATTGGAAAAAATCGAAAGATACTTTTTAGATAAGCCAATATTATAATATCCAAAAAATTACAAAAATTTGTAACTAAATATCTAGCTTTAAATAACATTTTCATTAAAATACTTACATGTTACTAATTATAAATAAAATATTGAAATAAATAATGAATTCGCTTTATTCTGCATACAAACTTTAATATAGAGAAATAAATATATATGTAGCACTTACTAACATACCCAAACAGTTTATTTTATTAAGCATGTTAATTAAAAAAAAATAACTTTTATTTTTGATTTTTAAAATAAAAGTTAAAAAATAATTGTTATTTTTGATTTTTAAAATATAAGTTAAAAAATAATTGTTATTTTTGATTTTTAAAATATAAGTTAAAAAATAACTTTTATTTTTGTTTTTTAAAATAAAAGTTAAAAAATAACTTTTATTTTTGATTTTTAGAATAAAAGTTAAGAAATAACTTTTACTTTTGATTTTTAAAATAAAAGTTAAAAAATAACTTTTATTTTCGATTTTTAAAATAAAAGTTAAAAAATAATTGTTATTTTTTGACTTTTTCGATAAAAGTCATAACTGTTACGGTCCCTGGTACAGGCTCATGTTCCTTCTACTTCCTAAAACTTTTTGTTATTTTTGTTTTGTAAGGATGCAAAAGTTTTCGGCGCTAGAAATAAATTGTTGGCAAATTAAAAAAACAAAAGAAAAGAAAAGGAAAAACAATGTTTTTCGATTTTTTGTTTTTTGGCGTTGGTGTTACCCAAAAAAGTTTTTTTATGCTCCTTAAAATATAACCTAAAGAATCCAGAATCCAGCCACTAGTTAATAATTGAAGTAAAACCAAAAGTTTTTATTTTTTTCTTAACTTTAAGGCACAAAAAAAAAACGAAACAAAAAATTCTATAAATGAAATACTTTTAGTTATCCTCCCACCCGTGAATCCCAGAAAAGGAAACATGAACAAAGTTCTTAAAATAATTATTTGTGTGAAAAAAGAAATGTGTGGATGTACGTTTTATACGAGTACATTAAATTTTTGCTAAAATAAGAAAAATTGTTGCAGAAAACAAAACTTCCCCTGATGTGAAGGAAGGATGTAAGAGAATACTACTACTACTTCTACTACATCAACATTGATAGCACTTTTACGCTTGTCCATCAAACATGTACAAGTGCAGGAAAATATGCCAGCAAAACTTTGGTAATGGCAAGTACTCTGATAACTGGTTACCTTGTAACGACTACAACATACCAATCGAATAAATACCCAGCAAAACTTTGGTAATGGCAAGTACTCTGATAACTGGTTACCTTGTAACGACTACAACATACCAATCGAATAAATACCCAGCAAAACTTTGGTAATGGCAAGTACTCTGATAACTGGTTACCTTGTTACGACTACAACATACCATCCGAATAAATAATAAGTTATTACAGAAGTACTTATTTGTAATTAGGATGGTAATTTAAACAGAATGGCCCCGGTTCAAATCCCACCAAGGGCAACAATTTTTTTTAGTTTTTTTTTATTAAAAGAGTCTTTTTAAATGATTTTTGAATTTTAAGAACTTAAATATTATCTTCTGTAAAAAAAATTTGTAAAACTAACTCACGTTAATGAAAAAATAGCATCATGAGTCAATTTTGATTATATAGGGGATGTTGAATACCAAACACGATTCTAATTGGTCTTAACTTGGTAAGCCCAACTTATCTGGGTCATCCTTCATCTCAACTGTGGACACACACCTCCTCATGGTATCACCCCGGGAGATAGTTTAACACCCATTAATATTGTGAGTTAACATGTTCCGAGAGTTGTCCCATAAGATCGATAAAAATGGGTTAGGATTACGGGCTAGTAACCCTCTCTTGAAAAAAAATACAATGAAGAGGATAAAATTAGAATTGAAATGTCCCACTACCTAATGTTAGAGGAGGATGTCCGAAACTTCGATAGAAAAACCAAGTAGAGGAACATTTTTCAAAGCTTGGCCTATAAAATTGGAGAATATTCGCACAAGATCGAAATCCATGGAATTCTAAAATATGCTCGGACTTTGACCTTAACAGGTTGTAACATTTAAGTAAGTAAGAGTCAATCTTATGTAAAAACTTATACAAAAAAGAAGATTTAAACTGTTTAAGTTTTAAAATAATTTTAAAAAAGTTTTAAAATAATTACAAAAAATCGTATAAAAATATTTTTCCAAAAATTACAACAAAGAAAAAAAAAGCAGGGAAAAACAAAGTTATTTTCACATGATTTTGGATCTAAAAATAAAAATTGTTTATATTAATTATAACCTGCTAAGTTTTCAACATATGAAGTAGCTCAGTGGAAGAGTCTCTGCCTAGCAGTCGGAGGGTCTGGGTTCGAGCCCCCATGGGATCATAAAAAGAATTTTGTATTTCGTTTAAAAATATATGTTTTTAATAAAACAACAACAAAAAAGTTGTTGCTGTTGTTGTTGTTGTTGCTTTCAAATTGCTTACCCAAGTCATTACATTTCTGCAATTGGTAAGTACTTGCCTCCAATGACATCCCCATGTTAATGTAATGACTTAAACAGGGAATGAGTAAGTAGTTCGTGTTCAATAGTTTAACTGTTTAACTCATTATTTGGTAATGAAAAGTTTTACCGGGTAGTTAGGATGTAAGAGAATACTACTACTACTTCTACTACATCAACATTGATAGCACTTTTACTCTTGTCCATCAAACATGTACAAGTGCAGGAAAATATGCCAGCAAAACTTTGGTAATGGCAAGTACTCTGATAACTGGTTACCTTGTAACGACTACAACATACCAATCGAATAAATACCCAGCAAAACTTTGGTAATGGCAAGTACTCTGATAACTGGTTACCTTGTAACGACTACAACATACCATCCGAATAAATAATAAGTTATTACAGAAGTACTTATTTGTAATTAAGATGGTAATTTAAACTGAATGGCCCCGGTTTAAATCCCACCAAGGGCAACAATTTTTTTTAGTTTTTTTTTTTTAATTAAAAGAGTCTTTTTAAATGATTTTTGAATTTTAAGAACTTAAATATTATCTTCTGTAAAAAAAATTTGTAAAACTAACTCACGTTAATGAAAAAATAGCATCATGAGTCAATTTTGATTATATAGGGGATGTTGAATACCAAACACGATTCTAATTGGTCTTAACTTGGTAAGCCCAACTTATCTGGGTCATCCTTCATCTCAACTGTGGACACACACCTCCTCATGGTATCACCCCGGGAGATAGTTTAACACCCATTAATATTGTGAGTTAACATGTTCCGAGAGTTGTCCCATAAGATCGATAAAAATGGGTTAGGATTACGGGCTAGTAACCCTCTCTTGAAAAAAAAAACAATGAAGAGGATAAAATTAGAATTGAAATGCCCCACTACCTAGTGTTACAGGAGGATGTCCGAAACTTCGGCCTATAAAATTTGAGAATATTCGCACAAGATCGAAATCCATGGAATTCTAAAATATGCTCGGACTTTGACCTTAACAGGTTGTAACATTTAAGTAAGTAAAAGTCAATCTTATGTAAAAACTTATACAAAAAAGAAGATTTAAATTGTTTAAGTTTTAAAATAATTTTAAAAAAGTTTTAAAATAATTACATAAAATCGTATAAAAATATTTTTCCAAAAATTACAACAAAGCAAAAAAAAGCAGGGAAAAACAAAGTTATTTTCACATGATTTTGGATCTAAAAATAAAAATTGTTTATATTAATTATAAGCTGCTAAGTTTTCAACATATGAAGTAGCTCAGTGGAAGAGTCTCTGCCTAGAAGTCGGAGGGTCTGTGTTGGAGCCCCCATGGGATCATAAAAAAAATTTGTATTTCGTTTAAAGATATATGTTTTTAATAAAACAACAACAAAAAAGTTGTTGCTGTTGTTGTTGCTTTCAAATTGATTACCCAAGTCATTACTTTTCTGCAATTGGTAAGTACTTGCCTCCAATGACATCCCCATGTTAATGTAATGACTTAAACAGCGAATGAGTAAGTAGTTCGTGTTCAATAGTTTAACTGTTTAACTCATTATTTGGTAATGAAAAGTTTTACTGGGTATATATATATATATATATATATATATATATATATATATATATATATATATATATATATATATATAGAATAGCTATCTCGAAATCGGCTATAACGATTTTGACAAAATTTATACATTGGATACATTTTTGCCGTATAGATCGAATATGAAGGGACTTTTGGAAGTTTTACCGCTGCTAAGTTTTTAACATATGAAGTAGTTTAGTGGAAGAGTCTCTGCCTAGAAGTCGGAGGGTCTGTGTTGGAGCCCCCATGGGATCATAAAAAAAAATTTTGTATTTCGTTTAAAAATATATGTTTTTAATAAAACAACAACAAAAAAGTTGTTGCTGTTGTCAAGTCATTACTTTTCTGCAATTGGTAAGTACTTGCCTCCAATGACATCCCCATGTTAATGTAATGACTTAAACAGCGAATGAGTAAGTAGTTCGTGTTCAATAGTTTAACTGTTTAACTCATTATTTGGTAATGAAAAGTTTTACTGGGATATAATAAAAATATTAAAAGGAAAAACTGAAAAGTTTTCTTTTTTTACCATTAAAGAATGAACAGAACACGATAAAAACCATCAAACATTATTAACCAAAATGTGGTTAGAATTGTTGGGGTTTATTTTATTTTTTTTTATAAAAGTATTTCACAATTTGAGTTATGAAAACGTCTAATGTTAAATTGACCACCCACGATTTTTAACACTCTCTTTTTAACATCTTGTATTGATTTGATATCATTAGCTTTTTTTGTTGTTGTAAAAAGTCTGAGTTTTATCAAACTGTGCAGATTTTTTTGTGTGTGTGTGTGTGTGGTGTAACGGATTTCCGTTTTGATTTCAATTTTATTTTAAATGCTTATTTCCAATATCCGTTTCTTGTTTATGTTTCTTTTTTTTTTCATTCGAGAGATATTATCTTCAAACCACAAACCAGCTGTCTAACTTGTTTTTATCAACATTGTATAAAAAAAAGGTTCTAAATCAGTTAAAAATTGCGGTTAAAAACAAGTAAGAGTGTTTTATTTGGCTGTGCCGAATCTTATATACCCACCATCAAATTGTGTTAAGTTTAGAAACATATTTCACATATCTACGAGGATGCAGCTAATTCAAAATGTGGACCAAATTCGAAAAATAAAAAACACGGTTACAGTTTGCTTTGCTGGTTAAATCTTTATAGTTCAACATTGAAAAGTGTCTAAGTGGTTTCCCTGGTATCTACTTTGCACACAATTTGGTCTCATAATCATTTATAGTTTTAAATTTATAAGCTGTTAACTGCGCTTAATATGTATTTAGGCCAAACACGTTGATAGCAATACGGCAGGTCCAAATATTTTGTAAGGAGTACCTAATGCATCTATCGTATATACAGTCTGGACGTATAATTGATTGATAGCTATCTAATTTTGTACGTTCAGTCTTAATATACTGAATTTACCTCCAAATCTTTTTGATCTGTATCAATAAATATTAAGAGCTTTGTCTAAAAACATAATAAATTTTGAAAAATTAGGTTTAATCAGGCTTGAGTTCATTTAACTTTCAAATTATTAATTTTGAAAATTTGAAAAGTAATTGTGGAGAAAAACTGAAAAAATTATTTTTAAACGCGGCTCAGTGGTTTGCAATTTCTGTCCCGCCACAAAAATAGCATCAAACCAAAAAGTCTTGTTCTTCTCTACATGCCAACGGCAAGTGAAAAGATAGAGCAAAACAAGTAATAGGAGAATACACAATCAATTAAACGTAGTGATGTTCGATCAAACTCAATGAGTTAAATTGATGATTATCTCTGCAATTTGACAACTCGACTGTGGTCGAGGGCGCTAAGTGCTGATGACGTCCTGTGGCGGGACAGAAATTGCAATCCACTGAGCCCCGTTCAAAAATAATTTTTTCAGTTTTTCTCCACAATTACTTTTCAAATTTTCAAAATTAATAATTTGAAAGTTAAATGAACTCAAGCCTGATTAAACCTAATTTTTCAATCAATTCTAAAGTTCGAATAATTAATTCCCAAATAATAAATTTTGTTTAAAAAAGTTAAAATATAAATATATATATATATATATATATATATATATATATATATATATATTTCCCGACAACATTTCAATTGTAACAAGGGGCACTTCTCTCAGACAATGAACTGCATCCGATTCTATTTTAGACTAATTGAAAGGGACCTACGTTTTATCGCCGACTTCGAACGGCTAATGCATTAGTTAGAGAAGTTTTACATAGCCTAATACTCAATAACCAGTGGCTAGTTGAGTTATGAGGTGAACCGGCGCTTTTTAAAAATTTATTTTTTCAAGCGAGTCTGGTCGGAGATCGAACTTGGGACCTCTGGTGTGCTAGGGGTGACTATCCTGCTGATACTAATACTGAATAGTATTGATTAATGTGGAATATCCATTTTTATACCCTTCACCACCTTAGGTGGAAAGGGTATTATAAGTTTGTGCTGATGTTTGTAACGCATAGAAATATTTGTCTTAGACCCATCTTTTAGTATACCAATAGACTTAGAATCACTTTCTGAGTCGATTTAGCGATGTCCGTCCGTCCGTCTGGCTGGACCCCCATGTAAACCTTGTAATCAAACTACAGGTCGCAATTCTAAAGATAATTTGATGAAATTTGGCACAGATCATTTTTTTGATAATGGGACCATGGCTATTGAAATTGGTCAAAATCGGTCCATTATTTATGGTACCTCCCATAGGTCCCACTTCCTTGAATTGCTATATTGGCCACAAATATCAATATTTTTTCATGAAATTTAAAAAAAATACTGCTTATGTAAACTTAAATCACTGTACCAAATTTTGTTGAAATCGGTCCACATTTGATCATAGCTCCCATACAAACTCTTCTTTAAAAACGCACTAAATGAGGCAAAAATCACTAAAACGCTCGTAAATCTAAAGATAATGAAAATCAATTTGCCAAATTTCGAGATAATCGGTCCACATTTGACCCTAGCTCTTATATAAGTCCAAATGACGGAAACAGGTTGAATATATAAGTTTTGAGAAAATGTTTGTATGATGGCAAATTTAACAAATATTTGTCTTTACACAGGAAAAATAACACCTTTGACCTTAGTGGTGAAGGGTATTGTATGGTCGGCTTGACCGACTATAACGCTTTCTTACTTGTTTTTTCAAATTTTTAGTTTTTGTCCGATTAAAATAGAATTAACCCTCCACATGATACATTTTATTTCTTTATAGAAAATTTTTCATTACAGAAAAATTTATATAGAAAGTTTTTCGTTAAAGAAAAATTTATATAGAAAGTTTTTCGTTAAAGAAAAATTTATATTAAATTTTTCGATTAAGAAAATAATAAGAAAATAATAGAAAATTTTTCGTTAAAGAAACATTTTTACAAAAAAATTGTTCATTAATAAAATTTTATAGAAAATTATTCGTTAAAGTCAAAATTTTAATAAAAATTTTTCGTTAAAAAAATGTTTAAAGAAAATTTTTCGTTAAAGAAACATTTTTATAAACATTTTTTGTTGTTAAAGAATCAATAATCTGAGCTTCTACTCATGATTTACAAACATAATTCTTAATGATTGTGTTTGTAAAATAGGTAACAATGCGAGGTTTTTGATCTGTCTAAAAGTAGGGATACTCCTCCTGAAGTGATGGCCTAATCAATAAATTGTCTATTACTTGAATAAAAAATTGTAATAGATATGGATCCAATTTATTTTTTAAAAAAATTTTTGTTAAAGAAAAATTTTTATGAAAAGTTTTCGTTAAAGAACAATTTTCATAGAAACGTTTTTGTTAAAGAAAAATTTTTATAGAACATTTTTCGTTAAAGAAAAATGTTTATACAAAATTTTTCGTTAAAGAAAAATTGCTATAGAAAATTTTTCGTTGAAGACAAATTTTTATAGAAAATTTTTCGTTGAAGACAAATTTTTATAGAAAATTTTTCGTTGAAGACAAATTTTTATAGAAAATTTTTTAAATTTTAAAGAATAATTTTTGTAAAAAATTTTTTGTTAAATAAAAGTTTTTTGGAAAATTTTTCGTTTAATAAATTTTTTTTAATTTTTCGTTAAAGAATAATTTTTATAGAAAATTTTTCGTTAAAGAATAATTTTTATAGAAAATTTTTCGTTAAAGAAAAATTTTTATAGAAAATTTTTCGTTAAAGAATAATTTTTATAGAAAATTTTTCGTTAAAGAAAAATTTTTATAGAAAATTTTTCTTTAAAGAAAAATTGTGAAAAATTATTATAGAAAATTTTTCGTTAAAGAAAAAATTTTATACAAAATTTTTCGTTAAAGAAAATTTTTTACATTTTAACAGAAAATTTTTCGTTAAAGAAAAATTTTTATAGAAAATTTTTCGTTATAGAACAATTTTTATAGAAAATATTTCGTTAAAGAAAAAATTTTTATAGGAAATTTTTTGTTACATAAATCTTTCTCAAGATTCAGTTGCCCATCACAAAAAAAAAACAAGTAAGAAAGCGCTATAGTCGGTCAAGCCGACCATACGATATCCTTCAACACTAAGGTCAAAGGTGTTATTTTTCCTGTATAAAGACAAATATTTGCTAAATTTTGCCATCATACAAACATTTTCTAAAAACGTATATATTCAACCTGTTTCCGTCATTTGGACTTATATGAGAGCTAGGGCCAAATGTGGACAGATTATCTCGAAATTTGGCAAATTGATTACAGTTGTTACAAAAATTATGTATGCAAAAAATAAACTTAAAATTTTCATTATCTTTGGATTTACGAGCGTTTTAGTGATTTTTTGTCTCATTTAGTGCGTTTTTGAAGAAGAGTTTGTATGGGAGCTATGGTCAAATGTGGACCGATTTCAACGAAATTTGGTACAGTGATTTAAGTTTTAAATTTCATGAAAAAATATTGATATTTGTGGCCAATATAGCAATTCCAGGAAGTGGGACCTATGGGAGGTACCATAAATAATGGACCGATTTTGACCAATTTCAATAGCCATGGTCCCATTATCAAAAAAATTATCTGTGCCAAATTCCATCAAACAATCTTTAGAATTGCGACCTGTAGTTTGATTACAAGGTTTACATGGGGGTCCAGCCAGACGGACGGACGGACGGACATCGCTAAATCGACTCAGAAAGTGATTCTAAGCCTATTGGTATACTAAAAGATGGGTCTAAGACAAATATTTCTATGCGTTACAAACATCAGCACAAACTTATAATACCCTTTCCACCTATGGTGGTGAAGGGTATAAAAACTACTACTACCCCTTTCCTTTGGCCATTACATTATTAAACATTATTTACACAATCTCTACCATAATTTAATCATAAATGATAATTCATTCATATTTCCAAGATTAAGTAATAGCAGGAGTTAATGAAGCGGGATGGATGGATGCTGATGATGTTAATGTAGACTATAAATACACTCGGCGACAGTCATAATTTTTTAACGACAAAATTCATTTTATTGACAAACCATTAAGTAAAAGTTTATCCTTTGAAAACTTAATATTTTTAAATGTCAAACTAATAATCGTAAGCATGAAAGAAAAACTTTTATAATATTTTAATACATTTTTAATGGCTTGTAAAATAGCGGAATATTGTTAGTAAAAGGAAAAGGATCAAAGGACAAAGAGTTTAAAAGTTCAGGGGTGGGGGAGGGGAGGTTTAGTTTGAAAGACATTGATGTATGAGTATTAATATTGCGAAGCGCAATACTAAAAGCTGTAACTTTTAGTATTCGTTTAAACTACAATTTATCCATATTTAACCAAATTAGCGCTAAAATCAGTAGGACTAATAACTTAAGTATTAAAAAAATTCTTGAAATTTAATTTTTCTAAAAAAAAAAAACTTTTCTGTAATAAAAAATTTTCTAAAAGAATTTTTCTAAAAATTTTTTTAAATTTTTACAATTTTTCTTTAACGAATAATTTTCTATAAAAATCTTTTTTTTAATGAAAAATTTTCTATAAAAATTTTTCTTTACCAACAAAATTTTCCATCGAAATTTTTTTACAAAAATTTTTTTTCTCTAACGAAAAACTTATTTTTTATAACGAAAATATTTCTTTAACGAAAAATTTTCTATAGACATTTTTTCTTTAACAAAAAAATTTTCTATAGAAATTTTTTCTTTAACGAAAAATTTTCTATAGAAATTTTTTCTTTAACGAAAAATTTTCAATAGAAATTTTTTCTTTAACGAAAAATTTTCTATAGAAATTTTTTCTTTAACGAAAAATTTTCTATAGAAATTTTTTCTATAACGAAAAATTTTCTATAGAAATTTTTTCTTTAACGAAAAATTTTCTATAGAAATTTTTTCATTAACGAAAAATTTTCTATAGAAATTTTTTCTTTAACGAAAAATTTTCTATAGAAATTTTTTCTTTAACGAAAAATTTTCTATAGAAATTTTTCTTTAACGAAAAATTTTCTATAGAAATTTTTTCTTTAACGAAAAATTTTCTATAGAAATTTTTTCTTTAACGAAAAATTTTCTATAGAAATTTTTTCTTTAACGAAAAATTTTCTATAGAAATTTTTTCTTTAACGAAAAATTTTCTATAGAAATTTTTTCTTTAACGAAAAATTTTCTATAGAAATTTTTTCTTTAACGAAAAATTTTCTATAGAAATTTTTTCTTTAACGAAAAATTTTCTATAGAAATTTTTTCTTTAACGAAAAATTTTCTATAGAAATTTTTTCTTTAACGAAAAATTTTCTATAGAAATTTTTTCTTCAACGAAAAATTTTCTATAGAAATTTTTTCTTTAACGAAAAATTTTCTATAGAAATTTTTTCTTTAACGAAAAATTTTCTACAGAAATTTTTTCTTTAACTAAAAATTTTCTATAGAAATTTTTTCTTTAACGAAAAATTTTTTATAGAAATTTTTTCTTTAACGAAAAATTTTCTATAGAAATTTTTTCTTTAACGAAAAATTTTCTATAGAAATTTTTTCTTTAACGAAAAATTTTCTATAGAAATTTTTTCTTTAACGAAAAATTTTCTATAGAAATTTTTTCTTTAACGAAAAATTTTCTATAGAAATTTTTTCTTTAACGAAAAATTTTCTATAGAAATTTTTTCTTTAACGAAAAATTTTCTATAGAAATTTTTTCTTTAACGAAAAATTTTCTATAGAAATTTTTTCTTTAACGAAAAATTTTCTATAGAAATTTTTTCTTTAACGAAAAATTTTCTATAGAAATTTTTTCTTTAACGAAAAATTTTCTATAGAAATTTTTTCTTTAACGAAAAATTTTCTATAGAAATTTTTTCTTTAACGAAAAATTTTCTATAGAAATTTTTTCTTTAACGAAAAATTTTCTATAGAAATTTTTTCTTTAACGAAAAATTTTCTATAGAAATTTTTTCTTTAACGAAAAATTTTCTATAGAAATTTTTTCTTTAACGAAAAATTTTCTATAGAAATTTTTTCTTTAACGAAAAATTTTCTATAGAAATTTTTTCTTTAACGAAAAATTTTCTGTAGAAATTTTTTCTTTAACGAAAAATTTTCTATAGACATTTTTTCTTTAACAAAAAAAATTTCTATAGAAATTTTTTCTTTAACGAAAAATTTTCTGTAGAAATTTTTTCTTTAACGAAAAATTTTCAATAGAATTTTTTTATTTAACGAAAAATTTTCTATAGAAATTTTTTCTTTAACGAAAAATTTTCTATAGAAATTTTTTCTTTAACGAAAAATTTTCTATAGAAATTTTTTCTTTAACGAAAAATTTTCTATAGAAATTTTTTCTTTAACGAGAAATTTTCTATAGAAATTTTTTCTTTAACGAAAAATTTTCTATAGAAATTTTTTCTTTAACGAAAAATTTTCTATAGAAATTTTTTCTTTAACGAAAAATTTTCTATAGAAATTTTTTCTTTAACGAAAAATTTTCTATAGAAATTTTTTCTTTAACGAAAAATTTTCTATAGAAATTTTTTCTTTAACGAAAAATTTTCTATAGAAATTTTTTCTTTAACGAAAAATTTTCTATAGAAATTTTTTCTTTAACGAAAAATTTTCTATAGAAATTTTTTCTTCAACGAAAAATTTTCTATAGAAATTTTTTCTTTAACGAAAAATTTTCTATAGAAATTTTTTCTTTAACGAAAAATTTTCTATAGAAATTTTTTCTTTAACGAAAAATTTTCTATAGAAATTTTTTCTTTAACGAAAAATTTTCTATAGAAATTTTTTCTTTAACGAAAAATTTTCTATAGAAATTTTTTCTTTAACGAAAAATTTTCTATAGAAATTTTTTCTTTAACGAAAAATTTTCTATAGAAATTTTTTCTTTAACGAAAAATTTTCTATAGAAATTTTTTCTTTAACGAAAAATTTTCTATAGAAATTTTTTCTTTAACGAAAAATTTTCTATAGAAATTTTTTCTTTAACGAAAAATTTTCTATAGAAATTTTTTCTTTAACGAAAAATTTTCTATAGAAATTTTTTCTTTAACGAAAAATTTTCTATAGAAATTTTTTCTTTAACGAAAAATTTTCTATAGAAATTTTTTCTTTAACGAAAAATTTTCTAGAGAATTTTTTTCTTTAACGAAAAATTTTCTATAGAAATTTTTTCTTTAACGAAAAATTTTCTATAGAAATTTTTTCTTTAACGAAAAATTTTCTATAGAAATTTTTTCTTTAACGAAAAATTTTCTATAGGAATTTTTTCTTTAACGAAACATTTTCTATAGAAAGTTTTTCTTTAACGAAAAATTTTCTATAGAAATTTTTTATTTAACGAAAAATTTTCTATAGAAATTTTTTCTTTAACGAAAAATTTTCTATAGATTTTCGTGAAACTAAAAATTTTCTATCTAAATTTTTTCTATAACGAAAAATTTTTTTTTATAACAAAACTATTTTTTTCTATAGAAATTTTTCCTTAAACGAAAAATTTTCCAGAGAAATTTTTTCTATAGAAAATTTTTCTATAGCGAAAAATTTTCTATCAAAATTTATTCTTTAACAAAAATTTCCTATAGAAATTTTTCTTAAACGATAATATTTTTATAAATTTTTTTGATTAATGAAAATTGTTTTTTATAAAATTTTTTAACGAAAATTTTTTATAAACATTTTTTTTTAACGAAAAAATGTCTATAAACATTTTTCTTTAACGAAAAATTTTCTATAAAAATTTTTCTTTAACGAAAGATTTTCTATAAAATTTTCCTTTAAAGAAAGGTTTTCTATACAAATTTTTCTTTAACAAAAAATTTTCTATAAACATTTTCTTTAACAAAAAATTGTCTAAAAAAATTTTCTTTTACGAAAAATCTTCTATAAACAATTTTTCCTTAACAAAAAATTTTCTTTAATCATTTTTCTTTAACAAAAAAATTTTCTATAAAAATTTTTCTTTGACGAAAAATTTTCTATAAAAATTTTTTTTAACAAAAAATTTTTTTTAACAAAAATTTTTTTTAACAAAAAAATTTTTTTTTAAGTTTTTCTGTAATTAAAAATTAAAACACAAATTTTTTCTATAAGGAAAAATTTTTTATATCAATTGTTTATTTGCTTATTTTTTTTTTGTGTGTCTATTGTTATTGATTTTTGTTGACAATCCTTTTCCTTGGAATTCCTTTTTCCTGCATTTTATCCTGAAATTGGTTTTAATTTCCATTTATTTGTCAACCCACATTATATTTAAAATTAAAACGAAGTGCTTTTTTTAAATGTGTTTTTTTTTTCTAATAATTGAATTCATGATTAATTAAATCATTGCTATTACTTTGCTCTTATTTCTAATAAATAACCGCATAAGGAAAAAAGGACACTTATATATTAATGTAATTTCTGGTGTAAATATTATGAGGAAAATGTAAATGAAAAACATTTTCTTTTACAAAATTTGTATACATTTATCAATTAGTTTGTATTTGATTAAAACTTATGGTCAGGTATTTAAAGGGGAAAAAGGTAATTTAATTCTTTTCACATTAAATGAGAATTTGCAAAGAACTTTGGAGCAAATATGAAAACACTAGTTTAATAATAAAAATTGCAGAAAATTTCTTTAATATATAATTGAATTAACTGGAAATTTCTTATAGCTTCATTCATGTTTCGATAATCTTCTTCATATATATTTTAATTAATTTTGTTTTTTATCCATGACTTACTCTTTTCCTGCTGACATCTGACATTCATCCTCGCCACGAATATCCTTATCATTAGTGTTTGATATGTCTTCATAAGTTTTCCACAAACACTCGGTCCCAATCACTTTTTTCTCTTTTTGTGTTAATCACAACTTTAATTGTTTTTTTTTTCTCACCTTTCCTGTTAATGTCCTTGGAAAAAGAGTTGATGCTTCGTGTGTGTGTGTGAGTGTGTTTCCCGGGTGATGACAGTAAGATTGTTGTTGTTGAAAAATAAAAATGTTTAATGTGTCATTTCATCGTATCCTGAACGAGAAGCGATTAATGTTGGTTGACAACAATAGTTTTTCCTTAAAGTGAAATGCAGTGAAAGAGTTAAATTAACAAAAAAAAAGAAGGTTTAAGTTGAAACTTAAATCGTTTAATGCCTGACTTGCCTCCCATTTGACGCGTTAAATTAAATGATTTTATTTTTGCTTGTAAGGATTTCTTAAGTGTTTTTTTTTATAATTTTGATTGCCAATTAAAGTCATTTGGGCTTGCTGTATTCATATCTGTTATAATTATAAGTAAATCATAGCTATCTTTGAATCGATTAAAAACATACACATATCGCTCGTTAACTGCAACATCGTCATAATCCAAAATCTTCAATTTCTGTTTCAGTTTTTGCAATTGACAAAAGGCTTTTAATCGCTTTAGCGGTACTTAATTCTAAAATTGTATTGCTTTGTTTAGTCTTTAAAAAATTAATGTTGATTTTGTTTTATGAAAAAAACTCTAAAAATTAAATTAATTGAAAATCAATTTGAGCTCACATGAACAAAAATTGAAAAAAAAAGTTTATTTTAGTTATGATAGAAAATGACAAATTAAAAATTCAATAGAAAAGAGTTTATAAATAAATTGGTACACATTAAAAATATTTTAAATCCGGTTTGATTGAAAATCTCTACGCACATAAACAGTAACACAGAGGGAAACTTTTAAGGGCCTGGTCTTTTAAGGCTTATAAACAGTTTTATTTATGTGTTTACTTTTCAAAAAGATTCAATATGCAAATAATTCGTTTTCTTACTGGAATGAAAAACAAACAAAAAAATGCGTATCTGTATCAATTTATTTAAAGAAATCAAATATGGTTTCATATTGCAACACAGGGCTAGCAGTTTCACTTTTGTTCATTCGATTCGATTTGCCATTTACTGGTGTTAATGGGCCTACTAATGCTTCTATTGGCTTGGGGATTCTTTTTAATTGCTATCTTGGCTATGTTATAGTGTGTCTTAGAACATGGCCAATCCCGCTTCATTTACTTACTTTAATAGCCTATATTTACAACTTGTCTTTCCATCGAAATTTTGGACTTCTGCCTTTATGAGTTCCTTAGGGAAGTTTTCTACCTTAAGCATTTTCGTCTATTCGCACGACACGTCCTAGCCAACGCATCCGCTGCTATTTATGCGTTGTACTAAGTCGATGCCAGCCTCGATATTCATTGTTGACACAGACTGACGGTGATACCATCAGTTTTGTTTTTGATTCTTTGACAACCAGACCCATTTTCATTTATTCTATGGAAATTCCTTAATATATTTATATTTTTTAAAATTAACCAAATGTTTTATTCAATGTCAATCAAAAGTAGAGAATTTTCTAACAATGACAGTAAAATTTACAAAATTTAAAACATAAAATTCAAAATCAAGTTTACAGAAATAATTAACAAGTTTATAAAATAATGTGGCTCACCGCAATTCCTTCTCTATGCTAGAAAAATCGGCAGTCACCTCCCTTTATGTAACCTACAAGGCATATATCGTCATCTTAAAGACCAAAATAACCTATCTGCAAAAACTTAAAAATTGAGTTTTTTATGGATTATTATTTCCTATATCATGACGTATATCTGTGCAAAATTTTGGACCTAGTGTAATTTAAACAATCATTAAGTGCATTCATTTGCTTAAACCAGTAAAAGGAACTCTAACTCTTATTATTTAATGTATCTAATATCTATATGTACAAACAATTTTGATTTATTCATACTAGTTAGTACTGCAGATAGGTTATTTGGTTTCAGTCCAAATATTCCAAGTAACCTAAGTGACATAACATAAGCTGTGTTTATAAAAACAAAATTTTTTCAACCGATATATATTTCTGGTTTCATTTTAATCTAAATACATAATTTCCGTTTAAATAAATAAATGTTTTTTCCCTTTCCTGTAAACTTTTGAAAACTGTAGATAGGTTATTTCATCTTTTAGGTGACGATATGTAAAAGAGAAGAGCCGGCCTGATGCTACAAAATTTTTTTTTTTTTTTACAAACATTCATATTTGAGAGCTCAGATAGATTCTGTAAAAACGAGTAATCCAGATGAGAAGCTCTAAGATTAACCAGGGCAGGACAAAGAACAAGGATGTAAGTGAACTCCCCAACGTAACGGCAACATCTACAGTAGTCATTGCTCGGAAGATCGAGTCTTCTACACCATTTTCAATTGAAATTGAGAAATTTTCAATTGAAATTGAGAATATTCAATTGAAATTGAGAAATTTTCAATTGAAATTGAGAATTTTCAATTGAAAATGAGAAATTTTCAATTGAAATTGAGAATTTTCAATTAAAATTGAGAAATTTTCAATTAAAATTGAGAAAACCCTAATTGGAAATGAGAAACATTCAGTTAAAATTGAGAAATTTTCAATTGAAATTGGGAATTTTTAAATTGAAATTGAGAAAAGCCCAATTGAAAATGAGAAATTTTCAATTGAAATTGAGAATTTTTAAATTGAAATTGAGAATTTTTCAATTGAAATTGAGAAAAGCACAATTGAAAATGAGGTTGAATTTTTTAATTGAAATTAAGAAGTTTTCAATTGAAAATGAGAATTTTTCAATTGAAAATGAGAATTTGTAAATTTAAATTGAGAATTTTTCAATTGAAATTGAGAAAAGCCCAATTGAAAATGAGGTTGGTTTCAATTTACAAATTCTCATTTTCAATTGAAAAATTCTCAATTTCAATTGAAAATTTCTCAATTTAAATTGAAAATTTCTCATTTTCAACTGAAAATTCTCAATTTCAATTGAATATTTCTCAATTTCAATTGAAAAGTCTCAATTTCAATTGAAAATTCTTAATTCCAATTGAATATTTCTCAATTTCAATTGAAAATTCTCAATTTCAATTGAAAATTCTCAATTTCAATTGAAAATTTCTCAATTACAATTGAAAATGGTGTAGTATGTATTCCTAAAATGCTGTGTTTATGGAGAATTGACATTAGGTTGCATAGTCTAAAGAACGCTTGCTATCGCTTGCTGAGTTGGACGAGTTAGTCTCGAAACTGAACAAGTTTTTTCTTTGGTTCAGTTGGTCTAGGCGGAGTTATATAGCAACTAATAGATTTGCAATTTACAGACTGGCTCAAGCATTTAAATCGGTTAACCCATTATATTTTATAAAACTTTTTATAATAGTATTTCGTTATAAGTGAACCTCCACGATCCTTCGAATCTTTTTTCTTAAAATTCTGACGTGCTACAGCAAAACGCCGAGACACGTATTTCTTTGTTTTAAGCCTATTTTCATATTCTGTTAACATTACTCATGTGTACTCAAAAAAAATTGATTTTGTCATACTGTGTTTTAATTGATGACGCAAAATTGAGATTTTTTCATGATGACCTTTTGATTTTTTTTTTAATTTTATTAAGTAAATTTTGGAATTTGCAATTTGGACTTCAGTGATTTATTACGACTGCATTACCTACAAAAAGGCAGATAAAATTGGGTCGATAGCTTATCCCTTATTCTCGTATTTGTGACTTAAAGTCGAAAGTTTTCGAAAAAAGGAGCTTTTTTGATAAATTTTAGAAAAAATTAATAAGATTATGTTTGTTACCAGGGTCGAAATCAATCTTTATGCAAATTTAAACTTTTAAGGAATATCTAAGCTATTTTTGTGGTTCAAACAATATTTATTTTGCTAAGCCTTCTAAAAAACTATTTAGTTAATAACAAAGATTACATAAACTAAAAATAATAACATACACTAAAAATATTAACCCTTTTTCAGGGTCCAACAGGGACGATAAAAAAACAAATAATTTTTTCTTTTGTTTTTGATATGATAGATCATAGACAAAAAATGTGTTTCTTCTTTAGACAAAAGATATATTTTTTAACCCTTTATCTCCCAATTGTGAACAAAATTATTTAATTTCATGGGTTTAGTCATCTATAACTGTCGGGTGTACTATACGAGTAAGGAAATTAAAAAAAAATGTAAAAAGAATCTTAGAATTTGCGCATCAGGCGCGATAGATATAGAAATTAATTAAAGGGAGTGTCTCTATAAACGGCTTTGACCGTTTCTGGGATAGCACAGAACGGCTACGTACTTCTGGACCAATTTGGCCTAATTTAGTAAGCTCTTGTGAAAATTGTTCATGTAGTTGAAAACTTGCCAGAGAAGAATAAACGTAAGGATTTTTTTTAATTCAATATTAAAACAGATAACTTATTTAAAATGATTACGAACGAAATAATGCAAAGCAAATGACCTTTGGTAAACGATTCTGTTAGTTTTTAATGCAACTTCTTCCTTAGAAATGTTCTTCTAAGAAAGCGAGCTTATTTTTGACCTCCTACTTAGAATTAAAGCATAGCCTTATGAAAAGGTTGTCGTTTATGCTTACCAACTCATTATTTTAAGTAGGCCTTAAAACCGTATTTAATTCCCTCTGGGATCATTGACGTATACTCATACATACACTGTAATTACATAAATACCGGTTTGAAGGATGAGTCCAACCAACAAATCGATATCTATAATTCGAATAAGAAAAAAAAAAAAAATTAAAAACTACCTGAACAATTGTTAATTCTTCTTCATTAATAAATAAACCGGAAAATCTGCAAAAAGAGAAGATGTGAGAAAATTATATAAATTTAAGATCTCAAAAAGAGAGTTTCCAAAGAAAGTACATAATCATATCAAATACAAAAAAAAAAACTATAGGAGGTTTTCTCATGCCTCTAAAATTCTTGGAAAAATCTAACAAAACATGCACTTGCTTCGTTTGTTTTTTTTTCTGATTTTCTCAAATTTTGTATGCAACCAATATCTAACAACTAACGCTGACGACGACGATTGTTTCGAGTTCAATGAAAAAGATTAGAAATGAGTTCAAGAATCAGCCATAAATTATTTAGCCAGGCATCATCAAACAGTCAGTCATGGAGACAGGTAATTTTATTGTTTTCTATTGTTGTTATTTTTTTTCCAACTGTTTGTTTATTGCGTTAAGTTCTTCTTCTTCTTCTTGTTATTCTTTTTGTTGTAGTGATTTTTTCTAATGACAAACAGAACAAAAATTTCATTCACACGAAAGCGGGAGGAGGAGGTAAACAAACTAAAAAAATAAATATTGAAATTGGAAAGTAATAAATTCTAGTAAGAGAGATTAAGAAGAGATTTAAGCTTAGAGGGCAGAGTTTCCCAAACAAATTTAAAGTCAAAGAAGATTAAAAAAAAATATACTGATAAAATTTGTATAACAAAAAATTTTGTACAAAAAAATGTTTTTAAATTTATTAAAACAGAAAATTTTTTGTTATAAATATTTTTCTATAGAAACTTTTATTTTATTTTTAAAGTTTTTTTTTCATAAAAAATTTTTCGTTATAAAAATTTTTCCATAGAAAATTATTATGATAACAAATTTTCTACAGAAAATTTTCTGCAATTTTAACGAAAAATATTCTATCGAAAAATGTTTATAACGGAAACCTTTAACAAAGATACAATTTCTATAAAAACTTTTTTCTTAAAAAAATGTTCTATAAAAACATTTTTTTAACGAACAATTTTCTATAGAAACATTTTTTAACGAAAAGTTTTCTATAAAAAATTTTTTTAACGAAAAATTTTCTATAGAAACATTTTTTTAACGAAAAATTTTCTATAGAAACATTTTTTTAACGAAAAATTTTCTATAGAAACATTTTTTTAATTAAAAATTTTCTATAGACACATTTTTTTAACGAAAAATTTTCTATAGAAAAATTTTTATAACGAAAAATTTTCTATAGAAAAATTTTTATAACGAAAAATTTTCTATAGAAAAATTTTTGTAACGAAAAATTTTCTTTAAAGATTTTCATAACCAAATTTTTATAACAAATTTTTATAACAAACAATTTTGTACAGAAATTTTTTATAGAAATATTTTTTATTGAAAAATTTTCCATTGAAATAGTTTTTTTTACGAAATATTTTCATAACAAAATATTTTCTAAGGAAAAATTTTTATAACGAAAAATTTTCTATATAAAAAAACCTTCGTTATAAAAAATTTCATTTAAAATATTTTCTATAGAAAATTTTAAAGTTTTTTTCATAGACAACTTTGCATTATAAAATTTTTTATATAAATGCTTTCGTTATAAAAATTTTTAGTAAGGAACATTTTTCTATAAAAAGATTTTATATAAAAATTTTTGTTATTAAAATTTTTCTACACAAAATTTGTTGATATAAAAATTTTTCTTTAGAAAATTTTTCTGTAGAAAATTTTTCCTTATAAGAATTTATCTATAGAAAATTTTTCGTTATAAAACTTTTCTATGGAAAATTTTTCCTTATAAAAGTTTTTGTATAAAAAATTTTTCGTTATAAGAATTATTCTATAAAAAATTTTTCATTATAGAAATTTTTTCATAGAAAATTTTTCGTAAACAATATTTTTCTATAAAAAATTTTTCGATACAAAAATTTTTCTATAGAAAATATTTCGTTATAAAAATTTTTCTACAGAAAATTTTTCGTTATATATTTTTCGTTATAAGAATTATTCTATAAAAAATTTTTCGTTATAGAAATTTTTCCATAGAAGATTTTACGTAAACAATATTTTTCTATAAAATATTTTTCGTAACAAAAATTTTTTTATAGAAAATCTTTCGTTATAAAAATTTTTCTACAGAAAATTTTTGGTTATAAAATTTTTTCTATAGAAATTTTTTGGTTATAAGAATTTTTCTATAAAAAGTTTTCCGTTATAAAAATTTTTCTTTATAAAATTGTTCTTTAGAAAATTTTTCGTTATAAAAATATTTTGTATAAAAAATTTTTCGTTATAAAAATTTTTCTATAAAAAATTTTTCTATAAAAATTTTTCGTTATAAACATTTTTTTATAGAAAATCTTTCGCTATAAAAATTTTAGAAATGTTTTCATTATAAAAATTTTTCTATAAAAAATTTTCTCGTTCTAAAAATTTTCTATAGAAAAGTTCTCGTTTTTCTATAGAAAATTTCTCAATATAAAAAGTTTTCTGTAGAAAATTTTTCGTTACAAAAATTTTTCTATAGAAAATTTTCGTTATAAAAATTTTTCATTACAAAAAATTTTCGTCATTAAAATCTTTTTATAGAAAATCTTTCGTTATAAAAATTTTTCCATAGAAAATTTCTCGTTATAAACATTTTTCTATAGATAATTTCTCCTTATAAAAATGTTTCTATAGAAAATTTCTCATTATAAAAATTGTTCTGTAGAAAATTTTTCGTTATAAAAATTTTCTATAGAAAATTTTTCATTATAAAAATTTTTCTATAGAAAATTTTTCGTTACACAAATTTTTCTATAGAAAATTTTTCGTTTTAAAACTTTTATAGAAAATTTTTCGTTTTAAACATTTTTCTATAGAAAATTTTTGTTTTAAAAATTTTTTATAGAAAATTTTTCGTTTTAAATTTTTTTCTATAGCAAGTTTTTCGTTTCAAAAAATTTTCCGTGATAAAAATTTTTCTAAAGAAAATTTCTCGTTGATAAAAAATTACAAAATTTCTCAATATAAACATTTTTCTATATAAAATTTTTCCTTAAAAAAATTTTTGTTTTAAAAAATTTTTGTTTTAAAAAATTTTTCTATACAAAATTTTTAATTATAAAAATTTTTCATATAGAATATTTTTCATTATACAAAATTTTCTATGGAAAATTTTTTGTCATAAAAATTTTTCTATAGAAAATTTTTTGTTATATAAATTTTCTATAGAAAATTTTTCATTAAAAAAATGTTTCTGTAGAAAATTTTTCGTTATAAAAATCTTTTGAATCAAACTTTTTCGTTATCAAATTTTTTATAGAAAATAATTTCTATATACATTTTTCGTTAAAAAAAAAAATCTATACAAAAATTTTGCAATAGAAAATATTTTGTTATAAACATTTTTCTATAGAAAATTTTTGTGATAAAAATTTTTCTATAGGAAATTTTTTGTTATAAAAATTTTTCTATAGAAATATTGTCGTTATAAACATTTTTCTATAGAAAATTTTTTGTGATAAAAATATTTCTATCGAAAATTTTTTGTTGTTAAAATTTTTCTATACTTAACATTTTGTATAAAAAATAATGTATAAAAAATTCTATATCTATAGAAAATTTTTCGCTATAGAAAATTTGCTGTCATAAAAATTTTTCTCTAGAATTTTTTTCATTATAAAAATTTTTCTATAGAAAATTTTTCGGTATAAAAAAATGTTGTTATAAAAAATTTTCTATAAAAAATTTTTTGTTATAAAAATTTTTATTTAAATAATTTTTCGTTATAAAAATTTTTCTATAGAAAAATTTTCGTTATAAAAATTTTTCTATAGAAAAATTTTCCTTAAAAATATTTTTCAACAGAAAATTTTTGGTTATAAAAATTTTTCGTAATAAAAATTTTTCTATAGAAATTTTGTAGTTATAAAAATTTTTCTACGAAAATATTTTTTTTATATAGAAATTTTTTGTTATAAAAATTTTTAATTAAACAATTTTTTTTAGAGAATTTTTCGTTACAGCGATATTTTTGTTATTAAATTTTTTCTTTTTTTGTGTACATTTTGAAACTAAATTGTTTAAAATTATACATTGAACACGTGATCTCTAATCTACGGCAACTGCTTGTCGATCTCTGCCTTCTAAGTTATTCTCAACTGAACGTGTATGAATATTTAACTTATAAATCAACAGGTATATCTTTAAGATACAAATATTTGTATAAATCCGAGAGTTAAACAAATAAAAAGAGAATAAAAACTCACGATATTTACCTGTTAACAAGATTACGTAAAACGGAGACTAAAAGAGATCTTGAAGTCTACACAAGTTAATAACGTAAGTCATAACGTAGACAAGTTAAAATGTCTACAAAATTATTTTCTTTTTGGCACAACCGGAATGAAGATTGTAAGAAAAGGTATCGGAGACCAGTTAACGATCGGTATTTAAAGTGTTTACAACGTAGACACGGTTGAAGGTGTTTTTTAGTTTAAGCCGGGATTTCTTTTTGCTATTGGAGGAAAAGGGTTTTAAAAATTTTGTGTTAAAAAAGGAAGAGAAAGAAATTTAGAAGAAGTGAAAAGAAAATAATAACGAAAAGTTTTCAAATGAAATGAATTATAACGAAATTTAATTAAATAAAATCTACGAATATTTTACAAAGTAATAAAAAAAGTTAATAAATCTTTAAAAGAAACTAAAGCAATTTTCTAAAGAATTTAACTGAAAAAAAAAGAGAAATAAATGAAATTTATTATACATAAATATCAGTTAATTGTTGCTATTAAAAACAATAAATATTCAAATTAATCTTTTAATAAGAGGAAATTGACATCGTAATTTCCTAAACGATTGATAATAAAATAATCGAAATAAATTTTAATATATAAATCAAGTTCAATAAATAACCAAATTATATGGTTCTTTCTTACAAAAATACACACAAGAAATACAAAATCAAAGAATTAAATAAGAATAAAAATTGAGGAAAAAAAGAAGAAAATAATTTATTCTTTGGTGGATATTGACACATCAGTTGTGCCAAACGAATTCTTATTTCATACAAGAAAAATAGAAAAAAGAATAAATCTTAGAAAACAACTCAAATCTTGAGGTCTTTAAGAAAGAAACGAAAAAATCGTTGAAAATAATAAAATATTTATTTGAAAGCATCTAAATACTTTACAAGGAATATAAATTGAAACATTTACATATTTA
This sequence comes from Stomorhina lunata, assembly GCA_933228675.1. Taxonomy (NCBI): domain Eukaryota; kingdom Metazoa; phylum Arthropoda; class Insecta; order Diptera; family Rhiniidae; genus Stomorhina; species Stomorhina lunata. Next base: position 130,374,090 of record OW121740.1, read on the forward strand.
ATTTACAGCAGCACCCGAATCAATTAAGGTAAATTATAGCTGTTATTAAAACCTTTAAAAAAAGAAATTTATTTTAGAAAATGTTTTGTCACAAAGTGGCTTATGATAGTTAGTAGATGTTTATAAATTTGAAGAAATTTTAAATAATAATAAAATAATTACAATTTAGTATTCCAATGTAAATCACGCAAAATCGGCTACATCAAATTGTATAAAGGAAAGGACTTCTAAACAAATCAATTACAAAACAAATAATTCAGTTTCATTAGAAATAATAAAAACAAGTAAGAAAGTGCGGTAGTCGGTCAAGCCCGACCATACGATACCCTTCACCACTAATGCCAAAGGTGTTTTTCTTCCTGTTCTCAAAACATATATATATTTAAGCTGCTTCCGACATTTGGACTTATATGAGAGCTAGGGTCAACCGATTATCTCAAAATTTGGCAAATTAAAAATTATGTATGCGAAAAATAAACTTAAAATTCTCATTATCTTCAGATTTACGAACGGTTTAGTGATTTTTGTCTCATTTAGTGCGTTTTGACACAAGAGTTTGTATGAGAGCTATGGTCAAATGTGGAACGATTTCAATGACATTTGGTACAATTATTTTATTTTAAATTTCATGAAAAAAAATATAGATATTTGTGGCCGACATATCAATTCCGGGAAGTGGGACCTATGGGAGGTACCACAAATAATGGACCGATTTTGACGAATTTCAATAGCCATGGTCCCACTATCAAAAAAATAGAATAGAATTGCGACCTGTACTTTGGTTACATGGTTTACATGTGCGTCCAGCCAGCAGTCCAGACGGACGGACGGACTGACATCGCTAAATTGACTCAGAAAGTGATTCTAAACCTATTACTATACTAAAAGGTGGGTCTAAGATAAATATTTCTCTGCGTTACATACATCAGCACAAACTTATAATACCCTTTCCACCTATGGTGGTGAAGGGTATAAAAGTATCTGTGGCTAAAGTGCTAAAGGGCCAATGTCAAAAAAGTAGTTTTGAGAAAATTTGATTTAAAGTGTTTATTTTCCATATAGAAAATTTTTCGTTATAAAAATTGTTCTATAGAAAATTTTTCGTTATAAAAATTTTTCGTAATAAACATTTTTCTATAGAAAATTTTTCGTTATAAAAATTTTTCTATAGAAAATTTTTCGTTATAAAAATTTTTCGTTATAAAAATTTTTCTATAGAAAATTTTTCGTTATAAAAAGTTTTTCTTTAGAAAATTTTTGTTAAACTTTTCTATAGAAAATTTTTCGTTATTAAAATTTTTCTATAGAAAATGTTTCGTTATAAAAATGTTTTTATAGAAAATTTTTCGCTATAAAAATTTTTCTATAGAAAATATTTCGTTCTAAAATTTTTTTTATAGAAAATTCTTCGTTATGAAAATTTTTCTATAGAAAATTTTTCGTTATAAAAATTTTTCTATAGAAAATTTTTCGTTATAAAAATTTTTCTATAGAAAATTTTTCGTTATGAAAATTTTTCTTTAGAAAATTTTTGTTAAACTTTTCTATAGAAAATTTTTCGTTATTAAAATTTTTCTATAGAAAATGTTTCGTTATAAAAATGTTTTTATAGAAAATTTTTCGCTATAAAAATTTTTCTATAGAAAATATTTCGTTCTAAAATTTTTTTTATAGAAAATTCTTCGTTATGAACATTTTTCTATAGAAAATTTTTCGTTATAAAAATTTTTCTATAGAAAATTTTTCGTTATAAAAATTTTTCTTTAGAAAATTTTTCGTTATGAAAATTTTTCTATAGAAAATTTTTCGTTATAAAAATTTTTCTATAGAAAATTTTTCGTTATAAAAATTTTTCTATAGAAAATTTTTCGTTATAAAAATTTTTCTATAGAAAATTTTTCGTTATAAAAATTTTTCTATAGAAAATTTTTCGTTATAAAAGTTTTTCTTTACAAAATTTTTCGTTATAAAAATTTTTCTATAGAAAATTTTTCGTTATAAAAATTTTTCTATAGAAAATTTTTCGTTATAAAAGTTTTTCTTTACAAAATTTTTCGTTATAAAAGTTTTTCTTTAGAAAATTTTTGTTAAACTTTTCTATAGAAAATTTTTCGTTATTAAAATTTTTCTATAGAAAATGTTTCGTTATAAAAATTTTTCTATAGAAAACTTTTTGTTATAAAAATTTTTCTATAGAAAATTTTTCGTTATAAAAATTTTTCTATAGAAAATTTTTCGTTATAAAAATTTTTCTATAGAAAATTTTTCGTTATAAAATTTTTTCTATAGAAAATTTCTCGTTATAAAATTTTTTCTATAGAAAATTTCTCGTTATAAAAAAAATTCTATATAAAATTTCTTGTAATAAAAAAATATCTATACAAAATTTCTTGTAAAAAAAATGTTTCTATAGAAAATTTTTTGTTATAAAAATTTTTCTATAAAAAAATTTTCGTTATAAAAGTTTTTCTATAGAAAATTCTTCATTATAAAAATTTCTCCTTATCAAATTTTTCATTAAAAAAAAATTTTCTACAGAAATTTTTCATTATAAAAATTTTTCTATAGAAAATTTTTCGTTATTAAAATTTTTCTAAAGAAAATTTTTCGTTATAAAAATTTTTCTATAGAAAATTTTTCGTTATAAAAATTTTTTTATAGAAAATTTTTCGTTATAGAAATGTTTCTATAGAAAATCTCTTGTTATAAAAGTTTTTGTATAGAAAATTTTTCGTTAGAAAAATATTTCTATACAAAGTTTCTTTTTTTTTAAATTTTTCGTTACACAAATTTTTCTATAGAAAATTTTTCATTATACAAATTTTTCTATAGAAAATTTCTAGTTATAAAAGTATTTCTATACAAAGTTTCGCGTTATACAAATTTTTCTATAGAAAATTTTTCGTTATAAAAATTGTTCTTTAGAAAATTTTTCGTTATAAAAATTTCTCTGTAGAAAATTTTTCGTTATAAAAATGTTTCTAAAGAAAATTTTTCGTTATACAAATTTTTGTAAAGAAAATTTTTCGTTATAAATTAGTTTTTTTTTCTATAGAAAATTTTTTGTCATAAAAAATTTTTCGATAGAAAATTTTTCATTATAAAAATTTTTCGATAGAAAATTTTTCACTATAAAAATTTTTCTATAGAAATTTCTATAAAAAATTTCTCGTTATAAAAAGATTTTGATACAAAATTTCTCATTATAAAAATTTTTCTATAGAAAATTTTTCGTTATAAAAATTTTTGTAACGAAAATTTTTCCAACTCTGGTTTTTCTAAAGAAAATTTTTCGTTATAAATATTTTTCTAAAGAAAATTTTTCGTTTTTATTTTTTTATATAGAAAATTTTTCGTCATAAAAAAAAATTTTTTTTGATAGAAAATTTTTCATTATAAAAATTTTTCTATAGAAATTGATGTAAAAAATTTCTCGTTATAAAAATATTTTTATACAAAATTTCTCGTTATAAAAATGTTTCTATAGAAAATTTTTCGTTATTATTTGTGAATGATCGATGTATACCAGTGACTTAACATAATCCCAATATGGTTAAATCACATGATCTGGGTGACCAGTTAATTGGACCATTACGTGAAATTATTTTTTTTTTTTTTGAAAAATTTCTTTGTGAAAATCAATTATAGAGTCCGCTGTGTGAGATTGTCCTATTGGAACCACATATAAGCAAGATTAATACTACGCAATTGGGGTACGAAAGAACAGTAAAGTTCTGACCATTATCGTTTTTGGAGGCATATGTTCCAATGACTCCACTAGCCCATAATGCTTATCATACAGTAATTTTCTGTGGATTTAATGGAGTTTAGACAAAAGTTTTTTTACGTACCCATCCAACGAGAAATGCACTTCATCAGAAAATAAAATTTTGGAAATGGAAATTGAGATTGGAAGTAATTTTGTGTTCATCTCTATACCTAAATGGGGTTCTCAGATCAATATTTCTAAGTGTTACAGACATAAACAGACAGCCAATATACCCTTATCACTTAAGATGGTGTAGGGTATAAATATTTCCCTATAAATATTTTCCAATCAGCTTAGCCATAGCACCCTTAACTATTCGTGGTTAAATTTTGAAAAATTTTAAAAATAATGTTTGTAGAAAATTTCTGTTAAAAGAAATGATGACTTGTTTTAAATATTTAACAAAGTCACGATTTTTGTTTAAAAAATGACTACAAATCAAATTCTTAGCGATTTATGTAAGCATGTGACTAAATAGCATTTCTAAGGGGTAGCAAATTATTTTGATGACTTGGCTTTAAGTCGTCAGAGTATATGATAATTATTTTAAATTAAACTTAAATATTTAAAGGAAACGATTTAAAATGAAACAATTTTTTAATGATTTTTTTCAAAGTGTAAATTACATTACATTTATACACTAAATGGCGCATTTAAGTCATGTTTTTTTACTCTGTGTTTACCTGACGTCGTTTACTTATATTTACTTTTTAGCATAACATTTTAATATAAATATTTGCTTAATATGATTTTTATTTTTGTATATTTATTTAAATTCATTCTATATTCACCGGCATTTTTTGTTTGTTTTTTTATCATTTTAATTAAATTTACACATAAATAAACAAATAAAATAACAGACGCCGCAGCCGCCGCTGCCGCGTCATTTGAGCGAATAAATATTAAATTAAAACTAAATTTAAACAAAGGGAATTAACAATTAAATGAAGTTGGAACATTAAAATGAAAGGTTGCGATTTATTTTTATGACTTTAAAGAGTAACAATTATAATGAAATTTGAATATGAGATTTATAACATTTATAGTATTTGTATATATGAAGACTTTAGTTTGAAAGTGGAATAAGTCCGTCCACATTCCAAAAAAATTAAGTTAATGATGAGGAAAGGTTCTGCAATTGTGGATCTTACTTTGCGAAAAATAATTAATTTTAAATTTACAAAACCTACTAAAATATTGACTATCAAACATTTTGTCGTTAACGATTTGGTAAAAATTTTTATTTTGAAAGTGGTTTACGTCCCATATATTTTTCAATTTAAAAGAAAAAATTATTCAAACAAAACAAAAATTTAAAGAATATGTTTTGAAAGTGGATTAAGTCCAATATATTTTTAATTTCAAAAGGATATGTTTCTTCAAACAAAATAATAACTAAAATTTTTTTCAAAGTTGGTTAAGTTCAATACATTTTTAAATTCTAAAAAAATAATTACTCGAGCAGAGTAAAAGTTAAACTTTTTTTCATAGTAGTACGAGTCTATGATTGTTTTCTATTAATATTTAAAAATAAAAATTTACTTTTTATATGAAATTTTTCAAAAATTTACTTTTTATAGGAAATTTTTCAAAAATTTACTTTTATAGGAAATTTTTCAAAAATTTACTTTTTGTAGGAAATTTTTCAAAAATTTACTTTTTATAGAAAATTTTTCAAAAAGTTACTTTTTATAGGAAATTTTTCAAAAATTTGCTTTTTTTAGGAAATTTTTCAAAAATTTACTTTTATAGGAAATTTTTCAAAAATTTACTTTTTGTAGGAAATTTTTCAAAAATTTACTTTTTATAGGAAATTTTTTAAAAATTTACTTTGTATAATAAGTTTTTCAAAAATTTACTTTTTATAGGAAATTTTTCAAACATTTTTTTTGATAGGAAATTTTTCAAAAATTTACTTTTTATAGGAAATTTTTCAAAAATTTACTTTTTATAGGAACTTTTTCAAAAATTTACTTTTTATAGAAAATTTTTTAAAAATTTACTTTTTATAAGAAATTTTAAAAAAATTTACTTTTAATAGGAAATTTTTCAAAAATTTACTTTTTATAGAAAATTTTTCAAAAAGTTACTTTTATAGGAAATTTTTCAAAAATTTAGTGTTTTTATAGGAAATTTTTCAAAAATTTCCTGTTTTTATAGGAAAATTTTCAAAAAATTTAAATTTTTGTAGGAAATTTTTCAAAAATGTTCTATTTTTATAGGAAATTTTTGAAAATTTTTCTATTTTTATAGGAAATTTTTCAAAAATTTTCTTTTTTGATAGGAAATTTTTCAAAAATTTACTATTTTTATAGGAAATTTTTCAAAAATTTACTATTTTTATAGAAAATTTTCAAAAATTTACTATTTTTATAGGAAATTTTTCAAAAATGTACTTTTTTTTATAGGAAATTTATGAAAAATTTACAATTTTTAAAGGAAATTTTTCAAAAATTTACTATTTTTATAGGAAATTTTTCAAAAATTTTCTATTTTTATGAAAATTTTTTAAAAATTTATTATTTTTATGAAAATTTTTTAAAAATTTATTATTTTTATAGCAAATTTTTCAAAAATTTACTATTTTTATAACAAATTTTTCAAAAATTTACTATTTTTATTTTTCAAAAATTTACTATTTTTATTTTTCAAAAATTTACTATTTTTAAAGGAAATTTTTCAAAAATTTCTTATTTTTATAGGAAATTTTCAAAAGTTTACTATTTTTATAGGAAATTTTTCAAAAATTTACTATTTTTATAGGAAATTTTTCAAAAATTTCTTATTTTTATAGGAAATTTTTCAAAAGTTTACTATTTTTATAGGAAATTTTTAAAAAATTTACTATTTTTATAGGAAATTTTTTAAAAATTTTCTATTTTTATAGGAAAATTTTGAAAATTTTTCTATTTTTATAGGAAGTTTTTAAAAAATTTTCTATTTTTATAGGAAATTTTTCAAAAATTTTCTATTTTTATAGGAAATTTTTCAAAAATTTTCTATTTTTATAGAAAATTTTTCAAAAATTTTCTATTTTTATAGAAAATTTTTCAAAAATTTTCTATTTTTATAGGAAATTTTTCAAAAATTTTCTAATTTTCTAGGAAATTTATCAAAACTTTTCTAATTTTCTAGGAAATTTTTTAATAATGTTCTATTTTTATAGGAAATTTTTCAAAAATTTTCTATTTTTTAAAAATTTACTATTTTTATAGGAAATTTTTTAAAAATTCACTATTTTTATAGGAAATTTTCAAAAATTTACTTTTTTTATAGGAAAGTTTTCAAAAATGTACTATTTTTATAGGAAATTTTTCAAAAATTTACTATTTTTAAAGGAAATTTTTCAAAAATTTCCTATTTTTATAGGAAATTTTTCAAAAGTTTACTATTTTTATAGGAAATTTTTCAAAAGTTTACTATTTTGATAGGAAATTTTTTAAAAATTTACTATTTTTATAGGAATTTTTTTCAAAAATTTACTATTTTTATAGGAAATTTTTCAAAAATTTACTACTTTTATAGGAATTTTTTCAAAAATTTACTATTTTTATAGGAATTTTTTCAAAAATTTTACTATTTTTATAGGATTTTTTTTCAAAAATTTACTATTTTATAGGAAACTTTTCAAAAATTTACTATTTTTATAGGAATTTTTTCAAAATTTTCCTATTTTTATAGGAAAATTTTCAAAAATTTACTATTTTTATAGGAAACTTTTCAAAAATTTACTATTTTTATAGAAAATTTTTCAAAAATTGCCAATTTTTCAAAAATTTTTTTTTAGGAAAATTTTCAAAAATGTCTTATTTTTATAGGAAATTTTTCAGACATTTCTTATTCTTATAGGAAATTTTTCAAGAGTTTCTTATTCTTATAGGAAATTTTTAAAAAATTTTTTATTTTAATAGGAAATTTATAAAAAATTTCTTATTTTTAAAGGAAAGTTTTAAAAATTTCTTATTTTTATAGGAAATTTTTAAAAATTTCTTATTTTTATAGGAAATTTTAAAAAATTTCTTATTTTTATAGGAAATTTTACAAAAATTTCTTATTTTTATAGGAAATTTTTCAGACATTTCTTATTCTTATAGGAAATTTTTCAAGAATTTCTTATTCTTATAGGAAATTTTTCAAAAATTTTTTATTTTAATAGGAAATTTATAAAAAATTTCTTATTTTTAAAGGAAAGTTTTAAAAATTTCTTATTTTTATAGGAAATTTTTAAAAATTTCTTATTTTTATAGGAAATTTTTAAAAATTTCTTATTTTTATAGGAAATTTTACAAAAATTTCTTATTTTTGTAGGAAATGTTTTTTAATGGAATATAAAAGAGAACTAAAGTAGCTTTATTTTAAGTCACCAACATTAAAAATCCATGAAGTAGTTTCCGAGTTATTGCAACACGCCTAAAGATATGCAACAAAAATATTTACATAAGGATACATACATTTCAAACTAAGACATGATTTACAATTCCATGACCTGTAAATGCTAAATAATAGAGTTTTATTAAAATATTACTGAATTTACTTAGTTTATTTCATATTAGAAAATAATACTTTTTTCTCAGGCCGATTTCAAAAATCATTTTTTAATTTTTTTTTTAATTTTGTTCAACAAATATTACAAACAGTAAATTTGCTTTCGGTATTAGAAAACAAACAATTTGAAGAATAAAAAACAAATAGAACAAGGGTGATTTCTATAATCGTTTAGCAGTACCTGCGATTTGAAATCGTAAAATTTCGAGAAAATTCGATTTTTCGTAATAATTTGAGTATATGCCTGTTAAATTGTACCGATTTTCAACATTAATATAAGTAATAGGGAATATCTTTCCTTAGGCTATAGGAGCATTTAATTACATTTTATACAAATTAGCTCTTTAGTTCTCAGTACGAGATATATTGTCTTTCCAACGAGATATATTGTCTTAAAATTGGTTGAAAATTTTTCTAATTATTAAGAGTTTTCCAAAATATTCTCATCATTGACAACTCTCTTGAGCATATGCAATAAAAAAATTATAAATTTTGTTAAACGCTTTTTTGAAAATGTATTCCTAGTGTTTTTTTTTTCAAACATTCGATGAACCTCTTATTTTAGCCATATTACTGGCATATCTTAACTTTTTCGTCAACAAACGACGCAGACTCATTTGACCTGCCCTCGTACTACCGCGCTTAAATTCTAAGTATTCATAAATTTGGTATCTTTACTTTTCAAATGTCAGTATTTATTATTCTTTTGCCTTATTCTTACATTTAAACTTGACATTTACATAATAAAATTATAATATTTCAAAAAATGTTCACGCATGTTAATTTCCTGCACGTGTTCTTTATATCCCTAAATGTTCGTTTTGGGTCATTTTATAAATAGATATGTCTGTAGTAGGTGTTGCAAAGGTTTGAAAAAAATTTTACATGTAAAATCCATAAATTTGACCTTTTAAAAAATTTCAATAGAACATAAGAAACCGTAACCTAAGCAAAATTTTGAATGTAATCCAATTTCAAAAGAAAGCTTTTAGAGTGACTTATCAAAAGCAGAGGAAAGTGTTTATTAAAAGAAAGAAAGACTTTTTGGAAATCCATTTATAAAGCTCACAAACATGCATTTGATGAACAAATGAGTTTTCAGAGGTATTTGGTGATCAAACACAAAGAATAGTAACAGACTCATGTTGTACCTAAAGTCTTCTAAATGAATTCCACTTAAAGTAACTACATAATTTCTCCTAGTAATTAAGTTTTTTGAATAACTCATTTTACTCTAGACCTCTTCCCTTTAGTATCTAATTAAAACTAAATCTCATTCTATAAATCAACAAACTTTCTTCTTTCTATTTCAATTAAAATGTCTTCTATAAATCATTAAGTTGTTAAAATACACCAAAAGTTTATTTCACTGACATAAAGTTAAAACAGAATGATATTAATATTAAATATAATTATCATCGTCTTCGCCCATTGCCTCCAAAATTGAATTCTTGTTAATTTTTATGATTAATTCGTTTATGATAGGAACTATTGGGGCAAACAAAATGTATAAAACTTAATCGTCGACTAATTGTCTTGAACACTTTAGCCATCGATAAAAACATAAATATTTCTTTAATTTGTACATCATTAAGATTGTGTAACTGACATTAATATAACCGATATAGATGTTGTTTAGACAGGGTTATATATTGTATTTGATTAATTGTTGATTTTATTTTGAATGTGTGTGAACATAAACTTAATTTTTAATATCAGAGACAAAAACCATACATTTTAGCTGAGACAATTTTGAAGTCAATAGGAAATTTTTGAAAAATTTCCTATAAAAATAGGAAATTAAAAAAAAAAACTTATCAAAATAGGAAATTTTTGAATAATTTCCTATAAAAATAGTAACTTTTTAAAAAATTTCCTATAAAAATAAAAAATTTTTGAAAAATTTCCTATAAAAATAGGAAATTTTTGAAAAATTTCCTATAAAAATAGGAAATTTTTGAAAAATTTCTTATAAAAATAGGAAATTTTTGAAAAATTTCCTATAAAAATAGGAAATTTTTGAAAAATTTCCTATAAAAATAGGTAATTTTTGAAAAATTTCCTGTAAAAATAGGAAATTTTTGAAAAATTTCCTATAAAAATAGGAAATTTTTGAAAAATTTCCTATAAAATAGGAAATTTTTGAAAAATTTCCTATAAAAATAGGAAATTTTTGAAAAATTTCCTATAAAAATAGGAAATTTTTGAAAAATTTCCTATAAAAATAGGAAATTTTTGAAATATTTCCTATAAAAATAGGAAATTTTTGAAAAATTTCCTATAAAAATAGGAAATTTTTGAAAAATTTCCTATAAAAATAGGAAATTTTTGAAAAATTTCCTATAAAAATAGGAAATTTTTGAAAAATTTCCTATAAAAATAGGAAATTTTTGAAAAATTTCCTATAAAAATAGGAAATTTTTGAAAAATTTCCTATAAAAATAGGAAATTTTTGAAAAATTTCCTATAAAAATAGGAAATTTTTGAAAAATTTCCTATAAAAATAGGAAATTTTTGAAAAATTTCCTATAAAAATAGGAAATTTTTGAAAAATTTCCTATAAAAATAGGAAATTTTTGAAAAATTTCCTATAAAAATAGGAAATTTTTGAAAAATTTCCTATAAAAATAGGAAATTTTTGAAAAATTTCCTATAAATATAGGAAATTTTTGAAAAATTTCCTATAAAAATAGGAAATTTTTGAAAAATTTCCTATAAAAATAGGAAATTTTTGAAAAATTTCCTATAAAAATAGGAAATTTTTGAAAAATTTCCTATAAAAATAGGAAATTTTTGAAAAATTTCCTATAAAAATAGGAAATTTTTGAAAAATTTCCTATAAAAATAGGAAATTTTTAAAAAATTTCCTATAAAAATAGGAAATTTTTGAAAAATTTCCTATAAAAACAAAAATTGAAGAATTTCCTATAAAAAAAAAAAAAAATTAAAATTTTCCTTTAAAAATAGGAAATTTTTGAAAAATTTCCTATAGAAATAGGAATTTTTGAAAAAAGCTTATTTATTCTTGACCAGTTCTCGTTTATTCTCAAAATTATACGAAAACGGGGTCACTTGTATGTATTTATGTAGTAGAGAATTTGTCTGAAAAGTTTTTGCTGAATGTTCAACTTAATATAGTAGCCCCTTTTGGTTCCTATATAAATAAAGATGAAAGTATAATTAAAAAGATATAAAAAAAACCCTCAAAAAATATCGATAAGAATCAAAATTGCCTTAAGTTATTAACACATCTACACAGACATGTTTCCATCAAAATTTTATTTTTATATGAAAAAAAAACATTAAATCAAGATTAAGATACAAAAGCAAAAATAGAGGAGAAAGATACAATTTAATACAAAAGTCTTAGGTTTTCGGGGAAATAAAACGACAGACGGACAATCTAACTTACGGTCATTGTCCACTCAAGAAAACAAAATAAAATTTTTATTTTTTTTTTATATTTTTATTAACAAGACAGACAAAAAGAAAGAATCCGTAAAAAGCGGAAGACTAAGGCAAAGGGAATAATAATGTTAATCATTTAAGTCAACAGATGTTAGATATCAGTTCAGTTATAATCAAACATAATTTTTAAATTATGGAATAATAAAGTGATATTGTAAAAATATGTATAAATGTTTGAGATTTAGGGCAAGAGTATGAGAAACTCTTAAATGTTTTGATGAATTTAAGACAGAAATATCAAATCAATGGGAATTTTTTTGAATAAGATATGACTGAGATTTGTATGGGATTTCTTGTGATTTCTTCTAATAAATGAAGTTATTTGTAGTCCATTCTAATTAGAGTAGGATTATGTGATTTTTCATGATCAAGTCCGTGATTTCGATAAAAGCTATTCCTTTGGAATATACACTTAAAACTATTTTCAGTTTGCCCTTTAAACCTTAAAAATTGTTCGATAAGATCGAAAGACTAGAACTTTAAGAATTTCCTAAAACGCAACAGTTTCAATATCTTAAAAACTGCCCATTAAAGAAAATGTTGATTAGCGTTTCTATACTAAAATTAGGGTGATTTTGAAATTTTTGACAGGGGAATGACATTTATTTATAAATAAAATATCATTTTAAATACTCGTTTTTAAAAATGACATGAATCAGATGTAAAACTTAAAAACTAACTAAAAAAGTGTACAGTTTTTTTAATTAAATAAAATAACTGTCCAGGGGAATGATGTTCAACCGTTAGTTATTACTTTCAGAGTTCCCTAATTCAAAAAAAGAAATACATTTAATCTGACTTTATCGCAGAAAATAATATTTTTTTTATATAAATGTTTTCAGAAAAATCCATAGTATTGTCACCCAGGGGAATGACAGGGGATTTTATGCATTAATTCATTTAAGTAAATAAAAATTAGAACAATAAATAAATCGTAATTCGTCAAAACCGACCATATCATAACCTACATTACTTGGTTAGGTAAAATATATAAGATAGAAAGAGCATATAAATATCAGATGTTGGGTGGTTAAATCCAGCAGTGATGACAACTCAAACTTGTGACACTAAAAAAAAAACACCCGATATTACAGGAATACTAGCACAGAAAGAAGGATATTGTTATATTGATATGTGAATCCATTAGTATATCGTTGGTCTCATGTAGAAAGGCCCTAACTCGCATATTTAAAAGATTACAGGAGAAGGTAAAAACTGGTTAAAATGAAGGACGAATTTGGTTCTCAATACTTTTTTTATATTTTAAACATATAAAAAACTAAATTGAGATAGGGCTATTTGTTACCTGATTTCAGAGCATAAATGTAACTTAAAGCTTTTTTCTGTAGTAATCAAAACAAATTATATTAAGGAAAGCTTTACATAGCTAATGTTTTCTATAGGAAAGATAGCGAATGCTGGACATCTTTCGATATTTCTAGTTTACTATAGGAAAGCTTTCGATATTAAAAATTTGACTTGGAATGTTTTTTATATGAAATCTTTCGACATTCAAAGTTTTATTAAGGAAATCAAAAAATTTCTATAGAAAATCTTAGCATATCTAAAGTTTTTTATTAGGAAACATTTCGAATCGAAAAGTTTATATAAAAAATCATTAGATATTGGCATTTTTATATTAGAAAGCTCTTGGTATGAAATGTTTTTAATAGAAAGCTTTAGATATTAAAAGTAACCTTTAGGAAATCTGTTGATATAAAAAGTTTTCAATTCGAAATATTTTAACGACAAAAGTTTAATATAAGAAATTGTTTGATATCGAAAGTTTTCTACAGAAAATCTTTCAATATCAAAAGTTTATTATAGGAAACCTTTCGACATCAAAAGTTTTTTGTAGAAAAATTTTTTTATTTGGTAAGCTTTTAATATGGAATGTTTTTAGTTGAAAGCTTTTTATATCAAAAGTTATCTATAGGAAAGCTTTGATATTGAAAGCTTTTTTTAGGAAAGTTTTTTATAAGAAATCTTTCGATAACGAATATTTATTATAGAAATCCTTTTGACATCGAAAATTTTATATAGGAACTTTTAATATAAACAGTTTTTTAGAAAGCTTTTTATATTAAAGTTATCTATAGGAAAAGCTTTTGATATTGAAATTTTTCTATAGAAAAGTTTTATAGAAAATGTTTTATATCTGAAATATTTTGACGACAAAAGTTTTATATAAGAAATCTTTCGATATCGAAAGTTTATTATTAATATTAAAAGTTTTATGTAAGTAATTCCAAACGCAATTTATTGGAAAGCTTTTGATGTGGAATGTTTTAGGCAAAAGTTTATTATAGAAAACCTTTCGACATCAAAAGTTTTTAGTAGAAAAATTTTTTTATTTGGAAAGCTTTTAATATGGAATATTTTTAGTTGAAAGCTTTTTATATCAAAAGTTATCTATAGGAAAGCTTTGATATTTAAAGTTTTTTTTTAGGAAAGTTTTATATAAGAAATCTTTCGATAATGAATATTTATTATAGAAATCCTTTTGACATCGAAAATTTTAATATAAACAGTTTTTTAGAAAGCTTTTGATATTAAAGTTATCTATATTAAAAGCTTTTGATGTTAAAAGTTTGACGATATATTTTGACGGCAAATGTTTTATATAAGAAATCTTTCGATATCGAAAGTTTATTATTAAAAACCTTTCGATGTCAAAAGTTTTATGTAAGAAAACTTTAGATAAATAATCACAGATTTTTATTGGAAAGCTTTTGATGTGGAATGTTTTAGGGAGAAAGTTTTATATATTAAAAGTTACCTTTAGGAAACTTTTAATATTGAATGTTTCCTATCCAAAAAATGTTGTCAACAAAAGTTTAATATAAGAAATCATTATAGATCGGAGCCGTCCAGTTCTACAGCACAATGTGCAAACTTTTACGAAAGAGTTTTTGAGCTTTCACACAAACACACTATGTATGAGAAAGACGCAACTATGTTTGTCCCGCTCACACTTACGTAAAATTGTCTTTGCAAAGTCAGTGCTGTTAGATTATAATTTCTCGACTATATGAAGAAAAATGTATATCTGGCAACACTGACCATGAGAGCTTTCAAAGCTGTTTACCATAAATGCAAATATTAATGTATGTGTTTTTGGACGGGTCTGTTTTAGATCCCACAGAAAGCTTTAAGATTCGAAAGTTTTCTATCATTTGTTGATGTAACGAAAAATAATTTGACGAGATAGGGCTTTTAAAAAATATATTTGTTTAGGAATAAGTTAGAGCTTTTTAGAAAAGCAAATTTTAATAAAATTGCCTTAAATTTCTTTGAGGAGGTGTATTTGCGTTAAATCACAAAAAAGTCAATTTCGAAAAATGTGTTTTAGTTAGGGCCATTCTACATGAGACCAGCAATAATTAGATGGCTGTAAAACTTAATTTCTCGGGGTTGCAAACATCAGCCCAAACGCAATTTTAATGAAGTTAAATAACTTCAGTAAAAATATCCTCTCCTAAAACTTTTGTCTTTAACTCTCCAACGTTAAGTCACAGCATCGCTGATATTCCTTTTAGTCTATTGATTAATTCAATTAAGATTCTTTAAGTATATAAAATAAATGACCCCAAACTCAAACAGTGAACAATAGAGGTATTCGGTGTAAAGTAAGAAAGTTACAAAACTTGTAAAAATAGCAGTTACACGAATGAAACGACTATTAAATCTATTAAACGGAATAATAAACTGAAACAATCAAATTAAATTAATGTCAAAAAAGTAAACAAAAGAGGGAAAATTGAAACTGAAAAGTGAAAAACTGAAGAAAAGCCAACAAAAATGTTAACTAACTAAACTATAGTATAATATACAATATTAAATGCCGCAAATGGCTATTAAGAAAATGAGGAAGATGGTGATGGTGATGATGAAGGAATAAGCAGTAATGAACAGTGGTAGGTTTCATAAAAAATTAACTAAAAAATTATATTATAACAAATCAGATTTTGTGGAAATTGAAAACTTCTAGTAGAATTTTAAATTTTACTTTGAGTTTGGTGCCACATTTTCAACTTGTTCGACTAGTGAACCCAAAATGAATCTTATATCAATTGTATGTATCGGGTGTTTTTTATTGAGGTATAGAACTTTAAGTTGGCATCACTTTTTTAACTGGCGGCCATTTTGTCAGCTGTCAAGTGATTAATATTTAGTTTGGTTTGCCATTTCATCATGAACAGGTTGACAAAAGAACAACGCTTGCAAATCGTGCAAATTTATTTCGAAAATAATGGTTCAGTTCGCGAAGTTTACCGCAAGCTCCGTCCATTTTATGGTCGACATAATCGTCCATCAGAGCAATTAATTCGGTAAACCATGGATCGTTTTCGCACTACGTTTACTCTATGTGATAATACGCATCCGCAGCGACGTCGAACAGTGCGCACCGAAGAAACAATTGCCGCTGTAGAGCAAAGTGTTGAAGAGGACCCGAATGAATCGATTCGCCACCGTGCACAGCAATTGGAGCTTTGTCCATCAACTTTATGGAAGATTTTGCGCAAAGATCTTGGCTTGCGACCTTACAAGATCCAGCTTGTGCAAGAATTAAAGCCGCGAGACCATGCAATGCGTCGTGATTTTGGTGTATGGGCCGAAAATGAGATTGATCTCGATGCTGATTTTCATCGCAAAATTTTGTTCAGTGTTGAGGCTCATTTTTGGTTGAATGGCTACGTCAACAAGCAAAATTGCCGCATTTGGAGTGAAGAGAATCCACATGAGACCCTTGAGACGCCATTACATCCACAAAAACTGACTGTTTGGTGTGCTCTATGGGCTGGTGGAGTCATTGGGCCATACTTCTACCGAAATAATGCTGGAGAGTCAGTTACCATAAATGGAGACCGGTATAGAGCCATGATAACCGACTATTTTGTTCCCCAATTGGATGGCATGAATGTGGATGAGTTGTGGTTCCAACAAGACGGCGCTACATGCCACACAGCGCACGTCACAATTAATTTATTGAAGAAAACATTCGATGAGCGCATAATTTCGCGGAATGGACCTGTTAATTGGCCACCAAGATCGTGCGATTTGACACCACTAGATTATTTTCTTTGGGGATATGTGAAGTCGCTCGTCTACGCCAACAAACCAGAAACGTTAGGGGACTTGGAAGTCAACATTCGTGGCGTTATTGCCAACATACGGCCCCATATGCTCGAAAAAGTAGTTGAAAATTGGACCCGTAGAATTGGCTTTATTCGAGCCAGCCAAATTTATTCCAATAAAGCCAAATTGATGGACATTAAAACGATTTTCTTGTGTTTTATTTCAATTCGAAGTTCTATACCTCTAAAAAAAAACACCCATTATATATAGAATGGCTATCTCGAAAACGGCTCTAACGATTTTGATAAAATTTGGACAGTGAGTACCTTTTTTGGTGTATAGATCGAGTAAGAAGGGACTTTTGAAACCTTTGCCTTTAAGAGGGTAAAAAGGGGAAAAAATAAAAAATGCTATATCTACTAAAGTAATAGGTATAGAAACAAAATTTAAATTGTGTTTTGAATAGATGTTAAAGTAAGCGGACAGTTGTTTGGTACTTTTTCAATCTATGCCCGATAGGTGGTAAAAAAGGGTGAAAATAGTTTTTTGGTACCATTTTTAAGCCACTCTTATCTTTTGAACCAAACAATATAGAAAAAAATTTTGTAATGCAATCAATAAATGTGAGAAAAATATTGAACACGTATTTGGTACTTTTTTGATTTCGGGTGCCAAAATGGGTAAAAAAGGGATAAAATAATAACTTAACACCTCATGAAGTAGTATGGATAGGAAAAATATGTTAACTGCGTTTTACCGTAAAGAACCGAATTCAATTGGTAAAAAATACCAAATATGCATATGTAACTTTTTAGAAATTAGGGGATAAAAGGGGAAAAAATTGTTAATGTTATAACTTTTAAACAAATGAATGTTTTTCAGTCTGTATAAAATAGTAACATACACATGCAATAATCTTTAACTAAAGTTATTGCCTTTGAGACGACTAAGCTTTTTAAGTTGGTTCACTAATTTCCGACAGGTGGCGCCACTGAAAATTACTCAAAATGAATTAAATCGTAAACTTCACATTTGATCAGGCTATAATCTTTAGCAAAGTTCTTGCGCATGAGTCGTCGGAGGTTTCTAAGTCGGTATGACCAATGTCCAAAATAATTAATATTAAACTATGAATAAAATGATTCAAAATTAATTGAATATATGTGTACTGTCTTTTTTCTAAATTTATTTTAGTTAATTAGTACTTTATAAAAAAAAATATATGAAAACTTTAAAAAATAATGCTCCGAGCAAGGCTCGGTCGCTTAGGTACTATCTTTATTATTTAACAATTTTTTTTGTAAGCTTGTCACCATAGATGGAACGGTTATATTGGGTTTGTGCTGATGTTTGTAACGCTTAAAAATATTGGTCTGAGACCCACCTTTTAGTATATATACCAATCGACTTAGAATCACCCCCTGAGTTGTTTTACCGATGTCGTAACTTTAAAGATAATTTGATGAAATTTGGCACAGGCTCATACTTTAGTCCAAGGACAATCCCTTACTCTTTCGGGTACCTCCCATAAGGGTGCCTTCTCGGAATAGAGTTTTTGTTCCTTTAAAGCCACAAATTTAGTTGTATTTTAATAATATTCAGCACAAATATTACTTATCATAACCTTAATTATTGTTCCTAATTTTGTAGAAATCGGCCCATATTTAACCATACCTCCCGTACAAGACACATTCTCAAAAGACGTTTATGTACACATAAAAGCACAAAAACGTTAATATCTCTAAAGATAAATGCATTTGATTACTTAAACTTTGCACAAATAAATATTATTATAAATATGAACCAATAACCAAAATTTGGTAACAATCGGTCCACAATTGAGTCTAGCTCCTATATCAGTCCCTTAGCCGGAAATGATATAAATCTCGAAATTTTGAAAAAATAGCATATAGTATATGCATGTATGTTTCTAAAACTTAAGGAAAACTTATTTAATTGTTAGTCCATATTTGACCTAGTATGACATAGTCGGGTTTGACCGACTATAGCTTTTCTTACTTGTTTAAACTTAATTTTGTATCAATCGGTTAAACGAATACCATAATCTTATACCATTTTTTTTTTTAGCAAAACACCCCACTGTGCATTATTTATAACTGCTGATATAAATGGCACAAAATTCATTTGCCCTGACCGTTTGGCTTTCAAACAAGTCTCAGGGTTAATAAAATATTTTCATTTCTCTTAGGTTTAACATGAAATTTATTTATAAGTACGAACATATTTACTCTGTAAAGCAAAGGAAATGATGATCGAGGAAATCATAGAAATGGTTGAAGACAAAATATATCTAAAAAATATATATACAAATACAAAGTTTAAATGTTTTATTTTTAAACAATTTTTTACTTGTATGTATTTAGTTGGCACATGTTTCCATTTAATCATGATGCTACTGATGAAGATGATGATGACCGAGGAAAGTAATGCCTTAGATAATGGTTTGATATGATGAGGAACATGCAACATTACAAGCAACCGCTTAATAAATTAGTATCTTGGCAATATAACATTATATATAGGCTTAAATTTGCCGACGAAATAGAAATTTAAAACTTTGTAATTTAGTCAAAGTTTGTGAACTTTTGAAAGAGTTAACAGTTATTAAGTACAAAAAAAGAGACCTGCATTAAACCATTTAAAATTATGTAGAAAAAATACATTGAAATTCAAGATATTGCTTTACTTCTCTTCTACCTTCCCACATCATCTTTATATAGAGTAAATTGTGGTAATGTGGTAGTGGTTGGTAATGTGGTATGGTAACTTTTTTCTTTTACTGATAATATAATACCGGAAACGCACGTAGTGCGTGGTTGGTTAAATCATATTAAAATATCACAAAAATTAAATTAATAGAATAGAAAAATTTTTAAAACGAACAATTTTATTAACAAAAATTTTTTATAGAACAATTTTTATAAAAAAAATTTTCTATAGAACAATTTTTTAACGAAAAATTTTCATAGTAAATTTTTTTTAACATAAAATTTTTATTTGTGTATCGAAAAACTTTCTATAGAAAAATTTTCTATATATATATTTTCTATATATATATTTTCTATATATATATTTTTCTACAAAAAATTTTTCGATATAAACAATTTTTTGGTATAAAAATTTTTCTATACAAAACTTTTAGATATCAAATTTTTTAAAGAAAATTTTTCGATACAAAAATTTTTCTATAGAAAATTTTTAAAAAATTTTCTAAACAAATTTTTATATCGAAAAGTTTTGCATAGAAAAATTTATAAAAAATTTTCTATAGGAAAGTTTTTGATATAACAATTTTTCGATCTAAAAATTTTTCTATAGAAAATTTTTTGGTCTAAAATTTTTTTTACTGAAAATTTCGCTTTTAAAATTTTCTATAGAGAAATTTTTATATCAAAAAATTTCTATAAAAAAAATTTTATATCGAAAAGTCTTGTATAGAAAAATTTTTATATAAAAAAATTGTTTATATCGAAAAATTTTCTATAGAGAAATTTTTATACCAAAAAGTTTTCTACAAAAATTTTTATATCGGAAAATATTTTACAGAAAATTTTTTATGCATCGAAAAATTTTTCGTTAAAAATGTTCTTATAAAAAATTTTAAGTATGAAACACAATTGGGACGAACAACCAATTTTTCGGAACGAATATTTGTCGTTAGAAATAGAAGATATGGGTTTATATGAAAGTGCTCATAATAGATGCGTACGACGAAATTCGTCGTGCGTATCGAATAGTGCGATAGGTTTATTTCTATTTCATACGCAGACGAACGACGACTAAACTGGTTTAGAGTGGCTGCATTTCTATTTCTGTTGTAAGGTATAAGAAATTATATGTGTTTTTGTGAAATATGGTCACCTTATAAATTGTAAACAAAAAATAATTATTTCAAATAAAATTAATTAAATATTTTCTTTTTGTAAAAAATGAAAGAATATAATAAAAAAAAATATTGCAAATGTTGTGAGTGCGCGATATGTACGAAAGTGTGTGTAATTTGTGCTAATGAAAAATAAACAAAAATGGCGTCAGCAACGTTTATTCGTCATAAATGTGTTCAATGGACGAATATACAAGACGAATTTTTAAAGCCGAATTCGTCGTGCTGGACGAAATAAGTTATTCGTCCCAATTGTGTTTCTACCTTTAAGTTAAAAAAATGTTTTCGTTAAAAAAATGTTTATAGAAAACTTTTAATTAAGATAATGTTTCTAACGAAAATTTTTAGTTAAAAAATTTTTTCGTTAAAAAATTTTTTCGTTAAAAATTTTTTTTATTTTAAAAATTTTTCCGTTTTAATAATTTTTCTATAGAAAAATTTTTGTTATAAAAATTTTTGTATAAAAAAATTTCATTAAAAAAATTTTCAAATAGAAAATTTTTTGTTATAAAAATTTTTCTAATGTAATTTTTTTTTATCGAAAAACTTTCTATAGAAAACTTTTTATATAAAAAATTTTGATTAAAAATTTTTTTTAACTAAAAATTTTTAATAGTAAAATTTAAAAAAAAAAAATTTTTACAACTTAAAATTTTGTGTAGAAAAATTTTTATGATGAAACATTTTTCTAACAAACAATTTTTAATCGAAAAATTTTTGTTAGAAAAAACTTTTTAACGAAAAGTTTTCGATAAAAGATTTTTTCTTAACGAAAAGTTTTCTATAAAAAAAATTTTTATAACCAACAATTTTCTAAAGAAAATTTTTTTTATAACGAAAAATTTTCTGTAGAAAAATTTTTTATAACGAAAAATTTTCTATAGAAACATTTTTTATAACGAAAAATTTTCTATAGAACAATTTTTTATAACGAAAAATTTTCTATAGAAAAATTTTTTGTAACGAAAAATTTTCTATAGAAAAATTTTTTATAACGAAAATTTTCTATAAAATAATGTTAGAAGCAAAAAATTTTATAACAAAAAATTTTCTATACAAAAGATTTTATATCAAAAAAATTTTTATAGAAAAATTTTTGTAATAAAAGATTTTCTATAGAAAAATTTTTATAACGAAAAATTTTCTATAGAAAAATTTTTATAACGAAAAATTTTCTATAGAAAAATTTTTATAACGAAAAATTTTCTATAGAAAAATTTTTATAACGAAAAATTTTCTATAGAAAAATTTTTATAATGAAAAATTTTCTATAGAAGAATTTTTTATAATTTTTTATAACGAAAAATTTTTTTTAGAAAAATTTTTTCTAACGAAAAATTTTCTATAGAAAAATTTTTTAAAACGAAACATTTTTGTAACGAAAAATTTTCTATAAAAAAATGTTCTAACAAAAAAAAAATTGTATAAAAAAGTTTTTATAATGTAAAAATTTCTATACAAAAATTTTTATAACGAAAAATTTTCTATAGAAAAATTTTTGTAGCAAAAAGTTTTATAACGAAAAATTTTCTATATAAAAGATTTTATATCGAAAACTTTTTTATAGAGAAATTTTTATAATGAAAAATTTTCTATAGAAAAATTTTTATAATGAAAAATTTTCTATAGAAAAATTTTCTATAGAAAAATTTTTATAATGAAAAATTTTCTATAGAAAAATTTTTATAATGAAAAATTTTCTATAGAAAAATTTTTATAATGAAAACTTTTCTATAGAAAAATTTTTATATTGAAAAATTTTCTATAGAAAAATTTTCTATAGAAAAATTTTTATAATGAAAAATTTTCTATAGAAAAATTTTTATAATGAAAAATTTTCTATAAAAAATTTTTATAATGAAAAATTTTCTATAGAAAAATTTTTATAAGGAAAAATTTTCTGTAGAAAAATTTTGATAATGAAACATTTTCTACAAATAATTTCTATTACGGGAATGTTTCTACATAAAATTTTTAATAACAAAAAATTATCTACAGAACATTTTTATAACGAAAAATTTTCTAAAGAAAAAATTTTGTTACATAAAATTTTGTATAAGAAAAATTTATAAAAAAGAATTTTGAAAAGAAAAATTTTTATAATGAAAAATTTTCAATAGAAAATGTTTGTAACGAAAAATTTTCTTTAAAAAAATTTTTGTAACGGAAAATTTTCTATGGAAAAATTTTTATAATGCAAATTTTTTATAGAATAAATTTTTGTAACAAAACACTTTCTATTGAAACATTTTTATAATGTTTCATTTTCTATAGACAAATTTTTATAACGAAAAATTTTCTGGAGAAGAAATTTTTCTTAGAAAATTTTTAATATCGAAAAACTTTGATTTTTATATTAAAAAAATTTTTATAGAAAAATTTTTATATCGAAACATTTTCTATAGATAATTAGTTGATATGAAAAAAATTCTTTAGAAATTTTATTGATATTAAAAAATATTCTATAGAAATTTATTGATACATACTAGAAATTTTTCTATCTATAATTTTTATTAGAAAAATTAAAATTTCTGAATTTAAGTTTCTGTGAATTTAAATTTAAAGTATGTATATTAATTCTAATGAAAATGAAACTGATCCATTTACAAACCATTAAAACTGATACTTATCCAATTACTTTTTGGCTCATTTTAAATTTTTGTACAAAAATGTCTTAATTCCTAGAAAATTTAAATTCAATTTAAAGTTTTTTGCTGATGACACTTTAACTTAAAAAGAAATCAATCCTTGTCTCACCTTCTTTTGCCATAACACTCTCACTTCGCTGACAATTTCGATTAAAATTTGTCTTTTTTTTTCCTCTTAATTTATTAAAGCTTAAGAAAATATCGCAATTTTCTTAGTTTGCAACTGCTAATAAACTACAACTCTACACTTTTACACTTTTACAACTATAACTAACTTTCGCTTCTTAAAAATTAAAAGAAAAGTTTTTACAAAATAACGACGACTCTACTCTTTCTTTTTGTTTGCGTAGAATGTTGGGGAAAAAAAACTGAACTGAACAAAATTACAATTTAATACCGAAGACCTGTTACTAGAGTTGGGTTCCTTGTACCAGTTTCTGATTTTTTTTAATCCTTAATAAATTTAATTTTAAACAGCTAAAACAGACGAACTAACAGGAAAGTCGGGGAGCGAAACTAAATGAGGAAAAAAAAAGAAGATGCACAAGTCATTGGCAAAATGAGTTTAAGTTACTGGGAGCAAGTTCGGTTGGTTTTATTTTTTTTATGAATATTTTCAACAGTAACTTAAGGTATTCATCGGTAGTCATATTTTATTTCCCCTTCTTCTACTTTTGTAGAAAAATATAAGGTCTTTTGGGAAAAGACAAAAAAGGGACACATTTAATGCTTTATAAGAAGATAGTTGGAATAAATTGGGCTTGAATATCTTGCATCTTAAAATATTGTCTTTGTATATAAATGTGTCCCCAAATTTTCACAGACAACCCTCGTTTCCTATCATAAATACCTCCCTGTATTATGAGTATTTTAAACAAGTTTATATGTACATTTCAATATACTCATAGTTTATAACTATTAAGAACTGAAAAAATTCTATATTACAAGTGTAAAGAATAAATTACAACAGTTTCGAAGTTAAACTAAAGTTTATATTTATACAACAATTTAAGAAGACAATAACTTACAAATAAAAAGGAAACATTTTTGCTATCATATACATATGCTACGTGCAGATTCATTATGTAAAACAGGGATTCTGAAATAGTATTAATCGAAAATACTTCAATATTTATAATTACCAGAGGCATTATATATTGATTCTAGACCAGATATGCATATATAAGCAGATAATTTAAACACTGATATAAAGCTTACAGTAGGGTCTTTAATTTGGAGTCAATTTTGTTTCATAACTTTCATCGCGTTTCGAAAAATTTACTATAGAATATAGAGAAATTTTTTTAACGTAAAATTTTTTTGTTTCATAACTTCCATCGCGTTTCGAAAAATTTACTATAGAATATAGAGAAATTTTTTTAACGAAAAATTTTTTATAGAAAAATTTTTTTAACTAAAAATTTTCTATACAAATTTTTTTTGACAAAAAATTTTCAACAGAAAATTTTTTTAACGAATAATTTTCTATATAAAAATTTTTTTAACGAAAAATTTTCTATAGAAAGTCAATTTTGTTTCATAACTTCCATCGCGTTTCGAAAAATTTACTATAGAATATAGAAAATTTTTTTTAACGAAAAATTTTTTACAGAAAAATTTTTTTAACTAAAAATTTTCTACAGAAATTTTTTTTGACAAAAAATTTTCAACAGAAAACTTTTTTAGCGAAAAATTTTCTATAGAAAAATTTTTTAACGAAAAATTTTGTATAGAAAAATTTTCTTAACGAAAAATTTTCTAATAAATTGTTTAACGAATAATTTTCTTTAGAAAATGTTTTTAATGAAAAATTTTCTAAAGCAGAATCTTTTTAACGAAAAATTTTCTGTAGAACAATTTTTTAACCTAAAATTTTCTGTTGAAAAATTTTTTAACGAAAAATTTTTTTAACGAAAATTTTCTATAGAAAAATTTTTTTAACTAACAATTTTTTATAGAAAAATTTTTTAACGAAAAATTTTCTATAGAAAAATTTTTTTAACGAAAAATTTTCTATTGAAAAATATTTTTAAAGAAAAATTTTCTATAGAAAATTTTTTAACGAAACGTTTTCTATAGAAACATATTTTTAACGTAAAATTTTCGATAGAATTTTTAAGGAAAAATTTTTTATAGAAAAATTTTTTAACGAAAATTTTTCGTTAAAAAAAATAATTCTATAAAAAAATTTTCGTTAAAAAAATTTTCTATAGAAACATTTTCTTAACGAAATATTTTGATAAAAATTTTTCTATAGAAAATTTTTCGTTAAAAAACTTTTTTATAGAAAATTTTTCGTTAAAAAAAATTTTCTTTAAAAAAAAATTCTTAAATTAGGTATAGAAATATTTTTTAAACGAAAAATTTTCTATAGAAAAATTTTTTTAACGAAAAATTTTCTATAGAAAAATTTTTTTAACGAAAAATTTTTTATAGAAAAGTTTTTTTTTTAACGAAAAATTTTCAATAGAAAATTTTTTTTAACGAAAAATTTTCAATAGAAAAATTTTTTTAACGAAAAATTTTCTAAAGAAAAATTCTTTTAACGAAAAATTTTCTAAAGAAATTTTTTTTTTTAGAAAAATTTTCTATAAAACATTTTTTAACGAAAAATTTTCTAGAGAAATTTTTTTTTAACGAAAAATTATTTATAGAAAAATTTTTTTAACGAAAAATTTTCTATACAAAAGTTTTTGTTAACAAAAAATTTGCTATAGAAAAATTTTTTTTAACGAAAAATTTTCTACAGAAAATTTTTTTAACGAAAAATTAGCTATAGAAATATTTTTTAAACGAAAAGTTTTCTATGGAAAAATTTTATTGACAAAAATTTTCTATGGAAAATTTTTTTTAACAATTTTCTATAGAAAATTTTTTTTAACAAAAAATTGTCTACAAAAAAATTTTTTTAACGAAAAATTTTCTACAAAAAAAATTTTTAACGAAAAATTTTCTATAGAAAAATTTTTTTTAACGAAAAATTTTCTATAGCAAAATGTTTTTAAGGAAAAATTTTCTATAGAAAAATGTTTTTTTAACGAAAAATTTTCGATAGAAAAATTTTTCTATATAAAAATTTTTGTAACAGAAAATTTATTATAGAAATTTTTTTTAACAATAAATTTTCTATAGAAAATTTTTTTTAACAAATTTTCTATAGAAAATTTTTTATTACGAAAAATCTTCAATAGAAAATTATTGATAACGAAAAATTTTGTATAGAAAAATTTTGTGGTTAAAAATTTGTTATAATTTCCTATAGAAACATTTTTTATAATTTTCTATAGAAAAATGTTTTTTATCGAAAAATTTTCTATAGAAAAATTTTTTTTTACCGAAAAATTTTGTATAGAAATATTTTTTTACAAAATATTTTTATAAAAATTTTTCGTTAAAAAAATTTTTCTATAGAAAATTTTTCGTTAAAAAAATTTTTCTATGGAAAATTTTTGTTAAAAATATCTTTCTGTAGAAAAAAAAAATTTGTAAAAATTTTTCTATAGAAAATGTTTCTATAGAAAATTTTTGTTAAAAATATTTTTCGGTAGAAAAAAAAGAATTTATAAAAATTTTTCTATAGAAAAGGTTTCGTTTTACAAGTTTTTCTATAGAAAATTTTTCGTTATAAAAATTTTCCTCTAGAAAATTTTTAGTTGTATATATATTTTTTTTATATAAAAGTTCTTCTATAGAAAATTTTTAGTTAAAAAATTTTTCTATAGAAAATTTTTAATTAAAAAAATTTTCTATAGAAAATTTTTCATTATAGAAAAATTTTTTGAACGAAAAATTTTCTATAGAAAACTTTTATTTTTTTTTACGAAAAAAGAATTACAAAATTTTTTTTCAACAAAAAATTTTTTATAGAAAAATTATTTTAACGAAAAATTTTCTATAGAAAATTTAACGAGAAGCATTATCTTAAAATATTTTTCATTTAAACGATTTAAGAACCTCTGCTTTACTGAAATATGCAATAAAGTTTACAACTTACAATTAGTTAAAGGCCTTGAATTGTACAAGGAGAAGAAACAATCAGACAGACAGAAAGACAGACACGTGTTGTCAATGATAGAACGACATTCGTATGATTATGAATTTTATTCCCTTTCGACAGGTTTAAATAAAATTCCTTGTGAAGAGTTTTACAAAAGTAAAAATATGGAAAAAGGTTTAATGCAAAGGAATGATTACACCATTTCCACAAAGATATAAACGTACAAATTAACTTTTTAGTTAATGAAAGACAAGAGATTTAAAAAAAGTAGGAGTAAAGACAGTCGGAGAGCTTTAAAGTAGTGCCTAAAGCCTTTAAGCTTAAAGGCATTTACAATATGAAAAAAGCCAAGCCGTTCTGTTTGATCTGAACGTACATCAAACTCATACCTCAAACCTCGTATACATATCAATCAAAAACTCGTCCATTATTTATGACCAAATACTTATAACAAAGATAATTGTTTGGAATTTTCATCTAAAAATTTGTTACTTTGCCTAACCATTTTTGAAGCCTTTAGACTTCAAAAATAATTTGTTAATTACTTGTTCTTACATTCTTTAGACATTAAAACTTTTGACAATCGACCATAATAATTACAAAACATCTGGCCAAGAGACCAAAACAATTTGGAGCAACATTAAAAGTTTTAAAAACTAAATAAAATAAAAAACAAAATTTTCCGCTGAATGAATAATTTATGGAGTTGGAAAATTATTTGATTTTGTAATTCGAATGTTATATATACTACACGACATTTACAGTGTCAGAAAATTATTCAAACGGATTGATCTATGTAAAATCGGGTTAAAAGTCATAATTATTTGACATAGAGTTTTTATAAAAAATTTTCAATATACAATTTTTTTATAGGAAATTTTCGATACAAAATTTTTTATTAGAAAATTTTCGGTACAAAATTTTTTACTGAAAATTTTCGATATAAAATTTTTTGTAGAAAAATTTCGGTATAAAATTTTTTAATAGAGAATTTTTGATATAAAATTTTTTAATAGGAAAATTTTCGGTATAAAATTTTTTAATAAAGAATTTTCGGTGTAAAATTTTTTAATAGAAAATTTTCGGAATAAAATTTTTTAACAGAAAATTTTCAGAGTAAACACCGAAAATTTTAAGTATAAACAATTTCAAAATAAAATTTTTCAATATAAAATTTTTTGATACAAAATTTTTTATAGAAAATTTTGATACAAAAGTTTTATATGAAAATTTTCTATAGAAAATTTTAGATATAAAATTTTTTATAGAAAATTTTTCATAGAAAATTTTAGGATAAAATTTTTTATAGAAAATTTTCGGTATAAAATTTTATTAAGGAAAAATTTTCGATAGAAATTTAATTTTAGAAAATTTTCTATAGAAAATTTTTGATATACAATTTTTTATTGAAAATTTTCAATATAAAATTTTTAATTGAAAATTTTCAATACAAAATCTTTTATAGATAACTTTCAATATAAAATTTTTAATAGAAAATTGTTGCTATAAAATGTTTTATAAAAAAATTTTTATTGAAAATTTTCAATACAAAATTTTTGATAGAAAATTTTTAATATAAAATTTGATATAGAAAATTTTCAATATAAAAGTTAAATTTTTAATAGAATATTTTCGATACAAACAATTTTTTTTTTAAGTTTTCGATATAAAATTTTTTATAGGAAATTTCGATATGAAATTTTTTATATATCCAATTAAAATTTTTTATAACAAATTTTTAATATAAACCATTTCTTGTAGAAAGTTTTCAATATAAAAATTTAATATAAAATGTTTTATAGAAAATTTTGAATATAAATTTTTTTTATAGAAAATTTTCAATATCAAATATTTAAAAGAAAATTTTCGATATAAAATTTTTATAGAAAAATTTTTCGATATAAATTTTTTAAGAACAAATTTTCGATATTAATTTTATTGCAGACAAATTTTTGATTAAAATTTTATTATAGAAAATTTTGATATAAAATTTTTTATAAAATATTTTAATATAAATTTTTTTATAAAAAATTTTAATATAAAATTTTTTATAAAAAATTTTCGGTGCAAAATTTTTTATATAAAATTTTCGGTACAAAATTTTTTATAGAAAATTTTCGGTACCAAATTTTTTATATAAAATTTTCGGTACAAAATTTTTTATAGAAAATTTTCGGTACAAAATTTTTTATAGAACATTTTCGGTACCAAATTTTTTGTAGAAAATTTTCGGTACCAAATTTTTAATAGAAAATTTTCGGTACAAATTTTTTTATAGAAAATTTTCGGTACAAAATTTTTTATAGAAAATTTTCGGTACAAAATTTTTTATAGAAAATTTTCGGTACAAAATTTTTTATAGAAAATTTTCGGTACAAAATTTTTTATAGAAAATTTTCGGTACAAAATTTTTTATAGAAAATTTTCGGTACAAAATTTTTTATAGAAAATTTTCGGTACAAAATTTTTTATAGAAAATTTTCGGTACAAATTTTTTTATAGAAAATTTTCGATGTAAAATTTTTTATAGAAAATTTTCGATGTAAAATTTTTTATAGAAAATTTTCGATGTAAAATTTTTTATAGAAAATTTTCGATGTAAAATTTTTTATAGAAATTTTTCGATGTAAAATTTTTTATAGTAAATTTTCTTTACAAAATTTTTTATAGAAAATTTTCGGTACAAAATTTTTTATAGAAAAATTTCGGTACAAAATTTTTTATAGAAAATTTTCGGTACAAATTTTTTTATAGAAAATTTTCGATGTAAAATTTTTTATAGAAAATTTTCGGTGTAAAATTTTATTAAAGAAAAATTTTCGATTGAAACTTTATTCTAGGAAATTTTCGACATAAAACATTTTTTTATAGAAAATTATTGTTATAAAATTTTTTATAGAAGATTTTCGATATAAAATTTTTTATAGAAAGTTTTCAATACAAAATTATAAAGAGTTTTCAATATAAAATTTTGTATGGAAAATTTTCGATACACAATTTTTTATAGAAAATTTTTATTACAAATTTTTTTAAGGAAAATTTTCAATACAAAATTTTTTATAGAAAAATTTCGATATGAAATTTTGTTTAGAAAATCTTTTATAGAAAATTTTTGATATAAAACATTTTATAGACAAGTTTTGATATAAAATTTTTTATAGAAAATTTTCGATATAAAATTTTTTAATAGAATAGTTTCCATAAAAATTTTTTATAGAAAATTTTGTAATAGAAAATTTTGTAATAGAAAATTTTGTAATAGAAAATTTTTGATATACAAATTTTTAATAGAAAATTATCGATATAAAATTCTTGTATAGAACATTTTAGATTTAAGATTTTTGTATAGAAAATTTTCTATATAATTTTTTTTATAAACAATTTTCAATACCAATTTTTTTGAGAAAATTTTCAATATAATTTTTTTTTTAGAAAATTTTCGAAATACAAAATATGTGTAATAAAAAATTTTGATATAAAATTTCGTGTAGAAAATTTTTGATATAAAATTTTGTAAAAAAAAATTTTTGATATAAAATTTTGCAAAAGAAAATTTTTGATAAAATTTTGATGTAAAATTTTGTAATAGAAAATTTTCGATGTAAAATTTTGTAAAAGAAAATTTTTGATAAAGAATTTTTAAAAGAAAATTTTTGATATTAAAATTTTTAATAGAAAAATTTTTATATAATATTTTTGAAAGAAAATTTTTAATATAACATTTTTTATAGAAAATTTTCAATAAAAAATTTTTTATAGAAAATTTTCAATATAAAATTTTTTATAGAAAATTTCGATACACAATTGTTTATAGAACATTTTCGATATAAATTTTTTTATAGAAAATTTTCAATATATAATTTTTTATAGAAAATTTTTAATATAAAATTTTTTTATAAAAAATTTGCTACATTAAGTTTTTTTTAGAAAAGTTTTTGGTATGTTCATGTTCCGCTTCTTAAGTGGCTTTAGTTTTATCTTATGGTAATTATACTAAATCTTTCCTGTGCAAATTTTTATAATTTTGATTTAAAAAAATGGTTGTCCTTTTCTTTAATAGTTTAAAAATTGAAATTGTTTTTCGTTAAATTAAATTAATTTAAATGTTTTATGCTTATAAATTTATTTGAGTCCCCTAAATCCTTAATTCCTTAAATACCAAAACTTTATTTGAAAGTTAATAAGAAGTTTCCAAACTCTTTTTTATTCGTGAATAAAATAACAAGAATAAACAAATTTTACACAATCTGTTTATTGTTGACAAAAGCCAAAAATTGCTAAGATAACAAAATTTGAAACAAAAAAAAAAAAAAAAAAAAATTGCCAAATCTGGCCATCAACACAAAATTTCGAAAATATTCACAGTCAAACAATAAAGAACAAATACAGTCATTGTGTCTTTGCAAGCAAATAATACAAGGACACTAAGACCTATAATGACGGTGTTAAACGGAACATTAAAAAAATCAAAATTTCCATTTGAAAAGAGCTATGTATATAATAAGAAACGAATTGATATTGTCACTCAATTTGAAAAAAAAATCTATAATATTTCATTCCAAATTACCCCATAGCAAGCCGGAACCCCTGTGTGTGCCATAGATATACCTTACATCAGTAAAAAATATATTGACACACCAAAAGCTTAACAAATAACAATCAAGTGATTCACAGTAAATAAAAAAAAGAAAAACAAAATTCTTGTATACTCACTACAACAAAATATCGGAGATAAAGTAATAAAAATCGACCTTAAATACCCAACACAAGCATAAAAATCATAAAAATTGGCTTAAACTAAATAAAGTTGAACTTTAAGGTAGAAAAAAGGCAAAAACAGAGCACATAATTGCAAGTGCTATAAAAAAGGCTCTAAAGCTGCCAACAGCAACAAACAACAGTTTTATGGATCTTATAGGCCAATTGTGTGTTATTTTAGTCTAGGGAAAACAGACAACAGAAAAAGCTAAAACTTATGTTAAATTCAGCTGACATAAATTTAATCAAGAAAAAAAAAATAAGAAAGAAAAATTATATTAACAATTTCATGTTACATTGACTTTAATACACCTCAAATTACATTCTCAAGAAAAATAGTCATATTCAGAGGCAGTCAGTAAAGGAAGGACTTCTTTAAAAGAGATCTACAAAAATTAACAATTTTTCTTATAAAAATATCTTTGACAAACACTATGACATAGACTAAGCCGTAGACGATGACATAGATCAAAACATATACGGAGACGTAAACTAAGACACAGACTAAGGTATAAACTAAGACATAGACTAAGAAAATTTTTCCCTAAAAAAATTTTAATACAAAAATTCTTTATAGAAAATTATTAATGTTTAGAAATTTTTTTTACTATTAAGAAACTTTGTATAGAAAATTTGTTATTATTAAGAAATTTTCTATAGAAAATTTTTTATTATTAAGAAATTTTCTATAGAAAATTTTTTATTATTAAGAAATTTTCTATAGAAAATTTTTTATTATTAAGAAATTTTCTAAAGAAAATTTTTTATTATTAAGAAATTTTCTATAGAAAATTTTTTATTATTAAGAAATTTTCTATAGAAAATTTTTTATTATTAAGAAATTTTCTATAGAAAATTTTTTATTATTAAGAAATTTTCTATAGAAAATTTTTTATTATTAAAAAATTTTCTATAGAAAATTTTTTATTATTAAGAAATTTTCTATAGAAAATTTTTTATTATTAAGAAATTTTCTATAGAAAATTTTTTATTATTAAGAAATTTTCTATAGAAAATTTTTTATTATTAAGAAATTTTCTATAGAAAATTTTTTATTATTAAGAAATTTTCTATAGAAAATTTTTTATTATTAAGAAATTTTCTATAGAAAATTTTTTATTATTAAGAAATTTTCTATAGAAAATTTTTTATTATTAAGAAATTTTCTATAGAAAATTTTTTATTATTAAGAAATTTTCTATAGAAAATTTTTTATTATTAAGAAATTTTTTATAGAAAATTTTTTATTATTAAGAAATTTTCTATAGAAAATTTTTTATTTTTAAGAAATTTTTTATAGAATTTTTTTTATTAAGAAATTTCCTATAGAATATTTTTTGTTATTAAGAAATTTTCTATAGAAAATTTTTTGCTATTAAGAAATTTTCTATAGCTAATTTTTTGTTATTGAGAAAATTTCTGAAGAACATTTTTAGTTATAAAGAATAAAACTTTTCTAAAGAAGAATTTACATTGCGAAAATGTTTATAACAAAAAATTTTCTTTAGAAAAATTTTATATAGAAAAATTTTAATAACGTAAAATTTTCTATAGAAAAATTTTTATAACAAAAAATTTTCTATAAAAAAATTTTTATAACGAAAAATTTTCTATAGAAAAATTTTTATAATGAAAAATTTTCTATAGAAAAATTTTTACAACAAAAAAATTTCTATAGTAAAACTTTTAAAACGAAGTATTTTCTATAATAAAATTTTAAAACGAAAAATTTTTTACGGAAAAATTTTAATAACAAAATATTTTCTATAGAGAAATTTTTATAACGAAATATTTTCTATAGAGAAATTTTGATAACGAAGTATTTTCTGTAGAAAAATTTTTATGTCGAAAAATTTCTATAGAAAATTTTTATAACTAAAAATTTTCTATAGCAAAATATTTATTACGAAAAATTTTCTATAGAAACATTTGTTTTACGAAAAATTTTCTGTAGAAAAAATTTTTTAATGAACAATTTTCTATAGATTTTTTGTTATCAAAAATAAAAATCTTGTGTAGTAAATTTTTTGTTATAGAGAAATTTTCTATACAGAAAAATTTTCTTAATAAAAAATTTTCTATAGAAAAATTTTAAATATTTCTATAGCAGAATTTTTATAATAAGAAATTTTCAATAACAAATTTTATAAAAATTTTTATAACGAATAATTTTCTACAGAAAAATTTTTAAAGCGAAAAATTTTCTATAGAAAAATTTTTATAACGAAAAAGTTTCTATAAAAAATTTTTGTTACGAAAAAATTTTTATAAGAAAAATTTTTTTGAACGGAAAATTTTCTTTACAAAATTTTTTTTATTGAAAAATTTTTTAAAGCAAAAATTTTATATTGAAAAATATTCTACAGAATCATTTTTATAACGAAAAATTTTCTACGGAAAAATTTTTATAACAAAAAATTTTCTATGGAAAAATTTTTATTACGAAAAATTTTCCATAAAAAAATTTTTATTACGAAAAATTTTCTAAAGAAAAATTTTTTTAACGAACAATTTTCAATATATTTTTTGTTATAAAAAAATCTTGTGTAGAAAATGTTTCGTTATAGAGAAATTTTCTATATAGAAAAATTTTCTTTAGAAAAATTTACAAAAATTTCTTTAGTAAGAAATTTTCAATAGCAAAATTTTTATAATGAAACATTTTCTATAGAAAAACTTTTATAACGAAAAATTGTCTATAGAAAAATTTTTATTACGAAAAATTTTCTAAAGAAAACTTTTTATTACAAAAAATTTTCTATCGAAAATTTTTTATTACGAAAAATTTTCTATAGAAAATTTTCTTTAACGAATAATTTTTAATAGATTTTTTGTTATAAAAAAATTTTGTCTAGACAATTTTTCGTTATAGAGAAATTTTCTTTAGAAAAATTTAAAAAATTTCTTTAGTAAGAAATTTTCAATAGCAAAATTTTTATAATGAACATTTTCTATAGAAAAATGTTTATAACGAAAAATTTTCTATAGAAATTTTTTTTTACAAAAATATTTCTATAGAAACGTTTTTTTAACGGAAAATTTTCTTTAGAAAAATTTTTTTTGAAGAAAAATTTTTTATAGAACAAATTTTATAACGAAAAATTTTGTATAGAAAAGTTTTTATATCAAAAAATTTTCTTCAGAAAATTTTTTATAACGAAAAATTTTCTATAGACAAATTTTTGTTATGAAAAGTTTTCCATAGAAAAGTTTTCTAACGGACAATTTTCTATAAAAACGTTTTTTTTTAACGGAAAATTTTCTTTAGAAAAATTTTTATATGAAAAATTTTCTATGAAAAATTTTCTATAAAAATTTGTATATGAAACATTTTCTATAAAAACGTTTTTATAACGAAAAATTTTTTATAGAAAATTTTTCATATACAAATTTTTTATAAAAAATTTTTTAAATAAAAAGTTTTTATAGAAAATGTTTCATATAAAAATTTTTCATATACAAATTTTTATAGACAATTTTTCATATAAAAATTTTTATAGTCAATTTTTCATATAAACATTTTTATAGAAAATTTTTCATTCAAAAATTTTTCATATAAAAATTTTAATAGAAAATTTTTCATATAAAATTTTCCATATAAAAATTTTTTGTAGAAAATTTTTCATATAAAAATTTTTTATTGTAATTTTTTCATATAAAAATTTTTTAAAGAAAATTTTTCATATAAAAATTTTTTTAGAAAATATTTCATATAAAAACTTTTATAGAAAATTTTTCATATAAAAATTTTTATAGAAAATTTTTCATATAAAAATTTTTATAGAAAATTTTTCATATAAAAACTTTATAGAAAATTTTGTATATAAAATTTTTCATGTAAAATTTTTTATAGAAAATTTTTCATATAAAATTTTTTGAAGAAAGTTTTTCATATAAAAGTTTTTTATAGAAAATTTTTCATATTAAAGTTTTTTTCAAACAAAATTTAATATAAAATTTTTTTGTGTTATTCAAACATTTCGAGCTCTGCTCATTTGTTCTCACATAAAATTAAATCTAGTGCAAATTCTACAATAACCATAATTCTGCAAAAGAAAAAAAATATCTAAAACCTAAAAAAAAACAAGAAAACAAATATGTAAGCAAAATATAATAATGCTTTAAGGGAATTCAAGAAATCAGAGTCATTGGATTTTATGAGACATTTTTCCATTGCGAATTCCATAGATCAAATGGAATACAAAGAAAGAACCTCAACACAAACAAAAAATCCATTGTCATGTTATTGTTGTTACTTTAATTTAAAACTTGAATTATTTAATATTCATTTGAGGTTCATACTTACAAGAATTTTTGTATTTAGAACCTTTTTTTTTTTTTTGATTCGAAATGTCTTCATACTTGTGTCTTGCACTGTATGCATTCCCTCACTCATTCACTTATTCAGTTACTCATGTCAGTGTCGATATGAATATTAACGATTTTTATTTTATTTCTTCTTTATGTCTTTTTGTTTATAAGAAGTTGTTGGGGTTTTTTTTTTATTTTTCTGGCTTTAAGCTAAAAATGCACTTATTTTATTTCTTTTATTTAATTCTTTTTTCATTTCTTTTAAACTGGTTTGTGAGATACGCACTCAATTTGGTCTGAACAGTAAAAATAAATAAATTAATTTTTCAATGTTTTTCTTTGTAAAGAAAAGAACCCAGTTTGTTCGACCAGAGGCTCTATATTTTGGAGACCTTCTTAGGAGCTTTTAAGAAAGAATGACAAATGTCACCTAAAAATTTGGTAGTTAGTAAAACAAAAGTTACTGCCTTAATATCATTATTGACACTTTCAACATTTGGTTGCCATATTGCAATATGTATTCTTTGGTGAACCCCAAATTTTTTTACATTAAAGTTAAACTCTTTTTTTATGTATTATTGTCTCTGGTCGGCGCAAGGAGAACAGAACAAAAAATTGGCGGCAGAGTTGCCTTTTTTTATACTTTTAACTAAAATAGGTATTTTTTTTCAATTTGTAGTTGTAACCTTTTAAAAAGAATAAGTTTTCTACTCCATTTTTTTATATTTTTATCAAACATTTTTCTATAGAAAATTTTTTTTATCAAAAATTTTATAGAAAAATTTTTTTGTCAAAAATTTTTCTATAGAAAAATTTCTGACAAAAAAATTTTTCTATAGAAACGTTTTTTTGTCAAAAATTTTTCTATAGAAAAATTTTTTTGTCAGAAATTTTTCTATAGAAAAATTTTTTTGTCAGAAATTTTTCTATAGAAAAATTTTTTTGTCAGAAATTTTTCTATAGAAAAATTTTTTTGTCAAAAATTTTTCTATAGAAAATTTTTTTTGCCAAAAATTTTTCTATAGAAAATTTTTTTTTTTTTTATAGAAACTTTTGCTGTAAAAAATTTTTATATCAAAAATTTTTTTATCAAAAAATTTTTTATAGAAAATTTGTTTATCAAAAGTTTTTTTTTATAGAAAATTTTTTCACAAAAAATTTTCTATAGAAAAATTTGTTTATCAAAAATTTTATAGAAAAAAATTTTTCTATAGAAAAATTTTTTTGTCAAAAATTTTTCTATAGAAAAATTTTTTTGTCAGAAATTTTTCTATAGAAAAATTTTTTTGTCAGAAATTTTTCTATAGAAAAATTTTTTTGTCAGAAATTTTTCTATAGAAAAATTTTTTTGTCAGAAATTTTTCTATAGAAAAATTTTTTTGTCAGAAATTTTTCTATAGAAAAATTTTTTTGTCAGAAATTTTTCTATAAAAAAATTTTTTGTCAGAAATTTTTCTATAGAAAAATTTTTTTGTCAAAAATTTTTTTATAGAAAAATTTTTTTTGTCAAAAATTTTTCTATAGAAAAATTTTTTTGTCATAAATTTTTGTCAAAAATTTTCTATTAAAAAATTGTTGATAAAAATATTTTCTATAGAAAAGTTTTTCATAAAAAAAATATTCTATAGAAAAATTTTTGTGAGAAAATTTTCTATAAAAAAACTTTTGATAAACAAATTTTCTATAAAAAATGTTTTGATAAATAGTTTTTCTATAGAAAATTTTTTTATCAATTTTTTTTCTATAGGTAATTTTTTTTATAGAAACTTTTGCTGTAAAAAATTTTTATATCAAAAATTTTTTTATCAAAAAATTTTTTATAGAAAAATTTCTAACAAAAATTTTTCTATAGAAAATTTTTTTTATCAACAATTTATTAATAGAAAATTTTTAACAAAAATTTTTCTATATGAACATATTTTTTATCAAAAATTTTTCTATAGAAAATTTTTTCATAAAAAATTTTTCTATAGAAAATTTTTTTTATCAAAAATTTTTCTGTAGGAAATATTTTTATCAAAAATTTTTCTATACAAAATTTTTTCATCAAAAATTTTTCTATAGAAAATTTTTTTACAAATTTGTTTATTAATAGTTTTTCTATAGAAAATTTTCTCACAAAATTTTTCGACAGAAAATTTTTAATTAAAAGGTTTATCAAAAATTTTGGGACATCAAACATTTAATTAAAAAGTTTAACTAAAAGTAACACTAAGATCCCATTGTAATAAATAGTTTTTTGATAAAAACAAAAAATGTTGGTGGGAAACCTTTTCTCGACGCGTTTCGATGGTTGTTTAGGCCACCTCATCAGAATGACTATCCCTAATTCTAGACAGAGCGAAAACCACACATTATGTCTTATATTGAGGGACAGAATAAATACGAATTATTATTGTGTCCAACAAATATCAACATAAAGCGAAGATTATCATCTGAACAGAAACACACAAACTTTTTTTCAGTTTTATCATTTCTTTATTTCCCGTACTTTTTTTATCAACAATTTTTCTATGGAAAATTTTTTAACAAAAATTTTTCTATAGAAAATATTTTGATTAAAATTTTTTCTATAGAAATTTTTTTCATCAAAAATTTTTCTATAGAAGATTTGAAAATTTTTTGCTAAAAATATTTTTATCGAAAAATTTTCTATAAAACATAATTTTTATAGAACAATTTTCCAAAGAAAAATATTTTTATTAAAAACTTTTCTATAAAAAAATTTTGGGATCGAAAATATCTAAAAAAATATAAAAATCTAAAATTGTTTAATATTTTAATTTATTTCTGTTTTGAAAAGTTTTCCCAATATTTACAAAAATATTCCCAATGTTTACAGAAAAAATAGTGTCGTGGCAACAATGTTCGAGATTATATTTTTTTGTTTTTTCGAACCATCTATTTTGTTGCTATAAATTGGATTTTGATTTGTTTCTCGAATATTTTGTTTTTGTCTTTTCTTCAACCAAGCAGCAAAAACAGACTTTGCTATCATCCAAATTCCAACCGAATGATTTTAATACTCATTTTCACGAGTTATATTAATGATCGTGATATTTACGAATATTTAAAAAAATTCATCGGCTACTGGTGGTATGGACTGCCAAAGTAAGAATTCGCCTGGAATTAAAAATTTTTACTAAAATTTGGGATTTTCTAAGAGGTTGTCCTAGTTTGTTTACCATATCATAAAATCTGATGAATTTTTTTAAATTTCTGTATAAAATTTTCTAGATATTGACCTCAGACCTTGTTTGTTAATTGATATTGTGAAGTTGATCTTGAATATTTTTAAGGATTTGAATATTTCCAAAGTTATGGTTTCATTTGAATATATAGTATAAAAATATAAGTAGCTTCTGTTGATGAAACCCCAATTTGACCAGTCTGCCACAGCTCAATTATCCTCTTGTATTTCGCTGATTTCAACTTAACTAACAAAGAACTTTAAGCTCTTTTATGGGTCTTTGCTGCTTTCCGTATGTACGATATTTTCTTGATATATACGAGTATGTATGTATATGTGATATCCACATTGTGGATTCATGCATGCGGTAGTAAAAATAATTCCATGGAAACTGGTTTTTGGTTGGCTGCTAATCTTTAATGGAAATATTTATTTTAACTGTGAGTGGTGGTTATGTGAATATATATATATACCCAGCAGGTCAAAAAATGTTAATCTTAGCCACTAGAGGGAGACTATAGCTTTCCTTAAGATAACTATGATTTGATTCTTGGCTATATACAATTTTCACTTAACTTCCCCTTATAACAAACTAATTTTTTGACAAACACTTATTTAATCATTATTCTAGACCAAGGTTGACCATTATTTGCGTGGCCGGAGAATATCAACAATTTACATTAAACAACAAAACTTTTTCTTTACTCGTTCTCTAAAAAACTTAAACAAAAATCTTATATTCTTAAACGAGCAATAATTGTATGTATTTATATACGATTTTGATAAAATTTGGACAGTGGGTATCTTTTTTGATGTATAGGTCGAAGAAGAAGGGACTTTTGGAACTTTTACCTCTAAGAGGGTAAAAAGGGGAAAAAATCGAAAACGCTATATCTCCTAAAGTAATAGGTATAGAAACAAAATTAAAATTACGTTTTAAACAGCTATGAAAATAAGCGGACAGGTGCTTGGTAAAAAAGGGGTGAAAATGGTTTTTTTTGGCACCTTTTTAACCCACTCTTATATTTTAAACTAAAGAATATAGAAAGAAACTTGGTACTGCAATCAATAGATGTAAAAGAAACATGAAACACGTATTTGGTACTTTTTTGATTTTGGAGCCAAAATGGGTAAAAAAGGGATAAAATGATAACTTAACATCTCCAAAGTAATATGAATAGGAACATTATACATTATGTTAAATGCGTTTTAAAAAAATGTACCGAATTCAATTGGCACCAAAAAAGTACCAAATATACATATGGAACTTTTAGAAATTAGGGAATAAAAAGGGGGAAAAATTAGTATTATTTTAAAGAAATGAATGTTTGTCTGTATGTATGTTCTTTATAGAATAGTAAACTGTGAATTTGATTATGTTATGCTCTTTAGCGAAGATGTTGCGGATAAGCCGGCGAAGGTTTAAAAGTTGATAAGACTAATTTCCGACAGATGGCGCCACTGAAAATTACTAAAAATTAATTAAATCGTAAACTGTATATTTGATCATGCTATGATCTTTAGTAAAGTTGTAGCGCATGAGCCGACGAAGGCTTTTTAGTTGGTATGAATAATTTCCGACAGATGGCGCTACAGAAACTTACTCAAAGTCAATTTAATCGTAATCTGTACATTTAATCATGCTACAATCTTTAGCAAAGTTGTTGCACATGAGCCGACGAAGGTTTCTTAGTTGGTTTGAAGAAATTTCGACAGGTGGCGCCACTGAAATTTACTCAAAGTCAATTTAATCGTATGCTGTACATTTAATCATGCTATAATCTTCAGCAAAGTTGTTACGGATAAGACGAAGAAGGTTTATGAATTGGAATGAGCAAAGTCCGACAGGTGGCGCCACAGAAAATTACTCAAAATGAATTAAATCGTAAACTGTGCGTTTGATCATGTTATAATCATAAGCAAAGTTGTTACGAATAAGCAGACAAAGGTTTCTTATATGGTATGAACAACTTCAGGTGGCGCCACTGCAAACTACTCAAAATGAATTAAATCGTAAACTGTGCATTTAACTATAATCTTTAGCAAAGTTATTGCGCATGAGTCGACGGAGGTTTCTGTTGATATGAATAATTTCCAAAATTATTCGAAATGAGTTAAACTGTAAACTATGCAAACTAATAATTCAAAATTAACTGAATATTTCCACAGTGTCTTTCCTCTAAATTTTAACACTTTATAATATAAAATATATAAAAACTTTAAAATTTTCCTCAAAATGCTTATCATAAAGCTCCGAGCAAGGCTCGGTCAACCAAGTACTTAATACTAAACTAACAACAAAACATATAGCAAATACAATTTTTAGAGTACGTGCTCATTTTGAGATTGACTACTTTCATTTAAAAGATTCTCCCTTTGGCCAACCTTGTTCTAGACAATTCTCTAATATTGAACTGCGGGGTTCATATAAGTCCATGAATCCCCAAGTTTAAAGAGTGTATGTATGTGTATATGCGAATGTTTGCATTTTTCTTTTCTGCAGTTTGAAGTGGCTCCTTAATTGTTGGTTGATACTCGTATGCATGAAGTTAAACGACGTGGGTTGTTGACATGTAACTTAACGCTTTTTTTTTTTTTTTGTTTGCATATGGTTGTCCAACTAGTTGGATCTCGAAAATGTGACTAACTACCTTTGCGATACCAAAAAAGAAAGAATAAACCAGCAAATGAAATAACCATTTTGGGTAATAATTTGTATAATATATTCGATCACAAAGATTTTCATAGAAATTGTTCGATACATTAAGTTTCAAAAGTTTCTTTTTCATTACAAAGAAATTTCCCCAAAAAATTTTTTGTTAAAAAAAATTATTCTAATGAAAATTTTTCATTATAAAATAATTTTCTATCAAAATATAGAAAACTATTACTCAAAAAATTTTTTTGTTAAAAAAAATTTTTCTTTTTTAATTTTTGTTTTTTTAAAAAAATTTTCTGTAAAAACTTTTTGCTAAAAAAATTTCTATAAAAAATTTTTCGTTTAAAAAATTTTTCACTAAAAATTTTTTTTTAATTTTTCTAAAGAAAATTTTTTGTAATAAAAATTTTTTGTTAAAAAAATGTTTCTATAGAAAATTTTTTCTTCAAAAATGTTTCTAGAGAAAATTTTTTATTAAAAAATGTTTCAATAGAAAATTTGTTGTTAAAAAAATGTATCTACAAAAAAAATTTCTATTGAAAAAAAAAAATTTTTCTATTCGTTAAAAAAAATTTTTCAATAGAAAAATTTTCGTTAAAAAAATTTTTCTTAAAAAAAATATTTAAAGAGAAATTTTTCGTTAAACAAATTTTTCTAGATAAAAATTTTCGTTAAAAAAATTTTTCTAGAGAAAAATTTTCGTTAAAAAAAATTTTCTAGAGCAATAGTTTCGTTAAAAAATTTTTCTAGAGAAAAATTTTCGTAAAAAAATTTTCTAGAGTAAAATTTTTGATAAAAAAAAATTTTCTAGAGAAAATAAATGTAACAGATTTGGGATCGAATGCGAATACTCTTCTTTTTGAAGATTTTTTTTTAAGATTTTCGTTAAAAATTTTAGTTAAAAAAATTTTTCTAAAGAAAAATTTTCGTTGAAAAAATTTTTCAAGAGAAAAATTTTAGTTAAAAAAAATTTTCTAGAGAAAAATTTTCGTTAAAAAAAATTTTCTAGAGAAAAATTTTTCTAGAGAAAAATTTTTCTAGAGAAAAATTTTCGTTAAAAAATT
Source organism: Stomorhina lunata (assembly GCA_933228675.1). Lineage (NCBI taxonomy): Eukaryota > Metazoa > Arthropoda > Insecta > Diptera > Rhiniidae > Stomorhina > Stomorhina lunata. The sequence goes on from OW121740.1 coordinate 130,417,482, forward strand.
TTTGTAGAGAAATATTTTCGCTATAACAATTTTTCTGTAGAAAATTTCTAGAGAAAAATTTTAGTTAAAAAATTTTTCTAAAGAAAAAATTTTCGTTAAAGAAATTTTCGTTAAAAAAATTTATCTAGAGAAAAATTTTCGTTAAAAAAATGTTTCTATAGAAAATTTTTCGTTAAAAAAATTTTTCTATAGAAAATTTTTCGTTAAAAAATTTCTCTAGAGAAAAATTTTCGTTAAAAAGATGTTTCTAGAGAAAAATTTTCGTTAAAAAATTTTTCTACAGAAAAATTTTCGTTAAAAAATTTTTCTAGAGAAAAATTTTCGTTAAACAATATTTTCTAGAGAAATATTTTCGTTAAAAAAAATTTTCTAGAGAAAAATTTTCGTTAAAAAAATTTTTCTAGAGAAAAACTTTCGTTAAAAAAATTTTTCTAGAGAAAAACTTTCGTTAAAAAAATTTTTGTAGAGAAATATTTTCGTTATAAAAATTTTTCTATAGAAAATTTTTCGTTAAGAAAATTTTTCTATAGAAAATTTTTCGTTACAAAAAATTTTTCTATAGAAAATTTTTCGTTAAGAAAATTTTTCTACAGAAAATTTTTCGTTAAAAAAATTTTTTTATAGAAAATTTTTCGTTAACAAAATGTTTCTATAGAAAATTTATCGTTAAAAAAATTTTTCTATAGAAAATTTATCGTTAAAAAAATTTTTCTATAGAAAAATTTTCGTTAAAAAAATTTTCGTTAAAAAAAATTTTCTGTAGAAAATTTTTCGTTAAAAAAAATTCTCTATAGAAAATTTTTCGTTAAAAAAATTTTTCTATAAAAAATTTTTCGTTAAAAAAATTTTCTATAGAAAATTTTTCGTTAAAAAAAATTTTCTATAGAAAATTTTTCGTTAAAAAAAAAATTTCTATAGAAAATTTTTCGTTAAAAAAATTTTTCGAAAAATTAGGTTTAATCAGGCTTGAGTTCATTTAACTTTCAAATTATTAATTTTGAAAATTTGAAAAGTAATTGTGGAGAAAAACTGAAAAAATTATTTTTGAACGCGGCTCAGTGGATTGCAATTTCTGTCCCGCCACAGGACGTCATCAGCACTTAGCGCCCTCGACCACAGTCGAGTTGTCAAATTGCAGAGATAATCATCAATTTAACTCATTGAGTTTGATCGAACATCACTACGTTTAATTGATTGTGTATTCTCCTATTACTTGTTTTGCTCGATCTTTTCACTTGCCGTTGGCATGTAGAGAAGAACAAGACTATAGAAAATTTTTCGTTGAAAAATTTTTCGTTAAAAAAATTTTTCTATAGAAAATTTTTCTTTAAAAAACTATTTTTATAGAAAATTTTTTGTTAAAAAGAAAATTTTTCGTTAAAAAATTTTTCTATAGAAAATTTTTCGTTAAAAAAATTTTTCTACAGAAAAGTTTTCGTTAAAAAAATTTTTCATTATAAAAATTTTCAATAGAATATTTTTTATTATATAATTTTTTTTATAGTAAAAATGCTTTTATAGAAAATTTTTCGTTAAAAAATTTTGCTATAAAAAATTTTTGTTTTAAAAATTTTTCGATTATATAAATATATATTATATAAATATTTTTATAGAAAAGTTTTTCATTATTATAATTTTTCTGTAGAAAATTTTTCGTTACAAAAAATTTTTCTATAGAAAATGTTTCGTTATAAAGTTTTTTTTTGATATGATAAACTGTTATTACCTATACCATCAATTGTAGGGTGTCTGAAAAGAAAATATTTAATGTTTTATTTTTAACTTATTCTTGGCCTGTATATTCGAGGTAAACTAGAGTAAAACGTTTGGGGTATGTAAATCATTTTCGATAAGTGACTTAAGCTGTGTACTCGCTCGTAATGCTAGTGGTAAGAAAAAAATATGTATATTTTTATGACCTTGATTGCAGTTTTGCCATATTTTACCGAATGTATTGGGGCGTTATCGTTTTTATGTTGGGGTTGGTCAGTTGTGTCTCACTTAAGCTAAATCCATGGCAGTGATTTAATGTCAAACCTTTGTTAAAGATTTTATTAAAACAAATTACAGAAGACGGGTTGACATTTTAATTGGGGTTTAATAAGGCGAAAAGTTAAAAAATTTCCCACATAATGGGTGCGGTGATATAGAAATTCTGATTTTTAAGATAAGAAATATTTTTTTTCTGAAGACTAAGTAAAAATTTTTAATTTATAATAATTTTTATAAATATAATTATTTTGCTTAGAACCTTTTTCAAAAGCACAAAATACTAACCGCCTGTGAAGATAGTTTCTAAAAAAATTTATTCAGAACATAACAATGCTCTTTTCTTTTTGGTCACCCTTTGTTAAAAGCCCCACCTCAACCACAAAGAAACTTTGTTACAAAAAAATTTTTTTTTTTTGTAACTTTTCAATTAGCGTTGAGAAAAAATTACATTTCAACCGCAGAACAATTTCATTTAGAGCCAAAGCGCAACAACTATGCTTTACAATGTTTCAACGACTTATTACGGCCTATTAACTAATTACAAAAGCAAAAAACTAGAACCATAAAAAAGTCCTAATACTAAACGGAAATAATTGCCAGAAACCAAAAGTTACAACAAAATTGTGGTTTTCGAAAAACGTTAGTAACTGAGAATGTGGTTGCAATTTGGTTAAGTTGCCCAGCCGGAAAAATGTAAGTGGTTTAAGTGATAGCAAAACATTTCTTATGGCAGTCGGAATATGGGGGACAATTTGACCATAATCTCAAGTGAGGGAATGATAAGTTCATGTCAGGGTATTAAAGTTAATAACTTAAAAATGTTTGCCGAGTCTTAGTGAAATTCTGCTACTTTAATTTATGTGCAAGTAATTTAAAACAATTTTTTTATTGCAAGTTTTAATAGGTAAATATTTTGTAAAGAAAAAAAAGAGATCAGAACAAAAAAATAGTCGGTGGAGTTGCCGTTTTATATTATACTTTTACCTAAAATAGTTATTTTTTTTAATGCGTAGTTTTCAAACGTTTTAAAAAGATAAAGTTTTCTACTCCGTTTTTTTTTAATATTTTTATCAAATATTTTGCTATGCAAAATTTTTTATCAAAAATTTTTCTAAAGAACATTTTTTTAACCAAAAATTTTTCTATAGAAAATTTTTATCAAAAATTTTTCTATAGAAAATTTTTATCAAAAATTTTTCTATAGAAAATTTTTATCAAAAATTTTTCTAGAGAAAATTTTTATCAAAAATTTTTCTATAAAAAATTTTTATCAAAAATTTTTATAAAAAATTTTTCTATAGAAAATTTTTATAAAAAATTTTTCTATAAAAATTTTTTTATCAAAAATTATTATATAGAATATTTTTTTTTATCAAAAATTTTTCTAAAGAAAATTTTTTTATCAAAAATTTTTCGATAGAATTTTTCTTATCAAAAATTTTTCTATAGAAAATTTTTTTTATCAAAAATTATTCCATAGAATATTTTTTTTTATCAAAAATTTTTCTAAAGAAAATTTTTTTATCAAAAATTTTTCGATAGAATTTTTTTTATCAAAAATTTTTCTATAGAAAATTTTTTTATCAAAAATTTTTCTATAGAAATTTTTTTACAAATATACTCTGTAGAAATTTTTTTTACAAATATACTCTGTAGATAATTTTTTTATAAAAATTTTTTCTATAGACAAATTTTTATCAAAAATTTTTCTAATTTTTCTATAGAAAATTATTTTATCAACAATTTTTCTATAGAAAATTTTTTTATCAATATTTTTCTATAGAAAATTTTTTATCAAAAATTTATCCATAAAATTTTTTTCTTATTAAAAATTTTTCTATAGAAATTTTTTTCATCAAAAATATTTATCAAAAATTTTTGCTGAAGAAAATTTAAAAAAAAAATTTTTCTATAAAATTTTTTTTTATTAAAAATTTTTCAATTGAAAATTTTTTATTGAAAATTTTTTTATCAGACATCTTTCTACAGAAATTTTTTTATCAAACAATTTTCCATGGAAAATTTTTTTATCAAAAATTTTTCCATGGAAAATTTTTTGTCAAAAATGTTTCTATAAAAAGTTTTTTTATCAAAATTTTCTATAGAAAATGTTTTATCAAAAACTTTTCTATAGAAAATTTTCTTACAAAATTGTTTCTATATAAATTTTTTTTTTTACAAAAATTTTTCTATAGAAAATTTTTTGGATCGAATTTTGATCGAAAATTGTAAAATTTTAGAATTTTTTTCTGCTTTGAAAAATCTTCCCAATGTTAACAAAAATAACAGTATCGTGGCAACAATGTTCGAGATTATATTTCGTTGTTTTCATTTTCACGAGTTTTATTAATGATCGTGTATTTTACGAAAATTACATAAAATGCATCGGCTGCTGGTGGTATGGGCTGCCTACTCCTGATGATAATGTTCAGATGTTAGTTCTTGCTTTATTTTCATGTTTTGTAAAGACACTATAATTCATATTTTTTCTGTCTCTCAAGTTAAATTGATATTTATTTTTATTTTACTAATTCGATTTTTTTCTATTTTTCATTTTAGGTAAGTGTTTATTCAACCAATAAATGTCATTCCACGTATTCATAGCTAAAATTCTCAGGCTAAGTATGATCTATATTTACTCGTATGTATTTTTATAACCTTCACCATCATAGGTAGAAAGGGTATAATAAGTTTGTGCTGATGTATGTAACGCATAGAAATATTTGTCTTAGACCCACCTTTTAGTATAGCAATAGGTTACGAATCACTTTCAGAGTCGATTTATCAATGTCAGTCCGTCCGTCCGTCTGGCTGGACGGTTGGCTGGCTGGACCCCCATGTAAACCTTGTAATCAAACTATAGATTGCATTTCTAAAGATTGATAGTGGGACCATGGTTATTGAAATTCGTCAAAATCGATACATTATTTATGGTACCTCCTATAGGTCCCACTTCCCGGAATTGATATTTTGGCCACAAATATCAATATATTTTTTATGAAATTTTAATCAAATACTGATTATATAAACCAAAATCACTGAACCAAATTTCGCTGAAATCGGTCCACATTTGAGCTCTAATGGAAACAGCTTAAAAATATATGTTTTGAGAAAATGTTTGTATGAAGGAAAAATTTAGCAAGTATTTGTCTTTATATAGGAAAAAAACCATCTTTGACCTTAGTGGTGAAGGGCATCGTATTGTCGGGCTTGACCGACTATAGCACTTTCTTATAATTATGTATAAGTTAAGGGGGAATTTTTCATATTCATATTCAAAGTATAAATATTGCGAGTTTGATAATTGTCAATGCATTAATGTATAATTTATAAAGATATTTGAAATAATTTTTGTATAGTAAATCGGAAACCACTTAAACTCTAATAACAGTTAAACGATCTATCAAATTCAGTATATAAATGTTTTGTATAATATTTCAAATTCTTTGGCAAACGATACACACCCAGTAAAACTTTTCATTACCAAATAATGAGTTAAACAGTTAAACTATTGAACACGAACTACTTACTCATTCGCTGTTTAAGTCATTACATTAACATGGGGATGTCATTGGAGGCAAGTACTTACCAATTGCAGAAAAGTAATGACTTGGGTAAGCAATTTAAAAGCAACAACAACAACAGCAACAACTTTTTTGTTGTTGTTTTATTAAAAACATATATTTTTAAACGAAATACAAAATTTTTTTTATGATCCCATGGGGGCTCGAACCCAGACCCTCCGACTGCTAGGCAGAGACTCTTCCACTGAGCTACTTCATATGTTGAAAACTTAGCAGCTTATAATTAATATAAACATTTTTTATTTTTAGATCCAAAATCATGTAAAAATAACTTTGTTTTTCCCTTCTTTTTTTTGCTTTGTTGTAATTTTTGGAAAAATGTTTTTATACGATTTTTTGTAATTATTTTAAAACTTTTTTAAAATTATTTTAAAACTTAAACAATTTAAATCTTCTTTTTTGTATAAGTTTTTACATAAGATTGACTCTTACTTACTTAAATGTCACAACCTGTTAAGGTCAAAGTCCGAGCATATTTTAGAATTCCATGGATTTCGATCTTGTTCCTCTACTTGGTCTTTCTATCGAAGTTTCGGACATCCTCCTCTTATATTAGGTAGTGGGACATTTCAATTCTAATTTTATCCTCTTCATTGTATTTTTTTTAAGAGAGGGTTACTATCCCGTAATCCTAACCCATTTTTATCGATCTTATGGGACAACTCTCGGAACATGTTAACTCACAATATTAATGGGTGTTAAACTAGCTCCCCGGGTGATACCATGAGGAGGTGTGATTCCACAGTTGAAATGAAGGATGACCCAGATAAGTTGGGCTTACCAAGTTAAGACCAATTAGAATCGTATTTGGTATTCAACATCCCCTAGATAATCAAAATTGACTCATGATGGTATTTTTTCATTAACGTGAGTTAGTTTTACAAATTTTTTTTACAGAAGATAATATTTAAGTTCTTAAAATTAAAAAATCATTTAAAAAGACTCTTTTAATAAAAAAAAAAAACTAAAAAAAATTGTTGCCCTTGGTGGGATTTGAACCGGGGCCATTCAGTTTAAATTACCATCTTAATTACAAATAAGTACTTCTGTAATAACTTATTATTTATTCGGATGGTATGTTGTAGTCGTTACAAGGTAACCAGTTATCAGAGTACTTGCCATTACCAAAGTTTTGCTGGGCATATAAAATCCTACTTCAAAATTTTTTGAAGTTTAATAAAACTGTATGGGCTTTATTTAACTCACATAGGGCATCTTATAGTCGGTCTTTAACCTTTTACAGTACATTCCATTTTATTTTATTTCTATTCCCTGCTGATGCTGCATACTTTTAGTATAAAATTCCATTACTTGATTATTTTGTTTAGTCACCATTATTTTGCAATTACAAATCAACAACTGAGTTCATTTTTTTTTGTCATAAATTTGCTTAAATCTTTAAAATTATCTACATACCAGCATTTTTTAACTCCAGAGAATAATTAACCTTGATTTCATTTATTTCGTTTTTGCTTCATTAATAAATAGGCATAAATAATTGCAAGTGTTTTTTAACAAAAAAAAGCAAAGACATTAATGCACAGTGGGTCATATGGTAAAAAATAGTAAAGCAACTTATAACTTATACATCTAATACTTTGTTCGGTTGGTCAATCATAGAAGCTCTTATGTACTAACCTCTGAAAATCTAGGTCCTTAAAAACTTTTAGTGATTAAACTTGTGGTCCTTTAAGGGTTAAGCAATTGAAAAAATTTTATTTCTCTATTTATTTTAATGATTGTTCAAAATAATTACTAATATCAACATTTTAAAAATGTTTATTTTACTTTGCAATAGCAAAACTTTATAAATACAAAATTTAATTTGTTAACACTAAACAATTTTGTTTTCATTTAGTAAATAATAGTAATTCTCACATTGCAATTACATTTTGCCATTGTTTTATATAAATTTATTGAACATTTAGTAACTACTGAAATCCCGCTGTGAATCATTATCTCTTACCCCTCATTAATCCATAGGTGTTAAAAAAAATTACAAAAGTATTTGTTGTTAAATTTAAATGAAAATATTCCCTATTGTTAAATTAAATTAAATTGTGTCATACAAAACTGATCAAATTCCATTTCGATGTTAAAATTTGTAAGCAAAATTCAAAAGAAAATATTTCATTTGAAAATACATACAAATTAGTTTTCAAATTACACTGTACAACAAAATTTTTGTTTAACAAAATATAACCTATTAGAACTGTTAATTTTGTTTAAATATCAGTGTTTGAGTTTCGAACTTAATGAGTCATCTTGAACTAATAAGTCATCTCGAAATAATGGGTCATCTTGATATTATGAGTCATCTCAAAGTAATAAGTCATCTTGACTTAATAAGTCGTCTCGAACTAATGAGTCATCTTAAAATAATGAGTAATCCCGAACTTCTGTATTATCTCGTGCTAATGAGTCATATTTAACGAATAAGTCATCTCAAACTAATGAGTTTAAGATAACTTATGAGACATCTCGAACCAATGAGTCATCTCGAACTAATGAGTAATCTCAAACTAATGAGTTATCTCGAACTAATGAGTCGTCTCAAACTAATGAGTCATCTCGAACTAATGAGTCAACTGGAAGTAATGAGTCATCTCGAACCAATGAGTCATTTCGAACCAATGAGTCATCTAGAACTAATAAATAATCTTTTACTAATGAGTCATCTCAAACTAATGAGTTATCTCAAACTTATGAGTCATCTCGAACTAATAAGTCATCTCGAACTAATGAGTCAACTCGAACTAATGAGTCATCTCGAACTAATGAGTCATCTCGAACTAATGAGTCATCTAGAACTAATAACTCATCTCTTAGTAATGAGTCATCTCAAACTGATGAGTTATCTCAAACTTATGAGTCATCTCGAACAAATAAGTCATCTCGAACTAATGAGTCACTTGAACTAATGAGTCATCTCGAACTAACATGTTATCTCGAACTAATGAGTCATCTTGAACTAATGAGTCATCTCGAACTAACGTATCATTTCGAACTAATGAGTCATCTTGAACTAATGAGCCACCTCGAACTAATGAGTTATCTCAAACTTATGAGTCATCTCTAACTGATGACTTATCTCAAACTACAGAGTAATCTCGAAATAATGAGTCATCTCGAACTAATGAGTCGTCTAGAACAAATAAATCATCTCGTACTAATGAGTCATCTCAAACTAATGAGTTATCTCAAACTTATGAGTCATCTCGAACTGATGACTCATCTCGAACTAATATGTCATCTCGAACTAATGAGTCAACTCTAACTAATGAGTCATCTCGAACTAATGAGACTTCTTAAACTAATGAGTCGTCTCAAACTAACGAGTCATCTCGAACTAATGAATCATTTCAAACTAATGAGTCATCTCAAACTACTGAATCATCTCGAACTACTGAGTCATCTCGAACTAATGAGTCATCTTAAGCTAATGAGTCATCGCGAATTAGTGAATCATCTCAAACCAGTGAGTTATCTACAACTACTGAGTCCTCGAGACCTAATAAGTCATTTCGAGCTTATGAGTCATCTCGAACTAATGAGTCATCTCGAACAATGAGTTATCTCAAACTATTGATTGATCTCGACTTAATGAGTCATCTCAAGCTAATGAGTCATATCGACTTATTGAGTCATGTCGGCTTATTGAGTCATCTCGAACTAATGAGTCATCTTAAACTAATGAGTCATCTCGAATTAGTGAATCATCTCAAACCAGTGAGTTATCTACAACTACTGAGTCATCTAGAGCTAATAAGTCATTTCGAGCTTATGAGTCATCTCGACCTAATGAGTCATCTCAAACCAATGAGTCATCTCGAACTACTAAGTCATCTCGAACTAATAAGTCATCTCGAACAATGAGTTATCTCAAACTATTGATTGATCTCGACTTAATGAGTCATCTAGAGCTAATGAGTCATATCGACTTATTGAGTCATGTCGACTATTGAGTCATCTCGAACTAATGAGTCATCTCAAACCAATGAGTTATCTCCAACTACTGAGTCATCACGAACTAATGAGTCATTTCAAGCTAATAAGTCGTCTTAAACTAATGAATCATTTCAAATTACTGATTCATCTCGAACTAATGAGTCATCTCGAGCTAATGAGCCAATTAGAACTAATGATTCATCTTTAAAAAATGAGTCATCTCAAACTATTAAGCTTTTGGTGCAGTGCCCCAAGGTGATAAAATTCACTGGTTGATATACCGCAGGACTCTTAACTTCCTTCCATTTCGCGTTATTAGGAAGGCCCTTTTAGTTGTAACTCTAATTATCATACATTGGCAACACGATCAGTTTTAGAAGCTATCAGGCATGTGATGGAAAACGATCGTTTTCAAAACGATCGATTTCATATATATTTTTAAGATAATTTTCGGTTATTTTCACGAAAAATTCAAACCAAATGAAAGTTAAAGTATGATTCAAAAGGATTACAGCCTAAATTTTATTTTTTTGGGGGAAATAAGCGAAAATTACCTCAAAAACATATCTTGAGAACGATCGATTTCCATCACATACCTGTATTGATTTTCAGCCATATCTCTCCAATACTAAATAGAGTAGGTTTCCTTAAGGTCATCTTCGACTGACTATTCTTTCATACTTATTTTCATGGCAATTAAAAGAAATCAATACGTTTTAAACTTTAGCTTTTTCAATATAAAATTGATTAATTTTTAAATAATTCTTGTAATTGTAATAGCGTGTAATTAACAGTTTTACATATTTGGTACAAAACGTGTTTTATTTCCCACGAATAAAGGGATTTAATGTTTAAAAATGGCATTGATGGTAAATATTTAAGTTGTTTTATTTCCCATCAATAGATATTTAATTAATATGTACAAGATACACATAAACATTAATGTTTAAAGTAGAGAAAATAATAAGGTATGATTTGGTTGCAAAAAGTACTAAGTCTACCATAAAAGTACCTTTATATGGGAGAAGTGACAGAATAGGCTACGTTAGGGTGACAATGTTTTGTACGTGGGAACATTTTTGTTCGAATTGTTCGTTATATTATAACAATAGGTCTAAAAGTTCAATTCTGAATATTCGAGCCAAACCAGAAAACGTTCTATGGGCGTTGGTCCAAAATTTAAGATCCCGTTTGTATTGGAAAAAACATATAGCTGTCGCTTAATGCGCTAAAACTCATACAGATCATGGTTCATTTGTATACTCTTCACCACCATAGGTGGAAAGGGTATTATAAGTTTGTGCTGATGTAGATCCACCTTTTAGTATACCAATAGGCATAGATTCACTTTCTGAGTCGATTTAGCGATGTCAGTCCGACCGTCCGTCCGTTTGGACGGCTGCTGGCTGGATCCCCTTGTAAACCATCTAATAAACGTACAGGTCGCAATTCTAAAGATAATTAGCGGGACCATGGCTATTGAAATTCGTCAAAATCGGTTCATTATTTATGGTACCTCCCATAGGTCTCAGTTCCCGAATTGATATATTGATATCGAAGGGGGTAAAAACGGGTGAAAAGAGGAAGAAATCGAAAACGTTAGATCTCCTAAAGTAATAGGTATAGAAACAAATTTAATATTACATTTTGAACAACTATAAAAATAAGTGGAGAGGTGTTTGGTACTTTTTTAAAACTATGTCCGTACGGGGTAAAAAGTGGTGAAAGTAGTTTTTCGGTACTATTTTTAACCCACACTTATCTTTTGAACGAAAGAATATAGAAATTAACTTTGTACTAGAATCAATAAATGTGAAAACAAAATATTAAACAGGTATTTGGTACTTTTTTGATTTCGGGGGTCTAAATGGGTGAAAAAGGGATAAAATAATAACTTAAAATGTCATAAAGTAATATGAGTAGGAACGATATATTAACTGTGTTTTTAAAAAATGCACTGAAATCAATTGGTACCAAAGAAGTACCAAATATGCAGATTGAAATTTTTTTAAGATTAGGGGATAAAGAGGGGAACAAATTGGTAATGTTTTAACTTTTAAACAAGTGAATGTTTGTCTGTCTGTGCTTATAGAATAGTAAACTATGCATTTGATCATTTTATGCTCTTCAGTAAAGTTGTTGCGCATGAGCCGGCGAAGGTTTTTATGTAAGCAAGACTAATTTCCAATAGGTGGCGCCACTGAAAATTACTCAAAATGATTTAGATCGTTAACAGTGTATTTGATCATGCTATGATCTTTAGAAAAGTTATTGCGGATGAGCCGACGAAGGTTTCTTAGTTGGTATTACAGATTTCCGACAGATGGCGCCATTTAAATTACTCAAAGTTAATTAAATCGTAAAATGTACTTTTGGTCATACTATGATCTTTACCAAAGTTGTTGCGCATGAGCCGACAAGAGTTTCTAAGTTGGTATGATAAATTTCCAAAAATTATTCAAAATGAATTGAACTGTAAACTATGCATTTGATTATGTGTTGATCAGACAAAATAAATAAAATGATTTAATATTAATTGGATATTTGTGTGCGATGTCTCTCCTATAAATTAATTTATTTGGCTAATACTATATACAATAAAATATTTGTAAACTTTAAAATTTGCCTTGAAATGTTTATCCTAAAGCTCCGAGCAAGGTTCGGTCAACCAGGTAGTATGTAATAAATTTAAAAAGCTCTTATATCATTTTAAGCCATTATCACTTATTGCCACATATATTACACAGCACAACAAAATAAAAAAAATTTCATGTGCTCTTAAAACCACTATACAATTTTGATGTATCATGACTACCTTTGTACAAAAATTTTTAAATTCTATGGCAAGATTTAAAAAAAAATTTTTTTTTAATTGCAATTTTTTTTATACGTTTCTTCAAATAATTAATGATAACTCAAAAACTTCTAGTCCGATATTATTAAAATAAAATCAGAAAAATTAAAATTTACATAGCCTTTAATTCGCCTATACATCGCGTTTCAATTGGATCAATAGTATCGGAGTGATAATAAAAAACTTACGCATTATAGTGGCTTTTCAAATGTATGAAAAAAATTAATTTTCCAATTTCAAGGGGTGCATGTCGGATTATTGTGAGATTTGGTGAGAAACTTCCACCCACAAAATTTTAGTCGAATTGGACAACGTTAACATGTAGCGCATAGGCCCCAAATCTGAAAAATAGCGTTTAAATCGAAAAGTCCTCAAGGACATGTAATGGCCAGTGAAAATTGTAATAACTCGAAAACTGTTTAACCGGTTTTAAAGACATGTAGCTTATTGGAAAAATCATTGCGCTTGCACTGAGAACCAGAATCCACTTTTTTTGCAAAAGGGGGAATAAATAGCGTTAATTTTGCAAAAACTTTAAAATTATACAATTTTTCCGATATAAACTTGATTTGTCAGCTTTAGGACCTGGGCGACACGTGTTAGCGTTGTCCAATTTGGCTAAAATTTTGTGAGTGAAAGTTCCTCACCAAATCTCACAATAATCCTACCGGCACTCCTTGAAATTCTAAAATTTATTTTTTTCATGCATTTGAAAACCCGCTATAATGCGTATAACAAGCAAAAACTAAAATTTTGTGAAAATGAGCGAATTCACTAAATTGTGAATACAATCAATCGATTTTTATGGTCGAAATCTCATTTTGTTGCTATTATATGTCGCTATGCGATAAAATAATAAATCTGGAAGTTGTTTGCCGTTTTCGATTTTTTATGATTTTTTTAAAACGAAAATTTTTGCCACTTTTACGTAAAAAATATATTTTTTTCTTAAGTTTTTTATTATAACTCCGATACTATTGATCCGATTGAAACGCGATATATAGACGAATTAAATTAAAGTAATTTTTTTTTCTTAATTTTTCTGATTTTATTTTAATAATATCGGACTAGTAGTTTTTGAGTTATCATTAATTATTTGAAGAAACCTCTAAATAAAACTGCAATTTAAAAAAAAAAAGTTAAAAAAAAAAATCTTGCCATAAAACTAAAAAATTTTACCATTTTTGTACTAAGGCAGCCATGATACATCAAATGTATATAGTGGTTACTCGAGCACATTTTTGCTGTTGCCCTGTGTTATTTATGCTGCTTCAGACAATGACTCCAGCTTAAAATATATAAACCTCGATCCTTGTGAGAAAGCTGTAGTAACTATCATATAAAGAGTGTTCTAAAAAAAATATGCATTTACTCAGGGGTGTCATAGAAACCAAGTCAGTTTTTAAATTTCTCGGTTTTGAAAAGCAATACCGGTTATATTTGGTGTCATAAAACCAAGTCGGTTTTGTTATTATTGGTTTTAAATCAAACAAAATGTTCGAATCAATTTTTTTTATTATTTCATTTGAAATTTTTTTGAAACATCAAATATCAAATAAAAAAATAAAATAAAAATTATTAAAGAAAATTATTTGAAGAAAAAATTTCAGTTTTTTGCGATGTTTGTGGTATAGGTATAGAGAAAACGCTATTTGGACAAATGAAGCTTGTACACCCCAACATCAAGAAATGACCGAATTGCGGACTGGAAAAAATGTAATCTACCTACACTAAGAAACAAACCACAGCCAATCAAAGGACGATTGTCACTTACATGCGATATTCATTAAATTGCAAACAAATATGTTGATATGCATTTGCTTTGCCAGTACCTCCACAAAAAGAATATTCTAGCCTTACAATTTTCAAAATTTTTGATATTCTTTATGATTCATTGATTCCAAAGACACAAAAAAGTACCAAAACTTCTTTTAATCTTATTACATGATAAAAAATGCTAAGTAAACTTTTCACCCATCTCTTTTTATCTGAAAGTTAAAGCTAAAAAGTACCAAAAATATTTTTGCTCTTTTTCTCCCTTTTCGTACTATTACTTTTGTAACTGATCCAAACTCGATTTCAATTTTGCTTCTTTTGTTATACCCTTCACCACCATAGGTGGAAAGGGTATTATAAGTTTGTGCTGATGTATGTAACGCATAGAAATAGTTGTCTTAGACCCACCTTTTAGTATACCAATAGGCTTAGAATCACTTTCTGAGTCGATTTAGCGATGTCCGTCCGTCCGTCTGGCTGGCTGGACGGCTGGCTGGCCGGCTGGCTGGACCCCCATGTAAACCTTGTAATCAAACTGCAGGTCGCAATTCTAAAGATAATTTGATGAAATTTGGCGCAGATCATTTTTTTTGATAATGGGACCATGGCTATTGAAATTGGTCAAAATCGGTCCATTATTTGTGGTACCTCCCATAGGTCCCACTTCCCGGAATTGATATATTGGCCACAAATATCAATATTTTTTCATGAAATTTAGAACAAATACTGCTTATGTAAACTAAAATCACTGTACCAAATTTCGTTAAAATCGGTCCACATTTGACCATAGCTCCAATACAAACTTTTATTTAAAAACGCACTGAGACAAAAAATCACTAAAACGCTCGTAAATCTGAAGATAATAAAAATTTTGAGTATATTTTTTGCATACATAATTTTTGTAATAACTGTATTCAATTTGCTAAATTTCGAGATAATCGGTCCACATTTGACCCTAGGTCTCATATAAGTCCAAACGACGGAAACAGGTTTGAGAAAATGTTTGTATGATGGCAAAATTTAGCAAATATATGTCTTTATACAGGAAAAATAACACCTTTGACCTTAGTAGTGAAGGGTATCGTATGGTCGGGCTTGACCGACTATAGCGCTTTCTTACTTGTTTTTAGTTTGGGAATTACAGCGTTATTAAATTTTCCCTTTTTTATCCCCCACAAGGCCAAATTTTCAAAAATCTGTTCTTAGTGGATCTTTAAATCGAAAAATTCACCAGTTGGCCAGTAACGCCTTTGTTTTAAATTGATAGACCAATTTTGAAGTGAAATCTGTTAACTGTAAGTTGCTTGGTTTATTTCCAATACTAAACCAATAATATTATTTTCTGTGACACATAAAACCAATAGAAAATGTAGCTCAAACATTAAAATTGGAATTCATTGACACCAATTTAATTTTTTTATCGTTTTCAAAACCAATACCAATGAAATTGGTTTCTATGACACCCCTGACTATTTTAGACAAAATTTATCCATAGTGCAAGAAATAATTTATTTTTTGATCAAGTTAGTTTCTATAGATATGTCAAATACTATTATTTTAGAAATTATTAATTTTCAATAGTTATTTCAATCAAAATGGACTGCGAAAAAAAAGTTCGTGAAAGTATAATTAAAACTTTTCAAAAAAATCCGTCATGGACTTTTAAAAAAATAGCTAAAAATTTGAAAGTTGACCGTCGAACGGTTTCTAATGCCATCAGACGGTATAAGGAAAACCTGAGCATTGAAAGAAAACCTGGATCAGGGAGGAAAAAAGGTCCTACAGATATTGGTAAGGCAAAAGAAGTCGAGCGACTCTTTCGAAGAGAACCTAAAAAAAAAGCAGCTCGTACGGTGAAATGTTCTACGAATTTTGCACAAAGAGTCAAAGCTTATGCTGGACTGAAGACATACAAAGTCCAAAAGGTTCCAGATCGCAATGCTATAAAAAACTTAGAAGCAAAAAAACGAGCGAAAAAATTGAAGTCTGATTTTATAAAAAAATACACCTGTTGTGTGATGGATGATGAAACATACGTACTGGCAGACTTTTCTCAACTTCCTGGTCAAGATTTTTATGTTGCTGATAAACGGGGCAATGTTCGGCAAGAGTTTCGCACAAAAAAACAAACAAAATTCCCTAAGAAGTTTCTCGTGTGGCAAGCTATTTGCAGTTGTGGCAAAAGAAGTAAAGTATTTGTGGCATCTGGGACAATAAACACAGAAATTTATATAAAGGAGTGCCTACAAAAACGGTTGTTACCCTTTTTAAGAGAGCACAGAGTGACTACATTTTTTTGGCCCGATTTGGCATCATTACATTATGGAAAAAAGGCACTTGAGTGGTACTCAAAGAATAATGTCATTTTTGTACCACGAGAGGCAAATCCACCTAACTGTCCAGAACTTCGGCCTGTGGAAAGGCTCTGGTAAAAAAGGAATTGAAGAACACAGGAAAGATTTCCAAGAACATGTCGGATTTTAAGCGAAGGTGATGCTCGACATGACGATAGTAAATATTATATATCTAAAACGTATTATACAAAAAGGGCTTCGTGCCTCTATTTTTCAGCTAAATATTGTAAGCTAAAATTTAATAGCTGTTGTAATCTGATGACCGGCAGTGTACATTGTCATATCATTACTTATACTCTTATAGAATAATCAATAAATGATTTGCTACCAAATAAAAGTGATCGATTAATAAAACAAAACACGCAGAGTTTTTATTGGTTTTTTTCGATTCAATTCAATTCAATTTTTATTTGCAATCATCAACACCTGTTGCGACTTAATGTTTCTTCTCTTTTTATTATTGCAGCACGAGTATCCAATGCTGAAACATTTTTTGTTTAAATTCAAACAATTTACAAAGACAACAGAAGACAAAAAATAAATTAAACATTAAATAAATATGTATTAGAGAGGTATTAGATAGTCAGGGATAGATGTGCTGATGGATTGATGTTTATTTAGATGTTTGGAATAAAACATTTGTTTTATGATTTCAAGCCTAAAACACCAAAAGTAAACAGTCAAAACTGCTAAATGGTTTCGAAAGCAACATGATTTTTTTCTTATTATTACATCAATTTGGAACACAAATCATCAATCTTTTTGCCAAAAAAGTAAAAGGACAGACTTCACAATATTTTGAAACCAAATAACAAATTTTATAACAAAAAAAAAAAAAAATCCTCTCAACATCAATGATGACACGAGAAACGTAAACTTTTGGCTGAAAAAAAATATGAAATGGTTTTTCATTTTTTGTCGTTTGTTATCTTCACCTGCTTCTCGTCAGATAAATTGAGCAAAACAACAAAAAAAAAAGTACAAACGTTAAAAGTGATTGTAATAAATATTTTCTTTTTATTTCGAAAAGTGTACAATAATAAAAATTTTAAACAATTTTTAAGGATTGTTTATGATGATTGTCTTATTTTTTTTTTTTTTGTTTTTGTAGGTTGAAAATAAGCACCAACGACCTGACATCTTACCGTCAAAGTTTTATAACTTTTGCAAGTTTGTTGCATATTTTATGGCAATTTTTTTATGTTTTTAAAATAATATTGAGTTTAGTAATGGGAAAGTTTTGTGTTTATCCCTAATCAGTTGAAAAAAAACAACGACTTTCTTAAGGTGTCTTGTTTATGGCCATCGTCTTAGAGGTGTTTAAATGATTTAAAATTTCAAATAATATAAGATCACCCTAGAAACCAACTTTTTTCTTATGGAAAATTTTTGGGTATACCACTTTGGGTACACAAATTTTTCTATCAAAAATTTTTCATTAAAAAAATTTTTTCTACAGAAAATTTTTCGTTAGAAAAAATTTTTCTATAGAAAATTTTAAGTTAAAAAAATTTTTCTATTGAAAATTTTTTAAAAAATTTTTTCCAAAAGATTTTATGTTAATATAAATATTTCTTTTTATAGAAAATATTTCTATAGGAAATTTAAGTAAAAAAATTTAAAAAATTTTTCTTTAGAAAGTTTTTTGTTATACATTTTTCTGTAGACAATTTTTAAAAAAAATTTTCATAGAAAATATTTTGTAAAAAAAATTTTTCGTTAAAAAATTTTTTCTGTAGAAAATTTTAATTTAAAAAAATTTTTGTATAAAAAATTTTAAGTCAAAAAATTTTTGTATAGAAAATTTCAAGTTAAAAATTTTTTCAATAGAAAATTTCAAGTTAAAAAAAGTTTTCTATAGAAGATTTTAAGTTAAAAAAATTTTTCCATAGAAAATTCTATAGAAAATTTTTCGTTAAAAAAATTTTTCTATAGAAAATTTTTCGTTAAAAATTTTTCTATAAAAAAATGTTTGTATAAAAAATTTTAAGTTAAAAAAATTTCTATAGAAAATTTCAAGTTACAAAATTTTTCTATAGAAAATTTCAAGCTAAAAATATTTTTCTATTGAAAATTTTAAGTTAAACAAATTTTTCTATAGAAAATTTTAAGTTAAAAATTTTTCGTTAAAAAAATCTTTCTATAGAAAATTTTTCGTTAAAAAAATTTTTCTATAGAAAATTTAAAAAATTAAAAAAATTTTTCTATAGAAAATTTAAAAAATTAAAAAAATTTTTCTATAGAAAATTTTTCGTTAAAAAATTTTCTATAGAAAATTTTTCGTTAAAAAAATTTTTTATAGAAAATTTTTCGTTAAAAAAATTTTCTATAGAAAATTTTTCGTTAAAAAAATTTTCTATAGAAAATTTTTCGTTAAAAAAATTTTCTATAGAAAATTTTTCGTTAAAAAAATTTTCTATAGAAAATTTTTCGTTAAGAAAATTTTTCTATAAAAAATTTTTCGTTAAAAAAATGTTTGTATAGAAAATTTTAAGTTAAAAAATTTGTCTATATAAAAATTTCAAGTTAAAAAATTTTTCTATATTTTTCTATAGAAAATTTTAAGTTAAACATTTTTCGTTAAAAAATTATTCTATAGAAAATTTTTCCATAGAAAATTTTTCGTTAAAAAATTATTCTATAGAAAATTTTTCATTAAAAAAAATTTTCTATAGAAAATTTTTTGTTAAAAAATTTTCGATAGAAAATTTTTCTATAGAAAATTTTTCGTTACAAAAAATTTTTCTATAGAAAATTTTTCGTTACAAAAAATTTTTCTATAGAAAATTTTTCGCTACAAAAAATTTTTCTATAGAAAATTTTTCGTTACAAAAAATTTTTCTATAAAAAATTTTTCGTTACAAAAAATTTTTCTATAGAAAATTTTTCGTTACAAAAAATTTTTCTATAGAAAATTTTTCGTTACAAAAAATTTTTCTATAGAAAATTTTTCGTTACAAAAAATTTTTCTATAGAAAATTTTTCGTTACAAAAAATTTTTCTATAGAAAATTTTTCGTTACAAAAAATTTTTCTATAGAAAATTTTTCGTTACAAAAAATTTTTCTATAGAAAATTTTTCGTTACAAAAAATTTTTCTATAGAAAATGTTTCGTTACAAAAAATTTTTCTATAGAAAATTTTTCGTTACAAAAATTTTTTCTATAGAAAATTTTTCGTTAAAAAAATTTTTATAGAAAATTTTTCGTTAAAAAAATTTTTCTATAGAAAATTTTTCGTTAAAAAAATTTTTCTATAGAAAATTTTTCGTTAAAAAAATTTTTCTATAGAAAATTTTTCGTTAAAAAAATTTTTCGTTAAAAAAATTTTTCTATAGAAAATTTTTCGTTAAAAAAATTTTTCTATAGAAAATTTTTCGTTAAAAGAAATTTTTTATAGAAAATTTTTTGTTAAAAAAATTTTTCTTTAGAAAATTTTTCGTTAAAAAAATTTTTCTTTAGAAAATTTTTCTATAGAAAATTTTTCGTTTTTCTGTAGAAAGTTTTTCGTTACAAAAATTTTTTTATAGAAAAGTTTTCGTTAAAAAATTTTTTCTATAGAAAATTTTTCGTTACAAAAAATTTTTCATTAAAAAACTTTTTTTATAGGAAATTTCTCGTTAAAAAATTTTTTCTGCAGAAAATTTTTCCTTTAAAAAATTTTTCTATAGAAAATTTTTCGTTAAGAAAATTTTTTTTAATAAAAAATTTTCTATAGAAAAAATTTTTTTAATAAAAAATTTTCTATAGAAAAAATTTTTTTTAATAAAAAATTTTCTATACAAAAAATTTTTCGTTAAAAAATTTTTATATAGAAAATTTTTCTTTACAAAAAATTTATCTATAGAAAATTTTTCTATACAAAAAATTTGTCTATAGAACATCTTTCTTTACAAAAAATTTGTCTATAGAAAATTTTTCGTTAAAAACTTTTTTATAGAAAATTTTTCGTTAAAGAATTTTTTTATAGAAAATTTTTCGTTAAAAAAATTTTTCTATAAAAAATTTTCTGTTACAAAAAAATTGTTTATAGAAAATTTTTGTTAAAAAATTTTTTTAATAGAAAATTTTTTGTAAAAAAAATTTTGTAAAGTCTATAGGAAATATTTCGATTTAAAAATTTTTCTAAAGGAAATGTTGGTAATAAATTTTATTTTGTGGAAAATTTTTATTATAAAATTTTGTTGCAGAAAACTTTCGTTAGAAAAATTTTAATAAAGAAAGTTTTTCATTAGAAAATTTTTTTAATAGAAAATATTTCGTTATAAATATTTTATTATAGGAAAATTTTCGTTATTAAAATTTTTCAATAACAAATAAATTTTTCCATAGAAAATTTTTCGTTATAAAAAAATTTCTATACAAGTTTTTTGAAATTGTTTGATTTTTTTTTTTGGAAAATTAATTTGTTATCTTAGCAATTTAAAAACACTTAAACGTTTAATGCAAAAGACATTTATGGAATCTCTTTAACACAGAAAAAACTTAATTTCTGCCAATCAACGCACTTTCGAAACATCAAAGTGACTGGGAAAAAAGATTTAAATTCATGCAATGAGTTTTAGAAAGTGAAATTCTTCAAAAATGCAAAACAAGAAAATATTTTATTAGCAAAAAAAAATTAAAGAAAAACGGTTTTAAAAATTACACTGTGCGACATAAAAAGATTTTAATTTAATTTTACTAAAGTCCATAATATGCTAAAATACTTTTTTCGCGATCACTTCGTTTGGTGCTTCAATATAAGTAATCTTTGGTCTCCAACTGAACAGACTTAATATATTCGTATGTTATAAGCCTATTCTGGTTTCTTTGTTTTTTGTCTCACAGTGTTATTCAGAACCAACTAGAGCTGAGAAAGTGTAAGCATTAATCCTGATATTTTAAAAATGTATGACTATAATAATCTTTCAAAGGAAATCATCAATTATAACGAGTTAAGAAATGTTTTGAAATTTTCTGGGTTTCAGGTCATAATTTTAATTTACTTGATTTTTGCATAAATGCTTTGAATATTTTTTCATTTATGGAAGATAAATTTTTCTTATGATGAGTTGGACAAGTGCAATCAATAGTGGTTTAAATGAAAAGCAAACAACAATTTTCCAAAACAGTTTTTTTTCCTTCTTTTTTTAAATGGCCTGAGTAATCCATTAATCAATTAACATGGATTCATCTAGATTTTGTAGATTAATGGAAAAAAAGCATTTGGTTTTTAAACTCAACTCAAGCAAGAATGTTAACTTCCGTAACTGAGTGATACATTTTACTAGCGAGGGGGGTTGCATGAGTAAAATCCGGACCAATACTCCTTTTAATACTTTGCTATACAATTACCCATAGAAGCCTATTTTGAATGTATCTATGTTTATTAACGTTCACTTTTCTTTCAACTTCCAAACCTCCTTCGTATCATCATTAAATCTAAAAATGACCGACTCAACAACATCATCATCATTAGCAATCTACATAAATTTTAGATGAAACTTAATGGAAACAAATTTTCAATAGTGAAAAAAAAGCTTAATATGGATATCATAATATATGGATACTATTCTGAAACTAAGTAAAGGGTGTTTTTTTTAGAGGTATAGAACTTCGAATTGAAATAAAACACAAAAAAATCGTTTTAACGTCCATCAATTTGGCTTTATTGGAAGGATAATTTTATGCCATTAATGTTTAAATATGATTTCGGGCATGTGGCCGCCGCGGCTGGCTCGAATAAAGCCAATTCTACAGGTCCAATTTTCAACTACTTTTTCGAGCATATGGGGCCGTATGTTGGCAATAACGCCACGAATGTTGGCTTCCAAGTCCCCTAACGTTTCTGGTTTGTTGGCGTAGACGAGCGACTTCACATATCCCCAAAGAAAATAATCCAGTGGTGTCAAATCGCACGATCTTGGTGGCCAATTGACAGGTCCATTCCGCGAAATTATGAGCTCATCGAATGTTTCCTTCAATAAATCAATTGTGACGTGCGCTGTGTGGCATGTAGCGCCGTCTTGTTGGAACCACAACTCATCCACATTCATGCCATCCAATTGGGGAACAAAATAGTCGGTTATCATGGCTCTATACCGGTCTCCATTTATGGTAACTGACTCTCCAGCATTATTTCGGTAGAAGTATGGCCCAATGACTCCACCAGCCCATAGAGCACACCAAACAGTCAGTTTTTGTGGATGTAATAGCGTCTCAAGGGTCTTATGTGGATTCTCTTCACTCCAAATGCGGCAATTTTGCTTTTTGACGTAGCCATTCAACCAAAAATGAGCCTCATCACTGAACAAAATTTTGCGATGAAAATCAGCATCGAGATCAATCTCATTTTCGGCCCATACACCAAAATCACGACGCATTGCATGGTCTCGCGGCTTTAATTCTTGCACAAGCTGGATCTTGTAAGGTCGCAAGCCAAGATCTTTGCGCAAAATCTTCCATAAAGTTGATGGACAAAGCTCCAATTACTGTGCACGGTGGCGAATCGATTCATTCGGGTCCTCTTCAACACTTTGCTCTACAGCGTCAATTGTTTCTTTGGTGCGCACTGTTCGACGTCGCTGCGGATGCGTATTATCACATAGAGTAAACGTAGTGCGAAAACGATCCATGGTTAACCGAATTAATTGCTCTGATGGACGATTATGTCGACCATAAAATGGACGGAGCTTGCGGTAAACTTCGCGAACTGAACCATTATTTTCGAAATAAATTTGCACGATTTGCAAGCGTTGTTCTTTTGTCAACCTGTTCATGATGAAATGGCAAACCAAACTAAATATTAATCACTTGACAGCTGACAAAATGGCCGCCAGTTAAAAAAGTGATGCCAACTTAAAGTTCTATACCTCAATAAAAAACACCCGGTAGTAAAAAAATTAAGTTTAAATTTATATTTACAACAAGATACAAAATAATTTTATAATCATCTCAAGTACAACAAAGAAACTGCAACCCTTAAAAACAAGTCAGATGGACAAATTTGCTTGGCTTGCATCTAAATATTTTATATAAAATGTATTTTACATATTTCGTTAGAGTAACTAACTTTCTAGTAAATTTAATATACATATGTATATGCATAAATATATACATATGTATGCATCTAATAGTTACACTCCAGTTTTATATTTATAACAGTCACAGTTTTGTAACCCAAACCAAACCCAACCCAACTAACCAGAGTCAACTTAACCAACCAGTCAAACATTGCAATATTTATACTCGTACTCGCTCGTATGTAGCAGCAAAAGTATGAGCAATAGTATCTATCACCAACAACTTTTGCAGCAACAGCTCCAGCAACAAAATCAAAGACTTTGTGTATAATTTTGCATCTCGTAGCTTGTTGCTTCATTTAGACTATATATGGATTGTTAACTTTAAAAGTGTTATAACTTGAAATTTGGAGATTTTGGAAAAATCATTAGAAAATATTTTTCTTAGTAATAACAAGTAAGAAAGTGCTTAAGCCCGTCCATACGGTACCCTTCACCAATAAGGTCAAAGGTGTTCTCTTTCCTGTTTAAAGAAATCATACAAAAACTCCAAACTTTTAAATTTAAGCTGTTTCCGTCATTCAGTCTTATATGAGAGCTAGGGTCAAATGTGGACCGATTGTCTCGATTAAACTTTTTCGAAAAAATATGTGTGCAAAAAATATCTTCATCTCATATCTTATCTTCAGACTTAAGAGCGTTTTAGAAATTATACCCTTCACCACCTTAGGTGGAAAGGGTATTATAAGTTTGTGCTGATGTATGTAACGCATAGAAATATTTGTCCTAGACCCAACTTTTAGTATACCAATAGGCTTAGAATCACTTTCTGAGTCGATTTAGCGATGTCCGTCCGTCCGTCCGTACGTCCGTCTGGCTGGCTGGCTGGACCCCCATGTAAACCTTGTAATCAAACTACAGGTCGCAATTCTAAAGATAATTTGATGAAATTTAGCACAGATCATTTTTTTAATAATGGGACCATGGTTATTGAAATTGGTCAAAATCGGTCCATTATTTATGGTACCTCCCATAGGTCCCACTTCCCGGAATTGATATATTGGCCACAAATATCAATATTTTTCATGAAATTTAAAACAAATACTGCTTATGTAAACTTAAATCACTGTACCAAATTTTGTTGAAATCGGTCCCCATTTGACCATAGCTCCCATACAAACTCTTCTTTAAAAACGCACTAAATGAGACAAAAAATCACTAAAACGCTCTTAAATCTATAGATAATGAAAACTTTGAGTTTATTTTTTGCATATATAATTTTTGTAACCACTGTAATCAATTTGCCAAATTTCGAGATAATCGGTCCACATTTGACCCTAGCTCTCATATAAGTCCAAATGACGGAAACAGCTTAAATATATAAGTTTTGAGAAAATGTTTGTATGATGGCAAAATTTAATTTATTTGTCTTTATACAGGAAAAATAACACCTTTGACATTAGTGGTAAAGGGTATCGTATGGTCGGGCTTGACCGACTATAGCGCTTTCTTACTTGTTATACCCTTCACCACCTTAGGTGGAAAGGGTATTATAAGTTTGTACTGATGTATGTAACGCATAGAAGTATTTGTCTTAGACCCACCTTTTAGTATACCAATAGGTTTAGAATCATTACATGTAAATCATGTAATTATGTAAAGATAATTTTATGAAGTTTACCACATATAATTTTTTTGATAGCGGGACCATGGCTATTGAAATTCGTCAAAATCGGTTCATTATTTATTGTACCTCTCAAAGGTCACACTTGCCATAATTGATATTTTAGCCACAAACATCAATATTTTTCATGAAATTTAAAACAAATATTGCTTATGTAAACTAAAATCACTGTAACAAATTTCATTAAAATCGGTCCACATTTGACCATAGCTCCCATACAAACTCTTCTGTCAAAACGCACTAAATGAGCCAAAATCGAAATGGCGGAAACAGCTTAAATATATAAGTTTTGAGAAAATGTCTGTATGATGTCAAAATTTAGGAAATATTTGTCTTTATACAGAAAAAAGGTTGGCCAAAGCACTTTCTGACTTGTTTTTATATAAAAAATTTGCATCTAAAACTTTATTTGGATTAAAAATGAATTCCCACTTTACATCGTTTTTGACTGTAGTTCGAAAAAAGCAGCAACAAAATTTGAGAAGTAAAAAATTGTTGGTGTTTAATTCTGTTAAGATGATAATCTTTACTTTTTTCTGATATTTGCATAGTTAACATAATTCGTATTTAGTTTGTCTTACAAATAAGATATGTATGCGTTGGTTTTAATCTGTCTAGAATTAGGGATATTCCTCCTGATTGAAATGACCTAACCAAACATAAATAGAAACGCGTAGAGGAAACATTTTTTGTTTAATAAGTGAAGATAATAATAATTGCAATCAAATGGTAGCCTAGTGCAATAAAATTATGTAAAAGTTTTTTAGCAAAATGTTAGACATCTCACAATTTTTTAGAAAAACAAATTTTTTTAACCTATTTTCATAAAAAATTTGTGTATAAAATATTTTGAACACTAAACAATTTTATTTATACTCATTGTTGTTTTGTACAAAACTTTTTCGATTTATGCCACTTTTCAAATAAACGAACGATATGTAGTTTTAAATATTGGTTTAAGTACGAATATTCAACCATCCATTCATTGATGTATCCACTTTAATATATACCAGCCAATTCATCTCAAATATTTAAGATGCAACGTTTGAATAAAGGTTGGTAACAGAAAACTTTTTACGTTTTCACTTCTAAATATAAAAGTAATTGTATTGAATATGTTTAACATTGTTCTTCGAGGAAAATAGGTAATGGTAGGGAGGATAGAAGGAGTAAGATAAAGGGAGTAATGTTTTTATATATTTTATTCGAATTTTCCTAAGTACTTTGTAGATGTGAGAAAAAACTTCTTCTCTTCTTTAGCGTGTAGTAGATACGAAAAGTGGGTCTAAGAATAATTTTCTCTGCAATGTTTTGATCCGCTGGTGAGATAACTACAAATGTACATATATATGCTCTAAACCAACGTAGGCCAAATAAGAGTGATGTAGTAGTGTATTGCACTAAGATCCCAATTTATTACAATTATTTATTATTGTAATAAATAGTTTTTTGATAAAACCAAAAAATGTTGGTGGGGAAACCTTTTCTCGACGCGTTTCGATGGTTGGTTAGGCCATCTCATCAGGAGGATTATCCCTTATTCTAGATACTGCGAAAACATATTATATCTTATTTGAGTGACAGAATGAATACGAATTATTATTGAGTCCAACAAGTATCAACATAAAGCGAAAAATATTATCTGAACAAAAACCCACAAACATTTTTCAGTTTCATTCATAACAAAAGTTTATTTTAAAACTTGGCACAGGTGCAGCCATACATGTATTAAAAAAGGTTTTTTAAAAATTTTTGGACGTCAAACATTTAATTAAAAAGTTTTACTGTATTGCACTAAAATCCCAATTTATTACAATTATTTATTATTGTAATAAAAAGTTTTTTGATTTGATGGGGAAACCTTTCGATGGTTGGTTAGGAAAAACATCAATTGCTATTGTTATGTATTGTTATTGTTAGTTTCCCAGCAAAACTTTTCATTACCAAGTAATGAGTTAAACAGCTAAACTATTGAACACGGACTACTTACACATTTACTGTTTAAGTCATTAAATTAACATGGGGATGTCATTGGAGGCAAGTACTTACCAATTGCAGAAAAGTAATGACTTGGGTAAGCAATTGAAAAGCAACAACAACATTTTTTGTTGTTGTTTTATTTAAAAAAATTATATTTTTAAACGAAACACAAATTTTTTTTATGACCCCATGGGGGCTCGAACCCAGACCCCTACAACTGCTAGGCGGAGACTCTGAGCTACTTCATATGTTGAAAACTAAGCAGCTAATAATTAATATGTACAATTTTTATTTTTAGATCCAAAATCATATGACAATAACTTTGTTTTTCCCTGCTTTTTTTTGCTTTGTTGTAATTTTTAGAAAAATATTTCTATACGATTTTTTGTAAATGTTTAATGCATTTAATAAAAAAATAAAGATTTTTTAAATTATTTTTATTATTTTAGTTTAAATTTCCTTTTTGGTTGTATAACATTGACTCTTACTTACTTAAAAGGCCTATAGTTACAACCTGTTAAGGTCAAAGTCCGAGCATATTTTGGAATTCCATGGACTTCGATCTTGTGCGAATATTCTCCAATTTTATAGGCCAAACTTTGAAAAATGTTCCTCTACTTGGTCTTTCCATCGAAGTTTCGGACGTCCTCTTCTAGCATTAGGTGGTGGAACATTTTAGTTCTAATTTTATCCTCTTCATAGTAATTATTTTTTCTAAGAGAGGGTTACAAGCCCGTCGTCCTAACCCATTTTTATCGATCTTATGGGACAACTCCCGATACATGTAAGCTCACTACATTAGAGATGTTAAACTAGTTCCCTGGGTGATACCACGAGGAGGTCAGTGTCCGCAGTTGAGATGAAGGATGACCCAGATAAGTTGAGCTTACCAAGTTAAGACCAATCAGAACTGTGTTTGGTATCCAACATCCCCTACATAATCAAAATTGACTCATGGTGGTATTTTTTCATTACCGTGAGTTAGGTTTCCAAATTTTTTTTTTACAGAATGTAATATTTAAGTTCTTAAAATTCAAAAATTCAAATACTTTTTAAAAAAAAAAATTAAAAAAAATTGTTGGTCTTGGTGGGATTCGAACCGGGGCCATTCAGTTTAAATTACCATCTTAATTACAAATAAGTACTTCTGTAATAACTTATTAGTTATTCGGAGGGTATATTGTAGTCATTACAAGGTAACCAGTTACTAGAGTACTTGCCAAGTTTTGCTGGGTTAGTATACATTTTTGTTTGTGTTCTTTTGAGTACAAGTAAAGAAATGGTTTCCTTGTTAGATGTGAATTGTTGTCATTCCCCTGCCAGGCAAATAATGGCCAATAGAGTTGGATGCCATATTGTAGCCAATTAATACCTTCGCCCTTTTCTAGGCATGAAGCATCAGAGTTATATTCCATTTTCGTTTGGATATAAGTCATATAAATAGTAAGAAGTTCAGATTATATAATTGATATGTAATATCGGGTGGTTAAATTTCAAGGGCCGATGTTGATTTTGAATAAAACACAAACTATTTAGGAAATTATTTTAATTTTATTTTATTATGATATATTGGTATTACTCAATTATGTATGGATCAAAATATCGGCCTAATGGGCGCCGCGAACACGTCGACACACCTCCATTCGATGGTCCAAATTTTCGATGACCCTGAGGCATAATGGAGGTTCTATGCCGTTAATGTGCCGAATTATCTCATCCTTTAGCTCTTGAAATGTTGCTGGCTTATCGACGTACACCTTTTCTTTCAAATAATCCCAAAGAAAGAAGTCCAACGGTGTCAAATCACATGATCTTGGCGGCCAATTGACATCGCCATTACGTGAGATAACACGGCCATTGAATTTGTTGCGCAAAAGAGCCATTGTTTCGTTAGCTGTGTGACAAGTGGCACCGTCCTGCTGAAACCACATATGGTCCACATCCATATCTTCCAATTTGGGCCATAAAAAGTTCGTTATCATCTCAAGATAGCGAACACCATTCACAGTAACTGCCTGACCGGCCTCATTTTGAAAAAAAATACGGCCCGATGATGCCACCAGCCCATAAACCGCACCAAACAGTCACTCTTTGCGGGTGCATTGATTTTTCGACAATCACTTTTGGATTCTCATTCGCTTAAATGCGGCAATTCTGTTTATTGACGAATCCACTGAGATGAAAATGTGCCTCATCACTGAAGATGATTTTCTTCGAAAATTGATCATCCACTGTTGCCATTTCTTGCCACCATTCTGACCATTCACGACGTTTGGAATGGTCAAGAGGCTTTAGTTCTTAAGCCACTTGCACCTTGTTAGCGTGTAAATGCAACTCTTTATGCGTAATGTTCATCAACGACGAGCGTGAGAGGTGCAATTGTTGGGCACGACGACGAGTTGAGGTGGACGGCTCTTTAGCCACACTATCGCGAACAGCAGCAATATTTTCTGCAGTACGAGCTGTACGAGCATGCACTGGTATTCTCACATCTTCCACAGACCCGGTTTGCTCGAATTTTTCCACGATTTTTGCGATTGTACGCACATTTGGACGATCAAATTGACCAAAAAAATCACGAAGTGCACGATATGCATTTTGATTTGAACGCCCATTTTCATAATAAGTCTGGATAACTTTAACACGTTGTTGGATTGTGTATCTCTCCATGGTTCAAATTGAGTAAGTCTGAAATAGAGAAATGTCAAATAAAATTCTGAAAAAAGATTGGCGTTTAGATGTGGTTCACATTCAACATCGGCCCTTACAATTTAACCACCCTTTATAAATAAATATATTCTTATTTCTTTGTTTTATTTTGTAAATAGTTTACAAACTTAAATAAGTATACCATCTACTAATACCATATTTGAATTCAAATACTATTTTCGTTTACAACCTTTATTTGTAGATATTCCGTATTAAGTTTGTTCTTGTTGTTGGGGTTTACAGTGTTTTCCTTATTTCTGAGGGCTTCCTACAAACCAGAGAAAGACTCACTCATGGATAAATAAATGAATTTACTTTAAGACCACATTATATGAAATGATGCAAGTAGAGACATCCAGACAGACATAACATACTATATATTATAGTTTAGAAATGCTTCAGTTACTTAACATTGCTCCGTATTGCTCCAGTTACAGAGAAAACCAAATAAGTGTGAAATAAAAATAAGGAAATTGATTTAGGAATTGTTTCAGATATTTAAAGTTTTGATACTTTTTGTTATATAACACAAGAAATAAACATCAGTTGGTTAATCTCCCTTTTTTACATGTAATAAAATATCATATAATATAAAATATTTTACTAAAATTTTTCAATTTAAAGAAATTTATTCAAATTTACTACCCATATATGTTGTTGTTAATATTAACAAATTGTTCGTAAAATTAACTCATTAATTTACTAAGGTTTTACTCCTACAAATACATATCTTTGAAACAAATATGTAAATATACACATACACACAGAGGCGACAGCCCGTAAAACCTCTAGGTTACATCTAAATGCTCATGGGGTTAGCTACAGATTAGTGCTATAAATATTAGAAAATCAACTTCTTAGAAAATCTCTTTCTACTTATAATCCAATATAAATTTAAACCACTTTAAAATAAATTTTCTTAAGTTAAGAACCACAAATACTACCAATAAAAGTGAAACAAATTGTAGATATTTTTGTTTTCTGGTAACATCTGCATATTAATGCATTTGCATGCTCATCTTTTGGATGCTAGTTATTTTATACATTACTTATAGTCTACTTTATAACTGAGTGTCAATATAACAACTTATGGACAGAACCAAATTTGAAACCTGCATCAATATCTGGGATTTCTGAAAAAAAAACTAAAAAGTTGTGCAAAGAAAATATTTTCTTATATCAATTTTTGTAGATACTATGTCAATAGTTAAATATTGACCAAGTAAAATTGTTTGATACAACTAGATAGAAGAGTATCTGCTAGTTTCAATCTCTCTAAAAATTGTTAAGTATTATTTTGTCAATTTCTCAAAAAAATAAAAAAAAAACAAAATTATATAAAAATTCTTAAATTGTAATATTTGACTCCATATAAACCACATCAGTCATGACATTTAAAAAAGTTTCTAATAAAAGTTTTTTTTTAAGAAAACTTGGCTATAGGTCAAGTTAACATATAGTCAACTTTTATACTTTTTTCTATAGAAAACTTGACTCAACGTAAGTTTTTCTAAAAAAAACTTGACCCAACGTCAACTTAAAAAAAAATGATTAAACGTCAAGTTTTCTAAAGAAAACTTTACCCAACGTCAAGTTTTCTAAAGAAAACTTTTCCCAACGTCAACTTTTGTAAAGAAAACTTGACTCAACGTTAAATTTTCTAAAGAAAACTTGACCCAACGTCAACTTAAAAAAAAAATTTTGAATAATCGTCAACTTTTCTAAAGAAAACATTACCCAACGTCAACTTTTGTAAAGAAAACTTTACCCAACGTCAACTTTTGTAAAGAAAACTTGACCAATCGTCAACATTTCTATAGAAAACTTGACCTATCGTCAACTTTTCTATGGAAAACTTGACCTATCGTCAACTTTTCTATGGAAAACTTGACCTCTCGTCAACTTTTCTATGGAAAACTTGACCTCTCGTCAACTTTTCTATAGAAAACTTGACCTCTCGTCAACTTTTCTATAGAAAACTTGACCTCTCGTCAACTTTTCTATAGAAAACTTGACCTCTCGTCAACTTTTCTATAGAAAACTTGACCTATCGTCAACTTTTCTATAGAAAACTTGACCTATCGTCAACTTTTCTATAGAAAACTTGACCTATCTTCAACTTTTCTATAGAAAACTTGACCTATCGTCAACTTTTCTATAGAAAACTTGACCTATCGTCAACTTTTCTATAGAAAACTTGACCTATCGTCAACTTTTCTATAGAAAACTTGACCTATCGTCAACTTTTCTATAGAAAACTTGACCTATCGTCAACTTTTCTATAGAAAACTTGACCTATCGTCAACTTTTCTATAGAAAACTTGAACTATCGTCAACTTTTCTATAGAAAACTTGACCTATCGTCAACTTTTCTAAAGAAAACTTGACCCAACGTCAACTTTTCTAAGGAAAACTTCACCCAACGTCAACTTTTCTAAAGAAAACTTGACCCAACGTCAACTTTTCTAAAGAAAACTTGACCCAACGTCAACTTTTCTAAGAAAACTTGACTTAACGTCAACTCTTCTAACAAAACTTGACTTAACGTCAACTTTTCTAAGAAAACTTGACTTAACGTCAACTTTTCTAAGAAAACTTAATTTATGGTCATCTTTTCGAAGAAAACTTGACTTAACGTCAAATTTTCTAAGAAAACGTCAAGTTTTCTAAAGAAAACTTGGCCCATCGTCAACTTTTCTAAAGAAAACTTGACCCAACGTCTACTTTTCTAAAGAAAACTTGACCCAACGTCAACTTTTCTAAAGAAAACTTGACCCAACGTCGACTTTTCTAAAGAAAACTTGACCCAACGTCAACTTTTCTAAAGAAAACTTGACCCAACGTCAACTTTTCTAAAGAAAACTTGACCCAACGTCAACTTTTCTAAAGAAAACATGACCCAACATCAATTTTTTTAAATAAAACTTGTCCTTTCGTCAACTTTTCTTTAGAAAACTTGTCCTTTCGTCAACTTTTCTTTACAAAACTTGTTTTGTCGGTTACTTTTCTATAGAAGTGAATAAATGTGTCCTTTGGTCAACTTTTCAATAGAAAAATTGTCCCTTCGTCAAATTTTCTATAGAAAAATTGTCCCTTCGTCAGCTTTACTATAGAAAAATTATACCTTCGTCAACTTTTCTATAGAAAACTTGTCCTTTCGTCAACTTTTCTATAGAAAACTTGTTCTTTCATCAAATTTTAAAATTTGATTAAAAAGACAAAATTCTTTTCTCCCCTATTTTCAATTCTCCAATAAATTTGTTTGTATTTATGTAAAAGAAAATATTATCAAAAAGTTTTTAAGATATTTTTAAACAATTTGTAACATTATATTTTATATGCTTTTGAACTTATACTTTAAATACACACAAATACAAAAGAAAAATTTCTCCCACACACCCACACCCACATAAAGACCGACAGACACACTTGCACAAATCCTACAAATTAATCCTTTCAAAACTTAAAGAAGAGACGAAGAAAATTCTGTTTGAAATAAGTTTCGAACTTTTGCAAAAAGTGAGTTGAAGTGAATAAATATTGTAAGTAAAATATTTTATAATTAAAATATTAAAAACAACAAAATATTTTTGACTACTTAATCCCCCCTCTAAAGCCATTGCCTCTTTTCTTTCTTGTAAAGCCATAAACTTCTGAAACAAAAGAAAAAAAACAAAATTCACGTAATCTTTCCCCTATTTTTTGGATTTATACTTAAGACCAAAAAGTAACCCAAAAGTGGTAAAAAAGTTTTGTTGGCTTTTGTGGTTTCATACTCATTTAGTTCTATCATTATTATAGTCAACTCTAAAGTGAAACAAATTTTGATGAAGTTCTTTATTAAAGGGAAGATCATTCGAAAAACTCTTTCTTTATATCATAAGAAAAAATAAAAGAAAACAAAAATCATAATTATTGGAAAGTGTTATGTGTGAATTATTTATTTTAAGTGGCAGAAGTTTCCGACCGAGAGATGGTGGTAGCTCGAGCAATTTAATGTTCTTTTCAACATTAAAAAAATATTAAATTTTAATGAAATTCTTTTGATATTTCTCTTGCAGACAAAAGCTTTTATTATAGAAATTTCCACAATTTTTTTTTTGTAACTTCAAAATATGTTAACTATTTTCCAACCGTACGTGAGAATATTAAATTTTAGAAGAAATAATCTTAGAAATTAAGCCTCAGAACGAAAACACAATCTGGCAGATGTTGCATGTCAAGTAAATAAATATGAACTCGTGTGAATAAGTAGTTAGGAAACTACTTTATTCAGAAAAGATTTGAGTATGTAAGTAGAGGAATTTTAATCTGAGGAATTTTGTGTTTAATAAAGGAAACTATAATAGTGCATAGTTAATATATTTATTCAGCTTAAACTGTTGGAAAACACGTCAACAACGTTTCTAGAAAGGAAACTCCTCCCAGCAAAAATATTTCTAGATACTGAAACAAACACTTGCTAACAATATTTTTGTATATAACTTCTTTCAGCCTCTGGAACTAGAATAAAATATATCCTAACGTCATGATTTCTAAAAAAGGCTTACCCTAACGTCAAGTTTTTTAAAGAAAACTTACCCTAACACCAAGTTTTCTATAGAAAACTTACCCTTACATCCAGTTTTTTATTGAAAACATAGTCTAACGTCAAGTTTTCTATAGAAAACATAACCTAACGTCAACTTTTCTATAGAAAACTTACACTAAGGTCAAGTTTTTTATAGAAAACTCAGCCCAAGGTCAAGTTTTCTATGGAAAACTTTACCTTAGGTCAATTTTTCTATAGAAAACTTGACTTTGATCAAAATATTTTTCATGAAATTTTTCCGTAGAAAAATGTTCGATCAAAAAATTTTTCTTTAGAAAAATTTTCGATCAAAAAATTTTTCTATATAAAAATTTTCTATCAAACAATTTTTATACAGAAAAATTTTCGATCAAAAAATTTTTCTATAAAAAAATTTTCGATCAAAAAATTTTTCTATAGAAAAATTTTTGATAAAAAATTTTTTCATAGAAACATCAACTTTTTGATAGAAAACTTTTGCTTAGTCAGCTTTTTGTTAACTTGTCAATAGAAAACTCTTTCTATCGTAAACTTTTCTATAGAAAACTCTTCCTATCGTCAACTTTTCTGTAGAGAACTCTTCCTATCGTCAACTTTTCTATAGAAAACTCTTCCTATCGTCAACTTTTCTATAGAAAACTCTTCCTATCGTCAACTTTTCTATAGAAAACTCTTCCTATCGTCAACTTTTCTATAGAAAACTCTTCCTATCGTCAACTTTTCTATAGAAAACTCTTCCTATCGTCAACTTTTCTATAGAAAACTCTTCCAAGAAAAATTTTTGATAAAAAATTTTTTCATAGAAACATCAACTTTTTGATAGAAAAC
Organism: Stomorhina lunata; assembly: GCA_933228675.1. Taxonomy (NCBI): domain Eukaryota; kingdom Metazoa; phylum Arthropoda; class Insecta; order Diptera; family Rhiniidae; genus Stomorhina; species Stomorhina lunata. The sequence continues at coordinate 130,452,763 of OW121740.1, forward strand.
TTTTGCTTAGTCAGCTTTTCGTTAACTTGTCTATAGAAAACTCTTTCTATCGTCAACTTTTCTATAGAAAACTCTTCCTATCGTCAACTTTTCTATAGAAAACTCTTCCTATCGTCAACTTTTCTATAGAAAACTCTTCCTATCGTCAACTTTTCTATAGAAAACTCTTCCTATCGTCAACTTTTCTATAGAAAACTCTTCCTATCGTCAACTTTTCTATAGAAAACTCTTCCTATCGTCAACTTTTCTATAGAAAACTCTTCCTATCGTCAACTTTTCTATAGAAAATTCTTCCTATCGTCAACTTTTCTATAGAAAACTCTTCCTATCGCCAACTTTTCTATAGAAAACTCTTCCTATCGTCAACTTTTCTATAGAAAACTCTTCCTATCGTCAACTTTTCTATAGAAAACTCTTCCTAACGTCAACTTTTCTATAGAAAACTCTTTCTATCGTCAACTTTTCTATAGAAAACTCTTCCTATCGTCAACTTTTCTATAGAAAACTCTTCCTATCGTCAACTTTTCTATAGAAAACTCTTCCTATCGTCAACTTTTCTATAGAAAACTCTTCCTATCGTCAACTTTTCTATAGAAAACTCTTCCTATCGTCAAGTTTTCTATAGAAAACTCTTTCTATCGTCAACTTTTCTATAGAAAACTCTTCCTATCGTCAACTTTTCTATAGAAAACTCTTCCTATCGTCAACTTTTCTATAGAAAACTCTTGCTATCGTCAACTTTTCTATAGAAAACTCTTCCTATCGTCAACTTTTTTATAGAAAACTCTTCCTTTCGTCAACTTTTCTATAGAAAACTCTTCCTAACGTCAACTTTTCTATAGAAAACTCTTCCTATCGTCAACTTTTCTATAGAAAACTTCTCCTATCGTCAACTTTTCTATAGAAAACGTGCCATATTGTCATTTTTTTTATAGAAAATTCTTCCTGTAACTTTTCCTATGTTAAATTAGACTCAGTAAATCTCAGCTTTTCCACTGTAAAATATTTAAAACTCTATTGATATATTTGCTACTAATTTACCATAACTATCTCACTTTTAAAATCGTGTCAATCCATAATTATAAACTACGTAATAATAAATTAACGATAATTTCACAGCAACAAAAAGAATAATTAAACCCACGCACTTTAAACAAAATATAGTAGAAATGAGTGTCAATAAAAATTCTCTAGTTTCTTTTTTGTTTGTGCAAAATTTATGCAAAAATAATTAATATTGGAAAAAAAAGATAATAACAAAGGAAATACGTACCGGTTGTGTAATTTAATAAAATATTGTAATAAATATTTAATACTTAAACATATATAATTTGTGTGTGTGTGTATGTGTGTGTGGATAAATATTTGAAATGCAAGTGTTCAACTCATTCATCAAACTGGGGAGATATTAGTAAGCTATGGCTATATTGGGTGAATGGCGACGGTTAGATACCCTATAGCTTCTTGTTTTTAAACCTTGTGATTTTTCTATCGTAATAAGTCTATACTTGTAAAATCGTCATTCCCCTGGAATGGTATTTTGGTTCAATACAATATTGTCATTTTTCAATATTAACATTTAGTTTATGGAGATTTTGAAATCTTAAATCTATATAAAATATATATATGTATATCAGCTGATTTTATAAAAAGCATTCAGATATAACAACACGAAGGTCGGCTCCCTTTCAAATCCAACGAAACACTGGTCGAACCATGTTGATATTTGGCCTTTGAAGTATTTGTCCTATCCACCGCCTTTTCCGATGAAATACTTCTATAGAAGCTGAGGTTTGGTTTGTGGCGTTTAGAAGATCTTTATTTCTTATGCGATTCGTCCACCATATAGAAGCATTTGTGTGAAAAAATTTGAATGCATTTGTGCGTTTCCAAGTTTCGCAGCCGCAATATAGGATGAACTTGACATTCAAGTTGTATACTAACTTTGTTGTTGTTGATATTTGTCAAGATTTCCAAATAGCTCGGAAAATTACTTAAGAATTTACCATATAAAAATTTATTTTAAAAATCTATAACATTTGTTTATTTTTTTGTATATATTGTTCCAAGTGTAGGGTGTCCAAATATATAACTAGTCATTTTGTAATTACTATTTGTGAATTTTTTAGTAGCCACCAGTTTAGTTGATTATTGAGAGGAAATGGAATAATATATTTAAAAATGCCAATCAATTGTAATTCTAAAAGTATCTTGGAAAGAAATGGTAAATAGGAGTTATATCAGAAACTATGAGGAACTCATCCGAAAATTCAGAATGAACTTTGTATTACTTTAAGCAAAGACTATATAATATAAAGATAACGCATTTGTTTTCTGTTAACAGTGAAACTAAAGTGGATAAGGAACAATAAAAAATTCATGAATTCACAAACAAACATTCGTTTCATGAGCACGTGTGTAAGCCTTAGCTTTCTCTCGTTGGAAAATCACCTCTATTAGGTGTTTAAAGTAAAAGCTATATATTTTTTTTCTTATGGGAGTTTTTAAAACGATCATATGGCAAATCAATGTACCGAAGTGCAAAATCTTTATATTATAGAGTCCTTGATTGAGCGATATCTCCAAAACTACTCCATGGAATCTATATAATGTTAATGCATCATTAAGATAATATTGTAGCTGAATTTTGTTTTTTTTATTGACTAGAATGAAGCGTTTATTGTGTAACTACGTAGTTTTCTTAACCAAATTAATATCTCGAAAACTAAAGCTGATGCAAAATAAGTATGTTAGAGGCATTGAACCCCAATACTATTTACCTATAAACTGACTAAGAAATCTAAGGCACCAAAAAAAGTTTTCATTTTGTTGGTCTGTATTATAGTCAGCCTAATTGTGAATAACAATTCTCAGTGAATTTTTAAACATTTCCTAAAAATCTGACTTTCTGACTGGAAAATTTTTACTTTTCCTTTATTACAAACAAAATTTCGAAAATGAGAAAAAGTTCAAATTTTCAGTTGAAAACTAAACTTACAGGTATGTGATGGAAAACGATCGTTTTCAAAACGAACGATTTTAGATATATTTTTGAGATAATTTTTGGTTATTTTCCCAAAAAAATCAAACCAAATGAAAGATAAAATATCAGTCAAAAGGATTAAAGCCAAAATTTTCATTTTTTTGGGGGAAATAACCGAAAATTAGCTAAAAAATATGTCTGAAATCGATCGATTTTAAAACGAAAAATGTCCATCACATACCTGTTAAACTATTATAGTTTATAGTAAGGGAATTATTTTTACCGTCGAGAATGAGCTTAAGGGAAATTGAACTAACCGGGAAGGTTTAATTGGGATAAATATATTTATAATCACAATATTATAAGGAACACACAGGGGAATGATGTATAATTTCATTGTCAAAAAGATAATCGGTTGATAAATGTAAATTAGTAAAATAATATAAACATTAATGACGAAATTGAAATTTTGTTAATCAAAGATAATATAATATAAGCCAATTTATAAAAGAATATTTAAATTTTTAATAAATAACTACAATATAATGATATAAAAAGTTATATTTTTTAAGTCATTATTATATAAAAAGTTCTATAAAATTCTTACCAAATCCATTTAAGTTAACACACTCTTTAAACCGCCCTCGTAACAAATTATTTATTCACAATCAATTTTGCAAAAAAACAAATTGCCAGTCATATGAAATAATAATTTATTTATTTTATGTTAGTTATATTTGTAATTAAATAATTATTGATAATTTAGGAAATGATATATTGAGATCATCGTAACCAAAGATAGACAGTCCATACCATCAGGCCGAAGACTTTTTGTAATTTTCGTAAATATCGTGATCATTAATGAAATTTGTGAAGTAGTAAAAGCATTCAGTTGAGATTTCAAAGATAACAAAATCGGTTATAGCAACAAAATATACGGTTCGAGAGAACAAAGATATATAATCTCGAAAATTGTTGGCAATTGTTGTAAACATTGTTTATAGAAAAAAATTTTTCTATAGAAAAATTTTCGATAAAAAAATTTTTCTATAGAAAAATTTTCGATAAAAAAAATTTTTTTATAGAAAAATTTTCGATAAAAAAATTTTTCTATAGAAAAATTTTCGATAAAAAAATTTTTCTATAGAAAAATTTTCGATAAAAATTTTTTTTCTTTAGAAAAATGTTCGATAAAAAAATTTTTCTATAGAAAAATTTTCGATAAAAAAATTTTTCTATAGAAAAATTTTCGATAAAAAAATTTTTCTATAGAAAAATTTTCGATAAAAAAATTTTTCTCTAGAAAATTTTCGATAAAAAAATTTTTCTATAGAAAAATTTTCGATAAAAAAATTTTTCTATAGAAAAATTTTCGATAAAAAAATTTTTCTATAGAAAAATTTTCTATAAAAAAATTTTTCTATAGAAAAATTTTCGATAAAAAAATTTTTCTATAGAAAAATTTTCTATAAAAAAATTTTCTATAGAAAAATTTTCGATAAAAAAAATTTTCTATAGAAAAATTTTCGATGAAAAAATTTTTCTATAGAAAAATTTTCGATAAAAAAATTTTTCTATAGAAAAATTTTCGATAAAAAAATTTTTCTATAGAAAAATTTTCGATAAAAAAATTTTTCTATAGAAAAATTTTCGATAAAAAAATTTTTCTATAGAAAAATTTTCGATAAAAAAATTTTTCTATAGAAAAATTTTCGATAAAAAAATTTTTCTATAGAAAAATTTTCGATAAAAAAATTTTTCTATAGAAAAATTTTCAATAAAAAAATTTTTCTATAGAAAAATTTTCGATAAAAAAATTTTTCTATAGAAAAATTTTCGATAAAACATTTATTCTATAGAAAAATTTTCGATAAAAAAATTTTTCTATAAAAAAATTTTCTGTGGAAAAATTTTAGATAAAAAATTGTTCTATAGAAAAATTTTCGATAAAAAAATTTTTGTATAGAAAAATTTTAGATTTTTTTATTCTGTTCTCTAGTGCCTATTATTGACCTTAAAACCTCTAATTTTCTATTGGAACCTAAAACTTGTTCTATTAATTCTATACAATTTTGTTGACATTTTACTTTAGTTGGAGTTGTTAAAATCTAGTCTGGTAAAAATAGAGAGATATGGCTTAAGATTACTAATAGGCAGCACAATAACAAATTATATGTATGGCCCCAAAATTCCTGCCTATGGTGATAACAAAACATAAATGGTGCCCTTCGCTGCTTTAGATAGATAATATAAAGTTCGTTATCCAAAATATCTATTCTTAAAAGCAATAACTTATTTTAAAATTCAGGTAAACCCCTCGGGGTCACTGGTTTCTTCGATATTTATCAAAACAATAATATTTCCCAATTAATAATTTACAACACGAAATTGATTATCTCTTACCTTGGCATTTAGTGACCACTTTTCACCATCAATTTAATAGTTATCTATTCAATTTTGATTGTTTTAAAGAAATTATTTTACTTTTTGCCCTCTCACTAAAGCTATTAAAATAAGGAGGCCTAGTTAAATTTCATGGCATGTCTTAAATGTCATGCATTCCTCTATTGTTTAGTCAGTTTCAAATGATAATGACAATCGGTGTTTATGTAGCGGATAAGTGGATTGTATACGCATACGAGATAATTGAGTGAGTGAATGGGTGAGTTAGTGAAATGGAGGCGTTTTTTCCTTTGTCTACATACGAAAACTACTTACATGTCATTATGTACTTACTAGACTTACTTGTTTATAATCTTGTAAAAACTCACGCATTCTTTGTTGTACATAAAAGAGAAAACAAGTAAACAAGCTTTACTAGAGGTAAGGAATTTAAGGCTTAGTTTTTAAAGGCCTTTATCTGCTTGCGTTATATGAGTGCAATGAAGGATCATTTGAAATGTGATTTATTAAAAAAATTACTTATTTAAAAGTTATCAGCCTAACCACAGAACAAATTTTAAAGTTGATTTTATGTAAAATCGACTTTATTTTAAAGTCGACTTTTTCAATTTCTTGTACCATAAGAAATTTTTAAAATAAGACTTTAAAAATATTGCTTAACAAATACATTCAATTATTACAAAAGCTTTCCTCAATAAATAGAAATAATAAAATCAAATTTCAAAAAATTCCAAAAACAAAATATTAAGAAAATGTTGTGTTTTGTAGACAAAACAGCATATCTTAATATTTTAAAATTTTTTATATTATAATGAAAAATTGTTTAAATGCTCATCAGTTTTTACAAAATAAATAATTTTTGTTAAGTAATATTAGAAAACAACAATTGTTATATGATCCCAACCCGCTTTAAATAAATTAACTTTAAAATGTATGTAATGATTGAAAATTGTGAAAAATTTCAAATTTCGACTTAACATTTTTTTCCAAAGGATCACAAAATAAAAAATATTCAAAAAGAAATAGCTTATTTTAGTTTTTAAAATGAAGTTTTCAAATTTACAGGCATGTCACAAATTCCGTTCGGAATTTAAACCATTCCGTAGTTGAATTCCGATCGAAATGGTTTTAGGTTCTATAGATTCCGAAAAATTGTCAATGTCAAAAATCATTGCAAAACACGATTTTTTTAATTGAAATCAGTAACTCTATCATTGTTTCAACAAATATCACTAAATAATTGAAGAAATTATTCAAATATTGAATAAACAAAGAAAATTATACAAATTCAATTCCATTTTAACAAAAGAATGTGGTTTCATTCCGAAAAATTTTTTTCGTTTTACTTTTTCTGCAGAAGCAAAACACGGAATTAATTCCATTTCCGAACGGAATTGAGTTCTGTGACATGGCTGTTAATTTAAAATTTTTTGTGGCCCGATTTTCAAAATAAAGTCGACTTTTTCGGTATAACGTCGACTTTAAATGTTCTGTGGTTAGGCTGTATGTTTTTGACTTATATTTTTTTTCTCGTGAAAATAACAGTTATTTTTGACTTTTATTTTTTCTAGCGGAAAAAAAGTTATTTTTTTAGTTTAATTTTTTCGAGCAAAAGTTTTTACTTTTATTATTACGAACAGAAATATTTATTTTGTTTTTATTTTTTTGACTTTTATTATTTTTTTATGAAAATTGCAATTATTTTTGAATTTTATTTTTTCGAGATGAAATAATGATTATTTTGAAAATTTTATTGTTTTCATAGAATAGTTGAACAAATAAAAGTAAGAACCTAACTTTTATTTCTGCTCGAAAAAATATAAGTCAAAAATAAATCTTATTTTTCTCGATAGAAAAAAATCAAAAACAAAACTATTAGTTTTTTCTAAAAAAATAAAAATCTGGTTTTTTAAAAGCATCGCATTTTATAAAAATTTGAAAGGAATTTCAGCTCGTTAAAATAAAAGTAAAAAAAATTGTTGGTCGAAAAAATAAAAGCCCAACAATAATTATCGCACTCGATTTTGACAACTTTTTTCATCGACAAAAGGAATAACTAGCGGGCAAAAAAATCGAGTAAAGAAATATTTGTCTTAGACCTACCTTAAAATCACTTTCTGAGTCGATTTATCGATTTGTGACAGTGGAACCATGGCTATTGAAATTCGTCAAAAATGGTCCATTATTTATGGTACCTCCCATAGGTCCCACTTCGCGGAATCGATATTTTGGCTACAAAAATCAATATTTTTTCATGAAATTTAAAACTTATACTGCTTATGACCACATTTGCACATTTGACCATAGCTCCCATACAAACTCTTCTGTCAAAACGCATTAAATCACCCAAACGCTCGTAAATCTGAAGATAATTAAAATTTTTAGTTTATTTTTTGCATACAAAATTGTTGTAAAAACTGTAATCAATTTGACAAATTTCGAGATAATCGGTCCACACATGACTGAAACAGCATAAATATATAAGTTTTTAGAAAAATATTTGTCTTTATACCTTTGACCTTAGTGTTGAAGGATATCGTATGGTCGGGCTTGACCGACTATAGCACTTTCTTACTTGTTTTCTTTTATCTAATTTCCTACTAACAATAATTTATATTTACAAGAAAAGGTAATAGAATCTTAAACAGAACTAATGTATCTTTCTCCAAATCCTAAAATTCCATGGAATAGTTTTGGAAATATTCAATTTCCCCCCAGGAATTTTGTGTCCTTGACAACATGTCTAAGAATATGGAGCAAAAAATGTTACTTTAGAGCAAAAAATTGTAAGGTAAATGATATGATTTATTATTCTAAGACTTGCTTGTACTAAAAAAATTAATCTTGATAAAATTTAACTGACTTTACCTTGTTTTTTTTATATTGGAAAATGTTTCTCAGGTCAGTTTCAAAAGTCCTTTTTTAATTTTTGAAAAATTTTGTTCAACAAATATTTCAAATTTAGAATTTTGTCATCTGAATGTCAAAGCAATGAAATGAGATAATAAAACTCAAAAATGTTAACATTGATATCTATAACCATTTCGCCGTACCCGCGATTTGAGTTCGCCGAATTTCACCGAAATCTATTTTTTGGTTATAATTTGAGGCATTAATTTTAAATTGTTAAATATATACACTTAAATAAAACCATAAAAAAAAATGTTATTGCCCCATCTATAGAGAGTGCACGCTGATTTGAAATTGAATATGACTTCCTTTCCAGGGTCAAAGTTCAAATTTTTAAATATTTATAAAAATGACGAAATTTTGCGAATTTTGTATCGAATTTTGATAAAAATGCATAGAATTCTCATGAGTAAAGATAAGGTTTTTTAAATTAAAAAAAATAATTTTACCCTGAAAAGACAAAAGGGGTAGATTTTGACAATAAAAATGTGGGTCATTTTAGACCCCATATCTGTATACGGTAAAAATCCATTTTTTCACAAAATTACAAAATTTTGATATAAAACAAGTACTTTGCATTTTTATTGAAACTCTTTGCAACATTTATAAAATTCTGTGATTTTTTCATTAATTTTAAACAAAATTTAAATCTTGACCTTTGACCCGGGAAAGAAAGGTTAAAGCTTTTTCAATTTTAAAAAATTACAGCATATACCCTCATAGACTGAGAAATAATATTCAACAATAGCTTTATTCAAATTAAAAAAAAGCAAAAATTTAATTATGACCAAAAAATAACATTTTTTGGCGAAAATCGGCGAATTCAAATCGTAGTTACGGCGACATTTTTAAAAACATCGACCTCAACTTTTTTGACTTGTATTCCTCAATTTGTATATTTTTACACACCGATAAGAACATTTTTAATATGTATTATTTTTTTAACAAAATATGCAAAAAAATAAAAAATGAGTTTTGAAATCAACCTGAGAATAATGCACCAGTTTCTAAATTAAAAAAAAAAATTAGCAAAGGATTCAAAAATTCTAAATATAAGCAAAGTTTTAAACAAAAAAATGTTTATGATCCAAAAAAAATTAAAAGAGGTTAAAATTCCATACTAACTTTAAGGCTTTCATATTGACCTTTACCTCGAACTTTTTCATCAAGTCGGCTTGGATAAAAGTTACCCCAATGTACATTTCGATTATTTTGACCAAAAGAAAAACAAACTGGAGGGTAGGTGTATCTGAATTCGAAAAAAGATTTCCCCGTACAATCGCTATACGGTCTAAAATATCATTTCTAGTTTAATCTTACTGTTTGTACCAATTTTGGGATATTCATTCAGTCATTCCCCTGGCAAATATTGTGCTGGAATGCATGTTATTCACATAATTTTGAAAAACTTGTTTCAAATCTATTTACCCTATCTATTTTAAAAGATTAAACCATCAAAAAACCATTGCACTGAAGACCTTTCAAAGAGACCTACATAGAAGAAACATTTTTTAAAGACCTTTTGCTTAATAGCTCATTTTGTACAATTTTTAAAATGCTAAGTCCTTATATCTACAAAACAATGCCTATAAGCAGGCTTTGGTCTGACTTTGTTACCCCGCTGGATATTTTTATAGGGATTTTGAGCTCAAACCTGAAACAGAAAATACGATTACATGCAATAACCTACAATAATACTACAAAAAAATATGAAAAATCTTACTGTTTGTACCAATTCTGGGATATTCATTCAGTCATTCCCCTGGCAAATATTGTGCTGGAATGCATGTTATTCACATAATTTTGAAAAACTTGTTTCAAATCTATTTACCCTATCTACTTTAAAAGATTAAACCATCTAAAAACCATTGCTCTGAAGACCTTTCAAAGAGACCTACATAGAAGAAACATTTTTTAAAGACATTTTGCTTAATAGCTCATTTTGTACAATTTTTAAAATTCTAAGTCCTTATGTCTACAAAACAATGCCTATAAGCAGGCTTTGGTCTGACTTTGTTACCCCGCTGGATATTTTTATAGGGATTTTGAGCTCAAACCTGAAACAGAAAATACGATTACATGCAATAACCTACAATAATACTACAAAAAAATATGAAAAAAATTCTTTGCCAGACAGTATTTTGGTTAAGCACTATAATAACATGCAACAAATTGCATGAACATATTCCTACATATTCCCATATATTAGGAGTATTCAATTTCATTGGGAGAAACAAGATTTTGTGGTGTTCTAATATATTTCTCATACTTTAATATTTTACTTGAACTCAACCTCTGATCAAAGACTCTATAATATAAAGATATTGCACTTCCATACATTGATTTGTCGTATGGTCGTTTCGAAAAGTCCCATAATCAATTTTCGCAAAAAAAATGTATGGAGTGCTTAAATTATTGAGTCTTTGTTCTGATGCTAACGCAATATACTCACTAAAGTTCATACTTTTGTCTTTAGCTTACTTTTGGAATTGGAACTTCCCTAATTAATCCATTAGCTTTCATGAATTCATTGGATTACACACTTCATACAAATGCATGTATTTTTAGGCGTGTTTTCATACTTTTGTCGTAGTTAAACAATATTGTTGTTTTTAGGTATTTCACTCCTTGCAATACAAATTACATACTCTTATTTGAAGTACATACTTTGTTTTTATTCCTTTCAAAACAATGGGTAAATTTTAAAAGCCATTACTTTTATACATAGGCCGGAAAGCCGACACCAGATTAGACTACTTTAGGAAAGTTTTTAACTCAAATTTGTTCTTGAAACAAATCTTATTAAAAACATTAGGAATATGAATTTTGGTTTTAAAAAATGTATCTTATGCTACATATTTTTCTATTGTATGCACACCTAGGGTATCTAAAGTGGACACTTGTCTACTTTATGAACACCTTGTAGTTAATTAGGTAGACACTTTATTTTTCTGCTCCATACAGTTTTTTAGAATACTTCTTTAAAGTTCTTTATAGCTGATTGTAGCGTATTCTCTCAAATATCTGTAAATGGGTAATTAACTTAAATCCATTTGAGATTTTTTTTTCGTATGGCTTTACCTACTTTTTGCCGACAATTTTAATTTTGAATGAAAACAAAGTATAAAGTATACAAATTTAATAAATGCCAAAAAAAAAAAACAAATTCATTGTATGAAGATTTTTTTGAATGTGATACGAACATGAATGAGTCAGATAACATTAAGCAAATTGATATTACCGCAAGTCTTGTGGGAGGAATCTTTCGACAAAGTCTTGATATAATCTGACTACTTAACATATTAAATTCGTTAGACGGCTAATAGACATTCAAAAATATTTTAAATTCCATAGCGAAGGTTTAACCAAATACGAGTATAACAAATTTGAAGTTTTAAAATATTTATTTAAAATTGGAAGTTGCGTTAACAAAGTAAATTTTATTTAATCTGACAGATTTTTTTTTTTTTTTTGGCTAATTAAAGTTTTACAATGACAAATATTCAGAATAAAGATGTGTTCCCAGTTTTTTCTATAGAAAAAATTTCGTTAAACAAATTTTTCTATAGAAGAATTTTCGTTTAAGCAATTTTTCTATAAAAAATTTTCGTTTCTATAGAAAAATTCTCGTTAAAGAAATTTTTCTATAGAAAAATTTTCGTTAAAGCAATTTTTCTATAGAAAAATTTTCGTTAAAGAAATTTTTCTTTAGAAAAATTTTCGTTAAAAAAATTTTTCTATAGGAAAATTTTCGTTTAGTTAAAGAAATTTTTCTATGGAAAAATTTTCGTTAAAGAAATTTTTCTATAGAAAAATTTTCGTTAAAGAAATTTTTCTATAGAAAAATTTTCGTTAAAGAAATTTTTCATTAAAGAAATTTTTCAATAGAAAAATTTTCGTTGAAGAAATTTTTCTATCGAAAAATTTTCGTTAAAAAAATTTTTCTATAGAAAAATTTTCGTTAAAGATATTTTTCTATAGAAAAATTTTAGTTAAAGAAATTTTTCTATAGAAAAATTTTCGTTAAAGAAATTTTTCTATAGAAAAATTTTCGTTAAAGAAATTTTTCTATAGAAAAATTTTCGTTAAAGAAATTTTTCTATTGAAAAATTTTCATTAAATTTTTTTTTTTATAGAAAAATTTTCGTTAAAAAAATTTTTTATAGAAAAATTTTTGATAAAAAATTTTTTTTATAGAAAAATTTTCGTTAAAGAAATTTTTCTATAGAAAAATTTTCATTACAGAAATTTTTCTATAGAAAAATTTTCATTAAAGAAATTTTTCTATAGAAAACTTTTCGTTAAAGAAATTTTTCTATAGAAAAATTTTCGTTAAAGAAATTTTTCTATAGAAAAATTTTCGTTAAGATATTTTTCTATAGAAAAATTTTCGTTAAAAAAAGTTTTCTATTGAAAAATTTTCGTTTAAAAATTTTTTCTATGGAAAAATTTTCGTTTAAAAATTTTTTCTATGGAAAAATTTTCGTTTAAAAATTTTTTCTATAGAAAAATTTTCGTTAAAAAATTTTTTCTGCAGAAAAATTTTCGTTAAAAAATTTTTTCTATAGAAAAATTTTCGTTAAGAAATTTTTTCTATAGAAAAATTTTCGTTAAGAAATTTTTTCTATAGAAAAATTTTTGTTAAGAAATTTTTTCTATAGAAAAATTTTCGTTAAGAAATTTTTTCTATAGAAAAATTTTCGTTAAGAAATTTTTTCTATAGAAAAATTTTTGTTAAGAAATTTTTTCTATAGAAAACTTTTCGTTAAAGAAATTTTTCTATAGAAAAATTTTCGTTAAAGAAATTTTTCTATAGAAAAATTTTCGTTAAGATATTTTTCTATAGAAAAATTTTCGTTAAAAAAAGTTTTCTATTGAAAAATTTTCGTTTAAAAATTTTTTCTATTGAAAAATTTTCGTTTAAAAATTTTTTCTATGGAAAAATTTTCGTTTAAAAATTTTTTCTATAGAAAAATTTTAGTTAAAAAATTTTTTCTGCAGAAAAATTTTCGTTAAAAAATTTTTTCTATAGAAAAATTTTCGTTAAGAAATTTTTTCTATAGAAAAATTTTCGTTAAGAAATTTTTTCTATAGAAAAATTTTCGTTAAGAAAATTTTTCTATAGAAAAATTTTCGTTAAGAAAATTTTTCTATAGAAAAATTTTTGTTAAGAAATTTTTTCTATAGAAAAATTTTCGTTAAGAAATTTTTTCTAAAGAAAAATTTTCGTTAAGAAATTTTTTCTATAGAAAAATTTTCGTTAAGAAAATTTTTCTATAGAAAAATTATCGTTAAGAAAATTTTTCTATAGAAAAATTATCGTTAAGAAAATTTTTCTATAGAAAAATTATCGTTAAGAAAATTTTTCTATAGAAAAATTTTCGTTAAGAAATTTTTTCTATAGAAAAATTTTCGTTAAGAAATTTTTTCTATAGAAAAATTTTCGTTAAGAAATTTTTTCTATAGAAAAATTTTCGTTAAGAAATTTTTTCTATAGAAAAATTTTCGTTAAGAAATTTTTTCTATAGAAAAATTTTCGTTAAGAAATTTTTTCTATAGAAAAATTTTCGTTAAGAAATTTTTTCTATAGAAAAATTTTCGTTAAGAAATTTTTTCTATAGAAAAATTTTCGTTAAAAAATTTTTTCTATAGAAAAATTTTCGTTAAAAAATTTTTTCTATAGAAAAATTTTCGTTAAAAAATTTTTTCTATAGAAAAATTTTCGTTAAAAAATTTTTTGTATAGAAAAATTTTCGTTAAAAAATTTTTTCTATAGAAAAATTTTCGTTAAAAAATTTTTTGTATAGAAAAATTTTCGTTAAAAAATTTTTTCTATAGAAAAATTTTCGTTAAAAAATTTTTTGTATAGAAAAATTTTCGTTAAGAAATTTTTCTATAGAAAAATTTTCATTAAAGAAATTTTTCTATAGAAAACTTTTCGTTAAAGAAATTTTTCTATAGAAAAATTTTCGTTAAAGAAATTTTTCTATAGAAAAATTTTCGTTAAGATATTTTTCTATAGAAAAATTTTCGTTAAAAAAAGTTTTCTATTGAAAAATTTTCGTTTAAAAATTTTTTCTATGGAAAAATTTTCGTTTAAAAATTTTTTCTATGGAAAAATTTTCGTTTAAAAATTTTTTCTATAGAAAAATTTTCGTTAAAAAATTTTTTCTGCAGAAAAATTTTCGTTAAAAAATTTTTTCTATAGAAAAATTTTCGTTAAGAAATTTTTTCTATAGAAAAATTTTCGTTAAGAAATTTTTTCTATAGAAAAATTTTTGTTAAGAAATTTTTTCTATAGAAAAATTTTCGTTAAGAAATTTTTTCTATAGAAAAATTTTCGTTAAGAAATTTTTTCTATAGAAAAATTTTTGTTAAGAAATTTTTTCTATAGAAAACTTTTCGTTAAAGAAATTTTTCTATAGAAAAATTTTCGTTAAAGAAATTTTTCTATAGAAAAATTTTCGTTAAGATATTTTTCTATAGAAAAATTTTCGTTAAAAAAAGTTTTCTATTGAAAAATTTTCGTTTAAAAATTTTTTCTATTGAAAAATTTTCGTTTAAAAATTTTTTCTATGGAAAAATTTTCGTTTAAAAATTTTTTCTATAGAAAAATTTTAGTTAAAAAATTTTTTCTGCAGAAAAATTTTCGTTAAAAAATTTTTTCTATAGAAAAATTTTCGTTAAGAAATTTTTTCTATAGAAAAATTTTCGTTAAGAAATTTTTTCTATAGAAAAATTTTCGTTAAGAAAATTTTTCTATAGAAAAATTTTCGTTAAGAAAATTTTTCTATAGAAAAATTTTTGTTAAGAAATTTTTTCTATAGAAAAATTTTCGTTAAGAAATTTTTTCTAAAGAAAAATTTTCGTTAAGAAATTTTTTCTATAGAAAAATTTTCGTTAAGAAAATTTTTCTATAGAAAAATTATCGTTAAGAAAATTTTTCTATAGAAAAATTATCGTTAAGAAAATTTTTCTATAGAAAAATTATCGTTAAGAAAATTTTTCTATAGAAAAATTTTCGTTAAGAAATTTTTTCTATAGAAAAATTTTCGTTAAGAAATTTTTTCTATAGAAAAATTTTCGTTAAGAAATTTTTTCTATAGAAAAATTTTCGTTAAGAAATTTTTTCTATAGAAAAATTTTCGTTAAGAAATTTTTTCTATAGAAAAATTTTCGTTAAGAAATTTTTTCTATAGAAAAATTTTCGTTAAGAAATTTTTTCTATAGAAAAATTTTCGTTAAGAAATTTTTTCTATAGAAAAATTTTCGTTAAGAAATTTTTTCTATAGAAAAATTTTCGTTAAAAAATTTTTTCTATAGAAAAATTTTCGTTAAAAAATTTTTTCTATAGAAAAATTTTCGTTAAAAAATTTTTTCTATAGAAAAATTTTCGTTAAAAAATTTTTTGTATAGAAAAATTTTCGTTAAAAAATTTTTTCTATAGAAAAATTTTCGTTAAAAAATTTTTTGTATAGAAAAATTTTCGTTAAAAAATTTTTTCTATAGAAAAATTTTCGTTAAAAAATTTTTTGTATAGAAAAATTTTCGTTAAGAAATTTTTCTATAGAAAAATTTTCATTAAAGAAATTTTTCTATAGAAAACTTTTCGTTAAAGAAATTTTTCTATAGAAAAATTTTCGTTAAAGAAATTTTTCTATAGAAAAATTTTCGTTAAGATATTTTTCTATAGAAAAATTTTCGTTAAAAAAAGTTTTCTATTGAAAAATTTTCGTTTAAAAATTTTTTCTATGGAAAAATTTTCGTTTAAAAATTTTTTCTATGGAAAAATTTTCGTTTAAAAATTTTTTCTATAGAAAAATTTTCGTTAAAAAATTTTTTCTGCAGAAAAATTTTCGTTAAAAAATTTTTTCTATAGAAAAATTTTCGTTAAGAAATTTTTTCTATAGAAAAATTTTCGTTAAGAAATTTTTTCTATAGAAAAATTTTTGTTAAGAAATTTTTTCTATAGAAAAATTTTCGTTAAGAAATTTTTTCTATAGAAAAATTTTCGTTAAGAAATTTTTTCTATAGAAAAATTTTTGTTAAGAAATTTTTTCTATAGAAAACTTTTCGTTAAAGAAATTTTTCTATAGAAAAATTTTCGTTAAAGAAATTTTTCTATAGAAAAATTTTCGTTAAGATATTTTTCTATAGAAAAATTTTCGTTAAAAAAAGTTTTCTATTGAAAAATTTTCGTTTAAAAATTTTTTCTATTGAAAAATTTTCGTTTAAAAATTTTTTCTATGGAAAAATTTTCGTTTAAAAATTTTTTCTATAGAAAAATTTTAGTTAAAAAATTTTTTCTGCAGAAAAATTTTCGTTAAAAAATTTTTTCTATAGAAAAATTTTCGTTAAGAAATTTTTTCTATAGAAAAATTTTCGTTAAGAAATTTTTTCTATAGAAAAATTTTCGTTAAGAAAATTTTTCTATAGAAAAATTTTCGTTAAGAAAATTTTTCTATAGAAAAATTTTTGTTAAGAAATTTTTTCTATAGAAAAATTTTCGTTAAGAAATTTTTTCTAAAGAAAAATTTTCGTTAAGAAATTTTTTCTATAGAAAAATTTTCGTTAAGAAAATTTTTCTATAGAAAAATTATCGTTAAGAAAATTTTTCTATAGAAAAATTATCGTTAAGAAAATTTTTCTATAGAAAAATTATCGTTAAGAAAATTTTTCTATAGAAAAATTTTCGTTAAGAAATTTTTTCTATAGAAAAATTTTCGTTAAGAAATTTTTTCTATAGAAAAATTTTCGTTAAGAAATTTTTTCTATAGAAAAATTTTCGTTAAGAAATTTTTTCTATAGAAAAATTTTCGTTAAGAAATTTTTTCTATAGAAAAATTTTCGTTAAGAAATTTTTTCTATAGAAAAATTTTCGTTAAGAAATTTTTTCTATAGAAAAATTTTCGTTAAAAAATTTTTTCTATAGAAAAATTTTCGTTAAAAAATTTTTTCTATAGAAAAATTTTCGTTAAAAAATTTTTTCTATAGAAAAATTTTCGTTAAAAAATTTTTTGTATAGAAAAATTTTCGTTAAAAAATTTTTTCTATAGAAAAATTTTCGTTAAAAAATTTTTTGTATAGAAAAATTTTCGTTAAAAAATTTTTTCTATAGAAAAATTTTCGTTAAAAAATTTTTTCTATAGAAAAATTTTCGTTAAAAAATTTTTTCTATAGAAAAAAAAAATTTTCGTTAAAAAATTTTTTCTATAGAAAAATTTTCGTTAAGAAATTTTTTCTATAGAAATATTTTCGTTAAGAAATTTTTTCTATAGAAAAATTTTCGTTAAGAAATTTTTTCTATAGAAAAATTTTCGTTAAGAAATTTTTTCTATAGAAAAATTTTCGTTAAGAAATTTTTTCTATAGAAAAATTTTCGTTAAGAAATTTTTTCTATAGAAAAATTTTCGTTAAAGAAATTTTTCTATAGAAAAGTTTTTTCTATAGAATAATTTTCGTAAAAAAAGAGTTTCTATAGAAAAATTTTTCTTAAAAAAATTTCGTTAAGAAAAATTTTCTATTAAAAAATTTTGGTTAAAAAAGTTTTTTTTTCAGAAAAATCTTCGTTAGAAAAAATTTTCTATAGACAAATTTTAGTTAAAATTTTTTTTCTATAAAAAAATTTATTATTTTAAAATGATTATTTTATCTTTATTTTTTTAAGTTTGACGTTTTATTTATTTTCAATTTTATAATTTCTTAAATTTTTATTTACTTACAATTAAATTTTTATTTTTGCAGGGTGTGACCGAAAAGAAATTTTAAAGAAAATTCCAAACACTTTTTTCTTTGCTTGAGTTGATTTTATTTATTTTATTTAAATACTGGTAAGTAAATTTTAATTTTTTCTTACCACAAACATAAAACTTATGTTTAACCATAAATTTTTAAATGACTAACTAATGCATGAGTACTTTAAACTTGCAAACTAAAAATATTTTTTAAAAATTATGGATTATCAAATATTTTATTTAAAAGATTTTATTTAAATCTTTTACATAAATTGTTAATTATTGATAAAACAAAAAAAATGGATGCTTAGACCATTTTTTGATATATGTTTCGATGATGGGTTATACCATCTTCGTCAGGAAGAGTTTTCGTAATTTTTGATAGATTAAAAACAGCGAGTTATATCCAGATTCCAATACAGAATAAATAAGAATTATGTATAAATTGAAAATATCAAAATATATGTAATTGTTTAAAAAGTAACAATATAGAGAATTTGAACAATTAAGAAAAATTAATTTTTTTGATAAACCAAAACTGGCGGTAAAGTTGTATCGAAATACAGTTTGTACCAACAGAATTTGGTACGTGGTTTCAATTCTAAAGATAATTTGATGAAATTTAGCACAGTTAGTTTTTTTTTAGAATTGGACCATGGCTATTGAAATTCGTCAAAATCGGTCCATTATTTATGGTACCTCCCATAGGTCCCACTTCCCGGAATTGATATTTTGGCCACAAATATCAATATTTTTCATGGAATTTAAAACAAATACTGCTTACGAGTATGCTAACCAAAATCTCTGTACCAAATTTAAAATCGGTCCACATTTGACCATAGCTCCCATACAAACTCTTCAGTCAAAGCGCACTAAATGAGGCAAAAATCACTAAAACGCTCGGAAATCTGAAGATAATGAGAATTTTCAGCTAATTTTTTTGCATACATAATTTTTGTAGAAACTGTAACCAATTTGCGAAATTTCGAGATGATCGGTCCAAATTTGACCCTAGCTCTCATAAAAGAACAAATGGTGGAAGGAGCTTAAATACATAAGTTTTGAGAAAGTGTTTGTATGATGGCAAAATTTAGCAAATATATGTCTTTATACGGAAAAAAGAAGACCTTTGGCCTTAGTGGTGAAGGGTATTATGGTCGGGCTTGACCGACTATAGCTTTTTTTTACTTGTTTTTCTTTTAAAACAAACTTCAATATTTTTTATTTTAAAATGTAAATATCTTTTCGTTTCTAAGCTCAATTTTAATAATATCCTTTAATTTGGAACGTTTTATCATTGTCATTATTGGCTTTTGGATATTGTGATCAAAAAGACTTTGTTTGAATTCTTTTTACAGGAAAATATGTCTCAGTCGATTTCCTGTAAATATGATAAGTTATCAAATATCATTTCCCTTAAGGGTTTCATTTAGATTTTTTTCAAAGCTGTCTTCGTATTTTGCATTTCCCAGAAAATAACCCTATAAATCTCGGAAGTGTTAAGAAAACGAAATTGATATAAGGTTATTAACATTCCTGGAATATTGGTGTCAGATATAAAATTTTTTAAAAGGATTGAGAAAGACATTTTATAATATGTGATGATTTTAGTTAAAATATAATATTAGGATTTTGTTGAGAATATTTGGAAATACCAATGTAATATTGATTAAATTTTGGTCAAATTTTATAGGTTATGTTTATACAAATTTTCATTTTTCATATTTTCTAAATGAAATGAGAGCCTTTTAACATTAATCTTTTCAAATAGACAACTTTTTATATAAACATTGAAACCTTTGGTTTTTATTTAACAAAAACCCAACAAGTTAATTTCTTCCAGAACTTTGCAAAAAAAGTTTTGCAAGTAAACATCAAAAAATTTTATGCTATTTACTACTTATTTGCACCTAAATTTTTGTTTTTACTAACTACTCGACACATTCATTTCTCATACAAGTCACGTAAAAATCATTTAAGTTTTGATATGAAATAACTCTATCAAAGTGAGAAAGAGTGTGAACAAGAACGTAAGCTATTTCTTACTAAATCATTTATATGCCCCAACCAAAGACACACAGAGTTTATCAAAACTTAAGACAAGCAACTGAAACAGAAAATAACTCTTAAGAATAGCAACAAAAAAAAACTTAGAAGTTAAAGCCAATTTCAACTGATTTCAACCCTAAAAAAAAACACAGAAAAAAGTTATGTCAGCTATGAGTTAAAGAATTTTTTGCTAAAATAAGAAAAAAATAGAAAAATTATTCAAATATTTGTGTGCATTCATTTATAAATATGATTTAAATATGTTGTTCATGCAAAAGCTGGTGGGATCAAATTTTCAAGATGAAAGTTATTTATTTTAAGTTTTCAACATTATACTTTTTTTATTTCTTTCTTCATAAAAAAAAAATCTAAAATACTAAATTTTGAAATAAAAAAAAAAAAAAAAAACTCAAATTGGCGGTCAAGTTATAGTTAAAAATTTCTATAAAAGTTATAAACATAGTTTTGTTAGTGTATCTTAACTAGAAGTTTACTTTATCTTAAAAAAGCTTTTATAATATGATGAGTCCATGTCTCAGTCTATGTCCTAGTCTATGTCTTAGTCTATGTCTTAGTCTATATTTTAGTTTATGTCTTAGTTAAAAAAATATATCAAAATATATTTAGCAGATACTGATTTTAAAAATTAAGAAAAGTAAAATTGGCGGTAAAGTTATGTGCAACAATTGCTATAGAAGTTAAGAATATAGTTCTGTAAAAGTATCTCTGCTGTCTTAGTCTATGTCTTAGTCTATGTCTTAGTCTATGTCTTAGTTTATGTCTTAGTCTATATTTTAGTCTATGTCTTAGTTAAAAAAATATATCAAAATATATTTAGCAGATACTGATTTTAAAAATTAAGAAAAGTGAAATTGGCGGTAAAGTTATGTGCAACAATTGCTATAGAAGTTAAGAATATAGTTCTGTAAAAGTATCTCTGCTAGAAATTTACTTTATCTAAGTCTATGTCTTAGTCTTTATCATAGTCTATGTCTTAGTCTATGTCCTAGTCTACGTCTTAGTCTATGTCTTAGTCTATGTATTAGTCTATGTCTTAGTCTATGTCTTAGTCTATGTCTTAGTCTATGTCTTAGTCTATGTCTTAGTCTATGTCTTAGTCTATGTCTTAGTCTATGTCTTAGTCTATGTCTTAATCTATGTCTTAGTCTATGTCTTAGTCTATGTCTTAGTCTATGTCTTAGTCTATGTCTTAGTCTATGTCTTAGTCTATGTCTTAGTCTATGTCTTAGTCTATGTCTTAGTCTATGTCTTAGTCTATGTCTTAGTCTATGTCTTAGTCTATGTCTTAGTCTATGTCTTAGTCTATATCTTAGTCTATGTCTTAGTCTGTGTCTTAGTCTATGTCTTAGTCTATGTCTTAGTCTATGTCTTAGTCTATGTCTTAGTCTATGTCTTAGTCTATGTCTTAGTCTATGTCTTAGTCTATGTCTTAGTCTATGTCTTAGTCAATGTCTTAGTCTATGTCTTAGTCTATGTCTTAGTCTATGTCTTAGTCTATGTCTTAGTCTATGTCTTAGTCTATGTCTTAGTCTATATCTTAGTCTATGTCTTAGTCTATGTTTTAGTCTATGTCTTAGTCTATGTCTTAGTCTATGTCTTAGTCTATGTCTTAGTCTATGTCTTAGTCTATGTCTTAGTCTATGTCTTAGTCTATGTCTTAGTCTATGTCTTAGTCTATGTCTTAGTCTATGTCTTAGTCTATGTCTTAGTCTATGTCTTAGTCTATGTCTTAGTCTATGTCTTAGTCTATGTCTTAGTCTGTGTCTTAGTCTATGTCTTAGTCTATGTCTTAGTCTATGTCTTAGTCTATGTCTTAGTCTATGTCTTAGTCTATGTCTTAGTCTATGTCTTAGTCTATGTCTTAGTCTATGTCTTAGTCTATGTCTTAGTCTATGTCTTAGTCTATGTCTTAGTCTATGTCTTAGTCTATGTCTTAGTCTATGTCTAAGTCTATGTTTTAGTCTATGTTCTAGTCTATGTTTTAGTCTATGTCTTAGTCTATGTCTTAGTCTATGTCTTAGTCTATGTCTTAGCCTATGTCTTGGTCTATGTCTTAGTCTATGTCTTAGTCTATGTCATAGTCTATGTCTTAGTCTATGTCTTAGTCTATGTCTTAGTCTATGTCTTAGTCTATGTCTTAGTCTATGTCTTAGTCTATGTCTTAGTCTATGTCTTAGTCTATGTCTTAGTCTATGTCTTAGTCTATGTCTTAGTCTATGTCTTAGTCTATGTCTTAGTCTATGTCTTAGTCTATGTCTTAGTCTATGTCTTAGTCTATATCTTAGTCTATGTCTTAGTCTATGTTTTAGTCTATGTCTTAGTCTATGTCTTAGTCTATGTCTTAGTCTATGTCTTAGTCTATGTCTTAGTCTATGTCTTAGTCTATGTCTTAGTCTATGTCTTAGTCTTAGTCTGTGTCTTAGTCTATGTCTTAGTCTATGTCTTAGTCTATGTCTATGTCTTAGTCTATGTCTTAGTCTATGTCTTAGTCTATGTCTTAGTCTATGTCTTAGTCTATGTCTTAGTCTATGTCTTAGTCTATGTCTTAGTCTATATCTTAGTCTATGTCTTAGTCTATGTTTTAGTCTATGTCTTAGTCTATGTCTTAGTCTATGTCTTAGTCTATGTCTTAGTCTATGTCTTAGTCTATGTCTTAGTCTATGTCTTAGTCTATGTCTTAGTCTATGTCTTAGTCTATGTCTTAGTCTATGTCTTAGTCTATGTCTTAGTCTGTGTCTTAGTCTATGTCTTAGTCTATGTCTTAGTCTATGTCTTAGTCTATGTCTTAGTCTATGTCTTAGTCTATGTCTTAGTCTATGTCTTAGTCTATGTCTTAGTCTATGTCTTAGTCTATGTCATAGTCTATGTCTTAGTCTATGTCTTAGTCTATGTCTTAGTCTATGTCTAAGTCTATGTTTTAGTCTATGTTCTAGTCTATGTTTTAGTCTATGTCTTAGTCTATGTCTTAGTCTATGTCTTAGTCTATGTCTTAGCCTATGTCTTGGTCTATGTCTTAGTCTATGTCTTAGTCTATGTCATAGTCTATGTCTTAGTCTATGTCTTAGTCTATGTCTTAGTCTATGTCTTAGTCTATGTCTTAGTCTATGTCTTAGTCTATGTCTTAGTCTATGTCTTAGTCTATGTCTTAGTCTATGTCTTAGTCTATGTCTTAGTCTATGTCTTAGTCTATGTCTTAGTCTATGTCTTAGTCTATGTCTTAGTCTATGTCTTAGTCTATGTCTTAGTCTATGTCTTAGTCTATGTCTTAGTCTATGTCTTAGTCTATGTCTTAGTCTATGTCTTAGTCTATGTCTTAGTCTATGTCTTAGTCTATGTCTTAGTCTATGTCTTAGTCTATGTCTTAGTCTATGTCTTAGTCTATGTCTTAGTCTATGTCTTAGTCTTAGTCTATGTCTTAGTCTATGTCTTAGTCTATGTCTTAGTCTATGTCTTAGTCTATGTCTTAGTCTATATCTTAGTCTATGTCTTAGTCTATGTCTTAGTCAATGTCTTAGTCTATGTCTTAGTCTATGTTTTGTGTAATGTCTTAGTCTTTGTGTACATCTTATTACCCCTCATCGATTACAGAAAAATACTCCCTCGTTATTATGTCACGTTTCCAAAACAAAGTCTCTAATCCAAACTTCTATCCCCGAATAACAAAAAATTTGTAATAAGTACCATTTTTAAAGCAATTAAAACATTATTTAACCAAAATTATTATGGAACAATCCAACGAATTAATAACAAGGCGAAAAATTTCAAAACCCTCTAGAAATAGAACCGGAAAATAGTGTCAAACTAAGAACATAATTAAATGAAATTAAAAATTCTAAACATGAAGAAGTGATTTCATTTTCCGCTTTTATGATTTTTTGTTTCTCCGTCTCCTTCATTTATATTAATTTTTCGACATAAATGAATTTTTAATAAAGATCCAACAATGGAAACAAATAAAATTCATGAAAGAGGAATTAAAAAAAATAGACATGAATATTCAAGTGAAATAACCGTTAACCTTTAAAAACATTTTCCGAAAAAGGAAGGAAAATATTAAATTGGTGAATGTATAAATTTATGAATTTTTTTTATAGGTTTTATGCCTAAAACGAAAAAGTTATGTGGTGAAAAGGAGTTAGTATGTATTTTGTTGGCATGTGAGTTAGAAAAGGTAAATAAGTTACCTATAGCATTGACAGTTCATTAACCTTATCAAGTTGTTCATAAAATCTATTAAAATATCTATAAAAATAAAAAATTTTACTACTCATATAAAATTTTGTAGTACCTACTATAAAATAAAAGTACATAAATACATTTTATATTTTAGAAATATATTTTGTCATCTCATTTGAAGTCACAAAAACCATCAATAATCAAGAATATGTGCACGCACGTTTAAGTTCAGTAATTTCCGTTTTCTTATCTTTAACAATTTTTTAAAGGATTGTTCTATTTCAAATAAATTACGTTTGCATTTTTTTGGGAAAAAAAATTCAAAATTTTTATTTTGTATTTGTTTAAAATTATCACGTTTTTTGTATTATATAACCAAATAACAGATAAGCCATAAAATGTATTAAATAATTTTGTTTGTTAAAGCAAGTACAACCGTAAGTGTTATATTTAGTATTTTGTCTTAAGCCCTTACTTAGTCCATGTATTAGTCTATATCTTAACCAACATAAGAGTTAACCCAGCTATCAATTTGGTGATTTTTGACGATAATATCAGCAAAATGAGTCTTTTGGGATTCGTATAGATGATCAAAAACTGATTAATCAGCTTGGTAATCTAAAAAAGATTCCAAAAAGACTCCTTAAAACGCTTAGAAAACGACTAAGTTACAAAAGCACAAACAATTCTTAGATAATGTGTACAGTCAAAATCTTATCGTTCAAACGATCCTAATAAGACTGTTTTTTATGTTATTTTAATCAGTTTGGTGATCAAAAAAGACAAGAAAAAGACTCAGAAAATACCTTGAAAGCGACTATTTGAAAGCAAAATGTGTGTAATCAGTTTAGTGATCTAAATAGTGTACAAAAAGACTCATAAATGATCATTTTAATCGTGCAGTGAAGTCAAAAAAGAATCATATATGATTAAAATTTTCCAAAAATGCTAACTGGGAAGGTTAAGCAATAAACATATACATAGACACATAATAGAGTCTATAACATTGCAGATAGCATTGCTGGAGAATTTTAATCAAATATGAGTCTTTTTTGACTTCACTGCACGATTAAAATGATCATTTATGATATCACTTATGAGTCAAAAAAGATCTTTTTGTGTGAGAAAATGGTACCCTTTATACGACTCTCCAAAAAGAGTCTTTAGTGACTCGTTTTTCTGATTAGAATGGATTTGTTAAAAAAAGAATAAAGCTTTTTATTACTCAATACTTAAAATAAATAATTACAGAAATTGATACTGCCGAGATCGAGGATCGAACCTAGGCTGCTAAATACATATTATGATTAGCATTCGACGTGCTAACCAACTAATCCACATCACCCACAATGAGAAACGAGCCTATTTGTGGTATTTTTTTTATCACCTAAAAATAGTCATATGACGCACATTTTACTAGATTTTTTGTGCTATTTTTAATTAGTCGCTTGCTAAGCGTCTATGAGTCTTTTTGTAATCTTTTTGGATCACCAAACTGATTGCATACATTCTGCTTTCAAATAGACGAATAGACAAGATATTTTCTGAGTCTTTTTGTGGTCTTTTTTAATCACCAAACTGATTAAAATAACATAAAAAACAGTCGTATTAGGATCGCTTGCACGATAAGATTTTGACTGCACACATTCTGCAAGAATTGTTTGTGTTTTTGTAAACAAGTCGTTTTCTAAGCGTTTTAGTGAGTCTTTTTGGAATCTTTTTTAGCTGATTAATAAGTTTTTGATTATCTGTACGAATCCCAAAAGACTCATTTTGCTGATATTATCGTCAACAATCATCAAATTGCTAGTTGGGATAGACTATTTCTATGTTTATACCTTAGTGCATGAATAAGTCTATGTCTCATTCTATGTCTTATTCTATGTAAAGAGTGTTCTAAAAAAAAATATGCATTTACTATTTTAGACAAAATTTATCCATAGTGCAAGAAATAATTTATTTTTTCAATAATTTAATTTTCAATAATAATATTAATTTTCAATAATTATTTCAATCAAAATGGACTGCGAAAAAAAAGTTCGTGAAAATATAATTAAAACTTTTCAAAAAAATCCGTCATGGACTTTTAAAAAAATAGCTAAAAATTTGAAAGTTGACCCTCGAACGGTTTCTAATGCCATCAGACGGTATAAGGAAAACCTGAGCATTGAAAGAAAATCTGGATCAGGGAGGAAAAAAGGTCCTACAGATATTGGTAAGGCAAAAGAAGTCGAGCGACTCTTTCGAAGAGCGCCTTACACTTCTTTAAGAAAAGCAGCTCGTACGGTGAAATGTTCTACGAATTTTGCACATAGAGTCAAAGCTTATGCTGAACTGAAGACATACAAAGTCCAAAAGGTTCCAGATCGCAATGCTATAAAGAACTTAGAAGCAAAAAAACGAGCAAAAAAATTGAAGTCTGATTTTATAAAAAAATACACCTGTTGTGTGATGTATGATGAAACATACGTACTGGCAGACTTTTCTCAACTTCCTGGTCAAGATTTTTATGTTGCTGATAAACGGGGCAATGTTCGGCAAGAGTTTCGCACAAAAAAACAAACAAAATTCCCTAAGAAGTTTCTCGTGTGGCAAGCTATTTGCAGTTGTGGCAAAAGAAGTAAAGTATTTGTGGCATCTGGCACAATAAACACAGAAATTTATATAAAGGAGTGCCTACAAAAACGGTTGTTACCCTTTTTAAGAGAGCACAGAGGCCTACATTTTTTTTGGCCCGATTTGGCATCATGCCATTATGGAAAAAAGGCACTTGAGTGGTACTCAAAGAATAATGTCATTTTTGTACCACGATAGGCAAATCCACCTAACTGTCCAGAACTTCGGCCTGTGGAAAGGTATTGGGCTCTGGTAAAAAAGGAATTGAAGAACACAGGAAAGATTTCCAAGAACATGTCCGATTTTAAGCGCAGGTGGAACACATGCTCCAAAAAGGTATCAGAAGCAACTGTAAAATCTTTAATGGGAGGGTTTCCGAAAAAAGTCGATAATTTTGCAAAACCCGAGTACTAAGTAAACATTTTAATGCTAAATGATTTTGTATAATATGTCATTATATTTGCGTATTTTGTAGAGTTTTTATATTAAAAGGTTTGATTTTTATTTAAGAAAATCCAACTACAAATTTTATTTAGAGCACTCTTTATGTGACCTAATCAAAGCCTTAGTCTATGTTTAAGTCTATGTTTTGGTTTTTATCTAATTCTGTTTTAACAATGCGTTTTTATTATAGTTTCAGTTGATGATTATAATAAAAACATTTAAAAACTACTACAATGTTCTGCAATCATGAAATAACCCTTGACACTTAATACAAATATTCAAATTCCCCGTCACCCCTTTCTTTGACATCATTCTTTTCCGCAAAGTGTGAATTCATAATTTATTTGTAAATGTCTGAATATTTCCTTTACACTTTTAAAATAACAATAAGGCGAATATTTTAAGACAACACAATGTGTTTTTCTCACATTCAAATATTTTTCACTTAATAATCGTAGTTTTTTTAACTTTACTCATTTTTTTATGCATAAAATTCACTTTCGTAAAATTTAAGTATCGTTGAAAACACTTGACTTTGCTTTCATTTCCATCTCTAACATGTTAAGGGTATGAACTAGGTTCTTCCTTGGCTTGTCATACTTAAGTTTGTCTAACCTTCTTTTAGGGGCAAAAAAAGATACTGATACTTAACCAAAGGTAAATATTAGTTCTTGGTAGAAATGAGTTCACATGCTGACATCCATTATCGCAAATTGGAAAAAAAATGGTGAAGAATTCCTTTAAAGAAATTGCTTGATTTTTCCTTTAAAATTCTGCCAAAAATAGTGGAACTCAGCAGCGTTTCCAGATTTCCTAGTTATTTTAACGTACATGAGTTTTTCGATGAACAGAAAATTTTTGGAGTAAATAATTTCTACTACAATTTTGTGTGAGATATACCAATATTTTGTTAAAAACCTAAAGTATGCGAGCTCAAACAAAAGTTCTAAAGTTCTTAAATGAAAAAGGTAAATGTTAAAAATGTGAAAAATTAAGCTCTTTACAGTTATTTTCAGATAATTATTTTATGCATAAGACAAGCAAGAAGCTGTACCCTACAGTGGCAAAGTAGGTCATATCATAGAAGTTATAAGTGTTAGGTTTTAGTCTAAGACATAGGCTAAGACATAGACTAAGACATAGACTAAAACATAGACTAAGATATAGATTAAGACATAGACTAAGACATAGACTGAAACATAGACTAAGATATAGACTAAGACATAGACTAAGACATAGACTAAGACGTAGACTAAGACATAGACTAAGACATACACTAAGACATACACTAAGACATAGACTAAGACATGGACTAAGACATAGACTAAGACATAGACTAAGACATAGACTAAGACATAGACTAAAACATAGACTAAGATATAGATTAAGACATAGACTAAGACATAGACTGAAACATAGACTAAGATATAGACTAAGACATAGACTAAGACATAGACTAAGACGTAGACTAAGACATAGACTAAGACATAGACTAAGACATAGACTAAAACATAGACTAAGATATAGATTAAGACATAGACTAAGACATAGACTGAAACATAGACTAAGATATAGACTAAGACATAGACTAAGACATAGACTAAGACGTAGACTAAGACATAGACTAAGACATAGACTAAGACATAGACTAAGACATAGACTAAGACATAGACTAAGACATAGACTAAGACATAGACTAAGACATAGACTAAGACATAGACTAAGACATAGACTAAGACATAGACTAAGACATAGACTAAGACATAGACTAAGACATAGACTAAGACATAGACTAAGACATAGACTAAGACATAGACTAAGACATAGACTAAGACATAGACTAAGACATAGACTAAGACATAGACTAAGACATAGACTAAGACATAGACTAAGACATAGACTAAGACATAGACTAAGACATAGACTAAGACATAGACTAAGACATAGACTAAGACATAGACTAAGACATAGACTAAGACATAGACTAAGACATAGACTAAGACATAGACTAAGACATAGACTAAGACATAGACTAAGACATAGACTAAGACATAGACTAAGACATAGACTAAGACATAGACTAAGACATAGACTAAGACATAGACTAAGACATAGACTAAGACATAGACTAAGACATAGACTAAGACATAGACTAAGACATAGACTAAGACATAGACTAAGACATAGACTAAGATATAGACTAAGACATAGACTAAGACATAGACTAAGACATAGACTAAGACATAGACTATGACATAGACTAAGACATAGACTAAGACATAGACTAAGACATAAACTAAGACATAGACTAAGACATAGACTAAGACATAGACTAAGACATAGACTAAGACATAGACTAAGACATAGACTAAGACATAGACTAAGACATAGACTAAGACATAGACTAAGACATAGACTAAGACATAGACTAAGACATAGACTAAGACATAGACTAAGACATAGACTAAGACATAGACTAAGACATAGACTAAGACATAGACTAAGACATAGACTAAGACATAGACTAAGACATAGACTAAGACATAGACTAAGACATAGACTAAGATATAGAAAAACACTTTTAGATTTACATACGTCATTCCCCTGTATTGTTTTTGATTTCAATATATTTAATATTTTTTGGGATTTAAAAGTTTTTTTGCTGATTATTGACTACGAATTGTACAGATTTACAGTTATTACTTAAAGGGACATTTTTGATAGTATCGTCATTCCCCTGCAAGGAAGTGTACAGGTTTAAATACCTAATTATATAAAGAATTGTACAAGGATGTATATCTGAGAATCAACCATATTTTTATGACTTAAATAAACTATTATTTCTTTATTCACTATTTTAATACATTTCCAAATAATTAATGAAATATTTTAATATTTATTATTTAAATTACAATAACATAATTAATAGCGTTTTCTTTTCTGACACACATGTTGCATTTTCTTTACCCTTTCCACTATTTTGTGTTCTATTCTGAAAAAAGTGTATTCGTTTAAAAATAACAATGTTCTTTTGTAAAAATGTTGCACTAAGTAGTGTAAAATGTGTAAAGATTTTAACACTCAATTTGATATAAGGGTGATTAATTTACACTATTGAACATATGATTATTTGTTTTGATTCTGTGATTGATTCTTATTCAACAGAAATTTATTTTTATGGACGCTAAAAGTGAAATTGTTTTAACATATTTGTTGGAATCATCCTCTTCATCCGAAGATGATGAAATATATGAGGCTCTTTTACGACGAAACAAATTACCTCGTGTAAATAATTTTATTGAAAACGTAATTCATCAATATTCTGAAACAGATGTAAGAAAATAATTAAAAGTATTTTGTGAATTTTTTCATTCTTCTATTTTATTCCAGTTTAAAAAGAATTTACGTCTTAGCCGAAAAAGTGCTACATATATTATAGAAAGGTACTCCGCATCAAGCTTGACAAGAACATATCAAGGAGGAAGACCACAATCAACTGTAGAAGAGCAAGTCATTTCATTCTTGTGGTAGCCCAATAACAAATATTCTTGCAAATTTAAATAATCACATTTGTTTTTTTAAGGTTCGCTGGGAATAAAACAACATTTCGAGAAGTAGCGAACCTTTTTGATATGTCTATATCAAATCTTCATAAATCCTTTAAGAAAGTCTTGAATTTTTTAGTAAATGAAATGGCCCCAGAAGTAATCAAATTTCCAAAATCAGAACTGGAAAAAGAAATAATTTCGAAGGAATTTGAAAAGGTACAACTGCATTCATTTGTAGTTTATATTATTTATAAAATAAATTTCTTTATAGATTTCTGGTTTCCCAAACGTTATTGGATGTGTGGATGGAAGTTATATATCAGTTAGAAAGCCGAAACATAAAATACGTTCCACGTACGCTAACAGGCATGATACTCTGTCTATAACACTTCAGGCTATCTGTGATTCAAAGCTGAGATTTTTGGATGTTTTCACTGGTGTTCCCAGTAAAATTCATGATTCAAGAGTATTGAAATTATCATTTATTGGGAAAGATTTAAACAATTTGTGTTTTCCAAAGTACCACATACTGGGAGATTCTGCTTACCCCTTAAGAGAATATCTTTTGACGCCATACCGAGACTACGGCAATTTAAGTGAACCGGAAAAAAATTATAACGCAAAATTTTTTCCTATCCGTGTAAAGATAGAAAATGCTTTTGGGGTTCTTAAGGGTCGTTTTCGACAATTATTACGTCTTGACTTTCATGATGTTGTCACTATGTCACAGTTCGTCATTGCAGCATGTGTTCTTCACAACATTTGCATTGACAATGAAGACATTTTTGAGGAAGAATTAAGCTGTAACGTACCCAATGTGCCTTCCGAGAATTTTGATGATGACAGAAGAGATCGTATATTAACTCAACTCGGCCAAATGAAAAGAAATAAAATAAAAACTCTTTTATATAACTAAAAAAAATATGTATCTTTAATTCAGTTTTTAATTTAAAAGGTACAATGTAGGTTAGGATAGTAGTAGTAGTAAAGGATAGTTAACTAAAAAATATCTTTAATTCATTTTTAATGTAAAAGGTACAATGCAGGAATTCAATAAAAAATTAAATTACATAAAAAATTTCATTATAAATTAAATTCATTTTGTTAGGTTTGGACAAATGTATTTGGCAAAGAAAAGGTGTAGTGGGTTGGGGACAAATAATGGCTCATCGAGGTCAAAGTTTAAAGGTGAAAAAATCCCCAAAATGGCCAAAAATTCCAGCGGAGTCACTTTTGACTCCAACATTTTTCCAAACATACTCAGCCCCTGTAGCACTGTGTATCATTTTATAGCAGTTTCGAGGAACTTAGGATGCGTCTGAAAGATTCCATTGATTTTTACTCCCAGAGATTTTTGTGGAGTATGCCAAACTTCTACAACAACTCCATACAACACACATATCGTCACCTAAAATACATAAGAACGTAACTGACATAATAAATTAGCAAAAATTTAATTCAAAATGTTTTGCAGTTACGCCCTTTTGCATTTTAGGTGACGACATGTGTGTTGTATGGAGTTGTTGTAGAAGTTTGGCGTACTCCACAAAAATCTCTGGGAGTAAAAATCAATGGAATCTTTCAGACGCATCCTAAAGTGGGACCGCAAATGTAAAATTTATAGGGCAAGTTGTATGGAAGCTTCCTAAATGAGTGACACCGCTAGAAATATAGTTGTTTTATTTACTTTTAGCTTCTAAAATCTTCCTTAGCACATCCATTTTTTCCTGGTGACGCCTTTCCTTTGCTTCCTCTTTTTTCTCTATTATTTCCACTAATTTCTCCTGAACTGATTTAGACTTTTTCTTCACTTTTTCTATGTTCTCTCCTTTTTCGACCTTGATGCATTTGTTGCTGCTTATTAGTACTTCTGGTTCTATTGAATCATCCAGTAAGCATATCTTTGCGAGCTCTTCCTCAAATTCAATATCTTTTCTTTTCGATCCAGAGGCTCTGTTATTTTCCACCGCAACTTTTTTTCGTCTTAGGACTGTCTTATACCTCTCTTCGCACTGTCTTGGAGATTTATCTGTAAATTTTGTTGAAATAAAAGCCCACATGTCTTTTTTTGTTTTAAATTTTTTTAATGGGCCAATGTCAGCCATGCAATTGGCATAAAAGTCCAGAAGTTGACGCGTATCTCCATCAGTCCAAACTGGAAAAAAATGTTTTTGTATTTAATTAAATAATTGTTAATATCATACTCTACTTACTTTGAATTCTTTTGTGCATTATGGGAGATTCTTCAATTTTTGTTTCCATTACTTTACTTTTATTCCTTTTTATTAATTTTTAAAAATCTTCCGCCAATTTTTGTTTTATAATTAACAGCTGATAGTTTGTTATTATTAAAGTGTTGTAAAAAACTATTGTGTACTAACTATTTACGATTATAGTCGCTGAAAATTGGTCAAAATCGTTAAACAAAGTAAAACGCTAGATATACAAATGTTTGAGGGCAAAAAGTTTGTTCTTTTGAAACGTTGAAAAATATACCACTTTGTTAGTGTTTGTGCAACATGAATAATGTGTTACAATAATAACAGGCAACATTTTCTGTCAGAAAAGAAAACGCTATAACATTTGTCTGTGTCCCCAAAGCATAAGTAATTGCTTATGAAAATTCAGTCTCTGGTGATTTGCTAATTTCCACAGTATGACAATATTTCAACTCTTAACCCCAACAAGCTCCAAATATTGTATTGAAATTATTTTAAATTGTCATTATAACTTTTAAATTTTATTAAAGTTCGATTGTCTGTTGGTTGTATTTGTGTGCCCTTTCCTGTGCATTTTTAGTGCATTATCATTATTTTCATTATTTATTCATATTAATGTTGTTTATAGCAAAATGGAAATTGAAAAGTAAAACATGTTAAAATCGAAAAGCAGGAAAAAAATGGTCGAATAGTCGATAACATGTTAAAATTTATCAACTGTCGAACCATACGAAATTGAGTAGACAATGATGGGAAGCTATTAAAGGTAATATCCAAATAGGTATTAGTATACGTTTAATCATTTTACTATATAAAGTTATAGTAAGTAGTCGTTGGTAGGTAATACCTTTACGATACATTGAAACAAATATGAGTTGGTATCGTTAGAAGTCTACCTGTCAATCTATCATGACTTTTGGTTGGCAATGAGGATTTTATAATAATGGTTTATTGGTATTTAGCCATTAAGTGTGTGTGCGGACTATAGGAACAGTGGAACCTTAAATGATGGTAGTAAAAATTGTAACCTTATTTATAACATTAAATTAAATTTTTTTCTTTTATAAATTAATAATTATACCAGTTTCTAACTTTAATAAAATTTTATTTTAATTTTTTTAACTTTCCTAATATCGAGGTTTCACTGTTTCTCCCTATAAATAGATTAAATAGCAATAACAATATATTTCAAAATAGGTATTCGCATTCACAATAACATTGTCAGCAAGTCAAACACAACCAACAAGTCAATGCAACAGTAATTGAATGCAATAAATGACAACTTAAAAAAAACTTTTATGTCAATAGTGAAACCAACCAACACACGATGAAATACAACAATTGCAAAAAAAAAAAAACGTTAGCAAAAGACAAACTCAAACTCACAGCTTTACATTGAAATTAGAAATTGGTGGTAACAAATACCTTGTACTTCCGCACAGTGGGGGCAAGCAGTAATAAAAAAAACTAGAAAATTTAACATACATGCACTAAAATCCCAATTTATCGATCATCGAAATGCTTTAAGAAAGGTTTGTCCCTAAAAAAATTATACTCTGATACACTAAAAAAACTCGGGAAATGACCTAGTGTGGGTTGTAGGCCTTATTAAGTACATGACAAAACGTGCAACAAAATTTCAGAAATACGTCCAAGTTTAATAGGTATACCCAAACGAGGCTCGTCAACTTATCGACCCATAGTTCAGCCAGTTTGTTTCCGCCAAATTGTTTACTTTTTTGACTTTACTTCGTTTTGTATTGCTTATTTTTATATGAAAGCTTATACAAGTTTATATCCATATAACAAGAGAATTTAGTTCCTAATAAATCAGACGAAAAATCAAAAAGTTATTGAGCTTTTAATAGGCCATGCACTAACATGGACTCTAGAGCGGTTCGCCTTCCATACAAAAAAAAAAAGTTATGTCAGTCACCCCCTAGGATTAAAGATAATGTTAAAACAATTCCAAAAAATATTTTTTTTTTATTTTTTTACCACGCCTACAAATACCGCCCTTTTACTATTTTGTTTACTGTGTCGCCATTTTATCCATTTATCCGATCATAACATTTTATATATCGCTGTTCGCAGCTCTGCAAGGGCTACATTTCTCTCTTTGATAGTTTTTTACTATCACGTCAATTTAGAGTCATAACTTTTAAAAACTAGATTTTTACTCGATTTGATTAGGGTGGGTACGACTCGAATTTTAAAAAGTTATGACTATAAATTGACGAGGTTGTAAAAAACTATCAAAGAGGGAAATGTAGCCTTGACAGAGCTCTGAAAATCTATGTATAATATGTTATGATTGGATTAAAGATGGCGACACAGTTAACAAAATACAAAAAGGGCGGATTTGTAGGCGTGGTAAAAAAATAAAAAAAAATTTTTGGAATTATTTTTACATTATCTTTAATCCTAGGGGGTGACTGACTCAACTTTTTTTTTCGAACCACTCTAATGGACTCTAGTTTTCGAGATATACATTTTTATACCCTTCACCACCATAGGTGGAAAGGGTATTAAAAGTTTGTGCTGATGTATGTAACGTATAAAAATATTTGTCTTAGACCCACCTTTCAGTATACCAATAGGCTTACAATCACCTTCTGAGTCGATTTAGCGATGTCCGTCCGTCGGACATCCGTCTGGCTGGCTGGCTAGACCCCCATCTAAACCTTGTAATCAAACTACAGGTCGCAATTCTAAAGATAATTTGATGAAATTTGACACAGATCATTTCTTTGATAATGGGACCATGGCTTTTGAAATCGGTCCATTATTTATGGTACCTCCCATAGGTCCCACTTCCCGGAATTGATATATTGGCCACAATATTCAATATTTTTTCATGAAATTTATAACAAATACTGCTTATATAAACTTAAATCACTGTACCAAATTTCGTTGAAATCGGTCTACATTTGACCATAGCGCCCATACAAAGTCTTTTCTCAAAACGCTCGTAAATCCGAAGATAAGAATTTTAAGTTTATTTTTTGCATATATAATTATTGTAACAACTGTAATCAATTTGCCGAATTTCGAGATAATCGGTCCACATTTGACCCTAGCTCTCATATAAGTCCAAATGACTGAAATGGCTTAAATGTATAAGTTTTGAGAATATGTTTGTATGATGGCAAAATTTAGCAAACATTTGTCTTTATACAGGAAAAAGAACACCTTTGACCTTAGTGGTGAAGGGTATCATATGGTCGGCCTTGACCGACTATAGCACGTACTTGTTTTAATTACATACGTATTTACACGATTTTGACTAACATAAGTGAAGAACAGTTTAACCTACTAAGTAAAAAGAAAAAAACAAAATCTAGCTACAATATTACCCTCATGCTTCCCTTACATAATATTCAGTCCACTCAGTAGTTTCGGAGATATAGCCAAATATAAAATTATTTTTTTTGTTTTTTAAAAATTCATAAAAAAATAGAGATAATTAAAAAAGTTCCAATATGTTTCTATTACCCTATAGACAGATATATCCTGCATAAAATGCAATACTTCTTGTTAATTTGGACTCAATAGTTTTAATTTTATTATTAATTTTGCGAATTTTTGTAAAATAAAAAAACGTATAAAAAAATTTTCCATCTAAAGTTGAGCAATATCTCCGAAACTACTCCTTGGCCTCAAAATAATTCTGATATTTTGAAAGGCACTATAATTCGTATTTGTTTTGTCTTTCAAATTAGATATAATGAGTGGTTTTTGATTTATCTTATTTAATTATTATACTAAAATAAATATTTGTACTAAATTGGAATTTTAGTGCAATACACTTATATAAAACATTTGATATCCCATAATTTAATATTTTGCGATGACCGAATAAGGCTCTTGGAGTATATTCCATTTAAGCTGTTGTTTTGGTAACAGCTCTAACATTTTCATTTCTTCCAGTGTTTACGGAGGATCTGTTTAAAGTCAAGTCACTTAGTCCTAATCCTCAGGACTAAGTGAAGTAGGTTGGGTTAATGTAGGGGTACATCAGAAGCCTGACCACATTCTGGTCTTACCTTGGAACTTCACGGTCTTTGCGGAATCGAAAGATGTTAAATATGTTGCTCCATCCTGATCTCAGTTGTACCAAAATTCTTCTTCTGTTATCCTTGACTCCCAGTGAAGCATAGGGCCTCAAAAATTACTCGTTCTTTATCTCAAACTATTTTCTTGTTCCTAATACAACATTGACCGGCCAATCGCTTTTTAGATAATCATCAGGGTTTCTTTTTCAATCTCCCAAGTACTACCGGCTAGGCATTGACCTCTCACCGATCACATCTTTACATTATGTCGAATTGTGCTTTTATCGTTCCTTTATTGACTTCAACCTTGTTTCAGATTTGATGCAATTTCTACATTAAAACATCTGGGGTCAAATTACCGCATTCGATATCGATCGAAAACTCGGACTTTTAAGCGAATATTGTGAAGTATACTTAAGGGATGTTGAAAGTTACTTCAATGCAAAAAGTTTATTGCAATTTTATTATCCATTTTAGTTCGTTTTTAAAAAAACATATAGTTCAATTAAAACTCTTTTACTATTTTTCATCTTTTGGCAAATATAGTAAATTGTGCATATTTTAAATAATTTTGATTATCCTTAAAGTATGCTATACAATTTTGATCGATATCGAATGCCGTAATTTGGCCCCTGGATCCAAATTTTAGAATCAGTTCCTAAACTCGTGTGAATAGTATTTTTGCTATTTCTAGGTCAAAAAGTTAAATATGACGAAAATGCTTAAAATGGAAGATGGCAAATATATACAAATTTAACGTCCGCAACGTCCATTATCTTGTTTAGTATGTAAATGTCATTCAAAATTATTTCCAAAATGATGTATTTGCTGAATTTCACACAAAAAATGTTTCGTTAAGAATAAAACATGGATTTTAATAGTTCAAATAAAAATTAAAAAATAACGTCCGCAACGTATTAAATAATGTAATTTGTATGCCACGACAGGCAAATTTATCCAACTGTCCAGAACTTCGGCCTATAGAAAGTAATTGAGCTCTTGAAAAATGTAATGGAATATCACAGGTTTTCCAAAGCATGTTATTAAACTTAGTACAATTGCAAGTTTTATTCAAAACACTCCTTATAATGAAACATTGGAAATTAAGTTAAATTTTGAGACAAGAAATGAGTTTCTGTTAAAAGAAAATTTTTTGGTGAAAAGTTAAAATTCTTATTCAAAATTTGTTATCAAATTTTCTCGTAATCTATCCCACTGTGTTACCTATTCATTTATCAAATAAATTTAAAAATACTCAAGTTGTCGTATTTGCTTCTGTGTCTTTCTCTGTTTGTACTTGTGAAAGTCACAAGTACAATAGAAGGAAGCTATCTAGAGAATATCATTTCAGTTTTTAGTTCCAACTCACTTCTTATATGAAGGTATAAAAGCACAATCGGAAAATGATACAAAAACGACACACATTCATTTACAAATAAAGACAGACACTTTTCAAAAGGGAAGGAAAACAAATTGAATGAATGACATACAAACACAAAATGTGAACAAATACAGGTAAACTAAAAATGTTTTAACTACGAGCACGGGGTGTTGCTTATTTGTAATAGTTACAGTGAGGCTTAAAACTATTCAAAATAAAAATTAGAGTTTGATAAATTTGATAGCTGTTCAGTCAATAATAAATCCAATTTAATGATTTTAGCTGTCATTCAAAAAATTGTATTAAGTTAAATAAAACTCGGTCATTCCATTGATTTTATCATATCATGGGAATGGCTTATCAAAATTCGTTGAAGAAAATACCGGCGAATTCATTACAAAATTTTCTTTAAGTCATGATGAGACAATTTTTTCACATGGTCAACGGTTGTGGAGTTTTTCACATAAAAATGTATTTTTTTTTTGCAAAATCGAAAAATTTTTATTTTTCAAAAATTCATAAAAAAAAACGAAGATATCAAAAACTTACCATTTTTATTTCACGGCCTTAAAACTGTAAATGTTATAAATAACCGAAATCTTATTTCGTGAAAATGCATGAATAAATGTTGGTTTTAATGAGACTTGGCATTGCTACTCACTTCTTTTACTTTTTTGTTAAAAAAATCACTATTTATGAATGGATTTTCAGGAAATGACTTTTATTTTATTTAAAACATTCACAGTTTTCTGACCATGTAATGAAAATATTATATATTTATTATCTTCGATTTTTTATGAATTTTTGAAAAAATAAAAAAAAATTTAAATCTAAAGTAAAACAAAATACAATGAAGTGCAAATAATTCCGAATATTAAAAAATGATCACAAAAGCACTTAAAGATATTTGTATTTGTTATTCAATTTTGTAATATCAACATAACCGAACAATATATTTAAAAGATATGACGAAATTAATGGATCAGGTTCTTGAAAAATGGCAAATATTAAAAAAATTTTAAAAAATAATGTATCCTTTTAAAAAATTGTAAAAATCCGTTTTTATAATTAAGAGACCATAACAAATAAAAAAAAAAAAATATAGTGATCGTTAATTGTAACGCAAAAGTTTCATTTTGTGGAGTAGTGCAATTTTTATGTTAACTAAATTATTTCATTTTTTTGTGGTGTTTTTTAATTAAAACCACCACCACCTGGCAACTCTTATATAAAAACTAACCATAAAACTCTTAACAATTGCATTATGAAGGTAAATAAATGAAACCAACAATAACTAACACTTAAATGAACGAATAAAAAATTCATAAAAAAATAAAAAAAAGGAAATGTCATTTTATTCATAATTCAGTTTTTAATGAAATAAGAAAAATATAAATGCCAATGTGAATATTTAAAGGGTGTTCAAAATGGAAAACAAAATGTAAAACGCATAATAAGAAACTTACAGCCAAAGGGTATTATAAGTTTGTACTGATGTATGTAATGAATAGAAATATTTGTCTTAGACCCATCTTTTAGTATACTAATAGGCTTCACTTTCTGAGTCGATTTAGCGAGGTCCGTCCGTCCGACGGTCCGTCTGGCTGGCTGGACACCCATGTAAACGATGTAATCAAAGTACAGGTCGCAATTCTAGAGATAAGTTGATGAAATTTGGCAAAGAGCATTTTTTTGATAGTGGAACCATGGCTATTGAAATTCGTCAAAATCGGTCCACTATTTATGGTACTTCCCATAGGTCACACTTCCCGGAATTTATGTATTGCCCACAAAAATCAATATTTTTTCATGAAATTTAAAGCGAATACTGCTTATGTAAACTTAAATCACTGTACCGAATTTCGTTGAAATCGGTCCACATTTGACCATAGCTCCCATACAAACTCTTTTCTTAAAACGCACTAAATGAGACAGAAATCACTAAAACACTAATGTGGGGTTTATATAACTCAAGCGGCTGACGATTGAGTGAAATTTATATGTGTAACAAAAACAAAATACATGTAAATTTCACTCAATCGTCACTCGCTTGAGTTATATAAACCCCACATAAAAGGTAAATCCGAAGATAATTATAATTTTGAGTTTATTTTTTGCACACATAATTTGTGTAACAACTGTAATCAATTTGCTAAATTTCGATATAATCGGTCCACATTTGACCCTAGCTCCCATATAAGTCCAAATGATAGAAACAGCTTAAATGTATAACTTTTGAGAAAATGTTTGTATGATGGCAAAATTTGTCTTTATACAGGAAAAAGAACACCTTACGAGACTCGTAGACCATAAAGGTGAAGGGTGTCGTATGACCGACTATAGCACTTTTGGACTAGTTTTTTTTGTAAAAATATTTCATTTTAAATGAAAAAATTTGACTTTATATGAAAAATTTTAGTGATTCTAAAATTTCATCCGTTTTCCATTTAGATGCATAATAAGAAAGATTCAGCCAGTTAAAGTTTTTTTGTAAAAAAAATTCATTTCGTATGAAAAAATTGTATTTTATATGAAAAATTTTAATGATTCCAAAATTTCATCCGTTACATCAATTTAAAGTTTTTATTTTGTAAAAAAAAATTAATTTCATATGAAAAAATTTGATTTTGTATGAAAAATTTAAGTGATTCCAAAATTTCATTCGTTTTCCATTTAAATGCATAATAAGAAAGTTGCAGCCATTTAAAGTTTTTTTGTAAAAAAAAATTCATATGAAAAATTTTAGTGATTCCAAAATTTTATCCGTTTTCCATTTAAACGCATAACAAGAAAATTACAGCCATTTAAAATTTTTTATATGAAAAAATTTGACTTTATAAGAAAAATTTTAGTGATCCCAAAATTTCATCCGTTTTCCATTTAAGCGCATAATAAGAAAGTTACAGCCATTTAAGTTTTTTTTTTTTGCAAAAAATTCTAATTTTATATGAAAAAGTTTGATTTTATAAGAAAACTTTAAGTGATTTCAAAATTTCATTCGTTTTCCATTTACACTCATCGAGAGCCTATATTCAATACAAACTTTGAATCAAATATAATATTTTTAAAAAGAGTCAAAAAGCTGTTTTATTTACAAAATATTTACAAAGAAGTCAATATTTCATCTACAATGTATTTAAGCCAAAGTTCTAAAATACATAAATAACAGTTTTCCAATAAAAAGTAATTTTGAAAAAATTAATTCATAGACGGTTTTGAATATAGGCTATCGTTTTGGGTTAAAAATTCAAAATTATGTTAGTGATTGGCTCGGCAGGCTCCCAATCCCTTACCTAAATTGTATCCTATTGTCAGTGATTGATATCTACTCAAAAATTGTTTGAAATTTCACGATCTTTATGGCCAATTTACTTCTCCTCTATACAAGAAATAATGAGATTTTTGAACATTTTCTTTTTCCTTTTGAAACCACAACAATCTTGAAACAACCTCATAATCTTTCTAAGTAATCGTCAAAATTCGTCAAAATTCCTTATTATCTCCCTGTAGCAATTTCAAAATTTAAATTATACCTCAATTTGGGACACCCTTTTTAAAAAAATAATCAATTGAATAAAACTATAAAGGCAAAAAATATCAGAAAACTTGATGGAGAAGGTTAGTTGACAATTGACACAAATACTCGTATGTTATGTAATACAATTACTTAATTAAAATACAATTGATTCCTTTGAATAAAAAATCCAATTAACACAAAAAACTTGAGAAATTTTTTCGATATTAATTTTTTCATATT
The DNA here is from genome assembly GCA_933228675.1 of Stomorhina lunata. NCBI lineage: Eukaryota > Metazoa > Arthropoda > Insecta > Diptera > Rhiniidae > Stomorhina > Stomorhina lunata. The sequence goes on from OW121740.1 coordinate 130,495,059, forward strand.
TAAAAATTTTTCAATATTAAATTTTTTTATGTAAAATTTTTTAATGTGAAGTTTTTCCAAAGAAACTTTTCGATGTAAAATTTTTTAATAAAAAAAAATTTAATATACAATTTTTCAATAAGAAATTTTTGGAAATGTTTCCATACAAAAATTTTTGAAATAAAACTTTACAATAGAAAGCTTTTCGATACAAAGTTGTTTGATAGAAAATTTAAGTTGAATTTTTGATGCAAAATTTCTCAATAGAAAATTTTAAATATAAAAGCTTTTAATAGAAAACTTTCTAACATCAACCGAAAAATTTTTAACATAAAATTTTTTTGATCGAAAATTTTTTGTGAAATAAAATTTTTCTCAGAAAATTATTTAATATATGATTTTTTCGATATTAATATTTTCAAGAAAAAATTTTTGACATAAATTTTACCTTGAGAAAATTTTCCGATATAAACTTTTTAATTTTTTTTATATACAATTTTTTAATGGAAAACTTTTAATTAAAATATTTTTCTATTGAAAACTTTTAAATATGAAAGCTTTTTATAGAAAACTTTCTAATATCTACAAAAAAAAAGTTTTTCTTTTTTTTTCTTTTTGAATAATATTTTCATCCCGACAATTTTGTTAATTTTTTTAAATTTTTTAATACAAAAAAATAAATTCAGTAAAAAATTTTTCTATAAAAAAGTAAAGTTTTTAAAACAAAACTTTTTGGATATTACAATTTTCCATAGAAAATTTCTTTGATATTAGATTTTGCAATCCAAACCTTTTTGATTAGAAATTATTTAAGAGAAAGATTTTCGATATAAAATTTTGAAATAGATAATTTGTAATAAAAACATTTTCAATAGAAATATTTTTGATTACATTTGTTTTAAATTATTTAATAGAAAATTTGATGATATAAATTTTTCAATAGAAACATTTTTTGATTTTAAAATTTTAATAGAAACATTTTTCAGTAGAAAATTTTTGATATACATTTTTGTTGAGAACTTTTCAATAGAAAAATTTTCGTTACATTATTTATCAATAAAATTATATTATATTTCAATTAAAACTTTTAAATAGAAACATTTTCGACAGAAAATTTTTCAAAAGAAAATTTTTTAATATAAAATTTTTTAACTGAAAATTTTACTATTAAAAATAAAAACTTTTTAATTAGACAAATTTTCGATACAAAATTTTTCAATAGAGAAATTTATGATACACAATTTTTTCATAGAAAAATTATTGAAACAAAATTTTTCGAAATAAAATTTTGAAATAGATAATTTTCAATACGAACGTTTTCGATATAAACTTATTAGAAATTATTCAAGAGAAAGATTTTCGATATAAAATTTTGAAATAGATAATTTGTAGTAAAAACGTATTCAATAGAAATATTTTTGATTAAATTTGTTTTTAATTATTTAATAGAAAATTTGATGATATAGATTTTTCAATAGAAACATTTTTTGATATTAAAATTTTAATAGAAACATTTTTCAGTAGAAAATTTTTGATATACAATTTTTTCAATTGAGAACTTTTCAATAGAAAAACTTTCGTTACATTATTTATCAATAAAATTATATTATATTTCAATTAAAACTTTTTATTAGAAACATTTTCGACAGAAAATTTTTCAAAAGAAAATGTTTTGATACAAAATTTTTTAATTGAAAATTTTTCTATTGAAAATAAAAACTTATTAGAAACATTTTCGATACAAAAATTTTCAATAGAAAAATTTGTGGTAAAAAATTTTTCAATAGAAAGAAAATAGATAGAAATTTTTCGATAGAAAAATTATTGAAACTAAATTTTTCGATAGAAAATTTTGAAATAGATAATTTTAATAGAAAGATTTTCGATATAAACTTTTTTAATAGAAACGATTTTGATACGATTTGTTTCTCTTTAATAGTAATTTCTTTAATGCATAATTTTTCAATAGAAAAATCTGCAATACAATATACTTCAATAAAAACTTTTCAATTGAAAAATTTTCGAAATTTCAATAGATAAATTTTCGATCTAAAATTTTTCAATAGAAAAATTTTCGATATTCATCTTTTAATAGAAAAATTTTTGATAAAAAATTTTATAATAGGAAATTTTTCAATGAAATGTTATTTAAATAGCGATAAAAAAAATTTTGAAATCTTCGATATAAAATTTTTAAATTTTCGATATAAAATTTTATGTAAAAACACTTTTGACACAAAATTTTTTTATATAAATTTTTTAATGGAAATTTTTTTATATAAAATTTTAGAATAGGAAAATTTTCAATAGAAAATATACTTAATTATTCAATAAAAATTAGTTTGATATAACATTTTTAAATAGAACGGTTTTCAATAGATTTTTTTTATATAGAAATTTAAAAAAACATTTTTTTGGTTTTAAAAGGTTTCAATAAAAAGTTTTTTGATATAAAATTTTTTAGTAGGAAATTTTGGATGTAAAGTTTTTCAGCAGAAGATTTATCAATATATAAATTTTTAGTAAAAATTTTATTGAAAATTTCGTTATAAAGTCTTTCAAAAGAATTACTGAAATTATTATTTTTTATTAGAAAAGTTTTGGATACACAAATTTTTTTCAATTGAAAATTATATTTAAATATTAAATTTTTCAATCAAAAATTTTTTCTACCACGACTACAAAATTTTTGTTTAAAAGCTTTAAATTTGTTGATAAAACCAAAAAATATAAGTGGGGACAACATTTCCTCGGCGCGTTTCGATGGTTGGTTAAGCTATCACCATCAGGAGGAGTATCCATAATTTTAGGCAAATCGAAAACCAAGCATTATATTTAATGTGCGAGACAGAGTAAATACGAATTATAATGTCTAAATAAATATCAACATGAAGCGAAGATTATAATCTAAAACAAAACCCTTTGTCGTTTTTGAAAAACAGGGCATTTTGGCAAATTTTATAATACTTCTAGCTGCTCTTCTTTCTAAACATGACAAGTTTACTTCTTTACCTTCACATCCAAACATAAATTAGCTTTGTCCCTGATTAAAATTTTCCGTTAAAAAAAGAAGGAATTTTTATATTAAAATTTTATAATCTGCAAGAGTTATTCCTTTCTAAATCGATGAATGGTTAAATTATAGACCAAACTGAACATGTTTGACAGTAACATGTTACACAAAAACTGCTTAGAGTCAAAAAATGGTGTTGCTTAATATTTGCATGTATTTGTAGACCTATCACTATAGTCACTTTAATACTAAAGCTTCATAATGTCCGATTACCGCCAATTTTATGCTTATTCTACGGCATTATCTGTAACAGACACTTTACGCCCATCGATATATGTATGTATGTATGTATATGTATATAAATGGATTTTATGAATGTATTTAATGCTTGGAAATCAAGCCACTTCATTTTATACCCTACGATACTTGAGGAGGGTATTATGCTCAAGTGCTGATTTATTAAGTCCAAAAATCGCTATGTTCATTCTCATTGTACTAAAGTCAGTTTATTCTATGATCATGGTAATGCTTTAAATTTTTTAAATGTAACAGAATATAAGTAATCATGGGAATGTCTTAAGGGTAAATATGTTCCAACTTATGTAAAATAAAATAGATAATACTCCAACTCTAAATTATTGCTAAACATTTTTTGCAAGCCTGTTTTACATATTTGTATGTATATTGAATACTTTGGTGTAGGGGGTCTGATGTTTGGGTTTAATTGGCATATTTTATGTTATTTTTCTTTTTTCATGTAAAAAAGAGCTCGTTATGTATTTTCAGATATAGATTCATAAGTATGTTATTGACGTTGTTTAACATCTATTAATTAATAAAATAAATTCTCAGTAATTACTCAACCCACTAGGAAATTTGAACTTAAATTTAATTTTGCTTTAAAATTACTGGTTAATTATTACTGATACTAAACTTTTATAAAAAACCTAATAAATTTTCCATACATAAGCATTACATCGCATTACACTATTTTACGCTAAACATTTGGAAAATTTGGTATTTGTTAGATTTTGGTCCCCTTTCTTCTTTATGTAAATCAATTTTCCTTGACAAAATATAAGTAGATTACAAATAAAATATCCTCTTAACCGTAAACCTACTTTTGTGAATTAGTCATTTTCTGGTTATTGTCCCTAAATCTATGGAGATAATACAATTAGCATTTTTCCATGTGGGTGTTGTCTTATTTTATTACAGACAGACAATTTTAGATTTATTCGCCTAGTCTTTTAGTATTTTTACTTAATAGGATCTTTGTTTTCATTAATTATGTAGTTAAGTGAATGTTAAACATTTAAGTTGTTTTATTTAACTATTTATGGACTAATGTAGGAGCTATGGAAATATCTAACAATATCTTAAGCAAAAAAATAACAAAAAATTAAAAATTTTTCAAGTTAAACTTATCTTAAATTTCCTATTTTTATAGGAAATTTTTCAAAAATTTCCTATTTTTATAGGAAATTTTTTAAAAATTTCCTATTTCTATAGGAAATTTTTTAAAAATTTCCTATTTTTATAGAAAAATTTTCAAAAATTTCCTATTTTTATAGGAAATTTTTCAAAAATTTCCTATTTTTATAGGAAATTTTTCAAAAATTTCCTATTTTTATAGGAAATTTTTCAAAAATTTCCTATTTTTACAGGAAATTTTTCAAAAATTTCCTATTTTTATAGGAAATTTTTCAAAAATTTCTTATTTTTATAGGAAATTTTTCAAAAATTTCCTATTTTTATAGGAAATTTTTCAAAAATTTCCTATTTTTATAGGAAATTTTTCAAAAATTTCCTATTTTTATAGGAAATTTTTCAAAAATTTCCTATTTTTATAGGAAATTTTTCAAAAATTTCCTATTTTTATAGGAAATTTTTCAAAAATTTCCTATTTTTATAGGAAATTTTTCAAAAATTTCCTATTTTTATAGGAAATTTTTCAAAAATTTCCTATTTTTATAGGAAATTTTTCAAAAATTTCCTATTTTTATAGGAAATTTTTCAAAAATTTTTTATTTTTATAGGAAATTTTTCAAAAATGTCCTATTTTTATAGGAAATTTTTCAAAAATTTCCTATTTTTATAAGAAAATTTTAAAAATTTTCCTATTTTTATAGGAAATTTTTCAAAAATTTCCTATTTTTATAGGAAATTTTTCAAAAATTTCCTATTTTTATAGGAAATTTTTCAAAAATTTTCTATTTTTTTAGGAAATTTTTCAAAAATTTCCTGTTTTTATAGGAAATTTTTCAAAAATTTCCTTTTTCTATAGGAATTTTTCCAAAATTTTCTATTTTTATAGGAAATTTTTCAAAAATTTCCTATTTTTATAGGAAATTTTTCAAAAATTTCCTATTTTTATAGGAAATTTTTCAAAAATTTCCTATTTTTATAGAAAATTTTTCAAAAATTTTTTATTTTTATAGGAAATTTTTCAAAAATGTCCTATTTTTATAGGAAATTTTTCAAAAATTTCCTATTTTTATAAGAAAATTTTAAAAATTTTCCTATTTTTATAGGAAATTTTTCAAAAATTTTCTATTTTTATAGGAAAATTTTCAAAAATTTCCTATTTTTATAGGAAATTTTTCAAAAAATTCCTATTTTTATAGGAAACTTTTCAAAAATTTCCTATTTTTATAGGAAATTTTTCAAAAATTTCCTATTTTTATAGCAAATTTTTTAAAAATATCCTATTTTAATAGGAAATTTTTCAAAAATTTCATATTTCAATAGGTAATTTTTCAAAAATTTAATAGGAAATTTTTCAAAATTTTCCTATTTTAATAGAAAATTATTCAAAAATTTCCTATTTTAAAAGGAAACTTTTTAAAAGTTTCCTATTTTAATAGAAAGTTTTTCAAAAATGTATTAGAAAATTTTTGAAACATTTTCTATTTTAATAGGAAATTTTTCAAAATTTTCCTATAAAAAGTTTTCGTTTATTTAAGATTTTTAGTTAATGGTTAATTCTTTTACTAATTTTGTTTTTTTCTTACTTTCATTTTAGGTAAGTGTTTTTTGAACCAACAGCTGTTGTTTTACACATTTATGGTAAATATTCTTTAACAAAATTTGTAACATGTAGGAGTTACCTGGACAAATTTTCCCATAACTCCTATTTTTGTCTAGGCTCTTTATTTTTATTTTGTGTAAAATTTGTGCTTAATCTTTGAAATTTATGAACCCATTTTAAAGATTTGTTCATCAAAAATATTTTTTAAAATTTAGAAATTCCACTTACTAAAGTATTTTTCCAGTTCTATTTCTCAAAACATATTATCGAAGACATCAACAACAAAACCAAGCGTTTTGTACTTTTTATACCCACCATCAAAAAGAATGGTGGGTGGGGGGGTATATTGAGATCTGAATCCTTATGAAATTCTAAGACCATTGAGCGGTGTCCGTCTGTCTGTCTGTATGTTGTCGGCATGATAAAACCTTAATGAAAGGATATAGGTTACTGAAGTTTGGAATAAATATTCCTCATATAAATATTTCTCATATATAGAAATAGAAGTTAGATATAGAAGTTTTACAAAAAAACTAGGCATCATATAAAATTTCATCCAAATCGGTTCACATACAAAAAAATTACGGAAATAGCCTAAATTCCACCTAAAATTCACTTAAATACTAATAAATGATAAACTGTAATAGCTTTGGCCACTAAATTTAGCACAAGGAAGTCTTATGTGAATGCCAGCCAGTGTGCAAAATTTTGTCACAATCGGTTTCCATTTGACCATAGCTCCCATATAAAAAGCTTACGGAAACACAAAAATACAAAAAGAAAGGGGGGTTATGTCCGTCTGTCCGTGTGATAAAAGCGCGATAGCGCCTTAGCGAAAAGAGCTAGAGGAACAAAATTTTTTAAAAGTATTTTCGATATCTTGAAAAAGTTGAGTATTGAAAATGGACGAAATCGGTTCACATTTAGTTAGAGCTCCCATATAATCCCGATCCGGGAAACACATTATTGCTGATAAATTGAATACAATTGTAATAGCTATGACAACTAAATTTAAAATAGAGAAGTTTGATGCAACTATTAGTCAGTATATAAAATTTTATAGGAATCGGCCCATATTTGACTGTGGCTTTCATATAAAAAACACTTCTGGAAACCAAAAAAAAAAAATGTAGCAAAGGCCAACATTTTGCAGGAATATGCTCTATATAAAAACCAGCCAGAGTACAAAATTGTGTTACATTCGATCAACAACGAAAAGAATTTAACAACTTGTTACTGTAAGACCATACCAGGTTACGATACCGAAGTTTGTTAAAGCAAATACTTACATACTTTTAAATGTTGAACTATAAAGCTCCTACAACCGAATTCAGTCCAAATATTTTACTAACAATACCAACTGGCTTAACAAAACTTTTTTCGAATTTCGTTTACATTTTGAATTAGCCGCACCTTCGTAGATATATGAGAGATATTTCTAAATTTAACACAATTTGGTGGTGGGTATATAAGATTCGGCATAGCCGAATATAACACTCTCACTTGTTTGTGTAAATCTTGTAAACTAATGAACCGGTTTCTTCTTACGGTGTAAATTATCATAAAATTGGACTTTACTTAATATAATACTTTTATAAATATGACCTTAGTATTGTAGTGTATCATATGGTCGGGCTTGACGTACAATAATACATTTTCACTTGTTCTTATGAGTTTTAATTGGCATTTAACTATGAATTTATCTTAAAGTAATAAAAAACAGATTATACTCTTTTAAATAAATTACAAATTGAATCATTTATAATTGTAACGTAAAGGGAATCTTCGACTCCCACTGTTAACAAATTCTTTGTAAGTCCATATATGTAGATTTCCATTTCAACGCCCATGTGCAACCACAAATCCATAATCATTTGTAATTAAGTTTTTCTGAATGTATGTCACAGTCTGTAGCAATTTTCATTCATAAGTCGGACTTTTGATTACACATATTTATTTAATGTGTAATAAAGTTTTTGTAAAAAATTTTCATGACAGACAAGAAGTTGCCATATATTGCATAAAGTCTTAAAGAAACATGAGTTAAAAGTTTTAAATTCTCATATTACATAAGAAAAATAAATTTAATTTAACTCTGTTTTGACATTTGTAATCTTAAAATCAAGTTCTTTTTTATCCTCAAAAATCATAAAAATTGTTCAGATCAAAAGCCTGGCAACTCTAATGATAGGAGTTGTTTTAATGGAATGAAATTCGTTTGTATTTTTTTCTTGCGTTTCCGTTTCCTTATGAATTTATTTATCACATAAAATTTGTTTTTTTTTTGCCATTTTCACTCATACTCCTTAATCGGTCAGATTAGCTAGCAGTTTCTTTTGAGCACTTTTTTTTTCTTTTATAAATATTTTATGTACTCGTATATTTATATATTTTTTTATATAATGTTGCATGAGATAATGGCGTTTTTGCTTCTAAAACCATTATTATTATGTATTTATGTCTTTATCAGGGATTTGTAACCATTAGTTTTTTTCTCAAGCATTAAAAAAAATCTAATAATTTTCTTTTGACACGATTATTTAGGTAGTAGGTCTTTTTGATAAATGACTGAATCTAAGATTAACGGTTAATTGCGCCATAATTTGGCCATTAAAGTTGTTTTTACCGAATATTTTATAATTCACAATTAAAGCAGAATTAAGTCTTTTTATAGAAGGCAACTCACTAGACTTGGTTTTGTGGAGTATTCCAGAATTGGTAGTTAGTTTTTAGAAAACGAAATCCTCGATTCGATCATAAGCGAATGTAAGCATGAAGTATTATTATATTAAATCATTTCCGCTTTTCAAATTGAATTATTTTTAAACAATTTTAAAAATTCTCTTAAAGAAGGCTAATGTAATTCCAGCATATGCTAATTTTCCATGAATCTTATTTTCTAATTGATGCAAACTTTTAAATTTAATAATTGAAAAATTTCTTACCTCGTAGAGGATATGCTCAGAAAATATTTCAATTAAATTTCAATAACTTTCATTTATAATTTCCATGTATTTTACCTGTCAGAAAAGACACAGGTAAAATTCCATGAAATTCAAAATTAAATTTTAAAATTGGAAACTTGTAAAACAAAACAAATAAATAACAATAAAATCTCTTGAACAAATTTAAATTAAATTTCATGTTTCCTTTTTTAAAAAGCAGTAGAGGAATCTTCAAAATTAAATATCGAAACCTAAAATAGAAAATGAAAAAATTCAATTGAAAAATATAAGATGATTTCACATATGAGGTGACTATATACTTCATTCTAATTAACGCTTAATTCCTTTGAAATTTTACTTGTTCAACTTAATTTCGGGCTTAAATTACCCCAACATTTTAGATTTATTTTAGCAAAATACAATTTTTCGTCTAAATCTTTAAAATCAGCTGCAAAAGGATAAAACTTTATGTTTCTCATAACTTATGCATCAATTTTTACTTTTTGTTACTTAAAATGAAACAAATTCATATTAAAAGAGTAGAATGTAGATACATTAAAATTTAGTTTAAAGAATCCGTATTTTTCAGAAATTTTATTTGCTTGCCAAAAATGAAAACTTTAGATTGGCAACAGATGTTACAGATTTTCCAAAAAAGAACTTATAATTGTAGGAAAATTTAAAAAGCTTGGAAAAGAAAAACAATATTTATATGTACATATATTTATGTGTATAATGCATATGTTATGAATAAAGTCCTCAAAATATCAAAAACTTGTAACATTCTCTGACTTTGATGGATGTTTTGGCATTAACCCATTTTGTACCATAGAAATTTGAACTAAAGAAAAGGAGACTTTTTTAACATTTTTATACCCTTCACCACCATTGATGGAAAGGGTATTATAAGTTTGTGCTGATGTATGTAACGTATTTGTCTTAGACCCATCTTTTAGTATACCAATAGGCTTGTAATCACTTTTTGTGTCGATTTAGTGATGTCCGTCCGTCCGTCTGGCTTGCTGGGCCCCCATGTAAACCTTGTAATCAAACTACAGGTCGCAATTCTAAAGATAATTTGATGAAATTTAGCACAGGTCATTTTTTTGATAATAGGACAATGACTATTGAAATTCGTCAAAATCGGTCCATTATTTATGGTACCTCCCATAGGTCCCACTTCCCGGAATTGATATATTGGCCACAAAAATCAATATTTTTTCATGAAATTTAAAACAAATACTGCTTATGTTAACCTTAATCACTGTACCAAAAATCGTTGAAATCGGTCTACATTTGACCATAGCTCCCATACAAAGTCTTTTCTCAAAAGGCACTAAATGAGACAAAATTCCCTAAAACGCTCCTAAATCCGAAGATAATAACAATTTTAAGTTTATTTTTTACATACATAATTTTTGTAACAACTGTAATCAATTTTCCAAATTTCGGTCCACATTTGACCCTAGCTCTCATCTAAGTCCAAATGACGGAAACAGCTTAAATATATAAGTTTTAAGAAAATGTTTGTATGATGGCAAAATTTAGCAAATATTTGTCTTTACACAGGAAAAATAACACCTTTGACCTTAGTGGTGAAGGGTATCGTATTGTCGGGCTTGACCGACTATAGCGCTTTCTTACTTGTTTGGCATTAACCCATTCTGTACCATAGTAATTAAAACTAAAAACTAAGGAGACTTTTTTAACATTTTTATACCCTTCACCACCATAGGTGGAAAGGGTATTATAAGTTTGTACTAATGTATGTAACGCATAGAAATATTTGTCATAGATCCATCTATTAGTATACCAATAGGCTTAGAATCACTTTCTGAGTCGATTTAGCGATGTCCGTCCGTCCGTCCGTCTGGCTGGACCCCCATCTAAACCTTGTAATCAAACTACAGGTCGCAATTCTAAAGATAATTTGATGAAATTTGGTACAGATCATTTTTTTTATAATGGGACAAATTCGTCAAAATCGGTTCATAATTTATGGTACCTCCCATAGGTCCCACTTCCCGAAATTGATATATTGGCCACAAATATCAATATTTTTCACGAAATTTAAAACAAATACTGCTTATGTAAACTAAAATCACTGTACCAAATTTCGTTGAAATCGGTCCACATTTGAACTTAGATCACATACAAACTCTTCTTTAAAAACGCACTAAATAAGACAAAAAATCACTAAAACGCTCGTAAATCTAAAGATAATGAAAATGTTGAGTTTTTTTTTTGCATACATAATTATTGTAACAACTGTAATCAATTTGCCAAATGACGGAAACAGGTTAAATATATAAGTTTTGAGAAAATGTTTGTATAATGGCAAAATTTAGCAAATATTTGGGTTTACACAGGAAAAATAACACCTTTGATCTTAGTGGTGAAGGGTATCGTATGGTCGGGCTTGACCGACTATAGCGCTTTCTTACTTGTTGCTATTAATGCTTATTTCTGAAAATAAGTTTCAGTATCAATTATCCCTAGGGCGCTGTGGCTTAGTTAGTTAGCATGTCAAATACTTAGCATAGCATATCATATTCTGCCTAGGTTCGAGCCCTAGTCATGGTAACATCAATTAACATCTGATATAACAAAATAAACATGATATGATTTATGTGTTGAATTCTTCTTTTTCTTCTGTTACCCTTGACTCCCAGTGGAGCATAAGGCCTCAATAGGCAATTAATATGTGTTGAATAATAAGGCTTTATTTCTCATCTTTCTGGTAGCACATGAATTCCACGTCAAAAAATTAGTAATGTTATAACTTTAAAACAAATGAATGTTTGTCTGTATGTATGTTCTTTATAGAATAGTAAACTGTGAATTTGATCATGTTATGCTCTTTAGCAAAGATGTTGCGGATACGCCGGCGGAGGTTTTTAAGTTGGTAAACCGAATTTCCGACAGGTGGCGCCACTGAAAATTACTAAAAATTAATTTAATTGTAAACTGTACATTTGATCATACTATGATCTTTTGCAAAGTTGTAGCGCATGAGCCGGCGAATGCTTTTTAATTGGTGTGAATAATTTCCGACAGGTGGCGCTACTGAAAATTACTAGTTGTTACGCATAAGCAGATGAAGGTTTCTTAGTGGTATGAACGACTTCAGGCGGCTCCACTGAAAACTACTCAAAATGAATTAAATCGTAAACTGTGCATTTAATCAGACTATAATCTTTAGCAAAATTGTTGCGCATGAGTCGACGGAGGTTTCTGTTGGTATGACCAATTTTCAAAATTATTTAAAATGAGTTAAACTGTAACTGTATAAAATAAAATATATAAAAACTTTAAAATTTGCCTCAAAATGCTTATCATAAAGCCCCGAGCAAGGCTCGGTCAACCAGGTACTGAAACGTATTTCAGTAGTGAGATTCTGCATCGATCAAAACAGAAGGGCAATGTCAGTGCTTAAAGGCGGGTGAGCCAAAACTTTTCAATCCAGCCTTGCATCTGGCCGAGCATCGTCATGATTGATCGTTGTTATTCTGGTCGTTTTTCGTTAATTACTTTCTCGAAACAAATCAAGTGTAATTTCGTCATGGATATTAGGCTTGGGTGTAAATTTTGGCTGTTTGACCGCCCTTTACTTACATATGACTTTTTGCGCAATCGAAATGTATCGATTTTTTTCATCATCACTAACAATACGATCAAAATTTGTATTCTTTTTGTAGCGTTCAAGCATCATCTCCGACATGCAAAATCGCCATTCAACAACCCAGTCTTCAATCCATATGGGAACCATTTTCAAAGCTTTTCAATAAATTAAAATGCTTTTAGTAGCAGGCAAATGGCTTGTTGTGTAAATACACTTTGGCGTCTATTGAATTGACTAAAGTTTACCCTCTTAAACTCCATATTTATTATTACGGACACAAACCATATAAGATAGTTATGGCATATATTGCTCAAATTGACATTAGTAACTTGTATACCTAATTCCCTTTACAAATTCTCAAAAGCTTATTTATACCTCACATCACCATATGTGGGAAGGGTGTATTGGGTTTGGAGAATTTAAGCGTATAATCGATATTAAAACTAATCCAATATTTCGTTTTCCCATAGTGTCAGTCAGACCGTCCGTCCGCCTGGACGGCTGTCTAGCTGGACCCCCATGCAAAGCCTTGAATCAAAATAAATGTCGCAATTTTAAAGATAATTTGATGTTTGCCAGTACAGTCATTGCTATTAAAATTGGTCAAATTCGGTCCATTCTTTCTGGTACCTCCTATATTTATGATAGAAAAAGAAAAGGCATTTGACTTTAGTGGTGAAGGGTATAATTTCCTGTTTAAAATTTTTCATTATTAACACGATGTCACAAATGAATGACTTTTGTAAAAACTTGAAAAGCGACCTAGTGGGGTTTATAGGCCTAGGTGAGGGCATACGAAAACCATTTTCAAAGATTTCGAAACACGTGCAAAATTTTGAGATATTCGCGAAAAACTGTTTTCGGGTTGGTCGTAGTAAATACTTTAGTAACTCCAACTCTCACATTTGCAGAGCGATTTTAGAATTTTTAACAGTTTTGGAAAGTCTAGGGATCAAGCTTTCATAAGCTGTATAATATTATAAGAAATTAGGTAAGTTTTTATCAAGTCTTTTAAAACTAGTTCTATATAGAAAAAAAAACGAGATATTACTTATTGATATCGGTTTACATTTACAAAAGTTATTCAGCTTTTTCCAAACTAAAAATTACATGTTTACATGCCGTCTAACCAGAGGTAGGCAGAAAGAACAGAGCAAAATAATTAGAAGCAGAGTTACCCTTTTTTATACCCTTAACTAAAATTAGTGTACTTTTCAATGTGTAGTTCTGATGTTAAAAAAAAGTTTAATATTTCTTTTTTAAATACATATATTTATCAAAAATTTTTCTATAGAGCATTTTTTTAAAAAATAATAAAATTGTTGGGATGTAAATATTATTCGAAAAGAATGACTATTCGCATTTAATCCCAAATCTGTTACATTTATTTATTAACGTAACAGACCAATTTATTGATAAAAAGCCAAAAATTGTTTGCGGAAAAACCAAAATTCGTCGACGCTTTTCGATGGTTGGCTAGGCCATATCTTCAGGAGGATTATCCCCAATTTAGACAGATCGAAAACCTCGCATTATTACTAAATTTACAAACAAAACTTTTCAGAATTATGTTCATAAAGCACAAGTAAAAGCGTAGATTATCGACTGAATAAAAACAAACATTTTTCAGTTTTCATCTTCCTTCACTTCCCACATTCTTGCTGCAGCCGTTGGCTACTATATGCCGAATGCTGTGAAGAAGGGGGGTAAGATGTTTAAAATAAACGGAGGTTTATTTTAAAAATAAGCTGAATGCATGCACTTTTATCAAAAAATAACAAAATTGTCGGGATGTGAATATTATTCAAAAAGAATGACTATTCGCATTTGATCCCAAATCTATTACCTTTATTTATTAATGTAACAGACCAATTTATTGATAAAAAGCCAAAAATTGTTTGCGGAGAAACCAAAATTCCTCGACGCGTTTCGATGGTTGGTTGGGCCATCTATTCAGAAGGATTATCCAAAATTTAGGCAGATCGAAAACCTCGCATTATTACTTATTTTACAAAAACACAAACAATTTTCAGTTTTTATATTCTGAAGGAAGATGAAAACTGGCTTTTTATCAATAAATTGGTCTGTTACATTAATAAATAAATAAATGTTACAGATTTGGGATCAAATGCCAATAGTCATTCTTTTTAAACATTTTTATACCCTTCACCACCATAGGTGACCCTAGCTCTCATATAAGTCCAAATGACGGAAACAGGTTGAGTATATAAGTTTTGAGAAAATGTTTGTATGATGGCAAAATTTAGCAAATATTTGTCTTTATACAGGAAAAATAACACCTTTGACCTTAGTGGTGAAGGGTATCGTATGGTCGGCTTGACCGACTATAGCGCTTTCTTACTTGTTCTTTTCTAGTTCTGTTCTAGTTTTATCTAAAAATTTTCAAATAAAAATTTTTGGATAGAAAAATTTTCGGCATAAATATTTTTTTATCAACAAAGTTTTCTATTCCTTTTTTTAATATTTTTATCAAAAATTTTTTTATATAAAATTTTTCTTGTAAAATTATTTTTATTCAAATTTTTTTTATTGAAAATTTTTCTAAAGAAAAATATGTTGCAGATTTGGGATCAAATGCGAATAATCATTCTTTTTGGAAAAAGAAAAATATTTCTATCGAAAATTTTTTAATAGAAAAAATTTTTATTAAAAAATTTTTTACAGAAAAATATTTTGAACGAAAATTTTTCTATAGAAAATATTTGTATCGAAAATTTTTTTATGGAAAATTTCCTTTTTTTTTAAAAAAGTTTTGTGTTGAAAAATATTTTTAGCGAAAATTTGCACAGAAAAATATTTGATCAAAAAATTTCCTGTAGATATTTTTAGCGAAAATTTTCGTAGATTAATATTTTATCGAAAAAATTTCTAAGTAAATTTTCATCAAAAAATTTTCTATAAACATTTTTTTTTTAAAATACAGAAAAATCTTAAATTAAACAGAAAAATCTTAAATTTAAATTATTATTTATTTTTGTTTGGAAAAACTTTTCCAATTCGGTAATTTTTATTTAAAACAATGATACAAAAATGAAAGTGTCATGGCAACAATGTTCAAGATTATATTTTTGATCTCTCGAACCGTTTATTTTGTTGCTGCAAATTGGGTTTTGATTTTGTTTCTTATATATTTTGTTTTTGTATTTCCTTTAACAAAGCGGCACTAACCGACTTTGCTAACATCCAAGTCCCAACTGAAAGCTTTTAATACTCAATTTCACGAGTTTCATTAATGATCGTGATATTTACGAAAATTACAAAAAGTCTTCGGCTTCTGGTGGTATGGGCTGCCTACGTGTGCGTATAACTATGTAAGTACATAGTACATGGCCTAGTCGGTTTATGAAAAGCTTAATAACGTTTAAATTTTTCATTTGATAAAAAAGTAAAATAATCGTTTTTTCTTCAGATGTTTTTGACAAAAAAAAAAAATACTTTTGTTTTAGAAATGTATCAATAATTTCTTTTATTTGCTATTAAAAATATATCGGATACAAACTGGCTGAGTTTCTAGTCGATGCCATCAGACGGTATAAGGAAAACCTGAGCATTGAAAGAAAACCTGGATCAGGGAGGAAAAAAGGTCCTACAGATATTGGTAAGGCAAAAGAAGTCGAGCGACTCTTTCGAAGAGCGCCTAACACTTCTTTAAGAAAAGCAGCTCGTACGGTGAAATCTTCTACGAATTTTGCACATAGAGTCAAAGCTTATGCTGGACTGAAGACATACAAAGTCCAAAAGGTTCCAGATCGCAATGCTATTAAGAACTTAGAAGCAAAAAAACGAGCGAAAAAATTGAAGTCTGATTTTATAAAAAAATACACCTGTTGTGTGATGGATGATGAAACATACGTACTGGCAGACTTTTCTCAACTTCCTGGTCAAGATTTTTATGTTGCTGATAAACGAGGCAATGTTCGGCAAGAGTTTCGCACAAAAAAACAAACAAAATTCCCTAAGAAGTTTCTCGTGTGGCAAGCTATTTGCAGTTGTGGCAAAAGAAGTAAAGTATTTGTGGCATCTGGCACAATAAACACAGAAATTTATATAAAGGAGTGCCTACAAAAACGGTTGTTACCCTTTTTAAGAGAGCACAGAGTGACTACATTTTTTTTGGCCCGATTTGGCATCATGCCATTATGGAAAAAAGGCACTTGAGTGATACTCAAAGAATAATGTCATTTTTGTACCACGAGAGGCAAATCCATGTAACTGTCCAGAACTTCGGCCTGTGGAAAGGTATTGGGCTCTGGTAAAAAAGGAATTGAAGAACACAGGAAAGATTTCCAAGAACATGTCCGATTTTAAGCGCAGGTGGAACACATGCTCCAAAAAGGTATCAGAAGCAACTGTAAAATCTTTAAAATCTTTCCGAAAAAAGTCGATAATTTTGCAAAACGCGAGTACTAAGTAAACATTTTAATGCTAAATGATTTTGTATAATATGTCATTATATTTGCGTATTTTGTAGAGTTTTTATATTAAAAGGTTTGATTTTTATTTAAGAAAATCCAACTACAAATTTTATTTAGAGCACTCTTTATATTGTTACTTGTAGTACCAGAATCATCAAGAGCATAAGTGTCAAAGTAATACAGAGTTAAAATCTCAATAAAACATACCAATAATTTATATAATAATATCTTAAATTTAACTTAATATCAAAGGTCTTGTTAGATTTATCTCCTCATTGTCTCAACCTAATGTTATTGTTTAAACGTTAGTAAATTTTTTCTTTAAAAAGTGTCAGTTAAGCTTAACGAGAAAAAAATTATAGTTAATCAAAGGAATTTTTCGAAAAAGTTACAGTTTTAAAGTCTCTATTAATTTTCCTAGAAACTAACAGCAATTTCGTCGCATAGTTCAAGAAACATTTGACATTTTAGCCAATTTAATGTATACCAACTTAGCGGAAACGGAAACCATTTAAACCTTTAAAATTACAGCATTTTATCCTTTATTCATATACTCGTTATTACGTTGACGAAATAAATTATAAAAAAGGATACTAAAAATCAAATTTAAACTTTAACGAAAAACGAAAATACTCGTAGAGACAATTTTAAATGTCAATAATGTTTATACAAAAAAAAAAGAAAAACTTGTAATGTCTAGCCAATTTTATTCTTGTAAAAAATACTTAAAAAACTGTAAAAGGTTAAAAATAAATTTAAACTTTCTAGATAGATAGACACAAACACTTGAAGGCTAAAAAAAAAAATATTTTAAAAAGGAAAAAAATCAATAATAAAGATTGTTTTTTATAGAAGGGTTTTAAAATAGACACATTAAACTTTAAAACAACTTTTATTTTTGTTTCAATATTAGACAAAAAAGTATGTAAAAGGAAGAAAACTAAAAAGTAGTGTTAGCCATTGCCAGGGTAATAAATGTTTAAATACTTTGTTAGCCTTATCGTTTTTAAAGCATTTAACCCAGTGACTTCAAAAGACCTTTAAAAGAAAAAGTATAAATATTTTTTCCATAAAAAATATAAAAAAAGTTCTATTATTTACATTTACAAATTCTTAATTTAAAACCATAAATTAATATTAATCATACGCCACCATCAAAGTTTTTATTCTTAACTTGAATTTATCATCGAAGAACAAAAAAAAAATACTAATTCACTCGCTCACTTAGGCAGGATAGCGTGTTACCAATTAGTCTGGGTGTGTTTTGAACATAAAATAAAAAATTTTCCATAATTTTGCTAGAATTTACAGGAATGGCTGACATATTTTTTTATGTTTTTGTGTTTGTAAGTTTTTATTTTGCATAAAAAATATCATCATTTTTCATAATTGTTTTAAATTGTGGTTATTTAGTTGATGTGAATATTTTCTTCTTTTTTTGCTGCTGCTACTCCAGCTATAACACGCTATTTTATGAAATTATAGCGGTTAATATTTTGTAAGTTATTTCTGGTTTTCGGTTGTTGTTTTTTCTGTTGTCGTTTCTGTATTTTCCACAAACATTTTTATTAATGTTGGTACTTGCAACCACACATTGCCACACCAGATATGGTAGATTGTAGTATAACAATTGCAGGAAAGACAACAACAAAAAAACACAACTTTTTATGTTAAGGCAAAAGTTTAACTGCATTTTAGCCAAACTTTTTCTATAAAATTATACTGGCAATAATATGAAAATTAACACTATTTACAACTTTACAACTAACTTTAGCAGCAGGTAACTTTTCAAGTTTTGTCGTAAATGAAAATACAGCTTCTCTGGCAGAGAAAAATGTAAAATTTTTAGAAGCTATTAAATATTTATAAGGAAACTTTTTATGGTTGATTCTGTAATTACCGGTCAATTTTAAGACCTCTTACATAAATCCAGTAGATATAAAAATATTCTAATTCATTATTCATTAAAATTAAAAATTTTTGAAAAGCTTTCTATTTCCTACTAAAATAAGAAATTTTTGAAAAATTTCCCATAAAAATAAGAAATTTTTGAAAAATTTCCTATAAAAATAAAAAATCTTTGAAAAATTTCCTATACAAATAAGAAATTTTTATCAAATTTCCTATAAAAATAAGAAATTTTTGAAATTTCCTAAAAAAATAAGAAATTTTTGAACAATTTCCTATAAAAATAAGAAATTTTTGAAAAATTTCCTTAAAAAAAACAGATATTTTTGAAAAATTTCCTATAAAACTAAGAAATTTTTGAAAATTTTCCTATAAAACTAAGAAATTTTTGAAAAATTTCCTATAAAAATAAGAAATTTTTGAAAAATTTCCTATAAAAATAAGAAATTTTTGAAAAATTTCCTATAAAAATAAGAAATTTTTGAAAAATTTCCTATAAAAATAAGAAATTTTTGAAAAATTTCCTATAAAAATATGAAATTTTTGAAAAATTTCCTATAAAAATCAGAAATTTATCAAAATTTTCCTATAAAAATAAGAAATTTTTGAAAAATTTTCTATAAAAATAAGAAATTTTTGAAAAATTTCCTATAAAAATAAGAAATTTTTGAAAAATTTCGTCTAAAAATAGGAAATTTTTAAAAAATTTCCTATAAAAATAGGAAATTTTTGAAAAATTTCCTATAAAAATAGGAAATTTTTGAAAAATTTCCTATAAAAATAGGAAATTTTTGAAAAATTTCCTATAAAAATAGGAAATTTTTGAAAAATTTCCTATAAAAATAGGAAATTTTTGAAAAATTTCCTATAAAAATAGGAAATTTTTGAAAAATTTCCTATAAAAATAGGAAATTTTTGAAAAATTTCCTATAAAAATAGGAAATTTTTGAAAAATTTCCTATAAAAATAGGAAATTTTTGAAAAATTTCCTATAAAAATAGGAAATTTTTGAAAAATTTCCTATAAAAATAGGAAATTTTTGAAAAATTTCCTATAAAAATAGGAAATTTTTGAAAAATTTCCTATAAAAATAGGAAATTTTTGAAAAATTTCCTATAAAAATAGGAAATTTTTGAAAAATTTCCTATAAAAATAGGAAATTTTTGAAAAATTTCCTATAAAAATAGGAAATTTTTGAAAAATTTCCTATAAAAATAGGAAATTTTTGAAAAATTTCCTATAAAAATAGGAAATTTTTGAAAAATTTCCTATAAAAATAGGAAATTTTTGAAAAATTTCCTATAAAAATAGGAAATTTTTGAAAAATTTCCTATAAAAATAGGAAATTTTTGAAAAATTTCCTATAAAAATAGGAAATTTTTGAAAAATTTCCTATAAAAATAGGAAATTTTTGAAAAAATTCTTATAAAAATAGGAAATTTTTGAAAAATTTCCTATAAAAATAGGAATTTTTTGAAAAATTTCCTATAAAAATAGGAAATTTTTGAAAAATTTCCTATAAAAATAGGAAATTTTTAAAAAATTTCCTATAAAAATAGGAAATTTTTGAAAAAATTCCTATAAAAATAGGAAATTTTTGAAAAATTTCCTATAAAAATAGGAAATTTTTGAAAAATTTCCTATAAAAATAGGAAATTTTTGAAAAATTTCTTATAAAAATAGGAAATTTTTGAAAAATTTCCTATAAAAATAGGAAATTTTTGAAAAATTTCCTATAAAAATAGGAAATTTTTGAAAAATTTCCTATAAAAATAGGAAATTTTTGAAAAATTTCCTATAAAAATAGGAAATTTTTGAAAAATTTCCTATAAAAATAGGAAATTTTTGAAAAATTTCCTATAAAAATAGGAAATTTTTGAAAAATTTCCTATAAAAATAGGAAATTTTTGAAAAATTTCCTATAAAAATAGGAAATTTTTGAAAAATTTCCTATAAAAATAGGAAATTTTTGAAAAATTTCCTATAAAAAAAGGAAATTTTTGAAAAATTTCCTATAAAAATAGGAAATTTTTGAAAAATTTCCTATAAAAACAGGAAATTTTTGAAAAATTTCCTATAAAAATAGGAAATTTTTGAAAAATTTCCTATAAAAATAGGAAATTTTTGAAAAATTTCATATAAAAATAGGAAATTTTTGAAAAATTTCCTATAAAAATAGGAAATTTTTGAAAAATTTCCTATAAAAATAGGAAATTTTTGAAAAATTTCCTATAAAAATAGGAAATTTTTGAAAAATTTCCTATAAAAATAGGAAATTTTTGAAAAATTTCCTATAAAAATAGGAAATTTTTGAAAAATTTCCTATAAAAATAGGAAATTTTTGAAAAATTTCCTATAAAAATAGGAAATTTTTGAAAAATTTCCTATAAAAATAGGAAATTTTTGAAAAATTTCCTATAAAAATAGGAAATTTTTGAAAAATTTCCTATGAAAATAGGAAATTTTTGAAAAATTTCCTATGAAAATAGGAAATTTTTGAAAAATTTCCTATGAAAATAGGAAATTTTTGAAAAATTTCCTATAAAAAAAGGAAATTTTTGAAAAATTTCCTATAAAAATAGGAAATTTTTGAAAAATTTCCTATAAAAATAGGAAATTTTTGAAAAATTTCCTATAAAAATAGGAAATTTTTGAAAAATTTCCTATAAAAATGGGAAATTTTTGAAAAATTTCCTATAAAAATAGGAAATTTTTGAAAAATTTCCTATAAAAATAGGAAATTTTTGAAAAATTTCCTATAAAAATAGGAAATTTTTGAAAAATTTCCTATAAAAATAGGAAATTTTTGAAAATTTTCCTATAAAAATAGGAAATTTTTGAAAAATTTCCTATAAAAATAGGAAATTTTTGAAAAATTTCCTATAAAAATAGGAAATTTTTGAAAAATTTCCTATAAAAATAGGAAATTTTTGAAAAATTTCCTATAAAAATAGGAAATTTTTGAAAAATTTCCTATAAAAATAGGAAATTTTTGAAAAATTTCCTATAAAAATAGGAAATTTTTGAAAAATTTCCTATAAAAATAGGAAATTTTTGAAAAATTTCCTATAAAAATAGGAAATTTTTGAAAAATTTCCTATAAAAATAGGAAATTTTTGAAAAATTTCCTATAAAAATAGGAAATTTTTGAAAAATTTCCTATAAAAATAGGAAATTTTTGAAAAATTTCCTATAAAAATAGGAAATTTTTGAAAAATTTCCTATAAAAATAGGAAATTTTTGAAAAATTTCCTATAAAAATAGGAAATTTTTGAAAAATTTCCTATAAAAATAGGAAATTTTTGAAAAATTTCCTATAAAAATAGGAAATTTTTGAAAAATTTCCTATAAAAATAGGAAATTTTTGAAAAATTTCCTATAAAAATAGGAAATTTTTGAAAAATTTCCTATAAAAATAGGAAATTTTTGAAAAATTTCCTATAAAAATAGGAAATTTTTGAAAAATTTCCTATAAAAATAGGAAATTTTTGAAAAATTTCCTATAAAAATAGGAAATTTTTGAAAAATTTCCTATAAAAATAGGAAATTTTTGAAAAATTTCCTATAAAAATAGGAAATTTTTGAAAAATTTCCTATAAAAATAGGAAATTTTTGAAAAATTTCCTATAAAAATAGGAAATTTTTGAAAAATTTCCTATAAAAATAGGAAATTTTTGAAAAATTGCCTATAAAAATAGGAAATTTTTGAAAAATTTCCTATAAAAATAGGAAATTTTCCAAAATTTATATTGAGACATAAATATTTATTTGAAAAATTTCCTATAAAAATTAAAGAAAATGTATTGTTGCTTTTATATTTTGAATTTCTTACGTAATAGTTTAGTTGTTGTGTTCTTAACGTTAAATTAATTACTCCACTTAATAAGTTAAGAATATATTGTAAAAGTAAATAAATTCCCAGACATCTGTGTAATGTATTTCCTTAAATAACTATTTATGTATTGGTATGTGTGTGTGTGTTTGATGTAGTATAAAGTCATATCTTACTTTAGGATAATCCAAACAAAAACACATGTACAAATTTAAGTTAATACAAATTAACACGCGTCCAAATTTATCATTGGAATATTTTAACACGCACATTCTTCCGACATAAATATTTATTTGAAAGGAAATGATGATTTTTGACAGTAAGAGATGATTAAGTCTTTGTTATGGGAAATTTTGATTTTGAATGAAGACTGAAACTCTGTTTTAAAAAAATTGTTAATCCATAAATTAGTATTGCCGAAAGTTATTGATTTGTAGAGAAGAGATATAAAAACGGTTATGACTTGAGCTATAAATAGAGGTAATGACAAGATTT
Source organism: Stomorhina lunata (assembly GCA_933228675.1). Classification (NCBI taxonomy): domain Eukaryota; kingdom Metazoa; phylum Arthropoda; class Insecta; order Diptera; family Rhiniidae; genus Stomorhina; species Stomorhina lunata. Next base: position 130,518,320 of record OW121740.1, read on the forward strand.
GTCTCCAACGATTTATAAGTTTGTCATAACTTTATTTTGCGATTATGAATAATTGATCAATTTTTACTTAGATTAATTTTAATGAAATTCAATTTAAAAAATAAAACAATAATTCTTTTTAACGCAACAACTGCTGTTCGTATAATTTAAGTGAAATAAATTAAAAAAATTAATCAGAAATTCTTGGTTTTTCACGCTTTCATTTTGGTTTTTATTCCCCAAAATAATTTCGATATAAATAATGGAATTTTTCACAAATTTAATTTAATTCTTTCTTATCCAGTACTTTTAACATTTGTTTGCTTTATTAAATATCATGTTTTCTTGCTGTAAATCATACGCTAACAAATTTCTAAGTATTATTTTCAATTTTTATCCAGGTTTGAATTGGCTGCACGCACCTTTGAATTTGATATTAATAAAATTTCATTTGTCGTTTAATGTCACTCAAATGTTAAAGTGAATTTTAGTTTATTCCTGCTTTTTTTTAATAAGCGAAAAAGAAAATCGTTGACATTTGCAGAATGTTTATAATTAAATTCTGTCCCCGCCCAACATTCCCTTGACCAAGGGATCGAATTATGTGGGATGTCGCTGTGATGTTGGTCAGTTGGTGGTTTAAGTGGTTTGTGGGTGGGTTTTCATCCATTTTACTTAATCGTTGTCAAAGCCAATAATTTCCATGTAACAGTTTAATTAAAAACTTTTAAGTTATTTGTATTGTAATGTTTTTATTTAAATTTTTGTTTTTGTAATGTCACTACGGGTGTTTTCAATTAAAATTACATTTTTAAATACAACGTGATTGGTTTTATTTGGTGAAAGGTTTTCCAATTGAAAATTATGAATATAAATTAAGTAGCACAATATTTTTAAAGTATTGGCCAAATCGGAAACTCAGACTTTTAAGCAAATATTGTTTAACATACCTTAGGGATTTTCAGAATAATTTATTTTGCAAAAATATTAAAAAATATGATATCTAAACATATCCGTTTGTTTGTCAAAGCATTTAGTTTTAAAGAAATCCTTTAACTATTAGGGAACTTTTGATAAATAAGTTATAATGTAGTATACTTTATATGTTTCATATTATTTAGATTATCCTAAAAGTATGCTACGCAAATGTTTCTGAAATATTTCAAATTTTGATCCAAATCGAATGATTCGAAAGACACACACAGTTTTAGCTAAAGCTTCAAATTTGTATGTTTTTTTTTATAGTTTTTTATAATTAGGGAATTAATTATTCGAACTTTAGAATTAATTGAAAAATTAGGTTTAATTAGGCTTGAGTTCATAATTTTTATAAAAAACTTTCTATAAAAATTTTTCAGTATAAAATTTTTCTATAAAAAGTTTTCTAAAGAAACTTTTCTATAGAAAATTATCTCTAAAAATTTTTCTATGGAAAATTGTCTATAAAAATTTTTCTATAAAAAATTGTCTATAAAAATTTTTCTATAAAAATGTTTCTATAGAAAATTTTTAATAAAAAATTTGTCTATGGAAAATTTTCTATAAAAATTTGTCTATAGAAATTTGTGTATAAAATTTTTTCTATAGAAATTTGTGTATAAAATTTTTTCTATAGAAAATGTTCTATAGAAATTGTTTCTATAGAAATTTTTCTATACAAAATTTTTCTATACAAAATTTGTCTATAAAAATTTTTTATAGAAAATTTTATATAGAAAATTTTCTTTAAATGTTTCTACAGAAAATTTTCTTTAAATGTTTCTACAGAAAATTTTCTTTAAATGTTTTTACAGAAAATTTTCTATAAAAAATTTTTTTCGATAAAAATTTTTCTATAGAAAATTTTAGATAAAAATTTTTTTATAGACAATTTTCGAAAGAAATTTTTCTATATAAAATTTTCGATAAAAATTTTTCTATAGACAATTTTCGATAAAAAATTTTCTATCAAAAATTTTCTATAGAAAATTTTCAATAAAAATTCTTCTATAGAAAATTTTCTATAAAAATTTTTCTATTGAAAATTTTCTATAAAAATTTTTCCATAAAAATTTTCTATAACAATTTTTCTATAGAAAATTTTATATAAAAATTTTTCTGTAGAAAATTTTCTAAAAAATTTGTCTATAAAAATTTTGCTATAAAATTTTTTTATAGAAAAATTTCTATAGACAAATTTTTATAGAAATTTTCTATACAAAAGTTTTTCTACAGATTGTAGCGTCTTTAATGTCTTTAAATTTACTTTATAAATATTCTACTTGTTATAAAATTTTATATTATTATTATTTTTTGTTTTGTATAGATTTCTATCATTTTTGTGTTATAAAAAATTTGATGTTTAATATTATAATTTCTAAAATAAAAACTCAATTAATTTTTATAAAATAATAAATATTTAAATAAAAAATATAATAATAAAAATATCACTAAACAGATAATTTTCTATAAATATTTGTTTATAGAAAATTTTCTATCGAAAAATTTCTATAAACAATTTTCTATAGACATTTTATATCGAAAATTTTCTATAAAAACTTTTCTATAGAAATTTTCTATAAAAAGTTGTCTATGGAAAATTTTCTATAAAAATTTGTCAATAGAAAGTTTTCTATAAAAATTTGTCTATAGAAAATTTTCTATAAAAATTTGTCTATAGAATATTTTCTTTAAAAATTTTTCTAACAAAAATTTTCTATAAAAATTTTCCTATAGAAAATTTTCTCTAAAAATTTTCCTATAGAAAATTTTCTCTAAAAATTTTCCTATTGGAAAATTTTTATAGAAAATTTTCTATAGGAAAATTTTTATAGAAAATTTTCTATAGAAAATTTTCTCTAAAAATTTTCCTATAGAAAATTTTCTATAAAAATTTTCCTATAGAAAATTTTCTGTAAAAATTTTCCTATAGAAAATTTTCTATAAAAATTTTCTATAAAAATTTTTCTATAAAAAATTTTTTATAAAAATATTTCTATTGAAAATTTTTCTATATAAACATTTCGATAGAAAATTTTCTATAATAATTTTTCTATAAAAATTTGGGTATAGAAAATTTTCTGTAAAATTTTTTATTCGAAAATTTTTTATAGAGAATGTTTCTTTAAAAATGTGTCTTTAAAAAATTTGTCTATACAAAATTTTTAGTAAAAAATTGGCTATAGAAAATTAGTCTATAGAAAATTTTCTATAAATTTTTTTTTTAATTTTTAAAAAAATTTGTTTTTAGAAAGTTTTCTTTTTATAGAATGCTTGCAACAGACAATTTTTCTGTGAAAATATTGTGTAACATACCTTAAGGATTTTCCAAATAATTTTTTTTTTGCAGAAAGTTAAATAAAATTTGATATCTAAACTTATCCGTTTGTTTGTCAAAATATTTAGTTCAAATTAAATTCTTTTATTATATGTGAACTTTTGACAAATGAGTTACAATGTATTGAACCTTATATGTAACATATATTATTTAGAATATCCTAAAAGTATACTACACAAATGTTTCTAAAATATCTTACATTTTGATCGATATCGAATGCGACAATTTGGCCGCTGATATTATTTCTTTTGATTGTAAAATTTATTTTAGTTTTGTTTGCCCATTCATAGATATTTCCTCTGGTTTCCAACTCGTCGCACAGTGTTATTGATGATGGTAGATTTTTTACACTATCACAAAACCATAACACATTTCAATCATTATTCAACTTTGAAATATTAGCTCTGCTACCAACAAAAACTCAAGTAAAATCACATTAATTTTTTACTATTAAAAAAATAGCATTGTTTATGACAATGGCAAAACCTGATAGAGCAAATATTGCTCATGGACATGAATTACATGAATGTAGGAAGAAGATTGCAAACTTAAGTAATTTATTTACTTGGGCTGTAGGGTCAGTGTCACAAACAAGAAAAAATCATACAAAATTCATGGAATTTCGAACATTGTTCATATGCCGACAATTGCAGTTAAATTTTGTACGTTAAGAAAATTGATAGATTACACGATACAAGAATGACAGCTAATAACTACTTGTATTGATGGACAAATGGTTTATTTTGTATAAATGGATAAGCAGAATCTAACTGACCATAATAACCTATCATATGGTTGAATTCTTACACCATTTCATATCGTTAACGATTTATCATATAAAATGAGTTACAATTACTGGTTTTAAAGCAAGTATGGATTTCTTACGTATTGTAAAGCGAATCCAAATTCTTCTAGGTGTATATAATTATTAAATATAATTAAAAAAAAAAAACTCCTAAAAGCATACTATATAATTGTTTTTAAGAATATCTCTGCTTTCAGTCTTTCCTAATAACAAATTTGGTAAACAGTGTAAAAGGCAGACAGCACAAATCTTTGTTAAGCTGCCAATTTAGGTTCACCTTTGGTTGTGATGTTTTATTGAATGTGTTTGTCTGTAGTTGTAGTAGTAGTAGTAAGATTACTATTACTTATGAGTGATTTTTCAAAGGGAACAAAAGCCGTAATGGCTTATAATGTTTATTAATTCATGTCGAAATAACATTAAAATAGGATTTACGACTTCTGTGTAAGGCGACATATACACAGAGCCAGTTACTCATGCACCCGTAATTAAAATTAGAGTTGCCAGTTGAAACTTTTTAAAAAATTTAATATTATTATAGGCATTTTTTTTAATTTTAATTTTTATAGGAAAATTTTCAAAAATTTCTTATTTTTATAGGAAGTTTTACAAAAATTTCTTATTTCTATAGGAAATTTTTAAAAAATTTCCTATTTTTATAGGATTTTTTTTTAAATTTCCTATTTTTATAGAAAATTTTTTCAAAAATTTCCTATTTTTATAGGAAATTTTTCAAAAATTTCCTATTTTTATAGGAAATTTTTCAAAAATTTCCTATTTTTATAGGAAATTTTTCAAAAATTTCCTATTTTTATAGGAAATTTTTCAAAAATTTCCTATTTTTATAGGAAATTTTTCAAAAATTTCCTATTTTTATAGGAAATTTTTCAAAAATTTCCTATTTTTATAGGAAATTTTTCAAAAATTTCCTATTTTTATAGGAAATTTTTCAAAAATTTCCTATTTTTATAGGAAATTTTTCAAAAATTTCCTATTTTTATAGGAAATTTTTCAAAAATTTCCTATTTTTATAGGAAATTTTTCAAAAATTTCCTATTTTTATAGGAAATTTTTCAAAAATTTCCTATTTTTATAGGAAATTTTTCAAAAATTTCCTATTTTTATAGGAAATTTTTCAAAAATTTCCTATTTTTATAGGAAATTTTTCAAAAATTTCCTATTTTTATAGGAAATTTTTCAAAAATTTCCTATTTTTATAGGAAATTTTTCAAAAATTTCCTATTTTTATAGGAAATTTTTCAAAAATTTCCTATTTTTATAGGAAATTTTTCAAAAATTTCCTATTTTTATAGGAAATTTTTCAAAAATTTCCTATTTTTATAGGAAATTTTTCAAAAATTTCCTATTTTTATAGGAAAGTTTTCAAAAATTTCCTATTTTTATAGGAAAGTTTTCAAAAATTTCCTATTTTTATAGGAAATTTTTCAAAAATTTCCTATTTTTGGAAATTTTTCAAAAATTTCCTATTTTTATAGGAAATTTTTCAAAAATTTCCTATTTTTATAAGAAATTTTTCAAAAATTTCCTATTTTTATAGGAAATTTTTCAAAAATTTCCTATTTTTATAGGAAATTTTTCAAAAATTTCCTATTTTTATAGGAAATTTTTCAAAAATTTCCTATTTTTATAGGAAATTTTTCAAAAAATTTCCTATTTTTATAGGAAATTTTTCAAAAATTTCATATTTTTATAGGAAATTTTTCAAAAATTTCATATTTTTATAGGAAATTTTTCAAAAATTTCATATTTTTATAGGAAATTTTTCAAAAATTTCATATTTTTATAGGAAATTTTTCAAAAATTTCCCATTTTTATAGGAAATTTTTCAAAATTTTTTTATTTTTATAAGAAATTTTTCAAATGTTTCCTATTTTTATAGGAAATTTTTCAAAAATTTCTTATTTTTATAGGAAATTTTTCAAAAATTTCTTATTTCTATAGGAAATTATTTAAAAATTTCTTAGTTTTATAGGAAATTTTTCAAAAATTTCTTTGTTTTATAGGAAATTTTTTAAAAGTTTTGTTTTTTTTTGGGAAATTTTTCAATTATTTCTTGCTTTCTTAAGAAATTTTTAAAAAATTTCTTATTTTTCACTAACTTAATATTTGAATAAAAATTCCTTCTTGCCATTTCGGTTCTAGGAGCTTAATGTTTATGTGTATTTTTGCAGCGAAGTTACTTTATATGAAACTACCTGAATTTTAACGTTTTCGCTATAAGTTCTTAATTAATTGAGACTTCAATTTGGCAACGCTAACAATTTTAACGAACTTATACAAAGTCATACACAATAACCACTTAATCCTGGCTACTTTACATACCAACATACACATTTATAGTACATACATAAAAGCTACTTCTCAGCAACTAACACTAACATCTAAATGATATAAACTAACTGACATAACTAACTAAGGTATAACATACATATATACATATGTGTACGTATATTTATTACATACGTTAAAAATAGTTGAGTTTTACCAAAAGACCTTGTTATGAGTACGAGTATAATATAACAAAGCTGGAGAGTGCCAGAGTAAGAGAACATTTTGTTAACCCTGTTATTAGGCGGTAAATGTAGACCAATGTATTAATATTTATTTTAACCACAAAAGTAGTTGTTGCTAGAACCTTAACAAAGAAAGTTGACAATTACTCACATAAAGTAATTTGTTAGTGTCTGGTCGAAAAGTTTATTTTACGCTAATAAAAAGTCCAAAGCAAAACGAAAACAAAAAAGTTTAAGTAAATGAAACAATTTCAAAGTTATTCGGGGTAATATAAACAAATTTCTATCTAACAAAAGTTAATAAATATGTGTAAATTGTTAGTTTTATTAAAGACAAGTGATTTGTGTACGATATTAAATGCCAAAAAATATTGAAGGTCGAAAATAAGAAAACGTTTTCCTTAATTCTGTCTAACGCAAGCAAAAAAGAAATAAATAAAAAGAATCTGTTGCTGAAAATGGTTTACATTTACACACAAATATTGACATAGTCTCCCGAAAGTATACACTAGTTTTTATATATATTTTAATATGAGTTTCCTTATGTCTACATTTAGACACGATGCGTGCAAATGGTTTTTATGTTTACATACTATGTATCTATGTATGTATCAATGTTTGTATGTTTGTTTAACATAAGTATAGCAAAGGAATTGAAACCTGCACGTATCAAGGTAAATTTACTTACATGCGTAGTTGTGTAATAATAACGTTTACATATTACTTTTGTGGGTGTTTTTTGGGAGATATATGGGGAAATTTTGAAAATTTATATTACACTTTTCTTTTGTGTGTTAATAACGTTTTGTTTTATTCTATGGCTTACATACAAGGAACAGACAAATGAATATATTGTTGTGAGTTTATAAACAGTGGAGTATGATTTTAACGAACAAAGCAAGATCTTTTGCTATAGAATTTCATTTAAAATGAAACGACTTGAGTACTTTTTATAATTTTATTATATATTAACATAATTTTGAAATTCGTTTTAAACTAACTTCACTGTCTAATTAGATAAGATCAAAACAGAATACCTAGTGTAATGAAATATTTCAAAATTTCCTGAAGTGTTAACATTATTAGCTCAAGTGTTCGCAAAAAATATAATACTAAGAAATTAATAACAAGTAAGAAAGTATAGTCTAACAAACCAGACCGTAAGACACTCTATCCTATTAGTTTACAGCAGAGTTTTATTAAAAATTTCAAAAAGGAAGTATTTTCTTTCAAAACGTTTAAGAGAACCTATCACGTTTTACCAAAAAAAATCTATAAAAATGTTTTGAAAAAATTTCTTCTACAAATAAGAAATTTTTGATAAATTTCCTATAAAAATAAGAAAATTTTGAAACATTTAAATAATATAAAATATAAAAATATAAAATTTTTGAAAAATTTACTATAAAAACAAAAAATTTTTTGAAAATTTTCTTATAAAAAAAAACAATTTTTTGAAAATTTTCTATAAAAATTGGAAAATTTTTGAAAATTTTTCTATAAAAATTAGAAAATTTGAAAAATTTTTTAAAAAATTCTTTTAAACATAAGAAATTAAAAAAAAAATAAAATTTCTTATAAAACTAAAAAACTTTTGAAAAATTTCTATAAAAACAAGAAATTTAAAAAAAAAAAATAAGAAATTTTAAAATTTTCCTATAATAATAGGAAATTTTTGAAAAATTTTCTATATAAAGAGAAAACTTTCCTATATAAAGAGAAAATTTTTAAAAATTTCCTATAAAAATTGGAAATTTTTGGAAATTTTCTTATAAAAAGAAAGAAATTTTGAAAAAATTTCTATAAAAATGAGAAATTGTGAAAAATTTAATATAAAAATAAGAATTATTGGAAAATTTCTTATTAAAATAAGAAATTTTCTATGAAAACAAGAAAATTTTTGAAAAAATTATTATAAAAACAAGGAATTTTTTAAAATTTCCTATAAAAATTAAAAATTTTCCTATTAAATAAGAATTTAAAAAAAAAATTCCTATAAAAATAAAATTTGTTTTTAAAATTTCCTGTGAAATTAAGAAATTTTTTAAAAATTTCTATAAAAATAAGATTTTTTGCAAAATTTCTGATTAAAATAAGAAATTTTTCAAAACTTTATAAAAGTTAGAATGTTATAAAAGTAAGATTTTTTTTTTTTTAATTTAATTTAAAAATAAGAAATTTTTGGAAATTTCCCATAAAAATAAGAAAATTTTCTAAGAAAATTTTCTATAAAAATTATAAAGAAATTATAAGAAATTTTTCAAAAATTTCCTCTAAAAATAAGAAATTTTTGAAAAATTTTCTATAAAAGTCAGAATGTTTTGAAAAATTTCCTATAAAAAAAACTTTATTAAAAATTTCCTTAAAAAATCTAAAAATAAGAATAATAAAATAAGAAATTTGTGAAAAATTTCCTATAAAGGTAAATGTTTGAAAATTTCTTTATAAAAATAAGAATTTTTATTTTACAAAAATAACAGGGCCCAAATTACCGCATTCGATATCGATCGAAATCTTAGATATTTTCAAAACATTTGTATAGCTTACTTTAAGGATAATCAAAATTATTTAAAAGATGCACAGTTTACTATATTTTTTCAAGTTATTTGCCAAAAGATGAATAATAGTAAAAGAGTTTTAATTGAACTAAAAATATGTTTTTAAAAACGAATCAAAATGGATACCAAATTACAATAAACTTTTTGCATCGAAGTAACTTTCAACATCCCCAAAGTATACTTTACAATATTCGCTTAAAAGTCTGAGTTTTCGATCGATATCGAATGCGGAAATTTGGCCCCAGATTTTTAAAAAATTTCAAAAAAAAGAAGAAATTTAAAAAAAACTATAAAAATGAGAAATTTTTGAAAATATTCCTATAATAATAAATTTTTGTAACAATTCCTATAAAAATAAGACTTTTCAAAAATTTCCTATAAAAAGAAGAAATTTTATAAAAATTACCTCTAAAAATAAGAAATTTTTGAAGAATTTCCGATAAAAATAATAAATTTTTTAAAAAATTCCTATAAAAAAAGAAAATTTTTGAAAAAATTCCTCTAAATATAGGAAATTTTTGAAAAATTTCCTATAAAAGTAGGAAATTTTCGAAAAATTTCTTATAAAATTAGGAAATTAAAAAAAAAATCCTATAAAAATAAGAAATTTTTGAAAAATTTCCTTTAAATACAAGAAATTTTAGAAAAGTTCTCTATAAAAATAATAAATTTTTGAAAAATTTCCTATGGAAATAAGAAATTTTTTAAAAATTTTCTGTAAACATAAGAAATTTTGGAAAACTCAGTTTTCAAAGATCAGAATTTGTGATCATACCATGATGTGATTCACAAATCCTAAAAATCTGTGATCAAAATTTCCTTTTAACTAAGAAATTTTTGAAAAATTTTTTATAAAAATTTCTTAATTTTTGAAAAATTTCCTTAAAAAAATAAGAAATTTTTGAAAATTTTCCTATAAAAAAGAGAAATTTTTGAAAATTTTCCTTAAAAAAAATAAGAAATTTTTGAAAAAATTTCCTATAAATATAAGAAATTTTTGAAAACTCAGTTTTTTTCACCTAATAAATGGTATGAACACAAATCCTAAAAATGTAGCTTAATTATAATATAATCATATAAAATCATAATAAGATCATTTTTAGGATTTTTGATCATGCTATGATTAGGTGGAAAAACTAAGTTTTCAAAAATTTTTAATATTTATAGAAAATTTTTCAAAAATTTCTCATTTTTATAGGAAATTTTTGAAAAATTTTTTTTAATGAAATTTTTCAAACATTTCTTATTTAAATGGAAATTTTAAAAAAAATTTCTAATCGAACCGAAATAGGAGCATATTTATTCAATATAAAATGCGGTTATCTTTGTTTTTGCAAAACTTTTGTTATGGTCACAACAAATCTACAAATGGTAGCTTTAATCATTTCTCTTTGTGTAAAAATTATAATCTTAATTTTATCCCACACAATTTATATTAATTCCCAAAATACTATTTTGCCCCACATTTTAATTGTTTTTATTTTAGAAATATTGTACATCTTGAGTACACTATCACCATTACAATAACCCACGCAATCCAGAATTAAACAATCCTCTCGGGCAAGATTTGTTTTAAAAATAAAATCTCCACTCATTACAAACAAAATATTACTATTTATTCTTATTTGAATTTCTAATTATTTGCGTGAATAGTTGTCGTTAAGCCAAATCTTTAAATAACATTCTTTCGTGTACAAAAATTTATATCTAAAATAAACCATCAAAATACCACAGGAAATCGTAAAAAAAGGCTTTAAATAAATTTTCAGGAAATTTGAAAATTTTTATTTTTATGCTGATGATGAAAAGTTTTGTTAAATTCAACATTTTTTGCAATGTCAGTTGGTATTCGGGTGTTTGCTTAAGATATGTTTACATACACACATACAAACACACATTACACCTGTAGTCTTTTAATGTAACGGAAGTGGGTGCGTGTATGTTTGGGTGTAGGGAGGCTTTTAATGTTAAATATTTACTTAAAAAATGATACTGCTGCTGCTGTTGTCGTTGCTCTTGTTGCTGTTTCGTGATACAATCACATTTTGTTGCTTCATGTTAAGTACATATTCGTATCTTTGTGTTTACATTGCGCTGTTAATGGTGCTTACAGTGGCTGTTTGGTTTTTTGCTTATTTTTAAAATATTTCTTTGAAAACTATAGGGGAAAATTTTAAAACACAATAAATGTGAAAAAGTGAAACCACAGCAGTGACCATAATGCTAACGATAATTAAAAATTATAATTAACTAGACTGTTAAGCTAACAATGGCTGATGTAATGTCGTAGTTAAAAATATTAATGATAACATTATTCAGGGAAATGCTAAGGACATTTTAGCGTTTGGCTTTAAGGAATTTTTGCTTTCATTTTACTTAAGAATATGAAATATGGTTGAAATCTTTTAGTAACAAACTTCTTGACAACTTTTGTGAAAAACATTTTTAATTTTTTCTATTAAAGGGTCGCTGCATGTGAGAATGGAACTTTCAAGTATAAGATACTTGTAGTTTGACATTTGAGAAGTCAAAAATAAGAAATGTTTCATATAAAAATAAGAAAATTTGGAAATATTTTAAAAACTATCCTATACAAAGAAGAAATTTTTGAAAAAATTTCTATAAAAAAAAGAAGAATTTTTAAAAAAGTTTCCTATAAAAATAAGAAATTTTTTAAAATTTTCCTATAAAAATAAAAAAAAATTGAAATATTTTCTATAAAAATAAAAAAAATGAAAAATTTCCTATAAAATAAATAAATTTTTGCAAAATTACATATAAAAATCAGCAATTTTGGAAAAATTTGCTATAAAATTAAGAAATTTGTGAAAAATTTCCTAGAAAAATAAGAAATTTTTGAATAATTTGTTTTGGAACAATTTCTTATATAAATAAGATATTTTGTAAAAATTTCTTATAAAAATAAGAAATTTTGGAAAAATTTTAAATAAAAATAAGAAATTTTGGGAAAATTTCATATAAAAATTTGAAAAATTTCCTATAAAAATAAGACATTTAGGAAAATTTCCTATAAAAATATGAAATTTGTTTTTAAAAAAATTTTATAAAAATAAGAAATTTTTTGAAACATTTCTTATAAAAATAAGAAATCTTTTGAAACATTTCTTATAAAAATAAGAAATTTTTTTAAACATTTCTTATTTTTATAAGAAATTTTTGAAAAATTTCTTATAAAAATAAGAAATTTTAAAAAATTTCTTATAAAAATAAGAAATTTTAAAAAATTTCTTATATGAATAATAAATTTTTGAAAAATTTCTTATAAGACTAAGAAATTTTTGAAAATTTTCCTATAAGAATATGAAATTTTTGATTAATTTCCTATAAAAATTCAAAATTTTCTATAAAATTTAAAAATTTTTTAAAAATTTCCTATAAAAATAAGAAATTTTTGAAAAATTTAATATAAAAATAAGAAATTTTTGAAAAATTTCCTATAAAAATAAGAAGTTTTTGAAAATTTTGCTATAAAAATAAGAAATTTTTGAAAAATTTCGTATTAAACTAAGAAATTTTTGAAAAATTTCCTATTAAACTAAGAAATTTTTGAAAAATTTCCTATAAAAACAAGAATTTTTTAAAAATTTTCTATGAAAATAGGAAACTTTTGACAAATTTTTTAAAAGTTTCCTATAAAAATAAGATATTTTTTAAAATTTCATGTAGAAATATGAAATTTTTGAAAAATTTCCTATAAAGAAAAACAATTTTCTATAAAAATTAGAAATTTTTAAAAATTTTTCTATAATAAGAACATTTTCAAAAATTTTCTAGGAAAATAAGAATTTTTTCAAAAACTTCTTATAAAAATAAGAATTTTTTTCTTATGAACTTAAGAAATTGTTGAAAAAGAAAATAAGAAATTTTTGAAAAATTTCCTATAATAATAAGAAATTTTTTCTTTAAAAATAAGAAATTTTTGAAAATTTTCTATAAAAATAAAAAGATTTTTGAAAATTCTTATACAAAATAAAAATTTTTGAAAAATTTCTTATAAAAATAAGAAATTTTTGAAAAATTTCTTATAAAAATAAGAAATTTTTGAAAAATTTCCTGTAAGATAAGAAAATTTTTGAAAAATTTCTTATAAAAATAAGAAAATTTTGAAAAATTTCATATAAAAATAAGAAATTTTTGAAAAATTTCTTATAAAAATAAGAAATTTTTGAAAAATTTCTTATAAAAATAAGAAATTTTTAAAAAATTTCTTTTAAAAATAAGAAATTTTTCAAAAATTTTCTTATAAAAATAAGAAATTTTTGAAAAATTTCTTATAAAAATAAGAAATTTTTGAAAAATTTCTTATAAAAATAAGAAATTTTTGAAAAATTTCTTATAAAAATAAGAAATTTTTGAAAAATTTCTTATAAAAATAAAAAATTTTTAAAAAATTTCTTTTAAAAATAAGAAATTTTTGAAAAATTTTCTTATAAAAATAAGAAATTTTTGAAAAATTTTCTTATAAAAATAAGAAATTTTTGAAAAATTTCTTATAAAAATAAGAAATTTTTGAAAAATTTCTTATAAAAATAAGAAATTTTTGAAAAATTTCTTTTAAAAATAAGAAATTTTTTAAAAATTTCTTATAAAAATAAGAAATTTTTGAAAAATTTCTTTTAAAAATAAGAAATTTTTTAAAAATTTCTTATAAAAAAAAGAAATTTTTTAAAAATTTCTCATAAAAATAAGAAATTTTTGAAAAATTTCTTATAAAAATAAGAAATTTTTGAAAAATTTCTTATAAAAATAAGAAATTTTTGAAAAATTTCTTATAAAAATAAGAAATTTTTGAAAAATTTCTTATAAAAATAAGAAATTTTTGAAAAATTTCTTATAAAAATAAGAAATTTTTGAAAAATTTCTTATAAAAATAAGAAATTTTTGAAAAATTTCTTATAAAAATAAGAAATTTTTGAAAAATTTCTTATAAAAATAAGAAATTTTTGAAAAATTTTTTATAAAAATAAGAAATTTTTGAAAAATTTCTTATAAAAATAAGAAATTTTTGAAAAATTTCTTATAAAAATAAGAAATTTTTGAAAAATTTCTTATAAAAATAAGAAATTTTTGAAAAATTTCTTATAAAAATAAGAAATTTTTGAAAAATTTCTTATAAAAATAAGAAATTTTTGAAAAATTTCCTATTAAAATAAGAAATTGTTGAAATATTTCGTATTAAAATAAGAAATTTTTGAAAAATTTCCTATAAAAATATAAATTTTTTTTAAAATTTCTATAAAAATAAGAAATTTTTTAAAAATTTCTTTTAAAAACAAGAAATTTCTTATAAAAATAAAAAATTTTTGAAAAATGTCCTATAAAAATAAGAAATTTTTGAAAGGTTACGAAAAAAGTAAGAAATTTTTGAAAATTAAAAAAATGGGAAATTTTTAAAAAATTTCTTATAAAAGTAACAAATTTTATTGAAAAATTTCCTAAAAAAAATAAGAAATTTTTGAAAAATTTCGTATAAGAAATTCCTTGTTGTTAAGTCCCGGATATTATGTCATGGTTTACTCTTTCAACTACCAAAATAGATGCATCTTTTCCTTAGCTATATGTACTTATACATATATCTATTTATACATGTATGTATACGTGCACCTAAATATATATAACACTTTATTATCATAACATTAAAGGAAATGTAAACGCTACCAGTAGCGGAGATGGAAAATGATAAATATTTCCCTGTTTAGTATTCACAAACTTCCTTGGTTTACCTTTTCGTGGATGCTTTATTTCTGCACTTTAAAGATGTTATTGTTTGCACTTTTGCATTGAAAACTTTCGAAACTTTCTAAATCACTTTATATTTTGCCGCATAGAAAAGTTTATCTTAGTCTTAGCTGTTGCTTTTTCAAGTTAAAATTAATATTAGTTTTTGTTAGATGAGTAAATGTAAAGCAAAATATTTTGAATTCCCAGATGAGAAATATGAACATTTTTGATTTTCTATTAAGTTTAGATGTTTATTAAGTTGAAAGTGTTGATTGTTTTAAGTACAAAACTTTTTTAAAAAATTTCTTATAAATCTTACAGCAAGGTCAAGCCAATATTTTGGGAGTTACAAGCTCCTAAAATGGACCCATAATTTAAATAGTGGTTATAAAAATGATTCTCTTACATTTCTATTATATCCGTATGATTGTTTTTATTAATGAAATCATATCACTTATACGCCATTGAAATTAACAAAACATTCGAAACAGGAATAAAATTAGGGCAACAGAACGTATGATTGATTTTTTGTATATGAAGAAATCACACATACGCCTCATTTGCTATTCTCATGTATTTTTCACTGATGACTTTAAATGCAAAATTTTTTCAATATTTATCATTAGATTATAAAATATTGTCTCTTTTAATTTAATAAATTCATTATAATTCATTAGATGAAATTCTTATTAAAAAAGTTTGAATTTTTTTACTTGTTTAATTTTCTATTTTATAAATTTAGTAATTAGATGCACATTTTTCTAATTTCCCCCATATTAAAATCGTATTAATAATAAAAACAAATTGGCTAAATAAATTAAAACTTGAATAAATTTACACATATTAAATCTAAAACAAAATTAAAAATTAATTCAACTAAATTAAAATTTTTTTCTCTACACTTTTTTTCTTTCCGTTTTTTTCTCTCTTTCTCTTTTTATGACTGTATGTGTGTGTTTGTGTGTATGGTCCACTACAACAACGGCAACGTAAACAAACTACAACGACAAAATTATTAATGAAAAAAATTTATACAAAAAAACACCCAACATTATTATGCAAAACATCAACAACTAATTGATACTTACAAAAAAACCACATAACTACAACTTAATAAAATAATATAAAAAAATAAAAATAACAATCAACCACGTTCATCCGTATAACAAAAAACAAACAAAACCAACAAATTCCATAAACAAAACCCAAAATTTGCACTTTAAATGATTCCCCCAAATGGTTTTTTCTTTGATTATATTAACTTATCTTATCTTTCGTTTTTCATTGATGGGATCACGCACTTTGCAAATATTTTAATGCTCATTTTACTACTACTTTGAATTGCTCCTCGAAAAAATATTCAAATTATTTCTGATGAAAAATCTCTACATGTCGCAATGAATGACATGGACATTTTTTGGCTGTTACTATAAAATATGGGTGTGTGTGTTTGTGTGCGGTTGTGTATTTGATTTTTTTCCCTTCAACTTTCCCGAACGTGTGTTTGTGTATTTTTGGTACTTTTTTTATGGAGATTAGGCTGTTACGTGCCGAACTGCTATCGTTGAGACGTAAAGGAGCTTTAAAACTCGGTGGAGTAATTGGCAACGGCGGTGGTAGTAATGTTGGTGTAAGTGGTGTTGGTTCTACTACAACAAATACAACCTATGATGGTTCTTTAGTTACACAACAACAACAGCAACAATACTTGCAACAACAGGAACAACATCAATATCAACAACAACAACTGCAGCAACAACAACAGTATCAACTCGAACAAAACAATCACAATTTACCCGCTCATCCTTTACTAAACGAATCGAATCGTCATTGTGCCCGCTGCAATACGGAACTGGGACGCATTACAAATCGTGGGGCCCCCTGTCGTGTCTGTAAATTGCGGGTTTGCAAGGCATGTCGAGAGTTTACCACACGCACCACCGACTGGGTTTGTGTAGTTTGTCATAAGCAAATGTAAGCAACATTACGATACTTTTTTCCTCTGTATGTCTTGTTTTTGTGTTGACTTGTGTTATTTTAACATTTTTTTTTTGTTGGAAGTTTAAGTTTTTAAATTAATGTCTTTTTTTGAGTTAAGAGCATGATTGATATTTGATGTTTTACAAAATGTTCAAATCTGTATTTTTCTTTATTTTCTTTGATGTTGTAAAATGTCCTAAATGTAGTTGTATTTCTCTGATTAAAATTCCTTTTAGATGTGAAAGCTATTCAGGTCCAGTTAAATGAACATCAAAAGTTTATGCTAAATTTAGCTTAACAGGTATTTTAAATTCAAAAATTTTTCTTTACTTACTACCTCCCATAATTACAATAATTGCAAGCTATAATAATCTAATGAACTTCATTTAATATGCTCCCATTTATCTACAATCAGTTCAAAAACTTCTACTATGTTAGTCATTTATCTAAAAAAGTAATCCCGTACTTGAAGAATGTCTCAAAACAAGATTATTTTGTTAAAACATAAAATTTGTAATATTTCGAAAAGTGGCCATAGAATATTGCAACTTTTTCCAAATTCAGTACAACTTCGACAGTAGGCACATGCGCCAGTTAGCTCACTTCAATAATTACAGCGTAACTTCATTTGATCTCTACAATTCGGATACATTTCAAAGCACGGAGTATAGTTTTAGGAGGTAGAAAATAAATTATATAATTTTTAAAGAAGAATACCTATTTAAAGTATCATGAACAGGCGTAGGCAGCCCATACCACCAGAAGCCGAAGACTTTTTGTAATTTTCGTAAATAACACGATCATTAATGAAATTCGTAAAAATGTGTATGAAAAACATTCGGTTGGGATTTGGATGTTACCAAAGTCGGGTTTCTATAGAAAAATTTTCGATATTTTTCTATTAAAAAATTTTAAATGAAAATATTTTTCTGTAGAAAAATGTTCGATAAAAAAAGTTTTTTTGATAATAATATTTTCTATAAAAAAATTTTTGATAAAATTATTTTTCTATAGAAAAATTTTCGATAAAAATATTTTTCTTTAGAAACACTTTCGATAAAAATATTTTTCTATAGAAAAACTTTAGATCAAAATATTTTTCTGTGGAGAAATTTATAATAAGAGAAATTTTTCATAAAAAAAATTTTCTATAAAAACATTTTTAATAAAAAATTTTCTTTAAAAACATTTTTAAAAACAAATTTAAAAAAAAAAAAATATTTTTAATAAAAATTTTCATAGAAAAAAAAATTCATAAAAATATTTTCTATAAAAAATTTTTGATTAAAACATTTTCTATAGAAAATTTTGATAAGAATATATAGAAAATTTCTGATAAAAGCATTTTCTATAAAAAATGTTTGATAAAAGTATTTTCTATTAAAAATATTTGATAAAATATTATTTATAGAAAATTTTTGATAAAAATATTTTCTATAGAAAATATTTGATAAAAATATTTTCTATGGAAAATTTTTGATAAAAATATTTTCTATAGAAAATTTTTGATAAAAATATATTCTATAGAAAATTTTTGATAAAAATATTTTCTATAGAAAATTTTTGAAAAAAAATATTTTCTATAGAAAATTTTTGATAAAAATATTTTCTGTGGAAAATTTTTGATAAAAATATTTTCTATAGAAAATTTTTGGTAAAAATATTTTTTTGTAAAAATATCTTCAATAAAAAATTTTCTAGAGAAATTTTTGATATAAAAAAATTTCTAGAGAAAAATATTTGATAAAAATTTTCTATAGAAAAATTTTATATAGAAGAATGTTTGATAAAAATTTTTCTATAGAAAAATTTTTGATAAAAGAATTTTCTATAGAAATATTTTTCTGTGGAAAAATTTACTATAAAAATTTTTTTCTATATAAAAATTTTCGATAAAAATATTTTTTTATAGAAAAATTTTCGATAAAAATTTTTTTTATAGAAAAGTTTTGATAAAATTATTTTCTAAAGAAAAATTTTTATTAAAATTATTTTCTATAAAAAAAATTTTGATTAAAAATTTCTATAGAAAAATTTTTTACAAAAAAAATTTCTATAGAAAAATATTTGATAAAAAATTTTCTATAGAAAAATTTTTTAATAAAAGAATTTTCTATAGAAATATTTTCCTGTAGAAAAATTTGATATAACAAATTTTTTCTATATAAAAATTTTCGATAAAAATATTTTTTTATAGAAAAATTTTCGATAAAACTTTTTTTTATAGCAAAGTTTTGATAAAAATATTTTCTAAAGAATAACTTTTGATCACAATATTTTCTATAAAAAAAATTTCTATAGAAAAATTTTCGATCAAAATATTTTCCATAGAAAAATTTTCTTTAAAAATATTTTTCTGTAGAAAAATTTTCAAGATTTTCAATTTTCTATAGAAAAATTTTCAATAAAAATATTTTCTATAGAAAAATATTTGACAAAAATATTTTCTATAAAAAATTTTTTGATAAAAAAATTTTCTATAGAAAAATTTTTAATAAAAAACATTTCTATAGAAAAATATTTGATAAAAACATTTTCTGCAGAAAAATATTTGATAAAAAAATTTTCTATAGAAAAATTTTTGATAAAAAATTTTAATTTTCTATAGAAAAATTTTCAATAAAAAAATTTTCTATAGAAAATTTCTATAGAAAAATTTTTGCTAAAAAAATTTTCTATAGAAAAATTTTTGATAAAAAAATTTTCTATAGGAAAATTTTTGTTAAAAAAATTTTCTATAGAAAAATTTTTGATAAAAAAAATTTCTATAGAAAAATTTTTGATAAACAAATTTTCTATAGAAAAATGTTTGATAAAAAAAACTTTCTATAGATAAATTTTGATAAAAATTTTTTTATAGAAAAATTTTGATAAAAAATTTTTCTATAGGAAACTTTTGATAAAAATTTTTCTATAGAAAAATTTTGATAAACAATTTTTCTATAGAAAAATTTTGATAAACAATTTTTCTATAGAAAAATTTTGATAAAAAATTTTTCTATAGAAAACTTTTGATAAAAAATTTTTCTATAGAAAAATTTTGATTAAAAATTTTTCTATAGAAAAATTTTGATAAAAAATTTTTCTATAGAAAAATTTTGATAAAAAATTTTTCTATAGAAAAATTTTGATAAAAAATTTTTCTATAGAAAAATTTTGATAAAAAATTTTTCTATAGAAAAATTTTGATAAAAAATTTTTCTATAGAAAAATTTTGATAAAAAATTTTTCTATAGAAAAATTTTGATAAAAAATTTTTCTATCGAAAAATTTTGATAAAAAATTTTTCTATAGAAAAATTTTGATAAAAAATTTTTCTATAGAAAAATTTTGATAAAAAATTTTTCTATCGAAAAATTTTGATAAAAAATTTTTCTATCGAAAAATTTTGATAAAATTATTTTTCTATAGAAAAATTTTGAAAAACTTATTTTTTATCAAAAAGTTTTCTATAGAAAAATTTTGATAAAATTATTTTTCTATAGAAAAATTTTGATAAAATTATTTTTCTATAGAAAAATTTTGATAAAATTATTTTTCTATAGAAAAATTTTTGATCAAACTGTTTTTCTATAGAAACATTTTTGATCAAAATATTTTTCCATAAAAAAAATTTTCGATAAAAGTATTTTTCTATAGAAAAATTTTAGATAGAAATATTTTTTTGTAAAAAAAGTCAATAAAATTTTTCTATAGAGAAATTAAGGATGAAAAATTTTAAAGAGAAAAATATTTGACTAAAAATTTTCTATAGAAAAATTTTTGATCAAAAAATGTTCTGTAGACAAATTTTTGATAAAAAAAAATTATAAAAAAATTATATATTCTTTACAATATAACAAAATTGAATTTCTGATCTTCTGTCTCTGGAGTCGATTAAAGAAAGAAACTTAATGAAAGCAAAGATTTAAATCACTGTTTTTTTAGATCTCCTAAAAATATGCAATGCAATATGCTTTGAAATCTTTTGGATACGATTTCGTAAGGAACAGTTGTGGGACTAATTTCATATGAAAGAACTCTTATTGAAATAACGTAATGCAAGTTAAAGTGTCGAGGCCACACAATCCTTCTTATATAATGTCATAATTAATGTACAGAACGAAATATAATAACTACCAAATCTTTGGCAGTTATTTTATATTTTGATTTTATGACAAATTTTATATAAAGCAACTCCCAAAGCAATAACGCCATAAAAGTAAAGGCGTCGAATTACCGTTTTCAAAGACCTCCCAAAAATATACAACTCGATCTACTCTAAGATCTATCTAATCTTATGTCATGACTAGGGAACAGTTAACAGAAAAGTATCACTACAGATTTGAGGTTTTCCGCATTTGAATGGAATGGAGGATTTGTTTCTCAAAAGTGTGTCAGAATTATCACAGTGACATACGATAAAAAAGGAAATTTCTAAACTAAGCTACTGAGTTCAAAATAAGTTTCACCACCAAAATAAAATAAATACCAAATATTTAAAACTTGTTTAATTTTTTGAATCAGGAACTAATTTCATAACGAGAGAATATATTCATTACCGTCTATTGTTTTCAAAATCACTTTTAATACAAATCAGAGAGAAGAAATCTATTTTGGAACTTTGGCTTAATCTATTTAAGCCAAAGTTCTAAAATAGAAAAAATATTGACCTTTATTTAAATATTTTGGATATTAAACAGTTTTTTGCCTATCTTTACAAATATTTTATTTGGTTAATAGTTGCTATTGAATATAGGCTCTCGTAATGATTTTTGTTTAGGTAACAACGCAATAGATGGCGCTGTTAAAATATATATATAACAGTTTTTATTCCGTATTCTAGTTCTTTTTAAAAAAGTATAAATTGTGTCGTTAACAGCACAACAAAAAACATGTTCTACAATTTTTTACAACAATTCCTCTTTTGACTATCAAACTTTCCTTCTGCTTGTAAAACTCAACCGACAGCCTTCAGTCAAATGTCAGGGGATTTCCACAGTTTTTTCCACATTTGTAAAACATTTACTGGGTATTTACCGACATTAACCATAAAAATTGCCACTGAAAGAGTGGAAAACATTTGGAAACAAACAATAAAAAATAAAAATGTTTTATGTTTTACATTTAAATATTTGCTGTTACTTTTATTATTATATTGTTGTTACTTTGGTAAATTTTTAATGCAATTTATTTGTTACATTGTTTTCGAAAATAGAAAAAAACAATCAATGTAAAAAGTTATTAGTTTTTTAGATTTTTTTCTTGTTGCTAAATCGTCAATGTTGTGCGTGTGGTATGTCATTCAACCCTTCAAACTAAAATTTCATTTCACCCAAAAATTGCAGTTTGCAATAAAAAACAGTTCTTAAGTTAAGGAGATATCGCCAACTAAAATGATAAAAGAATATCATTTAAAAATTCTATTTAAAAAAATTTCGTTAAAATATTTCCATAGAAAAAATTTTATTAAAAACTTAACAAAAATTTACAACTGAAATTTAGAGAAAAGAAAAACATTTTATAACGAACATTTTTTTTATAAAAAATGTTTTAATGAAAATCTTTCTATAGAAAAAATTTTATAACGAAAATTTGCCATCGAAAACATTTTATAACAAAAACTTTTCTATACAAAAAATTTTATAACAAAAATTTTTCTATAAAAAAATAATTTATTATGAAAATGTTTCCAAAAAGAAAGAATTTTATATCAAAAAGCTTATAACAAAAATTTTTCTATAGAAATAAATTTATAACGAAAATTCTTCTATAGAAAAAATTTTATAACGAAAATTTTTGCAGAAGAAATTTTATAACTAAAATTTTTCTTTAGAAGGAATCTTATAAGAAATTTTTTTCTATCTTTCTATAAAAGAAATTTTATAACGAAAATATTTCTATAGAAAACATTTTATAACGAAAATTTTTCTTCAAAAGAAATTTTACAACGAAATTTTGTTTATAGAAGAAATTTTATAACGAACATTTTTCTATAGAAAAAACTTTATAACTAAAATTTTTTTAAAATTTTTTTTCAGAAGAAATTTTATCATGAATATTTTTCTATTAAAAAAGTTTTATAACGGAAATTTTTTTATAGAAACAATTTAATAACGAAAATTTTTCCATAGAAGAAATTTTGTAACGAAAATTTTTCTATCGAAGAAATTTCATAACGCAAATTTTTCTGTAGAAGAAATTTTATAACGAAATTGTTCTATAGAAACAATTGTATTACGAAAATATTTTTAAAGAAAAAATTTGTTAACGAAAATTTTTCTATAGAACAATTTTATTTACGAACATTTTTCGATAAAAAAAATGTACGAAAATTTTTCTATAGAAAAAAAATTTTTACGAAAATCATTCCATAGAAAAAAAATTTGTACGAAAATTTTTCTCTAGAAATTTTTTTTTTACGAAAAAATAGAAAAAAAATTTTAACATAAATTTTTCTATAAAAAAATTTTCGTTAAAATTTTTTTTCTACAAAAATTTTCGCAAAATTTTTTCTTTTCTACAAAAATTTTCTTTAAATTTTTTTTCCCAGAAAAAATTTCGAAAAATTTTCGTTAAAAATTTTTTTCTTGAGAAAAATTGTGTCTATAGGAAAATTAAAAATTTTTTTTCTATAGAAAAATTAAAAATTTTTCGTATAGAAAAATTTTCGTAAAAAAATTCTTCTTATAAAAAATTTTCGTTAAAAATGTTTTCTTATAGAAATAGTTTCGTTAAAAAAATTCTTCTATAAAAAGAATTTCGTTAAAAATTTTTTTCTCTAGAAAAATGGTCGTTAAAAATTTTTTTCTTTAGAAAAATTTTCGTAAGAAAATGTTTTCTTTAGAAAAATTTTCATTTTCCGTTAAAAATTTTTTTTCTATAGAAAAATTTTCGTTAAAAAATTTTTTCTATAGAAAAATTTTCGTTAAAAAATTTTTTCTATAGAAAAATTTTCGTTAAAAAATTTTTTCTATAGAAAAATTTTCGTTAAAAAATTTTTTCTATAGAAAAATTTTCGTTAAAAAATTTTTTCTATAGAAAAATTTTCGTTAAAAAATTTTTTCTATAGAAAAATTTTCGTTAAAAAATTTTTTCTATAGAAAAATTTTCGTTAAAAAATTTTTTCTATAGAAAAATTTTCGTTAAAAAATTTTTTCTATAGAAAAATTTTCGTTAAAAAATTTTTTCTATAGAAAAATTTTCGTTAAAAAATTTTTTCTATAGAAAAATTTTCGTTAAAAAATTTTTTCTATAGAAAAATTTTCGTTAAAAAATTTTTTCTATAGAAAAATTTTCGTTAAAAAATTTTTTCTATAGAAAAATTTTCGTTAAAAAAATTTTTCTATAGAAAAATTTTCGTTAAAAATTTTTTTTCTATAGAAAAATTTTCGTTAAAAATTTTTTTCTATAGACAAATTTTCGTTAAAAATTTTTTTTCTATAGAAAAATTTTCGTTAAAAAATTTTTTCTATAGAAAAATTTTCGTTAAAAAAATTTTTTCTATAGAAAAATTTTCGTTAAAAAAATTTTTTCTATAGAAAAATTTTCGTTAAAAAATTTTTTCTATAAAAAAATTTTCGTTAAAAAATTTTTTCTATAGAAAAATTTTCGTTAAAAAATTTTTTCTATAGAAAAATTTTCGTTAAAAAATTTTTTCTATAGAAAAATTTTCGCTAAAAAATTTTTTCTATAGAAAAATTTTCGTTAAAAAATATTTTTTCTATAAAAAAATTTTCGTTAAGCAATTATTTCTATAGAAAAATTTTCTTTAACAAATTATTTCTATAAAAAATTTTCGTTAAAAAATTTTTTCTACAGAAAAGTTTTCGTTAAAAAATTTTTACTACAGAAAAATTTTCATTAAAAAATTTTTTCTATAGAAAAATGTTCGTTAAAAATTTTTTTCTATAGACAAATTTTCGTTAAAAATTTTTTTTCTATAGAAAAATTTTCGTTAAAAATTTTTTTCTATAGACAAATTTTCGTTAAAAATTTTTTTTCTATAGAAAAATTTTCGTTAAAAAATTTTTTCTATAGAAAAATTTTCGTTAAAAAAATTTTTTCTATAGAAAAATTTTCGTTAAAAAAATTTTTTCTATAGAAAAATTTTCGTTAAAAAAATTTTTTCTATAGAAAAATTTTCGTTAAAAAAATTTTTTCTATAGAAAAATTTTCGTTAAAAAATATTTTTTCTACAGAAAAATTTTCGTTAAGCAATTATTTCTATAGAAAAATTTTCTTTAACAAATTATTTCTATAAAAAAATTTTCGTTAAAAAATTTTTTCTACAGAAAAGTTTTCGTTAAAAAATTTTTACTACAGAAAAATTTTCATTAAAAAATTTTTTCTATAGAAAAATTTTCGTTAAAAATTTTTTTCTATAGACAAATTTTCGTTAAAAATTTTTTTTCTATAGAAAAATTTTCATTAAAAAATTTTTTCTTTAGAAAAATTTTCGTTAAAAAATTTTTTCTTTAGAAAAATTTTCGTTAAATTTTTTTTTTATATAGAATTTTTTTCTTTTCTGTTGCATTTTGGCTGACGATGTGTAAGTGTGAGCGCATGTATTTCAGAAAAAAACTTTTACCTTTACATGTATATCACAAACTTTAATTGAGGTTTCAATGTCTGTGAGTCTTTTTGTTTAAAATCTTTTTTATCTGTGTTTTCTACGTGTGTAATAACAAAATTTTCACCCAACTACAAATTGTTCGATTTGTATGCAAAACTTTAAATGTTTTTTTACAATTTATTTGAAAAGCTTTCAGTGGAAAATATGTACTCATATCTCAGAGTTTTTGTTACTTAGTAAAATTTACGTTTTGGAAAATAATAAAGAAAAACTTTTACAGATTATTCTGAACAAATATACAATTTGCATAAATTCATATCTCTTTCATAAATGGAGATTTTTTGTACTTTTTATTGACAGCAAACAATTTAAATATTTTATTGGAAATCTGAAATTTATGAAAAAAAGAAACAATGTTAACTTTTTGTTTTAAAGGTGCAGCGGGAAAAAATTGAGAAAGTTTTAATTTTTATCACCATTTGACATTTATATGTTAAAAAAAAATGCAAAACTTGACACAACCATTACCTGGATAAACCAATTTCAATTTTTTTTTTTAATTTTAGTACCATAAATGAAAATTGTTCATTAAATTAACTTTTGCTGTTATGGTTTTATGGTAGGTGTCGTCTGTCTGTCTTTCTGTTAATAATTTTGACTTTGTCAAAAATAAATTTTTAAATTGTAATTGAGTAACACGTGTTTGTAACCCATTCCCATGAAAACCATTAAAATAAACTCCAACAATTTGTTTGTTTTTTAAGACTCAACTCAAAAGTTCAGTGTTAATTAGACAAGATCATAATGTCAAGTACACGCGTTGCCATTAAACATTTTGTACCTATTTTTGTTTATGTATTTGTTTAATTGTTTTTATTGTTATTCCAAAATTTAATGTATATTAAAAAAATTACAAAGTTGTCATTTTTTTAAGGTGTTAAAAAATAATTGAGTACGACAGACTATAAAAATTTTGTAATAAAGACATGTCATGTGTGATTGAATGGTTTT